>CM039138.1:11121984-12418303 GCA_022036555.1 Microstegium vimineum | reverse complement strand
TTCCGAAGAGATAGATATCGTTGATGCTCTAGTTGGTCGAACCAGAGATCACTTTGTTGATCATAGACCCTCATTGGGGGCACCATGAGTGCCTCCAAATGAGGTACCTCTTCAGGCACTTCTTCTTTCTCCCTGGCACCGATGATACCGATGCCTTGGGAAGAGCTTTCTCTCTGGGAGTTTCTAGATGTACTCCCACTAACCAAGTTGCGAGCCTTTTGGATTGCTTTCTTAATAGACTTCATTGTATCACTCTAGCTAACTAAGCTAGAATCCTTTGCTTGAGTAGCGTTGAAGCTAACCGAAGAGATGGCCAGGGATTTTTGGCTTTGTGAGCTGCTGTATTCGAGAGTGTGTGTCTGAGGTAGTGGCTCTACTTGTGTTCATATAGCAGAAGAGAGGGGAGAGCAAATGGGGGTGTGGGTCCATTCGGCCGAACACCACACATGGCCTCAGAGTCCCTATTTTGCAAGATAGTGGTGTGGCAGAGATGCTCGACAAAATTTAGGAGGAGGGGACCTCCCCTAGATTCGGCCGAATGCATCCTTGGTTGCTTTGGTGCACCATGCCAAAGTGAAAGAACTGGAGAGTAGGGAGAGGACATGGGTCATGTTGCTCTGCCTGAAAATGACCAGAGATGCTCTCCCTTTTGGTTTTGAGTGGTTGGAGAGAATGGCATGGTCATT
Source organism: Microstegium vimineum (assembly GCA_022036555.1). NCBI lineage: Eukaryota > Viridiplantae > Streptophyta > Magnoliopsida > Poales > Poaceae > Microstegium > Microstegium vimineum. Next base: position 12,417,617 of record CM039138.1, on the reverse strand, counting down.
TGCTAATGTTTCATGATCAACAAGTCTTTTGTGATGATAGGAGTGTTTTAAGCTCCTAATAAATAGTGACACACTTCTTGAGATAAGAGATGAAAAGAGTTAAACTGATTATAAGAAGAGGTATGGTGATGTCAATCTTCTTATTTGTGGCAAAGATGAGTGGTAGTTTGGATTGTAGGGATTAGCAAATCTCTCTTGCCAAGATGCTTCACGGTGCAGTGAAAATGCAAAGGATAAGAATTGTGCATGGCATGGAGGGAGAGAAGGATGGAGTGGGGCAAGGAGGTGATGGAAAGAGTCAAAACATGTCATCCTTGGCTCCTAGCTTCATTTGTTTGGGAATCAAACATGAAGCATCTCGAGGTGGAGAAAGGAGGAGAGGAGAGGAGAGAAGGAGGATTCGGCCGAATCCTATAGAGGTCAGAGAAGCTTGGATTTTTGCTCCAAGGCAGAGAATCCCAATGTGAGCAAGGGCAGAGGCAGTGGGCCTATGGGCCCATTCGGCCGAACCACTAAGTCCTCTAATGGACTTAGTGTAAGGATGCTAGGCCTCCTATGCTTAATTAGACACAATGCAAAAATGTTGTGGACAAGAAAAGTTCAAAATTTTATTATTAGTTTTGCATTTTCAAATTTTATGATAGCTAAGCATGATTATTTTGTGGAATTAAAAGATATGATTATACTATAGAAAGATTTCAGGAATTAAAGAGAAAGAAAGAGAGGAAACTTACCTTTTTATGAAGCCATGCTTTCAATTATATGAAGTAGGGTCGTCCTCCTCATTTGCCCGTTGAATTTGCTTTTGAGGTTCTTGAGGTGTAGTGGTGCATGGCTTGATTACCTTCTTCCGCCATACCCGTTTGGGTTTCGCCCGAGGTTGTTGCTTCAATTTTGCCAGGTAAGTATAATTGACACATGGGTCGCATTCAAATACCTTGACAATGGAGCATTGCTCGACTTTTGGCTTGAAGTGAAATGTCTCCTTGGTTCCATTGATGTTGAACTGAATTTTTCCGGCTCCTACATCGATGTGTGCATTGGCGGTGCTGAGGAACGATCTTCCCAGGATGAGTGGGGTCTTTTTATCTACCTCCATGTCCAACACCACGAAATCCACGGGGATGAAAAATTCTCGTATCTTGACGGGAATATTTTCAGCGATCCCCGCGGGGTAGAGAATTTATTGATCCGCTAACTGCAAGCACATTGGTGTAGGGGACAAGGTAGTGTGAGTTAATTTATCAAAAACTACCTTTGGCATGACGCTGACGCTTGCTCCCAAGTCGCAGAGAGCATGCTCAAATTGTTGAGTCCCGATGGAGCAATCAATGATAGGACATCCTAGGTCTTTCTTCAAGGGCAGCTGGTTGACTATAGGTACGCTGCATTCCTCCGTTAATTTGATGACTTCGGTAGTGGGTAACGGTCTTTTGTTGTTGAGGATGTCCCGCAAATACTTGGCATAGGTAGGGACCTGCATTGCATAAAGTAGGGGTATATGGACATATAATTGACGAATTACCTCAACGAATTTCCTAAAGCGATCATCTGAAGATTGTCTTTTTGGCTTGCGTGGAAATGGTAGTAGTATGTTTGTGTCGTAATACTCATGTGGGGCAGTTTTCCCATGAAACTTGATAGAGTCCTGAAGTGGTGCAAGTTCTTCTTCTTCCTCCTCCTATTGTTCTTCTGTTTCGACTTCTTTTTCTTTTGTTGTTTTGCTTGAAGTGTTAGGGTGCGGTGGATCGCGAGTGGTCTTACCCCCTCTCATGGTTACCGCATTTATACTAGAGACCTTTTCGGATTTACCAAGATAAGGAGCAGAAGATATTAATTGAGACAATTTTCTTTATATCATATTATTGAAGTTTGATTGACTCTTTACAACAGAAGCTAAGTCATTCATTTTATTGTTTAAAGTTTCAAGGGTCTTATCATTAGCAGCTAGTTTATTGTTTAAACTTTCATTAATCCTAGCTTGGCTTAAGACAAGATCTTTGAATGAAGGTTGATTAAAATTATTAAAGCTTTTACCTTCATTACCCTGATAGGAGGGTCAAGGCTTCGATCCAGCTTGATGAGGTCGATTCTCATTGTTGTTGATGAAGCTCATGCCTTCGTTTGTTTTGGGGCAATTGTTCCCCAAATGATTTCCACCACATACCTCACACCATTGTTTTGTCTTGTTGGCTCGTATGGAGGCATAGTGTTGGATGGCTTCTCTATCCTTCTTGAAGTTGGCTCTTTCTTCGAGTTTCTTCATTAAGAGATCCATACTGGTGGAGAGTGCACTGACTTCATGAATGGTTTATGCACCCTTCTTTTTAACTCGGAGCCTTTCATCCTTCCACCCTTGATTTGTCACTATCTTTTCTATGAGATCTTTGCCTTGTGTGACATTGAGTGAAGTGAATGCTCCTCTTGCGGCTGCATCAAGGTGACTACGGGTCATTGGTGTTAACCCATAGTAGAAACCTTGAATTAGGAGCCAATCTTGAATTCCATGATGAGGGCATTCCCGAATGTACTCCTGGAGACGTTCCCATGCTTCGGGAATAGTCTCGTCCGCTTGTTGTTGGAAACTTGAAATTCTTCCACAAAGGGTGGTGGTTTTACCCATCAGGAAGAACTTCTTGAGAAATGCATTGGTACACTTCTCCCAAGTGGCAACTTCCTCAGAATGAGCATAGAACCATTGCTTCGCCTTTCCGAGTAATGAGAACGGAAAAAGGCGGAGATGAATGATATTTGGTGTCACATTCTTAATGGAAATGGTTCCACTTAGCTCCAAGAAGTGTTGGAGATGTGCATTAGCATCCTCATGGGACTTCCCGCAAAAAGGATCGGTTTGCACTAAGTTGATCAAAGCTGGCTGAAGGTCGAAGGTAGCACCCCCTGTATCAACCCCTACAACTATTTGATAGCTAATTTGATAGTAAACTCTGGATTCAATTCAATTAAAATTTCTAGGCTATGCTTTCCCCGACAATGACGCCAGAAATACTTGTTGGTATTTCTTATGACTATTGGATAAATCCGCAAGCGCACAGATTATACCATTGTATCACTTCACCTCGGAGTATTCCGGGGTATCGTATTTATTCTCCCAAAGGAAAGCAAAGCTAGAAATGATAATAAAAGAGAGATCCTAGAGATCACCTCAATTTAGTACCAACTAGTGTAAGGGGGTAATCGATATAATGATAGGAAGGTGATGATGTAACAAACCGGTAAAGATAAGTAAGAGATGACTAGTGAGTATAACTATGCGGGGGGACAACGAGAGAGGAAAGGACTCCTGTGATTCCAACTCTACCTTTGTGGATTTAACTATGGCACTCAGTTGAGACAAACATCAATTGATTCCTCAATACAAGTAAGCTAGGCGAGGGGATAGATTAGTAGGAGAACAAAACTCCTACCGGACCGCGCCCTCTTCTTACGGGGGCCTTATCTTTTAAGAACTTGCCTATAAACACGTGGTGGAATACAACGACTAGACAAGGTTGTCACCTCTTGCTAGCTACCACAAACAATCCGTGCAACAAGCAATAACCAAAGGTAAGATTAAGTATAAGCACCACGCTTACACCTATTCTCATTACTCTAATTGTGTACTACAACTAGAACACCTTATGACAGGCGATGATCACATACAGGAAAGGCCACAAGAATCTCAATCTAGTTTATAACAACTAATTGACAAGATAAACCACAACAATACTATAACAAGTATAATATTGCACAAAGTAAAGACTAAGTAAAGTAAGGAAGGAATATTATATTGAATAAGTAAAGTCTTACGGAAGGGAAAAGATACAAGAGCTTATACCAGATCCTCCGGGAAGACAACTCTGGAAAGCCCGAGCAAAGCTCAACTCAACTCTAACTCCCACACTAGAGAACACCACTAGACTAATCTCCACTTGATAGCAACAATGGCTTGTATGGATTACATCATGATTAGAGAGGGAGGTCTAGGCCTCTATTTATAGTGGGAGGTGGAGTAGGGGCTACTCCAGCGCCACGTCAACGATCCAGGGAGCTTCAATCCTCCTCCCTTGGATCAAACCGCCATACAACCGCCTAGAATGGACGGATTGGATTTCCAACATGTGTGCTTTGTTGTGGCGGTTGAGAGGGACCCAACCGACCAAAGTGGTGGTTCGGCCGAATTTTCCTATGGCCAGTGGGCCATTCCCTGGCCTTGTGGGTGTAGCCCATTGGTCAGGGTCTGAATGGGGGGCCAGATGGGCCCAGGAGTGGTTCGACCGAATGGCCCTATGGGCCCCTGGCCCACCTCGTCCATCTTGGTGCTGGTCCCACCTATCATGTGAAGTGGTTGTTCGTTCTGAAGTGTTTGTCATGTTGATCTCTTTGTCTTTTGTACCATTTCTTCATATCTACATTAAAATATTCATGGACATGTGGAACTCGTTATTTAATAAAGAATGTTCATGCAATGATTGCTTCTTCCTTGATTATAAGTTATTGGCATCATTTTAGTTATATAAAAGTGGGTCATAACTTGTGCCAGCAACCACCAGGATCCAGCTTCCCCGCGAAGCTGCTGAGCTGCAAACACTGGCTTCTGCACCTCAGTGCAATTGGTAAGCTCAAACTTCTGCTCCATAGTGCGGAGCCAATCATCAGCTTCCAACGGCTCATCTGCCTTAGTGAACACCGGGGGACGCGTGTCTGTGAAATCGACATAAGTCGTCTCTTGATTATTATTGCGACCCCGGTTCCCATGACCACCTTGCTGGTGATGTTGAGCAAGCTCATGCAAGAGACGAGCATTATCTATTGAAAAGTTGATCAACGCAGCCAAGGTTTGTGCCAAAGTGACAGGTACTAGTGGTGGATCAGGAAGTTCCCCATCATGAGCCCCAGCATTGTTAGGATCAGCCATCTGTTTGCACAAACATACTTTTATTGAAACACAAGCATAAAAGTACCAAAGTGCCCACACTTATATTACATGACCATCATAACATAAAAGTGCTAGAAACTAAAGAGTTCTGAAAGAAATAACGGTAGATTATATTACACAAGATCCACTACCCGCATCCAAACTAGACAACTAAGTGACCCATGATCTATAGTTGTATGTCGTCGTAAGTGGCTTCATGGCCGTATATATGGAACTGTCTGGTCTCATCCGACATGTTCCAGTTTATATCTAATGACTTTCATCCCTTGTTAGTTTCAGGTCAAACTGACTGGCACGTTCTCGGATCTCGAAACGCCCGGGCACCCGATTGAAGTCACACTTTCCGGCTTGCTGTGTGTGAGGCACAGTGCGTCACATTTTGTGTCAACATACTTTTTGGCACGCTCGGTGGACACCACATTTCAATATGGTTGAAATCGACAATAGCCAGGTTCTCGATGTGACTATGGAAGAGTTTCCAGAAGATATGAGGAATTTGATCCAGCAGGCATGTGACGAGTTTCAGCGCACGTGCTTGATGTTCTTTTCAAAGAACAAAAGCAACAAGGTTTTTCAGAAGCAGTCGCTTCCAAGAACTCTCTTTCCACATCAAACTGATTACACAGAAGCTGAAGATGCTCATAAGGTGGGCGATGTGATCTACAAGGCCATGGGTGAGACCATGACAAATCATCATACAACCTTTTTGAACACCTTTCGCCAGATCATGGTAAGCACGTTCGGTCCATCTGCTAATAAACCCTTTGAAGAGACTCATGGTCCAATACAAGGGCTGACATTATTCCACGTGCCAAAGCGCCAGGAGAAAATTGCCTGGGATGGCGGAGTGTCTGGCATGGACCAAGGTGGGATGGTTCCTCAATAGAAACAACAATATCCCATGACTCATGGCCAGCTCACGTTCGGTGCGCCAGGGAGCATCCCACAGTTGGCTTTCAAGGTGTCTCCCATAGCAAACAGGTTGCAGAAGAATATGTATGGGGACGGGTATCAAGAATTTGCCGATTACAATGCTATTGATGCTTTCCCGAATCCGGGATACAAGAATTCAGCAGGGTTACCTTTTGAGGGACAAGCAAATGGAGCTCCAAATTCCAATGTTGATCTTATCATGAACAGGATGGCAGATATGATGCAGAATCAGTTCGGCTTAAAGCCGAAGAACCAGTATTATGCATACAAGTCCCCTTATTCAGAGTGGTATAACCGAGTGGCTCTCCCTCCAAGGGCTAAGGCTCCTACAGACTTGACCAAGTTTTCTGGTCAGGATGATACTAGCACTATAGAACACATCAGCCGGTACTTGATGCATCTTGGAGAAGCATCTACGGATGATGCTTGGAGGATTCGTTATTTTCCTTTGTCTCTGATATGGCCAGCTTTCACGTGGTTCGCGTCTCTCCCCGGCGAACTCCATTGGTAGCTAGGTAGATTTGGTGCAGAAATTCCATGCATATTTCTTCACAGGCACTAATGAGAAGAAGCTAGTTGACCTTATGAGCTTGAGATAGAGGTTTAATGAAACACCCCAGGATTACCTCCGCAGGTTCAGTGAAACTAAAAACCTCTGCTATTCTTTGAATCTGTCGGATGATCAGTTGCCAGGGATGGCAGTAGCGGGCATGCAGCTGAATATCAGAGAGAATCTGTTCGGCATGGATTTTGATGACCTTGGTCAGTTGTCACAACGGCTGGCGATGATGAGTAATCAGGCTCAAGGGTTCAAGAGAGATAACCGCTTCCAGAAGGGTGATGTAGCCAATGAAATGTATCAAAGCTTCCTGGAAGAAGCAACGAAGTACGACGATGAAGATGAAATAGCCGCAGCCGAATTGGTCTGGGCGAAAGAGCCAACTCAGGTTAGTCAGCAATGGTTGAGGCAGCAGAAAGGTACTTATGACTTTGATGTCTCCAAGTCAGATAAATTGTTCGAGTTGTTGCTAAAGGCGGGACGTATCAAATTGCCATAAGGGCACCCATGCTGCGCCCTGAAGGGGTAAAGGACAAGAGGTTTTGTGGCTTCCACAATACTAATTCCCAAGCCATCAATGATTGCCGAGTGTTTAGAATCAAAATCCAAAAAGCTATTCAGGAAGGGCATCTGAAGTTTAATGGCAAGATGAAAATTGATGCTAATCCTTTTGCACAGAACACGGTGTCCTTCTCTATGAATATGGTTGCCATTGATGACTCTAAAGGAAAGGGCAAAATGAAGGTGTTGACCTCAGATAGAGCAAGGAGAGCTGGTACTGTTGACCCTGAACGACAGATTACGAACGAAGAGTTTCGGCAACAGACTCGGTTCCAGAATAGCCGAATCGAGAGAGGGGAAAATTCCAAACCCAGGGTTACCACACGTATTCTATTAAACAAGTGGCAACGGGAGCAGGAATAGTATCAGAGGCGGAGATGGTATGAGGAACAAGAATTCATGGAGGAACATTAGAGGTACAAGGAGGAGATGTACCAGAGAGAACAAGAACACATGAGAGAGCAGGAACATTCTCATTGGGAATGCTCGTTCTTCAAGCATTGTTGGAATGAAGGCCTGAAGCTGCCTACTAGAGACAATTTCTTAGAATGCAATGATCAATATTTAGGGTATAGGAAATCCCGGGTCAACCGCCATCCGATCCATGAAAGAGTTGAAGCACATGTTCCTGAGGACGATCGGCGAGGCAAGAGGTTTGCCGATCAAGAGTGGATCCATTATGAAAGAAGTGCTGAGGAGAAAGAGCACCATGAGTATGTGTGGCAAAACGGACAATGGTGCCCACCAGGGCTGAAGAGGAGCCAGAAGAGGAGGGTACAACGCTTGAGGAATAGAGAGCTAGCACAAGCAGTTGCTGAAAAGAAACCGACATGGCGTCCTAAGAAAAAACCCAATGAGCATGACCGTTCGACTGATGCATGCATGGCTTTCTTCATTCCATTAGAATTCATAGCTCCCGAGGACCAAGACATCCAAGAAGAGGTGTACTCGGATATCGATGAAAGCGAGTATCAAAATTTAATGGCCCAACTTGTCTTGACTCAACGGGCAGTTTTCGATAAACCGGCTAAGCATCGACATTTGAAGGCGCTTTACGTGAAGGGATATATCAATGGCAAGCCTTTGACCAAGATGCTTGTGGATGGAAGAGTTGCCATCAATATTATGCCTTATACCACCTTTAGGAAGCTCGGAATGACCAATGAGGAGTTGTTGAAGACTGACTTAGTACTCAGGGACTTTGCTGGTAATCCTTCTAACACTCGGGGAGCTATACACGTCGAGTTGATGATTGGATCAAAGACTTTGATCACTACCTTCTTTGTCATTGATGGTAAGGGGGCATATAGTCTGCTCTTGGGAAGAGATTGGATCCATGCTAACTGCTGCATACCTTCAACCATACATCAGGTTCTCATTCGATGGATTGGGGATGATGTTGAAATTGTTCATGCTGATGATTCGGTAAGTGTTGCTACCGTAGAACCTGCCTACTGGGAATATGATGGCTTCAATTGTTTCTCTAGGAAAATCTGGGGAGAAGGTCCCATGAATGTCTCTAACAAGGACCAACAGCCGATCCAAGCAGTCGGCTCTCAGAGCAATTTTTAATGGGGAACCCAATCGACGACAATGAAGGAAAGTTGGGACGTGGCTTTATGTCGGTCGATAAGATAGAAGAAATTAATGTTGGTGATGATGTCAAACCAAGGCCGATGTATATCAGTTCAAATTTCGACCCAGGGCATAGGTTAAAGCTAATATACCTTCTAAAAGAATTCAAAGATTGTTTTGCTTAGGATTATACAGAGATGCCCGGACTGGATCGTTCTATTGTCGAGCATAAATTGTCGATTAAGCCCGGATATCGTCCTTACAAACAACCTCCTCAGAAGATTTTCAAAGAAGAGGTACTGGCCGATGTGAAAAGAGAAGTCGAAAGATTATTGGAAAAAAAATTTATTCGGCCGTGCAGGTATGCAGAGTGGGTTTCAAGCATAGTCCCGGTATACAAGAAAAATGGAAAGATGAGGGTCTCAATTGACTTTAGAAATCTTAATAAGGCTACTCCAATGGATGGTTACCCGATGCCGGTTGCTGATTTGCTCATCGATGCATTGGCTGGTTATGAAGTCATCGGCTTTATGGATGGTAATGTTGGCTACAACCAAATCTTTATGGCAATAGAAGATATTTCAAAAATGTCCTTCAGATGCCCTGGTCATATTGGTTTGTTTGAGTGGATTGTCATGACTTTTGGTTTGAAAAATGTCGTTGCAACTTATCAGAGAGTCATGAACTATATTTTTCAAGAGTTGATCAGCAAGATTGTGGAGATTTATATTGATGACGTGGTAGTCAAGTCTAGAAATCACGAAGGGCATTTAGCTGATTTAAGGAAGACTTTGGAGTGCACTATGAAGCATGGTTTAAGGATGAACCCAAACAAGTGTGCCTTTGGGGTCTCTGCTGGTGAGTTTTTAGGATTTCTGGTCCATAAAGGAGGGATTGAAGTCGGTAAGAAGAGCTTGGAAGCGATAGACAAGGTTATCCCTCCAACCAATCTCACAGAATTGCAATCACTGCTCGACAAGATTAATTTTGTAAGAAGATTCATATCTAACCTGTCAGAAAGAGTTTTGCCTTTCTCTCCGCTGTTGAAGCTTAAGAAGGATCAAGAATTTGTATGGGGTGACGTACAACAGAAAGCTTTTGACGAGATCAAGGAGTACATGAAGGCGCCACCTGTGCTGGTACCTCCACAGTTCGACAAGCCGTTTAAGTTGTACGTGGCGGCCGACAACCTAACAATAGGGTCGGCCCTCATGCAAGAGTTTGATGGAAAAGAAAGAGTAATATCTTACCTTAGCCGAAAGTTGCTGGATCTAGAGACAAGGTATTCGGCTATAGAGAGGCTTTGTTTGTGCGTGTATTACTCGTGTACCAAGCTTCGGCACTACTTGTTGAATGCTGAATGCGTGGTAGTTTCTGAGTTTGATGTAATAAAGCATATGTTATCAATGCCAATTTTAAATGAGAGAATTGGCAAGTGGATTTTGGCTTTATCGGAATTTGAGTTAAAATACGAATCGACAAAAGCGGTAAAAGGTCAAATTATTGCCGATTTTGTTACCCAACACCGTGATCCTTCTGCTAACATGATAAGTATTGCACCATGGACATTGTTTTTTGATGGCTCATCTTGTAGCAAGGGTGGTGGTGCTAGCATTTTCTTGATTTCTCCATGGGGGTGACTTTTAAGTATGCCATCCCAATTGAGTTCTGTGTTTCAGAGTATGAAGCACTGCTTAGAGGACTTCGACTTCTTGTTGAAATAAAGGCTATTGCTGTTGAAATCTTTGGGGATTCTGAGTTAGTAATTAACCAACTGATCGGCCAATATGAATGCAAGAGTGATATGTTGAAGGGATATTATAAAGAGTGTCGAGAGCTTTTGAAGAGTTTCCAGGTAGGCACCTTGCATCATATCCCTTGGGGGCATAATGAAGAAGCAAATAAACTGGCTCAAACTGCTTCGGGGTACCGAGAGGGCCAAGAAATTCATGCCTTAGAAGAGAATCGGGTAACCGAAGACTGGAGAAACGAAATTGCCGATTACTTAAAAAATCCATCACGAAGGGTGTCCCGAAAGATCAGGTACAAAGCTATCAAATTCGTGCTCCTTGATGACCAATTATACTACAAATCCATAGATGGGATACTCCTCAAATGTTTGAATCAAGAAGAGGCTAGAAAGCTGATGTATGAAGTACATGAACGAGTGTGTGGTGCACATCAATCGGCTTACCGGATGAAGTGGATGATTAGAAGAACTGGTTATTTTTGGCCAACCATGCTTGAGGATTGTTTTGAATATTACAAAGGGTGTCAGGATTGTCAGAGATTCGGTAATATTCAAAGAGCTTCAACATCAGCTATGAACCCAATTGTCAAGCCTTGGCCGTTTAGAGGATGGGGCATAGATTTGATTAGTCGGATTCATCCTCCTTCTAGCAAAGGACATAAGTTTGTGTTGTTAGCTACAAATTATTTTACAAAGTGGGTTGAGGTTATTCCTTTGAAGAAGGTTACATCAGAGAACATGGTCAATTTTGTTAAGGAGCATATAATTCACAGATTTAGGATTCCTCAAACTATAACGATAGATCAGGGAACTTAGTTTACTTGATCTGAATTTTGTGATTTTGCTAAAGAAATGGGAATCAAATTGTACAATTCTTCTCCTTATTATGCACAAGCTAATGGTCAGGTCGAAGCGTCAAATAAGATCATGATTAAGATTATTCAGAAGAAGATTGATGAAAAGCCAAAGAAGTGACATTCGGTTCTTAATGAGGCTTTGTGGGCTTACCGAATGGCTTGTCATGGATCTACTCAGGCATCTCCCTATGAATTGGTTTATGGGCATCATACTGTACTACCATGGGAATTGCAATCGAGTTCGAGACAGGTCACATTGCAAAACGATTTGAAAAAGGGAGATTATGAGGGTCTGATGATGGACGAATTGGAGGATTTGCATTTAGTCCGTCTGAAAGCATTAGAGAATATTGAGAAAAATGAATTACGTGTTGCTAGATATTACAAACAAAAAGGTCAAAGAGAAGCAATTCGCAGAAGAAGATTTAGTTTGGAAAACTATACTGCCGATCGGGACAAAAGATAAAGCATTCGACAAGTGGTCTCCGAACTGGGAAGGACCTTCGGATAGTGAGATGTGTGTCTAGCAATGCGTATATCTTAAAAACTCTACTGGGAGAAGAGTTCGCTAGAGCTATTAATGGAAGATTTCTTAAAAAATTTCATCTCAGTGTTGAGGTTGGTGCATAAACGGATTTTAAGGGCCTTGTGCACAAATAGCCGATGTGGAGACATCGCCTTTAGCTGAAAAAATACTCTGAAGACTCAGGCAATAGCCGACACGGTATGTTTCGCCTTAGAGCAAAAATATAAACACAATCAACTAAGGATAAGTCATACAGTTCAGAAAATGCAGAGTTATTTTTTCGCAGAAAGACTCAGAACAGGAAAGAGCAAATGGATATCACAGATGGTATTTCACAAATAAGTGGATTTTACACGTGATTTCCTAGATACAAACTACCCCTCAAATAACTTGTTGAGGACAGTCTGGGCGTCTGTGGCTTGGGAAAGGACAGTTGCGTGGTCCTCATAGCTATCTAGGAGATCTTTGATGTCCTCAACATCTTCTGGAGGCGCACCACCACGGAAGCCGACTAGCATGAAGGAAAAATCTTGATTATTCTGGGTGGACATTGCCGATAACCCCAGAGCTACGCCATGATGCACGCCGTGAATGGCGACTTGGTTAATGCGGACCGTCCGCATCATCAAGGCGTGCCTCGGCAGTCTCTCCCTGGGCGTTCACCTTGTCGGCAATCGTGTTCGCCGCGATCTTTAGGTGTTCATTCTCTGCAGAGAGCGTTGAACGGAAGAAAACCAATCGGGATTGCCGAATGCGTGAATTGAATGAAGTTACCTCTGGGATTTCATCCTGAGTCGCCATTGAAGATTTGAGATGAATTCGAGAATGCGCTGGGGCTTGGATTCCTTGAGTGGCGGCTGCAGTGTTGGACAGTGTTGACCTAAGAAGAAAAGGGAGCTTGTGGTCAATTTCGGAATAAAATTCTTTTATCCCGAAATTGAGGGGGCATGTGTTAACACTGGATTTTGGTATGCTTGGAAGGATGACAAGTGGGCCAGTACGCAGTAAAATTATAGAGACAGGCACTCAGAGCATTCGGCAGAAGTCCATACGGTCGGCTAAATTCTAAAAGAATCGGCAAGTGATCGTGTGGTCGGCTATTCTGAGAAAAGGCGGTTGAAGCGACAAAATCGGCAAGTAAAGAGCCGATCAGGCGACAAAGATTGTGATAATTAAGGAAATAAAAACTCCAAAGGAAACTAGAGTAAAAAATTTCGTGTTTTCTTTAATATTTTGTAACCGTGTCCTTTTAGGACTCATGTCATTACCAGGGTATAAAAGTGTAGACAACCAAATCAATACAACCGGCCCTGTGCCAACTTCGAGTCCTCTTGTCATGTCGTCGAGTTCTTCGAGAGGAATCATCGATCCGTCGACCTCCGTAAGTCCCGGCAACCTTGTTACCATGTCTAGTATCATGCGGTGGATTTAGATATTGATGCAAGTAGTCTTGTTTGTTTTCAATGATTGTGTGGCGGATCTTTGCTTAATAATCAAGAAGTCTTTGCTTGTGTTCCGTTTATAAGTAGATGCCGTGCAGCGGGTGTTTGCTTGTTATGCCTAGCAAAAGCAAGATATTTATCGGCTCTATTAGATTTGGCAAAATCTAGTAGATTCATCAAGTTACCATGTGTTGCATGCCTTATATGTTTTATATATTCGCAACAATCTTTTGCCCAATTTAGATTAATACGGTTCGGCCCTTTTCTTTCTTATAGATCTATTTATATTTTAACAATCATAGTTATCATGTTATCTCTACAAATAGATCTTATGTTTATAGTAGCCGAACTAGTTTAATCTAGATTGTTACATGTTGCGGGTTCATGCACGTTAACCATGTTTAGGCTTTGATAAGGTTAAGTATCGTGCGGCGGATACAAGCTTTAGATTAGTATGATCATGTTTTGCTTACGTGTTCCTTCATCATGGATCCCAACTCGGTTGATCTACCGAGCTTGGTTACGCTTTACCTTATAGTGATCTACGGTTCGTTCAAACGTATTTTTCCCATGCATGCATATTCGGCAATCAACGTTTCACGTGCTTTATGTTCGTTTTAGCTGAATGATCTATAAGACCTATTGGCAGACAACTTCTATAGCTGTATGTCATCGTAAGTGGCTTTAGGGCCGTATATATGGAACTGTCTGATCTCATCCGGCATGTTCCAGTTTATATCTAACAACTTTCATCCCTTGTTAGTTTCAGGTCAAACTGACTGGCACGTTCTTGGATCTCGAAACGCCCGGGCACCCGATTGAAGTCACGCTTTCTGGCTTGCTGTGTGTGAGGCATAGTTCGTCACATTTTGTGTCAACAGAACTGCTGACCAGACTGCTGCTGAGGAGGACGATACTAAAAGCGATTATGGTTCTGAGGGTGGTAAATGATTTTCTGCCTCTTCTGATTACCACTAGAAGATCCAGCAACAACTTTCTGCTTCTTTTCCTCCCTATGGATGCGCAGAGAACTCTCAACAGAGATAGCCATGCTCACCACCTCATGATAGGTAGCATTAGGATTGTGATTGAGCATGGTGTGTAGTTTAGTTGAGAGCCCCCTGAGAAACCACCTCTTCTTCTTAGCATCAGTACTGATATGCTCAACAATATACTGAGAGAGATGATTGAACTTGCCCACGTATTGCATAACTGTGGACTCTCCTTGCTTCAGAGTTAGGAACTCTTCTAATTTGACTCCAACACACCAGCAGGAATATAGTGCGCACGAAAAGCTTCACGAAATTCCGTCCAGGTGACACGATGACCCGCAGGATGCATAGCTGTGAAGGTCGACCACCAGGATCCAGCTGCCCCACGAAGCTGCTGAGCTGCAAACACTGGCTTATGCACCTCAGTGCAATTGATAAGATCAAACTTCTGGTCCATAGTGCGGAGCCAATCATCAGCTTCCAATGGCTCATCTGCCTTAGTGAACACCGGGGGACGCGTGTCTGTGAAATCGACATAAGTCGTCTCTTGATTATTATTGTGACCCCTGTTCCCATGACCACCTTGCTGGTGATGTTGAGCAAGCTCATGCAAGAGACGAGCATTATCTGCTGAAACGTTGATCAACGCAGCCAAGGTTTGTGCCAAAGTGACAGGTACTAGTGGTGGATCAGGAAGTTCCCCATCATGAGCCCCAGCATTGTTAGGATCAGCCTCTATTTGCACAAACATACTTTTATTGAAACACAAGCATAAAAGTACCAAAGTGCCCACACTTATATTACATGACAATCATAACATAAAAGTGTTGGAAACTAAAGAGTTTTGAAAGCAATAAGGGTGATTATATTACACAAGATCCACTACCCGCATCCGAACTAGACAACTAAGTGACCCATGATCTACTCATCGTCACTAAGGACCACAACCTCCACCTCCACCTCCTGCTCGTGCTCGACGATCACCACTGACTCTGGCTCAACTCCACCCTGAGCCTCAGGAGTAGGTGCAAAGAACTGGTCTGCAAAGGATAGGTCTACCTGAACAAGCTCTCCAAGGTCCTCTGCCATGGCCTGCTGCTGATACTCTGGGTTCAGCATGTTGGTGAGGTGATGCACTTCCTCATGAAGCACATTGTTGTACACCTCAAGGTTGCCTACATAGTGCCCCAAGCTAAGGTACATGTCAGACAAAAGATGCTCTCGGTCCCAGGCTTCATTCCTCTCTCCCATCACTTGGTACATGAAACTCTCGGCGCGAGTCACCTCAGTCTCCTTATGTGCCAGCTGCTCCTCCTTCTCTGTCAGCTGTGCATCCTTCCCTGCCAGCTGCTCCTGACACTCCTGCAACTCAGCCTCCACCTTGTCCTCCAGAGTGTCAGTCCTGCCAGCAAACTCGTCCCTGTTTGCCTTCATCCAGCCCAGCTCGGTCCTCAGGTACTCAATCTTCGCCTTGCAACGAGAACTGCGACTAGCACCCTACTGGCTGCTCTCGCCACCGTCTCCATGTGACGTCAGCCTATAGCGAGGGATGCCCCGCGGTCCGGAGAACTTGCGAGCTGTGCACTTAGTCCTGGCCATCCTATAGATAAGAATTTTAAAAGAGGCAAGTAAGTAACATGATAGATTTTAATTGATTAAGAACAGAATTTTAAAACTCATCCCAAGTTGTATGATATGATGCAAGATACGTTCCTACGAATACGATAATATTTACATAACATATTTATAGGGCATATATTTATATAACCATATTCATACCATCAGCTTGATATTCCTAAGAACTACTCTCCTATTATTTGAATAAGAGAAAATATAAGTTAAAGAATTTTTTGGACTCAAACCAAATTTTAACTTAAGATCCAAATCATTTTTGAAAACTTTACAACTGCAAGATCTACAATAAGGAGAGCTTTGATACCAATTGTGACAGAACCTCTTAAGACAGGGCCCACTTGCCAGGATTAATAGTCCATCCGACTTAATCCCAAAGCGCTTACCCCGAACCCGAACACGAACATGAACCACGGCTACGGTTCAGAATCAGCTACAACCAGCTACTCTACGAGCACCAGGAGCTTACCCCGAACCCGAAGCACTTGCTAACTCGGTCGGAGATGAAGGAGATGCTGCTGACGACGGAGACCGTGCCGGTGGAAACGATGAACCGAGCGGCAACGACGATGTTCCCGAAGCTGCGGTCCACCATTTGCAAAACGGAGAAGAGCGGCGGAGTTCGCGAGGAACAAGGAGTAAAGAACACGAGAATAAAGAACAATGCGGCTCCTATGTAGCCCGGTCGATAGCTGACCAAAGCGGCGGCGTTCTCGCCGAAGCCGATGAAGATGAAGTTGTGTCAGGCGATTGGAAGCTCGGCGGCTTCAACCCACTCATGCTAAAGATGTGCGAGGCTAGTGCGAAGGCATTGGTGGCGGTGGCGGTTGGGTGGATTGGCAGTGACTGGAAGACTCGCGCTATCTCGTCGACGTGAAACGAACTTGCGGCGGAGCAGAGTAGACAGCGTCGCGGTGTGGAAAGAGGAGCAAGGAGGGCACGTCGTCCCGTTTTGAAGACGTCAACGGAGCCGTGGCGTTGCCACGCACATGATGCGACGCCTGTTGAGGCCAGGAGGCACGCTTTGGCGTCGGCAGGTGGCTGGCTAGGTGTCACTGCCATGGACGAGCTCGACATGTAGGTGTTCGATGAAAAGACTGAACTGACCCTGAGACCATTTTGCAAAATGCACAAGCTTCCATGGGTTTTCATGAAAAACTTTGAATACCAAAGTTACTCAAAATTTCATGATCTACAGTTTTGTCCACATGCACATTTTCAAATTCGACCTTGAAATGAAAATGCATTTTTGAAATTTGAAAACCTTTTAAAAAGCTTTACCCCCTTTTCAAATAATTTAAAAACTTAAATAACACTTGAAAAACTTAAAACACAACAAATGCAATTCAAACAGAGCTTTACCATATTGCTTAAACAACCATATGCAAATTCTTTCTATATTTTGAAAATCATGTTTAGGGTTTAATCCACCCCCTTTGGTAAATAGGGTTTGGATTTGAATTTGAAAGTTTTGAATTTGAAAAGATGACCAACATTCACACAATTGATCAAACACACATAAGTAAACTCATTTTAGTTCAATGCATAACAAGGTTCTCAATCAATTGAATGATGCTTAATGCATATGATGGCATGATCAATTTTTAATTAAGTGTTTAAACACCAGGGGTGTTACAGTTCTTCAATAGCACCGTCTTTCCCGAAGTAAACTTCAGAACGACTGTACCAACACCAAGAACACGCGCATGAAAGTCGTTCGCCATCAACAAGGCTCCTGTCCCTGGCCCGCCGACCTAATAAGAACTAAATAAAGAAATATTAGTACACACATTAATATTAGCGCCAGTATCCATCCACCACTCAGGCGAATTACAGACTGAAAAAACAAAAGGTGATGAATTACCATACCCAGATGTTCCTCCTCCAGCCTCACTGATCACCATATTTGCTGATTTTTCCTTCTGCTTAAATTTGTGGTATGGCACGTTTTTGTCCAATGGTCATCAGACCCGCAAACAAAATAACCTCCTTTCTTATTACTCTTCTTAAATTCAGCAGTCTGCTTGGGTTTTGTGCTGTTGTTTTCTTTCTTGTTCTTCTTCTTATTATTATTACGAGATGCAAAAGAATTTTTCTTCTGTACCACATTAGCAGTAGAAGATTCAACTCCTTTTCCACGGTTGTCTTTTGCTCTCGCCCTTTCCTCAACATCAAGAGACCCAATAAGCTCAGCCATGCTAAACTCTTGTCTCTTGTGTTTTAGAGAGATAGAAAAATCCCTCCAAGAAAGTGGCAGCTTAATGATAATACCGTCGGTCACAAACTTGTTAGGTAAAACACATGGAAATTGTTCTAGCTCCTTTGCTAGCGCCTGAAACTCATGTGCCTGTTCCACTATAGAACAATTATCAATCATTTTGTAGTCAAACAGCTGCTCCATGAGATACAACTCACTGCCAGCATCAGAAACCCCAAACTTGGATTCAAGTGCATCCCATAATTTCTTGCCAGAGTTGTACGTAATGTAAGAATCATCATATTTCTCATGCAAGGCTGAAATCACGGCTCCTCGAAACAGGTTATCTTATGCAAGGTACGCTCTCTCCTCATCTTGAGTGAGTGGACATGTTGGCTGCCCCTGTGAGACGTGATAACAGTTCATAGCAGTAAGCCACAGGATCATCTTACTACGCCATCTCTTAAAATTGGTACCATCAAAATCGTTTGGTTTCAGCGCAGTAGCAAATCCTCTGACAGAAAATTGCCTAAAATTAGGTTTTTGGATTGTTAAGTATTTAATCAATTTCCAAGTCAATTTAATCCAGAAATTAAATAATAACAGCATGATGATGACATATATTTGCATGCATGTGAATAAAACTAGCACTAAACACATTCAGCAAATATCTGATCGAAACAGTAAACAGGAACCACATGTTTATCAGGAAGATCAGAGTGTTTGGCATGGGAGGCTCCATTCGCACTAGTTGACATAGTGCGTTGCTTGAAGTCGCGGACCACAGTCGATGCAGGAAGCGGTTCGCAGTGCAGTCCCACGAACGCGAATGACACCGGGAAGAAGGCGCACAACAACTTTGCGAGACCTCTGAGAAGTAGACGTTCACGAGGCCTCTGGGAAGTAGACGTTCACGAGGCCGAACTCCGGGAAGTAGACGAATGGCACGATCAAGAGGCCGAACTCCGAGAAGTAGACGGCGCAAGCAGTCACGGAACGCTCCCCAAAAACCTAATCGCCGCGCACCCCGTGCACCCTGTGAAAGGATCTCAGGGCAGTGTCGGTTCCGGAGGCACCTGCTCTCTCGATCTCTCCGTGCATGCAGATGAAGGAGACGGGGAAGAATCAGAAGCTACCCAACCGAGAAGGTCTGTCACAAGGTTATTGAAAGGAGAAGATAGACGTATGCGGGAGAAGGAAGGGAAACAGAGAAGGAGAAGGAAGGGAAACAGAGAAGGTCTGTCGCAAGGTTATAGAAGAAGGAAGGGAAACAGACAGGTTTGAATTTCGGGATATGAATTACATTCAATCCTACCGTTTCAACATTAATCGCTGATTGATGTTTCCTTTCCACTGTGAGTCCAGGTTCAGTGAATCCATCGAGTCGCAAAACCAGACCAAACGGCTCGACGGCGGCGGCGCGCGCGTGTGGCACCCAGTCATCCTCCTCTCAACTTCTCAATGGGTGCACATAAAGTTCACCTATTTAAGTTGAGTTAACTTATAGTAAATATCCCGTATGGGACTATACTATAATGCAACATAACATATACTATGAGACTAAGATTTATTAGATTATTAAAATATGGGCCAAAACCATTTTATTCAACAGTTTGTTTATATCGATCCATTCATATTTGATAAGTATTTTTCTATTTATGTGATAGCAAAAGATCTCTCCTAACAAAAAAGAAAGTTCTAGGCCACAGGAACATCAGGAAAGGCAAAAACAAAAAAGAAAAGGTCATGGACTTTGAAGCCGAACCTAAACCGAGGGCCTGTTCGGGAGATCTCACTCTAAAAAACACACATCCAGATCACCATATTTCTCGTGGAACAACTAAGGATGGAAAATGGAAATGGAGATCCAAATTATCCGTATCCGTATCCACTAAAACTAAAAGTTGCAATATCGATATATGTATTCGCATCCGTTTTTAAATGTGGATGCTAAATGGATATCTGTATTATTATTGTTTTTTTTGGTATTTTTCTCTATCTGATTACAGATGAACCTACTTAAAAGTTTTCTCTCCATAACATGACTAATTATTTAATTTAATTATTACTAATAATGCATTAAACCCATTTAATAGTATATCTATATTATAGGATGTGATTTTAATATTATGAGATCCCCTATTGATAAGAGTTTTGGGGTTTTTGACCATAAATGGCCAAATCTTTTTAATGCGGTCATCGACTCCTTGGATCTAAGGGAGATAGTGATGACCGGCCGCCAATACACTTGGGCAGGGCCGAGTGACAACCCAACTTATGAGAAATTAGACAGAGTTCTCGTTAGCACGAAATGTGAGGATCAATTCCCTATGGCTTCGGTCAAACCCAGAGACAGGAACATCTCAGATCATACTCCCATCATTCTCAACACCGGAGCATCGACCCACCGGACTGAGAACAAACCTTTCAAGTTTGAGAGAGGTTGGCTTACTCGGGACGGTTTCTATGACATGGTTGTAAATATCTGGCAATCTCAAAACTCTGGGTTGATTCCTTTAGAGCGCTGACAATCTAAGATTCGAAGGCTTAGACAACACCTAAGAGGATGGGCAAGACACACAACAGGGTCTTATAAAAAGGATAAGAAGACTCTGTTATCTCTTTTAGAAAATCTTGATAAAAAAGCTGAGAGTATTTCCTTGTCACACCAGGAGATTAATCTTAAGCATTATCTAAAAGAGCGTCTAGTATGCCTCTTGAGAGAAGAAGAGCTCAAGTGGTACGAGAGAGCCGAAGTCAAGACCCTTTTGGAGGGAGATGTGAATACAAGGTTCTTTCACCTAGTGGCAAATGGAAAACACCGCAAGCAACATATCTTTAAACTTGAAGATGATCAAGGAGTTGTTGTTGGCGATGATTGTCTAAAGAGCCACATTACTAATTATTATAAAAATCTTTTTGGACCACCGGAAAACTCTGAGATCTCTTTGATGGAAGATCAAATTATAGATATTCCACAAGTTTCTCAGGAGGAAAATGACGTCTTCATTAGCCCCTTCACTGAATCTGAGGTGAAGGATGCAGTATTCCAAATGGAGCATAATAAAGCTCCAGGGCCTGATGGTTTTCCTGCGGAATTCTATCAGGTTTTTTGGGGGATCATTAAGGATGATCTTTTGCTTCTTTTTTCCGATCTGCATAGAGAGGCTCTGGATCTTTTCAAAATTGACTTTGAAAAGGCGTATGATAAGGTTAAATGGTCCTTCCTTCAACAAACCTTGTGTATGAAAGGTTTCTGGCCCATTTGGTGTAGGTGGGTACAAAGTATGGTGTCAGGGGGAAGTGTCGGGGTTAAAGTAAATGATGATGTAGGTCCCTACATCCAAACAAAGCGTGGTTTGAGACAGGGCGATCATATGTCGCCAATCTTATTTAACATCTTTGTTGATATGCTAGCTCTTCTTATCAATAGAGCAAAAGTCGATGGACCAATAAGACGTATTCTCCCGGACCTCATTGACGATGGCTTGTCTATTCTCCAGTATTCTGATGATACTATTATCTTCATAGATCACGACCCAGAGCAGGCAAAGAATCTGAAGCTTTTGCTATGCGCTTTTGAGCAGCTATCTAGGCTCAAGATCAATTTCCACAAGAGTGGAATTTTTGTCTATGGGGCAGCTAAAGAGATGGAATCCTATTATACCAATCTCTTTGGGTGTTGCGCAAGAGAGTATCCCTTCAGATATTTAGGGATCCCTATGCACCACAGGTAACTCCTCAATTGTGATTAGAGCAAGATAGAGGAGCGTTTTCAACAAAAACTCTCTTGCTGGAAAGCAAAGTATTTGTCTTATGGGGAAGACTAATCCAGCTTAACTCTGTTCTAAGCAGCCTACCCATGTTCATGATGTCCTTCTTTGAGATTCCTAAAGGAGTACTTAAAAAACTTGACCATTTCAGGTCAAGATTTTTCTGGCAAGGATCCTCTAACAAACATAGTTATAGACTTGTCAGATGGGACATCTTGTGTCATCCTAAAGATCAAGGGGGTCTAGGCATCCTGTATTTACAATTACAGAATAAATGTCTTCTGGCCAAATGGGTGGTTAATTTACTTAACTCAGATGGCATGTGGTAGTCGATGCTTAAAAATAAATACTTAGGTTCAAAGACCCTAACTCAAGTGACAGTCAAACCTTCTGATTCCCATTTTTGGAGGGGCCTCATGCGTATTAAAGATGAGGTTTTGGCTATAAGTTCTTTTGATATCAAAGATGGGACCAATACGAGGTTCTGGGATGACACTTGGATAGGTGACAAGGCTCTAAAAGTTATGTATCCGTCCTTATATAATATAGTGCGTGATCCACATACGA
The DNA here is from genome assembly GCA_022036555.1 of Microstegium vimineum. Lineage (NCBI taxonomy): Eukaryota > Viridiplantae > Streptophyta > Magnoliopsida > Poales > Poaceae > Microstegium > Microstegium vimineum. Next base: position 12,395,317 of record CM039138.1, on the reverse strand, counting down.
CTGTATCAAAAGTGATGACCACCAGCCCTCCCAATATCTCTTTTAGAAGGGCTCTGGTGCATAATAAACTTATAGAATGACTTAATTTAGTAGCACGGATCTCCAATATTCAGTTGGGGGAAGGGTCGGATTTTTTTAAATGGAGATTAACCAAATCTGGGTTATTTTCGGTATGCTCTATGTATCTCCATCTTATAGATACTCAACCACCTTTCCTCCACAGGAAGATCTGGAAGATAAAAGTTCCTCTAAAAATAAAAAAAAAATTGTGGTTCCTGCAGCGAGGTGTTGTCCTAACTAAGGACAACCTTGCTAGGAAAAACTGGACAGAGAGCCAACAATGTATTTGTTGTAATAGGAATGAGACTATCCAACATCTGTTCCTAGACTGCCCCTGTACTAAAATGATTTGGAAGATTATATTTCACGCTACTAATCTAACCCAACAAAGATCTATCAGACATATGTTTGCTAATTGGCTTATTTATCAGCCTAAACAGATCAAAGATTTAATTTGGGTTGGGGTTGCTGCCATGTTATTTATCAGCCTAAACAGATCAAAGATTTAATTTGGGTTGGGGTTGCTGCCATGTGGTGGGCCATCTGGCGATGCCGGAATGATGTGATTTTTAATAAAATGAAAATTAACTCTATTTCACAGGTTATTTTTAGGGGGGGCGTATTGGATACGTTCCTGGGCCCGGCTGCAGCGTGACGAGCAAGCCAAGGACACCCTCGTATGGATAAGCAAGAAGATAGAAGTGATTGCTTTGGAGATTTCAAATCGAGGGTGAAAGCATGTTTATAATTTGCTCTAGAGACATGTGTTTTTTTTATTTCCTCAAACTCAGGCTTGCTCTCTATCCTGCGTGTGTCGAATGACCTTGTAATAATTGGTTGTGTACATCCATGGATGTAGAGGCCAAATATTTTTTATCCATTATCTAAAAATCTATAATTAACTTTTAGTATTAATTTAAATTTATTAATATCTATAAAGATTAAATTAATTTTAGCATTTTTCTAATTTAGTTCAATTCTAGTATATTTGTCCTTTTAAACTATTTAATACTTTAGTTTATTTACTTATTGACATAAATTATTTTATATAAATTTATAACTTCATGATAAATATTTATATAAATACAATGTTAATTGATATATTTAATTATTAAATATTTATTGATAACTATATTATTTTATGTGCTATCCTTGTTTATGTTATATATACAAATTCTTTAATCTCCACTTGTGTGATAATTTTGTAATTCCAATACTACTCATAAGTAAAATGGTTATTTGTTTTCTACTATTTTATTTCAATTTCTTGACTTGATATATTATTTTATGGAATATATCCATAATAATTTAGTTTATTAAAATATTAAAGATTATTATAAGTTGTACTTTCATTTAGTTCAATTTGGTTAATGATGTATTTAGGAGTAAAATTTTATTTATGTATGTTAAATTTAACAATATACAATTTGAGTAGACTTATGTAAATATCCAAATAGAAATCCGAATCTGAGATATCTGTGTTTGTATTCGCATGCGAAAATATCTGAATTCGTATTGGTATTCTAAATAAAATGTGGGAAAAATGTGATATCTGAATTCAATTAAATGTGAATTCGATCCGTTTCCATCCTCAGGAACAACTACATTGTGCATTTAGATTTCAACCTCTCTTCTAACGCCACTTGGGCTCACGCGTCACAAAATCTAGGATGCATATTCCCTAGTGGGTTGTCTCTAACCGTCTATCCCAAAAGCAAACACTATCTCTAAGTGATGAGGACATCCTCCATTATTACCCGTTGGCAAAGACGTAACAAATAATGGGCCAAGTGGCCCAGTTGTAGTCGAGCGGCGAACGTGTGAGCCTTTGAATAATCTCACCTTACTTAGCTAGGGAGGAGGAAGCCACATTAAAATGGAGAGCCACTCTTCCCCTATCAGACTAGTCTTTTAGGGAGATTGGACCTTTCTCCGAGTGGGTGGGCCTAAGAACTGTTGGGGTCCGGACAACCTCAATTTATCGGACCTCGGCCAACCTACCTGAGCCAGATGTATCATTTTGTATCAGATCTGGGCCCTTGTTTAAGGGGGTGAGAATGATGAGGACATCCTCCATTATTACCCGTTGGCAAAGGCCCAACAAATAATGGGCCAAGTGACCCAGTTATAGTCGACGACGAACGTGTGAGCCTTTAAATAATCCCACCTTGTCATAATATGATATCAACACGAGTTGTGATGTGTATCGCTGCTATAATGGACCTAGATGATGGTCGGATATTAGCACACTATATGGATAGCGTACTGGAATGACCGATCAATTTGCCCTGACAGACAGGTGATTGTGAAAAAAAATGGAATTGGAAGTGTTTAGAGGGTTTTTTACTATTTTGAGCGTTTCCATCATCCCTACTTGCTTTCTTGCTAGTTAGTAATAGTGCTTATAAGGGTCATCTTATTATCTAACTAGTTTCCTAATTGTTGTGCCTTTGAAGGAAATGTTAATAGGCTATTCAACCCCCTCCACCTTTAGCCATGAGCTAGTCCTTTCACCTTGCTTGGCCTTCACCATCTGCCATGCAAGACTCGAGATTCTACAACATGCTTTCGATTGTATCCTCCATGACATCGTACTTTGTACTTTCATAAATCTAACCGAGAGGTCATGATCCAATTAGCTACACAAGAGACCCAACTAAACAGGAATATCTCATATGACAGATAGGACATAGGCAAGATATACATGAAACCCAACTTCACTGTTGTAACTAACTAGAAAACCTACCTGTAAACTCATCATGACTCTACCTGCAATACTACCTATCCCTCAAGTACATATGGAGCCGCAATAATTGTGGTTTCCCCATCTACATGAACGTATGGTACCCTATATCGAGGCAATATAAATTTGTGGTTGCACATGATATATCAAATACTAGTTGGACAAAAAAGACGACAACCCACAACTCTATATTCCCAAATTTTTAGACATAGGAATGGCTAATTCCAAGAAATTTGAGTTATGCCGAACAAAGTCTTAGGCACGTACAACTTATGACTCAAAGAGGAACTTATAACACTTTCTACTTGATAGCTTTCGATCAAACCGTTGCAAGGGGAGAAGCTAGGATGAGGAAAGTTTAGATCAAAGCAAACCTTGAGACCGGAAGTTAGAAGAATAAAAAAAAATAGTTGGCAATAGAACATGGGAACCATTGCCCATGAGGTCATGCTCCTCCAATCTGCAAGCCCATTTAAAACTTTTTTGCAATGGATCCCACTTACTAGATCACAATCCATGCGAAGATAAGGATTCCATCATTGACCAGAAAATGAACATTTAGTTTTCTTGTGGTACTCCCTCGGTCCATCCAGTGAGTAAAACTTGAAATAGTCAATATTTAGTTTTCTTATTATTTGTCATAATCACCAATATTTTTTATATAATATTTGGTTAGATTTGAAAAGATTTGACTCCTCAAGAATTAATATATGCATTTATGTGGGACAGAGAGAGTACATTTAATCTTTATTTTTGAATTTTTTTTGACAAACAGATGTAGTCTCTGTTTAGATACAACATTTTTGGAGTTTTAGAAAAATCCTATAGTTCTGTGAAATACTTTCGTTTAGAGTACCATGAAGTGTTATGATGTATAACAAACTTTATAGTTTTGAATATGATAGTATTCATAAAACAGTTTTAAAACTTTCCTTTAGATTTTTTTTCAATCCATGGTTTTACACATCAATGATTATAAAACTATAGTTTATTCTTACTACGATTTCTAAATAATAATACAACAACATCCAAACGAGTCCGGAGTCTAATTTTAACAAACATGCCCCCGCCCCCCCCCCCCCCCCCCCCGCCCCCCCACCCCCTCCTGGCGGGGCTAGCGGCAGTTGGGCAGCTCCTCGCCGAAATGCACATCCATCACCTCGCTCCAATCCGACCGTTCGTTCGTCCTAATCAGAACGTTCTCCTTCCTTCCCGCCCTAAACTGACACACTCATCATATACACGCACTGCCGAAACAAAAAATAATATAATAAAATAAAAACCCAAAAATGTTGGCAGTAAAATAAAATAAAATAAAAATAAATCGCAATGTCTCCTCTCTCTCTTCCTCGAAAGACCGCCCGTTCGCCCTCCCTGGCTTGGCCCTGTCCACCGCCGCTAGGGTTTCGACCGCCGCCGGCGATGGGCGCCCTCACTGACAGCCGGAAGCGCCTCTCGCCGGACCACTACCTCTCGGCCGACCACCGCCTCCCTTATCCCTCCTCCCCCGCGTCGTCCCTTACCCCTCCCTCCAAGAGGGCCAAGCTCGCCCCATTCCTTGAAATCGATCCCTCCACCTCCGCCGTCCCGCCTATCCGTCCCTCTCCCCAAATCATCCACTCCGCCGCTGCGGCATCCACCTCCTCCACGCCGGGCCCTTTCTCCTCTTCTACCACCGCCTCCAACCCGCTTCCGCACAGGCGCCGACTCCCGCCGCCGCCGCCATTCCAGCGCCCGATCCACGGCCCCCAGCGGACCCTCCGCGTCTTCCGGCTTGGGGAGCCGCACGGACCCACGCTACCGGCCACTCGTGGTGCTCCCCGTCATCACCCTCGCCTTGTGCTTTCGGACTCCAGGAGTACGTTGAGATCGTCAACAGCCACTGCCACCCGGCACCGCCTACTCCCTCCGCCACAACCGATGCTACGAGACAGGCGGAGGCAGAGGCGGTGCTGCTCGAGGTGGTTACCATCGAGGAGGACGAGAGGAAGCAGCAGGACAAGGAGGAGGCGAGGGGGAGCGTGGTATACAAGGAGCAGTACGAGGCGTCGCGACGGAAACGGGATGCCAAGCTCAAGATGCTCGAGTTTGAAGTGCGGCTCGCTGAGGAGGGCCGTCTTGGCCTTGAGCGGCTTGCAGAGGCCCTGCGAATTACGCCAATGAAGGAGGTATGGCTTTCCTGGATTCTTCTTTTTTTTTTCTTTCAGTGATTGGAGGACTATGTGGAACAAGGTGGTTGACTGAATCAAACTGAGCATGAATGAAAAAAACAATTAGAATGTTCTGGATGTTTAACTGAACAGCCATTGGGGAGAAACGCATGCACTTCCTACACTTGAGGACCTAGCATTTCAGATCATAATGGAACACGAACCATAAGCAGTTGCCTATGAATTTCTGAGGATGTGATTGTCAAAATAACTAGTTCTTCAATCATGTTTTTTTTTCTTTGAGGGACAATTTATCTTAAATAAAATATATGATAAGCTAGATACTTCCGTAGTCTCGTATAATTGTTTGTAAAAAAATGTTGTACTTGTTACTCACTTGTTACTGAAAGATAAGAGGGACCTACTAAAGGATTTTCTGGTCATTATGCTCTGAGGAATTCTTTTCAAAGTCTGCTGGGATATAAGCCAGTGAGTTTTGCAATTCCCTTGAAAAAAAGTTGGATTAAAAGAAATTCATGTTGTTCCTGGAGACTGAATTGCACTTAATGTTACACCAAACCAGGCTGTGTTATTAGAATTGAACACTCTCTTCATTAAGATTATCGAGTATTAACACGTTCCTTTCAGGAGGTATCTGAACCTTTTGTTCCTCTTACTGATGAGGACGAAGAAATGGTTCATCAGGCTCTTCATGGCAGGAACAGGTTTGCTTCTTATCTTCTTTTATCATGTGATAGTCACACTGATACCTACATAGCTAGTGGTATCTAAATGGTCCTTTTTCCAGCCGTGAGAGGCTAGCAGTACATGAACCTTCAAATATTGTGATAACAAGGGAGATTCTGCAGTGCTTGAATAACCAAGAATGGCTAAATGATGAGGTATTTTCATTTTCTTGCTCCTGTTACTCTTTGCAGGGTTAAGAATACATAATGTAATATATTATAATAAAATTCTTGCTATTCTTTTCTTTTCCGAATACTTTCAGGTTATCAATTTGTATCTTGATCTGCTTAAAGAGAGGGAACTAAGAGAACCTCGCAAGTTCTTAAAATGCCATTTCTTCAACACCTTTTTCTACAAGAAGGTATGTGTTGGAACTTGTTTTACCTTTTGATGGGACAATTATTTCTTTGTTTATTTCTCCTTGCTTCTGAACAACTAGTATTCTCATCAAATGCACATCATAGCAGTGAGAAAGATATGCATGCAGTTACTACCTGATGAATGTTTCCTAGTATTTATATAATATCCGCCCAAACAGCTCAGTTGATTCATACATGTGACGTGTTGTATTTGAGCCCAATGTTATGTTAGTTATAACTCATAATTGATCTCTTATTACTGTCTATCAGCTGATTTCCAGTGGGTACGATTATAAAGCTGTTAGAAGATGGACAACAAAAAGGAAGTTAGGGTACAGTCTAATTGACTGTGATAAGGTAAAGCCCTTCTGGATTCTCTTTTCAGGTTTAGATCTTACTGGGATTTAACTTAGTATGCATTTAACTGAAAAATATTATCCAGATATTTGTTCCCATACACAAGGAAGTCCATTGGTGTTTAGCAGTCATCAACATAAGGGACAAAAAGTTTCAGTATCTGGACTCACTTGGTGGCATGGACATGAAGGTCTTGAGCACCTTGGTTAGTGTTATCCTCTAGGTTCTATCAGTGTTCATTCTGCTCTCCCCTTGTACAAGCGGAAAAGCCATTTGAAGTTCACTCATTTTTTGTTTTCTATATATTATCTTTTACAAAGAAAATCTCTACCAGACCAGTTATTTGGTTATATATATATTTTTCAATCCTTGCCAGGCCAGGTATATTGTGGATGAGGTCAAAGACAAAAGTGGCCAACAGATGGATGTGCTCTCATGGAAGCAGGAAGGTGTCAAAAACCTTCCCTTGCAGAAGAATGGGTACCTCTCATCTTTGTTCCTAGCAAGCATAGTTCTAAGTTTGTTTCTGCTTGTGCAGTTAATGTATTCCTTTCAAAAAAATGCATGCAATTGCCACCTCACCCTATATGAACCTGAGAACATTATAGTTTCTTACAGGACTATTCGTAGTTGTTCTTTAAGTTTGCCTAATGTATTGAGTCCTCTGTCACCTAGATGGGACTGCGGCATGTTCATGCTCAAATACATTGACTTCTACAGCAGAGATATGGACCTCATTTTCGGACAGGTAATACATTGTCTATCATTTTTCCCATAATGGATATGGTGTATCTGCAAAAGTTGAAGCAAAAGTGGATGCATTTTGTAGAAACAAATGCATTACTTCCGCAGGAGGACAGCAAAGGAAATACTGAGTCTGAGGGCCGAATAAACCTTGGAGGACATCATAGCTCATTTTGGCCAGGGTCAGATATTCGTTGGAATATGTACTTAACAAATGGGTGCGTTGGCTTAAAGGTATAGCACTGAGTGCAAGGATTTTGGAAGTTCCCTGGGCACAACGGCACCATGTGATGGTCAAGCAATAGGTTGAAGGGAATTTTGCATAAGCACAGTGGCGCCTTTAAGTTTTGCTAGTGAGCCTTTGCGGGACAAATCGGTGGAGTGAGGTTTTCTGCTGGCATTAGATTGCAATGAGATTCCACAAAGATAGGGAGGTATGGATTAACTTGAAACGATATGTATACCAGTGATTTTGAGCATCTTGTGAGCAAGTGAGCAATCAATGGGTTAGGCTGTATGACCGGCTTCGGTTCAGAGTTGTGTAAATGCTCAGATCCCTTTTGTTTTATTATGTTTTATTTTTTTATTATTAGTGCGACTTCCCTAAGCCTGTCAAGAGTGTATCTGGAATGGCCCATTCGTTACCTGTAATGGATATAGTGATTCTATGCGTGGAGTGAACGAAGAAGCTATTTTTTTAAAGCTTCTAACCCTGTTCATTTTTTTGTTAAAATAAATTAACAAAGAATTACTCATTTTAAGAATCTTCAAAAAATCTCAAGTTTGACCAAAATTATAGAGTAAATTATAACATCAAATAGGTATATTATAAAAATATAAATTATAAATAATAATAAAGAATTTAATAAATTTTAAGTTGGTATCATGATTGTTATTATCTTATCACATAAACTTGGTTAAATTTAAGATATTTTAACACTAAGTAAAAAAGAGAACTCGATACATGAAAGACCAAAAGTATGGAAAAAAATAATGAGCATGAAGATGTATTGAAAAAGAAAAAAAAAGAAAGATAGTCATTTCTCAAATAATACTCACTCCGTCTCAAATTATAAGACATTAGCCTAAATTATTATACATTCCAAGAATCAGAGAGTTAAAGAAAAAATGTATACTAATAATTCTTTATACATCTTTATACTAATAATTCTACAAAAATGTATAAAGATTTATGACATCAAATAGGCATACTATAAAACTATAATTGATAAATAATCTAATGATACTTAGTTGACTTTATAAATGTTATTATATTGTCATGTAAGTTTAGTCAAACTTGAGGTATTTTGACTCTCCAAAATTTTTAGGATGTATTATAATTTGGGACGCAGAGAGTAACTTATAGAGATCATATCTACAAAAGAGTACAATTTTAGTTCACCTTTATTTATACACATGCGCATCTTGATATAAAAGTATGACACTTTTTGAATCCATGATTTGACTTTATAACATATGCAACACAACTATGCCAACTTGTTTATCCCTACCCAAAGGCTCAAATAAAAACTTTTAGAGGTAGGAGAGAAGTTAAAAAGGCAAAAACTTTGCTATGCCCTGGTGAGAAAATATACACAATCGAGTGATTTGAAAGTGTTATTTGAGGAGTGACAAGTGAATTATGCATTTTCTTGAAAAACTATAAAAAATTTGTGCTGAGATGTAAAATTGGAAAGATGACTTTGTTTTGAGAACTGAAATGCTTTTCAACATCCCAAGGAAACATGTGAGCTAATGTCACGTGTAAGGACCTAATAGCCTAGAGGGAGGGGGTCAATAGACCTGTTTAAAAACCACTTAACAACTTGCTGTCACCAGGGAGGCTGACACTGTCGGGCTTGAGGCCGGCATTGCCGGGTGACCGACACTGCTGGACTTAGGGTAGCAGTGCTGGTCACCAGAACAAATATATGCACAATTCAAAATGTAAACTGAGAATGTAAATTATGCTTGAATAGAAACCTTCCTAGAGGTGTAGGGAACCTCTAGCACCACCTGAAAGTGGTAGCAACACACTCACCGAGTAGATCGGGTCCAAACCCTAGAAATCACCTTGCACACAAGATATATGAAAGTAAAGTAACAAGCACACGGTGACACAAGATTTGACCCGTGGTTCAGCTCGCCACCAAGGCTTGCCTACGTCCACGTTGTTGAGGTGCGCCACACAAGGCTAGCTCTTTCCTCGGTCTCAAATCAAGGGAATGAACCCTTGAGATGAGAGAAGTGTATTAGCAAATAGATGGGTGATACAAACTTCCCTAGGCTACCACACGAAGGAGGCAAGCTCAAGGGCAACCACTAGCCGGCTAGGAGCAAAGCTCCAAGAGTAAAGAACTCAAACCGCGGCCACCACGCAAACCAAATGCTTGTAAGAGTGAAGATCCGAGGGAGAAGCTTCTTCTCAAAGCTTGGAGGCTCAATCTCTCAAAGAATGATTGGAGATCAATGCAGGAGAGTGGTTGAGCACCAAGTGAGAAGGGAGAGCAAGAGAGGAGCTTCTCTTTCTGTTCTTACAAAATGTGAGAGTGAGAATGACAGAACTAGCCGTTGGGGGTGAGTGAGGGGGTATGAAATACCTCTTCACTGCCCACTGGCTGAGCAAGTCGCGGCAGTGCCGGCCTGCCCGACACTACCGGCCTTGAGGCCAGCACTGCCGTCCTGGCAGAAACAGCAAGGAATAGATCTTCAATAAGCTGACTGATTTGCCCACTATGTATGTGGAGGTGTGATGTATTTGTATAGATATGCATTTGGTTCACTTTTTGGCATGCGTGTTGAATCCCTCTTTATAGTACGGCATACCTAACTCAAATTGAAAGTATAAAAGAATTTAAACCCTTTGAGCTTGTTGCCATGCACTTTTATAATTGGAGGGGTCCGCCAACCTGTTCATCAACCTCGTTAAGTTTAACCTGCTTGTCATACTCACAAAGTCTCATTAGTCTTCTAATTGCATTGTCATGTCACCAAAACCCACTTAAGGCTTGTTTGCACTTTCAATCTCTCCCTTTTTGGTGATTGATGACAACACACTTAGAACTTACAAAAGTGAATAATAATCTGAGACAATGCAAGTCATGGGTGTAGGAGCTCCCCCTAAATATGTGAATAGGAATTTGAATTTCCAAATTGGCATAAAAGGCCAAGTTTCACATATTGGAGTGAAGTAGGGCTCTCCCTACATCCATGGCTGTTGTGGGGTGCTGAAAAAGTGTCACAAGAATATACGTGATGCATATGAATCTGTCTCAACACAAATCAGAGGGCTTTGCTGTCTGAGCAGCCCGACACTGCCGGCCTGAGCCCAGCACTGCCGGCCTGGCTGCAAACAGCAAGCCTGCGGAAGCTTACACACAACCACACAACACAATATATAAAAAAGATAAATACATACTGAGACAAGCATGATATATATGAGAGAGTACATGTCCACAAATGACACAAATAAAGTACTTAAGTGACAATATTACAATAAAATAGTTTCATGTTGCTCTCTCTCATCTCACAAACTAAAAACTAAGATAACTAGAAGCTGCTGCTCCTCCATGACCGTCGAAAGATATTGTACCCCCTTCACTTAGTAATTCTTCCCCTTTGACAACAAGTCACCAAAAAGAGAAAAGAACAAAAATAAAAAAAGATACAAGCTAGTCGCTATCTTCCTTCATGTGGTCATCGTCGTCGTCTCCATCATCATCTTCATCATCATCATCAGGAGATCCTGTGAAGTGAACACTGGGAGCAGATGCACACTTGCTGCATCGTTGAGTCTGGGGCTGCTCGATCTCCTCCTCATCCTCCTCCTCCTCCTCATCATCCCCATCATAGGTAGACTCCTCACTGAGCTGAGGTGGAGGTGTAGGAGGGTAAATCTGTCTGAGGCCTTGCTCCTTTCTGAGCTCTCTAATCTCTAGCCTCGTCTGATAGGCATGGTCATTGGCATAGAAGATGCCACTGAAAATCTTCTTTAAGATCCAACCAAGCTTTCCCTTCTTCCTGCCTCTGGAAGCAGCTCTACTGGAAGACTCAGGATATTCTGAGGCTGCTGCCCTGGTGCTCTCTCTGGGAGGAGTATTGACTTCCTGAACTCCTATGGAGTGAATGGCCTTCTCTGCTCTGTAAGGCTCATGGACTGTATCCTTATTGAAGATCCGGCCAGTCACCATCTCAATGATGAACATCAGGTAAGGGGCATAAGGAAGCCCCTTTCTAGCATCCTCTGCTGCGATGCATATCTCATCCCATAAGATGCGAGCAACTGAAAAGGGTGGTGCTCCACCTCTCATCCTCCTTAACACATCTTTGGATGTGTTGTAGAGGTTTGAAGCAGATCCCACCTTGGGATAGAGAGTGGTTCTGAAGAGGTTGTTCAAGATGTAGTACTTGCTCCTCAAACCCTTTACGAGACCATCTGCATACTGAGGCTCAATATATAACTGTGAGATCTCCTCATTGGACAGACCTCTCTCATCATGAATGTTGATGCACTCTCTGTCCTCCTCTCCAAAACCAAAAAGGCGAGCAAAGGTCACATAGTCAATTCTGTAGTGCACACCCTCTGTCATCCAATGCATCACCAGATTCACCTTGTCAAGATAGTAGGTGGAGTAGAACTGATGGATGATCTCTGTGTTCCACCCATTCTGGAATCCCATCCAGTGATACATCCCAAGCTGCATGCACTGTTCAATGACCCTGTCAAACACATGATCTCTATTGATTTCCAAGTGCTCCCAATTAACATACTTTATCTTGATGATCTTGGGCTTGGCATCTTGAAAAAGGACAGTGAGATAATAGTCGGAATGAAACACATTCCAGAACCTGTAATCCACACTCATGTCCTTTGGTACATCATCGGGATTGATGACCCTTTGCTCCTGGACTGTCCTCCACTGATTCTGATAGATCACTCTGACTCTACCAGGAGCATCCTGAGGCTCTCTGACAAGCACCTCCTCAGGGTGCTCAACAAGATGTGAGCCATCGAACAAACCCAAATCAGGAGGTGTTTCACGACACACACCATCTCTGATGGTTCTCCCTGCCCTCTGCAACTCCTCCTCTTGAATGATTCTTTGCCTGGGATTCAGACCATCATCAGCTCTCTGAGTGCGAATCTTGGACCTCACTCTTCCTCTTGCACCACCACGCGATCCACCGGTGTCCATCTATGCATTTAAAAGGAGAAAAGGTTAAGTTGCTGCACTTAGACAGTGACAAGAACTCTAGTGGAAAGATTGAACCAAAATCTAGGGTCAATAGATAATTGTAGGAGCAAATGCATAGGTGCTGTCACCATGGGTCCGGCACTGCCGGCCTGGTGCAGACAGCCATGGCATGCTCCATCAATTCTCCATTGAAACTAGGTTTTGATAAAAACTAACTACTGAAGGTTCATCACCACACATAATGCAACTACTAACAACCTAAATCCCATCTCAAAATCCATACATTGCATAGATCGACCCAAGTTAGGGTTTCATGTTTATAACCATTGAAATAGAGGGAAGAGGATGAAGAAGATCGGGCTTGAATGGAGCTTGACGCAGGGAGGTAGATCCCCCACACCTCCTCCAATGGCAGCACCTCCAAAGGGGCAACACTGCCGGGGGGAAGAGAGGGACCTTCGGGCTCCTTGTGTCTCCTTAGGGTTGAGAGAAGAGAGGAGAGGTGTTGCTGTTGGGGGGATATGACTTTGGATGGTGTTCCCTCGGGTCTGGGCGAAGAGATAAAGAAAAACCCAAGAGTTTGGACTTGGGCCTGACAGGCTCGGGTCACTTAAGTCCCGGCATTGCCGTCTAGGTCCGGCACTGCCGGACACCCCTGCATTGCTGGCCTGGGGCCGACACTCCTGGCCTAGCCAGGCAGTGAGGCACTATGCCACATTTATACTATAATTTTATGCACTTGTGGACACATACCCCTTGCCATGTGTTGGTCAGTAAGCAAATCATCAATCATACAATGACAAACATATTCAAGTTTCTTTCAAAATTGGTTTTGAAGCACATAATTGAAACTTTCCAAAGTTTTGCCTGAGTCGCTAGGTGGACAAACAAATGTGTGCTATAGTTCAAACCACGTTACGAGAGTCAAATATATTCAGCTCACTACGCAAAGCACAAAACCTTGTCTCATCGAGAGGCTTAGTGAAGATATCGGTTAGTTGCTTTTCGGTGCTCACATGGCGAGTTGCGATATCTCCTTTTAATTCGTGGTCTCTCAAGAAGTGATGACAGATGTCTATGTGTTTGGTTCTAGAGTGACTAATAGGGTTATTTGAGAGTTTGATGGCACTTTTGTTATCACACAAGAGAGGTATCTTGGTGAATTGACATCCAAAATCTTTTAAGGTTTGCCTCATCCAAAGTAGTTGAGCACAACAAGCACCAGCTACAACATACTCGGCCTCGGCGGTGGAAAGGGCTACACAATTTTGCTTCTTAGAACTCCAATACACTAGGGACCGTCCAAGGAATTGACACGTCCCCGAAATGCTTTTTTGGTCTACCTTGCAACCGGCGTAATCGGAATTCGAATACCCAAGTAGATCGAACTTAGAGCCCTTAGGATACCATAAGCCAAGGTTAGGAGTGAAAACTAGATATCTCAAAATTCTCTTAACGGCCATTAAATGGCACTCTTTTGGGTTAGCTTGAAATCTAGCACACATGCACACACTAAGCATTATGTCCGACCTAGATGCACATAAGTAAAAGAGAGAGCTGATCATGGAACGATATACCTTTATGTCCACGGATTTCCCTCCTTCATCAAGATCAAGATGTCCATTAGATGACATGGGAGTCTTGATTGGCTTAGCATTGGCCATGTCAAACTTTCTCAACATATCATGGGTGTACTTGGTTTGGCATAAGAAAGTCCCTTCCTTGAGTTGCTTGATTTGAAAACCGAGGAAGAACTTTAGCTCACCCATCATAGACATCTCAAATCTCTTAGTAATAATCCTACTAAACTCATCACAAAATGATTGGTTAGTACTACCAAATATTATGTCATCGACATATATTTGGCACACAAAGATATCATTATTGAGCTTATGAGTGAAGAGAGTAGGATCCGCTTTGCCTATTTCAAAGCCTTGTTTGATCAAGAAGTCCTTAAGGCATTCATACCATGCTCTTGGTGCTTGCTTAAGACCATAGAGCGCCTTATGGAGCTTGAAGACATGATGTGGGAACTTTGGATCTTCAAATCCCAGTGGCTTCTCAACATATACTAGCTCTTGGATAGGGCCGTTGAGGAATGCACTCTTCACATCCATTTGTTGAAGCTTGAAGTCATGATGGGCAACATAGGCCAAAAGCATTCGAATTGCTTCAAGCCTAGCCACCGGTGCATATGTTTCTTCGAAGTCTAGGCCCTCCACTTGAGTGAAACCTTGAGCCACCAATCTTGCCTTGTTCCTTGTCACCACACCTTGCTCATCTTGCTTGTTGCAGAAGACCCACTTGGTTCCAATCACATTAGTGTTGGGTCTTTCCACCAATGACCAAACTTTGTTCCTTTCAAAGCTATTGAGCTCTTCTTGCATAGCCATCACCCAATCAGCATCATCTAGAGCTTGCTCAACCTTAAGAGGTTCCAAAGACGAGACAAAAGAGTAAAATTGACAAAAATTTGCCAAATGTCAATGAGTAGTTACCCCCCTTCGGAGACTCCCAAGTATGTTATCAACGGGATGATCCTTTTGAATTGTTTGCCTCAATCTTGGATGCTCTGTGGCTTCTTATTGATAAACTTGGTCATCATACTCATACTCTTCAAATATTGGTTGTAGGTTTCTTGGTGTAGCAGGGGATGGGCTGGCTACTGCCTGTCTGCTGGGTCCGGCAATGCCGGCCTCTGGCCTGGTAGTGCCGGCCACAGGGGCAGAACCCTGACCAGAGAGCACTGCTGGCCCATCTTCTTCCAATCTTGGGGCAGTAGTTTCACCATCTTGAGGTTCCACATCTATGGCATGTACTTCTTGTGGCCTAATGTCACCAATGGCCATGTTCTTGATTGCTTCACATGGTGGTTCCTCATTACCTACAATCACTTGATCAATTTGCTCTACTTGAGAGACATTAGATTCATCAAATGTTACATCTATCGTGATTTCAATTTTCCCTAAGGTCTTGTTGAATACACGATAGGCATGCTCATTTGATCCATAACCAAGAAGAAAACCTTCATCAACTTTAGGTGCAAACTTAGAGGTTTTGGGTTTCTTGTTAAGTATGAAACACTTGCACCCAAAAACTCTAAAGTATGACACCTTTGGTTTGTTACCGGTTAGGAGTTCATATGAAGTCTTCTTCAAGATCTTGTGTAGATAGAGCCGGTTGATGGCATGGCAAGCGGTGTTGACGGCTTTGGCCCAAAAGATATCCGAAGTCTTGTACTCATCTAGCATTGTCCTTGCCATGTCAATGAGTGTACGGTTCTTCCTCTGTACTACACCATTTTGTTGAGGGGTGTATGGAACTGAAAACTCATGCTTGATTCCCTCATCATCAAGAAACTCCTCCACTTGAGTGTTCCTGAATTCGGTTCCATTGTCACTACGAACTTTCTTGATTTGGAAACCGAATTCTCTTTGTGCTCTTCTAATTAAGGTTTTCACCTTATCTTGCACTTGTGCCTTATCATACATGAAAAACACCCAAGTCAAACGAGTAAAGTCATCAACAATAACTAAACCATGTTTGTTACCGCCAATGCTTATGTAGGCCATCGGTCCAAAGAGATCCATGTGAATTAGCTCCAATGGTTTCTTGGTGGAGACAATGCTCTTTGGTGGGTGAGGTGCACCTACTTGCTTTCCGGCTTGGCAAGCGCTACAAATTGTATCCTTCTCAAAATGAACATTGGTTAGTCCAAGAATGTGTTCCTCTTTTAGGAGTTTGGCCAAGTTCCTCATCCCAACATGATCTAGTCGCGATGCCATAGCCAACCCATGCTAGATTTTGCCACTAAATAAGTCTCAAGCTTAGCCTTACTTTTGTTGAAATCAACTAGGTAAAGCTTGCCCTTCAAGCGAACCGTAAAGACAATAGAGGAATCCTCCCTCTTAAAGACTTCCACACCCTTATCCGTAAAGAGACAATTGTAGCCCATCTCACACAATTGTGAAACCGACAACAAGTTGTAACTTAACGAATTCACATGTAATACATTTGAGATGGAATGTTCAAGAGTAATAGCAACTTTAGCAAGTCCAATCACTTCCCCTTTGGAGTTGTCACCGAAGACGATATTCTCACTTTGAAGGACCTAGAACGGCGACCAGAGGGGGGGGTGAATGGGAGCCTCAAATTTCCCTCGAAATGTTCGGGCCACTCTTCCCAAAAACCAAACCCAGTTGCTGGGTGCTCAACCTCCCCCGAGCAACGCGAGCGGGGATTCAGATGAAAACGGAGAAATGAAAGCTCAACGGCAGTGGAGGAAAAACTCACCGGAAACCCCCAAGATAGAGTTCTCAACCCCGATGAGAAAGAGGCAAAAACCCCAAGCAAAACAGCCCAAAAGACAGGTGACGGCCGCTAGACAATAGGGTGATGGACGCTAGGCGTCGGACGCCGAAAGATCGTCCGTCGGCCTTCCAGAAAGCCTTGCAGAGGAAAAGCAGAAAGCAAGGCATCGGACGCTGGGTGACGGACGCTTGGGTGAGCGTCCATTGGCGTCGGACGCTGCGCGACGGACACTTACAGGAGCGTTCGTCGGGCTTCCAGTGAACGCTGAAAATCCAGACAAAACAACAGAGCAACGGACGCAGGGCGACAGACGATGGACAACGTCCGGCGCCAAACTCACACACACACGGACGATCGCGACGGACGCTGACATCAGAATGTCCTTGCATCCGACGCCCCCGACGGACCGTCCGACGCCAAAACTCAGAGCATCCGGCGCCTTCGAGCAGAGCGCAGAAACGCAAAAATCGTTTTTCACTTCACCAAATCTTTCCAAAACCAAACCAAATGATCACCAACTGCAACCAAACTTTGTAGGCATGATCCTAGTGCAGTTGGGGAGCTATCCCGAAGAAATCATCGCTCAATTTGGAGAGAATAAACGGGAACACTCGGATTTGGGGGAGAAAAGGCAAAACGAAGAACGCCGCCAAGAAATCACCCGATCTACGCACTCGTGAGGTTTGAGGAGAATTCCTTCGGTGCAAAGATGCTCCTCACAAATCTAAACAACTTGGTTCAAGTGGATTTTGTAAAGCTACTCTCAACAAAGAGAAATCAACTCGGGAAAAAGAGAGAGCAAAAGCAAAACGAGAAGAACACAAGCAACCGGGGAGACTCGATCAAGAAACTAACCGTGCCATGGCACTAGGAGAGTGAGGCCTCCGATTCCCACCAAAAGATTTGAGTTCTTACAGAGGTTGGTGAAATCAACCTAGGGATCTCATGAACTAGAGAGAGGGTAGAGAGAGAGTTGGGGCAAATGATTAGGGTTCTAGAGATAGGATGAGGATACCCCTTCATCCTCTATTTATCGAGCTTTGGCTATTTCCCAAAGACCCCCCTAGATACAATGAGTGAACTACCTAGCCTAAGCATTGCAGTCCAAGCTCCGGAAAATATCTCCTGCATTTTGAATGGACGGCCCCGCTTCCTGCCGGGAGTTGTCGTCGCCTCGACGCAACCTCCAGGATTCCGCCATGTGCCATCCCCGCTTACTCGGAAGCTCCGCCTAGGTTTTGAGGCCCAAACCCAGGAAACCCGCCACCGGTAGCTTTGGGCTCAACTACCGAACCCCAAGTTTTGAGGCCCAAACTCGGAAACCGTCCTCGGAGGGTTTTGAGGCCCAAACCACCAAACGGCTCGACTCGAGCCACCTTGTCCTCGCCCGGTCGGACTCCGAGTCCCATGAGCCTCCGCTCGACCCGCTTGTCCACCGGCTTGACTCGGTCGACTCGGTCTACCTCCATGTCTTCTCGCACTTGCCGGTGCCAAGTACTAGTCACCACAGCTAGTCCGCCGGTGCCCATGGTCCCTCAGACCGAGCAACGCTTCCGCCCTTCACCGCTCTCAGTCCATCGGCACGACAAGCCTCTACTCGACCTTCTCCACGCCATTGACCACTGTCACTAGGCATAGCACCTGCACACCACAAGCCGATAGACAGGCACACATTTGCTTTCGCAAAGGTTAGGTTAAGCCACTCAAACTGAAACACTCACGTGTTGGTCAATCACTCATCATCAAAACTGAACATACATGGGTACTTATCCACCATGTGTTCTCAATCTCTCCCTTGATGAGTGCATTGTCAACACAAGTGCATTTCAGATTTGAGCCACAAGGTAAAGCTCTCCAAATGACCAAAAAGCTAAGAAAGACAAAATGGGGTCACTTGAGAGAAGCAAAAACGAGTCCAAAGCTTGGTTCCCAAAGACATGGGCAACGGCTCAACGCAACCAAGCAAAACAAAGCTAGCCCTCAAGAAGAGGCACAAAAACGGGCTCAACACTGTTAGCAAGTCCAAAATACCAAACACAACTCTCAAAGCTCAGACTTCCAATTTAAACACTAGGGGAGCTCAAAAGATACCAATTGAAAACACTTACGTCCCCTAATGCTCAAGAAGAAATCAAAACCTGTCGGAGCCAACCAAGCAAGCTAGACCCTCCATAAGAGGCAAAAGGTCAACACAACTAGCAAAATCTCCCCCTGGGCAAAAGCACACTCAAGATACCAAATGAGCTCCTTAGGGCAAAAAAAGCACACAAAACTTCCCCTTGACCAAGGAAGCTCTAAACCAATGAGATGCACTCTTTCTCCCCCTTGGAAGTAGATGGCTGATAATGAAATGAAATGCACATCTCTCCCCCTTGTTGACACATGTAGCTCATAAAAAATCAACAACTCAAGATCCGGCTACAAATGCCATGAAATCCAAAATGAGTGCAAAAGCTTCATACTTAGAGCTAAGACAATGAATAGATGCTCTAAGTGATGTGATCCTGTGAGAATAGGAAAAGCTCTACGTGCCCAACAAAGACTCAAGTTGAGCTTAAGATCACTTTAGAAGCTATTTTAGAGAGCATATCATGTGAGAGCAGAGAAAGGGTATCACCTCCTAGAGACAACTAGACATGGAAAAACAAGATATGATCTATCTCAAAGCAATCTCATGTATAGTAAGTAAAACTGTCCCTTAGCAAAGTTCATACAACAGGCCAATGACCCAACTGAATAAATTTTTCAAGTTTAAAAGTTTTGCAGCCAAAATTTTAGTTTTAGGCACATTTAAGTTGTATGCGAGTGGTTGTAAGCAAAGTGATGCCACTGCTTACCAACCGGGCAAAGTCAAAGGACTTGACACACCGGTTTTGGTCATACACAACACCGCTCAAGTATCGACCCATATGGGAAGCAGTCTCGAACACACGGTGAAGTGCTCACAATGCAGAGCCAACTCGATCTTTCCAATTCACAAAACAGAGAGCAATTTCATTTTAGAAATTAAGCATGGTGCTCAAAGGTAGTGAATGAAACAATGAAGAGCCATAGTTACAAGCTATATACAAGACAACCAAGAAGGATCTTCAAAAGCCTACACATGCTAGTGCCATTTCAGAGGTGACATGGGGAATTTAAAATCAGTTTTAAAGATTTTCTAACTTAGATCTATTGCATATCATATAGATAAAAAAGAGTCTAAGTTAGGCAACACCATAGACACATAAAGCACCTCAAACAGAGCATAGATTCATTATATCGGCTATAAGTATGAGGCTTGAAATCAACTATGTCACAAATGCAAATGAGATGCATAATGCAATGATACCAACTAACACTAACAAGACACCAATTTAGAAGAAGGACAAAGATACACACAAAAAGAACCAAAAAGAACTATGAAACATAAAACTTTCCTCCTCTAAAAAGGAAAGCAAACACCCAACTCGCCCTGAAGGAGAGAAAACGCAGCTTGATCCAAAGGCTTCGTGAGAATATCCGCAAGCTGGTTTTAGGTCTCGACATGCCAGAGGTCAATGACGCCCTTCTCATAATGATCACGCAAGAAGTGAAAGCGGACCTCAATGTGCTTGGTCTTTGAATGAAGCACGGGATTTTTGGCCACACTAATTGCACTTGTGCTATCGCAAAGCAGAGGAACCTTAGTAAGCTCAAGACCGAAATCTCTCAAAGTGGCAATCATCCAAATCAACTGCGAGCAACAACTAGCCGCGGCAACATACCCAGCTTCGCACGTCGACTGTGCCATGCTAGACTGTTTGCGAGAAGACCAAGAAACCAAAGAAGACCCGAGAAAATGGCAAGTCCTAGAAGCGGACTTCCGATCAAGTCGGCAACCGGCAAAGTTGGCGTCAGAATAACCACAAAGCGGTGGAAAACCAAAGTCCAAATTCGGGAGTGAAGCACAAGTACCTCATACCTGCTTGTGCGAAGTCCATGGGGACGCCTGAAAGCGTGCACACAAACAGACGGCGAACTGAATGTCCGGCCGGGTCGCCGTCAGGTACAGAAGTGACCCGATCATGCTGCGGTACTCCGTCTGGTCCATCGCCTCTCCTTCCTCGTCCGCATCCAAGGCAGTCGTAGTCGACATGGGCGTCGAAAGAGGCTTTGCCTCAACCATGTCAACTCTCCCATCATGCTCATCTCAAATTCCCTGCTCATAAGATCTGCAAACTTGGCAACAAGAGCATGAGAAGAACCACCAAAGATGATATCATCCACGTATATTTGGACAAGGAGAGTGTCTTTGCCTTGCTTGAGGAGAAACAACGTCTTATCTACCGATCCCATTTTAAAGCCCTTAGCAAGCAAAAAGGTTTTTAGCCTATCATACCATGCTCTAGGTGCTTGTTTCAAACCATACAAAGCTTTGTGAAGTTTAAAAACATGATTTGGAAACTTGGGATTTTCAAAACCGGGAGGTTGTCTATCATACACTTCCTCCTCTATGTAGCCGTTTAAGAAAGCACTTTTAACGTCCATTTGAAAAAGTTTAAAACCCTTAGAAGCCGCAAAAGCTAGAAGGATTCTAAACGAGCTACGGGAGCAAAGGTTTCCTCATAGTCTATTCCCTCCTCTTGACAAAAGCCTTGAGCTACCAACCTAGTCTTGTTGCGTACTACCACCCCATCCTCACTTTGTTTATTTTTGAAAACCCATTTGGTACCTATGGGGTGGCAACTAGGTGGTGGAGGAACTAAGACCCAAATGCGGTTTCGCTCAAAATTTTCTAACTCCTCATGCATGACATTAACCCAATCCGGATCCATCAAAGCGTGTCCAACATCCCGGGGCTCAAAAGAAGGGACAAAAGCCGAATGAGCAAAGTGAGAGATATAAGACCTGGACCGCGTGACTCGACAGTCAATGTCGCCGATGATGTTCTCCGGTGGGTGCTGCCGCTGGATGTGGCGGGGAGCCTGCCTGGACGAAGTGGCCTCCCCCTCGATAGCAGCTGGAGCTCCCTCAGGTGCAACGGGCACCAACTGAGGAAGCTGCTCGAACGACCCCCATGTAGAGGAAGTAGTCGGGTCGGGACCGTGAGCTGAAGTGGACGTTGTAGGGTCGACGGGGGCAGCCAGTGGAGTTGGCTCGGGATAACCCCAATTGGCATCGTCCTGCGCCTCCTCCTCCACAAAGATGCTAGTGTTCACTTCATCATCACCTGCAAGCTCAAAAGCAGTGGAAACACAGGGCATAGTTTCATCAAAAGTAATCTCACAAGTCTCCATCACTCGGTTAGTCTCAATGTTAAGTGCACGATGAGCACGAGAGTGAGTAGAATAACCCAAAAAGATACAGTCAGAAGACCGTGATTCAAATTTATCCAACTTACCGCCCTTTTTGAGGATGAAGCACCTGCACCCAAACACCCGTAGGTGACTTACCTTGGGTGGTCTCCCAAATCGCAACTCATAAGAAGTCTTCTTCTTGAAAGCTCGGAGAAAAATGCGATTGGAAACATAGCAAGCAGAACTGAGTGCTTCGTCCCAATACCGCCTAGGAGTCCTATGCTCATCGAGCATTGTCCTGGCCATCTCAACAAGGGTCTGATTCTTGCATTCAACAACACCATTCTGCTGAGGAGTGTGAGGTGAGGAAAACTGATGGTCGAGTCCCAAGGAAGAGCAAAGATATGCAAAGTGAGCATTTTTGAATTCTATGCCATTGTCACTTCGGATAGCTCTCATGGCATTCTTAGGTAGCTCATTTTGCAATCTCAAAATCAGATCTGGAACCAAAGGAAAAGCCTCCTCCTTACTCTCCAAAAAGAACACCCATGAGTATCTCGAGTAGTCATCAATGACTACAACCACATACCACTTCCCTCCCTCCGACCTAACCCGAGCTGGACCAGCTGTGTCCATGTGTAAGAGCTCGCCGGGTCGAGTGGTCATGACATCAGTCATAGGAGGATGGGAAGCGGCAACCATCTTGCCATGCCTGTAAGGATGGCAAACCAAATCCTTCTCGAACTTTAGCTTTGGCAATCCTTGGATAAGGTCCATTGAGCTAAGCCTCGCAAGAAAGTCAAAACTCAAATGTCCCAATCTCCTATGCCACTTCCAAAGCTCGGAGGAAGAACCGGCAAGAAGACAACGAGAAGGTCCGAAAGAGATAGAAAAATCTGCACGAAAAACCTTCCCGAAGGGCAAAATCCGGCAAACAAGATCACCACGAGAGT
Organism: Microstegium vimineum; assembly: GCA_022036555.1. Taxonomy (NCBI): domain Eukaryota; kingdom Viridiplantae; phylum Streptophyta; class Magnoliopsida; order Poales; family Poaceae; genus Microstegium; species Microstegium vimineum. Next base: position 12,372,440 of record CM039138.1, on the reverse strand, counting down.
CCAAAATCCGAGACAAGTTTGGCTTAAAGCTCACTTCAAAACTGTCTTCAAGGAGTTGCGAAACTGACAGGAGGTTAAAATGCAAATTCGCAACCAAAGCAACATCCATGATGACAAAACATGAATTGACTCGGATTGACCCTCGGGACACAACCTTACCTTTACTCTTGTCCCCGAATGTAATGTACTCGGTGTGGCGCACGGGGTCGAGGCTGGAGAACCACTGGGCACTTTCGGTCATATGGCGTGAACATCCGGAATCCACAAGCCAAGTCTCCTCCAGTCCTCCTTCCTACATCATTAAAAAGACATAGGGTGAGCAAACGTGGAGGACCGGAAACGGTGACCAGAGCGGGGGGGGGGGGGGGGTTGAATGGGAGCCAAATAAAAATTCCTTTCGGAAGACCTTGACCCTTGTCTCAAACACTTCACAAAGAGCAAGCTAGGCTCACGACTCACAAGTGGGTGGATATTCTAGGTGATGTCCTAGGAACACAACGGAGCTAGCTACGAACCCAACGAGACAAACCGCAACGAAAACGGAAACTCGCAGCGAGCAGCAGAGGCGACGGACGCTGGAAGACAGTGCGACGGACGGTCCAGGGCAGGGCGACGGACGCTGGCGACGGATGGTTAGGCGAGCGTCCGTTGGCCTTCCAGAGAGCCTAACAGAAGCTGGAACGGGGCGACGGACGGTCGGCGACGGACGCTGTGAAGATCGTCTGTCGGCCTACCCGAGAGCAAAACAAAACTGCACAGCGAACACCATGCGACGGACATGAAGGACCGGAAACGGTGACCAGAGGGGGGGGGGGGTGAATGGGAGCCAAATAAAAATTCCTTTCAGAAGACCTTGACCCTTGTCTCAAACACTTCCCAAAGAGCAAGCTAGGCTCACGACTCACAAGTGGGTGGATGTTCTAGGAGATGTCCTAGTAACACATCGGAGCTAGCTACGAACCCAATGAGACAAACCGCAACGAAAACGGAAACTCGCAGCGAGCAGCAGAGGCGACAGACGAGCGTCCGTCGGCCTTCCAGAGAGCATGACAGAAGCTGAAAAACTACCGAGGTGACGGGCGGTCGGCGACGAACGCTGTGAAGATCGTCCGTCGGCCTACCCGAGAGCAAAACAAAACTGCACAGCGAACACCACGCGACGGAGGTGAAGGACCGGAAACGGCGACCAAAGGGGGGGGGGTGAATGGGAGCCAAATAAAAATTCCTTTCGGAAGACCTTCACCCTTGTCTCAAACACTTCCCAAAGAGCAAGCTAGGCTCACGACTCACAAGTGGGTGGATGTTCTAGGAGATGTCCTAGGAACACAACGGAGCTAGCTACGAACCCAACGAGACAAACCGCAACGAAAATGGAAACTCGCAGCGAGCAGCAGAGGCAACAGACGCTGGAAGACAGTGCGACGGACGCTCCAGGGCAGGGCGACGGACGCTGGCGACGGACGGTTAGGCGAGCGTCCGTCGGCCTTCCAGAGAGCCTAACAGAAGCTGGAACGGGGCGACGGACGGTCGGCGACGGACGCTGTGAAGATCGTCCGTCGGCTTACCCGAGAGCAAAACAAAACTACACAGCGAACACCACGCGACGGACGCTGGGCGACGGACTTTGGAGAGCGTCCGACGCCAAAACCGAAGGATGCCGATAAGCGAGGCGACGGACGCTGACGTCAGTACGTACCAGCGTTCGACGCAAACCCTCGGACCGTCCGACGCCCCCGAAAAACGTGCAGTAACCGCGAAAATCGTTTTTATCTCCACCAAATCTTCCCAAATCTTGACCAAATGTTCTCCACTAGCAAACCAACTTGGTAGGCATGATTCTAGTGCTAGGGAGGAGCTATCCCTAAGAAATCATCGCTCAATTTGGTGAGAATTAAAGGAAAACGAGGATTTGGGGAAAAGGGGCGAGAACGAAGAACACCGCAAAGAAAACACCCGATCTACATACTCGTGAGGTTTGGGGGAATTCCTTTGGTGCAACGATGCTCCTCACGAACACGAACAAGTTGGTTCAAACGGATTTGCAAGAGCTACTCCCTACAAAGAGAAATCATCTCGGGAAAAGAGGGAGCAAAAGCAAAACGCGAAGAACACAAGCAAAACGGGGAACACGATCACAAAAGAGAAGCCACCATGGCTTATGGAGGTTACGGCCTCCGATTCCTCGCAACAATCACAAGTTCTTACACCGGTGACTCGGTGGATCTCAAGCAAGAAGAAGCTAGGGAAGGGAAAAACCTAGGAATAGGTGGGAGAAAGAGTAATGCAAGAGATGAGGATGAGGATACCCCTTCATCCTCTATTTAACGGGGCTTTGGCTATTTCCCAAAGACCCCCCTAGATACATGAGTGAACTACCTAGCCTAAGCATTGCAGTCCAAGCTCCGGAAAATATCTTCCTTGATTTGAATGGACGGCCCCGCTTCTTGCCGGGAGTTGCCGTCGCCTCGACGCAAGCTCCAGGATTCCGCCACATGCCATCCCCGCTTCCTCGGAAGCTCCGCCTAGGTTTTTGAGGCCCAAACCCAGGAAACCCGCCACCGGTAGCTTTGGACTCAACTACCGAACCCCGAGTTTTGCAGCCCAAACTCGGAAACCGACGCGGATGGTTTTGAGGCCCAAACCACCAAACCACTCGATGCGAGCCACTTTGTCTTCGCCCGGTCGGACTCCGAGTCCCCTAAGCCTCCGCTCGACTCGCGCATCCACCGTCTTGACTCGGTCGACTCGGTCTACCTCCATGTCTTCTCGCACTCGCCGGTGCCAAGTACTAGCCACCATAGCTAGTCCGCCGGCGCCCATTGTGGCAAAACCGCCCAAGTTGTAAGAGATCAAGTACCAAAGTTGCCGAATTAACGACCACTTTAAACACTTGAGCCCATATAACTCAGGTAGTCCGGAAATCTCGAAGGATTTCTAACAATCGTATCTCGAATCAAGATCGCGTAAACTCAGGTATGCACATTCGAACGAGCCAACAATTAAACCAAAAATACTTGAAGTATGAAAATAAAGTTATTACAACACTTTGTCTCGATTTAAGTAGTACTCACGCCACGACACATGTGGCCAAAAGAAACATTGTTTTGAAACTCAACCCAAAGTTTAACTCCACACGAATACCATTAATAGATAAGGGGTGTGTGACGTCCCGCCTCCACGAGGTCGGGCCCGTTAACGCCTGATAGCTTTCATAGGACATAGACTACCCTCACAGACCAACACTAGTCTTTTCGGCGCACTTTGTCCTCATGCGCCCCGGGAAGAACTTCCCAGTCGGTCACCCATCCCTAAATTTCTCCAGGCCAAGCACGCTTAACCTCGGAGTTCTTTAGAGTTGAGCTTCCGGAAAAAAAGTTGCAACTTATTGGTATGAGTATCCTATTAATCCTATTAAGCCCTAGGCCAGGGTGTTACATCCTCACCCCTTAGGAGACCGACGTCCTCGTCGGTCAACCCCAGGCCAGGAACGTCCCCTCTTGGCCACGTCCGTGTGTCCAGTGCCAGCGCATGTGCCATGCTGTGTGACCACTCTGGATCCACACCAGCCATGTGCACCATGCCTGCACAACTGACACACACGCGCCCGTGAAACCGCAAGGGTCGGCTTTGATACCATTTGTGACGTCCCGCCTCCACGAGGCCGGACCCGTTAACGCCTGACAGCTTTCATATGACATAGACTACCCTCACAGACCAACACTAGTCTTTTCGGCGCACTTTGTCCTCACTCATGCGCCCCGAAAAGAACTTCCCGGTCGGTCACCCATCCCTAAATTTCTCCAGGCCAAGCACGCTTAACCTCGGAGTTTTTTAGAGTTGAGCTTCCGGAAAAGAAGTTGCAACTTATTGGTATGAGTATCCTATTAATCCTATTAAGCCCTAGGCCAGGGTGTTACACGCTTGACTGCAAAAGAGACAAGGCGGGGACTGATCGGACGCGGCACTGCGGCGACGTTATGGCGAAACGACGGCACGACGCGCGGCAGGGTGGCTGGCAGGTCTGCGGCGCCCACGAGAACTCGTCCACAACAACAAAAGATGAGCTCGTAGAAGACCTTGCCCAAGGCCTACTCCTCTTCTCCTTCGATAGGATAGAGACAGTGCTTACAATAGCCAAAGAATACTTGACCATCTCCAACAAACGGGATAAACCCTAAGTATGGGAATGTACTCAGCTAGACTTAACTGTCTAACTGAAAATAAAGACTCCAAGGATATGCATGGCTATTTATGTGGATCTGGATAAACAACTTTAATATTAGAGAGCCACCATTTTTCATCCTATTATTTAAGTCTAGGTTATGCACATGTTCTAGAGCACTCACTTGATCTAATCAAATAATAAGATAAACCATATCCAGTTCATTTGTCAATATTTTAGTAGAACCATTATTGATGTCACATGGAGTTGTACCATGGTGAAGCTCAGCATAATCCCCCACTATCCGGTGGGAGGCGGCGACTCGAATCGATATACAACCAGCTGACAAGATTACCTTTAACACACGCCCACATTTTCCCCGTTGGGTTGTCACACCCGGTTTTAAAGAACAAAACCAGGCTAGCCATATGTGTGCCCAGGAAGTCCACACATACAACAACAGAAAAGAAGAATATCAAAATCAATGTTATATAGCGAAAACATAGATACATTAACACTTACATCAAAGTATAGCGGAATGATTACTAAACTTTCTTGAAGCTCCAACTTCACAGGGACAGTTGACTGGGGGTTGCATACGCCTAGCACTTCTTCGAAAACTCACTAGATCCATCTTCTGTTACCCATCCGGGATTTTTGTCCAAAGTATTGAAAAGTAAACAAGCATAAGTACATCTCGTACTCAACAAGTAAACATGGGGTTCATGAAGCTCAAAAGGGTATGCATGGTTCATAGCGGTGAGCATTTTAAGTAGATCAAATTCATATTAATATCAACAATTGCCAAGGTAATTTGCATAAGCTCAAATATCCATGATCATAAAGTAAATGACAATGATATACAATAAATAAATAATACTTGCATAAGCCACATAGAAATAAGAACCCAATAATTCTGTGAGTTTTCCGAGCCGCTCGTGTCCGTGAGCACGACTATCATGATAGTTTTTTAACTCTGATCAGAGGTGTACAACTTTACCCACGAGTCGTGTTTGCCCATATGCCCGGGATCATGACTCCCAAAACACTACCAAGGTGAGCGGGCAGGGTACACTATGAAGCCTTCCAAGGGTTCGTCTAACAAGTCAGGGCCGCAAGGTTCGTGGCAGGGGGATGCAGAGCCAACCTGTCTACGATCACACTCCTTCGTGGCTATGCCCATAGATTAGGAACCACACTATACCCATCTTGGCACGCTCCTATTTGCGCCATAAAGGTAACCACTGAACAAGCTAGAAAAGGTCCCCATACTGAGCTAAAGCCAGAGCCATATAGCCCTCGTGGTTGTACTGTATATCCAAGCTTTTGTCGACAGATAAGCTCCTATAATCCATTGTTGCTAAAAAGCGAGTTTTATCATTATTGCATATAGTCATTAACAATTAAGATCATGTACATCCGGTATGAGCACTAGCAATGCTAATCATATATGGTGGATCAAATCATAGGTGACAAGGTATTCAGGATAACAATCACTAGGGTCAATCTATGGTAAACAAGGAATCATGCATATGAGTTATATTAATCATGAATAGGACAACAAGGATAATCCCATGTTATACTTGCCTTCTTCAAAGTACTCTTGCTGATCCTACTGGTCTTGATCAAAGAAAAACTCCGGCTCTTCAACGGGTTGCTCAACGTCTATACCGATCAACAATCAACACCATTCAACCAACGACAATCATACACGAAGCAAACAAGACTATGATTAGAACAGTACACCAACAATAATAAAACAAGATGAAAAGTTTATAAAACTAATCTACGTATCACTATGAACACAACGATGTTTCGTTCATGAAAAACGGAGCTAGAACGACGAAGTTATGAATTTAACAAGTTCTCCTACGCAAAGGTATTAAATTAAATCTAATCACGAAATTAAACTTTTTCAAATCTAACTAACAGTGGTATTAACATATAGAAAAATTTATTACGAATCTAACGCAATTCGAACGGGTCAAAAAGGATTTAAAACAAAGAAGTTATAGGGTTTGGAAAATAAATGGCAATTCTGTAAATAGAAATTTTCCTTTATTTTCGAAATAAAAGAAATCCGACGGAGATTACGCTTTCCTGTGGCAAAGGCGTAATCACTGAGGGCGCCATGGATTGCGGGTTGAGACTGGAATCTTTCCAGGGGCTCTTTAGCAAGATTCCAGAGCGAAGGGGTATCTTCTTATCTCATCCGTTGATCTATGATCGGACGACAGAGAAAAGAAATCGGGGAGAGAGAGGGGGTGACTGGATACGGTGCTACGGTCCACCAAAACACGAACCGAGGCTACCGGGAGAACGAGGAGAGTATCGCGAGCTCACCTCAGACTTTTGCGCGGACAGAGAAGCTCCAGAGGCGGCTGTCGACGCGACGGGGCGGAGTTCCGCTCCCTGCAAACGGCAGCGGGGTGGCACAGTCAACAAAACCCGAATTTGAGCATAGGGATGAGTTCGGGGGTACTCTAACCCTGACCCGAAAAAGATGGGGGGATAGCGGTGAACGGAGGAGCCCTGGAAGGCGACAATGGCGGCTACGGCTGAGCTCGTGCTCGTGCTCTGCTAGGCCAGAGAGGGATGGGCCGCGGGTTGGGCCTTGTGGCCGGGAGCTGGGCCGAGAAGAGAGGGAAGGGCACGACCCAGGAAGGAAAAAAGGAGAGAGGGAGGCCTGCGGGATGGGATTCACAGCTGGGCCAAAAGGAGGGAAGGAGTGAGGGAGAGAAAAAGAAAGCTTTTGGAATTTCCAGAAATTGATTTTCAATTTGATTTTTCAAACCCTTTTGAAATACCTGTTTGGATTCCTTTCAAAACCACTCATACAAAGACAAAAAATGCTCCAGCATGAATGCTCACTCATGTTACTATATGACAAAATTTTAATTCACCAAACTATATATATTTATTTATTTTAAATGCATATATGATAAAAGCATAACTAGATCAATTTAATACTATTTCAAAAACATGCAAATTTTGGAGTGTTACAAATCTACCCCCCTTAAAAGAATCTCGTCCTCGAGATTAGCTGGCTTACTCAAACAACTGCGGGTATGATTTTCTCAAATCATCTTCTCTTTCCCAAGTTGCCTCTGCCTCTGAATACCGATTCCACTGAACCTTACACATCTTAATTACTCTGCTTCTGGTTACTCTTTCTGTTGTTTCAAGAATCTTAACTGGATACTCTTCATAAGTCAAATCATCAGCAACATTAAGGTCATCTAGAGGTATTTGCTCTTTTGGTACTCGCAAACACTTCTTAAGTTGTGACACATGAAACACATCATGAACTCCAGATAAATTCTCAAGCAGTTCTAACTGATAAGCAACTTCACCATGTCTGGCTAAAACTTTAAACGGTCCAACATACCTTGGTGCTAGCTTACCTTTCATGTTAAACCTTTTCACACTTCTCATTGGTGATACCTTGAGATAGACATAATCACCAATATTAAAAGACAAGTCTCTTCTTCTATTATCAGCATAACTCTTCTGTCTCGACTGTGCTATTCTCAAACTTTCCCGGATCACTCTCACGCGATCCTCAGCATCTCTAAGTACATAGCACCAAACACTTGTGTCTCACCTGTTTGATTCCAAAACAATGGTGTTCTACACTTACGACCATACAGTGCCTCAAATGGTGCCATCTTGATGCTCTGCTGGTAACTGTTGTTGTATGAGAACTCTGCATAAGGCAAACTCTGATCCCAACTAGTACCATACTGCAATGCACAAGCTCTCAACATATCTTCCAATATCTGATTAGTTCTTTCAGTTTGACCATCTGTTTGAGGATGATATGCAGTACTAAAGTTCAACTTAGTTCCCAAAGCTCTATGTACACTATGCCAAAAATTTGAAGTGAACTGGGTACCTCTATCAGACACAATCTTCTTTGGAACTCCATGCAAACATACTATCCGTTCCATATACAACTCTGCTAACCGAGCACCATTGTACTTTGTCTTGACTGGTAAAAAGTGAGCTACCTTGGTCAGACGATCGACTATTACCCAAATAGAATCATAACCTCGCTGGGTACGGGGTAACCCAACAATGAAATCCATACCAACTTCTTCCCACTTCCATTCAGGTATCTTCATAGGTTGCAACAATCCAGCAGGTCTCTGATGTTCAGCTTTAACCCTCTGACAAGTATTACACAAAGCTACATACTCAGCTACATCTCTTTTTAATCCAACCCACCAAAATTTTTCCTTCACATCCATATACATCTTAGTACTACCAGGATGAATAGAATAAGCAGACTCATGAGCTTCACGCAAAATCATTTGCCTTAAAGCTTTATCATCAGGTACACATAAACGATTACCAAACCATAAAGTTCCATTATCATCCATGCGGAAACCAGGTGACTTACCAATTACTAGATTCTCTGCTATCTCCTTCAGCTTCTCATCCTGCAACTGACCTTTTCGGATCTCCTGTTCAAGTGTAGGTTCCATCACCATCTCTGCTGCATTGACAATGAAACCCAAGTTCAAGCATTCAAACTCATCACACAACTCATCTGACATGGCTGACATAAGCAACTCATGAACTCCACTCTTCCTGCTGAGAGCATCTGCAACCACATTAGCTTTCCCAGGGTGATAATGCACATCTAGATCATAATCCTTGATCAGTTCTAACCATCTGCGTTGTCTCAAGTTCAGATCGGACTAAGTGAAGATATATTTCAAACTCTTATGATTAGTATATATGTCACACTTATGCCCAATCAGATAGTGTCTCCATATTTTCAAAGCATGTACTACCGCAGCAAGTTCTAAATCATGAGTAGGATAATTCAATTCATGTTTCCTCAACTGCCTGGATGCATAATCAACAAGTCTACCTTCTTGCATAATAACACATCCCAAACCAGTAGGAGAAGCATCACAATAGATAGAGAAACTCTTACTTAGATCTGGCAGTATCAACACAGGTGCTGTAGTCAACCTCTTCTTCAACTCTTCAAAGTTGGCTTGACATTGATCAGACCACACAAACTTGGCATTCTTCTCCAATAGGGCTGTCATAGGCTTTGCGAGTTTTGAAAATCCTTCAATGAATCTTCTATAGTAACCAGCTAGACCAAGAAAACTGCGAATCTCAGTAACACTAGTTGGTGGTTTCCAATTCAATACATCTCGCACCTTGCTGGGATCAACAAAAATACCTCCATTAGAGACAACATGACCAAGGAAAGAAACTTCCTTCAACCAGAACTCACACTTGCTTCGCTTAGCATACAACTTGTGATCTCTAAGCTTCTGCAATACCAATCTCAGATGTTCAGCATGTTCTTCCTCAGTTTTAGAAAACACCAGTATATCATCAATGAACACAACCTCAAACTTATCCAAATACTCCATAAAACCTTATTCATCATGTACATAAAGTATGCAGGAGCATTGGTCAATCCAAATGACATAACAATATACTCATACAGACCATACCTTGTGGTGAAAGCTGTCTTTGGAATATCACTAGCACGGATCTTCAATTGATGATATCCGGAACGAAGATCAATCTTTGAGAACACACAAGCACCTCTCAACTGATCAAACAAATCATCAATTCTGGGCAAAGGATACTTGTTCTTGATGGTAACCTCATTGAGCGATCTATAATCAACACACGGGTCCATGCATTGTGTTACCGCTCAACACTGTCCAGGTAGTATCGCCGCGGGCTCGCATTGGTCCACCCAATTGTAGAAATCAGTTGGCCACCACGGGGCAGGTCGTATCTACAAACTAGAGGGTGCTCACAGCAGATTGAGCGTCGGCCCGGACAGTGTTTACTCGGCTTCGGGGTCGATACTCGCAACGACCCCTATGTGAAAGGGTGCATTCGAATATGTAAGAGGGCCACCATCGTATACAAACATATACGATCCAACGGACAGACTGCCCCAAGTCTAAACCACTTGGTGCCTCTTCCTTCCAGTTGACCGCATTTTCATTACTACTATTGGTTCTTTCCACGATAGCAAAATATAGCCAACCGTGATTGGTATTACCCCCATGGGATAATACAATAAGTATAAATGTAACCATTTGTTCTAAGCAGGCTAAGCGGTTGCTTTTACTTTTATTAACAGGGTAACAAGGTAGGTAAATTCAATATCAAGGAAGGTAAATGTATCAACTAGGATTCAATCAACTCCTGTCACCAAATGCATCACAATATAAAATACTCAAGTAGATTAATTATAAAATGCTGGGAGACTTAAGGATGCTTCGGGGCTTGCCTTGAGTGAAGGTAGAGGGCTGGTGGTCAGGGCACTCAGGGAGGTTAGTGTCGAGCTCGTGGTACTCCTCGTTCAGCTCCTGCACCTCCTGGATTCCTGCCTCTAGAAGTGGCACCTGGGGTTCCTCTACTGATCCTGGATCTGTGCAATACATATAAGTAAACTTGATGGTGCAGGAATGATGCTTGAATATGGATTAAACACTCAAAGATTGCTTTTAGAATCACTCTAAGTATTCACTCTAATTCCACTGTACACAACAAGCCCATTATAAACTACTCAGAAAAATCTACCAAAATTACACAGGACAGAACAACCTACTGGATGCTACTGCAGAAAAATTACTTAAAGTAAAGCTACCAGCTAGTAGATACAAAAAGATGAAATTAAATGCAGAAAAAACACTTAGAACTAGAGCTACTAGCTAATAGGGTGAAACAGGATATATCTTATTTTTAGCAGGTTCTAAACTTAGAAATATATTTGTCAAGAAAGTTCCATGATCAGTACTACTAGATTATTTTCTATAGGAATTTCCAAAGAAAACCCTAGAAAAGAACACTTGAACTACAAGTATCTTTTCTTCCATACAACAGACAACATATTATACTTTTCCTAGACAGATCTTGGTATACAAAGATTACACAAAAAGTTTCATGATTTATCTATTCACAGATTTACCACAGGAATTAATCAAAGAAAACAGCAGAAACACATTTTAATAGGTAATAAATAAAATTTACACAGAAACATGACATGTTACATTTTTCCTAGCTTCTACACAGGATAACAAAGCTAGCATAAAAACTTCACATTTTATTTGACCATTTCAAGCAGGAACACAATTAATTTTGATAAATGCAGAAAATAACTATTTAAAAATTAGTACTGAAGACATTCTCCAAAAATTTCTTTTATATTTTTAACAGAAATATCTACATTTATGGAGTCTAACAAAATTGATTTCAGCAAAATAGGATTTACCAAACTCCAGATATGAAATAAACAAGCATTATCACATTTATTGGAAATAGGAAAAAGAAAAACATCACTGTAATCAGCCCATGGTGAACAATGCATGGGCTCGGCCCAGTGTGTGTGAGAGGCCGAGCTAACAGGTGGGACCCCGTGGTCAACTCGGGTCCACATGTCAGTGAGTGCGAAGCAGAGCACGGCGCTGACCGGCGCGTTCTCGCCGGCGGTGAGCTCGTCGGCGGCGAGGGTGGGTGCGCTAGGCTCGGTGTTATGACACACATCGACTGGTGGGGTTGGTTGAGCCAACGCGACCCTCTAGCGAGCCGGTGGCGTGTGGTGGCGGTGCAATGCGGCGGTGCGAAGCGGCGAGGCTCTCGCCAGCGCTGTGTTGCCCGGCGAGTGGGTGCGTGAGCACCACGGTGTTGCGGTGAATGCAACGCATGTGTTGGTTGAGCCGGAAGAGCTCCGAGGACGTGCGAGCTCCGCGGCGGCGGCAATGGCGCACGGCCAACGGGGCTGTGCCGTTTCAGGGTGAACTAGAGCTAGGCGAAGGGTGTTCTCACCTTTTCTAACTCCGGTGAAGCTCCCACGACGATGCAAGAAGTGGAGGTGGCCGAGAGAAAGGTGAACGACGTTTGGTCGTCGCGGTGGCGACTGCGGGCCGAGGAACGGCGGGGATGTTCCGGCGTGAGCGAGACTCGGTTGGCTAAGGTGAGGCGAGCAGGGCGTGTGCGAGGCGAAGGCAAGCTGGTGTGCGCGGTGGATCGAGCTGAGGCACTCGGATGGAGGCGAACGGGCGAAGGGGAGGTGCTGCGACGCTCTCGGTGCACGGCGCGGCGAGAGTAGAGGCAGAGCGAGCGAGAGGGAGAGTGAGCGTGTGTGTTTGCGGTTACAAGGGGGAGCGGGGGTGTAGGCGCTCCCTTCTGTGTGGTCATGGCCGACCGGTGCTGCCGGTGGGGATCGTGACGCGACGCGGCGCGGCGGGTGACAGCGGCGTGGCGTGTCCGCGGTGCGCGGGCAGGGGTTGCAGCGCGCGGGGTAGGGTGCTACTTGGTCCTAGCGCCGTTAGGGCGGATTCCCGTTCGAGTGCGACTGCGACGGGGCGAGCGGCTGGTCACCAGCGGCGCTGCGGCGGCGTTATGGCGACGTGACGGCGCGGTGCAGCGCTGCGCTCTGCGGTGGGTAGAGGCAACGAGAGGCTAGCGCATTTGGTCTCCGCTGGGTGGCAACGTGCAGCGCATGGCGAGTGGCGCAGAGCGGGCGTCGACGTCCGCGCACAGGCATCGGCAGCCACGCGGCAGCGACAACGGCGTACGGCGCGGCTGCGGTCGGGCGCAGGTGCGCGCGCGTGAGCTGCGCATGCGCGGCACGTGCGGGGCGCGTGCGCGGTGGCTCGCAGGTGCGGGCGCGGGCTGGAGCAAGGCCTAGCGGGCCGAAAGGCTGGCGCCGACCCATTCCATCTCTGTTTTCCTTTTTCTTATTTCTTTTATTTGTTTCAAACTGAATTTGCTTCAAAATAGATTCAAAAACTCAAAACTGGGTTTTGAAATAAAACCAAAGTTGCTCAGAATAAAAAGCTCTAGAGTTTTCATGTAGGTCTCATTTTCTAAAACCATTAATTTACATGGTTCTAGATGAAAAACCAAATAAGCCATTTTAAGAGAAGAAATACTTTTATTCTTAACAAATAAACTAAGCTTAACTAGGCAGGGTAATTAATTATAAAGCACACCATTCTTTATTCTAAACATAGCAAACTTATTAAAACATGTTAATCTAGAGTAGAGCACAAACTACCTATTCAATTCTAGTGTGAAGCATATAAATAAACACACATGAAATGATGGCATAAGTAAACATGAATGCAATGCAATGCAATGCTTATGCTTAGTGGCTAATAATGATCCTAATGCAAGCTTGACACAGGGTGTCACAACCCTTCCCTCCTTAAAGAAATCTCGTCCCGAGATATTGTGTTTCGTACCACTCATTATAAAAGACGTGATAGTTTGCGCTTAGGTAGGCCTCGGTCTCCTAGGTTGCATCATTCGGACCATGATTACTCCAAAGAACTTTGAAAGTCTTCACTTCTCGGTTTATGGTGACTCTGGTCTTGGTGTCCAATATCTTTTCTGGTTTCTCATAGTACTCCAAGTCTGATCTGATCACGATGTCGGAGCTCCGAACAGCTTCCTCCTCTGGAACTTGAAGACACTTCTTGAACTGAGATACATGGAACACTGGAAAGATAGAACTCATTTCCGGGGGTAACTGCACTTGGTAAGCTACCTTGCCTTTCTTGGCAATGATCCGATAGGGTCCCACATATCGGGGTGCTAACTTCTTCTTAATTCCGAAACGACGGACACCTCTCATAGGCGATACCTTAAGATACACATAGTCACCAACTTGAAACTCCAAAGCTCTCTTCCTCTGATCTGCATACCCTTTCTATCGAGACTGAGCTGCCTTGATATGCTATTGAACAGTGCAGACTATTTCTTCTGTTGTTATACGAGAACTCTGCCAAAGGTAACCATTTCTCCCAAGATCCTTTTGCTGACACAACACACACTCTCAACATGTCTTCCAACACTTGATTCACTCTTTCCGTTTGACCATCTGTCTGTGGGTGATAAGCTGAGCTTCGAATTAACTTCGTTCCCAACTCTTTGTGCAACTGTTCCCAAAAATGAGCGATGAATTGAGATCCTCTGTCGGATATGATGGTTTTGGGAATACCACGCAACCTTAAGATATTCTGAACATATAACTCTACATACTGATGCGGTCGATGGGTAACCTTTACTGGTATGAAGTGAGCTACCTTGATTAAGCGATCAAGGATAACCCATATTGAGTCATTCCCTTTGGAAGTGGTAGGTACCCGTGTGATAAAGTCCATACTGATATCTTCCCACTTCCACTCAGGTATAGAAAGAGGTTGTAACAAGCTGGCAGGCTTCATGTGTACGGCCTTAATGCGACAACATGTATCACACTTTGCGACATACTCCACAATATCCAATTTCATCTTAGACCACCAATACCTTGTCCTGAGGTCATGATACATCTTACTACTGCCTAGGTGAATCGATAGCTTTGAGTTATGTGCTTCATTGAGAATCCTATCTCGTAGAGCCTGTTCATTAGGAACTACCAAATGTTGATTGAACCATAGGACTCCTTTCTCATCCACTTTGAAATTCAGAGACTCACTGGTTTCCAACCTTTGTTTGGTTTGCAAAAGCTCCTTGTCTGATTTCTGTCCCTCAATAATATCACTATCCAAGGTGCATTGGATAACAATATTATTTAACACCAAATGATGCATTAGATCAAATCCCTCTTCTAACAGAGGTTGCAACAAGTTGCAATGAGATTTGTGGCTCAAAGCATCTGCTACCACATTTGCTTTTCCAGGATGGTAGTGCACTTCCAAGTTATAATCCTTGATTAACTCTAGCCATCTCCGCTGTCTCATGTTTAATTCAGACTGGGTAAACAAGTACTTCAAACTTTTATGACCAGTGAAGATGTGACACAAGTTACCCATTAGGTAATGTCTCCATATCTTTAAAGCATGCACAACTACTGCTAACTCCAAATCATGTGTCGGGTAGTTCTCCTCATGAGGGCGAAGTTGACGTGAGGCATAAGCAATGACTTTTCCATTTTGCATTAACACACAACCCAAACCAAAGGTTGATGCATCACAAAACACATCAAAAGGTTCCTCTAAGTTTGGTTGTGCTAAAACTGGTGCAGTTGTTAACAGTGTCCGCAAGGTACGGAATGCTCTTTCATATTCTAGGCTCCATTCAAACTTCTTATTTTTCTGAGTTAACCTAGTCATAGGTTTAGCTATCTTAGAAAAGCCTGGGATAAAATGACGGTAGTAACCGACCAAACCTAGAAAGCTGCGAACCTCGTGCACGTTAACGGGTGCTTTCCAATTCATGACTTCTTGCACTTTTGAGGGATCTACTGATATACCTTCTCCTGACAAGATGTGACCCAAAAAAGGCACTTTAGTCAACCAAAATTCACACTTTGTGAACTTAGGATAAAGCTTATGCTCCCTTAACCATTTCATCACTATCCTCAGGTGGTCGGCATGATCCCTCTCATTTTCTGAGTATACCAAGATATCGTCGATGAAGACCACAACAAACTTGCCAACTCTTGCATGAACACGGAGTTCATCAAGTACATGAAATGCGCAGGCGCATTTGTTAATCCAAAGGACATCACTAGGTACTCATATAGACCGTACCAGGTGGAGAAACCGATCTTAGGTACATCCTCCTTTCTGATTTTAATCTGATGGTAACCTGACCTCAAGTCTATCTTAGAGAACACCTTTGCTTTAGACAACTGGTCGGACAACAAATCAATCTGAGGCAACGGATATTTGTTTTTGATGGTAAATGCATTGAGGGGGCGATAGTCCACGCACATTCTCAAAGTTTTATCCTTCTTCTTCACAAATATGGCGGGACATCCCCAAGGTGAACAACTCGGGCGGATCAACCCCTTCTCTAGCAACTCCTGAAGTTGCTTCTTGAGTTCTGCTAACTCGTTCGGTGACATCCTATATGGCCTCCTGGATATAGGTGCTATTCCGGGAGCCAACTCTATAGCAAACTCAACATCTCTGTCCAGGGGTAACCCTGGAAGATCGTCCGGAAACACATCTGGAAACTCACAAACTACAGGGATCTTATCCAACAACTCCGCCATGATGGCAAACATGACTCCCAATTGATTCGGATTCTTAGGTAAGAGGATTCCAAAAGTGGCTCCATTCTGGGGGTTGGTGATAGACACAGCAAGCTGGGCTATATCTAGATGCACTTTCCACACCTTCATCCATTCCATTTCAAGAATGACATCTAGACCTAGCTCAGGTATTACGATGAGGCTGACATGGACCGATGTCGTCCCCATGGTAATTTCTACATCCTTTACCATTTTACGAGTATAAAGGACAACTCCAGCTACACTAATGTGATACTCCTTTTTCAACTCTACCACCTTCAGCTGACTCCGCAGCACAAAGTTCCCACTAATGAATGAATGCGATGCTCCAGAATCAAACAAGATAACTGCAAGATATTGATTAACAAGGAACGTACCAGATGTGACGGGCTCTCCCTCTGGTACTTCCTCCAAGGTGGTGTGGTGGACGTTCCCGGTGCGAGGCTTCTGCGGACGGTTAAACTGCTTTCTTGGATTTGTGCAGAAACGCGACAGGTGACCAGTTTGACCGCAGTTATAGCACGACCCCACCACATATGATGTCTTCTGCCCTCCAGCTCCAGGTACTACAGCTTTGTCCTTGTTCTGCTGCATGGGTGCAGTGAAGGGCCTTTGGTATGCAGGACGAGCGCGAGCATTGGTCATCTTCCCTTGAGGTGGACGGAATCACGCACCAGCTTGTGGTGGACGAAACGCTGGCCTTGAAGCATTTGGACCCCTGTTCTGATGGGATCCTCCCTCTGGGACTCGACGACGAGTCTTTGCAAGCAACCTGTTGTCGTTGGCCTCTTGGTTCAAGCAGTCACTGATGAAGTCGCTGAAGGTGAGGCGGTAGCTATTTCCCATCTTGGAGAGAAGAGTGGCATTCATGCCCCTCTTGAAGCTGGCGATCTTCTTCATGTCTGTGTTGACGAAGTCAGGAGCATAGCGAGTCAGGTGGTTGAAGCTGGTGAGGTACTCTGTCACTGACCTGGTACCCTGAGCAAGCCTCATGAATTCAGTGAGCTTCATCTCCATCACTCCATCAGGGATGTAGTGATGGCGCATCACAGTGGAGAACAGTTCCCAAGTGACCACAGTACCAACAGGCAAGTTGTCTCGGTATTGGGACCACCAGATACTCGCTGGTCCTTATAGCCTGTGCGCGGGGTACTCCGCCTTTGGCTCCTCTATCAGGCATAGAAGTCGGAACTTCTGTGTCATGGAGTGCAGCCATTCATCGACCTCCAGCGGTTCAGTGGCTTCCTTGAAGAACAGCGGATGTGTGTCCATGAAATCCTTGTAGGAGCTGTAGTGGTTAGGCACGGGCCCTTGTTGTTGCCTGTGCTGCTGAGCTGTGTTGGCGGTGATGTTGCGCAAGGTCTCGTTCATCTGACGCTGCATCTCCTCCACACTTCTGTTGACACGAAAAGCGTTAGGATCTGCGAACACCTCGGGCTTATACCGAAATTTGATATCCGAGGGTGTGCCAGTCGATTTGACCAGTTAATCGACAAGGACGATAACTAGAACAAGATCTGAACAAGACAACGGTGATACGCCCGGATGTCAGGACTCAGACTTGATCAGGGTAACTAGAGCAGAGCTGAACGAGACAACAGCGATACGCCCGGATGTCAAAGCTCAGAGCTACTACCACGCGGAACTTGCAAGGATTTTGACGGAGATCAAGGTGATGCAGCCCGTCGAAGCTTGAAGAACTCGTAGATAAGCTAAGACTAATGCAATAAAGGGTAAATTGTGATAAAAGTAGAATAAGAGTAAATTGATTTGATTTTGATTGGATTGATTTATTTACACGCAGCCCTTGGGCACATATTTATACTCCCGCATGGAGAGTTGTACAGAGACCCGACTCGTACCTTTCCTAAAACAAACTCCTAACTTTAAGGAAACTGACTCGCGCAGGAGTCGGACCCAAATAACAATATTATTTTCTTAAACAGATACCCCTATTTTAAAGGAAACAAATGACTCGTGCAAGAGTCGGACCCAAACTACTATATTAATGCTGGTATAAAATCACCAGTTTCCTTATGTCCTTCTTTCGATGAAAACTTTCCATCGGCAGACTCCCTCAATCCGCGACTTCCTTTTTCACCATCAGCTATCCCTTGCCGTCGTCAACCGCTAAGTCACCCTGTGCCCATCGGCACTCCATGCCATCAGCATCGGCAATATTTCCCAATCGGCAACCTTGTACTGGTAACTTGTCTTCACCAATCAATCCTTATCGGCAATCGGCATCGGCAACATCTCCTTATCGGCAATCGGCATCAGCAACTTTGCAGCTCGGGCGACTTGATTTAACCAATTAAGAATCATCCAGCCCTCATCGGCAACAAACTTATCTTTTCTGCAGCATTCTTTCTCATCAGCAAATTCGACTAATCACTTTCCGATGCCGACAGAAAACAACCATCGATCAACACAAGTCTCATTTCATTTGACACGTGCCGAAAAACGGTGTCAACACATGACCCCCAATTTCGGAGTGTATAATATTTTACGCGTCGAAATTCTCTCTACTATAACCATTACTTCCGAGATAATTGCACAACTTCCTCGATCTCTTTTATCCTAGGCCCACCTTCACCTTCTACCTGCCTTCGTCTTCAATCTCCGGCGGCATCTCCGAAGAACAGCTTTTCAAGCTCAAACAACAGTACCTTCTTCAAACCGAATACATTCCGCAAGAACTCCTCCAGCTCCAATGGCGATTCAAGTCGACATCCCCAAGGTAAATCCACTTCCTCCTCATCCAATCTCCTGCCAGTTCCTTTCCTGTATAAATTTTTGCAATCCTTTTTCAATCTCCTTCTTTGATCCTTCCTTTTCCTTTCAAAACCTAGGAACTGTACAACAAAGTAGTGATCCCCCTTGAGTAGTCCAACTTCAACTGCCTAGGCCCAATGGGCAATCCTGATCCTAGTTACATGATCAACGCAGAAACCAACCGTATTCCCTTTAGATCTGAATGCTTCAGTTTAGGGTTATGGAAGGACGCCTTCCGTTCATGGCCCAAGCCCACCAAAGGGTGGAAGAACTGGTACCTTAGGGTCATTAGAACACAGCAAGTTTACTGGTCAGAGCGCAGTCTAGATCAGTGCATCAGGCTCTCCATTGCCGATATGGAGAAAAACGAAAACATGCTGATAGCGGCTTCCTACTTCTGGTCTGACACCATGAACGCCTTTCTATTCGGACATGGACCGGCCACCCCTACCCTTGCCGATGTGCATATGCTGACCGGCCTGGACGTCTCTTCTGCCGATACCTTCACTCTATTCAATACGAAAGCCGAGTATAAAGTGAACACTCGGAATATCGACGGCTGGACCGGTTACATCCAGGAATACCAAAAGACTGGATCGGTAGGACAAAGAGAACATGCCATTTTTCTGAACATGTGGCTGGAAACATTTATCTTTTGTGGCAAAACAGTCGGTCTGACTACAATGTGCCTCCCAGCTGTAGAACTCTTAGCCAATGGAACAAGACTTCCTCTTGGCCGATATCTTCTTGGATCGGTATACCGCCTCTTACACCAAGTGTCCAAGAAGTTACTGCTAGGCGAGTCCATCGGCAACCTCGGGGGCCCCTGGTGGTTCATAAACATGTGGCTGAACGCACACATGTATAAAGTCCTTCAGTTTGACTTATTTGTTCAGCAATTCCCAAGGGACATATCAGAAAATTACAAATATGGGGATGATGAATCGGCAACTCGTCCTCCACTCAACTTCGGAGAGGCCATCATAGTATTGCCAGGAACCGATGCCGATGCAGAGCAGTTCGGCATGTTTTTCCAGAAGTTTTACAATGGAATTCCTGCTTCAGAACGGCTCTGGTGGCCATATATTGATGAGGACAACCGATTTCCCTTGTTGTTCAACCTTACCGATGGGAATGTGCCTCAAAACGCAATGATCATGAAGGCCAGTATCATCCCCGAGCCATTCCAGTCAATATTTTTGGAACTTGAAAGAACGCTCCTCCATCCTTTGAGTTCTACTACCCAGCGGCAGCAACAAGACAACTGGCATTCGACCAACTGCTGATCAAGCTCTGCTACTCTAAAGTCATAAAACCAAGGCAGACCATCTCCAGCGCTATGGACTGGAACAAGGTTGTCAACCTCCCCCCAAATGTCGATATCTCAGATGTTGACCTATCTACCTGGGCACCAACATCCTTCATCACGAATGAATATAAGTTTTGGTGGCAAGAGTGGAGATATCAACTATTTGCCAAGTCATCACACTACTATCGGCATAAGATTGACGCCGATCACGTCATTCCTGATGATGCAGTAAGTTTTCAATTTCCGATGCATTCTTCTTACTTTATTCCCGTCATCGGCATCTGACTTTATCATGCTTGACAGGTTGATGATCCAATCCCCAAGATCAGCAGGAGTGGCAAGCCCTTCAACCTCCGAATGATGAGTCCTATATCACTCATCGGTAATAATGCCCCCACACTGGCTGCGTTCACCCCTCGGAAGGTACCTAAGGTTACTCTGAAGCCCAAGTCGACGCCCACGGCTACATCGGCTGCTGCTGCTGTTTTGACACGAGCTTTTGCAGTAAACTTATCTTTACTTATACCGATCACACACTGCTTATCGACAACATTTACTTTATGTAACTTGCACTAAATATTTTCAGGCAATGAGACCGTCGGCAGCTGCACGAACTCCTCCAACTCCTGTTGCCGATGCCCCCAGGCTTCACAACAAAAACGGGCTGGTTCGCCTACTGCTGCGCCGAAGTGGAAACGCTTGAGGAGAGCTACCCCAGCTGTATCACCAACCGCTGCCGATGCACCAACAGCAGAACAACCATCGGCATCTGCTCCTGAACAACCAATGGAAGAAACTCCGATCCAGGAAGCAACGCCGCCACTGCAGGAACCAACAACAACATCGGTATCGGCACCAGTGCCTACACTAGATGAGAATCCTAACCAGGGGATGGCACCACCACCACAGGAACCGATCACAACGGCAGAGACAACGCCATCAACAGCACCAACAGCGCCAACCGCTTCTCCAACAGAAACGTGCTCATCGGCAACTGCTGCCGATCTCCAGGATGAGGCTGTACCAACCGACAGACCAAGTCCCGTGCAAGAAATCCGCTTTAAGATGGTAAGTTGGCTACCTAAAAATTTGCAGTATAACTTTACGATCGGCACATCTTAACCTCTTATTTTTAGGCCCAAGACTCCCCAGACAGTTTGTTCTCTTTCGGCGTCAACCTCCAGGACGAGGATGAGAATCAAGAAGCCTCCGCTCCAGCAGATAGCCTATTCTCCTTCGCCGTCAATCCTCCCGATGAAGACGAAGATGAAGAAAGCTCTGCTCCAACTTTATCGGCAGAGGTCAAACTCAAACTTGAGGCACTGCTTTCTCTGCTGCAACAAGACACATCCCAACTTGTCCAAGACTCTACTGCAGCAAAGATAGCTTTCAAGAACATCCAAGGCCACCTCTCTGCCGATACAGAAGAGATCCTCTTCCAGGCAGCATTCCTTGAGAGCCGCCAACTCCAATACCAACGGATCTTACGCCGTATTGCCGATAGGAACGCCCAGTCCAAGCTCGCAGAAGAAATGCTCAAATTCAAACAGATTGTCGATGAAAAGCACAAGAGCATCAGCCAAGTAGAAGCTTCTGGCGCCGACCTTGAGCAGGAGATCATTCAACTATCGGCAAGGAAGGAAGAGCTGCTGGCTAAACTAAAAATAGTTGACGAAGCCCTGACAATAGCCGGCCAAAAGAAAGCTCAACTGCCTAATACCATCAAAGCTCTTCGGCAAGAAAGGGACACAAACGCCCGACAAGCCATTGCACTGAAGAAAAAGAGCAAGCCTATGGAGGGGTATGCTGACGCCGATGCCAAGGAGATGGAGGAGATAGAGCAAATTCGCCTGCGTGCGATATCAGCCATCCAATCCTTGTTGTAATTTATTCATTGTATCGGCAAATGTAACATTGATACTTAATTTTTATCTGTAATATAATGTTAGTACGCTTTTACTGATGTATTATAACTTTCTCTTTCATCGGCATTCAAACGAGCACGCTATTGCCAGGAGCAGACAGTTTTATCCGATAAGGACCTTCCCAATTAGGAGACCATTTTCCAAACTTAGAACTCTTAGTCCCAATCGGTAAAATCAACTTCCATACCAGATCACCATCGGCAAACTCCTTTACTTTGACCTTTTTGTCATACCATCTGGCAACCCTTTTCTTATTCTCTTCGATGTTGATTAGAGCCCTCAACCGATGACTTGCTAAATCTTCTAACTCATCTTTCATAAGAGTAGCATAATCATCGGTCGTCAACTGATCTTGAAAAGATAATCGCCTAGAACCAGTATTAATTTCCCAAGGCTGGACAACATCGTGTCCATAGACCAACTGATACGGCGAAACTTTGGTTGCACCATGACAAGCCATCCGATACGACCATAGGGCTTCATTCAACACCACATGCCATCTTCTAGGGTTCTCTTCAATTTTGCGTTTGATAAGCTTAATAACTCCCTTATTAGTTGCTTCAGCTTGACCGTTAGCTTGAGCATAATAAGGAGAAGAATTTAATACCTTGAACCCCATACTAACAGCAAATTCATCAAACTCTCCTGATGTGAACATGGTTCCTTGATCGGTAGTAATAGTTTGAGGAATACCGAATCGGTAAACAATGTGTTCTTTTACAAAGTCTACCATGTGTGCCGATGTCACCTTCTTCAAAGGAATCGCCTCAACCCATTTCGTGAAGTAATCGGTAGCAACGAGTATAAACTTATGCCCCCTACTTGACGACGGATAAATTTGGCCGATGAGATCAATAGCCCATTCTCTGAACGACCAAGGCTTGATTATAGGATTCATTACCGATGCAGGTGCCCTCTACATATTACCAAACTTCTGACAATCCTGACACCCTTTGAAGTAATTGAAGCAGTCTTCAAGATTTGTCGGCCAATAATATCCATTCCATCTGATCATCCATTTCATCTTGAATGCCGATTGATGTGCCCCACACACACCTTCATGGATTTCGCTCATCAACTCTTTTGACTCTTCTTTACCAAGGCACCTGAGTAAAACTCCATCAATCATCCGATAATACAATTCATCGTTGAGGAGCACATACTTGGTAGCTTGAAACCTTAGACGCATTGCAACCTTCTTAGACGGATCTTTTAAGTAATCGGCAATTTCCTTTTTCCAGTCATCGGTAACTGTTACCGATGTCATGACTTCTTGAATCAGCTGATACCCTGAAGCATTCTGCGCTAACCGATTGGCCTCTTCGTTATGTAACCTAGGAATATGCTCAAGGCGGTACTCTTTGAATTCCTTCAATAGTCGTAAACACCTCTCATGGTGTGCAATCAACACTTCACTTTTGCATTCATATACTCCAGTCAGTTGATTGATCACCAACATAGAGTCTCCAAAGATTTCAACAGCATCGGCACGTACTTCTCTGAGTAATTCCAACCCTTTTATTAAAGCTTGATATTTAGCCTGATTGTTTTGTTGAGGTAGCAACAATCGGCAACGAGATCTCATACCTCCGTCCTCGGGGTGAAATTAAGAGAACACTGATACCTGCTCCTTCCTTGCACGTGGATCCATAAAAGAACAAAGTCCAAGGAGCAATCTCGACAGAGCTTACCATATTGCAATGTTGCGTAACAAAATCGACCATCACTTGGCCTTTAACTGCCTTAGCCGATTCATATCTTAAATCAAATTCTGAAAGTGCCAGAATCCACTTGCCGATTATCCCACTTAATATCGGCATCGACAGCATATACTTAACCACATCATTTTTGCAGATGACAGTGCATTCAACCGACAATAAATAATGCCTCAATTTCATGCAAGAGAAATATAAACATAAGCATAATCTCTCTATGACCGAATACCTGGTTTCAGCATCTACTAACCTTTTGCTCAAATAATATATCACACGTTCTTTCCCTTCAAATTCTTGAATTAGGGCTGATCCGATAACACCGTCATCGGCAAACAAATACAATCTGAAGGGCTTCCCGTGTTCAGGTGGAACCAGGACTGGAGGGTTCACCAAATATTTCTTGATCTCCAAGGCTAACTGTTGTTCCTCTTTCCATGTAAACTCTTGATCGACTTTCAGCTTCAACAATGGACTAAAAGATTTAATCTTACCAGATAAGTTGGATATAAATCTTCTAATAAAATTAATCTTGCCGATCAAAGATTGCAGCTCAGTCTTGTTTGTAGGAGCAACCACTTTGTTAATTGCATCAATAGACTTTCTGCTGATCTCAATGCCTCTTTGATGCACCATAAAGCCTAGAAACTGTCCTGCCGATACACCAAATGCACACTTGTTAGGATTCATCTTCAATCCATGCTCCCTCGTGCACTCCAATATTTTTTGCAAATCGGCAAGATGTTTCTCAAAATCTCCAGACTTGACCACCACATCATCAATATAGATTTCGACTATCATACCGATATACTTATGAAAGATGAAATTCATTGCCCTTTGATAAGTAGCACCGGCATTCCTCAAGCCAAAAGTCATGACAACCCATTCAAATAAACCGACATAACCTGGACATTTGAAAGTAGTTTTGGATATGTCTTCTTCAGCCATGAATATTTGATTGTATCCAGCATTGCCATCCATGAAGCTAATGATTTGATGTCCGGCAGCAGCATCAATCAGCAGATCGGCAACGAGCATCGGGCAGCCATCCATCGGCGTAGCCTTGTTAAGATTCCTGAAATCAATACAAACACGAAGTTTTCCATTTTTCTTGTAAACAGGAACTACATTAGAAATCCATTCGGCATATCAGCATTGCCGAATAAATCTAGCTTCAATTAACTTTGTAATTTCAGCCTTAATGTCAGGTTAAATATTAGGATTGCATCGGCGTACAGGTTGCCGATGTGGTTGGAAACCAGACTTAATAGGTAACCGATGTTCAACTATCGATCGGTCTAAACCAGGCATCTCTGTATAATCCCAAGCAAAACAATCTTTGTATTCCTTTAATAAATCAATCAACTGTTGTTTACATTGGGAGTCTAAATTAGGACTAATACAAGTAGTCCTATGTTTACTAAAATCGTCGATGTCTATCTCTATTAAATCATCGGCGGATGTGAAACCCTGCCCCAGTTTTCCATCATCAGCGAACCGATCCATTAAAACTCTTCTTCAGGACCGACTGCTTGGATCGCTTTAATGCGGTAATCGGCAACTTTGAGGAACTCCGTGTCCCAAGCTTCTCCTGATATGCATCTGGTTTGCTCATAAGCTTCCGATTCTGCCGACGCAACAATCGATGGGGTCTCACTGCGGACGACTTCAATCTTGTCTCCGATCCACTGTACAAGGCTCTGATGCATGGTGGAAGGAATACAACAATTGGCGTGGATCCAATCCCTTCCTAGGAGCAAGTTGTAGGTGCCTTTAGCACTGATTACAAAAAATGTTGTCGGCAAAGTTTTACTGCCGATGGTTAAGTCAACACATACGGCTCCCATAGCCGTCGACACATTGCCTTCAAAGTCCTTGAGCTTCATGTCTGTTTTGACTAAGTCTTGGTCGCCTTTTCCAAGCTTCCTGAACATGACATATGGCATTATACTTATTGACGTGCCACCATCCACCAACATCTTGGTCACGGGCTGCCCATCCACTTTGCCTTTAACGAACAAAGCCCTTAGGTGCTGCCTTTCATCATCGGCAGACTTCTCAAAGACAGCTGCCATCGGATCCAAGACCAATTGCGCCATCTCTGTAATCTCTTCATCATCGCTGACAGGTGCCATAAACTCCATCGGCAATATGACAACCATATTGATTTCTGCCGATGGACCCCTGTCTTTGCGCTTTGGCCTCCACTGCTTTTCCCTTGAAGGATCTTCATTGTCATACAAGTCATTTCGGCGTTCGCGCTGAATTCTTCTTTTCTGAGTCTTTGTCAGACCCTTAGGGCACCACTGAGGGAGCTTAGTTTTTCAGACAGGCTGGTGCTGCTTTCCACTGTTTGCATCGGCACTTCTTCCGATGTTTTGATCTCTGAAGAATATTTCTTCATAAGGCACCCTTGCGCTTGCCATCTCCTCAAGCTCCTCTTGATCAACACGCCTGCCAAGCCGGTTATGCGCGCTGAGCTTGCCTCCCAGTCGGTCATGTGCCAATCTCTTCTCTCTGAGCGGCTTAGCGTACCTGGGCATCCGATCATCAAAACAAGGTTTCTTACCTGACCGATCGGTAGTATAATATCCATTGCACTCGGGGCAATTATCGGCAGTAGGTTGCTTGATGCCTTCTTCCCAACAGTGAACGAAGAAGGGGCACTTCTAGTGGTTCTTATGCCAAAGCCACTCTTGATGCTTTTCTTCTTCTTGCCGATATCGCTCCTTCTGAGATTGCCAATACTCTTGCCTTGGTTGCTTGTGCGTGATTACAACGCCAGGAGCCCTTCTGGCTCTGCTACCTTCATCGGCAACTCTCTTGCCTTTTCTGTCATTGGCAAACCTCCTCTCATCGCACTCAGTTACTTGATGGTTGGGATCTACCGATGCACTCTTCCTGGCAGCTTCCGATGTCAGCACTTTAGTTCTCCCACTGGTTTCCACCATATTGTTTGGAAATGGGTGCTGATCAATCTTCATCGGTTTCTGGACCTTAGAATTTTCAAATTTGATGCGTCCAGATTCAATCTCTGACTGCAACTGCTGCCTGAATACCTTGCAGTCATTGGTACTGTGAGAAGTCGCATTGTACCACTTGCAGTACCTGATATTTTTGAGCTCTTCGGCCGATGGAATTACTTGGTTAGGCGCTAATTTGATTCGCCCTTCTTGAAGTAACAAGTCAAACATCCTATCGGACTTGGTGATGTCAAAGGTGAACCTTTCAGCCTCCTTCTGGCCAAATGGACAAGACACAAATTTCTTATCCTTCACCCATTCGGCCGCACCGATGCTCAGCTCTTCATCTGATCCAGAGTCTTCTCGCTCGATGAAAGTCACCTTTTTATTCCAAGTCTTTCTGGGTTCAAAGGTTTTGATTTCCTGATCGGCAATCCTCTGCACTAGATGACTTAAACATTCAAATTCTTGTGACGCATACTTATCTTTGATATGCGGCAGTAGTCCTTGAAAAGCCAAATCTGCCAGTTGCTGATCATCAAGTATCAGGCTGTAGCACTTATTCTTCACGTCTCGCAACCTCTGAACAAAGTTTTCTACCGATTCGTCATTCTGTTGCCTCAACTTGACCAAATCGGTAAGCTTCTTCTCATGTATGCCAGCGAAGAAGTATTTATGAAACTGCCTCTCTAGATCGGCCCATGTAATCACAGAGTTTGGAGGCAATGATATGAACCATGTGAATGCCGACCCAGACAATGACGACGAGAACAGTCTCACCCTCAGTTCCTCTCTGCCGGCAGCTTCTCCGCACTGTATAATGAAGCGGTTAATGTGCTCCATCGTTGATGTGTCATCTTGGACGGAGAACTTGGTAAAATCAGGCACTTTGTACCGATTTGGGAGAGGAATTAAATCATACGCTGGAGGATACGGTGTCCGATAGGAATATGTATTAACCTTGGGTTTAATGCCGAATTGTTCTTTCATCACTTCGGCGATCTTACCGGTCCAGTATGCATCCTGCTCTTGCCGACTCATTGGCTGGTTGTTGACTGGTGGAGTCGGCTGACGCGCGTCTTCAGGTCTTGGTAGAAGATGATGCGTAGTAGTTGTCACGGGCGCGGCACCAGTCATCTGGACGTTATGCATCGGCTGACTTACCGATGGATAGTTTTGTACACTTAGTAGATTGGGTTGAGTCATCATATTCATCGGTTGCTGTACCGATGGTCCACTCTGAGTGTTTGCTGGACTTCCACATTGATACATTATCATACCAGGCTGTTGAGCTAGCGGCTGATTAGTCCATCCAGGACTATAAGTCATCGGCATATGACTTACCGATGGCTGCTAGCTAACTGGCATCTGCTGCTCCTGCACCTTAGAGTAATCAACAAATTGGTTACCTTGATGTGCTACTACTCCGGCTTGTGGATGTACAACTACAGGTTGGCTTCCAGCTGCTATAGCGTGTTGCATCGGCACAGAGTTTGCCGATGGTGGCATCAGTGGTATTTTAGGAATCACTTGAAAATCTTCTGATGACACTTGTACAGTTGGAGAGGATGTAGAATAATGCATCATAGGAGCCGCCGGTTGTGATTGCATTGCCGACTCCATGGAGCCCTTCCAAGTTGAGCTATCCCCCTGCACCAGATTAGAACCAGCAGATGGATTTGAAGGCATACCGTAACCCCACCAATTGGCAGGTGCTGGATGACTCTGGACAGCAGGCCCTGACATTGCCGACACCACTGGATCTGCATTAAGCTTGGTGGCGCTTTCAGGACTTGGTCTGGGCGGCGTAGGCACATCGGCAGATGGATCCATAGGAGTAGAGGACGTCATTGGAGCCGCCGATGGGTTCATGGATGCCGATCCAGGTTGATGATATGCTGGACCAACATATTGCGGTGCATGTCCTTCTTTGAATGATTGCATTACATCATTGTAGACAGTATTGGACAGCATGCTGGAGTGGCTAATTAATGCTTGACTTAAAGCAGAATTAACCATCTCTTGTAACTTACCAGGATTGGCATCGTACGTGACCTGCTGTGGCAACGGCGGATCCTGCTTCTGAATGGCTTCGCCGCTCCTGCTTAGGCTGAAGGACCTCAGATATAACTGTTTTTACTCCTCCATAGCCCGCTCCATAGCTAGCCTCTGATCATCTTTCAGATCGGCCTTGGAGACTTCGATGACGTTCCTCTAGTTAACGTCGGAGTTATCACCCATGATAGATGTGTAATTATATAATCAGGTTCCACCGAGTGTGCCAAAAGAGGTGTTGACACAAAAAGCGTTAGGATTTGCGAACACCTCGGGCTTATACCCGAAATTCGATATCCGAGGGTGTGCCAGTCGATTTGACCAGTTAATTGACAAGGACGATAACTAGAACAAGATCTGAACAAGACAACGGCGATACGCCCGGATGTCAGGACTCAGACTTGATCAGGGTAACTAGAGCAGAGCTGAACGAGACAACAGCGATACGCCCGGATGTCAAAGCTCAGAGCTACTACCACGCGGAACTTGCAAGGATTTTGACGGAGATCAAGGTGATGCAGCCCGTCGAAGCTTGAAGAACTCATAGATAAGGTAAGACTAATGCAATAAAGGGTAAATTGCGATAAAAGTAGAATAAGAGTAAATTGATTTGATTTTGATTGGATTGATTTATTTACACGCAGCCCTTGGGCACATATTTATACTCCCGCATGGAGAGTTGTACAGAGACCTGACTCGTACCTTTCCTAAAACAAACTCCTAACTTTAAGGAAACTGACTCGCGCAGGAGTCGGACCCAAATAACAATATTATTTTCTTAAACAGATACCCCTATTTTAAAGGAAACAAATGACTCGTGCAAGAGTCGGACCCAAACTACTATATTAATGCTGGTATAAAATCACCAGTTTCCTTATGTCCTTCTTTCGATGAAAACTTTCCATCGGCAGACTCCCTCAATCCGCGACTTCCTTTTTCACCATCAGCTATCCCTTGCCGTCGTCAACCGCTAAGTCACCCTGTGCCCATCGGCACTCCATGCCCATCAGCATCGGCAATATTTCCCAATCGGCAACCTTGTACTGGTAACTTGTCTTCACCAATCAATCCTTATCGGCAATCGGCATCGGCAACATCTCCTTATCGGCAATCGGCATCAGCAACTTTGCAGCTCGGGCGACTTGACTTCACCAATTAAGAATCATCCAGCCCTCATCGGCAACAAACTTATCTTTTCTGCAACATTCTTTCTCATCAGCAAATTCGACTAATCACTTTCCGATGCCGACAGAAAACAGCCACCGATCAACACAAGTCTCAGTTCATTTGACACGTGCCAAAAAATGGTGTCAACAACTTCTTTGGCTGCCCAGACACTGGCCAAAGAATGCCTCCGGTGTGATCGGAGGTGGGGGTGGTAGGTCTTCCCTTGCGGGCTCTCCCTCCCGGTTATTGCGACGAGTGTTAGCCGGCATCTGTATATCCCATAATCAAGCAACAATTAAGTGATGTTATATTGAATAATGAATAAATACCATGCTGTACAAAATGTAATATTAAGCACACAACCAGATATAATTACTCATCTTTCCACATAACATCATAGAATTAATTACTCGTCATAAGCATACAAATAACATTCCAAATTCTTTGCCAGAACAACGTCTGGACTTAAATCAGAATTCGGCTTACACATAACGAGAATCCAAATAAATAGAGTCTTAAACAACATGATACAACAGCTCCCAACGCGAAAGGTCAAACTCCTAATCTAGCGCTCAATCTGCGTTGGAGAAGTACTCCTCTTCGTCGGAGTCGTCGAGGTAGGGCTCGTTGGCAAAGGCCTCGTTCGAAGCCATGTCCTCCTCTGGTGGGTCAGGACCAAGGATCACTCCATCCTGTGGCTCGGGCTCCTCAGGTGCAGGTGCTACAGCTGCTGCCTGCCGCTGCTGGTGAAGAGCGTGAAAAGCCTGGTGCAAGTTGTTGATGTACACCTGCTGCCCGTTGAGGTCCTCTGACTCGGTGACCCTCTCCTGTAGGTCCTCTGACTCGGTCCAAGCTTCATTCCTGGAGTTGGTGGCATCGAGGAGTAACTGCTCACCAACCACGCGAGCAGCGATCTCCTCTCCCACCCTGGTCTGAGCCTGGTCGTGCTCCAGAGTCATCTGAGCCAACTCTGCCTGAAGGGTGGCGACGGCTGTCTCAAAATCCTGCTGCAACTAGCGCTTGCTCTCAAGAGTAGTGTTATGGATCTCTGTCACATCTGCAAGACTGCGCTCCAAACTCTCACAAGTGCCAAGCAAGGCTCCAGTGGCACCCATGGCTGGGGTCTCGCAGAAGAAAAGCTCCTCATCCCCTGTCAGCGCTGTCTCCTCAGACTGTGTCCAGTCTACAGGAAAAGCCTGTCCACGGGGAAACACTCCCGGCCAAGCGTTTGCAAGGTCTGCTGGAAAGCGGGCGATGATATCCTTTAGCACTAGGTATGCTGCCCTGTTGGCACCATCCTTAGCACAAGCTCCCTTGGTGGTGATTGTCCAGCCAGGCCAATCTGGTCTTCCTTCTAGAGCTTTCACCTTGATCTGAACATGGACCAGAGAGTCCTGACCATACTGCTGCTTTTGCCAAGAGTACTTGGGCTCACTACCCTCGGAATACCCGATGGCGTGCAAAACCGGCCAAAGGATAGTCGGCAACCCAAAGTACGTCAAAAACTTCCCTTTGGTCATCTTCCTTGCCAAAGGGAAACGAGGAACTCCTGCTCCTCTAGTTGCCTTCCTGGCAGCCAGACGGGTGCGAGGCATCTGTAGAAAAAGGGTTTCGAACTCTCGTGAGACAGATATTAAGTTGGTAAATTTTATCGAAAATGAACAATTTACAATTTAAGGGGAGGTATGACATGGTGCAAGAATATAAACATGATGCATGAGCGTAATTACTTTCTCACTCAACTAGAATGAGTCGCAAGTCCTAATGTTCTAGTCGGTGGCAAAACGATCTCTCGTTACGCAGTCATTCGTTCTACACGCATACGTAGTTAGTGTATCTACAGAGAATTCATTTCAGCCCAAAAAGAATCAAATCCCAATGTAGAAAATCACCGGGCACTTCTCCTGACATGCACAAAGTACACATCAGTTAGTTACCCAAAACCTTATGCACCTAGCTCAGAAAACCCACCCAACATTCATACTTCTCAGATATGTTTGCGTAAAAGCTCGCATATCCTTAAGTAACAATATATCACTTCCCTTGACCAACAGTTGGAAGGTCTGCTCTCACATCTCACAAATATTTTTCAATGCAACTTTCGAACCTAATATCATCCTTCCCAAGAATGATACCCCGACAATTTATAAAGATCCAGCATGAGCAAAACCCCGACCCAAGTTAGTATTATTAAGCCACCTGATTTCCTAGTATAGGGCTAAGGACTAGACTCAGGCACCCTAAGTTTTCGAACTTAGTTTGTAAAAATAGTTTTGAAATACCCATTTTGTTTAAAAGTTTTTCAAACGAATGAGGATACCTGAACTCAGCTTTGATACCAAATGTGGCAGAACCGCCCAAGTTGTAAGAGATCAAGTAGCAAAGTTGCCGAATTAACGACCACTTTAAACACTTGAGCCCATATAACTCCGGTAGTCCGGAAATCTCGAAGGATTTCTAACAATCGTAGCTCCAACCAAGATCGCGTAAACTCAGGTATGCACATTCGAACGAGCCAACAATTAAATCGAAAATACTTGAAGTAGGAAAATAAAGTTATTACAACACTTTGTCTCAATTTAAGTAGTACTCATGCCATGACACATGTGGCCAAAAGAAACATTGTTTTGAAACTCAACCCAAAGTTTAACTCCACACGAATACCATTAATAGATAAGGGGTGCCCACGAGAACTCATCCACAACAGCAAAAGATGAGCTCCTAGAAGACCTTGCCCAAGGCCTACTCCTCTTCTCCTTCGACAGGATAGAGACAGTGCTTACAATAGTCAAAGAATACTTGACCATCTGCAACAAACGGGATAAACCCTGAGTACGGGAATGTACTCAGCTAGACTTACCTGTCTAACTGAAAATAAAGACTCCAAGGATATGAATGACTATTTATGTGGATCTGGATAAACATTGCTTTTGTAGAAGCGCGAGAAGATGAAACAACTTTAATATTAGAGAGCCGCCATTTTTCGTCCTATTATTTAAGTCTAGGTTATGCACCTGTTCTAGAGCACTCACTTGATCTAATCAAACAATAAGATAAACCATATTCAGTTCATTTGTCAATATTTTAGTAGAACCATTATCGATGTCACATGGAGTTGTACCGTGGTGAAGCTCAGCATAATGCCCCACTATCCGGTGGGAGGCGGCGACTCGAATCGATATACAACCAGCTGGCAAGATTACCTTTAACACACGCCCACATTTTCCCCGTCGGGTCCATGCATTGGGTTACCGCTCAACACTGTCCAGGTAGCATCGCCACGGGCTCGCATTGGTCCACCCAATTGTAGAAATCAGTTGGCCACCACGGGGCAAGTCGTATCTACAAACTAGAGGGTGCTCACAGCAGATTGAGCGCCGGCCCGGACAGTGTTTACTCGGCTTCGGGGTTGATACTCGCAACGAACCCTATGTGAAAGGGCGCATTCGAATATGTAAGAGGGACACCATCATATACAAACCTATACGATCTAAACCACTTGGTGTCTCTTCCTTCCAGTTGACCGCATTTTCATTACTACCATTGGTTCTTTCCACGATAGCAAAATATAGCCAACTGTGATTGGTGTTACCCCCATGGGATAATACAATAAGTATAAACGTAACCATTTGTTCTAAGCAGGCTAAGCGGTTGCTTTTACTTTTATTAATAGGGTAACAAGGTAGGTAAATTCAATATCAAGGAAGGTAAATGCATCAACTGGGATTCAATCAACTCCTGTCACCAAATGCATCACAGTATAAAATACTCAAGTAGATTAATTATAAAATGCTAGGAGACTTAAGGATGCTCCGGGGCTTGCCTTGAGTGAAGGTAGAGGGCTGGTGGTCAGGGCACTCAGGGAGGTTAGTGTCGAGCTCGTGGTACTCCTTGTTCAGCTCCTGCACCTCCTGGATTCGTGCCTCTAGAAGTGGCACCTGGGGTTCGTCTACTGATCTTGGATGTGTGCAATGCATATAAGTAAACTTGATGGTGCAGGGATGATGCTTGAATATGGATTAAACACTCAAAGATTGCTTTTAGAATCACTCTAAGTATTCACTCTAATTTCACTTTACACAGCAAGCCCATTATAAACTGCTCAGAAAAATCTACCAAAATTACATAGGACGGAACAAGCCTACTGGATGCTACTGCAGAAAAATTACTTAAAGTAAAGCTACCAGCTAGCAGATACAAAAAGGTGAAATTAAATGCAGAAAAAGCACTTAGAACTAGAGCTACTAGCTAATAGGGTGAAACAGGATATATCTTATTTTTAGCAGGTTCTAAACTTAGAAACATATTTATCAAGAAAGTTCCATGATCTGCACTACTAGATTATTTTCTATAGGAATTTTCAAAGAAAACCCTAGAAAAGAACACTTGAATTACAAGTATCTTTTCTTCCAGACAACATACCACATATTATATTTTTTGTAGACAGATCTTGGTATACAAAGGTTACATAAAAAGTTTCATGATTTATCTATTCACAGATTTACCACAGGAATTAATCTAAGAAAACAACAGAAACACATTTTAATAGGTAATAAATAAAATTTACACAGAAACATGGCATGTTACATTTTTCCTAGCTTCTGCACAGGATAACAAAGCTAGCATAAAAACTTCACATTTGATTTGACCATTTCAAGTAGGAACACAATTAATTTTGATAAATGTAGAAAAAGAACTATTTAAACATTAGTACTGAAGAGATTCTCCAAAAATTTCTTTTATATTTTTAACAGAAAGATCTACATTTATGGAGTCTAACAAAATTGATTTCACCAAAATAAGATTTACCAAACTCCAGATATGAAATAAACAAGCATTATCACATTTATTGAAAATAGGAAAAATAAAAACATCACTGTATTCAGCCCATGGTGAACAGTGCATGGACTCGGCCCAGTGCGTCTGAGAGGCCGAGCTGACAGGTGGGACCCTATGGTCAACTTGGGTCCACATGTCAGTGAGTGCGAAGCAGAGCACGGCGCTGATCGGCGTGTTCTCGCCGGCGGTGAGCTCATCGGCGGCGAGGGTGGGTGTGCTAGGCTCGGGGTGATGACGCGCATCGACTGGTGGGGTTGGTTGAGCCAGCGCGACCCTGTAGTGAGCCGGCAGCATGTGGTGGTGGCGCAATGCGGTGGTGCGAAGCGGCGAGGCTCTCGTTGGCGATGTGTTGCCCGGTGAGCGGGTGCGTGAGCACCACGGTGTTGCGGTGAGTGCAACGCGTGTGTTGGTTGAGCCGGAAGAGCTCCGAGGAGGTCCAGCCACGTGCGAGCTCCGCAGCGGCGGCAATGGCACACGGCCAACGGGGCCGTGCCGTTTCAGGGTGAACTAGAGCTAGGCGAAGGGTGTTCTCACCTTTTCTAACTCCGGTGAAGCTCCCACGAAGATGGAAGAAGCGGAGATGGCCGAGAGGAAGGTGAACGACGTTTGTCGTCGCAGTGGAGACTGCGGGCCGAGGAACGACGGTGATGTTCCGGCGTGAGTGAGGCTCGGTTGGCTAAGGCGAGGCGAGCAGGGCGTGTGCGAGGCGAAGGCGAGCTGGTGTGCACGGTGGATCGAGCTGAGGCGCTTGGATCAAGGCGAACGGGCGAAGGGGGGTGCTGCGGCGCTCTCGGTGCATGGCGCGTCAAGAGCAGAGGCAGAGAGCGAGAGGGAGAGTGAGCATGCATGTTTGCGGTTGCAAGGGGATGCGGGGGTGTAGGCGCTCCCTTCTACGTGGTCATGGCCGACCGGTGCTGCCGGTGGGGGTCGTGACGCGACGCAGCGCGGCGGGTAACAGCGGCGTGGCGTGTCCGCGGCACGCGGGCAGGGGTTGCAGCGCACGGGGCAGGGCGCTACTTGGTCCTAGCGCCATTAGGGCGGACTCCTGTTCAAGTGCGACTGCGACGGGGCGAGCGGCTGGTCGGCAGCGGCGCTGTGGCGGCGTTATGACGACGTGACGACGCGACGCAGCGTTGCGCTCTGTGGTGGGCAGAGGCAATTAGAGGCTGGCGCGTTTGGTCGGCGCAGGGTGGTAGCGTGCGGCGCATGGCGAGTAGCGCAGAGCGGGCATCGACGTCCGCGCGCAGGCATCGGCAGGCGCCGGCGTACAGCGCGGCCGCGGGTGATGCGGGGCGCGTGCGCGGTGGCTCGCAGGTGCGGGCGCGGGCGCGGGCTGGAGCAAGGCCTAGCGGGCCGAAAGGCTGGCGCCGACCCATTCTAGCTCTATTTTCCTTTTCTTATTTCTTTTATTTGTTTCAAACTAAATTTTCTTCAAAATAGATTCAAAAACTCAAAACTGGGTTTTGAAATAGAAACCAAAGTTGCTCAAAATAAAAAGCTCTACATTTTTCATGTAGGTCTCATTTTCTGAAAACCATTAATTTATAGGGTTCTAGATTAAAAACCAAATAAGACATTTTAAGAGAACAAATACTTTTATTCTTAACAAATAAACTATGCTTAACTAGGCAGGGTAATTAATTATAAAGCACACCATTCTTTATTCTAAACATAGCAAACTTATTAAAACATGTTAATCTAGAGTAGAGCACAAACTACCTATTCAATTCTAGTGTGAAGCATATAAATAAACACACATTAAATTGGTGCATAAGTAAACATGAATGCAATGCAATGCTTATCCTTAGTGCCTAATAATGATCCTAACGCAAGCTTGACACAGGGTGTCACACCCATGGTCCCTCAGTCTGAGCCACGCTTCCGCCCTTCACCGCTCTCAGTCCATCGGCACGGCAAGCCTCTACTCGACCTTCTCCACGCCATTGACCACTATCACTAGACATAGGACCTGCACACCACAAGCCGATAGACAAGCACATATTTCTGCTTTCGCAGAGGTTAGGGTAAGCCCCTCAAACTGAAACACTCACGTGTTGGATGATCACCCATCATCAAAGCTGAACATACATGGGTACTTATCCACCATGTGTTCGCAAAACAGACCAACACTGGGGTTAGTAAACTGTGAAGGATACCAATGTTGTCCCACTTGCCCAAAGAATGGGTTAGGAGGAAAACCAAACATCTCCTGCCTCACGGAGGGATAGCGATCACCACGATAGGGAAAACGTGGTCCGCTAGAGAAGGGTGGAGTAAAGCCACCGCCACGAGGCCCGTAGTCGTATGGGACACGACCGGTACCCCACCGGGCACGACCACCACATGGTCTCGCCTCCTGAGGCCTAGCACCTTGAGGCATTGTACCTCTAAGCCTAGTAGTGTGCCTCCGAACTTCCGGTCCACGTGCCCCATCTGGTGGGTGGTACATGTCCCGGTTGTTCAACTCAAACTGCCTCCGATCATCTCTCTTCCTCCTATAGCAAAACTCAGTTAAATGCCCATCCCGCTCACAATACTCACAATGGTACCTAACGGCACTCTTGGTAGGCACTCTCTTGTTGGGTTGGGTGGCTCTAGCTTTCTTAAGAAGGGGATCACTAGAGATGTCTGGCAGTGTGTCAAGTGGGTTGCGAAGATGGTTCGGTTTTGCAATCCACACTTGCTTCTGTGGAGTAGTTTTGGGTGGCTCTTCAAACACACCATCTCTCACAGGAAACTCAGAGGGGTCAGTAAGCTTAGTTGGAGTGATCTTGGTAAGCTTGGGAGTTGTGGTGGGTTTCTCATTCTCGCTCAAACCACTGCACTCACCGATCTTACCGAACATGCTATCGTCCTTCCCACCTATAGCAAATCCTACTCCCGTGCTGCCAGCCCTTTTGCATTGGCTGAGAATCATCCCCAACTGCAATGGTAGCACCCCTTGGCTGAGCCACCACGCCGACGGTTCAAACGGTTGTTGAGAAACAGTGAGATCTTGGTGATGACCAAAGCCAGCTCATCATCTCCAAGAGCCTCCACTTGATCCTCTGTCACAGAAATCAAAGACAAAGCGAACAAAGAGTGTGAAGGGTCAGAGGAGGAAGAAGACGTACCGCCGGGGCTAGAAACCAATGCCATAGATAGTTTCTACAGGTTTTCAAGCTTGGCCCGGGTCTGGTAGTCAATCTCCGAGGACTTGAGCTTGCTGAATAGCTCGACCATGGTCAGGGCATCATAGCCCGTTGACTCCTGAATGGCAGCCACCTTCATCTCCCACACCTTCCGATCAAGAGCATGCAAAATCTTGATAGCCATCTCATGATCATCATAAGGCAAGTTGGCTTGATTAGCACGCATCTTGTTGACGATAGATTGGAAGCGAGTGAACATCCCGTCAACAGATTCGCCGGCCAACTGAGCGAAGTTCTAGTACTCTCTACGGTACGTGTCAAAGAGTCTGGACTTGATCTGAGGATTGCCCTCATGATATATCAAGAGTGTTTGCCAGATCTCCCGTACCGTAGTGAGACTCGAAACCCGCTCAAACTCCGGAAAAGACAGACAAGAGAAGAGAATTCTACGGGCTCTTGCGTTTGACGCATGTTGCGTGACTTGAGCATCGGTGATCCGAGCGTCAAGAACCACGTAGTTCTCATTCTCACAAATCTCCCAAAACTTTGTGTCAAGCCCTTGGAGGTAAGCGGACATGCGCATCTTCCAATAGGCAAAGTTGGTTCCATCAAAGTAAGGAGGTTTACTAGCACCTTGCTCCATGTCGCCTTCGCGGATCAAGAACCGTTTAAGGTGGATTGATCCTTAACCGGCTATGATACCAATTGAAGGACCTAGAACGACAACCAGAGGGGGGGGGGGTGAATGGGAGCCTTAAATTTCTCTCGAAATGTTCGGGCCACTCTTCCCAAAAAGCAAACCCAGTTGTTGGAGAAATGAAAACGGAGAAATGAAAGCTCAACGGCAGTGGAGGAAAAACTCACCGGAAACCACCAAGATAGAGTTCTCAACCCTTATGAGAAAGAGGCAAAAACCCCAAAAAAACAGCCCAAAAGACAGGCGACGGACACTGGACAACAGGGCGACGGACGCTAGGCGTCGGACACTGAGAGATCGTCCGTCGGCCTTCTAGAAAGCCTTGCAGAGGAAAAGCAGAAAGCAGGGGGCATCGGACGCTGGGCGACGGACGCTTGGGTGAGCGTCCGTTGGCGTCGGACACTGTGCGACGGACACTTAGGGGAGCATCCGTCGGGCTTCCAGTGAACGCTGAAAATCCAGACAAAACAACAAAGCAACGGACGCAGGGCGACGGACGATGGACAACGTGCGGCGCCAAACTCACACACACGCGGTCGATCATGACAGACGCTGATGTCAGAACATTCTTGCATTCGACGCCCCCGACGGACCGTCCGATGCCAAAACTCAGAGCGTCCGGCGCCTTCGAGCAGAGCGCAGAAACACGAAAATCGTTTTTCACTTCACCAAATCTTTCCAAAACCGAACCAAATGATCATCAACTACAACCAAACTTTGTAGGCATGATCCTAGTGCAGTTGGGGAGCTATCCCGAAGAAATCATCGCTCAATTTGGAGAGAATAAACGGGAACACTCGGATTTGGGGGAGAAAAGGAAAAATGAAGAACACCGCCAAGAAATCACCCGATCTACACACTCGTGAGGTTTGAGGAGAATTCCTTTGGTGCAAAGATGCTCCTCACGAATCCGAACAACTTGGTTCAAGTGGATTTTGCAAAGCTATTCTCATCAAAGAGAAATCATCTTGGGAAAAAAGAGAGAGCAAAAGCAAAACGTGAAGAACACAAGCAACCGGGGAGACTCGATCAAGAAACTAACCGTGCCATGGCACTCGGAGAGTCGGGCCTCCAATTCCCACCAAAAGATTCGAGTTCTTATAGAGGTTGGTGAAATTAACCTAGGGATCTCATGAACTAGAGAGAGGGTAGAGAGAGAGAGTTGGGGCAAATGATTAGGGTTCTAAAGATAGGATGAGGATACCCCTTCATCCTCTATTTATCGGGCTTTGGCTATTTCCCAAAGACCCCCCTAGATGCAGTGAGTGAACTACCTAGCCTAAGCATTGCAGTCCAAGCTCCGGAAAATATCTCTTGCATTTTGAATGGACGGCCTCGCTTCCTGCCGGGAGTTGTCGTCGCCTCGACACAACCTCCAGGATTCCTCCATGTGCCATCCCCTCTTACTCGGAAGCTCCGCCTAGGTTTTGAGTCCCAAACCCAGGAAACCCACCACCGGTAGCTTTGGGCTCAACTACCGAACCCTGAGTTTTGAGGCCCAAACTCGGAAACCGTCCTCAGAGGGTTTTGAGGCCCAAACCACCAAATGGCTCGACTCGAGCCACCTTGTCCTCGCCCGGTCGGACTCCGAGTCCCATGAGCCTCCGCTGGACCCGCTTGTCCACCGACTTGACTCGGTCGACTCGGTCTACCTCCATGTCTTCTCGCACTTGCCGGTGCCAAGTACTAGTCACCACAGCTAGTCCGCCGGCGCTCATGGTCCCTCAGTCCGATCCCCGCTTCCACCCTTCACCGCTCTCAGTCCATCGGCACGACAAGCCTCTACTCAACCTTCTCCACACCATTGACCACTATCACTAGGCATAGCACCTGCACACCACAAGCCGATAGACATGCACACATTTGCTTTCGCAAAAGGTTAGGTTAATCCACTCAAACTGAATCACTCACGTGTTGGTCAATCACTCATCATCAAAACTGAACATACATGGGTACTTATCCACCATGTGTTCGCACACTTGCATTTGAAGTTGGGGAATATGATGAGAACATACTCTTCTCTCCGGTCATATGATTGGTACAGCCACTATCAAGCACCCAACTTGATCCACCGGAGGAGTATGCCTACAAAACAAGTTTAGTTCCTAGATTTAGGTCCTCAATAAATCTTGAGGCCTTGCATGTTAGTCACCACAATCTTAGGAACCCAAATGTTCATACTTCTTTTATTATGTTTCTCATCACCCACAAATTCTACAATGACTTTACCACGGTCATTGCATTTCAACATATAGCATGAGGACAAACTCCCTTGAGGTGACCTTGTCTTGGGTTGATAGACAAACTTGTTTTTGGCCACCCAGATTGAGTCCTTGGGTTTCTGAGAAACCTTCTTTTGCTGGGGCATCCTCTTGGCATGGGCTTTGGGCTTAGCTTGATTAGGTGAAGCAATGATAGCCTTCCCTTTCTTGGGGCGCGACACTGTCGGCCTGAGGTCCGGCACTGCCGGCCTCTGGGCCAGCAGAGCTGCTGTCTGTGCAGGCTTATCTGCACCAATGCTTCCCTTCTTCTCAAACTTGACACACTCAATGCCTTTGATCATTTTCCTACCATTGATTTTACCTCCTTGAGTGTGTCCAAGCCCATATTTAATTTGTGGATGCCTTCCATCCTTGTATTGTATCTTCTTGGGATCAACTTTGTCTTTGTCATTCTTCTTTGAAACTGAGATGACATTGTTGAGCCTTCCTATTTCTTTCTTCATGGCCTCCATGTTGGAAAGGTTAGTGGAATAGGCATTCATATCAACATTATAACATTTTCCACAATCTTGACTAGTGGATGGAGAAGAGGTATCATTTGCTTTAGAGAGATGTGAGTTGCCCTCCCAAAGAAGAGAGTATTGTGCCTCAAGCTCTTGATGCTTTTCAATTAAGCCACAATGTTTTTTCTTGAGGTCACTACACTCATTAGTGAGAGCATGAGCTTCTTTTTCTTTGGCCAAAGCCTTAGTCAAAGAGCTCACCTCACTTCTTTCTAATTCAAGGGCTTCCTCACTAGCAATGTAAAGATCCTCTTGTTTGATAAGAGTCTTTTCTCTAGATGCTAGCCCAGCTTTGGTTGCCTCTAATTCATCCAATATATTAGCAATGAAGAGTTTTGTCTTAGGATCCATGTTACTAGTTATTTCATTTATCTCTTCATCACTAGATTCATCATCACTAGAGCAATCACTAGAATCACTAATAGAGATGTCTTTGGGGGGAGGAGCTTTGGCTTTGGGTTTTGATTTTACCTTCTCACCCTTTGCCATGAGACAAGTGTGAGGGAAGCCTTCATCATCATCAGACATGTTGTTGAAGAGCCTTGGTGAAGTGGATGGCTTGTGAATAGCTATGGTGGCCATCTCCTCTTCTTCACTTGAGCTATCGGTTGATTCATCCCAACCATGTCCAATGTGAGCTTCACCCACATTTCTTCTTCCTTTCTTGTAGTCACCCTTGTCTTCTCTCTTGCCTTTGCCAAATTTGTTGTCTTCTTTCTTGTTTGGGCAATCGACAATGAAGTGTTCGGTGCTACCACATCTAAAGCAAGTTCTTGATTTCTTGTTAGAGAACTTCCTTCTTGTGAGCTTGTACCCATTGCTCTTTATCCCTTGTTGAATCTTCTCATGAATAGGGCCATGTCATCTATGCTTTCTTCTTGCTCATCTTCACTTCCATCATCACTTGATGTTGAAGCTTCGGTCTCATGCTTGATGGTCTTGATTGATTGAGCTTTGCTTGAAGATGCATGCTTGCTGTTTTTGGAACAGCTAGGGGCTGATTTCTTTGTGCTCTTGTTTGCCTTGAGAGCCACATCTTTGATCTTCATGCCCTCCAACCTTGCTTGCATCTCTCCAAGCTTCTTCCTTTTTTGTGCTTCTTCTCTCTGTAGATCAAAGGTGATGATCCTTCCAAGCACATCACTTGGTGTGAAGTACTCAAACCTCTTCTTGTCTCTAATAATTGTTACCACGGTTTCATTTCTTGGAGAATAGGCTTCAAGCATGATCTTGACAACCTTGTGGTCATTGACTTCTTCACCACCAAGTCCTCTTATCTTGCCAACCATAGTCATCAATCTATCAAACATTTCTTGTGGCCCTTCACCTTCATTGATCATGAACCGGTTGAGCTTGGCCATCAACAAATCAATCTTGGACTGCCTCACTTTGCTCACACCTTCATGTGCAAGGTGCAAGGTGTCCCATATCTCCTTGGCCACTTCCAATCCCATGAACTTGTTGTACTCATCACCATCCAATGCACTTAGCAACACACTAGTTGCTTGTGCATTGAGTTGGATGCACCGGAGCTCGGTTGTGGTGGGGCTCGTGGGATCAACCGGAGGATCACATCCTTTGTGCACAATCTCCCAAGCACCGGGGTGAAGACCTACAAGATAAGCTTTCATCACGTGTTTCCACTTGGCAAAGTTAGTCCCATCAAAATGTGGCAATTTGCCCGCGGGAACATGGAATAATGGTTCATGCTCATGTTTAGAGATGGATGAATAATCAAAGGATATGGCAGAGTATTTCTTGCTGCCATCCTCCTCCTCCTCCTCCTTCTTCTTCTTCTCATCCTTGTTCTCTATCTTGGAGGAACGGTATGATACATCATCATCACCGTCGGAGCTACTAGACTCAACCTCCGCTTGAGAGGCTTGCTCTTTGCTTTTCTTGAGCTCCTCCTCCTTTGCCTTGAGCTCCTTCTTGAGAGCTTTCACTTCTCTTCT
Source organism: Microstegium vimineum (assembly GCA_022036555.1). NCBI lineage: Eukaryota > Viridiplantae > Streptophyta > Magnoliopsida > Poales > Poaceae > Microstegium > Microstegium vimineum. The sequence continues at coordinate 12,328,949 of CM039138.1, read as the reverse complement.
ATGAAGCTTCTCGGAAAGCTTCAAGCTCTTGTCTTCATTGAGAGCTTTTTCTTCCTTTTGCAATCTTTTTGCTTCCTTTCTCAATCTTCTAACTTCTTTTCTTCTTGCTCTTTGTCCAGCGGACATGCTAGGAGTGGTTAGGTAGTCCTCCGAGTACACACTCCCACTGCTATCCATGGAGTGCACCTCCATAGCTTTGGGGTCAACCACCACAACCTTACCCTCTTCGGCCATTACCTCACACGGTGAAGTGCTAACTAAGGTAACCTTGCTCTGATACCACTTGTAAGGAACTAATAGCCTAGAGCGGGGGGGGGGGGGGTGAATAGGCCTGTTTAAAAACCACTTAACAACTTGCTGTCAGCAGGGAGGCCGACACTGCTGGACTTAGGGCAGCAGTGCTGGTCACCAGAATAGATATATGCACAATTCAAAATGTAAACTGAGAATGTAATTTGTGCTTGAATAGAAACCTTCCTAGAGGTGTAGGGAACCTCTAGCACCGCCTGAAAGTGGTAGCAACTCACCCACTGAGTAGATCGGGTCCAAACCCTAGAAATCAACTTGCACACAAGATATATGAAAGTAAAGTAACAAGCACACGGTGACACAAGATTTGACCCGTGGTTCAGGTCGCCACCAAGGCTTGCCTACGTCCACGTTGTTGAGGTGCGCCACACAAGGCTCAAGCTTGCCACACAAGGCTAGCTCTTTCCTCGGTCTCAAGTCAAGGGAATGAACCCTTGAGATGAGAGAAGTGTATTAGCAAATAGATGGGTGATACAAACTTCCCTAGGCTGCCACACGAAGGAGGCAAGCTCAAGGGAAACCACTAGCCGGCTAGGAGCAAAGCTTCAAGTGTAAAGAACTCAAACCGTCGGCCACCACGCAAACCAAATGCTTGTAGGAGTGAAGATCTGAGGGAGAAGCTTCTTCTCAAAGCTTGGAGGCTCAATCTCTCAAAGAATGATTGGAGATCAATGGAGGAGAGTGGTTGAACACCAAGGGAGAAGGGAGAGCAAGAGAGGAGCTTCTCTTTTTATTCTTGCGAAATGTGAGAGTGAGAATGGCAGAACTAGTCGTTGGGGGTGAGTGAGGGGGTATGAAATACCTCCTCACTGCCCACAGGCTGAGCAAGTCGCGGCAGTGTCGGCCTGTAGCCCGGCATTGCCGGCCTTGAGGCCAGCACTGTCGGCCTGCCAGAAACAGCAAGGATTAGATCTTCAATAAGCTGGCTGATTTGCCCACTATGTATGTGGAGGTGTGGTGTATTTGTATAGATATGCATTTGGTTCACTTGTTGGCATGCGTGTTGAATCCCTCTTTATAGTACGACATACCTAACTCAAATTCAAAGTATAAAAGAATTTAAACCCTTTGAGCTTGTTGCCATGCACTTTTGTAATTGGAGGGGTCCACAAACCTGTTCATCAACCTTCTTAAGTTTAACCTGCTTGTCATACTCACAAAGTCTCATTAGTCTTCTAATTGCGTTGTCATGTCACGAAAACCCACTTAAGGCTTGATTGCACTTTCAACATGTCCCACTTATGTAAAAAATATATTGGGATAACTTTCATGCTTAGCTATATATCTTATGATGTTACGTTCGTGATATTTTTTTATCTCTAATCTTTTACTCGAGGATGAGTAAAGGGCTAAGTATGGGGGAACTTATTGGTGGTCCTTAACTACTATTATAACCCGTCAAATAAGACATAAAAGATGAGAAATAATCAATTTTATACAAATATATTTACTATTTACCTGGCTCCACATGTAATTGGAGATTTATGTTTTGCAGGATTACACAAATACATGAGAAATCATAAAAAATGCTTCCAACAAGGTGTAAACACTGAATTGTGTAAGGCAATAAATAAAAAGCACAACTTATCTAGTATATATCTGAACGTGTAACCATCCGAAGAGTCATCTAGGCCCATCCAAAAGCCCACCAAACAAAATCGATGGAAAGAGGAGCCAGCCAGGGTGCGGCCGCACCACCCTACTGGGCCCAACCGCCCCCAATTTTGTCATGGTGGTTCTGTTGTTTCACCTTCCACATATTTAGATGGCGGTATTGAGGTCGGTTTACTATTTTCATGTGGAGATCAAGCATATTTCAACGAATCTATCTCTCCCCATATTTATCTTTGCTATATAAGTTTACAGTTGCAGACTAGACACTCAAGTACCCTGAAGGAATCATAGATGATATATGCATATAGGTTGACACTCGTACTTTGTTGGTATTTTCTTATGTTTATTGGATAATTCTGCAAGCACATAGAAGATATCATTGTAGCATTTCACAGTGGAGTATTCTGAGTTCTCATATTTATTTTATCTCAAGAGAAAACTATAACTAGGAATGATAATAAAAGAGAGATCCTAATAATCACCTCAACTTAGTATCAATCAATACTAGGGGTAATAGATATATGGTAGAAAGGTGATGATAAACAAGTCAAGATAAAGATAAATAAAGATAACTAGTAATTATATATAGATAGGAGGACAACGAGTTAGTAAAATGATCTCTATGATTCATACCTGTCACACCTCTAAATTTCTGATTTTGGATTATGCTCAGAAAATATTAAATGAAATAAATGATTTTAATATTTAATATAAATTTTTTGAGATTAGTTTAAGTTATAGCAAACATAATAAAAAATGGATTTTCAATTGATTTTGAATTAATTTGCTTGGTTTTGCTTAATGTTTGGTGTTTGCTTGATGCATGACTTTATTTGGTGAATGAGTAAAGTTTTAAAAAACACGTTTAGTAAGTATATCTTCTCAGTGCGTCTCCGTCTGTTATATCATCAAATTTATTATTTCCCAACTCCATAGTCTTATTTAGAGTTTCCCAAGATCTTTTTCTTGTGCTCCAATTCATTTATTTGAATTCTTAATTCCTCAACTTATCTCTAAATACTTCCCGAGAATTATTCTAGCTTTTTTCTGGACCTTTTCTTATTTTTTTGTGAGCATAATTTAATATTTAGATGCTCTAAAATATCTTTTCGTAAGCTTTAAATACTTTATTTTGGGTTCATCTTGTTCCAAGGTGCCTCCAAGAATTTTACTAAATTTTGGGAGCCTTCAACTTTTCTAGAATTATTTTATTCATGGAATTAGTTAATTTCAAAAATAAATAATAAATATATTAATCTCCCACTAGCCCTCCAAGGGATGAAGACGAATCGGATACATACATATATCATTGATATTACATTTATTTTCATATTTCTATTGGAATTTGGATTCGAATAGAAATAGTGTCAACTATGCCGGATAGGATATGATTTGATCTCAACATCATAAATATGTAATTTGAATATTTAGATACACATATGGTATCTGATGTTGAATATCTGGACGCAGATACAAACTGATCTAAAGGGATCTAAGCGGATTCGGTCTCGAATACTGTTGAAAAATATTTGCACCGTTTTCACCCCCTACTCAAAGTCCATGTGTAATAATCCTAATAGTTCTCAAAGGCCTATGCATTTAATCACTAATGAGCTTTGATGGTTAATTAGACACGTTAGTAAATGGGGAGGATGCAACAAAAATTAATACCATATTGTTAGTTGATGTTGATGTGGAGGAGTTTTCCTCCTTATATATATACAACTACTTCTCTATATAGCTTGCTAGAAAATAACTTATTCTTTAGCCACTTTGATTTACGATAATTACTAAACTTATTTACCTGATTATAGTAACTCCTTACTACATGATTTAAATATCTCTATGTGTTATTATAACACAACTATCATAAATATGTGTTCACTTTATCGTAAATTAATATAAAAAGTTATCTTAAATTGAGGTGGCTATAGAATAACTTATTTTATAGCTAGCTACTAAAGGTAGAAATTAGATATTTTTCTCACTCCACCGTCATGAGCACTGTTGTGCGAGTCTTGCCAATTATCACTTCACTCAAAGGCAGGAGCGAGCGTATAGCCTCTGTCGGAGCCCCTCCTCTCTACAACCATCTCCATGTTCAAGAGCAAGATGGACCAAGGTTGAAGATGATGGTAAATACTAGTTTGCCATTGATGGTATAATCTCCATTGTTTCTTCATTTTTAACTCTGTTTTAATTCGTTCAAGTTGTATTAGTTTTGTATCGTCGCGCTCTATGCAAGAGTGTTAATGTTTTTCATGTTACTTAATTATGAATTTTCTTTAATTTAAATGTTAATTTAATTAATCTTTATTTAGTAGCTTTTTAATTAATTAAAAGCAATTTACGTTTAATTTCATTTTGCACTATTTAAGTTGCGTTTGATTCATGTTGACATGATCTTTATATTAGTACCAACATTTATCATGTCACATGTTTTTCCATATCATGATCTTAATTTGATTAATATAATTGTAACTAATTAAATGATTAAAATCAATATAGGTTTTATACTTCGCTATTTTATACATAAATGTTAACGCGATTAATTGCTAGTCTTAATATACTTTTAAAATTATAATTTGTTTAGTTTAAACATACATCATATATACTTCGATTAGATGCTCTCACATGTGTTGGTATAAATTAACGTACACAATGAAATCCGCAAGCGCATGGATACCGAAGTAGTTTTCACCCGAGAGTATTCCAAAGTATAGATTTTCACAGGGAACGTGAAGTGTACTACAGAACTAAGAACGTCCAAGGAAAGAGTGATTAAAAGGATAGAGATATATTTTAGAGTTTTCTAAGTGGTTCTATTTAGTTAAAGGCTTACTGTACTTTACTTACTTTGGAGCAACAGTACGTTCCTGACTCCAGAAAAAGACTGAGAAGAAGGTAGTCGAGGGGGAGGCTGCCAGAAAGCTCTACGAAGACACCAATCCGAACATGGTGGACTACAAAGATCTAACAGAGCTATCACCTCTAGGTCTACCACAACTATTCGTGAGATTAGACACAAACTGTTGACGATCGTTAACGTCAACATTTAATATAATTAAGAACATGACAATTGGATCAATCACATAGAAAATATAGAAGTATATGATTTTATCTAACAAATTTCACGAGTTTTGGTATTATATTATTTTCAAGGGACTATTGTAGAAAAGAGTAATAAAGGGAATCAAATCAAAATAATTATCAGAAAAATCCCGAGACGAGATATTTACCAAAATAATCAAGAAGGACCCATAAGACACCAGAAGAAAGCGGAGCACGAGGAGCCGCTAGGTGGGGCCGACCGGCCCCACCTCCGGCCGACCGGCCACCCCTTGTGTGCCCCTTCTACGCCCTTCTAGAGTATTCCTCCACCACCTTTGAGGATTAACCTGAGCCCTACCTTAAGTCGGTTTGATCCAACGGCTGTTGCGCATCCCACCGGGCTATAAATAGAGCCCTGTACCCCCGCCAGGAGGCAACTGATCCAGGTCAAGTCAAATCCAGTTCAAGATTAGAATATATCTAGGGTTTCTAGAGATTAGATTAGAGCTCTAGTACTTCAAGTTATTAGCCTAGGTAGCTAGCAAGGTTCAAGTGGAGTTGGGCATTACACTCGGAATTCCAGATCTATTCGCCTGGAGATCGGTAATTTATCTTGTATCTCATTATGACTTTATTCTACTTTATTATATTGCTACTTATTGAGTGCTTAGTTTATTCTAGTTGTGTACTCGATATATTTATGATTGGTGATGATTATCTTTATATGATCGTAAAGCGCCTAATTCAATTCTCTAGTGGGTTAGGTGATATGTATTATGCAAGCATGGTGTTTGGATATTATATGTACCTACAAATGTCTCCTGATGTGCCGTGTCATGTGGTAGTTCACATAGGTGACTCTTATAGCTACGTTGATTCCTCTGTAGTCCACCCTTCGCACATATGCCTGGTAGAGCGCGGTCACGATGGAGGTGACAGTTCTGTCTTAGTAGTTGTTGGTATAAATTATCCACACTCAAGTTATCCACAAGCGCACAGATAAGATACAACCGATGTAGCACTTCACCAAGATAACCCAGTTTTAATATCAAATCCAAAGGAACGTTTGGAGTACTAAGTCTAAAGCTCTCTCCCTAAGTCGCTAACAAGGCCTATGAAGTTAAAAGGAAGAAGAGATTGTTTCTGGCTCTCTGGTCCTGTTTTATCTATATTGATATGTATATTAATGTTCAGCTGGGGGATTATTCTAGAAGGGTCACAAATAGAGTACGCCACAACTAGATAACCATCTAACCTATGAGGTCCTATTAACGGGAGGTGGACTATAGAAGATTCAACAGATATATAAGAGTCACCTCTACGAGCTACCACCGATCCGAAAAATATGGCACATCTACGAGCTAACAAGTCTAAGAACCACACTTACACTATAAAAGCTACATTACCCCTAGAGCGACTAGAAATAAAGTAATAAAAATAGTCATAGACCAAGAAGAACAATAATAATGGAAACTTACGTGTAAATAGAAGTTGATCACCAGAACGAATCTGAGATGAGAGATCAGGGTTAGAGATCTCCAATCCACAAGTACAAGGCGTAGATGAAGCATCGACAGGCTGACACCTCCTCCAAGTCTCTTCCTTACCCTCTCTCTTCAAATTCTAAAATAAGACTAGATTCTATGCCTAAACTAGAGGAGAACTAATCTTCTTCTTGATAGCTGGCCCTAAAGAGGTTATCCATTCAAGTGACACCTCTGATCCTAATCAGAAGATATGATATGTAGAATAGAATAGGATGCCTCTAGGGTGTCTACCCTTTAATTTATAGTCCTAAACAGGTGGAGCAATCCTTGAACTAGCGATGTGTTACTATTGCGTTGCACCATAATACTTCCTGTGGGATGAGCTGCAACCCGGATAAAACCGACTTTCGACAACGACAGAGATTAGATCTTTAAGTCAATTGGAGGCAGACATGTGAAGATGGGCCTCAACGGGCCCAGGCTCAGGCCGGCCGGCCTAGGGGTGGCGTTGGCCGGCCCCCCTAGCGGGGTCTCGGCCTCCGCCGCCTCATGGACTCTCCTCGATGCTTCTAGATGCTTTCCACGTCGGTTTGCACTTTGGTTATGCGTTATGCCGATCCGTGAGAGTTGTAGGTTGTTTCCAACTGCTATTTTTCCTGTTTAATCCCTAGAAAGTCACAATTCACCAAAACTGTGGAATTTTGTTAGTTTAAACCCTATTCTACTACGGTGATTGATTTTATGCCTTTATTCTTTATTTAATTCATGGTTTATAATTGGAGTTAATTACCATCCACAAGTTCCCCCGCACTTAGGCTTTTACTTGTCCTCGAGAAAAAATTGGATTACTCAACACATAACCATAGAATAAGATATCAACACTAAACAGTTTCTGGTTATCCTGCACCACAGGATTCAATGTGTCTACCATAAAACTTTGAGCAGTTGAAGAATGGAATAACTTGAAACAAATGACCTACTTCTGTCAGTCAAATCAATGGGAGGTTTTGCAATAATTTTCAAAATAAAACTTGAGAGAATTGAGTACAGTTTGGAGCATATAAATATGTATATCCTAATAAATATTTTTGGTTCTATCCCTAGTGTAGGAATAGATTTTTGGGTGTAAGGTATGTTTTTCCGTACTCTCAGTGTAAGAGCAGCGTGTATATGTGGAGTGTATGTGATCTTGATCTTGGGAGCATGATAATCTTCTCAATAAGGGTCACAAGCGTTGATAAAACTCAAAACAAAGCAAGTAGCCTATGAGTTGTTTTTAAGATTCATCTATTTGGCTTTGGTAGGCAATAATTATTTACCATGAAGGAGAAGCATAACTATAATTTAAACCTTTTTAGAAATAAAATTCTCCAATCAATAACTTAAGGAAGCAAGCTTTCATTATTGTACTATATCACATTCCACAACAACTTAAGTAATATGGGGTCTATTGACACCTCTTAAGTATCAATTCTAAGTGTCAACTAAATAGAAGAAAGGATATATTTGCAACACACAATCTAGACATAGGACTTTAACTAACAGAATTCCACAAGTTTTGGTGTTTATCTGTTTCTGTAGGGAGACAACTGCAAAAGAGCAAAAGAGGCCCACGAGTAAGGATTACTACACATAACACCTCCGTACGAAAAAGAGTAATCTAGAAGACTCCAGAACCACCCCCGAGGAAGGAGGGCCCACCTATCACCAAGGTAGGGTGGGCGGCCGCCCTAGGCCTAGAGCCAATGAGGCTCCGCCTCTTGGATTAGGGTTCCACCGCCTTTGAGGATCAATCTAAACCCTTCATTAAGGTCGGTTTGATCCAACGACTGACGATCATTTGAGGGGGCCATATAAGGAGGACCCCTAGCCCCTGGCAAAGGGAAATCCATTATTCATTTACATATTTTCCAGAGAGGATCCCTTATGGATCTATTCTCTTGGGGCTTAGCATTCAAGAGAAACTATCCTTAGTTTCTATGTGAGATTAGAGTTTACTCTTCTATATTGAGAGAGTTAGAGTGGAGGTGTGGATTGGAGGAAGCCCGGCCTGTCGGTGTCTCTTCTCCAGTTTGTATCGACGGGATCAAATCTCCTAACCCGAGGCTTGCTCCTAGGATTTCTTCAGTATTTTGATTTCTAATTCTAGTAAGTACTCTGTTTTACTATTCTTTGGTTTGTGAGTTTACTTTATTCTCTTCGCGTAGAGACTACGGTAATTGTCTCTAGTGTAAACGTGGTGTTTGGGCTAAGATCCTCATAGATATCCCATGTCTAGCCGGATCTGTGGTAGTAGCTCGGAACGTGACAATTCCGTAGATACCTTTGGAACCCACAATCCCGTTAGAAGGATCGATATGGTTTATAGGCCGCGTCTCTAGCGTAAACGTGGTGTTTGGGATAAGATCCTCATAGATATCCCATGTCTAGCCGGATCTGTGGTAGTAGCTCGGAACGTGACAATTCCGTAGATACCTTTGGAACCCACAATCCCGTTAGAAGGATCGATATGGTTTATAGGCCACGTGCTAAGCATCATCTGAGGTGTCTCTTATCTCGGCGGTTGATACATCCGGCCCAGGTAGGGTTGGCCGAGGTTCGATAAATTGAGGCTGCCCGGACCCCCACAGTTCTTAGGCACACCCACTCGGAGAAAGGCCCAAACTCCCCAAAAGACTAGTCTGATAGGGGAAGGGTGACTCTCCCTTTTAAGGTGGCTTCCTCCTCCCAAGCTAAGCGAGGTGGGATTATTCAGAGGCTCACACGTTCGCCACCCGACTACAACTGGGCCACTTGGCCCATTATTTGTTGCGTCTTTGCCAACGGGTAATAATGGAGGATGTCCTCATCATTCCCACCCCCTTAAACAAGGGCCCAAATCTGATACCAAATGATACATTCGGCCCAGGTAGGGTTGGTCGAGGTCCGATAAATTGAGGTTGCCCGGACCCGAACAGTTCTTAGGCACACCCACTCAGAGAAAGGCCCAAACTCCCCAAAAGACTAGTCTGGTAGGGGAAGGGTGACTCTCCCTTTTAAGGTGGCTTCCTCCTCCCAAGCTAAGCAAGGTGGGATTATTCAGAGGCTCACACGTTCGCCGCCCGACTACAACTCGGCCACTTGGCCCATTAGTTGTTGTGTCTTTGCCAACGGGTAATAATGGAGGATGTCCTCATCAACGGTTCTCCCCAATAGAATAATAACACATATCTTACTTAGACTAGAACGAGAGTGCTGTCGCGATCTTCTCTAATCGCTCATATCAAAATCACCTTGTTTGTAGCCCAAAGGTTAATAGCATAGATTTGGTTAGTCAGATGCACCCTTTCTCTCCGTGGAAAAATAAATTACGATACTCTGGATAATCTCCCGGGTGAAGTGCTCACTAGTATCTGTACGCTTGCGGATTACTTCCCAGTGATTTCTCTGTTTGCGTTAACAAATATCAACAAGGTCCTTGTCATAATAGTTCCCAACAGTAACAAGACTTCTAGGAAAAGTGTTGTGTGAATCTATCTTAAGTTATGGCCTAGCAATCTTACTTTTAATCAAGATGAAAATTGGATTATTTAATGATATTCAAGTTCTAATTCAAAACATAGAGCAAAATATACGAAAATAGATCGAGTATGAGATACTTTTCTGACCGTGGACGAGCGAGAAGGCGAAAGGAGGGTGTGGTAGGCCAGCCGGCCTGGGCCGTGGCCCACCTTGGCATGTTTTGTCGTGTGCGGTCTTGATGCTGTTTGCTTCTATTTTCTTCAATTTTTGTGATCAGTATTGTTAGCATGGATCTCCCACACACTTGTCTCTGTTCATCTCTATATAAAGCATGTGGAGATAAGGGCACGACTATCTAGAATAATAACAATAAGAGAGAGAGAGGAGATAACTCTAATCAAACTTCATTGATATCATTTAAGGCACCTTTATTACACAAGCAAACTAGCTAAGATTAAAAGGCAAACTCTAAATTTAATACGAACTAAACAAACACACTAGTGCCTTATTAATCTACTAACACAAATTTATTTGTTTCCAAACTTACTAGCGGGCACACGAGAACGAGCCGCAATAGTTTGCAAACCTTGATGATTACTAGCGGACCTACTCTCGGTTAACTTAGTAACGATACGCGATATGGTATTATGACAATTTTCTAACTTTTATAGTTATTATCATCTTCGATCTTATTCATCTTCATTTTTTGCATGATTCTAGCGAGGGATTGTAGGTCCTCTCTTAACTATTCAATGGTCTCGATGAGGTCGTCGACTCACTACTCTAGAGATGTGATAGTGGTTCTAGAGCGTTTAGGCTCGTCGGAGGAGGAAGAAGGTGCAACTCTCTTCTTTGGAATTTTAGATGAAACTTGATCTTCATGAGCAGTTGTATATTTCATGCATGTTAGGTATCCAAACTTGTTGTGCCTCATGTCAACCAGCCTCTCATTGGGTCCAAGAGGTTGGATCTTGATCTCCTTCGTCAGCGTGAACTTCTGGTTCGACGGCTGGCTAGGTCCCTCGATAGCAAGGCACGATGGAGGTGGATGAAACTTGAGATTTGGAGAAGCATGAGTGAAGTAGGATTGGGCACATGGAACGATCTCTGTCAATGAGGTGGCGGCAGAACGAGGTAGTTCAACAGCAATGACCTCCTTCAATTGGGCGATGACGAGGGCCTTGGAGTAGTCATAGGGAGGCTCGTTGAAGTCATTCCCGTTGTTGCCGGCCATCGGAGATTGAAAAGAGGAGAGATTTGACTGATGTTTGGAGGTATGAAGTGGTAGGAAATATGGCTTAGGAGGCAACTAGGGGGTCATATTTATAGTCCGAACCATCTTGTAGAGGGGGTCAGATCTATCTTCGAAGAGATCGGGATAAGGAAAGACTACCACGGTCGTGAAACCATGATAACATGTTAGGGAAGAGACCTAGGAGCTTAAGAAAGCAAAGGCGGCATGCATCAGGGTAGGGACAGGCTGGCCGACCTATAGGTGGGGCCAGTCGCCCCCCTACGGGGTCGGTTTGTGGACTCCTTTTTTCTCATGAGTCCTAACATCGATCTAATCCTGTTTTTTCAAATTTAAGGTCCTAGAACTCTTCGGGCGCAATAGGGGGTTAGATTTATGGAAAGGGGAGGAACTAGACTACGGCCAACTCCTTAGGACTCTTATCAGGTTCTAAAATGATCTTAAGTCGGTGACCATTTACCTTGAATAATGTACCTTTGTCGTTTTGATGTGTGACCGCTCCATGAGACAAAGTGCTAATCACCATGAATGGTCCTTCCCATTTGCTTCATAATTTTCCTATTCCAAAGATCTTGACCCTGGAATTAAAAATTAATACCTTATCTCCCAGGGTGAAGTTCTTCTCCTTGATCCTCTTGTCATGCCATCTTTTGGTTCTCTCCTTGTACATCTTGGCGTTGTGATATGCTCTTTGATGCCATTCGTCAAGTTCTGAGAGTTGCATCTTTCTCTTGACTCCTGCAGCTTGTAAATCCATATTCCATCTCTTAATTGCCCAGTGAGCTTTAAATTCTAGCTCTATAGGCAGGTGATAAGTCTTCCCGTAGACGAGTTGATATGGAGGCATTCCAAGTGGTGTCTACAGGCCGTTCGATAAGCCCATAATGCATCAGATAGTTTGCGCTTCCATTTAGTTCTCATCTCATTGAATGTATTCTGTAGGATATTCTTGATCTTCTTGTTTGATGTTTCGGCTTGGCCACTCTCTAAGGATGGTAAGGAGTAGCAACATTGTGACGGATTCCATGATTCAGCAGGTACTTGCGAAAGTTCCTATCAATGAAGTGAGATCCTCCATCACTAATCACTATCCTTGGGTTTCCAAATCATGGAAATATTGCTTCTTCAAACATCTTCTTTGAGCTTCTTGTGTCAGTAGCTTTGCATGGTATAGCTTAGACCCATTTGGAAACATAGTCGACTGCCACAAGAATATATTCACATTGTTCTGATCTTGGAAACAGTCCCATGTAATCAATTCCCCAATAGTCAAAGAGTTCATTCTGGAGGTTGCTGGTGAGAGGCATGGCATCTCTTGAGTTGATATTGCCATGCTTCTGACATGATCTGCATCTCCTGATGAAATCTTTGGTGTCTTCGTACATGGTTGGCCAAAAGAATGCACTTTGCCAAATCTTCGCGTGAGTTCTGAATGCTCCATAATGTCCTCCATAAGGTGATGAGAGACAACATTGAATGATTTTGATTCCTTCTTCAGCTGGTACACATCTTCTAAGTAGCCCGTCTGAGCAAACCCTGAAGAGGTACGGTTCATGCCATATGTGGAGACGACTTTCATAGATGAGCTTCCTCTTATCTCCTCCTGGTGGTACATATCTTGCAGCTATAAAATTAACAATATCTGCACACCACGGGTCAGATCTAGAGATTAGAAAAATCATATCATCCCTGAGTAGATCGTTGATGGGCATCTCCTGCGAATCCTCAAATTGCATCCTGGATAAATGATTAGCAACAAATTCTTGGAGTAGCAAAATCCATCTTGGGTTTAGCATCTTTCTTAGCGAGCAGATATTTAAGAGCAACATGATCAATGTAAATAATTATCTTAGCTCTAACTAAGTAAGATCTAAACTTATCTATAGCAAAAACAACAGCCAGAAGTTCTTTTTTAGTAGTTGAATAATTAAGTTGAGGTCATGTCAAAGTTTTACTAGAATAAGCAATGGCGTGATGCTTTTTATCCTTAGATTGACCTAGCACAGCTCCTACAACATAATCACTTGCATCACACATGATTTCAAATGGTAATGACCAATCAGGGGGTTGAATGATTGGTGCAGAAATAAGTGCTTTTTTCAAAGTTTCAAAGGATCTAAAACATGCATCGTCAAATTCAAAGGGTACATCCTTAGACAAAAGATTAGTAAGCGGTCTATCAATATGAGAGAAATCTTTTCTAAACCAATGATAAAAACCAGCATGGCCAAGAAAACTTCTTATTCCTTTGACATTTATAGGTGGAGGTAGTTGTTCAATTACTTCAATTTTAGCTTTGTCTACCTCAATTCCACATTCATAAATTAAATGTCCCAACACTATGCCCTCTCTAACCATGAAATGACATTTTTCCCAGTTAAGGAATAAGTGTTTTTCTTCACATCTCTGTAAAACCCTATCTAAGTGCGAACACATGGTGGATAAGTAACCATGTATGTTCAGTTTTGTGATGAGTGATCGTCCAACACTTAGTGTTTCAGTTTGAGTGGCTTACCCTAACCTCTTTGCGAAAGAAAATGTGTACCTGTCTATCGGCTTGTGGTGTGCAGGTGCTATGCCTACTGACAGTTGTAAATGGCATGGAGAAGGTCGAGTAGAGGCTTGCCGTGCCAATGGACAGAGAGTGGTGAAGGGCAGAAGCGGGGCTCGGACTGAGGGACCATGGGCGCCGGCGGACTAGCTGTGGTGGCTAGTGCTTGGCACCGGCGAGTGCGACAAGACATGGAGGTAGACCGAGTCGACCAAGTCAAAACGGCGGACGATCGGGTCGAGCGGGAGGCTCACGGGACTCGGAGTCCGACCGGGCGAGGACTCGGTGGCTCGAGTCGAGCGGTTTGGTGGTTTCGGCCTCAAAACCATCGGTGGACGGTTTCTGAGTTTGGGCCTCAAAACTCAGGGTTCGGTAGTTGAGCCGAAAGCTACCGGTGGCTGGTTTCGTGGGTTTGGGCCTCAAAACCCAGGCGGAGCTTCCGAGGAAGCAGGGATGGCACATGGCGGAATCCTGGAGGATGCGTTGAGGCGACGACAACTCCTGGCAGGAAGCAGGGCCATCCATTCAAATTGTGGGAGATATTTTCCGGAGCTTGGACTGTCATGCTTAGGCTAGGTAGTTCACTCATGTATCTATGGGGTCTTTGGGAAATAGTCAAAGCCTGTTAAATAGGGGATGAAGGGGTATCCCTCATCCCACCTCTTGAACCCTAGTCATTTGGACTACCTCTATCTCTCTCTACCCTCTCTCTAGTTCATGAGGTCCCTAGGTTGATCTCTCCAACCTTTGTAAGAATTCACACTCTGTTTTTGGTGGGAATCGGAGGCCTTACCCTCCGTAAGCCATGATGGCTTTGATTTCATGATTGTGTCTCTTTTGCTTGTGTTCTTTGCTAATCGCGTTTTGTTTCTCTCTAATCCTCTAAGTTCATGAGATGAGTTCTTCTAATTGAGAGCAAGTTTTGCGATTCTGTTTGAACCAAGTTGTGCGGGATCATGAGAGGATCAATTGCACCAAAGGGTTTCACCCCAAACATCTTGAGCACATAGATCGGTCAATTTCTCTCTTGTGTTCTTCGTTCTTGAGCTTTTTCATGAAATCCGTTTATTCCCGTTTACTCACACCAAATTGAGCGATGATTTCTTCGTGATAGCTCCTCCATAGCACTAGGATCATGCCTACAAAGTTTGGTTGCTATTGGTGAACATTTGGTAGTGATTTGGGAAGATTTGGGGGAGAGGCCATTCAAAATCACCCCCAAATCATGTCTGTCCAGGCAACCGCGGACAGTCCGGGGTTTATTCGCCGACAGTCCAGGAGTCAGGGCAGAAAGAGAGCTTCTCGGGGTGATTTTCTGAGTTTTGCCGGCGGACTGTCCAGGATTTTTTGCGGACTATCCGTAGTTCAAATCCGCCGAACAACACTGATTCTAGACTTTCTGTTGGCCGTTTTTCGACATAAAGGCAGACTGTCCGGGACTACTTTTTGGACTTTCTGTTGGCAGTTCATTTTTCAGCAAGGGCGGACAATCCGCGGTTCTCGCCCGGACAGTCCGCGAAAGCTGCAGAACTATTTTGCTTGTATCTCTCTCGTCCGGACTTCGAATCAAGTTCTGTTTGTTGCGTTGGATTTGTATTCACGTAAGGAACATGATTAGGTACTTTTGAGACTGATTCTCATAAGTATTTTTGGGTGTGCTCTTGCCTCTTCTCTCTAGGGGTTGAGAGTACCTCTCTCGGTGTATCGGTTTCGAGTTCGTGGCTTCGATCGTTCTCCATCTTATCCGACTGCTCCGCTGAACCTTTAGGGGTCTTCCTAAGGTGTCCAACTACTTGTTAGGTCGTGTGCAAGTCGTTTCTTCCGAGGTCAAGTTTTGGGCATGATTTTGGGACAAGGGCCAAGTCTTTGAGTTGAATTTTATTTGGCTCCCATTCACCTCCCCTCTAGTCGCCGTTCTGGGTCCTTCACTAAGTTTTCAAGACAATCCTCAAATGTTTTACCATATATAGAAAAATCATCCATGAAAACTTCCATTATCTCTTCAATCATATTAGAAAATATAGACATCATGCATCTTTGAAAAGAAGCTAGAGCATTACATAATCCAAATGACATTCTACAATAAGCATAAGTTCCATAAGGACATGTAAAATTGGTTTTATTTTGATCATCTGGATGAATTGGGATCTGGTGATATCCAAAATATCCATCAAGAAAACAAAAGAAACATTGATTTGACAAGCGTTCTAACATTTGATCAATGAAAGGAAGCGGAAAGTGATCTTTCTTAGTTGACTTGTTAAGTGTTCTGTAATCTATACACATCCGGCATCCTATGACGGTTCTTTGTGGAATTAATTCATTCTTTTCATTTTTAATAATTGTCATGCCTCCCTTCTTTGAGTTGAATTTTATTTGGCTCCCATTCACCCCCCCTCTGGTCGCCGTTCTCGGTCCTTCACTAAGTTTTCAAGACAATCCTCAAATGTTTTACCATATATAGAAAAATCATCCATGAAAACTTCCATTATCTTTTCAATCATATTAGAAAATATAGACATCATGCATCTTTGAAAAGAATCTGGAGCATTACATAATCCAAATGACATTCTATGATAAGCATAAGTTCCATAAGGACATGTAAAATTGGTTTTATTTTGATCATCTGGATGAATTGGGATCTGGTGATATCCAAAATACCCATCAAGAAAACAAAAGAAAGAGTGATTTGCCAAGCGTTCTAACATTTCATCAATGAAAGGAAGCGGAAAATGATCTTTCTTAGTTTCCTTGTTAAGTGTTCTGTAATCTATACACATCCGCCATCCTATGACGGTTCTTTGTGGAATTAATTCATTCTTTTCATTTTTAATAATTGTCATGCCTCCCTTCTTAGGCACAACTTGAACATGGCCTACCCACTCAGTGTGTGGCACATGATAAATTATCCTGGCATGTAATAGTTTGAAAACCTCTTTCTTAACCACCTCTCTCATCGCATTATTAAGCCTACGTTGCGGCTCCCTAGAAGGTATAGAGTTTGGATCAGTAGGGATGCGATGGGTGCAAAGAGCATGGTTAATACCCTTGAGATCTTGGAGCGAATAGCCGAAAGTTGATTTATGTTTTTCTAGAATAGTTATCAGAGGGAAAGTGCGAACACATGGTGAATAAGTACCCATGAAATTCAGTTTTGTGATGAGTGATTGACCAACACTTGAGTGTTTTAGTTTGAGCGGTTTATTCTAACCCTTTGCCAAAGAAAATGTGTGCCTGTCTATCGACTTGTGGTGTGCAGGTGCTATGCCTAGTGACAGTGGTCAATGGCGTGGAGAAGGTCGAGTAGAAGCTTGCCGTGCTGATGGACTGAGAGTGGTGAAAGGCGGAAGTGGGGCTCGGACTGAGGGACCATGGGCGTCGGCGGACTAGCTATGGTGGCTAGTACATGGCACCGGCGAGTGCGAGAAGACATGGAGGTAGATCGAGTTGACCAAGTCAAGACGGCGGACGAGCGGGTCGAGCGGAGGCTCATGGGACTCGGAGTCCGACCAGGCGAGGACAAGGTGGCTCGTGTCGAGCGGTTTGGTGGTTTGGGCCTCAAAACCATCCGAGGACGGTTTCCGAGTTTGGGCCTCAAAACTCGGGGTTCGGTAGTTGAGCCCAAAGCTACCGGTGGTGGGTTTCGTGGGTTTGGACCTCAAAACCCGGGCGGAGCTTCCGAGGAAGCGGGGATGGCACATGGCGGAATCCTGGAGGTTGCGTCGAGGTGACAGCAACTCCTGGCAGGAAGCGGGGCCGTCCATTCAAAATGTGGGAGATATTTTCCGGAGCTTGGACTGCAATGCTTTAGGCTAGGTAGTTCACTCATGTATCTAGGGAGTCTTTGGGAAATAGCCAAAGCCCTGTTAAATAGGGGATGAAGGGGTATCCTCATCCTATCTCTTGAACCCTAATCATTTGCCCCAACTCTCTCTCTCTACCCTCTCTCTAGTTCATGAGATCCCTAGGTTGATTTCACCAACCTCTATAAGAACTTGAGTTTTTCACGAGGAATCGGAGGCCGTAACCTCCGTAAGCCATGGCGGCGTTGATTACTTGATCGTGCCTCGCGTTTTGTCTTGTGTTTTTTGTTTTTTCTTTTGCTCTCTCTTTTTCCCGAGATGAAATCTCTTTGTAGGGAGTAGCTCTTGCAAATCCGTTTGAACCAAGTTCTTGGTACTCGTGAGGAGCAACTTTGCACTGAAGGAATTTTCCTAAAACCTCATGAGCACACAGATCGGATGATTTCTTTGCGGTGTTCTTCGCTCTTGAGTTTTCTCCCCAAATCTTTTGATTCCTCTCAATACGAACCAAATTGAGCGATGATTCTTTCGGGATAGCTCCCCAACTGCACTAGGATCATGACTACAAAGTTTGGTTGCAGTTGGAGACCATTTGGGTAAGTTTTGGGAAGATTTGGAGGAGAGAAAACGATTTTTGGGTTCACTGTGCAGTTTTCGGGGGGCGTCGGACGCTCCTGACGGACGCTGAAAATCATGCCGTCGGACGCTACCCTTCCCCTAGCCAAGCGTCCGTCGCCTGGGGCTGTTTTGGGCTGTTTTTTTGAGCGTCGGACGCTGGCGTCGGACTCGTGTCCGTCGCCTGTCGGACAGCGTCCGTCGCCCTCAGTCAGCGTCCGTCGCCAGCGTCCGTCGGCCTTCCAGCAAGGTTTTCAGGATTTTCTTCGTAGTTGTTTTGGTCGTTTCTCCCTCATCCGGAGTCCAAATTGAGTTTCGTTTGTTGTGTTGGTTTCATAATCACGCAGGGAACTTGATTAAGCACTTGTGAGACCAGTTCTCATAAGTATTTTTGGGTGAGCTCTCTTCTCTTCTCTCTAGGGTTTGAGAGCCACACTATCAGTCGCCGTTTCCGGTCCTTCAGAAAGTTTCTTCCTAAGAGAGTTTATAATTTATGATCACAGGAGATTCCAGATCATTATTATGAAAATCATACCAAATACCAGGGGGTAATGGTTTTAATTCAATGGGTGGTTTAGGAGATTCCTCAAGAAAATCTAGAGGATCAGGATCAAGGGAGTGATCTTATTCCTCTATGAAAAGTTGAGCATCTTCTTCTAAATCATGTTCCATTAAGGATTCAAAAGATTATTCCTTAACTTGTTCCATTGGATCTAGCTTGGGACTTGGCTCACTCTCAACATTTAAAGAGCGAGATATGGATATTGGTAGTTTAAGAATTTTCCCAAGACAAATATTTAATTTCCCTGTTTGTCCTTCTTGAATAAGCTTCTGTATTGGTTGTCCTATCAATAGGTCGAATTCGTGGATATCAAAGATATAAATACTTAGATGAACCCGAACTTCCATTACCTGGATAGGTAGGACATCAAAATTCCCATACTAGGAAGAATGTGCCCTGAAGGGCTTTTGAGCAATTTAGTTGTTGGAGTTAAAGGCATGCATTTTAATAAATCATGAGCAAAAGATGCAGACATGATATTAACACCCACAACTGGCTTGTAAAGAGCATCAAAAGGGTCTTTATGAATTTTTCAATGAATGGGAGTAGAAGGTGAGTCTAGATGAAATATATCTGAGGAAAACTCTAACTCTTCTAACCATTAATGGCTTACCATAGAGACTAACTCTTTTGTGGTATTTTTAAGGAAAGCACTCTTAGTTAAGTCTAAAGGTTGTTTAATTAATGATTTTGATTCCTGAGGTTTCCTTGTAGTGTGATAATTCGAGGTATCGCTGAATTCAGTAAAATATTCATCCTCGAAATCAAAGATAATCTCTGAAATTAGAGTTTTCTCGTCATCAGGATTGGGGATAACTAGAGATAAAGATAAATTATAATGAATTTCAAATTTAGCTATCTGATTTCTTCTGATTTAGCTTCAAATGTTGGAGTTATTTGTGAAAAGTTTAGCAGCATCTCTCTTGCTTCTGCAGCAGGAGTGTGCATAAAAGATCCATTAGAAGCTAAGTCAAGATATTTAGAAGTTTTTCTATTTAGGCCCATGTAAAAATGTTGAAGAAGAACATGGCCCGGAATGGATAGAGATGTACTAGAGTGTGTAAGATTATCAAAACATTCCTAGGCAGCTATTAGAGATTCATCATCCTATTTCATAAAGGATAAGATCTCCAAGCGAAGGCAGACGATCTTGAAAATAGGAAAGAAGTCTAGGCAAAAGCTAGAACAAAGAGCTTCCCAATTCCCTTCCTTACTTGGCGTGGATTGAGAATACCAGGTTTTAGCTCTCCCTCTCAAAGAGAAAGGAAAAAGCTTCCATCTTAGGGTTTCGTCGGACATGCCCTTTATATGAAGGCATGCACATGTATGCTCGAACTCGTTCAAGTGAAAATGAGGATTGTCATCTTCCTTGCCCGAAAAGAAATGTTTCTGGACCATATCTATCAAACATAGACGTAGCTCATAGTCATCCGAAAGGATAGGCTTAGCTAGTTGTGGGAGACAAGAATTCTAATTCATATGGTAATGGTAAAGGTAAAGTGGTATGGGATCTGTATTGCTTATAAAAGACTCTATAGAATCCATAGGTGAGGATAGAAAGAAATAGGTGAGATGAAAAAGGAAAGATAAAAGTATAATACAAGATTGAGCTAGACTCAAAGATAAGTCAACAACGTTCCCCGGCAATGGCGCCATGAATGCTTGTTGGTATAAATTATCCACACTCAAGTTATCCGCAAGCGCACAGATAAGATACAACTGACGTAGCACTTCACCAAGATAACCCAGTTTTTAATATCAAACCCAAAGGAACGGATGGAGTACTGAGTCTAAAGCTCTCTCCCTAAGTTGCTAACAAGGCCTGTGAAGTTAAAAGGAAGAAGGGATCGTTTCTGGCTCTCTGGTCCCATTTTATCTATGTTGATATGTATATTAATGTTCAGCTGGGGGATTATTCCAGAAGGGACTCAAACAGAGTACGCCACAAATAGATAACCATCTAACCTACGAGGTCCTATTAACAGGGGGTGGACTATAGAAGATTCAACAGAGCTATAAGAGTCACCTCTGCGACCTACCACCGATCCGAAAAATAGGGCACATCTACGAGCTAACAAGTCTAAGCACCACACTTACACTATAAAAGCTACTTTACCCCTAGAGTGACTAGAAATAAAGTACTAAAAAGAGTCATAGACCAAGAAGAAAAATAATAATGGAAACTTACGTGTAAACAGAAGTTGATCACCAGAATGAATCTGAGACGAGACATCGGGGTTAGCGATCTCCAATCCGCAAGTACAAGGCATAGACGAAGCACTGACAGGTCAGCACCTCCTCAAAATCTCTTCCTTACCCTCTCTCTTCTAGTTCTAAAATAAGACTAGATTCTACGCCTAAACTAGAGGGAGAACTAATCTTCTTCTTGATAGCTGGCCCTAAAGAGGTTATCCATTCAAGGGACACCTCTGATCCTAATCAGAAGATATGATATGTAGAATAGAATAGGATGCCTCTGGGGTCCACCCTTTAATTTATTGTCCTAAACAGGTGGAGCAATCCTTGAATTGGTGATGTGGTACTATTGCATTGCACCATAATACTTCTGGTGGTATGAACCATAGCCCTTGGATCAAACCGACCTTCGACAACAGTGGAGATTTGATCTTTAAGTCGGTTGGAGGCAGACGTGCGAAGATGGGCCTCAGCGGGCCCGGGCCTAGGCTAGTCGGCCTAGGGTGGGTCGGCCCTGCCTAGTGGGCTCTCGGCCTCCGCTGCTTCGTGGACTCTCCTCAATGCTTCTAGATGCTTCCCACATCCGTTTGCACTTCGATTATGCGTTATCCTGATCCGTGAGAGTTGTAGGTTGATTCCAACTGTTTTTTCCTGTTTAATCCCTAGAAAGTCACAATTCACTAAAACTGTGGAATATTGTTAGTTTGAACCCTATTCTACTATGGTGATTGCTTTTATGCATTTATTCTTTATTTAATTCATGGTTTATAATTGGAGTTAATTACCATCAACAATAGCCTCCCTAGTTGATACTCCTTATGAAGTTTTCAGAGTCAGTTATGCTATAGATGAGAGTATGCAGTTAGGGTGTGCTTAGTTCCTTTTTATTTAGTAATTACTTAGGAGTCTTTTACTATAGATGAATCTCGAGTTGCCTGTCTATATTATTAGTGAGTCTCTATTTTCTATCTCTGGAATACCATTTATCTTATACTTTTATCATCATATTTAATTATCTTGACATGACTTACCCCTGCTAAAGCATTAGAAAGGTTAGTCCATCTTAGGTCTGCACATTTATAGTTAAGCCGTTTCCTTTTCTATCCCTGTTTAATTCCTGCAATTAATTGAAAGTTTTCCTTTTGACATAAACAAATCAACGATACTCGGAGAATCTCACTGGGTGAAATGCTACAGTAGGAGAATTATCTGTGCGCTTGCAGATACATTCTATAGAAGTATTTTTAGAACTGTCAAGTGTAGATTTTATTCCAGCATTTTTGACATCATGCTAGGGATGACAACTTAGTGTGTAGTGATGTTAAGAAATGTCAACACAAACTCAGGTAAACCCTAGTCTAGACACCACGTCTACACTAACGCTTACTACTATAATTCCATGTTAGAACTAGAGCACTCAATACGAGCAGAGATCCCGTAAATAAAATAAAGCAAGACCTGAAACTAAATATATACTTAGAAATAATAAATGAAGAACCTAGGGATTGCTCAAGACAAACTAGATGTTGCAAAATACAATGTTGAAGAAGATCCAATAGATCCGGCTCCTCCTTAGCTTTCTCCTCCTCTCTCACCTCTAATTTACAACTAGATGAACTGGAACTAGATGAACTAGAACTAGAAGAACTAGGCAACTAGACAACTAGATGAACTAGAAGACATCTAGAGGGACCTCTACTTCTACTTGCATGGAGAGTTGAAACCCTATATCTTTTGCTCTGTAGGTAGATAATGGTGCCTCGAGGGGTCCTTGGGGGATGCTTATATAGCCTGGTGGGATGAACTGTGGCTCTTGGATCAAACCGACCTTGAATAGCAGTGGAGATGCATCCTAGGAGGTGGTGGAGGAAGGTTCCAGAAGGTGCAGGCGAGGCAACATGGGGGCAGGCCGACCGACCTCACCCTTAGGCCGGCTGGCCCACCTTCGGGGCCAACCGAGCCAGTGTTCGTTCTGTACTCCTCTCGTGTCTTCTAAAAGCTTCTAGTGCCACTTTCCGATATGTTTGTATAAGGAAACGTGCCATGGTGGGATCCTCCCCTCTCTAGATCCTGTTTTAGTCCCTCAAAAATATAGTTTAACTAAAGCTATGGAATTTTGTTAGTTTAGCCCTCAAACATATATTGAGTGATGGTTCTGGTATGTTCTAGAGTCTTCTCAAGTTGAATTCTGTAGCGGTTTTGATATCTTTCTCATCGAGGCTCCAAATATAGCAAGTGATAGGTTGGTTTCAATCGGCTTGATGAGCTCTTCGCAATGTTGTACTTCAATTTCTTATTTGAGATACTTTTATATAGTGAAACTTGAATATCCTGCAAAACAAGTGAGAACACCACAACTCATGGAACTCGTTAGAATCAAACCCTATAACTATGCTTTGTAGTTCATTTCTTATCAATTCATGCAATAGTTGATGGTTATATGTGGAGTTTAGTAGCCATCAACAACATGTTATTTTATTTTTACAAGTTAAAGTTGAAAGTATGACTAGTTTAAACTTAGTTTCTAAACTAAATTATGATTTGTCCAATTTGAACTAATAAAATATCCATGATTTTTTTTAACTAAAATAAATCAATCTCATATTTGTCTCTTTTATAATATAGTAAAACTCACGATAGTCGTTTCTTTGAAATGACAGTTCTGTTATCGGTGTTTCCTGTATTCTCTTTAGTATGGTGTTTTCTCTTGTATGGTGTAATTATATTAGTTGTATATTTTGTTTGCTAGTATATGTTTTCCTATGCATGGTGTTTGCTACGAGTAGATCGAGAATCATTTGTGAGCAATGAAGATTATAAGATGGCTACTAGAAGTCAAGTATGTGAGAGTTGAGCAAGTGAAAGACATGTATAGCATGAGATCATCCTTGTTGTCCTATTCACCTTAATATCACTTAATTCATAATGCATGTGTCTACCTTGTTTCCATTAAGGTTATCCTAGTGATTTTTATCATGTACCTTGACACCATGGCTACATGGCTCTGGCTTGACTCAATATTACATTTTGGTAGCTTACCCAGATTGGGCACAAGAGGGGATCCGATTGGTAGGATTTCGGCTTGTCATGGTTGTGCATTTGGTTTATTTGTTTTTTAAGTCACACCTTGGAGGAGGAATCTAACTGGTTGATGTTGGATCCTGTAGCAGGTTGTTACCTATTAGTGGAACATGTGAACAGTCTCGTAGTGTACCTTGCTCACTTCCTTGGTAGAAGTGATGTCATATGGGAATCAAAACTTGTGGATAAAGATGTATGACCTCTATAGAAAGTAGAACTGTTATAACAGTCATGCTCACGATTACGAGTGGCCTAGGCTCCTTACTGAATAGATTTTAAACATTGATGATACAGATAATACATGTAATCACTTATGATTATTGTTTTGATATACATTAGTCATGCTTTGATCATGTGTGATGCTACTCATGTGCTAAAATTGTGTTAACTTAAAAAGAAATATGTAGTTAAGCCCGTGTCATGCCTTTTGAGCCTCATTAATCCCATGTTATATTGTTGAGTATGATATGTACTTATGCTTGCTTTACTTTTCAAAACTTGGATAAAAAATCTTGGACGAATAACAGAAGGTGGATCTTGTAAGTTTTCTAAGAAGTGTTAGGCATATGTTACCCCTAGTCAACCATCCCTGTGAAGTTGGATCCTGAAGAAAGGATTAGTACCATTCCACTATACTCTGATGTAAGTGTTAATATAACTATATTTCCACTATATAATATTATTTTTTATATTTTCCTTTTCTATTATTGTATGTGTGGACTTCCTGGGCACACATATGGCGAGTCTAGTTTTGTTCTTAAAATCAGGTGTGACAACACCTTACCCCTATGAGCATAACTCAGACACACAATTGTATATAAAAGAATAATAACCTCACGATGTGTATGCTAGGTAATAGCTAAACTATAGGGAGTGAAACCCTACATGAAGCAAACTATCATATTATGGTGGCCTTCGCTTTTAAGAACTTGCCTTCCACACGTGGTGGAATACAAAGGCTAGATAGGTTGTCACTACCTGCTAGCTACCATAAACAATCCATGCGACAAGCGATAACTAAAGGCAAAATAGTGTATAATCACCATGCTTACACCTTCTCTTACTACTCTAATTGAGATCTTATGCCAACTAGAGCACCCTATCTCAGGACAAGCATGGGAACAGGATCACAATCTAGTATATGACACTGTGAACTTAACTAAGATCAGGAACACTATAACATGTATAATACTATATCTAAGTAAAGACTTAGTAAAGTAAAGCAAAAATAGTATATTAAAATTGTAAAAGTTTAAAGGAGAAAATATACAAGAGCTATACCAGACTCTCTAGAAGATGACATCGGAAACCGTGAGCAAGCTCTACTCGACTCTAACTCCCACACTAGACTAACTACTAAGAGAGTGGAACTACAATAATATTCACTTGTAGCTTGAATGAACCATGAATGGAGAGGGGTGGCACCCTCTATTTATAGTGGAGGTGGAGTAGGGGTTACTCCAGCACCACGTTAGCGATGCTCATGCCTTCCATCCTCCTCCCTTGGATCAAACCATCATAAGATGGATGGATGCATGGAGGCCTACATAGGTCGATGGGAGTGGTGGCATCCTATAGGGTACATGGGTGTTGGCTGACCCTACTATGACCCCTAGGCCCTGCCTCCTTCTAGAAGTTGTCCCTACGTGTCATGGTGAATGTAGCTTCTTATCTCTTGCTCAATCTTTTGTTGTTACTTCGAGAATCCTTGTGACTTCATCTTGAGCCGTTTAGAGAAAGCACATAATTAATTAAAGGTTCAAAATAACTCTAAGGTGCTTATCCTTGATCAGGCCACCTTGGCAGGGCCTAATGGGTTCATAGGGGGGGTCAGTTGACCCCCTTATGTGGCCTTCTAGGTCCTATTTTTGTCCTAATATCATCATCTACATTCGCACACCTTAAGGCACAAGTGGAACAAATTTTTGTTAAATGTATGTTCATGTTATTTTAGAGGAGATACCAAATGTCCTATCATTTTGGGCTGACCTTTCCTAAGCACCACAAAAGACATTATCTACATGGATAGTTTGAAGATCTGTTTCACTATCAAGGATAACAAGGATAAGTTCACTTTCAAATAATAAGATATTAGAATCTCTAAGTAATCCATAGAAGTTGTACCTACCATACATTCATGAGAACATATTTGGCAAGAAGAAGAACACTCCAAAATGAAGGAAGAACAAGGCCAACAAGCCAAGGGAATAATTAGTCCATATGATCAATGCAATTGAGTTGAAGCATGACCATCTCATCGCTTCACCATTCCTTACCAAGAAGGAAGATCTAGGCATGTTGATGATTGATTGTACCATTGGATAGAGCATCTTCTACAACGCATTCTGCAACATGGGATAAAGCATCAACATCATGTCCAAGGTAACATATGACTACCTATTCAATACACCCTTGTTCCCTACATATATGCAATTACATATTATATACAAAACAATCCAATTCCTGGAAGGAATAACAAAAGACATCATGGTCAAAATTCAAGATCACTATGTCCCTACCGACTTCATGATCCTTGACATGGGAGAAGAAGATAACATACCCATCATCCTTGTAATGAAAGTCCTCAACACCACCAATGCAATCATCTACATTAGATTAGGTCAAATCCAATTCCAATTTCTAGGAGAAAAGGTACATTGTTATTTTAATAGTTATACTAACATGAACAACAAAAGAAGATGCTTGACAAGAGGAGATGTCAACGTAGGAGGAATCAACTCTTGAAGAACAAGAGTGAGGGAGAAGCTATAAATGAAGAATCTACTACACTAGAAGAGAGATCCACAACCTAATTAGGTGTGGAAGAAGAATGCTACACCCTCACCAAAGCCAACACCATCACAAGAGGGGAAATCATCAAGGTCCCCATCATCGGGATCAGATAATGCACCTAAGGAAGGAACATGACAAGAATTCCTATCTAGAGGACTTAAAAATCTGAACCCTCGCTGAAAGGTAACATCGGTATTTATCCATATTTACTTTCTTACATTGCATCAGTTATGTTTTTTTAGCAAATTTACTTTTTTACATTAGCATAAACAAAAATAAAAATAAAAATGCATATTCTTACATCATCAAACTTGAAGCCCCATGTGAATAGTTTTCATGGTATGAAGCCTGAGAAAATATTCACCATGCTAGTACAAAATATATCATGCATATTTTCCTTTTGTACATAACAAAATTAAGAAAAATCCAAAAAATAAGGCATCCTAGTAAAAACCTTGTCACTTTGAAATTATTGGAAAACCTTGAAGAAAACAATTAAAACTCCAAATGGCTAAACCACTGACATATTATCCTAATTTGCTCCATGAGTTTTATTGTTTTTAGAAAGTGTTTTGCAGGATGAGCTCAAGATTTAGTTCAACTAGACGCCCCATTATGCCACTTGAAGTACACTTTCCCAACATGTGGTTACTTGTCGTACACGGGAACCCAACTTCTTGATAGGCGAGATTGTTGATATTTGTTAACGCAAACAGAGAAATCACTAGGAAGTAATCCGCAAGCGCACGGATACCAGTGAGCACTTCACCCGCGAGATTATCCAGAGTATCATATTTATTTATCCACAGGGAGAAAGGGTGCATCTGACTAACCAAATCTATGCTATTAACCCTTAGGCTACAAACAAGGTGATCTTGATATGAGCGATTAGAGAAGACTGCGATTGTAGTCTCGTTCTAGTCTATATAAGTTATGAGATATTATTCTATTGGGGAGAACCGTCATGATAAGAGACACCTCAAAGAATGCTTACTACGCGGCCTATAAACCCTACTAGTCCTTCTAACGGGATTGTGGGTTCCAAAGGTATCTATGGAATTGTCACTTTCCAAGCTACTACTACAGATCCGGCTAGACAGGGGATATCTATGAGGATCTTAGCCCAAACACCACGTTTACGCTAAAGATGATTACCCTACTCTCAATGCAAAGAGAATAAAGTAAACTCATAAACCAAAGAATAATAAAACAGGGAACTTACTAGAATTAGAAGTCGAATTACTGAAGAAATCCTAGGAGCAAGCCTCGGGTTAGGAGTCATGATCCCGTCAATACAAACTGGAGAAGAGACACCGATAGGCTGGGCTTCCTCCAATCCACACCTCCACTCTAACTCTCTCAATCCAGAAGAGTAAACTCTAACCTCACATGTATGCTAAGCCCTAGAGAATAGATCCATAAGGGATCCTCTCTGGCGAATCCTCTCTGGAAAATATGTAAATGAATAATGGATTGCCTTTTGCCAGGGGGTAGGGGTCCTCCTTATATAGCCCCCTCAAATGAACGTCAGCCGTCGGATCAAACCGACCTTAATGGAGGGGTTAGATTTAACATCAAAGGCGGTGGAAACCCTAATCCACGAGGTTGGTGCTGATTGGTTGCAGGGTCAGGGCGGGCGCCCTAGGGGGTAGGGTGGGCGCCCTGCCTGTGGGCCCGCTTGGCCTCTCGTTCCTTCCCACGCCTTCTTGACCCTTCTCGATTGTTCTTTTTCCTACGAATGATAATTATCTCTATGTAATCATGACATGTGGGCCTTTCCTCCATATTTCCTGATAACCCCTGCAGAAACAGACACCCACCAAAACTCGTGGAATTCTGTTAGTATAAACCCTATGTCTAGGTGGTGTGTTGCAAATATATCTTTTCTAATGTTTAGTTGACGGTTAAAATTGATACTTAAGGACCGTCAACATCTCCCCAAGCTTACCTTTTGCTCGTCCCTGAGCAAAGATGAACTCAAAGACTGATCAGGAGTTGCTACAATGCTTTCACGCCTTAAAGGTACACATGCATTCAACCAAGAATTCTCCTCTGGTTAGAGTAACTATTCTGACTTTCAAACTTACCCATATTACCTTTAACCATGGGGCTTTTAGCCATCACTTGGGTCTTGAGAAGTTCAAAAGTAGAATGATCAAGTCAAGCACTATGTATCAAGTTCTTCACTTTACCTTCATCCTGGAGTTTTGCAAAGTTTTCAAAATAAAACTCAAAGTTTCTTTTGTATGACCCTCTCAAGTCTCTCTATATGTGGTATTTGTGGATCCTCACTAAGGCAATAAGGCTGTTATGCCTTCTCTCAGAATATTATTTGGAACAGGCAAAGTAACAATGTTGAAAGGATCAAGATGCCCAAGAGGGGGGGGGTGAATTGGGCTCTTTTTAATTTCTAAACAAGAATTAAACCTATAAAGAGCCAATTAACCCCTAGTGCCTACCGCTTGTGTGTCCTAGCTAGAAAGCGGTAACAAAGCAAAGGAAAGCGAAAACTTCCTACACAATTCTAGTAAGAATTGAAAGACAAGTGCGGAAAGTAATGCGGTAATAAAGAGCTAGGGAAAGAGATGCTTGACACGGCGATATTTTGCCGAGGTATCGAGGAGTCGACACTCCTCCCTAGTCCTCGTTGGAGCACCTCGCAAGGTATAGCTCCCCCTCAATCCCGTGCAAGGGATGAGTGCTCTCTATGGGCTGATTCTTCGCCACTCCGGCTCGGTGAATCGCCCACAACCGATCACACACGTCGATGGAGAAGGGCCGCCGACAATCTTCCGGCGATCACCTTCCTCCGAACACCACCGGACCGTCTAGGTGATGTCGATCACCAAGAGTAACAAGCCTCAATCTTTGCTTGACTCACTCAAGCTTCACAACTAGAGGATGCACACTTGAACTCTTGGATGAACTAGAGAGAGGATGGATGGATTTGCGAATCACTCTCTCTCTCTAGGTCTCTTGCTCTCTTCACAACCTTCTCAACGAACTCAGCAACTCAAATGAGCAAAGGCCAGGCGGGAGAGAAGTGGGAGGGCTATAAATAGACCCTCTGAAAATTGCCTCGGGCTGACATTTTAAGTTGGCGACGGACGCTCCGTCGACTAGGCGACGGACGGTCCGTCGCATGCCCAACGGCTAGTTTCTGTTCATAATTGAGGCGACGGACGCTCCGACGCCTAGGCGACGGACGGTCCGACGCCTCTGTCTAACGGCTAGTTCTGACACACTGTTCCCAGCGACGGACGCTACGTCACTGGGCGACGGACGCTCAGCCACAGCGTCCGACGCTAAATTCTGGCTAGGGTTTGAAATCACCCTCTCTGGAAGGTCGACGGACGCTCTCCGCAGCGTCCGAAGCCTGGCCGACGGACAGCGTCCGACGCACCCTAAAAATCTTAGCCAGAAAACAACCTCTCTGGAAGGCCGACGGACGCTGTGTACTCAACCACCCAGCGTCCGGCGCCTTTGTCCGACGCGTCGGACAGCGTCCGGCGCCCCTGCCAGGAGCGTCCGTCGCCCAGAAAATGATTTTGACAACTCCGTTTTTCGTCGCGATGAATATGGAAGTTGTTCTAGGCTATCTTACGGTCACCATAGGCTTGCTTAGAGCTAAGGAAATCAAGTGTGCACCACACCTAAACATGAAGCTTTCCTAAGTCAAGCTACTAGTCTCAACCCCTCTTAATAGTACGGTACCCCTCTTAATAGTACGGTCAAAGGTAAAAAGAGAAGTCCTATCTAATTCTAAGTGCCCTTCATCTCCTTATGGCACTTAGCCTATCATTCTAGGGTCTTCATCATGTCTCCTTAACAACCGAAACGATATCAATCTTGGGGGCTAAGTGATGACCTTTAGAGCCCATTTTCCTTGATCACCATGGCTAGGCTACGCATAGCCTCTGCAAAACACACGTTAGCCATAATAATCTCTAATTGTCGTTAATCACCGAAACCAACTAGGGCCATGATTCTTCAATCTCCCCCTTTTTGGTGATTGACGACAATAGAACCTCGAGTATGGATAAGAGTTTTGGTTAAAAATCGAGGGTGACTTGGAATGGTTGAGCAAGGGTTAGTGAGAAGGTAATGAAGTACACTTCCTCACCCAAGCCAAATCACAAAACATGGTACTTAAGGATATGAATGAAGAAGCAGTACTTCATGATATTCTCAAAGGATGTATCGGAGTAAAGCACGGAAGCTCAAATATCGTTAAGCAGGGAGATATATCATGAACATGAGACAACTCACAAGATGTATTAGAGATAATCAAGAGTTTGTCACATGCAACCATATATACATCAACCATCATCACATCACACATATAGACAAATGCATAGAGGTAGATATGATGAAAGAGTATGGGGAAATAAAGCATACAAAGATCCAAATCCCTCCCCCTATCTCTATACTCGACCTCTCTCCCCCTTTGGCGTCTAGCACCAAAAACTACGAGTCTGGGGCTGGAGAAGAAGGCGAAGTAGCGGCAGCTCGACGATCCAGCATAATGAAGTCCTGAAGGTCGGACTCGTCTGACTCATCTGACACGGTCTCAGCTGGTTTAGGTGCAACTGGGGTGGCCTCTGAAGCTGTCACTGGCACCTCTGGAGCTGCGGTCTCAACTGAGTGTCGTTGAGACTCTGCTGGTGCCTCGGACGGTCCTGCCTCAGTAGTAGTGGGCCTGGGGGCCCGACGAGTGAAAACTCGAGGCGAGGGGGACGTGGTCACTGCTAGGGCCACTAGGGACACTGCCGCTGCAACCTCTGCAGGCTGAGTCTGACCAGGAGAGGACACTGCCACTGTAACCTCATCTGCTAATGATATGGCATCTGTCTGAACGGCAGCTGGAGGTGTGGTGACTGTCTGTGCCGACTGCTCAGGTGCGATCTCCGACGACGCAACTGAGGACCGGTGAGTGCCTGTCGCCGGAAGATCCACTGCGGTCTCTTGAGCTGGTGTGACCTGCTGAGGTGCTCCTGGGGAGTCTTCTCCCGTGTCTCCAGGTACGAAGCAGACAGATCTCGCGAGGCCTCTGCTAGTGTAGTTCCCCGGGTGGGAGTGAATCCCGTCTGGAACTCTCCGGGTGAACCTATCCAAGAGGACACCTGGGTCCTCGGAGTCTGGTACTCTGGAGAAGCTGCTGGCTGGAAGGGAGGTGTAGCCGGTGCCTGACTTTGCTGTCCTCTGGACGGTAACGCTGGAGTGGGCACCACTACTACTGGAGGCTGCGGTGGCGGAGAGGTGAACTGCTGCTGCTGAGAGACTGCGGGCAACTGAAAGTGTGGCGTCGAGGTCTGCCCGGAGCTAGAGGCCAGAAGACGCTCAAGTAGAAGAGTCTGAGTCTTCTGGATCTCTGCCTGCTGGAGCTGGTAGGCTAGGAACTGGCGCTGGAACTCATCCTGCCTAGCCTGTGTCTGTGCCTGAGCGGCCAGCTGCTGCTCAGTGAGCCTCCGTAGGTCTGCAGCCTGTCGTCTCTGCTCCTCTGCCTGACGAGATTGCTCCTCCTACATCCTCGAGAGTATAGAAAGCAAGGTAGCCTCTGAGGAGCTGGAGCCTGGAGCTGGAGCTGCTGCAGCTGTGCCTGACCCACCAGCCTCGTGGTCATGTGTCATAGGTGTATACTCGTGCACGGGCTGGTAGTCCTCGTCCGAACTGTCAGAGTCAAGATCCTCTCTAAACACTGTCTCTGCAGCTGTATCGATCTCGGCGTCCAAACCAGCTAGCTCTGCCTGAGCTATCTGCTCAACTGTGGCATCGGCGACCTCGGCTGACTGTGGTGGCACTCCGGCGTGTCTCGTGCTTGGTCTGTAAGCTCTGCTGGGGCGAGGTAGCTGCCCATGAGCCACAAGCTGGCTCATCGAATAGACAGGAAACTCTATAGCTGACCTCATGAGGGTGACTCTCATAACCCCAAACCCAGTCTTGGCAACTACCAAGTAAGAGATCCAATGTGCGAACTGTAGCTGCCAATGACCTCTAAATCCAGCAGCTATGATGTCCTCGAGCACGCTCACTATCAGATCCCATAGATCAAACTGCTCTTTCCGGACAACATGAGCTAGGAGCCAAAGCTGAAGTCGAGTGATAGTATCCCTAGCTCCAATCCTGGGTAGAATGGTCCGTCTGAGAACCTCGTGGAGGATCCGAGCCAGAGGAGTGAGGTCTCGTGGCGTACGGCTCGAACCCTCAGTGAACGGCTGCTGAAAGCACGGACTGACAAAGTCTGTGGATGGTACTATGCCATCGTGAGGTCTGCGAGGAGCCTCCTGATCCCCATAGCAAAGGCTGTGGATCCTGGTAGGAGAAGATCCGAGGTGAAAGAGCTCTCGGAACCTGGCAGCTGTAACCCTGAAGTCACGTCCCTTATATACGAAGTGAAGGAACTCGTGATCAGGTGAGATCCACAGAGAGGCGTAGAACTGATAGACCCACTCCTTCTGATATGCCCCTGAGCGACCCATCAGATCTGTCAATCCCTGGATGTACTGGAGATGCTGCAGGATCTCTGGACCACCGATCCCCTCAATCTGAGTAGCTGGGCACACTCTGTGGGCCCTGAGGGGAGCATCGGTGTCAACATACGCTCGGTAGAAGTCCTCGTGCACTGTGGTATAGAACTCTGGTCCGGCACGGGGGTCCCTCTGAGGTGGGAACCAGGACTGGAAGTCGACGAACCGAAGCATCTGAACTTGCTTCGCTGTAAGTGTCCTGACCTGGTGCCTCACGGGGTCTGGAAGCCGGGGTCCTGGAGGGCTGGGTGGTGCACCTAAGCCTCGGGAACGAGTAACACGACGGCTCATCAGCTCTCCAATGGTAGAGTGGCCCGCGGCCTCTGTCGGCTCAGTCGCTGGGACTGGCTCTGTAGCTGGTGCCTCTGTAGCCTCGACGGGCTCTGACACTGGAGGTGGAGGGGACTCACTACGCGCTCCACGGCGAGGTGAGAGCCTCAAGCCGGCGCGACGTCCTCCTCGCTCAGCTCTCTTGGCTGCCTCTGCAACTGCAAGAGCCGCTACTGAATCCGGATCCATGGCCGACCTCTTGCGCTTCCTCGAGATAACCTTCTGTTTGCCCTTCCCGCGGTCAGTGGGTGGACGCGGTGGAGGTGGAGGGTCACCACCACTACCGGGGACGGGACCTGCATTCTTCGTCCTGGCCATTTTCCAAACTCTAGCAAACAAACCACTGACAGGAAAACTCAACAATCAAAGCACAGCTCCACTGCCAAACAGACACTGTCCCTGATCCTCTGGAACCAAGCAGATCAAAGAGTGGCACGCCGGCCCTGGACTGTCCTCGCGAGGCTTTGCCTCGATCCGTACTCGCGGGCTTTGCCCCAAGTTATCTGTCACTGCCCACTGTCTGATACTCGGATCAACTGACCAACTGACCCTGCTCGTCGGAAAGGATAGAGATATACATAAGAGCCATAAGCATATAGCTAAAAGGAAAGTGGTTCTATAGAGGCAAGAAATAAGGAAAGAAAAGAAACGCGATATCCACTGTCATACCTCGAGCCTCTGACCAAGAAGGGAGAAGAGAAGAGAAGAGTATCCCCGACCTATCAACTGCAACTCGCAACTCCAATCCGCACTGAAAACAAGATGGAGAGGAGAGGAATTAGGGTTGGTATGATTTAGGGTGGTGAAAAGATGAAATGGCTTGATATTCAGAGGAGTAAACAAAGGGACTGAACTTCACCTCTGAGTACAAACCACCTCCAAGGATGGAAGCTTCTTGATCAACAAAGACTCCTGCTCGACTGGATTTTTGGGGCAGAGAAGTGCAACGGCGGCGCAAGAGCAGGCTCGGCGGCGCAGGAGCAGGCACGGCGGCGCAGAAGCAGGCACGGCGGTAGAGAAGCAGGCACGGCGGCGCAGAAACGGGTGGCTCTGGGTGGAGGAACAGCGGGCGGCGCAAAGAGATGAAGCTCGCCGGCGAGGAGTGCCCCGGAGCTCAGCGGCGGCGGATGGACGGCGGCTAGGGTTTGGGAACAGCGCGGCGGCGGACTGAAATGAGCGAGAGAACAGAGAAAGGATCGGGGGTTTTCAAAAAAATTTCGCCGATTAGTTCGCGACGGACGGTCCGACGCATAGGCGACGGACGCTCCGTCGGCATGCGACGGACGCTCGGGGAGCGTCCGACGGCATCGTCCGTCGGGCTTCCAGAGCCGATTTGGAACGCCCAGCCGCATTGACCGCGACGGACGCTCCGCGACGGACCCTTGGGAGAGCGTCCGTCGCCCTTTTTGCGGGCAAGGTTAATCTCCAGACGATCGCGACGGACGCTGAGGCAATTGACACCGAGCGTCCGTCGGCAGCGTCCGACGCCTAAAAAGTGGAATTTTTCAAATTTTCTTTTTGCGTCTTTCTCCCAACCAAGTTCCAATCCCAATAAGATCCAAATAACACTTGATTGGACTTGATATGAGAACCATCTCTCAAACATTCATTTTCAATTATTTTGCCATAGGCTTAAATTTAGTTTTTAGCTCAAAATATTCAAATGGAAGCGCAAAGGAGTCATCATATGGCCACAAGAGGGGGTAATTGAGGAACTTGAGCTTGGAATGCTCCACCTAAGTGGACAATCATAGAGGATGCTCAAGAAACTTAACCGAAAAGGAAAGGGCAAACAACACACATGCATATGCTTATGCAAAACAAAAAGTGAATCTAGGTTGCTTGCAAGTTTAAACCGCGGTTAAGCTTTGTCACACGCTTTGAGGGCGGTTATCTTAACCACGTTAGCCAAGCCTATGTGCATTACCAAATTAAACATGTTATATTACATATGAATGCAAGGTTCACACAAGATCATCTTTTAGTGAAATTAGAGTGATCAAGCACATTTAACTCGCTTCTCAACCTACAAAAGGTTGTTTCATCGAGTGGTTTAGTGAAGATATCCGCCAATTCCTCTTCGCTCTTAACTCCAACTAGTGTTATATCTTTCCTAGCCACATGATCTCTAAGAAAGTGATGGCGAATATCTATGTGCTTGGTGCGAGAGTGTTGAACCGGGTTGTTTGCAAGCTTTACGGCGCTTTCATTATCACACAAAAGTGGAACTTCTTTTAAAAACACGTCGTAATCAAAGAGTGTTTGAGTCATATATAAGATTTGTGCACAACTTGCTCCCATGGCAATGTATTCCGCTTCGGCGGTTGACAATGCCACACTATTTTGCTTCTTTGAGGACGAAGAAACAAGTGATCTTCCTAGCATGTGGCACCCGCCGGAGGTACTCTTCCTATCAACCTTACACCCGGCGTAATCCGAATCGGAATAGCCAACTAGTTGGAAGGGAGCTCCTTTGGGATACCAAAGACCCATGCTAGGGGTGTGCCTTATGTACCTAAGGATTCTTTTAACCGCACAAAGATGCGACTCCTTAGGGTTTGCTTGAAACCTAGCACACATACACACACTAAACATGACATCCGGCCTAGAAGCAGTGAGGTAAAGTAAACTACCGATCATAGAACGATATAGAGTTTGGTTGATCGGTTTACCTCCCTCATCGAGATCGAGATGCCCATTAGTAGGCATTGGGGTCTTGATTGGCTTGCAATCCTCCATCTTGAATTTCTTGAGCACATCATAAGTGTACTTCTCTTGAGATATGAAGGTGCCCTCCCTCAATTGCTTCACTTGGAAGCCTAGGAAGAAGGTTAGCTCGCCAATCATCGACATCTCGAACTCCTTGGACATCAATGCACCAAATTCCTTGCTATGACCTTGGTTTGTTGACCCAAATATAATGTCATCGACATATACTTGGCAAACAAAGATCTCTCCATCTAGCACCTTGGTGAAGAGTGTGGTGTCCACTTTCCTGATCTTGAAGCCCTTCTTGAGTAGGAAGTCCCTTAGCCTCTCATACCAAGCTCTTGGAGCTTGCTTCAATCCATAGAGTGCCTTGGACAACCTATACACATGATTAGGACAATTTGGGTCTTCAAACCCGGGAGGTTGTGAGACAAAAACAAGTTCATTAATGAAACCATTAAGAAAGGCGCTCTTCACATCCATTTGAAAGAGTTTCATTTTATGGTGTGAAGCATATGCCAAAAGGATACGAATGGCTTCTAGTCTTGCAACCGGTGCAAAAGTCTCCCCAAAATCCAAGCCTTCAACTTGGGAGAACCCCTTTGCCACCAATCTTGCCTTGTTTCTTACAACCACGCCTTGATCATCTTGCTTGTTCCTAAACACCCACTTGGTGCCAATGATTCTTGCTCCTTTGGGCTTTTCTACTAGTGTCCACACTTCGTTCCGGGTGAAGTTGTTCAACTCTTCGTGCATGGCGTTCACCCAATCCGGATCCGCAAGTGCATCCTCCACACTAGAAGGCTCAACAAAGGAAACAAAGGAGTGATGTTCAACATAAGAAGCAAGTTTAGATCGAGTTGTTACCCCCCTTGATGGACTCCCTATGATGAGGTCTTGTGGATGAGCTTGAAGCATACGGGTAGATCTTCTATTTATCACTTGGGGAGGAGGTTGCGGTCCTTCAACATTTCTTGCTTCGGCCTCGGCTTGATCTTGAGGAATGTGAGTATCTTCTTGAGCTTCCCTCACTTGATCTTCTTCATCAACTTGAGGCGTGTGAGGTGGAGAAGGATCTTGATTTGCTTCATCTTCAACTTCTTCCACCTCTTGCGGGTTGATAGCACCAATTGGCATATTCTTCATTGCCTCCCTCAAGGGTTCATCACCTACATCATCAAGATTTTCATGCTCTTCTTGAGAGCCATTAGTTTCATCAAACTCCAAGTCATACGTTTCTTCAACTAAGCCGGTGGCTTTGTTAAATACACGGTATGCCTTGGATTTAAGTGAATATCCAACTAGGAAACCAATGTCACATCTTCTTTGGAACTTGCCCAAGTGTTGGCGCTTCTTGTAGATGTACACTTTGCAACCAAACACTCGGAAAAAGGATATATCCGGTTTCTTCCCATTCACAAGCTCATAGGGGGTCTTCTTGAGAAGCCTTTGGACAAATAGCCGGTTGGCCGCATAGCATGCGGTGTTGATTGCTTCGGCCCAAAACTTCTCGGGGGTGTTGTATTCATCAAGCATTGATCTTGCAAGTGTGATGAGTGTCCGGTTCTTCCTCTCTACTACACCATTTTGTTGAGGAGTATATGTGGCGGATACTTCATGCTTGATTCCAACTTCATCACAATAGTCTTCAATTTTGGTGTTTACAAACTCGGTCCCATTGTTACTTCTTATCTTCTTGATCTTCACATCAAATTCATTTTGGGCTCTAGTTGCAAACTTCTTGAATATTGATTGAGTTTCTCCCTTGTCTTGAAGAAAGAACACCCAAGTGTATCTAGAGTAGTCATCAACTACCACCAAGCAAAAGAGATTGCCGCCAAGGCTAGCATAGGTAGTAGGTCCAAAAAGATCCATGTGGAGTAGCTCTAGAACTCTTGAGGTTGACATGAAAGCTTTGGTTGGATGAGTGTTTGCTACTTGCTTGCCGGCTTGACACGCACTACAAAGTTTATCTTTCTCAAACACCACATCCTTCACACCTCTAACCAATTCCTTCTTGACAAGCTTCTTCAAAGTTGACATTCCCACATGTGCTAATCTTCTATGCCATAGCCAACCCAAGGAACTCTTGGAGAAAAGACATGTTTGCAAACTAGCTTCATTTGAGGTGAAGTCCACTAGGTAGAGATTGTTGTGTCGAAACCCTTTGAATATCAATGATGAATCTTCAATCTTGGACACAACTACCTCATTTGGAGTGAAGAGACATTGGAAACCAAGATCACATAGTTGTCCCACGGATAGCAAGTTGAAGCTCAATGATTGTACTAGCAAGACATTTGATATAGATTGATCATTTGAGATTGCCACTTTGCCTAGACCTTGCACTTTGCCTTTTGAATTGTCCCCAAAGGTAATCTTGTCTTGCCCTTCACAATCTTCCTCAAGTGTGGTGAACATCCGGGAGTCACCGGTCATATGTTGAGTGCATCCACTATCAATCACCCAATGACTTCCACCGGTCTTGTAGTTCACCTACACACAAGCAACTTGGCGTTAAGCTTGTTGTTTGGGAACCCACACTTGGCGAGGTCCCATAGCCTTGTCCACCAACTCCTTAGCAACCCATAGCACTTTGGGCTTGTTCTTCATCTTTGGACCGAGAAAAACAACTTGAGGTCTACCCTTGGAGTCCTTGTTGATGATGAAGTGTGCATCATGAGCGAAAGGCCTTATGTGCTTGGGCAAGGTCTTGGGAGGTGGAGTCTTGCATTGGAATTGAAGATGACCCTCTTGACCACATCCAAAGCACTTCTTGGGTTTGGGCTTTGGTGTGTCATAGTTGCTTCTCATAGCCTTGTTCTTGTAATAGTTCTTTGCTTCTATCTTGACCTTGGCCTTCATGATTGGGTTCTCCTTGAACCGAATGCCGGTCTTGTCGGTCTTCATGATAGTGTTCATCAAGAGCTCACTTTGAAGGTTGTGGCCCTTGGTGAACTTCTCCAATCCACTTGTAAGCTTGATCTTCTCAACCTTGAGCTTTGCATTTTCCTCTTTGAGAGACTTGATCAAGGTCATTGCATCTTTGTCATCTTGTTTCGCCGACTTGATAGTGAGTGGCTTGCTTGCCTTGAGGTTGATTAGCTCTTCCTTGAGCTTGGAGTTTTCTTGCCTCATCTTCACATAGTCATCATGCTTGTCGGCCTCAACTACCTTCTTGCCCTTGCACTTTGCATCTTGCTCACTAGCAACTTCATCAAGCAGGTCCTCACAAGAAGTAGCTATATCACACTTAACAACCGGGTTAATAGCAACATGTGTAGCAAGATCATTTGAAAGCAATTCATTAGCTATCACAAGTGTGCCATGTTCATTTTTAACCTGGTTGTAGTCATCTCTTAGCAAGTTGTATCTTGATTGGAGCTCTTGTGTTGACCTCTCAAGCTTATCATGTTTCTCATTTGCTTGCTTGAGTGAGGCTTTGAGCTCCCTAGTGCTAGATGAGAGAGATTTATTCTCAAGCTTCAATTCATCATTAGCACTAGTCAAGTCATCAAGCTTAGCATGCAAGTTACCATTTGCTTTCTCTAGTGATTCACTTTTGCCTTTATACTTCCTAATGAGCTTAGTGTATTTATTGCAAATTTCAATTAGCTCATCATAGGAAGGTGCCTCAAACTCATCATCACTAGAGCTAGCCTCATCATCACTATCCTCTTTTTGTACCTTTTTGTCACCTTTAGCCATGAGGCATAGGTGTGTAGAGGATGAGCCCGGAGATGACGGAGGGGGTGGCGGTGGAGTAGATGAACCAATCACCAAAGCGGCCACCTTTTCTTCTTCACTTTCATCTCCGGATGAGTCACTTGAGTCTTCAATGTCGGTGAGCCAATCACCAACAATGTAGGCTTTGCCATTCTTCTTCTTCTTGTGGAAGTTGAAGTTCTTTTTCTTCTTGAATGGCTTGTCATCCTTCTTCTCCTCATCACTTGACTCAACCTTGTTGCCTTTGTTGTACTTGAACTTGTTGTTAGTTTTCTTGTTCTTGTACTTGTCTTTCTTTTCTTCGGGACAAGCATGAGCCAAGTGTCCAAGTTTGCCACAATTGTAGCAATCCATCTTGGAGAGGGGCTTTCTTGAAGAGCTTGTGAAGAATTTCTTCTTCTTTGAGTCAAACTTGACTCCATTCTTGCTTAGTTTCTTCAACATCTTTGTTGTTTTCTTCACCATGAGAGCGAGATCATCATCATCATCATCATCGCTTGTGCTCTCATATATGGCTTGCATCTTGTGCTTCTCCGACGATGATGCCTTGAGAGCCAAGTCCTTCTTTTCCTCCTTCTCTTTTTCTTTCTTCTTGGAGGAGGAAAATGAGCCACCATCACCAATCTTCATGTACATCTCATGGGCATTGATCTTGCCCAAAATTTGTGTTGGTGTAGCGGCGGAGAGATCTCCTTGGTGAAGCACCGTGACGATGTGGCCATACTTCTCAATGGGCAAAACACAAAGAATCTTGCGTACCACATCGGCCGGTTCCATTTGGTTGAGACCAAGCCCATTCAATTCCTCTACAATAATATTGAGTCGTGAGTACATTTCATTTGCATTTTCATTTGCATGCATAGAGAAAGAATTTAGCTTAGCCATAACCAAGTGATAGCGTTCTTCACGCTCACTCTTTGTGCCTTCGTGAAGTGCACAAATAGTGGTCCACAATTCAAATGCGTCTTTGGCATTACGCACTCGGTTGAAGACATCCTTGCTAATGCCACGAAAGAGTATGTTCTTTGCCTTGGCATTGTGCTTTTCAAAGTTGAGGTCTTCCGCGAAGAGAGTACCTCCCTTTGTGACGGCTTTGAGCACGCCCACGTCAACGGCCTCTAGATAGGCCTCCATACGAACTTTCCAATAAGGAAAGTCGTCTCCATCGAACATGGGAGGTGGTCCATCCCCATGGGACATCTTGCTCCAGGCGGTGAAGCCTAATTTGGAGCAACCTTGCTCCGATACCAATTGAAAGGATCAAGATGCCCAAGAGGGGGGGGTGAATTGGGCTCTTTTTAATTTCTAAACAAGAATTAAACCTATAAAGAGCCAATTAACCCCCTAGTGCCTACCGCTTGTGTGTCCTAGCTAGAAAGCGGTAACAAAGCAAAGGAAAGCGAAAACTCCCTACACAATTCTAGTAAGAATTGAAAGACAAGTGCGGAAAGTAATGCGGTAATAAAGAGCTAGGGAAAGAGATGCTTGACACGGCGATATTTTGCCGAGGTATCGAGGAGTCGACACTCCTCCCTAGTCCTCGTTGGAGCACCTCGCAAGGTATAGCTCCCCCTCAATCCCGCGCAAGGGATGAGTGCTCTCTACGGGCTGATTCTTCGCCACTCCGGCTCGGTGAATCGCCCACAACCGATCACACACGTCGATGGAGAAGGGCCGCCGACAATCTTCCGGCGATCACCTTCCTCCGAACACCACCGGACCGTCTAGGTGATGTCGATCACCAAGAGTAACAAGCCTCGATCTTCGCTTGACTCACTCAAGCTTCACAACTAGAGGATGCACACTTGAACTCTTGGATGAACTAGAGAGAGGATGGATGGATTTGCGAATCACTCTCTCTCTCTAGGGCTCTTGCTCTCTTCACAACCTTCTCAACGAACTCAGCAACTCAAATGAGCAAAGGCCAGGCGGGAGAGAAGTGGGAGGGGCTATAAATAGACCCTCTGAAAACTGCCTCGGGCTGACATTTTAAGTTAGCGACGGACGCTCCGTCGACTAGGCGACGGACGGTCCGTCGCATGCCCAACGGCTAGTTTCTGTTCATAATTGAGGCGACGGACGCTCCGACGCCTAGGCGACGGACGCTCCGACGCCTAGGCGACGGACGGTCCGACGCCTCTGTCTAACGGCTAGTTCTGACACACTGTTCCCAGCGACGGACGCTACGTCACTGGGCGACGGACGCTCAGCCACAGCGTCCGACGCAAAATTCTGGCTAGGGTTTGAAATCACCCTCTCTGGAAGGTCGACGAACGCTCTCCGCAGCGTCCGACGCCTGGCCGATGGACAGCGTCCGACGCACCCTAAAAATCTTAGCCAGAAAACAACCTCTCTGGAAGGCCGACGGACGCT
Organism: Microstegium vimineum; assembly: GCA_022036555.1. Classification (NCBI taxonomy): domain Eukaryota; kingdom Viridiplantae; phylum Streptophyta; class Magnoliopsida; order Poales; family Poaceae; genus Microstegium; species Microstegium vimineum. The sequence continues at coordinate 12,286,469 of CM039138.1, read as the reverse complement.
GTGTACTCAACCACCCAGCGTCCGGCGCCTTTGTCCGACGCGTCGGACAGCGTCCGGCGCCCCTGCCAGGAGCGTCCGTTGCCCAGAAAAGGATTTTGACAACTCCGTTTTTCGTCGCGATGAATATGGAAGTTGTTCTAGGCTATCTTACGGTCACCATAGGCTTGCTTAGAGCTAAGGAAATCAAGTGTGCACCACACCTAAACATGAAGCTTTCCTAAGTCAAGCTACTAGTCTCAACCCCTCTTAATAGTACGGTCAAAGGTAAAAAGAGAAGCCCTATCTAATTCTAAGTGCCCTTCATCTCCTTATGGCACTTAGCCTATCAGTCTAGGGTCTTCATCATGTCTCCTTAACAACCGAAACGATATCAATCTTGGGGGCTAAGTGATGACCTTTAGAGCCCATTTTCCTTGATCACCATGGCTAGGCTACGCATAGCCTCTGCAAAACACACGTTAGCCATAATAATCTCTAATTGTCGTTAATCACCGAAACCAACTAGGGCCATGATTCTTCAAATGTGCCTTCTCTCTCTCAGCCTATAACTAATAGGCAATATATGGAGTTCATAGGTGGGGGAGAAACAACGCATACATACTTGCAAAGCATATATTGTAAAGTCAAACAATGGATCCAAAGAAACAGGGCATACAATCAAATCAAGATGTGCATGTGTATGGAATATATGGTGGATGTATGAGGGTGGATATTTGGTGGATATATATAATGGTGTATGGTGGATATATGAGGGTGTATGGTGGATACCTAATTCATACATTTCTCTTTTGAAACATGGAACTTTTGAGAGAACTTGGGCTTGCTTGTTTTTTTAGAGAGGCGGGCATCTAAGTACCCATTGTTTTGATAGGACACTTGTCCATGTTTTACTCTCTTTATTTTTATTTTTTTTATTTTTTTTACAAACCCAAGTCTCTTTGTATAATAACACTTTTGAGAGATGATAACAAGGAAATATTTGGAGCAGTTACATCTATGGTAATGGAATATATGGATAGGTGGTGAACTGGGATATTTTTTATTGCTTACTCCCAAGGTAGGAGTAGAGCATTTTTCTGGTGGATCTGGATGGCATATATGTGGATGCGTACTTCCATGATAGAAGTAGCATATATGAGTGGAGTGTACGTGATCTTGATTTTAAAAGCATGACAAGTCTCCAAGGGTCAACAAAGCTTGACAAAACTCAATGCAAATACAAGCAACAAATATGATAGTGAATGTTTTCCTAATCTACCAGGCATGTATATATGGATGTGGTAGGAATTCAAGCTCTCGTCATACAGAAACATCAAAAGATAAATTCTCTAGAACTCTAGTATTGCTAGGAACAAGATAAATAGTAGCTCAGATTTTTTTCATATCATACCTATCAACTACCTAGACTTAGCTCAAGCATTCGCAACCCACTAGTTTCAAGTTCAGAATAAATCTTATGTCAAAACAATTACATCTAAAACTCGGGAGAATTCAAGGCTGAAAACTAGGTACTTGAAAGGAATTACGGCAGAGCAACTATTCATCATTTCGAAGACAAAATTATTGTTCATGCCTTTTATTGACTCTGAACAAATTAAACACACACCCTAACTATATATATATAGGACACTTAAGACTCGACAGACATGGACCTTCATGTGCCCATATGTTTTTAGCAATTTTAAATTTTCTTATGATACTATGGTGAACCTTCATGTGTTCACATATTTTTTTGATATTTTTATGACTATAAGATATACTTGATAATCGCATAGATATACTTACCTGATAACTGGGGATGCCCTCCCCCAAGCTGGATGTTTTCTTATAGATCTTTGGAAGTAGCCTCCTGGTTGGGCTTACTCCTCTTTGGTGCTTTCAATCCTACATGGTTATACTCCGACAAGAACAAACAAAACTCGAGGCTCCATTATGACAATGGGTTAGCGGTTAGCCAAAAGAGTAATTGAATATTCTTATGAGCTAATTTAAACTTTAATATGTTCTAGCAGGAATTGAATATCTCATCTCTTTTTTAGAATTTTCTATTTTGTGATGCAAGAGAAAAATAAAAAAAAATTGTGCCACCACAGTAAATTCCCTTATGGTATTACTATAAGTTCTCTCACATGGGGCTTAAAGGTTTTCTTTTTGCAATGCGGAAATGTAGATATGTCATGGTAAAGATGATTATGCAATGGAGGGTATGAGGAATGAGAAATATGCTAGGATGCAATTAATGCAATTAAGTATCTTAATAGATTGGCGCTAAGGATTTGTTTAAGTTTATGAAGATGATTATGCAATGGATGATATTAGAGCAAAACAACACTAGAAATTTCGAGTGTGTAAGCTAAACTCATGCAGTGTGAAAATTAAAAATGCAAATTTGATTTTATGTTGGTTAATAGTGCCAGAATTAATCATGGTGGTGGAATGCAGAATTAAATATGCAGATAACTTACCGAGTTTACCTTTTGGCCAAGGTTCGTAGATTTAGGTCCGTCGATCCGGACATCTCTTCTGGTTAAAATATCTTCCTAAGTGTTATCCAATCCTGATGATGACTTGGATGTTTGTTCACCTCGTGTTAATGTTCTGATGAAGTCTCTTCTTCCACCCTTTCTTAGTCTGAGGTTTCACTTCCTGCGATTCACTCTTTTTGAGGTTCTACTTCTTCTTTACTCTCTATAGCTTGTGATACATCCTCCGTTGGTGGTACAACTTTCTTACTTAGGAGATCTTTATCTTCATTATTGGATTGGTCTTCATATCTTGACATTCTCTTGGATAATCTATCCATCCATCCTTGGTGGCTTGTTTCATTTGGCATTGAGAGTGATGCTTCCTTGTCTTCTCATAAGTGGTTTGGCTATTGAAGTAGCAATACGTCTTCTCTTCAGGAAATTGGAAGTAGTCTTCTTTTGATATGAAGATGATTGTGCTGGTGGTGTTGAGGAAAAATCTTCCTTGAATAAGGTGGACTCCATCTTTATCTCCCATGAAACCATGAAGTCGGCGGGAACATAGTGATCTTTGATTATGATGTCTTTTGTTATTTCCTTCGGAAATCGGACTGATTGGTCTGCTAGCTGAAGCTGTACATATGTCTGGTATAGTGGTCTATCGTCATATAAATGTTGATAGGCTACCACAGACACTGTGTTGCCACTTGATCCAATGTTGCAGAATGTCTTGTGAGATGTACTTTCCTTGATCTTGCACTCAATGGTAGGTGAGGATCATCCAGCTTAGTGAGGTATTTGATAGAAGGAGTTGGTCATACCCTAAATCAATAATATAGATCATCTGGGTCTTCTCTTGGTTGTTGAGCTTTACTCTTCTTCCTTCTATTGTTGATGTTATTCTTTCTTGTAGCAACAGTTGTGTCCTCGTAGATGTACGCCTCTAAGGATGAGTAGGAGCATTGAGTGTATGTTTCTTGAAAGTGAACCTCTCCTTCTCATCCTTGCTTGGGAAACAGATCTTGGCGATATCCGTGTAAATGATGGTATTAGCTGTTCTTAAGAATGGGCGCCCAAGATAATGAGGGATTTCTCATCTCTGTCTGTTTCTCCAATCACAAGGTTTACTAGTATGAACGAGTGCCCAACTTGTATGCTAATATATTAAGGAATTGCCTTGGAGTAGCATAGTGTCTGATCTGCAAGCTTGGCATGATGTTGACACTTGCTCCAAGGTCACCGATAGCTTCTTCAAGAGTGTAAGCTCTAATGGAGATTGGGATGATAGGTCTTGAATCTCCTATCTCCATTGGTGGGGTGTCATCCACCCATGCTCTTGATGGCATGGTGAAGAAGTGTCCTGCTCAAATAAACAAGGCAGAGATCAAGTGCATGGGCTCTGTTGGTGGGAAAACACCAACAAAACAAAAGTTTTATTCATTCCTCTCTAGCCTAAACACATCGAGCAAAATTGAGTATTTTGTTTAACCATAACATGGGTGAAAAATTCAAAAGCTAAGTATAAGTGTAGCACTTCAACAACACTTAGCAAATTAAATTGCTTGAGCGCATAGAAGGATTTGTCTATGAATGAATTTTATATGATTGAGATTATCATCTTCCAAAGTTGGATGTGCAACAATTCAGCCCATATGGTTAAATTTATGAGAACAAGAATGTGGTACTAGGAACAAGCTTTAAAGAACTAACGTGTTGAGTTTATGAGGTTGGATCAAATAATGTTGTAGCTCAACATGTTTTAGATATTTATTTATGTGAATACCAGAATCAAAGAAATGCTTTTAGAGTGATGATTACTTACCTTTAATTTTGAAGAATGATGGTCTTGTAACACCTCATGGAAACTTCCTTTGATCGGCTGGTTGAGCATTAATAGCTTGTCTCCTTTGTTCCACTCCTTATCCTTGTTCCTCTCATCTTGTTGGTTTTTTCATTGTCTTGTCTTGAAGTTTGTTCACCTTCTCTTCCATTGATTGATTGGTATAAGGTTATCCTTGTCTTCTCCTTGCTCCATGGAATTCATCTATTGATGAATTAGTTGTGTCTCTCTTGTGAAAGTTGTTGAAGTCCATGTGTGAGTTTCTCTCAGGACTTCCCAATTTGATATTGAAAGTTTTCGTACAGGGGTTAGTCTAAAATATCCGATATCTACTACAACATACTATCAGTTCAAAAATCAACCTAGACACCACGTCTAATTTGACTTAGGAAGACACTTTAACCTAAGCACTACACTTAAATTAAAAACCTTTCAAAGTAATATCCAAATACCTTTAAACTAAGCACCATGCATAATTTAAAAGATATATGAAAATTCTTCAAAACCTAAACATATACTATAGCAAACAAAGGTAGCATGAAAGTATTATGGACATTTACTCATGTGAAGATGAAAGAGTAGGATGATTTTTTTTAGTAGTTGAGCATGCCTTAAAGGTAGGTACAAATAAGATGATGTAGAAACATGGCAAGAGATGTTTGTATGATGGGTTATCCCCCAAGCTTGAATTTTGCAAAAAATCAAGATTGGATGAATGTAATTCAATGTTGCATGATGATTGGTTGGACATACCTTATACTTGTCATTCCTTCATTCTTTTTGTTCTTTACCTGGAAAGGTTAGTGACAAAAATACTCGAAGGAATATAATCATATATTTCTATGCTCGTTTCACAAGGTAGGCAACAAAAAGGGTGAATACTCATGTTAAGCTCTCAGATATGCTTGTTTTAGGACACTAAGCTTGTCCTAGGGAAACCTTTCAAAATGTGCTTTTAGAAAAATAGTTTCCCTTTCATTACCTATCTCAAGATTTACACAATGAGATCTACAAAGTTTGTGATAGACATATGCATCGACAACCACCCTTTTAAAGTTTTTTGTAAATATAAAGAGTGAGGGTGTTGAAGATGTCATAAATGGTAATGATAAAGAGACCAATGGGTATGGGAGATGCCTCATATGAGCATGGATTTAAAGAGATAGTTATGGAATAGATTCCATGCTCATTGATATCATCTTATTCTCCAATCTCTATGGTTGATTCTTCATGTAAGTTCAAAATACCACTTGGATTGGTAACTCTCAAATTAGTCTTGTTTGGAGCCTCCTCTATACTTGGATAAATCATATTTTCAAATGGAGTTAAAACTAAACCAAGACTAGAGAAAGATTTCTCCTAAACCATGGCTATACAAGCAGGGCGAAGCTCATAGCCATTCATAAGAATAAGGTGTTAAGATGGTGGAGTCTCCAACAAGTCGCACTTTGGAGTAGAGTATTTATATATGTGGTAAGAAGAAAATGGTAAGGTGAGAGAGGTGGCGAAGCTCATAGCCATTCATAAGAATAAGGTGTTAAGATGGTGGAGTCTCCAACAAGTCGCACTTTGGAGTAGAGTATTTATATATGTGGTAAGAAGAAAATGGTAAGGTGAGAAAGGTGGTAAAAAGGAAAAAAGGAAAAAGGTAAATGGATGATCATAGTTCAAAACTAGCACAGCATTCCATAATGATAGAAAAGGTAAGAAATAAAGAAATTGAAAAAGATAAGAAAAGATAAAAGTATAGGTACAAGAAAATAGCAAGATTCAAGGTTATCTCAACAAACCGTCTTTCTCCCCGGCAACGGCGCCAGAAAATCTTGTTGATATTTGTTAACGCAAACAGAGAAATCACTAGGAAGTAATCCGCAAGCGCACGGATACCGGTGAGCACTTCACTAGGGAGATTATCCATAGTATCGTATTTATTTATCCACAGGGATAAAGGGTGCATCTGACTAACCAAATCTATGCTATTAACCCTTAGGCTACAAACAAGGTGATCTTGATATGAGCGATTAGAGAAGACTGCGATTGTAGTCTTGTTCTAGTCTATATAAGTTATGAGATATTATTCTATTGGGGAGAACCGTCATTATAAGAGACACCTCAGAGAATGCTTACCACGCGGCCTATAAACCCTACTAGTCCTTCTAACGGGATTGTGTGTTCCAAAGGTATCTACGGAATTGTCACTTACCGAGCTACTACCATAGATCCGGCTAGACAGGGGATATCTATGAGGATCTTAGCCCAAACACCACGTTTACGCTAAAGACGATTACCCTACTCTCAATGCAAAGAGAATAAAGTAAACTCATAAACCAAAGAATAATAAAACAGGGAACTTACTAAAATTAGAAGTCGAATTACCAAATAAATCCTAGGAACAAGCCTCGGTTAGGAGTCTTGATCCCGTCGATACAAATTGGAGAAGAGACACCGACAGGCCGGGCTTCCTCCAATCCACACCTTCACTCTAACTCTCTCAATCTAGAAGAGTAAACTCTAATCTCACATGTATGTTAAGCCCTAGAGAATAGATTTGTAAGGGATCCTCTCTGGCGAATCGTCTCTGGAAAATATGTAAATGAATAATGGATTGCCTTTTGCCAGGGGGTAGGGGTCCTCCTTATATAGCCCCCTCAAATGAACGTCAGCCATCGGATCAAACAGACCTTAATGGAAGGGTTAGATTTAACCTCAAAGGCGGTGGAAACCCTAATCCACGAGGTTGGTGCTGATTGGTTGCAGGGTCAGGTCGGGCGCCCTAGGGGGTAGGGCGGGTGCCCTGCCTGTGGGCCTGTTTGCCCTCTTGTTCCTTCCCGCGCCTTCTTGGCCCTTCTAAATTGTTCTTTTTCCTACGAATGATAATTATCTCTATGTAATCATGACATGTGGGCCTTTCCTCCATATTTCCTGATAACCCCCTGCAAAAATAGACATCCACCAAAACTCGTGGAATTCTGTTAGTATAAACCCTATGTCTAGGTGGTGTGTTGCAAATATATCTTTTCTAATGTTTAGTTGACGGTTAAAATTGATATTTAAGGATCGTCAATAGAGATATGGAAGATGGTTCACTTGATTTAAGAAACATGAGAACCTCTAAAAGGACTACTCAGCATCCATGACCAACCATGACAACAACCAGTTTGCGGGAAGGGCATCCCCTCCATATCAAGATAAGTATTCTTTCCCTCTTTAAGTTTGCTATGTAGAGTCTTCAAAAATTACAAAACATGAAGGTTCACACCTACAAAAGTTATATATAAAGTCTTTGAAAACAACAAAAATATATGATCACATGAAGGTTCACACTTATACAGATATAAGTTTTTAAAAATGATAAAATCAGATAAAAAGTGTGTCTAGTTTTAGATTTGAGTCAATAAATTAAAAGAAATATGGAAATATTCTTTTGAAATGGATATGATGCATAGCTGATCTTTCAAAATACATAGTTTTTAACCTTGAATTATCTCACCTTTTTTATTAAACTACTTTGACATGAAGATTTACTTTGAACAAAAAACTTGTGGGTTGCATATGCTTGATCCAAGTTTAGGTAGTTGATTGATATGATTTGAGAAGTTTTAAGCTAATGTTTATCTTGTTCCAAGTGATACTAGAGTTTTGGAGATTTATCTTTTTGAAAACCAAAAATAGTATATGATGAGCTCCTATATGACAAAGCTTAAATTCCTACCAAAGCCATACATGATATCTAGGACAAAAAAATCACTCATATATGTTGCTTGTCTTTGTATTGAGTTTCATCAACCTTTTTGACCATTATGATGAGTTTTTTGGCTCATACTTTTAAAATCAAGATCACATGTGTTGACACCAGAGGTGGCAAATGGTAAAAGATCGTAAGAGTACGGTTGTCAAGTGTAGCTTTCACCAGGAGTATTCCAGGTATCGTATTTTCCATAGGGAACAAGAAGTGAATTAATTAGCGATCAAGGTTGTCCTATGTATGATGAGACAAGGGACACTATGATTTTTGGGTTGAGAGGTTCATTGTAGAAAAGATATCTAACTAGGCGAAGTTGGTTATACTGTCTTTATCAACCCTTCTCTTGTAGGACGCGATGGGATAGATCAGTAAGAGATAAAACTCCAACCGGACCGCACCATCATGTTGTATTGAGACCCTACCTTTTAAGAACTTATCTTACACACGTGGTGGGATACAAAGACTAGACAGGGTTGTCACCACCCGCTAGCTACCACAAACAATCCTTGCGATAAGAGGTTTACAAATGAAAGATCAAGTTTAGACACCACGTCTACACTAATCTCACTACTTTAACTTTGGCCTAAGGCTAAAGCTCTCTACTTAGAGTAAAGGGATGAACAAGTGCAGAAAGTGTATAACAGCTATGCTAGAATTAGAATATCAAATACTATAAAGAACTCATATTTATCACTTATAAGTGTAGAACTTACAAGAAGATAGCATCCACTAAGGTGCAGCTCCGGAGAAGATTCCCGACAGATCCGAGGCTTTTTCCAAAAGACTTCCCTCACTCTCTTCCAACTAGCATAACACTATAGGAGAGCTTCGCTAAGATACTAAGGACTAGTTTTCCTTCAATGTGTCATGCCTCATAAGTGAAGGCCTACGAGGAAATTTATAGCTAGAGGTGGAGTAGAGGCTACTCTAGTGCCACATCAGCGATCTGTGTCACTTCCATCAGGCATCATAGGATCAAACCGACCTTGCAACCGCCTTAGATCAATGGCACAGATGCTTCTGATGCATGGAGGCATGCAGAGAGGCAGTGGGAGCCTTGGAAGGTACTTAGGGAAGTCGCCTGACCCCCCCTATGACATGTGGGCCCTACCACTTCTTCTAGAAGGGGTCCCTACTGGTTAGGGACCATGTTGGCAGGTTATAGCCCCCATATGGGGGTTGGCCGACCCCACCCTATGGCACCTTGGAGCTACCTCGGCCTTCTAGAAGGCTGGCCCATGTGTTATAGTGGTTGATGGTCATTTCTGTGATGTTTATTCGATGGTGTGGGCCTAGGAATCCATGTGCTACGGTTCTGGCGCATTGATATTGATCACCTCTTGATCCAAGGGTTGGAAATGTCTTAGACTAGTCTCTCTTGGATTGTGGTGATTTGGCAGGTTAGGAAGCCTCCAAACCTAGGTCAAGCGACCTGTGTTTGGGAGCTTTGTCTCCTGCCTTCTCATGTGGGACCTCCTGGATAGAAATGGAGTGTATTGGTGCAAGTGGCATGGTTGTTGGGCCTATAAGCAGGTCGCCCGACCTGCATATGGAGCTTCCAGCACACCAGTTTGTATGCTTTACACATCTACAAGCAAATAATGACATATACATGTGGAACCATGTTATTTGCACAAAAGTTACTCTACATTTGCTTGTTAGCTCCATAAAAGATGTTTTGTTGACATTTTTGATGGTGTAAAAACATGGTGAAATTACTGTCAACAACATGCACACCCCCAAAATATGCACTACTTGTCAGGTACAAAGGTAAGGGGTACCCTAAACCCTTCGATAAACTAACGCTCAACATAGCAACCATTTTTAAGACAGGATCCGATCAGCCGCTCGAGTCCATGAAGAAAGGCCCATCACACGAAGGCCCCCCGCACCGGCCACATTACCTAGTCGTGGGCCGGCCCATTCCTGGAAAAATGGACGGACAGGGGTCGAACAAACGACCCCTCCGCCTCCACCTCGACTTCGACTAACGGACAGGGGTCGAACGAACGACCCCTCCGCCTCCACCTCGACTCCGACTGACGGACAGGGGTCGAATGAACGACCCCTCCGCCTTCACCTCGACTCCGACCGACGGACAGGGGTCGAACGAATGACCCCTCCGCCTCCACCTCGACTCCGACTGACGGACAGGGGTCGAACGAACGACCCCTCCGCCTCCACCTCGATTCCGACTGACGGACAGGGGTCGAAAGAACAACCCCTCCGCCTCCGCTTAAACCCGCCGAATGATGGACAGGGGGTCGAACGAACGACCCCCGGGCGGGAAGCTCGACCAACTCACGTGCTCCCGGTACGGGGTAAAGGGGATCCGATGCGCTTACCTGCCCCTGCCTAACGCCATGGGCGCCCACGACCGCAGTCAAATCCATCAACTCACCGCCCATGCCCTGGACCTCCGTCAACTGTGTCGCCACTGTAGCCACGTCGCAAGTACAGACTCTAGAGGAACCTCCTTGAGCCATGAACAGGACACCCCTCGAATGTGTCTTCAGGGATACGACAAGGTCACGCCGGCCTCGACCCCCCTCGACCAGGGGCTCGACCCCTGCCTCCAACCACTCCGGTATGGGACTCATCCCATCCGCTCCGTCCCGCTTCAACTGTGGGACTCGGACCCATCTTCCGAAGGTCAACCCTGCTGCGCCATGCTGTGCGGTGATGCCCAGTTAGCCATCACCGCACCCTGAACACCGGAAGGACGGGAAGGCCACGCCGCCATAGTGATCGACGTCCCTTCGCCAGCATGGCGCCACGGACACGACTCCCATGCAGCTACAGTTTAGGACTCTGTACTCTCAGGCCTCCCCTTGGTCTATAAAAGGGGACGCCAGGATAGAAGAAGGGGCATGGGCACGGGTATTCACATTCGGACATGAGCTCTGACCCGCATATACCACTCACCCGATTGCTTCATCGACCTCTCAAGCAATCAACCGACCACCTAGGATAGCCCCGCTAGCCCTAGGCCTTAGCTCATCCTGAGTACCCCCATGTAAACCTGCTTGTACCCCCCCTGTACGAGCACTTCGGTGCAAGATAATACAATCCATCCTCTCCCGCTGGACGTAGGGCCTTCTGTGCCTGAACCAGGATAAATCTTGTGTTCTTCTTGCATCACGTATGGGAGAGGGAGCACGCAATATAAAAATTTACTAGCCGGTGGTCTTGATCCCCTGGGTCATAACACCGACAGTTGGCGCGCCAGGTAGGGGGTTTGCGTGTCGATCAACTCCGAACTACTCTCCCAGATGGATTTCACGACACCATCACTTCCGTTCGCCACCACCGTCTGGTTCGGGAGTCTAGATTTCATGTCCACGGACCATGGCCACGACATGATTCTACTCACCAGTAGTGGCACGGACAGCAGCAGCTCAAGAACGCCGGGGCCAAGGAGGACCAGGCGACGGTCCCACCGCTCGCACCCCTCGCCTGCGACCAGGGGGAGGCGTGAACGACAACGCCGCACTCTTCACCGCGCGGATCCCGGGATGCCGGAGGCCGTCTCCCCGGCCTCAGTCGGCGACACAGTTCCTCCCTTTGGGAGCCTGTTTGACCCATGCTTGCGGGTCAGGGGCAGGTACCTCTCTGAGCCTGACTTTGGCTCTGCCATACCGTCATCTCAGAGGGTCCCCGTGGTTTCTCCGACACACTCGGCCCCCGCCGCATAACCTGTTTCCACACGGGCTCTACAACAGCGCCAGACTCTGTTCTGCTTTTGTAGGCTCGCAGATGCAGACACGTTGCGGGTCTCCAGGGAACCTGCTACGTGCGACGATCAGCCTCGTCACCACCTCTCCATCGGACGAGCGCCCGGAGCCACGACGAGCCCCGATCCTGGGTTGTCACCCCTGGGGCACGTTACGGCGACGGTTGGAGGAGGAGCGCAGGGGATCTTTCCCCAACTTCTACCACGGCTACCCCGACTCTGATTCCCCCGATGAGGATTACGATCCCACCCGGGAATGCTTCCACCTCGACGGTCAGGATGATTCCCAGAACGACGTCAACAACGCCGCGGCCACGGATGGAGGAGGAGGGGGCAACGCTACACCAGCGCGAAGCGCCAATCCCCCGAGTCCTGACAAAGCCGATCCACCTCAGGACGTCCAGACCGCTCAAGTCCGAGAGCTACTCGCCAAGCTCGAGGAAGAACGCCTACGACTTCAGCAGCTCAAGCACGCCCTCGAGCGAGATCGCGGGCGCCCACAGGGTGGAGGAGCTCGCGAGCGGGCCCGGGAAGTCCATCGACAGATCGTCGAGGAGGGAGCAAACGAGTGCCGCGTCTACAACCGTGCCAGCCAAAATGTCGTAGCGGCTGCAATGCTGCTTCGTGACATGCCGGCACCATCGATGCTCCAAGCGCGACGCATCAGGGATGAAATCCAGGGGCTTCTCCAAACCGCGGCCGTGCAGCAGGCGGAGAGCTCGGCCTCGAGGCGCAGAGGAGCTGCCTCCAAGCATCAGGACATACCCCCTCAACAAATTCGAGAGGTATCCGTCCACCAAGACAAAGCGCCCCAAGGCGGAGTAGAGCGACGACCAGTTCGAGACCACATCTTCGACGATCGACCACCGCGGGAGAAGAAACTACGCCGACACGGCGACGCTGAGGCTCGAGGTTACAGTGCTCACCGAGGCGGGCGCTACGACAGTGACGAAGATCGACGTCGATCTCCGGAACCACCAAGGCCACGAGTCTTCGGCAGGACCATCCGGCGAACCGCCTTGCCTGTCCGCTTTCGTCCATCCACTAGCCTGGTCAAGTACAACGGCGAAACCAAGCCGGAGCTCTCGCTTGCTGATTTCAGGCTGGCATGTCAGCTAGGAGGAGCCGACAATGACCACATCATCATTCGGCAACTCCCGCTCTTCCTCTCCGACACCGCTCGAAGATGGCTCGAGGAGCTCCCCCGGACTTGATCCAAGACTGGCCCGACCTGGTCAGGATCTTCGAGGGGAACTTCAAAGGCACGTACGAGCGGCCAGGGAACTCCTGGGATCTCCGCAGCTGCAAGCAGAGGCCAGGGGAGACCCTCCGCGACTTCACCCGTTGGTTTTCGAGGCAACGTACCGTGCTAACCCACATCTCTGACCACGACGTCATCACTGCGTTCATCGCCGGAACAACCTGCAAGGAGTTGGTGCGGGAGCTAGGACGGAACACCCCAAGACCGCCAACGAGCTCATGGACATCGTCGCCAACTACGCAACCGGCGAGGAAGCCGTTGGCGCGTTCTTCTATGCATCCCCGGACAAGGGGAAGGCCAAGGTGGACGAGCCCGGGGGCTCGAACAACGGGCCCAAGAGGAACAACAACAACAACAACAACAACAACAACAACAAGAAGAAGAAGCAGCCGGGTCGACACGACATCGAGCCCGACGATCTTGTCGCTGCAGTAGACAAGAAGAAGCCTCGAGGGCCCCTCTCGACGGGGGCGTCTTCGACAAAATGCTGAAAGAGCTCTGCCCCTATCACAAGGGACCGACCAACCACAGTCTCGAGGACTGTCGCATGCTCAAAAAACACTTCGACTCTCTTGGATTCAAGAAAGACAACAAGAAGGGGGATCCGCACGACGGGGACGATTGCAAGAACGGGGGCTTCCCTAAGGTTCACGACTGCTACATGATCTATGGGGGACCCTCGACTCCACTCAGTACGCGTCAGCGTAAGAGGGAGCGTCGAGAGGTCTTCTCCGTTCGAGCCTAGGCTCCTCGATACCTCGACTGGTCCCACACGCCGATCACCTTCGACCAGGACAACCACCCCAAGCACGTCCCCAACGTAGGGGTCTACCCGCTCGTCGTCGACCCAATCATACTCAACACCCACCTCACCAAGGTACTCATGGATGGGGGAAGCAGCCTCAACATCATCTACGTCGCGACCTTCGACCTCCAGGGGATCCCGAGGACCGCGCTCCTGTCCAGCGTGGGAGGATTCCACGGGGTCATTCCAGGAAAGAAGGCACTCCCGATCGGCCGCGTCAAGCTACCCGTCTGTTTCGGTACCCCCTCGAACTTCCGAAAGGAGGATCTGACCTTCGAAGTGGTCGTGTTCCGTGGCATCTACCACGCCATCATCGGTCGACCGGGGTATGCCAAGTTCATGGCGATCCCGAACTACGCCTACCTCAAGCTGAAGATGCCAGGACCCATGGGGGTCGTCACCGTCGGCACCTCCTACGAGCACGCATACGACTGCGACGTCGAGTGCGTGGAAAACGCTGAAGCGGTCGAGGAGTCAGCCGCCCTCGCGGCCCTCGACGACTTCTCCAAGGAGGTCCCCGACCCCAAGCGACACGCCGGCAACTTCAAGCCTGCGGAGGACACCAAGACCGTCCCGCTCGACCCCGGCCACGCGGATGGGAGGGCGCTGACGATCAGCGCCACCCTCGAGCCTAAATAGGAAGTCGTGCTTGTCGACTTTCTCCGTGCGAATGCTGATGTATTTGCTTGGAGTCCCTTGGATATGCTGGGCATTTCGAGGGAGGTTGCCGAGCACTCCTTGGACATCCAAGCCGGATCCAAACCGATGAAGCAACGGCTGCGCTGTTTCGATGAGGACAAGCACAAAATCATCGGGGAGGAGGTCGGCAAGCTTTTGAAGGCCGGATTCGTCAAGGAGGTACATCATCCCGAGTGGTTAGCAAATCTCGTACTTGTCAAGAAAAAGAATGGAAAGGATAGGATGTGCGTAGACTACACTAGTTTAAATAAAGCATGTCCCAAGGTTCCTTTTCCACTACCACGTATCGATCAAATAGTAGATTCCACTGCGGGATGTGAAACTCTCTGCTTCCTTGATGCCTATTCTGGCTATCACCAAATAAAGATGAAGGAGTCCGATCAGCTCACGACTTCCTTCATCACCCCCTTTGGCATGTTTTGCTATATCACTATGCCCTTCGGGTTGCGAAACGTCGGGGCCACATATCAAATATGCATGCTCCATATCTTTGCAAAACACATAGGGCCAACCATCGAGGCCTATGTCGATGACATCGTGGTCAAATCCAAAACAGTCGGGAACCTGGTCGGGGACCTTGAGATCGCGTTTGGGTGCCTCAGGGCAAACCACATAAAGCTGAACCTAGAGAAGTGTGTCTTCGGGGTTCCTCGAGGCATGCTCCTAGGGTACATAATTTCCCAACGCGGGATCGAGACCAACCTTGAGAAGGTAACCGCAATCACCAGGATGGGCCCGATCAATGATCTTAAGGGCGTGCAAAGGGTCACAGGGTGCCTCGCTGCCCTCAGCCGGTTCATTTCGCGGCTCGGGGAGAAGGCACTACCCCTTTACCGCCTCCTAAAGAAGACTGAACACTTCACATGGACCGTCGAGGCCGAGGAGTCGCTCTCCAGGCTCAAAGCCTTGCTCACCTCGCCACCTGTCTTGGTCCCCCCAAGCCCAGTCGAGCCCCTCTTGCTCTATCGCAGCAACTACCCAGGTAGTCAGCGCTGCCGTAGTGGTCGAGAGGGCGGAAGATGGACATGCCTTGCCGGTTCAGAGGCCTATCTACTTCGTGAGCGAGGTACTTTCCGAGACCAATACGAGATACCCCCACATCCAGAAGTTGTTGTATGCCATCGTCCTCACTCGGCGCAAGCTCCAGCACTATTTCCTGGGCCACCCGGTTACTGTGGTCTCATCTTTCCCCCTCGGGGAGATAATCCAGAACCGGGAGGCGTCTGGAAGAATCGCTAAGTGATCGGTTGAGCTCATGGGGGAATCCCTCTCAGGTATTAGCAGATTTCATTGCAGAATGGACCGACACCCAACTACCCCCAGCGCAAGTTCAGACCGAGCTCTGGACCATGTACTTCGATGGATCGTTGATGAAGACGGGGGCAGGCGCCGGATTGCTTTTCATATCACCCTCAGGGGTCCACATGCGCTATGTCATCCGTCTCCACTTCCTCGCCTCCAACAACGTAGCCGAGTACGATGCCCTCGTTAATGGTCTGCGCATCGTCATCGAACTCGGGGTCCGACGCCTCGACGTTCGGGGGGACTCGCAGTTGGTGATCGACCAAGTGATGAAAGATTCGAGCTGCCAAAACCCCAAGATGGAAGCCTACTGCAAGGAGGTCCGAAGGCTCGAGGATAAATTCTACGGCCTCGAGCTCAACCACACCGCCCACCGGTACAACAAAGCTGCTGACGAGCTGGCCAAAATCGCGTCCACTAGAGGTACAGTCCCTCCCGACGTCTTCTCGAGGGACCTTCACAAGCTGTCCGTCGACCTAGGCTCGGGGGCTCCTGCCCTCGAGCAAGGGGTCGATCCACCCCCCCCCTCGACTGATCCCCCCTCGAACGGGGAAGAAGTCATGGAGGTCGACGGAACGGCCGCAACGCACCCTACCTCGAGTATCTAATACGGGGCGAGCTCCCCGAGGACCGCACCGAAGCCTGCCGTATAGCCCGACGCGCCAAAACCTACGTCTTGTATGGGGATGGCCGCGAGCTGTACCGACGCAGCCCTACTGGTATACTTCAGCGTTGCCTCACCCTCGAGGAGGGGAGGGCACTACTGAAAGACCTACACTCGGGGGGGCTTGCGGCCACCACGCGGCGCCAAGAACGCTGGTAGGAAGCGCCTTTCGACAAGGCTTCTACTGGCCGACAGCCATCACCGACGCTACCAAGCTTGTTCGATCTTGCAAGGGATGTCAATTCTACGCTAGGTAGACACACCTGCCTGCGCAAGCTCTTCAGATGATACCTATAACTTGGCCATTCGTAGTATGGGGACTCGACATGGTCAGCCCCCTTAAGAGAACAAGAGGTGGCCACACCCACCTCCTCGTGGCCGTAGACAAGTTCTCGAAATGGATCGAGGCTTGACCCATCGCCAACATTCAATCTCGACAAGCCGTGCTATTCTTCACCGACATCATCCACCGCTTTGGGGTCCCCAACGTCATCATCACCGACAACGGCACGCAGTTCACCGGCCAAAGGTTCCTGGACTTCTGTGACCACCACCACATCAGGGTGAATTGGTCTGCAGTCGCCCACCCTCGAACTAACGGCCAGGTCGAGCGCGCCAATGGTATGGTTTTGTAGGGCCTCAAGCCTAGGATCTTCGATCGGCTGAACAAACATGGCAAGAGATGGGTCGATGAGCTGCCCTCTGTGCTATGGAGTCTCCGAATGACACCAAGTCGAGCCACGGGGTTCTCCCCGTTCTTCTTGCTCTTTGGGTCCGAGGCGTCCTCCCCACTGACCTCGAATACGGGTCCCCTCGACTAAAATCCTACAGCGAGCAAGCCAACACAACAGCCCGAGAGGACTCCCTCGACCAGCTCGAGGAAGCCCGGGACGTGGCCCTCTTCAAGTTAGCAAAGTACCAGCAAACGCTGCGGCGCTACCACGACAAGCACGTACGCAAAAGGGACCTCGA
The DNA here is from genome assembly GCA_022036555.1 of Microstegium vimineum. Taxonomy (NCBI): domain Eukaryota; kingdom Viridiplantae; phylum Streptophyta; class Magnoliopsida; order Poales; family Poaceae; genus Microstegium; species Microstegium vimineum. Next base: position 12,268,983 of record CM039138.1, on the reverse strand, counting down.
CGTCGGTGACCTCGTGTTGCGCCCCCGACAAAGCAACAAGGGACATCACAAGCAGACGCCACCTTGGGAAGGACCCTTCATCGTGGCGGAGGTGCTGAAGCCAGGCACTTACAAACTAAAGAACGAAAAGGGCGAGATCCTCACCAACGCGTGGAACATTGAACAGCTACGTCATTTCTATCCCTGAGGCCTCAGAACCTTGTACATTTCCCGCATTATGTACACTTATCGCATTATGAATGAACAAAATGTTCTCGAAATACATTTCACATTCGTTCATAACTTTGAGGTAGCCTCGACTCTGCTCTGGCAAAGTCAAGCCTCCCTCGGGGGCTGACACGGGGGGCCCTCCTAAGTCCTCTAAAAACCCGAACGTTTTTTCGAAACTTGGCTTTCCCCCTCGATCTTCGCCTCGAGTACGCTTCACGGCTAAGTAAAAAACGCCTCGAACTCCCTAAGGGTCGAGGGCCGTCGAGCCGAGGACTCTCCTATGCCTCAGGGCTATGGTACCCCCACTCGCTCCCCCTCCAGGGATACGAGCGTGCGTCTAATACTTAGTTCACAAGCAACGACTCAGGCAAAGAGAAATAGAGACAGCTCGAGAAATAAAAACAACCAGATGCATCCCAAACAAAATGCATTAAAATTAAGAAGCCCCCAGGGGCTCGACATCGTATCATTACAAAAGCTAAACTATTATATGGACCTTTCTTGTCCAAATTTGGCTCACAGGCCTCGACTACTCATCGCCGTCGTCGTCCGGCGGGGGGAGCATCTCGACCTCGAACAGCTTCGCCAGCTCACCACCGGGCACCTTTGCGGCGTCGATCAGCTCATGGCATCTCGCCACGTTCTCAACATCGGTCAGCCTCAGGTCAGTGATGAAGCCGCTGGAGACGACGTCGAGGTCGTCGATGTAACCCGAGCGAACAACCGCAAGCGCCCGCTTCACGCCTATGTGAAAGGCGGCCCGGACCTGCTCCGTTATTCCATCGGACGCGGCGAGGAGCCGGCGCAAGAGGGCGTCTCCACGTACGTCTCCTGCGACCGGCAGCTCCGGCTCGATCCCCAGCCTGTCGCAGAAGGAGGAGATGGTGTCCCTGAGCCTCTCGTTCAGGCTCGTTTCCGCCCCGAGGAGGTCCTGGAGACTGGTCAGATCCTCGTGGAGTCGGGCCTTATCCCATTCGACCTCTGCTAGAGCAAATAGAAGGTTGCGTCAAAACCAAAAAGCAGGGGAAGGAGCGAAACCAAGCGAGCTCAACGACATTTACAAAAAACTCACCATTGGCGTATCCCTCCAGGACGACGTAGTCCTGCTCGGCCCGCTGGAGTTGGTGGCGGACCTCGACGAGCTCTGCAGCTTGGTCGTTGTTTTTAGTCCGGAGGTCCTCGATGATCTAACCAGTACCATCGAGGGCCCTCTTCTGGTTGGCTGCCACCTCCCCCAGAGTGGCGATCTAGGCTCGAGCCCTCTCCCCCGCGACACCAAGCATGTCGCGGTCGCGGGAGATGGTGACGACGTCCGCCTGGAGCTCCTGGACCCGCCCCTCGAGGGAGGTGCGGTCAGTAGCCGCCTACGACAGGTCGGCCTCGAGCTGGCGGACACGGTCTGCCGCTCGGGCCGGCTCCTCCTTTAGCTTGGTGGACTCCTCCTCCGCCTTGCGCCGGGCCTCCCGGGCAGCATCCCGCTGCTGCCCGACCTCGATAACCGCCTTGAGGGCGGCCTCAACCCTCGACTGCGCCCCCGAGGCCATCTACTAGGCAGCCCGGGCTCCCTCCTGCGCAGCCGCCACCTCGGCGTTCGCCTGGGTGACCTCGGCCTCGGCCTTCTCTAGCGAGGCGCGGAGGACAGGGAGCTAGCCCAACGACTCCTGCGTCCGAAGGATGAACTGGGACTTGTCGTACGACCTCGTCCTTAGTACCTACCAGGGCCAACAAGGAAGGTCATCAGAAAGGAGCAGCGAAATAACCGAGGTAAATCGAAAGGGAAAGGGCAAAGCTTACCTCCATCCCCCGGAGCAAATCCGCGGAAGCGACCTCCGCCGACACGTGCACCACGTGGGCAAGCCACGCCCAGAACTACTCCAGGTGCTCCCACTCCCCGAGCTCGGCTTGGTCATCGAGCTCGAGGGAGGTGCTGTTGGGAATATGCCCTAGAGCTAATCATGTAGATGATTATATTCCGATTGTATCCATGATTAATAAAGTGTTCTTTGAATATCCATTATAGACAACTAGTATTGATTGACAATTATGTGAATTGTTTGTGGGACTCAATTACTTGAATGGTTATTCTAAAAGTTGTCCCTGGTCGGTATTCTTGTAAGAGCACACTTGAATATTAGACCAGCACATGTATTAGTTGATGGCTATGTTTCACAAGTCATAGACATGGAGATGTCAAACTAATAATGTGGGCACATGTGAGACATGTAGGCTGGACTGACCCAACAAGAGAAAGTCTCTATTCATGTCATGTACGTTATGTCCTTAGACCTGAGATTGTGGTATGTACTCAAGATGTGAAACGATCTACTTAGAGACTATCAAACGCTACTCCGTTATTGGGTAGTTATAAAGGTGGTCCTTGGGTGGTCGGGAAACATGCTATGAGACATAGACAATCAAGATGGAATTTGCCCCTCTCTTTGTGAGAGAGATATCACTGGATCACTCATGTGATTGGATCAACAAATGCATGGCCATGCTTGGGTTAAGTGTTAACCCACGAGTTGAACCATATATCGAGTGGCAAAGGGAATAACTTGTACATGGTCATAGTGGTTCGTCTGATATGATCATAGCGTATGCATAGGAGTTGACACGCCTTGCTAGAGGCCGCTATCAACTATTGGTCAAGTAAGAGTACTTGGGCCATGTCTATGTATGCGTGAGCCCATAGGGTCGCACGCTTAAAGGGCTGGAAGCCTAATTCGGGTTGGACCCGAATTAGACTAGGTTTAGGGTTTCTAATGGACCTCCAACGTGGGAGCTCGTCAGGACGCCTATATAAGCAAGGGGTGGGCGCGGGGCAAGATTGATCCACGCCTTTTTGGCAGCCGTCGTCGCCTCCCCACGCTCATGCCTTTTGCTCCTCGCGGACCTAGCAGTCCGGAGGCGCAACGCTTCCTCCCTGCACGTGTGGGATTCCTCGGAGGTGCTGCATCTGGAGCACAAGGACGAACCGCGCGAAGGGGACGTTGAGACGGACGACCACGCAACTGCACTGCCTGCTGCGACGCGCACGACTACATCAAGTCGTCTTCCGCTGCACCTGCGCGTCTAGTTGTAATCCCGTAACCTATAACTAGCAGTAGATCCTAGTTTATGAGGTCGAAAAGTTTTGTTTTCGGGCTAGCGTAGCAACCTCGTATTCCTTCAGGTGCGCCCTGGGTCTTGGGGGTCGGCCAGCTTGAGGGGCTCCTGCCCCCAGAGCCTGCTGCGGCGCTCGATCCTCCCCTGGACCTCTCGCATTAGGCCCTGGCGCATCTTGGGGTCACCCCCGTCGAGGCTCACCCGCTCCGCTAGGGTGGGGAAGGAGCTCGCCCCATCGAGCCCGGTACTCCTGGCCTCAGACGACTGCCCGGCCACGAGGATGGGCCGAGCAGCAGCCGCCTGGGACATCGTCGTGTCCTGCGTGCCGCTCCCGTGCACTACGACGGTGGTCCCCTCCGGTTCCGATCGGAGGGCCGTCGCCGCAGCCATCTCCCCCGGGACTACCAGCTCCGCCACCATCTCAGCCACCTCTTCATCGGTGGCCTTCACCGACATCCCCGCCGTCTCCGCCGTGGGCATCGCCTCGAGCTCCTCGGCCCGTCTCCCCTCCTCGGACTCGAGAACCGACGCTGAAGTCCCCTCGACGAACGCCTCCGCTGGCGATGGCCCCTCCGACGCGGCAGCAACTGCACCCCAGTGCGCGAGTCGCAAACGCGCCTCCCGTGACGCGATGCTCTCAGGCCACCGCCTCGACGCTGGGCGCGCCGGCGTCTCTTCGTCGCCGGTAGAGGCCGGGTCGACCACCTCCACCTCGGCGACGACGAGGGGCTCGACCCCCTCAGCCATGACCGTCGTCAACGCCGGCTCCGCGTCTTCCGAGGCTGCTGGTGCGCCCCCCTCCAACGGGCTGGCAACCGCGGCCTCGACCGCCACTCCCGCAGATCCCGCTGGTTCGACCGGTCGACCCGCCTCCTCCACCTGAGCTCGCTCCGCAGCGGCCAGCGCATGCCTGCGCCCTATGGCTGCTCGTGCCTTGGCAGCCCACGCCTCGCCTGGGGTGGGGGTCGAGGAGGACGAGGTGGCGGAACTGGCCCCGACGGTCATCTTGACCGCGGCCTCTGCCCTTAGCCTCTTGGCCGGAGTGGTGGTCGCGCCCTCCGCCAAGCGTTTCGTCCAAAAAAAAGGAACCCATACGCGACGGTAAGCATAAAGTCATAATGGGTGGAAAATATTCGGACCGACAGAAAGCGATTCACACTAGCGAAGTCACGGGGGTCCGACCGGTGGATCCCAAGCCGCTCGGGGGCTTCTGCGAGGCACGCCGGGAGCCACTTCTCCCTCCAGCGCTGGCCGCGGCAGGGGTCGAGGCCGCCCCCAGCGCTGTCTCCTGGGCAGGGGCCGACGACACTCGCGTCGCCCCCCTCTTGACCTCCTCCTGCGCCGACGGGCCCGACGCCCGTACGCTCGACCGGGTGGGCGCCGGAGGCGTGCTTGACCGACCCCTCGACGGGGATCGCGATGAACTGCCGCGCATCTGCCGTGACACTTCACCTTGAGGAGCCACAGGGCGCTCGCCCCGCGGCTCAATCTCGCTAGTTGGGGCTGACCTTGACGTCGACCCCTCTCCTCCTCCGGTTCCAGCGGCCGCCCTCTACCGCTCGGGCACCGCTTGTTCCTCCTCGAGCCCTCCTTGTGTCTCGGCCTCCCCGTCGCTGCTCTCCTCCTCCTCATCATCATCCTCCGAGGGCGACTCCTCCTCGGAAAGGTTGGCCCGCCTCTGCCGGGCCCGGCGTTGTTCATGCTCCTGCTTCTCTCGGGCCCTTTTGCCCTTGTCCTTCTTCGCCTTGTCCTTGTCCTTCTTCTCCTGCTCGGCCTGAAGGCATCTCGCCTGGGAGTCGCCCCGCTCCTCCTTCACCGGTGGCAGTGACTTTCGGAAGATGACGTCCCCCTGAGGAACACAAGGCAGTTAGGACGGAGGCTAAGAAGGCGAACAAGACAGGCAAAAAGGACATTAATAGAGAAAAGGTGTCGTACCGGCTGGACATGCCCCTGGTCGGGCATCATGGGGACGCTGGCGACGCCCCCCACCTCGAACGCGCCGGCGAATGAGGCACGTACTCGGCGAACCACCCTCTTGAAGGGTAGCTCGTCCTCCATGAGGCGACACCCCATGAGATCGACCCACGGGCGCATCTTGTCAAGGCGTAGCGGGCGAGCCATCAGCAGCACGACCCGCCGCTGGTGGAAACCCGACGCAACGATCGCCGCCGTGAGTCCCTCCTTTTTCAGACGGGCGATCGCGCCGAGCAGGTGGCCGAGGCGTGACTGCTTCTTCTTCTCGACGTCGTACCTCCAGTGGTCGGGCCTCGAGTCGATCGTCCTCCCAGTATAGGCGGGGAGCAAGCCGTCATCGTTTCTCAGGTAGAACCACCCGGAGTGCCATCCGGAGTGGCTCGACGTGAGCTTCGCCGGGATCCAGCTGTCCGCCCTCTTGAGGGCGATGCTGCAGCACCCCGTCCTGACCACCCTGCGGTTGCCGAGCCCGGCCGACGCATGGAATAGGCTCGCCTTGAATAGGTGGAGCCACAGGTCCCAGTGTGGCTCCATCCCTAGGTATCCTTCGCACACGGCGGTGAAAACCGCTGCGTGACAGATACCGTTGGGGGAGAGATGCTGGAGCTCCACGCCGTAGTGGTGGAGGATCCCGCGCAGGAGACGGTTGGGGGAGCGCCCAGCCCCGCCCGGTGGAAGGCTTCAAAGCTAACCACGTGGCCCTCCGGAAGGTTGGGCTCAGCATCCTCCCACGGTGGCACTACCCACTCCGGCCGGTCGACGGAGGTGATGGGCCGGAGGAGACCGCTCTCCACCAGATCTCCCAGACGCGCCACGGTCGCCGAAGATGGGAGCCAGGCATCGGGGCTGCGTAGGCTGTAGCTGGACATGGGGGCAGGGAGGCTGGTGCGCTCGGATGTGGGGGTGGAAGGTATGTTCCCAATCTCTCCTCTCCCTACTCTTGCGCGCGCAGAGGTCCGGCTCGGAAGGAGGCAGGGAAGGCGATGGCGAGAAGGAGGCAGGGAAGGCAATGGCGAGAAGGAAGCAGCCAACTCCCCACCTCTGGTATTTATTACCGGAAGCCCAACCGGCGGATCCAACAAACAGGCAAGTGAATCTCCGCATTTAATGCGCCCACCTACCGCCCCCTCGTATTCCTCCAGGATAAGGCGCACCCGTCGCGTCATCGGGTTCCACACCGCACTTCGCGCCACGCCCTACTCCTCCTGCGATTACAGTCGAACGGACACCTCCCAAAAAGGCGTGCCTACGGCGGACAACGTGCAACAGTGGGCATTATCTTCGGAGGTAAGCAACCGACAACGACCCGTCCGTCAAAATCTCGAGGGGACGAAGGCTGGCCCTCGAACAGGGTTCGAAAGCCACCCTCGAGTACCTATGGTCTGAGGGGACCTCGGGTTATGGACTCCGGTCCACCCCCAAATCTCGAGGGGGTGAAGGCTGGCCCTCGAACAGGGTTCGACAGCCGCCCTCGAGTACTCGAGCCCAACGGGCGGATCCAACAAAAACACAGGTATGTCCCTGCATTTAATATACCTACCTACCCCCCTTGTATCCCACAGGATAGGGCATCAACTTCGGAGGCAAGCGGCGGACGTCGACCCGTCCGTCAAAATCTCGAGGGAGCAAAGGTTGGCCCTTGCATAGGGTTCGACAGCCGCCCTCGAGTACCTGAGGTCAGGAAGGAGCGAGGGTTACGGACTCCGGTCCACCCCTAAATCTCGAGGGGGCGAAGGCTGGCCCCACGAACAGGGTTCACAGCCGCCCTCGAGTACGCGAGTCAGGGATGACCCGAGAGGGGCCGGCGCGAGCCCCTAGCTCGAGAACGAACTCTCGAGGCCCCTCGGGACATATCCGAGGCATAACCACGGAATACCCAAGGATCCCTATGCCGGGAGGCATCGAGCCACCAACTCCCATCGAACGGAGTTGGCACCTAGGTAAGCCATACGGTCTTGCTTAATGAGAACGCCTCCGGGCTTCTATCGACCCCTATCGAATGGGGCACGAGTTCTCACTTGGATTCTTACCCATACCGGGTAGATTTCTGCCCAACACCAGCTCACAGAGGACTTCGAGGCTCGTCCTAACGAGGATAGCACGATGCTCTTTGCCCCACAATCCAAACACAAGGATCCGTGGGAAGGACGCTAGGAGGTAGTGAAAGCCCAGCCACGCAGGGCTCGAGGGCCCGACTACGCACGGCACCCCTCGACGAAAGAGGGTCGAAAACACTCGTAGCCTGGCAAACATAGTCAACCCCTCGGTAGGGGCACTGTGACTCCAGTGTAACGCTCGAGGGAGCGAAGGCTGGCCCTCGGAAGGGTTCGACAGCCGCCCTCAAGCACCTCCTTTTCAGGGAAAGGAACGCTCATAACCTAGTGAACGGAATCGACCGCTCAGTAGGGCGCCACGACTCTAGGTAATCCTAAAATCCCCTCGATAAAACACACATCAAAGCCCCCAGAGGAGTTCTTAATCACTCCTCTGAGGCCTTGGGGTGCGCTCGCGCGCACCCCGCGGAGAATCGAACCTCCTACTAACTCTGCAGGTCAATGCCAAAAGCCCCTATGCGGATTCTTCTTATCCGCACAGAGGCTCGAGGGCTACTGTCGGGTACAAATGTAAGGGGTACCCTAAACCCTTCGATAAACTAACGCTCAACATAGCAACCATTTTTAAGACAGGATCCGATCAGCCGCTCGAGTCCATGAAGAAAGGCCCATCACACGAAGGCCCCCCGCACCGGCCACAGCAACTAGTCGTGGGCCGGCCCATTCCTGGAAAAATGGACGGACAGGGGTCGAACGAACGACCCTTCCGCCTCCACCTCGACTCTGACTGACGGACAGGGGTCGAACGAACGACCCCTCTGCCTCCAACTCGACTCCAACTGACGACAGGGGTCGAACGAACGACCCCTCCGCCTCCACCTCGACTCCGACTGACGGACAGGGGTCGAACGAACGACCCCTCCGCCTCCACCTCGATTCCGACTGACGGACAGGGGTCGAACGAACGACCCCTCCGCCTCCGCTTCAACCCGCCGAATGACAAACAGGGGGTCGAACGAACGACCCCCGGGCGGGAAGCTCGACCAGCTCACCTGCTCTTGGTACGGGGTAAAGGGGATCCGATGCGCTTACCTGCCCCTGCCTAACGCCATGGGCGCCCATGACCGCAGTCAAATCCATCAACTCACCGCCCATGCCCTGGACCTCCGTCAACTGTGCCACCGTTGTAGCCACGTCGCAAGTACGGACTCCAGAGGCACCTCCTCGAGCCATGAACAGGACACCCCTCGAATGTGTCTTCAGGGATACGACAAGGTCACGCCGGCCTCGACCCCCCTCGACCAGGGGGCTCGATCCCTGCCTCCAACCACTCCGGTATGGAACCCGTCCCATCCGCTCTATCCCGCTTCAACTGTGGGACTCGCACCCATCTTCCGAAGGTCAACCCTTCTGCGCCATTCTGTGCGGTGATGCCCAGTTAGCCATCACCGCGCCCTGAACACCGGAAGGACGGGAAGGCCACGCCACCACAGTGATCGACGTCCCTTCGCCAGCATGGCGCCACGGACACGCCTCCCATGCTGCTACAGCTTAGGACTCTATACTCTCAGGCCTCCCCTTGGTCTATAAAAGGGGACGCCAGGATAGAAGAAGGGGCATGGGCACGGGTATTCACATTCTGACATGAGTTCTGACCCGCATATACCACTCACCCGATTGCTTGATCGACCTCTCAAGCAATCAACCGACCACCTAGGATAGCCCCGCTAGCCCTAGGCCTTAGCTCATCCTGAGTACCCCCGTGTAAACCTGCTTGTACCCCCCCGCCCCCGCCTGTACGAGCACTTCGGTGCAAGATAATACAATCCATCCTCCCCCGCTGGACGTAGGGCCTTCTGTGCCTGAACCAGGATAAATCTTGTGTTCTTCTCGCATCACGTCTGGGAGAGGAAGCATGCAATATACAAATTTACTAGCCGGTGGTCTTGACCCCCTGGGTCATAACACCGACAATACTCTACACTGAAGTAGGCACAACAGCATGCCTATCCATTTAGATTCATTAAAAATGTTCTACTCCTACTCTGGGAGTAAACAATAAAAAATATTTAGGATTTTATCCACTAAATAAATGCTCTAAGTTCTAGTTAGTATCTCTCAAAGTTCTATTGCAAAAAGAAGATAATGGGTTATGAAAAAAGAAAAAATAATAAAAAGAAGAAGAAAATGGACACAAAAGTGTTTTTATTGAAAAAAGTGAGAGAGAGAACAATGGGTACTTTGATGCCTGCCATTAGATAAAAATAAAATAAAGATAGCCCCTATTCTCTTGAACAAGTTATTTCCAAATTTAAAAAAGAGAGATATGTTTTCAAGGAGTATAGTAGAATTAGATTCCACCAAATATCCACAATATATCCACACATGCACATATTTATTTGATTGTATGACTTGTTTCTATTTGGATCCATTGTTTGACTTTACAACATATGTATTTGTCACACCTGCTTTACAAGCATAGAGAATATCAAAGACGATGTGAAGGACCTATAACGGCCACAAGAGGGGGGTGAATGGGAGCTTCAAATTTCTTTCGAAAGATTTGGCCAATGTCCCAAAATCACCTCTAAAAGCCAAACACACTCACCGTGATGTTCACGGTCCAAGAAGGGGTGGATGTTCCCTAGGAATACATCAGGATACCACGAAGGCGCTAAGTTCACAATCTGAGTCGAAGGAAATAAAATGAGAGACTCAACTTGTATACGGAAGAAGCAAGTACTCGAATCTATAACACCCAAGTCAACTAGTGACAAGAGCGCATAGATAAGTTCCTTGACATGGTAGAAACTTAACACAACAGATAGAACACAATTCGGAGCCCAAACCCTCAATATAGCAAATTCGTCGAACTGCTCCAAGCAAAGCACAAGGGACCTCAAGAAAAAAATCAAAAACCCTATCAAATTGTGTCCAAATATTCTGAAATTGTAACCACAGGTTTTAGACAACAAGGATCAGGTCTCCACAAATTTTCAGCTCAAAATTGCAAGGAAAACAAATACTGGAAACGTCTGGAATTAATATCGGACATGTCCGGTTTCGGCGAGGAGATTTCTAATCATTTCTGGAAAAAGCTCAAACTCGATCAAATTAACTCCGATTGACCCCAAATTTTATGTGCATGCTACTAAGGTAGTAATGATGCTACTCCATGAATATAATAGCCTTTGGTGCCTCACAAAATTTGGAGTAAATCAAAATCCGAGAGGCGGAAGAAAAATGATCGGAAACACGAAAAACGATCGATCTGAGTTCTCACCCAAAGCAGCCCAATTCCTTTGGTCAAAACCTTCACAAGGGATCACGGAACCTTCTCCAACAAATGGATAAAGAAAAGATCAAGCATGGAGAGAGATGGAGCAAAAACACGAACGAGAGAAATTGCAAAACGCGAAGAGCAATTTCAGAATTGACTCCCGGAGGAGACAAGGAGGTTACGACCTCCTTTCCTTGCACAAATCAGTTCTTACAAAGAATAACTTGTGGCCCTCAAGCAAGAACCACTAGGGGAGTGGAAAACCTAGGAATGAGAGGGAGGAAGGCAAATGATACCCCTTCATCTTCTATTTAACTGGGTCTATTGGACATTTCCAAATAGCCCCCTGATACATGAGTGAACTACCAAGTCCTGAGACACTACAGTCCAAGCTCTCGAAATATTTTCTTAGGTTTTCATCGGATGGCCCCGCTTCTTGCCCGGACTTGTCGTCGCCTCAATGCAACCTCTAGCATTCTGCCATGTGCCGCCCCTGCTTCCTCGGAAGCTCCGCCCGAGGATTGAGGCCCAAACCCGTAAACCGGTCCACCGGTGGTTTTGGGTTTAACCACCAAACCCGAGTTTTGAGGCCCAAACTCGGAAACCGTCCTTCGATGGTTTTGAGGCCCAAACCACCAAACTGCTCGACTCATGCCACCGTGTCCTCGCCCGGCCGGGCACCAAGTCCTCTTGAGCCTTCCCGCTTGACTCGCTCGCCCGCCGTCTTGACTTGGTCAGCACGGTCTACCTCCATGTCTTCTCGCACTTGTCGATGCCAAGTGCCAACCACCACGGCTAGTCCTCTGGCCCTCCGGTCCATCGGTCCGAGCATCACATCCGCCCTTCACCGCTCTCAGTCCATCGACATGGCACGCCTCTACTCCACCTTCAGCTCACCATTGACTACCGTCTCCAAGCTTGACATCTGCACAACACAAGCTGATAGACAAGCAACTTTCTGCTTTCGCAGTGGATTAGTGAGACACGCTCAAACTGAAATACTTGAATGTTGATCAATCACTCATCACTAAAACTGAACATCATGGGCATATATCAACCATCTTGATGAGTGCATTGTCAACACCAAAGCATTTCAGCTTGAGCCAACAAAGGTAAAGCTCTCTAAATGACCAAAAGCCAAACAAAGCCAAATGAGATCACTTGAGAGGAGCAAGGCATCCAAAACTTGGTCCCAAAGACATGGGCAATGGCTCGATGCAACCAAGTAAAATCATAGCTAGCCCTTAAGAAGAGGTAGAAAACAGGCTCAACACCGCTAGCAAAGCTCAAGATACCAATTGAAACAAAGAACGCCGAAAAAGACACTAGACCCTCTAGAAGAGGCAAAGGCTCAACACATCTAGCAAAACTCCCCCTAGACAAATACAGTCGCTCAAAAGAGTGCAAGAAAGTGTCACGATACCAATTAGCTACCAAATAGCTATACATGAAAAACTCTCCCCTTTGGTAGATGCATTCTCCCCCTTGACATGAAAGAATGAAATGTAATCTCCCCCTTAGGTGGATGAGATGAAATGTGGAAATTCTCCCCCTTGTTGACACATGCACTAAATCAAGATCACTCTCCGACTACAAATGCCATGAATGCATATGAATGCACAAGCTTCATAAATAGAGCAAGCACAATGAAAAGATGCTCTAAGTGATTTGATTCTGTGAAATAAGCATGAAAGCTACAAGTGCTTAGCAAAGGCTCAAGTTGAGCAAAAGACCACGTATGAAGATAACAACTAGATAGGAGCATGTGTGAGCAATTAATGAATTTCACCACTGAATTAGCATCTAGCATGGTATACAAATAAGATCAACTTAGAGCAACCCTATGTATACAAGGTGAACTATCCCTCGCAAAGATCACTCATCATGCCAAAGAACCTATAACTTGTACCAATTAAATTTTATCAGAGTTTGCAGCATAAACAAGTTTTTAGGATGAAAGTATGTGAATGCGAGAGGTTGTAAGCACAACCAAGCCACTTATCAATTGAGTGAAACCTATGTCAAAAGACAATCAAGAGCTTAAAGCACCGGTTTCGGTCATACACTACACTGCTCAAGTTCATCTCAAAGTGCAAAGAGAAGCAGTCTCGATACATTGATGTGTTGACATGTGCAAACCCATCTCAATCTTACCAAATCACTTAACTTAGAATTATGTCCATTTTATGACAAGTATAGCAAGGTAACTCTAAGGAAGTGAATGATACAAAGTAAGAGCCACAGGAACTGAGCATATACAAGATAGCAATAAGGATATCAATAAAGCCCTACACATACTAGTTGCCATTTCAGAGGTGAATATAAAATGAAATTCAGTTTTAAAAGCCTTACTAGCTTAGCTCAAGCATGTATCAAGTGATCAAAATGAGACTAAGTTAAGAATCAACATAAGCACATAAACCAACTCAAATAGAGCATAGTTTCATTAGGCTAGCTATATACATGAAGCTCAAAATGCTCTATCATACATGATGCTATGAGATGCGAATGCAATATGATAAAAAGCAAAAACAAAAGCCAAGGAAGAAACAAAAAGGACTAAAAATTCAAAATCTTCTCTCAACTAAAAAGGGAAGCAGACACCCAACTTCCCTCTCAAACGGGAGAAGCAGCTTGGTCAAAAGATTTTGTGAGAATGTCATCTAGCTAGTCATGGGTGTCAACATGATGGAGATCGATGTCTCCCTTCTCATAGTGATCTCTCAAGAAATGGAACCTCATGTCAATATGCTTTGTCTTGGAGTGGAGGATTGGATTCTTGGATACACTAATGGCACTCGTGCTATCACAAAGCAAAGGCACTCGTGTAAGCTCTAAGCCAAAATCACCAAATGGGGCGATAACAATGGGGCGATAACACGGGCTAAGGAGCCTAGGAATCACCAAAAGAACAAACATGTACTGCGGAAATTTGCTTTTGTTTGCAAGCTGCATGGCATCTTTCGGAAAAATCAGATTTGCGTAAAACCGCTTGCAAAATTATGTTTTCGGCCTTTTTAGATTAGACGTCGGAATTGGTTAACTCTGTTTTGCAGGTATTTGTGATTGGTATAGCCCTTATGTGTATATGATGCATGTATGTAATTAATTCATGGCTTGCAGGTCATGGTTAAGACAATATGGCTGGAGCCACATATATTGTCCATTCACATGTAATGGTCTGTGTGTCAATCTGTGATGATCCTACGACTATGTAATTCTTTTTCACTATGTTACGGTAGTGATAGATAGTCTTGGTGGACTCTTCATGGAGGATGTCATGCATGAATCATGGAGGTGGCGATCACCATGATGAACAGATTGACTGAGATGGAGATCTCAAAGGAACAATGGGCTATACCAATTCAAATATGTGTTTATGCTATTCTTACTATGTTCTACTTTCACATGCGATAATGTTTTTGTCTACATATGCGGTAGTGAAGTAGAACGATCCCTCAGCAATGTTTAAGTTGTAATGCTTCTCCAAACGTTGCACTGTCATGAGTCTTGTACGATCGGTGACGGGTCTATGAAATTAGGGTGCCACTGGTTTTCCTTCACTAGACAGGTTTGTATCGGATACTTACTGCAAAAGGTTTGGTTACTTGAACAAGGTTATCCTAACGGTTAGGGACCTTGGAGCATTAGTTGTTGGTAACACAAGCATGAAGATGTCATCCAACAACAAGAGTCATATGTGATATGATTAGCAAGGAGTTGCTTACCGATCTACCATGTCTTCTAGCGGTGATGCTAAAGCTCACTAGTCGACTTGTTAGTTGTGGGTCTTGTATCACTAAGTTTCAATAGAGGGATATTGATTTTAGTGGGAGTAGATTTTATTTACTCTATCTTGGATACTTTTGTCTTAGTATTTTGCATTACTTTTGTTGTAGATGGCTCTCAGCAATCAACCATTTACTTTACGTTCAATTCTTGAGAAAGATAAGTTGAATGGAACGAACTATGTAGATTGGATCCGCAACCTGAGAATTGTTCTCAGGGCTGAGAAAAAGAAAGATATTCTAGACACCCCATTACCAGATGATCCTGCTGATAATGCACTTGCTGCAGAGAAAACCGCTTACAAGAAAGCATGTGATGCTGATCTTGATGTAGGTTGCCTTATGCTTGCTTGCATGGAGCCAGATCTCCAGATGCAATTTGACAATAATCATGCAGCGTACAATATGATCGTGGCGCTTAATGATATGTTTTAGACTCAAGCCAGGACTGAAAGGTTCAATGTTTCCAAAGCTTTTGTCAAAACTAAGCTAGCAGAGGGCGCAACAGTTGGCCCACATGTGATCAAGATGGTTGGTCACACTCAGAGATTGGAGAAGCTAGGCTTCCCAATGGGCCCAGAGTTGGCCACTGATTTCATACTTGCGTCTCTTCTGCCTAGCTATGAGAACTTCATTTTGAACTACCATATGCATGGGGCGGAGAAGGGATTGAATGAATTGTGCGGCATGCTTAAAACAGCAGAAGCTGATATCAAGAAAGGTGCTGGCAGTAGCCATGTGATGGCAGTCCAAAACAAGCCTAACTTTAAGAGGAGGGTTTGGAAGAAAAAGAAGGAGAAGGCTAAAGATGAGATCTCCAAGCCAAACCTTCCTGCGCCCAAGGACGCTGGACAAGCTGCTGAAGCTAAATGCTTTCATTATAATGGGACAGGTCACTGGAAAAGGAACTACAAGTTGTACTTGGAATCCTTGAAGGATGGCAGCAGTAAAGGTACTTCCGCTACTAGTACACTTGTTGTTCATGTTACAAACATTTTTCTCGCTCACTCTTACATTAATTCTTGGGTATTTGATACCAGATCAGTTGCTCATATATGCAATACGATGCAGGGAATGGTAAGAAGTAGAAGCGTGAAAAGAGGAGAAGTTGATTTCCACATGGGCAATAATGCAAGAGTTGTTGCGCTGGGCGTTGGGACGATGCAACTTCACCTCCCGTCAGGATTTATTTTAGAATTAAATAATTGTTATTTTGTTCCTAGTTTAAGTCGAAACATTGTATCACCTTCATGTTTGATGAAGGATGGTTATTCATTTGCGAGTAAAGACAATGGTTGTGTGATCTCAAAGAATGATATGTTTGTGGATTTTGCATCCATTGTGAATGGGTTGTTTATTTTAAATCTTGAGGATGCACCTATCTGTAATATTAATGCTAAAAGGCCTCGGCTTAATGAGTTAAGTCCCACCTATATATGGCATTGTCATTTAGGTCATATTAGTGAGAACTGCATGAAGAGGCTCAATTCTGATGGGCTTCTAACTTCGTTTGATTTTGAATCATACGAGACATGTGAGGCTTGCTTGCTTAGAAAAATGACCAAGTCGCCTTTCAAAGGTTTTCCTGAGAGGGCGGTAGACTTGTTGGAACTTGTACATACTGATGTATGCGGACCAATGAGTACGACAGCTAGAGGCGGATTTCAATACTTCATAACTTTCACTGATGACTTTAGTAGATATGGATATATCTACTTAATGAAGCATAAGTCTAAGACATTTGAAAAGTTCAAAGAATTTCAGAATGAAGTAGAGAATCAACGTGGCAAGAAAATTAAAGCCTTGCGATCTGATCATGGAGGTGAATATTTGAGCCATGAGTTTAGCAATCATCTAAAGAGTTGCGGAATTGTTCCATAGCTTACGCCACCTGGAACGCCTCAGAGAAACGGCGTGTCCGAGCGACGTAACCAAACTTTGTTGGACATGGTTTGGTCTATGATGAGCCAGTCAGACCTACCACTCTCGTTTTGGGGATATGCTCTAGAAACAGCCGCTTTCATATTGAATAGGGTACCTTCTAAGTCCGTAGTTAAGACATCATATGAGATGTGGACTGGTAAGAGTCCCCGTTTGTCTTTTCTAAAGATTTGGGGTTGTGAAGTTTATGTCAAACGACTTATGTCGGATAAACTAACACCCAAGTCGGGCAAATGCTTTTTCGTGGGATATCCAAAGGAAACTTTAGGGCATTAAGATCTATAGAGATAGATCAAAGAGGATTATAGGATTAAGCCAAGATACGTACATTGACAAGGTGTTGAAACGGTTCAACATGGAATAGTCCAAGAGAGGGTTCTTGCCTATGTCACATGGTATGCGTTTTAGCGAGAAGCAGTGTCCATCGATAGATATGAGCAAAAGCGCATGAGTAAGGTTCCATATGCTTCGGCCGTTGGTTCCATTATGTACACCATGATATGTACTCGCCCAAATGTCTCATATGCTCTAAGTGTTGCGAGCAGGTACCAAGCTAATCCAGGTGAGAGTCATTGGATGCTTGTTAAAAACATCCTTAAGTACTTGAGAAGGACTAAAGATGTGTTCCTAATCTTTGGAGGTGAGGAGGAGCTCGTTGTAAATGGTTACACCGCTGCCAGCTTCCAAACTGACGTGGATGATTCACAATCTCAATCAAGTTTTATGTTCACAATAAATGGTGGTGTTGTAAGATGGAAGAGTTCCATGCTGGAGACGGTGACTGATTCTACAACAGAAGCCGAATACATTGCGGCTTCTGCTGCTGCAAAGGAAGGTGTTTGGATGAGGAGGTTTCTCATCGAGCTTGGTGTGGTTCCAAATGTGTCTCGCCCATTGAATCTGCATTGTGATAACAATGGGGCGATAACGCGGGCTAAGGAGCCTAGGAATCACCAAAAGAACAAACATGTACTGCGGAAGTTTCATCTCATTCGATAGTTCGTCGGTCGAGATGAAATCAAGATGTGCAAAATACATACGGATTTGAATGTTGCAGATCCTTTGACAAAGGCTCTTCCACAGCCTAAGCATGAGGGGCACGTAAAAGCTATGGGTATTAGATATCTTTGAGATTAGCTCTAGTGCAACTGGAAGACTGTTGGGAGTATGCCCTAGAGGTAATCATAGAGATGATTGTATTTCCTTGTATCCATGACATGTTATGAGTTCAATGAGTATCCATTAAAGAAAACTTGTATCGATAAGCAATTATGTGCATTGTTTGTGAAACTCTTTTACTTGTATGGTTATTCTAAAGTTGTCCCTGATCGGAGTTCGTGCTAGAATGCACATGAATATTAGATCAGCACATTATTAGTTGATGACTATGTTTCACAAGTCATGGACATGGAGATGTCAAACTAATAATGTGGGCACATGTAGGACATGGTGTTGGACAGACCCGACATGAGATTGTCTCTATACACATCATGTGTGTTATGTCCTTAGACTTGAGATTGTCGTATGTACTCAAGATGTGAAACGACCTACTTAGAGACTACCAAACGCTACTCCGTGACTGAGTAGTTATAAAGGTGGCTTTCGGGTTTGTCGGGAAACATGTTGTGAGACATAGTCAATCAAGATAGAATTTGCCACTCTCCATATGAGAGAGATATCACTGGACCACTCAAATGATTAGATCATGAAATGCATGGTCGTGCTTGGGTTAAGTGTTAACCCACGAGTTGGACCAAATATCATAAGGCAAAGGAATAACATGTATATTGTATTGTCGTGGTTCGTCTGATATGATCGTAGTGTATGCATAGGAGTTGACACGCCTTGCTAGAGGTCGCTATCAACTATTGGTCGAGTAAGAGTACTTGAGTCATGTCTATGTATGCATGAGCCCATAGGGTCGCACGCTTAAGGGGCTGGAAGCCTATTTCCGGTTGGATCCGAGTTAGACTAGGTTTAGGGTTACTAATGGACCTCCAATGTGGGAGCTCATTAGGACGCCTATATAAGCAAGGGAAGACGCGGGGCGAGTTGACTCATGCCTTTTGGCAGCCGTCGTCGCCCTCCCCAAGCTTGCGCCTAGTACTCCTCGCGGACCTAGCCGTCCGGAGGCGTAACGCTTCCTCCCTGCACGTGTGGGATACCTCGGAGGTGTTGCATCTGCGGCACAAGGTCGGAGCTGGTCGGAGGTGATCGGAATCGGGTCGGAGGTGATCGGCAATGGGTCTGAGCTGGTCGGAGGTGATCGACAACTTGTCGGGGCTGGTCGGGGACTTGCTCGGACGATCCGTACGTGGTCGGACATGACGGACGACCACGCAACTGCACGGCACTGCTACGACACGAATGACTACGTTGAGTTGCTTCCGCTGCACCTGCGCATCAAGTAGTAACCCCGTGATCTATAACTAGCACTAGTTCCTGGTTTATGGGGTAGAAAAATTTTGTTTTCCGGCTAGCATAGCAACCTCATAACCCTACAAAAATGACAAGCCAAACTTGGGGGTAAAGCGGAGGTACCTCATGATGCGCTTCACCACCTGCTTGTGCGAGGTGCGCAGTAATGCCTACAAGCATGCATACAAGCAGACGACGAACTGAATGTCCGGCCCAGTCGCAGTCACGTAAAGAAGTGACCTAATCATGCTCTGGTACTTGGTCTGGTCCACCGGATCTCCTTCCTCGTCCGCATCAGTCGACATGGGCATCGAAAGAGTCTTGGCCTCACCCATGTCAAACTTCTTCAATATGTCCTTGGTGTACTTGCCTTGGTGCACAAACATCCCTTCCCGGGTTTGCTTGATTTGCAACCTGAGGAAGAACGTCAACTCTCCCATCATGCTGATCTCAAATTCCTTGCTCGTAAGATCTGCAAACTTGGCAACAAGAGCATGAGAAGAGCCACCGAAAATTGTATCATCCACATAAATCTGGACTTTGAGAGAATCGTTACCTTGGTTGAGGAGAAAAAGTGTTTTATCGACCGATCCCATTTTAAAACCCTTTTTGAGAAAAAAGGATTTCAACCTATCATACCATGTTCTAGGGGCTTGTTCCAAACCATACAAATCCTTATGAAGTTTAAACACATGGTTAGGAAACTTGGGATCTTCAAAACCTGGGGGTTGTCTAACCTAGACCTCTTCCTCTATATACCCGTTTAAAAAGGCACTATTGACATCCATCTGAAACAACTTGAACCCCTTAGAAGCCGAAAAATCTAAAAGGATCCTAATGGCCTCTAAACGAGCAACAAGGGCAAAGGTCTCCTCATAGTATATACCCTCTTTCTGACAAAACCCTTGGACTACCAATCTAGTTTTGTTCCTCACGACCATCCCATCCTCACTCTGTTTGTTTTTGAAAACCCATTTGGTACCTATGGGATGGCAGTTTGATGAAGGTGGTACTAAAACCCAAACCCGGTTTTTCTCAAAGTTCACCAACTCCTCATGCATGACATTGACCCAATCCGGATCAGACAAAGCGTGTCCAACATCTTGAGGCTCGGAAGAAGCAACAAATGCAGAATGAGCAAAGTGAGAGATGTGATATGACCTGGACCGCGTGACTTGTCGGTCAATGTCGTTGATCATGTTCTTTGGTGGATGCTGATGCTGGACATGTCGAAGTGCTCACCTGGATGACATAGCCTCCCCCTTGACAATAGCTTGTTCTTCCTCAGGTGCAACGGGCACAGACTGAGGAAGCTGCTCAAACGGCCCCAAGTAGTGGAAGTAGACGGGTCGGGGCCGTGAGCCAAAGTCGTCGTCACAGGGTCGACGAGGGCAGTCCGTGGAGTTAGCTCGGGATCACCCCAATCAGCATCGGCATCATCCTGCTCCTCCTCCACGAAGATGCTAGTGTTCAAATCATCCTCACCTACAAGCTCAAAAGCAGTCGAAATACAGGGCATAGTCTCATCAAAAGTCACCTCACAAGTCTCCATCACTCGGTTAGTCTCAAGGTTAAGGTTAAGAATACGATAGGCACGAGAATGAGATGCATAACCGAGAAAGATGTCGTCTGAAGACCGTGACTCAAACTTGTCCAACATGCCCTTCTTGAGGATGAAACACTTGCACCCAAATACCCTTAGGTGACTTACCTTGGGTGGTCTCCCAAAACACAACTCATAAGAAGTCTTTTTCTTGAAAGCCCAAAGAAAAATGTGATTGGAGACATAACAAGCAAAATTGATCGCTTCGGCCCAATACCTCCTAGGAGTCCTATGCTCATCGAGCATCATCCTAGCCATCTCAACAAGGGTTTGAGTCTTGCGTTCAACAACACCATTCTGCTAAGGAGTGTAAGGAGAGGAAAATTGGTGATGCAAACCCAAAGAAGAGCAAAAGGTCTTAAAATGAGCATTCTTGAATTCGGTGACATTGACAACGCGAATCGCTCTTATGGCATGCTTAGGTAGCTCATTTTGCAACCTCAAAATCAGATCACGCACATGAATAAAATCCTCATCCTTACTCTCCAAAAAGAATAGTTTTGTGTATGCCTATTAGCGCGTGAACCTCCAAGTTGAATGATCATCACAACGGGGACTAGCTTGCCGACAAGCAAGTGAACCTCGGGAGAAAATCTTGGTGTATCTTTATTGTCTCCCTTGGTATTCATTGATTGATTACTTTCAATCTTGCAACGGCAATATAACTACTTCACTCTACCTTGCATTACTTATTTTCAATAAATTGTGTAGAGTAGTGTTACTCTAGTTGCAATTATTTTTAGCTTATCATCTTGCTAGCTTGTTTAGATCTTGTATGAGCAAACTAGAATTGTTGATAGGTGACTTGGATCACCTTTGTAGAGATAGTGCCAAATTGTTTTATCTCCATTTAGTTTACTAACAATCTTGTCTTAGTGTTGTTGTAGAATTTTTATATATTATTCATCCCCTCTAGCCATTTAAGACCTTTCACCGGGGACTTATCAACCCTTTTGTGAACATTCTGACCGAATTAGGGATTGGAAAGTGTGAGCTAACCCTTACTCCCGAACCAAGAATATGGTGGTTAGTCCGATTCCCGTGTGGGTGCACACCTCTGCAAAGTATTTAAAAGTCTGAAGTCCTTTGTGACGAAAACCTTTTGGTTGTTCCTACTTCAAGACCTTGTGTAGTGATGATAAAAAAATTTGATTATGAGATGATTTACAACGTTAATCTCTTCCACTATGCTACCTATTATTTGTGATACACTCATAATTGTTAGTAATTTAATTATGAATCATGAGCATGTCATTCTTTTAATACACGCCATTGCTTTGTGCAAAGTTACAAACACCTATTCATTCCTCTCGCATCCACCAAGTATATATATTGAAATTAAGTCCAGCGAGTGCGCAATGTACACACGGTGCTATCGTTAAGTTATTTTTGCAGGGAATCGAAATAGTGATTTGAGCCAAGCCCAATCAAGCTAGAAGCCTAGCAGAGCTTAGTTGGGCGTGCTCGAAGATGAGCCGCAAGTTATGAAGAGTGCCGAGTGTGAACCTAGATCATTATGGCGTTAAACATAAACAACATAGAGATCTTCAGCTATGAGTTGAAGATCTGTTTGCATAGCAAGAGAGCTGCAAGGTGTGCTTAGTATTGAGTTTGTACCTGTAACTTGACCGTTAAAAAGATTATGAAGAGAAAGTGTGGATGACATCCTCCTAAGGTGCCTGTCGGCTGAAACTAGCGTAAGAGTGTCAAGACACATGTGTTAAAGCATCTCCAACGGTTTTGTAAATAGGTTTGACATTCTTATTTTTGTAAAAAAAATCTAAACATCTCCTATCCAACGGTTTGGGAAATGAGCTTGACATTTTTGTTAACTTGACAAATACTAAGTGATATTTGGCATATATGTCAAACTGCAGTTCACTTGCAATTGCCCCGCGCACTACTCTCGTGGGATATTTTCCCTTCGCGCGTACAATTTTTAGTTTTACCAAGTGAAAAATGTGAAACCGTTGGAGATTAATTTTTTTTTATATTTTTCATATTCATTTGGGACTTGACAAACTCCTACTTTTGTCAAACAAAAAATACAAAATCATTGGAGATGCTCTTAGTGGGCAGATTTGGGAGCACACCCTTCACAGGTGGCCTCCCCAAGGAGAGGGCCTTGCTGAAGAGAGTTGCTGGATCCGTGTGGGGGTCCTTGACCTTGACCGTGGCCACCTCAAACACGGCACGGATTCTCAGCCCCAGCCGTTGCTCAAGGTGCAGCCAAGTTCCGTTCCTGTGGAGGGCCTCCCGGCTTTTTTTTTTTTTTTGAGAATTACACAGTTATAACGTAGACACTCAAACACACACGCACACTCACCCCTATGAATACACGTACGCAAACCCTACTCCTATGAGCACTTCCGAAGAACTAAGCCGGCAGACGTCTCGTTGGGACGTCGCCTACTACTGAAAACGTAGCGTCGAAAAATCCTGGAATAAATCCAGAAAATCATAGCCTGAAATTCGCTCCCACGGGGAATCGAACTCAGAACCTGTGAGGTGCCGCTCGAGTGACTTAGCTAACCAGACTCAGACTAAGTAGCAGAGGGCCTCCCGGCTAGGGAGAGGAGTGGCGGCCGACCCGTGCTTGAGGGAAGGAGAAAAGACCTCAACAGAAACAACCTTCGCAGAAATTTAGGGCCTCATACACGGCCAGACTGGAAATAAATGCTCAAGAGATTTGAGGGCCCTCAACTGTAGACCTTTTCATTTTTTATTGTCTCACATTTGGCTTTGGGGGCTCATAGGATTCGAAACGGAAGTCAACTGTGTTTTTCTAATTTTCTGGTTATGCATGTTAGCTTTAGGATCCGAAACATGCTTGCAAAGTAATGCTATCTTTCATTCGTTTACTTTATATAAATTGAGAGTGGTCACATCAGAAAAAAAAAGTAACAAAAAACAGGACATATGTATCTGAGATCAGATGTATCATGTAATAAGTAAAGGTATAAAAAATGCACATCTCAGAATTACAGTTCAATTAACAGGGCAACCCAAGGTACAAATCAAATCCTGTAAAACTTTGTCGAATGCCGCCTTTCTTTTGTTGATGCGAAATAAATATCAACAAAGAATACACACTATAACGGCAAGGAAAGGTACGGTTATTTCCTCACCACAACACTTCACCACCGACATTCAAACAACGGTTACAACTATATTCGTACAAAAGAAAATGGCAAACGTTGACAAACCTATGCCACCAATAGAGAATACACCCAAGCACCCTTTTCAGGAAAAGAAAAAATGGCAAACTGATCCATAAAACCTCAAAATCATTAATGCATAGACTGCATCAGCCCATATTTCCCTCTCCCTAATCACCCTGAGATCCTGTCCGCCCTTCCCTTCTTTTTGGGCGAAGTTGGAGGCCATGATACAATATTCCAATATCTGGGGCTTACCACAAACCGAAAGGTTTCACATTTTTTTGGGTTTACACTATCTCAGTGTTTTTTGACGGCTAAGAATCTCCTGTTCCTTGAGGCGCTGCTGAAACCGTGCCAAGCGTGCCTGTAGGCTTACCAAACCAGAAGCCTTCCGTGACAACAGAAAGCTTAGCTGCGCCACGTAGTTGTCAATAAGACTACCTGGCTGATCGACCTCTGCTAATAGGTTCATCTCCTGAAAAAAAATGCATGTCATGTTCAATGACAAAGATATGGAACTGGCAATTTTTCTTTTACTAAGAGATGAACAATAGAGTACGACAACCATTAACTACCAAACACTGGCATCTGTGATGAAATTCAAATACAACGGAGTAACTGGAACTTACTTCCCGTACTATCTCCATTGTACTTTCAATTTCCTTTCTGTGAGCTGCTATCAGCGCCTCTTCCTAAGATGCACCCAAAAAAAATAAATTTCATATCGCATCTCTACTCAGGATCAAACAATATCTCATGTTAATTAAAAAAGACTTCACCTCAAGTATTGCATTTATTTCCATATCTTCCTTTTCTGATTGCTTGGATGAAACCTGTGATGCTGAGGTTGATGATGGTCTTTGCAGTTGCTGCTGTTTAACTTGCTGTTGCTGCTTAACAAAAGTCCGACTAATTTCAGGTCCACTTTCTTTTTTCATGTAGTTGACCTGCTTTTCTGATTTCTCATCCCTGTTAGCTTTTCTCCGGGGTGGTGAGACTTTTGTCACTTTCACCTCTTCTTGTGAATTTATTGATTCCTGAAGTGACTGTGTTTTGCTATTAAAACCAGCCTGGTTAGATTTCAAGTCCCCTCTCTCCCTATCATTCAAACCAGATCTAGTACTAATTTCTTCTTTTCCTCTATGTGGATAGTTACAGGAGCTTCGCTCAGGTTCCATGGAAGAATTGGAAGTGAAACTGTCAACACCTTTCCTAGAAGAATCAACAGGCCTAACTTCTTGAGTCTGCTCCATAGTCTCTTCATCTTCACATGATAAAGGGTATGGTGTGTAGGTAGATTCCTTGCCGGATGATACAGACTGCGCAGCAAACTGCTCCTTTTTTGTGTTACCACCTTTCGAAAGACTTTTAACCCTGCTTATCAATCAGTGATATCAGTAAGATTTTTTCTTGAATAACCCAAGAGAGCTCCGTGTCATTCCATTAAGATAGGAGAAACAAAAGGGGAAAAAACAAGGGAGAGGCACGAGGCATACTCCCAGAAACACCCCCAAAAACTGCAACTCACACACCCACGTCCACGCCTAAATTAAATGCAAATACATACGACCACAACCATGACCAAGGAAGACTCGACCGCAAGGGGGAGCCAACTGAAGGAGAAGCTCCTGGAGCGCAGAGGCTCCTGCAAAACATAACAGGCTGCTCTCAGTACTCACTGCCTGGAGAACCACTTGCACATTTGGAATTGCACCCTCAAACACATGCAGTTCTATGCTTCCATCCCAAGCAACTATAGGATGACTAAAGTGTTAAAATCCCTTCCTCATCTCCTTAGGTATCTTCTTGACAGCACCACGCCACCAGGTGCAATTGCTGCATGTCCAAGTTTCTGCAAGACCAAGGTCCAGACTTGCCACAAGGATGAGGTAAACCCCGTTTGGATAATCTATCTGCTGTCCAGCACCGATTTTTTACCACAAGCCACAGGAAAAAAATTACAGGGGTGCCCAGGATCTCCAAATTCTCCTCCAAAGGTGCAAACTTAATGGACCCAAAGAAGATGAATTGTATGCAGACTTACTAAATGTAGGAACCAGAGTAAGAATACTAGATAACTCATAGCTCAGGTTCAAAGTATGCGAGCGTACAAATTCAGTATATTAAAATAAATATTACCTGTCAGCGTATCTTAAGGTATTCAGTGTGTGTTCACATGAACCTGAACTTGGTGAAACACAAGAAATCATCACTGTTCGAGAGTTTCCAACAAAGGAGTCCCGAAGCACCTCTGTTAGTTTGCTTCCTCTGAAAGGAATGTGTATTTGATCATTATCCAGTGCCCGGATACATTCCTTGAGAGCCAAAAGGCTCTTGTTGATCTCTGCACCCTCAATTCTGGCACAAGGCGTAAGCATAAGGAAATATGAATATCATACAGCACCAGCACAATAAGCAGAAGACCAAATCATACTGCAAAAAAAACACAATACCTTGTTTGTTTGTCATTATCTGTTGTATCAGCACCACGCTCACTTCCAGCAAGATCAATAAATGACATTTTCCCCACAAGCTTTGTATTCTTTGCTTCAATAGCATCTCGGTCTCTCTGTCTCCGGGTTTCAGTAACTGGGATATGCTTTTTCACAGCCAATTGCAGAATAGCATGAGATCGTGATGACTCTTCATTGGCTCCAGTTGTGCCTGTGCTTCTTGCAGCATTTCCTTTCTCAATGTATTCTTTGACAATCTGGACATCAGAAACCTCAAACTCCTGTAAACCAACAATACAGACCTGTTTCTTTCCATCTTCTCTCATTAAGAGTTGCCTACCAAAAACAAAAGAATAAAAATGTAGCCTGATTTAAATATATAAAAATAAAAATCCATAAAATGAAACCAAAAGGATAACAATGTACCATGAAACTATACAAACATAATTTCAAAAAAAAAAAAACAGATTTTATTTCCCAAGGAAATCATTCAAAAATTGAACTTGACTAGTTAGAGCTTGATTAGCAATTCTACAAACAAAAGTACAAATAAATACAAGTCATCACTTGGCTTAAATGCTTAGCCCGTTGATTACACATTTCCACTAGATCTGACAATGGGAAAGTGTTTCACACATCTGGAGACAACATGATTCAACTAACTCTGAACCAGGAGCCACTGTTATAAATGGTGTTCATCCTCCAGACTCTCACCCCACCATTTCATCATATGACACAGATAAATACTACTCCCTTAGTCCTCAAATATAAGGGTTTCTGAATTCTGAGTTTGTCCTAAGTTCGAAAAATTTATAGGGAAGTAAATCAGCATCTACTACATTAAATAAGTAAATTACTAAACATATTTCAGAATTATCCTAAAGATGCTCATTTGGTTCCACAAATATTATCGTTCTTTCCTATAAATTTGGCTAGACTTAGGATAACCCAGAAATCCTTATATTTTGGATGGAGGGATAGGGCAGCAGCATGAAACCAGTACATAAGACGAGCGCACAAGAAAAAAAAGGAACAAGAATCAATGTGACCACTTGTATTATACTCTCTCCATTTCAAATTTCAAATTGTAAGACGCCTGGCTTTTCTACATACATAGCTTTTGCTATGCACTTGATCATACACTATGTCTAGATACTTAGTAGAAGTAATGTATCTATGAAAGCCAAAACGTCTTACAATTTGGAACGGAGAGAGTACTTTAACTATACATAATAATCTGCATGTGACCAGTGTGTCCATCTGATCAATGACCCAAAAACAGAAATTTCAACCAATGGATTATTACTATGCCAAACATGAACATAAGAATTCAAGTAACCAACCTCCTTTCGCTGAGAAGATCGAAGAGTTTGCCACCATAAATTTCAAAGTAGCTGAGCCACAACTTGAAATGTTGATTCCGATACATAGGTTGATGTAAAAGACAAACCATATCATGTGCAGCTCTAAGAGGTAGGGGTTGCATTGTATAGGTCTTGCCACTGCCTGCACATAGAGATTCATAAGCCAAGCTACCAAGCAAAACAATAACAAACTCAGGAGTAACAAACTATATACAAGAACAGTCCTTATCATAATTCACCAAGACTACCATATACATGTAACATCCAGCTGAGACAGATAAACAGAAGACCTTGGCATTCAGACTAGAGGTGTCAATGGGGACCCAATCCCCGATCCCCATGGGGAATTCCTAGATTAGAAGATGGGGAGGGGGGCAATTAATCCCCACGGGGATTTAAACGGGGAAAATTTAGTTCCCATCAGGTTTGCAGGGACAGTGATGGGGAACAATCCCTCGTCTCTGTTCCCCGCGAACCCACCCTATGAACTTGCTCTTACTCCAAATTATTACCTTGGCATGTTAAAATTCTACCAAAATCTCAACAGATAGCCTAGTATAAATGGCAAAATAAACCATAAAGTAGATGTCTCTTGTAATATGAAATTTTGCTTGTTCAATTTATATGGACACCACAGATTTGCACTTTCTCTCCAAATATTCTATTTCGTAACGGGATGGGGATGGGAGAAAAAGCTCCCCCGCGAGCATTCGCAGGGACGGGGAGTCATCCCTGACAGGGAATTCCCCGTTGACATCCCTAATTCAGACAATAAGCAGCATGTAGTCCAAGTACCATCAATTTTAAGCACCTCCTCCCCCCTGTCAAGGGCATCAGGCCCTAGGGTAGCTGGCCCTTCGCTACGGAGTTCGTAGCCTCGGTCCGTCGTCTCCAGCGAGGTTTGCCCCTCCACCGCAGGCTTGTTGGTAGACGAGATAGAGATAGGGTTTAGATAGGGTTTAGAGATAACAAATCTTGCTTAATCCATCAATGTGCGGGTACGGGGATTATATGGCCCTTGGCCCAACCGACTGAGAGCTAATTGCTCCTAAAACAAAGGACTAATAATAGGAAACTAATTATCCTGTAATCCTAGCCACTGATGGTGGCCTGATCGCGGCCGTCGTGGTAAACTATTAAAGTGGCAATGTGTCAAATCTCAGAAGCTTGGATTTATCATATTCAATGGGTCATGAAAATCGATGCTGGTAAAACCTCTAGAGTAAAATGCTTGACAAGCACAAAGTTTACCATTAAACAAATTGCAGTAGAGAATTTGAAGCATGGTAAACAGAATGGCAAGCGCAAGGTTATTTCCAAAGAGTTCACCGAGGAGATAAAACAAATAATCATTAGCGCAGTCTAGGACATAAGTCACAATTTCACCAAAAGAAAATAGGCTTCTAGTGTTTAGCTTATATAACCTGTCTGTCCATATGCAAAGCATGTCGCTTTTGTCCTTTGGAAAATTATTGGTATAATAGGCTCCACAGTCTCACGGTACACCTGTTAAACAAAACAGCAAGTACAATGTCAAAAAATGTAGACAAATACAAGAAAGGAGACATTCTACAACATCCATTGGGGGCAATGCAAGATAATTGCTTTTAGAGATCAATTACTGAGGATAATTATAATTATAAATACCTCATCATTAGTTACATTCTCGTCCAAAACAGTGTCAAAGCAGAAATCATGCTTTTCCACGTAAGCTGTCAAATCCACCTTTCAGTGAAAACAATACATTAGTATATTTGATATGAACAAGTATTCAAAATGTTTGGAATGCAACTTATGTTCCTAAAGCATGTTGACTCATGCATCTACAAACACATTGATTTTCATTAACAGAGCAAGCATGCAATACACTTATAATAAAATAGTAAAATTAGGAATGGTTTATCTCTCAGTCAGTCCTGCTTTCAAGAAAGTTATTTTGCAACCCTGGTAAAAAAAACTACATTCAATTTCAGTTATAATCCCTTCATCCCAAATTCTAAGACATTTCAAAAATCTTGGAGAGTCAAAGCATCTCAAGTTTGACCAAAATTATAGAGAAAATTATAAAGATTTATGATATCCAATATATATACTATGAAAATATAATTGATGATGAATCTAATAATACTTAGTTGACATCATAAATGTTATTATATTATCATATAAATTTGGTCAAACTTGAGATGCTTGGACTCTCCAAGATTGTTGGAATGCCTTATAATTTGGGATGGAGGGAGTAGATAATGACAACACCATGCGGATTATTATAACAATGTACATCTAGGCCCAGAATCAACATACTACCCACTTCTCTACAAGGACAGGCTAACTGCAGGCAGATGCAGACGAGCACTTAATGAACTCAAAATGCCAACTGAAATTAATATCTTTGGCAATCAGACCATTCAATTTCTGAAAGTGCTAGTCATCTTCCATTCGATCAGAACAGTCACCTTCAGCACTTCAAATCATGCCTGTTCATTCAAGTTTTAATGCATAATTACCTAAATCATGTTGGCATCAGTTAGTGTTGATTTATTTCTTAAGCAAAGACAAAGCGAATGTAAATATTGTCAAACACGCAGGTTTCCCTACATACACAGGTATAGTGGTTATCATGTAACACGTCAAAGGAGAACAAGTATTGCATCTTTCTCTTCCAATGTTCATCAATAAATATCATCACTAGCATCCAAAATTAATCAAACTATTCCAATAAGCCCAATAAGATAACTTTTCGATATTTGAAAAAAAAAATTAACTACTTTGTGAACTACCAAACACAGAAATAATTAAGTACTTGGGTGAACAGGCAGTACCTTTAGTTTAGGTTCATGGACAGTCAAGAATTGAGAATTGTGTACATCTATGATGTCTTCCTCTTTTCGAGATATCTCCTTTTTGTTCAAAGGTCTTTTCCTTACCTGCAAGTCGATGAGATAAAGAAAGGTTTTTTTTTCAATGAAATAAGATATAAAGAAAGTGGATTTTGATTTAAGAGTATGCCAGTAGTTGATCAGAAGATGGCAGCATCAACATACCACGACTTTAATCTTGCTACATTACTTTCTCTAGCACCGACCACAGTGTTCTCTTTTTCGTTGGTGAAGGCACTACTCCGGTTGTCTACTAGACCTTGCTGGTTTTCTGTTATTACATCGTCGTCATCGTCATCCATTTCTTTTGGCATAAAAGGTGAAGGCTCAAATGGTTCTGATGCAGCATTCTGACAAAAGAATAAGGTAATTAGATTAGATGCACGAAAATGATATTGCAACTTATGAAACAGATAGGGAGATAATTTTTAAAAACATCTTAATCAACTGGATCATCTCCCCAGTTTCTAGAAGGAACAGGGAAGAAGGGGGAAAACAAAGTGTAGACATGCATTTTTTGGAGTACTAGGTCATCTTGCAGGTAAAATCTAGAGAAATACCTCAGAAAGAAGCTCACTGTCATCCATTGCATGAAGATCCAAAAGGCCAGCCCCAAATTCACCTCTAAGTTCAGGTGAATAAAATCCATCTACAGGAGCACCACCAGCAAAGCTCTGTCCTGTTGGAGTATAGGGCTCTGATATAGATGCAGATGCTAATTCGCCATTAAAATTTAGGCTCCTCAATAATGTATAAAGCTTCTGTTTTTCCTCGATTGATTGTGGCCCATATCCCTACAAAACAATACTACCTCATTGTTAAACTACATAGACACGGTCAGTCGCAGTAAATGTACATTAATAAAGCTCCGACCAGCAAAAACAAATTACATATACTTCAACTACACAGGAACCTTGCACATAGATCTAATACGAAGTGCATGCACTTCAAATCACTGTGAATGAGTAAGTCCTAAGTGTTAGATATATAATTGTATATATCCTAGGGGGTCCTATGTAATTGTGTTTACTTGTACTCCAAGTCATGTATGACTATATATATGAAAGTCACCCAACCCCTAAGGGTAAGAGGTGTTCCGCTATCTCTCTACATGGTATCTTTCGCCTAGGTTTAGATCCTAACCCTAGCACCACCACTTCCGCCGCCGCCTGATCATCAAGCCGCCGCCGCTGCACACCCCCCCTGCTGTCGCTGCGCCGCCTATCCAGGCCGCAGCCGCAACACCTGCCGCCGCCGCAGCCAACCCAGGCTGCCGCCGCCGCTCCCTGCTCTCTCCAGACGGCCGACGGCTACAAGCTACGTAGCCGCGGTCCGGCAAGCCAAGGGCTCGACGCCCTTGACAACCCCAGTACCGACCGGAGTGTGGCCGGACATTGGCCTTGACTTCATCGAGGCTCTACCGCGCGTCAAAGGCAAATCCGTCATCTTAACGGTGGTGGATCGCTTCAGCAAGTACTGTCACTCCATACCCCTCGCTCACCCGTACTCTGCTGAGTCTGTGGCACAGGCGTTCTTCACCGACATCGTCCGCCTCCATGGCATGCCACAATCCCTGGTTTCGTATCGCGATCCGGTGTTCACCTCCACTTTTTGGCGGGAGCTGATGCGACTCATGGGCGCCAAGATGCACATGACCACGGCGTTCCACCCACAGTCCGATGGCCAGTCGGAGGCCGCCAACCGCGTCATCACCATGTACCTACGTTGTTTCTCCGGCGACCGTCCACGCGACTGGCTACGGTGGCTGCCCTGGGCGGAATACACCTACAACACTGCATATCAATCGTCCCTGCAGGAGACGCCGTTCCGCGTGGTCTACGGTCGTGACCCACCGACCATCCGGTCCTATGAAGACAGCGAGACGCGGGTGGCTGCAGTGGCTAGAACGATGGCCGAACGCAAGGAATTCTTGGCCGACGTCCGGCATCGTCTAGAGCAGGCTCAGGCGGTCCAGAAACGCTACTACGACAAAGCACATCGTCACGTCGTCTACGCGGTTGGGACTGGGTTCTCCTCCGTCTTCGCCAACGCCCCATGGCCTCCCTGTCCTAGGCACCGAAGAGCAAGCTGCAGCCGCGTTTCTATGGGCCGTACCGCGTCACCGAGCTCATCAACGAGGTGGTTGTGCGCCTCGAGCTGCCACCCCGCGCCAAGTTGCACGACGTTTTCCACATCGGTCTCCTCAAGAAGTGGGTCGGCGAGTCTCCAGGATCGCCTCCACCACTCCCGGCTGTTCACCATGGCGCCATCAGTCCCGAGCCGGAGCGTGCGGTACGCACTCGCTTAGCTCGCGGGGTTCGACAGATCCTCATCCGCTGGAAGAGCGAGCCAGCAGCTTCGGCCACATGGGAAGACATCGACGCTTTCTCCGCCAAGTATCCAGCATTCCAGCTCGAGGACAAGCTGGTAGTCGAGGGGGGGAGAGATGTCATGTACGGAGTCCCGTACTCCAGGAGAAGGCGAGCCCGTGACGTGCGCAGGGCAGCCGAGCGGGCCGCAACCGGATTAGGGGCGGCACAGGAGGCGTTGGCCCAACCGACAAGTGGCTAGGATCAGGAAATAGATTACATCTAGCCTTTTATTTAGCCTTTAATTTAGGAGGGATTTACTCCATGCAGTTACGAGCCTTAGGCTATTTATTCATGTAATCGGCACCTTGAGATATTAAGCAAGATTTATATTCCAATCTCATCTATCTCTCCTAAGCCTACGGAGGAGGGGTATAACCTCACCGGAGAAGACGGACGACGGCTACGAGCTACGTAGCCGCGGTCCGGCAAGCCAGGGGCTCGACGCCCTTGACAGTTCTTTTCTACCGACATCCTAGAATCATTGTTGCCAAACTTTGAACTATCAACATGTTTAAATGTATGAACTATGATGATTGGCTCCATGAAAAATATACTAGTTCTATCACTAAAAAAAGTTTCATAAATATAAAGATATAAAGTGCAAACAAAGAATGGATGGTGTTCAAATGTATGAGCTATATTCAGGCAGGGTGGCAAAAACTCGGCCATGTCTACAACTGGAAAATTCAAGAAGAATTCAGAAGATACATGGTTACAGGTACGTCTCCATGGATTCCATTAAACAGACGTACAAAAGATATATGGCTACTGCCGGCGCAGAAACCAGAGAGGACCAGTCCAACGCGTAATAGGCAAGAGACGGAATCTTGGACAGACCTGCACGAGAAGACTCGGGAGAAGGCCGCCGCCACCAACGCTGCTGAGGCCACCGCCACGGAGGTCGCCGGCCCCGGCCCCGCCCGCGGCCGAGGACGCCGCGAGGTGCTGCAGGCCTGCGGACTGCAGCCAGCGGGCCATGACGGCGTCCCCGGAGTCCCCGCGGTAGCTGACGAAGCCGCAGCGGCGGCGGAGGCGCCACCTCCGCCGCCGCCGCGCTGGGACCGCTTCTGAGGCGCCAACTTGACGTCCGGCGCCGCGCGAATCCTGGTCCTAGCGGAATGCTAGGCGCGGAGGCGGCGGGATCTGGCGCCCGAGACGGCGCTCAGATCTGGACGACGAGGCCGGCAGGCAATGCCGATCAATCAGTGTAGCGCCGAATTGGGTGGGTATCGAGGAGGATCGGGGACGGGGTGGATCGAATTGGAGGTTGATGCGAGGGCGAGAGGAACTAGGGATTGGTTTGCGGAAGCGGATTGGGGTGGAGTTTGAAGGTGGTTCTGAAATGGCTTTCACAGAAGGCGAGATGTTCCGCGGCTGCTGCGTGTTGGTGGCCTTGATGCTGCTGCTCACCAAGTTTGAAAATATACACCACGCAGAGGAGAGAGAGGGAAGGCGGATTTTACTTTTTTATATATACGTGGAAAAGGTAGAAAGTAGTATGGGATTAAAGAAACTATTGAGAAGCAGATTCAAATGTTTTCAGCACAAAAAACGGAAGCGCAGCGTGAGCCGTGTGCCACTGCCGCGTGGGTGTGGCTGCGGCTACAAGTTTTGAAATGCGTGTTCGATAACCATGGTATAGTGATGACAATAGGTCTTATAAGCCTGTTGATCGTCTCATCATTTCGGTGGTTGATAAATCGGTTGATACTATTTTTTGTTGTTTTTATGTGAGAGAAAAACATTGTTTCGGTGTCTGATAAGCTAAGCCAACAAGGCGATGATAAGGAATCAACAAATTATTGGGAGAGGCCAGGCACCCCTCAGCCCCTGATCATCATCATCATATAATAAGGCTCCCTTTGGTTGGGATTTTAAACCTGTTTTTGCTCTTGTAAAAGCCAAAAAGCCAACCAAATGGTCAAAAAGTCGCATGTGTTTTTGTCCAAAAATAGCCTTTACCCGGTACAAAACTAAAAGCAGGTTCCCATGCTTTCAACTGCTTTTGGGGTAAATATTTACCCACCTGCCACTGATTATGAACGTACCAGTACGTTTGTGTTCTTTGTTTTTCCCTTCGCTTGAGCTACAGCCGCACGACGCGATGCGCACAAAGCACGGGGATGCTTCGCCTGGCGCACCTCCTCCTCCAAGCCTGGCGCACTGGACCCCCGTACCCTGCTCCGGTGAGCGCGAGCGAGGGACACTAGCACCGGCCCTAGCCCCAGCGAGCGTGGGCGAGTGGCTCCAGCCCCGCACTCCCTTCCCCCCCCCCCAAGCCCTTGGCACACCACCTCCTCCTCCAAGCTCGGCGAGCGGCACCAGCTCTGCCCCCTCCCCCCAAGCCCTCGGTGCACCTCCTCATCCATGCCCGGCGTGACTACGGGGTCTACTGGATCTAGTGCAGGTCGATTGCGGGCTTCCCTTCCCCTGCTCTGGCCCCGGCTCCCTCCTTCGATGAGCACCCTCCTTGCGAGTGGCACCGGCTCGACCCCGACCCCCTCCTTCGGCGAGCACCTTCCCTGCTCTGCATGGTTGCGCGACCGGCGAGTCCCGCGAACGACAAGCCCCTTCACTATAGGGCGGCGACTCCCTCCCTCGCGCGTGCATAGGAAGAAGAGGGAAGAGGTGAGACTCCCCATGTGTTTGGTTTTGAGTAATGGATGAAACCTACCTAAGTACTAACCTTGATCTCTAAGTGTGAATCATGAGATATGTTGGTACATGCCATGTGGTGGAGCCAATGGATCAATGTGGTGATGGCAAGGCTCTAGCATGGTGGAAAGGAAAATGGTGTGAAAGCAAAGGTGATAATAGGAACCATTTTCGGTTTGGTGATCAAGACACCATAGAGGGCATGATCACATTTAGGATAGATGGTCATACTATCAAGGAGGGAGCTCTTGTGTTTGATTACGGTTATCTTGTGCCACTAGGTTCATATGCATTGCATTAAAATCAATTGAACTAGTGAAACAACCAACTAATTCCAAGTAAAATGTGAACTCAAAGCTAACACACGTGCATAAGTGTTGAGATCACTTAGTTCCTAAATGCACATGCAATAGAGATAACACCTAGTGGCACTTGACAAACCGCACTCACTTTTGTATTTCCCCTCTTAATAGTACGGTTGTCTATCATAAATGTGATCACACCCACTTGGTGTCTTGATCACCAAAAGAAAAAGCCCTAGCTTACACCTTTGCCTTGAATTTCTTAGGGTCTTTTCACTTTCCTTCTTCTCCAAGTGTGAGCTCTTTGCACCATTTAGCCTCCTTGATTGCTCCATCACTTGTCATCACCTTTCTTATTTGTACTAGACCTACTCAATCACTTAGAGCTAGGTTAGTACTTTAGGTTTCATCATTTGTGAACACATGGTGGATAAGTACCCATGTTTGTTCAGCTTTAATGATGAGTGATTGACCAACACGTGAGTGTTTCAGTTTGAGTGGCTTATCCTAACCTCTGCGAAAGCAGAAACTTGTGCTTGTCTATCGGCTTGTGGTGTGCAGGTGTTATGCCTAGTGATAGTGGTCAATGGCGTGGAGAAGGTTGAGTAGAGGCTTGCCGTGCCGATGGACTAAGAGCGGTGAAGGGAGGAAGCGGGGCTCGGACTGAGGGACCATGGGCGTCGGCGGACTAGTTGTGGTGGCTAGTACTTGGCATCAGCGAGTGCGAGAAGACATGAAGGTAGACCGAGTCGGCCGAGCCAAGACGGTGGACGCGCGAGTCGAGCGGAGGCTCAGGGGACTCAGAGTCCGACCAGGCGAAGACAAGGTGGCTCGCGTTGAGTGGTTTGGTGGTTTGGGCCTCAAAACCATCCGCGTCGGTTTCCGAGTTTGGGCTGCAAAACTCGGGGTTCGGTAGTTGAGCCCAAAGCTACCGGTGGCGGGTTTCCTGGGTTTGGGCCTCAAAACCTAGGCGGAGCTTTCGAGGAAGTGGGGATGACACGTAGCGGAATCCTGGAGGTTGCGTCAAGGCGACGACAACTCCTGGCAGGAAATGGGGCCGTCCATTCAAAATGCGGGAGATATGTTTCGGAGCTTGGACTGCAATGCTTAGGCTAGGTAGTTCACTCAATGTATCTAGGGGGTCTTTGGGAAATAGCCAAAGCCCGATAAGTAGGGGGTGAAGGGGTCTCCCTTATCCTATCTTTTGAACCCTAATCACTTGCCCCCTCGCTCTCTCTCTCTCTCTCTAGTTCATGAGATCCCTAGGTTGCTTCCACCAACCTTTGTAAGAACTTGAGTTTGTCGCGAGGAATCGGAGGCCGTAACCTCCGTAAGCCATGGTGGCTTCGATTTCGTGATTGTGTCCCCGTCTTGCTTGTGTTCTTCGTGTTTTGCTTTTGCTCCCTCGTTTCCTGAGATGATTTCTCTTTGTAGGTAGTAGCTCTTGCAAATCCATTTGAACCAAGTTGTGCGTAATCGTGAGGATCTTCTTTGCACCGAAGGAATTCTCCTCAAACCTCACGAGTGCGTAGATCGGGCGTTTTCCTTGCAGAGTTCTTCGTTCTTGAGCTTTTCCCCAAATCTCTTTCCTCCCTTTGCTCTAAGCCAAATTGAGCGATGATTTCTTCGGGATAGCTCCCCAACTGCACTAGGATCTTGCCTACAAAGTTTGGTTGCCATTGGTGATCATTTGGTTGAGTTTTGGGAAGATTTGGCGGAGTGTAAACAATTTTCGTGGGCTTCAGCTTTTCTGTTCGTGAGCGTCGGACCACCCTCCGGACCACCCAGCCTGTGAGCACCGGACCATTGCAAGTAGCCCGGTGGCTCTGCTGAGATTTTCACTCACGCGTCGGACCAGGCTCATTAGTCCGATGGTGAGCGTCGGATGAGGTGTCCGGAGGTAGGGTGCTTTCTATGGTTTTTGCTCTGTGGCGAGTGTGTGCACCGGACCACTTCCCATAGTCCGACGGTGAGCGTCGGACTAGCCCGGAGCCTATGGTCTGGAGCTAGGGTGCTCACTGTATCGGCCTGTCCCAGTGGGTGAAGGCGTCGGACCTGAGCTCCGGACTACTTGCTATAGTCCGGTGGCTCAGTCCCATCTGGTCTGGAGCTCCCTGTTGGTTGCTGTTTTCTCCCATTTTTCCTAGGTTCTTGCCTCTTTTCCCTAGGGGTTGAGAACCTGTGTTTTGGGGTTTCCGGTGATTTTCCTCCACTGTCGGTGAGCTCTCTTTTCTCCGTTTTCGTCTGAATCCCCGCTCGCGTTGCTCGGGGGAGGTTGAGCACCCAGCAATTGGGTTTGGTTTTTGGGAAGAGTGGCCCGAACATTTCGAGAGAAATTTGAGGCTCCCATTCACCCCCCTCTGGTCGCCATTCTCGGTCCTTCATCAATTATCCAAAACACTAGAGATCTCTCAGTTTGGCGCTCTCTGTATCGCTCTGGAAGAAAGCCCGGACGCTATGTCTTGTTCGGACGGTGAGCTCCGGACAAGCGTCTGGAGGAAAGGAGCTCTCTGGACCCTCTCTGAGTAGAGTCCGGATGCTACTGTTGTAGGTCCGGACCCAGACTGAAGGCTGCATCCGGAGACGCGTTGCAAGCTGAGGCGAAGGCGTGAACGAGTAGGTTCAAACAGTCGCTTGACCGGACGCATGGCCATTGGTCCGGATGGCGCATTGTGCGCGTCCGGAGGTTGAAACCGAGGAGCTGTATGTGCTGTTGAAGGGATTCCGGACGCTGTTGATGGTCCGGATCCTCACTGTTGCTTGTTAGGGTGCACAGTGGAATCCGGCCCAACTCGCTATACCCACGAGCCGGCGCCCCTCGGGCACAGGTCCACCGGAGCCCACAACATATCAGGCCTTGGGCCTAACTCAACCCAAAAGACTAGCCTGATAGGTGAGGGTTGCCTTCACCTTATATGTTGTGCTCCCCCACCATCAATTACCGATGTGGGACTAAACCCAACATTGCTTGCGTCCGGAGGTACGCAGAGAAGAGAAAAATGAGTGGAAAACGACTAGTTGTGAGTGGAGGCTATATAAGGTAATATGGCCGACCCTTTGGGGCACTTCTTGCACATTTTCATCACTCACACACTTGTGCTCATTTGTGAGAAGCTCCACCACTCATCTCATTGATACACTTGCTAATTTCATGAGAGATTGAGTGAACCAAGTGCATTGCTCTTTGATTGCATACTATTGGCACTTGGTGATCATCGTCATTGCGGAAGCTCTTGTTATTCTTGGAGGTTGCCACCTCCTAGATGGCTTGGTGCGACGAGGATCGTTGAGCGGAGGAAGGTGTTTGTCTCTGGCTCCGATCGATGGATTGTGAGGGGTTCTTGAACCTTCCTCGCGGGAGTTTGCGAAAGGTATCTCTAGTGGATTGCGCGTAGCTTGTGGATCCCTATCTTGTGTTGGTTTTGCGGCACCCGGTGACGGGTTTGGCGTGTGATGCCAATTAGCACGTGAACCTCCAAGTAGGTGTATTGCTACAACGAGGACTAGCTTGGTTGCAAACAAGTGAACCTCGGTAAAAAATCTTGTGTCTCATTATCTCTACCGAGGATTTCTTTTGTGATTGATTGGCTCTTCATTGGTATTCTCTCCGCGGCGGTATAACTCTCCTAATTCTAGCTTTGCATTACCTTCTTTACATTCTTGTAAAGTAGAGTAGCTCTCTAGCTTGTGTAGCCTTGTTTAGAGATATCTAAGTTGCTAGCTAAGTTGTGTGTCTTAGTCTCTATCTTGTTAGTAACTAGAATTGGCAGGTGGCTAGCCTAACCGTAGTGCTAGCGCAAACTTGCTTACGCTGTGTTTTATTCTAACAAGTTTGCCTAAGTGTTGTTGTAGAATTTTTTTAATAGGCTATTCACCCCCCTGTAGCCATTCCTAGACCTTTCAAGTGGTATCAGAGCTAGTACCCTATCATACAAAGGCTTAACATCCCATGATATTGAAGAATCATGATCCCTTATGTTTAGGCGATTAACGACAATGCTAGATCACTATGACTAACGTATGTTTTGCAGAGGCAAAGTCATTTGAGTTAGGTCATAAGTGATGCTAGATGAATGACCTTAATGGTATTCATGCCCCCAAGATGGAAATCGTTTCGGTTTCAAAGGATGGTGATAAAAGTTGAAGACTAGGCTAGTCCTTAGTGCCATGAGGTTGAGAAGGGCACTAAGTATAGCTAGGACTTTGTTTTTCCTTTGACCGTACTATAAAGGGGGGGGGGTATGAGGTTAGTAGCTTGACCTAGGAGAGTTTGGGAATGTTGGTGTATACACACATGTCACAACTAGTCCTAGAGACCCTACTAATAGCCCTTGAGATGGTAGGAGCAAAACCCCTTTAAGAGACTTAGTGAAAAGAGTTGAAATAGGGGGAGAAAAGAGCTCCGGACCAGTTGAAAGGTCCTAGATGGCTACCACTAGAG
This sequence comes from Microstegium vimineum, assembly GCA_022036555.1. Lineage (NCBI taxonomy): Eukaryota > Viridiplantae > Streptophyta > Magnoliopsida > Poales > Poaceae > Microstegium > Microstegium vimineum. Next base: position 12,228,986 of record CM039138.1, on the reverse strand, counting down.
AAAAAGGTTAGATAACACTTAAGAGAAGCTTTTTGCTCTAGCTCTACTAGGGATGCAAAGCCACCTATCCAAGCAATTCTAGTTGATTAAGTGCCTATCAATCAATAGCAAGAACCTAAGGCACTTATCTTGAGCTAGCAAGAACAACTAACAAGCAAAGCTAAGCAAGGTAAGAAAGAATGTAAATACAAGGATAGAGGTGATTGTTATACCGATGCCGTGTGAAGAAGATATACCAATGAGAATGCCCAATCACAATATGACCACCAAGAGTAGCCGGGAGACAATGGTTGACACAAAGAGTAGCCGGGGGAGGATGGATTGTATTATCTTGCACCGAGGTGCTCATACAGGGGGGGGGGTACAAGCAAGTTTACACGGGGGTGCTCAAGATGAGCTGAGGCCTAGGACTAGCAGGGCTATCCTAGGTGGTCGATTGATTGCTTGAGATGTTGATCAAGCAATCGGGGGCGTGGTGTATGCGGGTCAGAGCTGATGTCCGAATGTCTCAGCCCCCCTCCCCCCGAGGTCTATCCCGGCGTCCCCTTTTATAGATCAAGGGGAGGTGTGGGAGGCGTGTCCGCGGCGCCATGCTTGCGATGGGACATCGATCGCTGTAGCGGTGTGGCCTTCCCGTCCTTCCGGTGTTCAGGGTATGGTGATGGCAGACTAGACGTCGCCGAACGTCATGGCGCGGTACGGTTGGCCTCCTGTAGACGGGTGCAGGCTCCATAGGTGAAGCGGGACGGAGCGAATAGGACGGGCCCCATGCTGGAGTGGTTGGAGACGATGGTCGAGCCCCCTGGTCGAGGGGGGGGGGTCGAGGCCAGCGCACCCTGTCGTATCCCTGAAGACACAGTCGAGGGCTGTCCTGTTCATGGCTCGAGGGGGTGCCTCTGGATTCCGTACCTGCGACGTGGCTACAGCGGCCGCACGGTCAACGGAGGTCCAGGGCATGGGCGATGAGTTGATGGATTTGACTGCGGTAGTGGGCGCTCATGGCGTTAGGCGAGGGCAGGTAGGCGCATTGGATCCCCTTTAACCCATACCGGGAGCAGGTGAGCTGACCGAGCCTCCTGCGCGCGGGTCGTTCGTTCGACCCCCTGTCCGTCATTCGAGAGGTCGAGGCGGAGGAGCGGAGGCGGAGGGGTCATTTGTTCGACCCCCGTCCGTCAGTTGAGGTAGAGGCGGAGGGGTCGTTCGTTCGACCCTGTCCGCCAGTCAAGGTAGAGGCGGAGGCGGAGGCGGAGGGGTCGTTCGTTCGACCCCTGTCCGTCAGTCGAGGTAGAGATGGAGGGGGATCCCTCCTACCGTTTTTCCAGTATTGGGCCGGCCCATGACTGGTCGTTGTTGCCGGTGAGGGAGGCCTTTGCGTGATGGGCCTTTTCTCCATCGACTTGAACGGCTGATTGGATCCTGCCTTAAAAATGGTTGCTATGTTAAGCATTAGATTACCACACGTTTAGGGTACCCCTTACCTTTGTACCCGACAAGTACGTCTATCTATCCTAAAGGTGATCACACTCTCTATAGTGTCTTGATCACTAAACCAAAAATGACCCTATGATATACCTTTTCCTTGAGACCATTTTTGTTTTTCTCTTTCTTCTTTTCCTTAGTCCATGAAGCACTTAATCAATGCACCATTGTCATCCTTTTAGCTCCATGTGTCAAGGTGGATCACCCTAGCTAGATCATGAACTTAGCACTAGGGTAAGTCCATAGGTTTCATCAATTAACCAAAACCAAACAAGGTCTTTCAATCTCCCCCTTTTTGGTAATTGATGACAACCTTTCACAAAGGAATATATATAATGAAAATTTCACTTTGGTAGTATTAGCTCCCCCTGCATATGTGATATATGAGTTTAGTTCATTTTGATCACATATGCATGAATAAGAATTGTGGGAGAGTGAATGCTACCCAATGATGTTAAGGTATAAAGAATGGACCTTTGAAGCGTGATACCAATCGGAGTGCAATATTATACCATCCTTAGCACCATGAATGCCTAGAAACCACTTGAAAACACTTGAGAGGCAAACTTGATAGAACTAGATACCACTTGAGAAGACAAGAAAAGATCTCTAAACATGCTAGTTCTTCAAGCACCATAACATTTAGATTCTAGCATTCACCGCACAAGCATATCATGAAGATAAAAACATATGCAAGCAAGCACTTATGAATGCACAAAGATATGGAACAACTTTATTCATAGGCTTGCCCCCCTACTTGTGTGCTTTCGTTTTTCAAATTTTTCAAAAACATTTTACTTACTTCTCCCTTATTCTTTCTTTTGTGAACTACTTACTTCTCCCCCTTTGTCATCTATTATCATAAAAGATGTGCTCAAAGGTTTGATTATTGGAGATAAGTTTTAGTTGTGGTTCGATCTAGATTACTTGCCCCAAGCTATTTAACTCGGTTTAAACCATGGACAAGCTTGTTCACACATCCTAGAATGGTTATCTTGCCCATGTTGAGCTAAACATTTGGAGTTCATATTCTAGATTAAACACTAGGATTGCAAGCCCACAAATATGTCATATGCTACCACTAGATCATATCAAGCATAGAAGCAATAGTGGTACCATATAAGCATCAAAACATTTGATTTTTATGAATGAGCCTAATGAGTTGATGTCTAGATGCACTAACAAGTTCTAATAAGGATGAATGACATGTCAATCAACTTGTACCTTGCATAGCTCGAAGGAGAGGCATGTCATATATGGGGGTGCATCAACACATATTTGAGAAGTCAAGAATGTTCAATTCATTTCTTAGCTTGCAAAACCTCTTCTCATCTAATGGCTTGGTGAATATATCAGCAAGTTGATCATTGGTGCCAACACTTGTGATTTTGATATCACCTTTGAGTTGATGATCCCTTATGAAATGGTGCCTCACATCAATGTGCTTGGTTCTTGAATGTTGAACTAGATTGTTGGTCAGCTTCACCGCACTTTCATTGTCACATAGCAATGGCACTTGCTTGAATTTGATTCCAAATTCATCCAAAGTTGCTTTAATCCAAAGCAATTGAGCACAACAACTACCCACACTTATGTATTCGGCTTTGGCGGTAGAGAGTGCAACACTATTTTGCTTCTTTGATGACCAATATACAAGTGACATGCCTAGCAATTGACATGTGCCCGATGTGCTCTTTCTATCAATCTTGCATCCCGCATAGTCGGAGTCCGAATATCCAAGTAACTCAAAGTTTGACCCCTTGGGATACCACAATCCAACATCTTGTGTATGCTTCAAGTACCTCAATATTCTCTTTGTAGCCTTCAAGTGACTTTCTCTTGGAGAGGCTTAAAATCTTGCACACATGCATACACTAAACATCACATCCGGCCTAGAAGCGATCACATAGAGTAGACTTCCAATCATAGACCGATACAACTTTTGATCCACCATGTTTCCACTAGCATCACTATCCAAATGTCCATTTGTGCCCATAGGAGTGCTAATGCCTTTAGAATCTTCTAAGCCAAATTTCATCATCATATCCTTGATGTACTTTCCTTGACTCACAAAGGTGCCATTCTTCAATTGCTTGATTTGAAGACCAAGGAAGTAGCTAAGTTCACCAATCATTGACATTTCAAACTCATTTGCCATCATCGTGCCAAATTCTTCACAAAATTCTTGATTGGTTGAACCGAATATGATGTCATCCACATAGATTTGGAGCACAAATAGATCCTTACCAAGCTTCTTGGTGAAGAGAGTAGTATCAACTGCGAACACATAGTGGATAAGTACCCATGTAGTTCCGTTTTGTGATGAGTGATCGTCCAACACTTGAGTGTTTCAGTTTGAATGGCTTACTTCTAATCCTTGCGAAAGCAAGTGTGTGTCAGTCTATCGGCTTGTGCTGTGCAGGTGCTATGCCTAGTGACAGTGCTCAATGGCATGGAGAAGGTCAAGTAGAAGCTTGCCGTGCCGATGGACTAAGAGCGGTGAAGGGCGGAAGCGGGGCTCGGACTGAAGGACCATGGGCGCTGGCAGACTAGCTGTGGTGGCTAGTGCTTGGCACCGGCGAGTGCGACAAGACATGGAGGTAGACCGACTCGACGGAGTCAAGATAGTGGACACGCGAGTCGAGCAGAGGCTCAGGGGACTCGGAGTCCGACCGGGCGAGGACAAGGTGGCTCGAGTCGAGAGGTTTGGTGGTTTGGGCCGCAAAACCACCAGTGGACGGTTTCCGAGTTTGGGCCTCAGAACTCGGGGTTCGGTAGTTGAGCCGAAAGCTACCGATAGCGGGTTTCCTGGGTTTGGGCCTCAAAACCTAGGCGGATCTTTCGAGGAAGCGGGGATGGCACGTGGCGGAATCCTGGAGGTTCCGTCGAGGCGACGACAACTCCCGGCAGGAAGCGGGGCCGCCCATTCAAATGAGTGGCTGAGAGTTACCGACTTGGATTACAATGTCTTAGGGTAATTTGGTCTTTTATCTAAAGGGGTCTTTGGGAAATAGCCAAAGCCCGTTAAATAGGAGATGAAAGTGTATCCCTCATCCCACCTCTTGAACCCTAATCATTTGCACCACTTCTCTCTCTCTAACCTCTCTCTAGTTCATGAGGGCCCTAGGTTGATTTCACCAACCTTTGTAAGAACTCGCGAATCTTTTGGTGGGAATCAGAGGCCTTACCCTCCGTAAGCCATGGAGGCTTTTATTTCTTGATCGGGTCCCCGTTTTGCTTGTGTTCTTCGCGTTTTGCTTTTTGCTCCCTTTTGTTCCCGAGATGAAATCTCTTTGTTGGGAGTAGTTTTTGCAAATCCGTTTGAACCAAGTTGTTCGTATTCAAGAGGAGCATCTTTGAACCAAAGGATCCATCCTCAAACTTCTCGAGTACACAGATCGGGCGAATTCTTTGCGGTGTTCTTCGTTCTTGAGTTTCTCCCCCAAATTCTTTGTTTCCTTTCAATCCGAACTAAATCGAGCGATGATTTCTTCAGGATAGCTCCTCCATAGCACTAGAAACATGCCTACCAAGTTGGGTTGCTAGTGGAGATCATTTGGTTAGGATTTGGGAAGATTTGGATGAGAGAAAAACGAGTTTCACGTTTTCTGTGCTCTGCTCGGGGGCGCCGAACGATCTGTTGAGAGGCGCCGGACGCTAGGTCGTGCTGACGTCAGCGTCCGTCTCTCGCTCTGTCTCTGCGAGTCAAGTTGGCGCCGGATGCTCGCCAGCATCCGTCGACCACGTGCCAGACGTGTCCGTCGGTTTTGAGAGTTGCATAGCACTCTGTTCGTTTGCGTCGGACGCTCGCCAGCGTCCGTCGGGTAGCCTCCAGACGCGTCCGTCGCTTGGAAGAACTCTCTACAATCTCTCTGTGTGTTTTGCGTCAGACGCTCATTAGCGTCCGTCGAGTGTCCGTCAGACGCGTCCGTCGCCTGACTGACCTCTCGGGTTGCTCTCTGTTCTTGCGTCGGACGCTCGGCTTCAGCATCCGTCGCCTGTCTTCTCAGCGTCCGTCACCTGATTGTTTCTACTGTTTTGACTTGGGTTCTTGCCTCTTTTCCATAGGGGTCGGGAACTTGGTTTTCGGGGTTTCCGGTGAGTTTTCCTCCACTGCCGGTGAGTTCTCGTTTCTCCAATTTCGTCTGAATCCCCACTCGCGTTTCTCGGGGGAGGTTGAGCACCCAACAACTGGGTTTGGTTTTTGGGAAGAGTGGCCCGAATATTTCGAGAGAAATTTGAGGCTCCCATCAACCCCCCTCTGGTTGCCATTCTCGGTCCTTCAATTGGTATCAGAGCCGGTTAAGGATCAATCCACCTTACACGATTCTTGATCCGCAAAGGCGACATGGAGCGAGGTGTTGGTAAACCTCCTTACTTCGATGGAAACAAATTTGCCTATTGGAAGGTGCGCATGTCCGCTTACCTCCAAGGGCTTGACACGGTGTTTTGGGAGATTTGTGAGAATGAGAACTACGTGGTTCTTGACGCTCGGATCACCGATGCCCAAGTTACGCAGCATGCATCAAACGCAAGAGCCCGTAGCATTCTCTTCTCTTGTTTGTCTCTTCCGGAGTTCGAGCTTGTTTGGAGTCTCACTACGACACGGGAGATCTGGCAAACACTCTTGAGATATCATGAGGGCAACCCTCAGATCAAGTCCAGATTCTTCCACACGTACCGTAGAGAGTACGAGAAATTTTCTCAGTTGCCTGACGAATCTGTTGACGGGATGTTCACTCGCTTCCAATCTATCGTCAACAAGATGCGTGCTAATCGAGCCAACTTTCCTTATGATGATCATGAGATGACTATCAAGCTTTTGCATGCTCTTGATCGGAAGGTGTGGGAGATGAAGGTGGCTACCATTCAGGAGTCACCGAGCTATGATGCCCTGACCGTGGACGAGCTGTTCAGCAAGCTCAAGTCCTCGGAGATTGACTACAAGACCCGGGCCAAGCTTGAAAACCCGTCGAAACCATCTATGGCGTTGGTTTCTGGCCCCGATGGTACATCTTCTTCCTCCTCTGACCTTTCACACTCTTTGTTCGCTTTGTCTTTGATGTCTGTGACAGAGGAGCAAGTGGGGGCTCTTGGAGATGACGAGCTGGCCCTAGTCATCACTAGGTTCTCACGGTTTCACAACAACCGTTTGAGCTGACGACGTGGTGCTACCGTTGAGGTGATGAGGATCACTTCATCGCAAACTGCCCCAAGAAAGTTGTGGGTGACTTCACCAAGCGCAAGGACAAGCGCGAGCATCACTTCGAGGACAAGCGCAAGCCTAACGATGGCTACCACCGAAGGTCCTCCAAGAAGGTGAGCGGCAAGGTGAAGGCCAAGCACCGAGCCTTCCTCGCCTCCCTCAGTGACATCGATGGCTCCTACGACGGAGGTGCTTCTTCGAGCGATGATAAGTCCAAGGGAAAGGTTAAGGACAAGCTGAACGACCTATGCTTCTACGCCGACGCCAAGCACGATGGCTTTTGCACCATGGCGATTTAGGAAGGCAAGGTCGACAAGCGCAAGGATGACTCCGACTACGACTCCGACACACCTGAGGTATCACCCACCATCGAATCCCTCTCTCTCGAGCTTGAGTCCCTGAAGCGTGCAGTTTGTGAGAGGAACACGTTGATGAGTCAGGATGCTTTGCTCAAGCGTGCAGCTTGTGAGAGGAACGATTTTAAGGCGAAGTACCTTAGCGCGCTTCATGAGCTAGATTTTGCTAAGGCGTCGGTGGTGGTTACCGAGGAGGTAGAGTGTGATGCTTGTGCCATTCACATGTCTGATCTTGTCACTCTCCAGGACAAGTATGACACTCTACTTGAGGAGGTCAGTGAGCTGAAGGCGGCCTAGCTTACTTGGTGCGTGCAAGTCTTGCTTAGGCTTGCGTTCTGAGCTAGCACAGAAGGATGCTAAGATCATTGTGTTAGAGAAGGTCAGCTCAGATAGCACTATAGAGTCAGATCGCTTTGAGGCTTTGGAGCTTGAGATAGCATCGTGCAGACACGATAAGATGTGTACCGAGGAAGAAAACACATACCTTCGGTCCATCTTGAGTTGGGTGTCTTGCCGAGAGCCGCAGTTGGGGATGCTGCTTAGCCAATGCAAGCGGGCTGGCAGCACGGGAGTAGGCTTTGCTATAGGTGGGAAGGATGATAGCATGTTTGGTAAGATCGGTGAGTGCAGTGGTTTGAGCATGAGTGAGACACCCACCACACCTCCCAAGTTTACCAAGTTTTCCCCACCTAAGCCTACCGACCCTACCAAGCTACCTATGAGAAATGGTGTGTTTGAAGAGCCACCCAAAACCACTCCATAGAAGCAACTGTGGATTGCAAAACCGAACCATCTTCGCAACCCACTTGACACACTGCCAGGCATCTCTAGTGATCCCCTTCCTAAGAAACCTAGAGCCACCCAACCCAACAAGAGAGTGCCTACCAAGAGTGTGGTGAGGTACCATTGTGAGTATTGTGAGCAGGATGGACACTTGGCTGAGTTTTTCTTTAGGAGGAAGAGAGATGATCGGAGGCAGGTTGAGTTGAACAACCGGGACATGTACCACCCACGAGTTGGGGTGCGTGAACCGGAAGTTCATAGGTGCACTTATAGACCTAGAGGTACAATGTCTCAAGGTGCTAGGCCTTAGGAGGCGAGACCACATGGTGGTCGTGCCAGGCGGGGTACCGGTCGTGACCCATACAACTACGGGCCTCGTGGCGGTGGCTTTACTCCACCCTTCTTTAGTGGACCACGTTTTTCCTATCGTGGTGATCGCTATCCCTCCATGGGACAGGAGATGTTTGGTTTTTCTCCTAACCCATTCTTTGGGCAAATGGGACAACACTGGTATCCTTCATAGTTTACTAACCCCAGTGTTGCATCGTTTGCTCACCCTATGTATTTTTATTGATGTAGGAAGGAGGACTGGAGGAGACTTGGCTTGTGGATTCCGGATGCTCACGCTATATGACCGGAAGTGCCAAGTGGTTCTCCAACCTTGACCCCGTGCACCACACTGAGTATATCACGTTCGGGGACAAGAGTAACGGTAAGGTTTTCTCCCGGGGGTCCATCCGAGTGAATTCTTCTTTTGTCCTCAAGGATGTTGCTTTGGTTGCGAATTTGCATTTTAATCTTCTTTCGGTTTCGCAACTCCTTGGTGACGGTTTTGAAGTGAGTTTCAAGCCTTCTCTCTTGGATTTTGGACTCTCGTGGTGAGCTTGTTTGCTGGAGTTTACCCTTCGGGAAGGTTTTTCGTGCGGATTTTTCTATCTCTTCCGGACCTTCTCGTTGTCTTCTTGCCGGTTCTTCTTCCGAGCTTTGGAAGTGGCATAGGAGATTGGGATAGTTGAGTTTTGACTTGCTTGCAAGGCTTAGCTCAATGGACCTTATCCAAGGATTGCCAAAGCTAAAGTTCGAAAAGGATTTGGTTTGCCATCCTGGCAGGCATGGCAAGATGGTTGCCGCTTCCCATCCCCCTATGACTGAGATCATGACCACTCGACACGGCGAGCTCTTACACATGGACACAGTTGGTCCAACTCGGGTCAGGTCGGAAGGAGGGAAGTGGTATGTGGTTGTAGTCGTTGATGACTACTCGAGATACTCTTCGGTGTTCTTTTTTGAGAGTAAGGATGAGGCTTTTCCTTTGGTTCAAGATCTGATTTTGAGATTGCAAAATGAGCTACCTAAGAATGCCATGAGAGCTATCAGCAGTGACAATGGCACATAATTCAAAAATGCTCACTTTGCATCTCTTTGTTCTTCCTTGGGTCTCGACCATCAGTTTTCCTCACCTCACACTCCCCAGCAGAACGGTGTTGTTGAGCGTAAGAATTGGACCCTTGTTGAGATGGCCAGGACGATGCTCGATGAGCATAGGACTCCTAGGCGATATTGGGCCGAAGCACTCAGTTCTGTTTGCTATGTTTCCAATCGCATTTTTCTTCGAGCTTTCAAGAAGAACACATCTTATGAGCTGCGATTTGGGAGACCACCCAAGGTAAGTCACCTACTGGTGTTTGGGTGTAGGTGCTTCATCCTCAAAAAGGGCGGTAAGTTGGATAAATTTGAATCACACTCTTCTGATGGTATCTTTCTTGGTTATTCTACTCACTCTCATGCTTATCGTGCACTTAACCTTGAGACTAACCGAGTGATGGAGACTTGTGAGATTACCTTCGATGAAACTATGCCCTGTGTTTCCACTGCTTTTGAGCTTGCATGTGATGATGAGCTGAACACTAGAATTTTAGTGGAGGAGGAGCAGGACGACACCGATTGGGGTGATCTCGAGCCTACTTCACAGGCTGCCCCAGTCGACCCTGCGACGTCCACTTTGGCTCACGGTCCCGACCCGACTACTTCCTCTACATGGGGTCGTTCGAACAGTTTTCTCAGTCGGTGCCCGTTGCACCTGAGGGAGCTCCAGCTGTTGTCGAGGGGGAGGTCACTTCGTCCAGGCAGGCTCCCTACCATATCCAGCAGCAGCACCCACCGGAGAACATCATCAGCGATATTGACTGTCGAGTCACGCGGTCCAGGTCCTATATCTCTCACTTTGCTCACTCGGCTTTTGTCGCTTCTTTTGAGCCCTGGGGTGTTGGACACACTTTGATGGATCCAATTTGGATTAATGCCATGCATGAGGTGTTAGAAAACTTTGAGCGAAACCGTGTTTGGGTCTTAGTTCCTCAACCACCTAGTTGCCACCCCATAGGTACCAAATGGGTTTTCAAAAATAAACAAAGTGAGGATGGGGTGGTAGTGCGCAACAAGGCTAGGTTGGTAGCTCAAGGCTTTTGTCAAAAGGAGGGAATAGACTATGAGGAAACCTTTTCTCCCGTAGCTCGTTTAGAAGCCATTAGAATCCTTCTAGCTTTTGCGGCTTCTAAGGGTTTTAAACTTTTTCAGATGGACGTTAAAAGTGCTTTCTTAAACGGCTACATAGAGGAGGAAGTTTATGTTAAACAACCTCCCGGTTTCAAAAATCCCAAGTTTCGAAACCATGTTTTTAAACTTCACAAAGCTTTGTATGGTTTGAAACAAGCACCTAGAGCATGGTATGATAGGCTAAAAACCTGTTTGCTCGCTAAGGGTTTTAAAATGGGATCGGTCGATAAAACGTTGTTTCTCCTCAAGCAAGGCAAAGACACTCTCCTAGTCCAAATATACGTTGATGATATCATCTTTGGTGGTTCTTCTCATGCTCTTGTTGCCAAGTTTGCAGATCTTATGAGCAGGGAATTTGAGATGAGCATGATGTGAGAGTTGACCTTCTTTCTCGGGTTGCAAATCAAGCAAACCCGGGAAGGGACGTTTGTGCACCAAGGCAAGTACACGAAGGGCATTCTGAAGAAGTTTGACATGGGTGAGGCAAAGCCTCTTTCGACGCCCATGTCGACTACAACTGCCTTGGATGTGGACGAGGAAGGAGAGGCGGTGGACCAGATGGAGTACCAAAGCATGATCGGGTCGCTTCTGTACTTAACAGCGACTCGGCCAGACATTCAGTTCGCCGTCTGCTTGTGTGCACGCTTTCAGGCGTCCCCACGGACTTCGCACAAGCAGGCGGTGAAACGTATCATGAGGTACTTACGTTTTACTCTCGAATTTAGTCTTTGGCTTTCCACCTCTTCCTCTCTTGTGCTTTGCTGTTATTCTGATGCCGACTTTGCCGGTTGCCGTCTTGATCGGAAGTCCACTTCTGGGACTTGCCAGTTTCTCGGGTCCTCTCTTGTGTCTTGGTCGTCTCGCAAACATTCTAGCGTGTCACAATCGATGTGCGAAGCTGAGTACGTTGCCGTGGCTAGCTATTGCTCGCAGTTGATTTTGATGATTGCCACTTTGAAAGATTTTGGTCTTGAGCTTACTAAGGTGCCTCTACTTTGCGATAGCACGAGTGCAATTAGTGTGGCCAAAAATCCCGTGCTTCACTCTAAGACCAAACACATTGAGGTCCGCTTTCATTTCTTGCGCGATCACTACGAGAAGGGCGACATTGACCTCCGGCATGTCGAGACCCAAAACCAGCTTGCAGACATTCTCACAAAACCATTGGATCAAGCTGCGTTTTCTCGCCTTCGGGGCGAGTTGGGTGTTTGCTTTCCTTTTTAGTTGAGGGAAGCTCTTTGTGTATCATATTTCTTTTTGGTTCTTATTTGTATTTTCTTTCTTTTCTTTGGTGTCTTTTTAGTGTTAATTGGTGTCATTGCATTTTGCATCTCATTTGCATTTGTGACATAGTTCATTTTAAGCTTCATACCTATAGCCGATATAATGAATCTATGCTCTGTTTGAGGTGCTTTATGTGTCTATGGTGTTGCCTAACTTAGACTCTCTTTGATCTCTTGATATGCAATAGAGCTAAGTTAGAAAATCTTTAAAACTGAATTTAATTCCCCATGTCACCTCTGAAATGGCACTAGCATGTGTAGGATTTTGAAGATCCTCCTTAGCTGTCTTGTATATAACTTGTAACTATGGCTCTTCATTGATTCATTCACTACCTTTGAGCACCATGATTAAATTAATAAAATGAAATTTCTCTCTATTTTGTGAATTGGAAAGATCGAGTTGGGTCTGCATTGTGAGCACTTCACCGTGTGTTTGAGACTGCTTCCCATATGGGTTGATACTTGAGCGATGTCGTGTATGACTAAAACCGGTGTGTTAAGTCCTTTGACTTCACCCGGTTGGTAAGGGGCATCACCTTGCTTACAACCACTCGCATACAACTTGAAATGTGCCTAAAACTGAAATTGGCTGCAAACCTCTGAAATTTGGAAAATTCATTCAGTTGGGTCATTGGCTTGTTGTATGAACTTTGCTAGGGATAGTTTTACTTGCTATACATGAGATTGCTTTGAGATAGATCCTATCTTGTTTGCCATGTCTAGGTGTCTCTAGGGGGTGATACGCTTTCTCTGCTCTCACATGACATGCTCTCTAAAATAGCTTCTAAAGTGATCTTAAGCTCAACTTGCGTATTTGTTGGGCACGTAGAGATTTTTCCTATTCTCACAAGATCACATCACTTAGAGCATTTATTCATTATCTTAGCTCTAAGTATGAAGCTTTTTGCACTCATTTTGCATTTCATGGCATCTGTAGCCGGACTTTGAGTTTTGATGAGCTACATGCGTCAACAAGGGGGAGAAATGTGCATTTCATTCATATTCAAACAGAGGGGCGAAAATGGTGCATTCTCATACTTGCATTAGTCAAGGGGGAGAAATTGGAAATTGTGGCCTTTTGAGCTTTGGTCCGCTTTGGTCCTTCAATTGGTATCTCTTTTGCGTACTTGGCTCGTTTCACCCTTCTTGGTATCTTAAGTGTGCTTTTGCCCAGGGGGAGCTTTTGCTAGATGTGTTGAGCCTTTGACTCTTCTGGAGGGTCTAGCATGCCTTGTTGGTTCCGACAGGTTTCGATTGGCTTTTTGAGCCTTATTTGGTTTAATTGGTATCTTTGAGCTTCTCTTGGTGCTTCAATTGGTATTCTGAGTTTTGCGAGCTTTGATTGGTATCTTTGGCTCGCTAGCGGTGTTGAGCCCGTTTCTGCCTCTTCTTGAGGGCTAGCTTTGTTTTGCTTGGTTGCGTCGAGCCGTTGCCCATGTCTGTAGAATCATGGACCCTTGTGTTTAGGCGATTAACGACAATACTAGGTCACTATGACTAACGTGTGTTTTGCAGAGGCAAAGTTGTTAATGTTAGGTCATTAGTGATGCAATTTGAATGGGCTTAATGGATATTCATGCCCCCAAGATGGAAATCGTTTTGGTTGCAAAGGATGAAGATACACGTCGAAGACTACGCTAGTTCTTAGTGCCATAAGGTTGAGAAGGGCACTAAGTTTAGCTAGGGATTTTTTTTCCTTTGACCGTACTATAAAGGGGGGTATGAGATTAGTAGCTTGACCTAGGAGAGTGGGTATATGCACACTTGTCACAACTTGTCCTAGAGACCTTGCTTTCAGCCCTTGATAAACCCTAGAAATGGTAGGAGCAAAATCCCTTGAGAAACCACAGCGAAAACAGTTGATATAGAGGGAGAAAGAGGCTCCGGATCACTCTGCTAAGTGGGCGTCGGACCAATGAGAGTGGTCCGACGGTCCCTGACTTAGGCAAAATTCCAGCTCAAGGAGCTCCGGACCAGCTGTCTGGAAAGCGTCGGACCATAGGAGAGTGGACCGATGGCTTAGTTCAGAGAGAGAGAAGGCTCTAGACTAGTCTGACGGTGTGTCCGACGGCTAGTCCGATGCCTCAAGACAGGAGGTTGGGTTCATGCAGAGAGCTCCCTGGCTCCAGACCAGAGCGTCGGACCAGGGCACCGGACCAAGGAGAGTGGTCCGGTGGTTCGTAAAAGAGAAGATGTTTTTTACTCAGAGAGCACCGTGGCTCCGGACCAGTGCGTCGGACCAGAGCATCGGACCAAGCAGAGTTGTCCGACGGTGCCTGAGTTTGAATCCAGAGTGAGCTCCAGACTAGTGTGCATGGTCCGGTGGTTTAGGCTCCGGATTAGTCCGGTGGCTTCGCAAAGAGAAGAAAAAGTAAAAAACGGCTAGTTTTGGAGGTGGGAACTATTTATAGTTGCCCCCTTTGTCCTTAGAGGCTCTCTTGGCCATTGTTTCAGCTGGTGACACCTTGAGAAATCTTTTGGAAAGTCAAGAGGCTAGTGAGGGAGAGTTTAGAGAGAGTTCATCTTGTTCTTCCCTCCTAGAGTGATTAGGAGTGACTTGTGTGCATCCATCCACCTTCCTAGCCTTGAGTTGGTCAAGTGAAGGTCTTGTGCTTGTTACTCTTGGTGTTCGACAGCACCTAGACGGTTTGGTGGTGTTCGGAGGAAGTGATCGCTGGGAGATTGTTGGCGACTCTTCTCCAAGCTTATGTGATCGGTTGTGGGTGATTCACCGAGCCGGAGTGGCGAAGAATCAGCCCGTAGAGAGCACTCTACCCTTGCGCGGGTAGAGGGAGAGCGATACCTTGCGAGGTGCTCCAACGAGGACTAGGGGGGTATGTCGACACCTCGATACCTCGGGAAAAAATATCACTGCGTCACTGAGAATCTCTTTTCCCTAGCTCTTTACATTTCCGCATTACTTTCCATCTTGTCTTCATCTTACCTACTAGAATTGCTTAGGTTGTTTTTAATTCCCATGAATTGCTACCGCTTTCTAGCTAGGACACACGGATCGTAGGCACTAGGGGGTGATTGGCATTTGATAGGTTTTCATATTTGCTTTAGAAATTTAAAACAAGCCCAATTCGCCCCCCTCTTGGGCATCTTGATCCTTTCAATTGGTATCAAAGCCTTGTTGCTCTAAATTAGGCTTCACCGCCTAGAGCAAGATGTCCCATGGGGATGGACCGCCACCCATGTTCGATGGGGATGACTTTCCGTATTGGAATGTGCGGATGGAGGCCTACCTTGAGGCCGTGGACGTCGGCGTTCACAAAGCCGCCACCCAAGGTGGATCGGTGTTCGCCGATGACCCATACTTTGAGAAGAACAATGCTAAGGCAAAGAACATTCTTTTCCATGGCATTTGCAAGGATGTGTTCAACCGTGTGCGAAATTGCAAAACCGCGCATGAGATTTGGACAAACATTTGTGCTCTACACGAGGGCACTAAATGTGAAAGAGAAGAGCGTTATCACCTCATCATTTCTAAGTTAAATGCTTTCACTATGCTATCTCATGAAAATGCTAATGGAATGTATTCTCGCTTGAATGTGCTTGTAGAGGAGTTGAATGGCCTTGGGCTCTCTCAAATGACACCGGCCGATGTGGTGCGCAAGATACTTTGTGTCCTCCCAATAGACAAGTATAGCCACATCCTCACGGTTCTTCATCAAGGCGATCTCTCCGCAACTACACCAACGCAAGTGTTGGGCAAGATCAATGCTCATGAGATGTACATGAAGATCAATGATGGAACTTCATCCTCCTCCAAGAAGAAATAGAAGGAGGAGAAGAAGGACTTGGCTCTCAAGGCATCTTCCAAGGAGAAGTGCAAGATTCAATATGTCGTTGAGAGTACAAGTGATGATGATGATGAAGACAACATCGCTCTCATGGTGAAGAAGACCGCCAAGATGTTGAAGAGGCTAAACAAGAATGGAGTCAAGTTTGACTCAAAGAAGAAGAAATTCTTCTCAAGCTCTTCAAGGAAGCCAATCTCCCAAATGAAGTGCTACAATTGCGGCACTCTTGGTCATCTAGCCCATGCATGTCCCGAAGAGAAGAAAGACAAGTTCAAGAACAACAAGTTCAAGAACTTCAAGAAGAACAAGGGCGGCAATGATGACTCAAGTGATGATGACAAGAAGCAAGACAAGCCATACAAGAAGAAGAAGAACTTCAACTTCCACGAGAAGAAGAAGGATGGCAAGGCTTATATTGTGGGTGATTGGCTCACTGACATTGATGATTCAAGTGACTCCTCCGATGATGAGAGTGAAGAAGAGAAGGTGGCCGCATTGGTGATTGGTTCTTCGATTCCACCGCCACCTCCTCCTTCATCGCCGGGCTCATCCTCTACACACCTATGCCTTATGGCTAAAGGTGACAAGAAGGTACAAAAAGAGGATGATGGTGATGACCTCTCTAGTGATGATAGTGATGATGAAGAAGCACCTTCCTATGATGAGCTAATTAAAATTTGCAACAAGTATGCTAGCATCATAAGGAAGTACAAGAGTAAAAATGACAAACTTCTTGAAATCAAAGAAAACTTGCATTATAAGCTTGACAACTTGTCTAGTGCTAATGATGATTTAAAGCTTGAGATTAACTCTCTCACATCTAGCACTAGGGAGCTCAAAGCCTCTCTTAAGCAAGCCAATGAGAAACATGATAAGCTTGAGAGGTCATCCCAAGAGCTCCTCACAAGGTTTAACTTGCTAAAAGATGATTACAACCAAGTGAAAAGTGATCATGGCACACTAGTGGTAGCAAATGAATTGCTTACTCAAGATCTTACACATGTTGCTACTAACCCGTGTGCTAAGTGTGCAAGTGCTACCTCTTGTGATATCGAGCTTGATGATGTGGCTCTTGAGCAACGTGCCAAGTGCAAGGGCAAGAGATTTGTAGAAGCCGACAAGTATGATGATTATATGAAGATGAGTGAAGAGAACTCAAAGCTCAAGGAAGAGCTAATCAACCTCAAGGCAAACAAGCCCTTCACCATCAAGCTGGCTCAAGAAGAAGACAAAGATGCTATCACTTTGATCAACTCTCTTCGAGAAGAAATTGCCAAGCTTAAGAATGACAAGACAAAGCTTACAAGTGGCCTTGAAAAGTTCACCAAGGGCCATAATATCCAAAGTGAGCTTCTAATGAGCACCGTCATGAAGAATGACAAGACCGGTATTGGGTACAAGGAAAACCAAGTGATGAAGGCCAAGGTCAAGATTGAAGCCAAGAACTACTACAAGAACAAGTACAATGGCTACAATCAAGAGAAGCCAAAGCCCAAGCCTAATAGGTGTTTTGGATGTGGACAAGTTGGTTATCTCTCATTTCAATGCAAGACTCCACTTCCCAAGACCTTGCCCAAGCACACTAGGCCATTTGCTCATGATGCTCACTATGTCATCAACAAAGATTCCAAGGGTAGACCACTTGTGGTGTTTCTTGGACCACCAATGAAGAACAAGCCTAGGGTTCTTTGGGTTGCTAAGGAGTTGGTTGACAAGGCAATGGAGCCCCGCACTAAGGGGGTTCCCAAACAACAAGCTTAACTCCAAGTTGCTTGTGTGTAGGTGAACTACAAGACCGGTGGGAGCCATTGGGTAATTGATAGTGGTTGCACTCAACACATGACCGGCGACCCCTGGATGTTCACCACACTTGATGAGGATTGTGCAAATCAAGACAAGATCACTTTTGGGGATAATTCAAAGGGCAAAGTTCAAGGCTTAGGCAAAGTGGCTATCTCCCAAGATCAATCAATTTCCAATGTCTTGCTGGTATAATCATTAAGCTTCAACTTGCTATCGGTTGGTCAACTTTGTGATCTCGGGTTTCATTGTCTCTTTTCTCCAAATGAGGTGATTGTGACCAAGATTGAAGATTCATCAATGATATTCAAAGGGTTTCGGCACAACAACCTCTACTTAGTGGACTTCACTTCAAATGAAGCAAACTTGCAAGCTTGTCTATTCTCCAAGAATTCTTTGGGTTGGCTATGGCATAGAAGATTAGCTCATGTGGGCATGTCAACCTTGAAGAAGCTTGTCAAGAAGGAAATGGTTAGAGGAATCAAGGATGTGGTGTTTGAGAAGGACAAACTTTGTAGTGCATGTCAAGCCGGCAAGCAAGTGGCAAACACTCATCCAACCAAAGCTTTCATGTCAACCTCAAGAGTCCTAGAGTTGCTACACATGGATCTATTTGGCCCTACCAATTATGTTAGTCTTGGAGGAAATCTCTATAGCTTGGTGGTAGTGGATGACTACTCTCGGTACACTTGGGTGTTCTTCTTCTCAAGACAAGGGAGAGACACAAGGCATCTTCAAGAAGTTTGCTACAAGAGCTCAAAATGAATTTGATGTGAAGATCAAGAAGATTAGAAGTGACAATGGCACCGAATTTGTGAACACAAAGATTGAAGATTATTGTGATGAAGTTGGGATCAAGCATGAGGTGTCCGCCACATATACTCCACAACAAAATGGTGTCGTAGAGAGGAAGAACCGGATGCTCATAACTCTAGCAAGATCTATGCTTGATGAGTACAACACTCCGAAGAAGTTTTGGGCGGAGGCAATCAACACCGCTTGCTATGCGGCAAATCGTCTCTTCGTCCAAAGGCTACTAAAGAAGATGAGCTTGTCAATGGGAAGAAGCTGGATATTTCATTCTTCTGGGTGTTTGGTTGCAAGGTGTACATCTACAAGAAGCGCCAACACTTGGGTAAATTCCAACGGCGGTGTGACATTGATTTCCTTGTTAGATATTCACTTAAATCCAAGGCATACCGTGTATTTAACAAAGCCACCGGCTTAGTTGAAGAAACATATGACTTGGAGTTTGATGAAACTAATGGCTCCCAAGGAGCGCTTGAGGATTTTGATGTAGGTGATGAACCCTTGAGGGAGGCAATGAAGAATATGCCAATTGGTGCTATCAACCCGCAAGAGGTGGAAGAAGTTGAAGATGAAGCAAATCAAGATCCTTCTCCACCCCACACGCCTCAAGTTGATGAAGGAGATCAAGTGAGGGAAGCTCAAGAAGACACTCACATTCCTCAAGATCAAGCCGAGGCCGAAGCAAGCAATGTTGAAGCACCGCATCCTCCTCCTCAAGAGACAAATAGAAGATCAACATCTATCCTTCAAGCTCACCCCCATGATCAAATCATAGGAAGTCCATCAAAGGGAGTAATGACTCGCTCTAGACTTGCATCTTATGTTGAACATCACTCGTTTGTTTCCTTTGTTGAGTCTACTAGTGTAGAAGAAGCACTTGCGGATCCGGATTGGGTGAATGCCATGCATGAAGAACTCAACAACTTCACCCGGAACCAAGTGTGGACACTTGAAGAGAAGCCAAAGGATGCAAGAATCATTGGCACCAAGTGGGTGTTTAGGAACAAGCAAGATGATCAAGGCGTGGTTGTGAGGAACAAAGCAAGATTGGTGGCAAAGGGGTTCTCTCAAATAGAAGGACTCGATTTTGGAGAGACCTTTGCACCGGTTGCAAGACTTGAAGCAATTTGTATCCTTTTGGCGTATGCTTCACATCACAAAATGAAACTTTTTCAAATGGATGTGAAGAGCGCTTTCTTAAATGGTTTCATAAATGAACTTGTCTATGTCTCACAACCTCCCGGGTTTGAAGACCCAAACTTGCCTAATCATGTGTATAGGTTGTCCAAGGCACTCTACGGATTGAAGCAAGCTCCAAGAGCTTGGTATGAGAGGCTAAGGGACTTCCTAATCAAGAAGGGCTTCAAGATCGGGATCGTCGACACTACACTATTCACCAAGAAGCTTAATGGAGAGATCTTCGTTTGCCAAGTATATGTCGATGACATTATATTTGGATCAACAAACCAAGACCATTGCAAGGAGTTTGGTGACTTGATGTCCAAGGAGTTCGAGATGTCAATGATTGGCGAGCTAACCTTCTTCCTTGGCTTTCAAGTGAAGCAAATGAGAGAAGGGACCTTCATCTCTCAAGAAAAGTACACTTATGATCTACTTAAGATGTTCAAGATGGAGGATTGCAAGCCAATCAAGACCCCAATGCCAACTAATGGGCATCTCGATCTCGATGAGGGAGGTAAACCAATTGACCAAACTCTTTATCGCTCTATGATCGGTAGTTTACTTTACCTCACCGCATCTAGGCCGGATATCATGTTTAGTGTGTGTATGTGTGCTAGGTTTCAAGCAAACCCTAAGGAGTCGCATCTTTGTGCGGTTAAAAGAATCCTTAGGTACATAAGGCACACCCCTAGTATGGGTCTTTGGTATCCCAAAGGAGCTCCCTTCCAACTAGTTGGCTATTCCGATTCGGATTACGCTGGGTGTAAGGTTGATAGGAAGAGTACCTCCGGCGGGTGCCACATGCTAGGAAGATCACTTGTTTCTTGGTCCTCAAAGAAGCAAAACAGTGTGGCATTGTCAACCGCCGAGGCGGAATACATTGCCATGGGAGCAAGTTGTGCACAAATCTTATACATGACCCAAACACTCTTTGATTACGGCGTGTTTTTAAAAGATGTTCCACTTTTTTGTGATAATGAAAGCGTCGTAAAGCTTGCTAACAACCCGGTTCAACACTCTCGCACCAAGCACATTGATATTCGCCATCACTTTCTTAGAGATCATGTGGCTAGGAAAGACATCACACTAGTTGGAGTTAAGAGCGAAGATCAATTGGCGGATATCTTCACTAAACCACTCGATGAAACAACCTTTTGTAGGTTGAGAAACGAGTTGAATGTGCTTGATCACTCTAACTTCACTAAAAGATGAGTTTGTGTGAACCATGCATTCATATGTAATATAACATGTTTAATTTGGTAATGCACATAGGCTTGGCTAACGCGGTTAAGATAACCGCCCTCAAAGCGTGTGACAAAGCTTAACCGCGGTTTAAACTTGCAAGCAACCTAGATTCAAATTCCGTTTTGCATTGCATATGCATGAGTGTTGCTTCTTCGTTTCTTTTCGGTTAAGTTTTTTGGTCATTATTAGGTTCAACACTTAGGGGGAGCAATTCAACGCTCTAGCTTCAGCTAATACCCCTCTTGGGCCCCTATGGTGACCCTTAGAGCTTTATTGAACTATTTTCTTATGAAAACTAATCCTAGCCTATGGCAAACTACTTCTAAAATTGAGGGTTTGAGGGATGGTTATTAAGTTAAGTCCAACAAGTGTTCCTCTTTGCTCTTTTGTGTTGGTCCTTGGCTAAGAGAAAAGATTGGAGAGAAAAATAGGAAAATTCAGAGCAAATTTATGCACCGGACCACCCTCTGGACCACTCTGCAATGGTCCGACGCAGTGGTCCGACGCCTTGACCCTCACTGCATAAAACTTTTTCAGTCACAAAATCCGTCGGACCACAGTCCGACGCTCCTCCGGACCAATACCAAGTTGTCCGGTGCCTCTGTCAGTTTTATCTATGCACCGTCGGACCAGTCCGGTGAGTTGTCCGACGCCCTGGTCCGGTGGTCGGGTGCTCACTGTTTTTCTCTCTCTGGTACCGTCGGACCACCCGTCGGACCAGCCTTCGGACCAAGCATAGTGGTCCGACGCTTTGAAAATTTGCAGATAACCCCCCGAGAACGACTCTGTTTCAGAAGTACTCTTCCTTAGCCGTCCGTACGCCGTGCCGCGCTGCTCACCGCCGCCATTCCGCCCGAGCTCCCCTGCGCCCTTCGCCGCCGGTGTCAGCCACTCACGCCGCCGGTGATCTCTCACCAGAGCTCCGCCGCACACACCTCCACCTCGCTGCAGCAGCTGCCCCGCCGCAGCATCGCCGCCTTCCATTGCCGCCGCCTTCGATCACGCCGCCGAGAGATCCCCCCCCTCGCCGGCGTCCTCCACCTCCCTGCCAACCAGCCAAGCTCACTTAGGGTTTCCCCCTTTCTTCTTTGTCCCTGCCTGCAAAGCCCAAGGAAGCACCTCATTCCCCAGTTAGGGTTTGCCCTAACCCTAGGTGGGTTTCGACGCTTTCGTTCCCGACCGATTTCAATTCGTCGTCGTCGACTTCATTGTCATCGACTTCGCTTCTTTGTCGCTAGGGTATGGTTTCATCTTCGACGTCGCGTTTTGTTGAGTCGTAGATAGTGTCATGCCCTAGTATTATTCCTTGAAAATCCCTTAAGCATATTCAATCCAAGTCACTAATTCTAATTGCTAATTGCAATTCGCAGGTGGCAAATCTCTTTTTAGGAGCGTGGTTTGGTACTGAAATTGCTCTGATTAGATACGCTTTCTTACCTCAGGTATCATGTCAGATTTCATTCTATCACTTATCTAGATGCTTGCTTCTATACGGATTCTTATCTCTAGATTTTATATATGCTTATATATACCCTGTCTATTCTTTCTAGCAGCAGTCAGTGGCAGTTTAAACTCGGGGCAAAGCTCGCGAGTATGGATTGAGGCAAAGACTCAGAAGGTTCAGTCCAGTGGCTTGCAGGCCCCTCTTTCAGTTGTTTGGTCAGTGTGCAGTGGTTCTTACAGAGATCAGTGGTTCTTGAGGCAGCATTCTTTGTGATTTGTCAGTGGTTTTCCTCCAGTTAGCAGTGGCTCCTGTGTTTGACAGTTGTCAGTGGGCAGTGTTTCTCTGATTGATTCAGTATGACTCACAGTTCTTGTGCTCGCGCAGCTGGGTTAGGTGATGATACTCCGCCTCCTCCACGTCCTTCCAGAGATAAGGGTAAGAAGCCAGTGGTTGAGAAGGCAAAGAAAAAGAAGCGCAAGCTCACAGAGGCTGAGAAAGCCGAAGCAGTGGCCGATGCAACAGACCGCGCAAAGCGAGGCGGTCGCCGAGGGACAGTCAGACTTGGCACCCCTCCGCGGGATCTACCTTCTACTCCTCCTGCTGGGCCACATACCGAGGATACTCCAGAGGAGCCAGAGCTTGTCACTGAAGCTCTGGGTACACCGTTGGTACCGCGTTCCTGGGGGCGTTCCACTCGCTCTCAGTCAGCTCAGTCACCTCAGTCAGCAGCTCCCACAGCAGCTTCAGCTTCAGTTCACCTCGATCTGAGGAATCTTACAGCGAAGCAGGTGAAGAAACTTTGATTTGTTGCTTTAGAGAAGTGGTGCCCGGATCAGCTTGACCCCAGAGCCTCACCCGGTTGGCACACACCTCTCATGGAGGATTTCTATAGAGCAGCTCAGCTTACCAACATTCAGATTCGACCCCATAGGGTTTGCTCCTTAGAGAGCATAGTTGAGCTAGCTGGTGAGGAGATCAGACCGTTCCTTACTTACCTTCCGGGACTCGCTGATTTACTTGGCCGTTCCGGTAACTACATAGAGAGATGGGTCAGAGAGTTCTATGCCTCAGTGTGGGTGCATCCAGAGCACAAATTTGTGCAGTATACTTTCAGAGGCGAGCGATACAGGCTATACTTGACTAGGCTTAGAGAGATCTTTCACCTCCGTCAGCAGGGTGGCGAGCTTGATCTTCATTATGACTGTTACAGAGGAGCCTCAGTGCCTCACCGTGCTCGAGGTGGTCGTACACTGTCAGTTCAGGAGGTGGCTCCTCTCTTCAAGCCACCTTTCTTAGAGGGCTCCCGACGTAGCCCAGCAGAGCTCCGACCCACCATTCACAGGTTGAACGAGGTCCTTCGTCGTACTTTGCTACCTCGCACGGGTTACAAGGAAGGATTGACCAATATGCAACAACTACTCCTTCAGGCCCTAGTATCTCAGACACCGTTTGACGTCGCAGACTTTCTTATGTCAGAGATTGAGGACGTGATAGCAGATGGTATGAGGGCACGTCGTCAGTTTCCCTATGCTCATTGGATTTCATCGATTATAGCTATTGAGCTTGAGGGAGTCAACCCTGGACTCCGCGCCCTGCTGGACCAGTCACCGACCTCTTTCCCAGCTTACAGAGTCCTTGGGTCGTTTGACAGCCGGTTTGGGAACCGGGTGCTCCGTCTTGTTAGAGAGAGGACAGCTCTAGCTGACAGAGCTGAGGTTGATGCTCAGGATGAGGATATACGCAGTGTTGAGCAGCAGGAGCTCCATGGACTAGACACTGGAGCTGATGTGACTCCTGAGGACACTACTTCAGATAGCTCAGATGCCGACTTCCAGCCAGTTCCGACTATGCCCCCACGGGCTCACGACACTGAGGCTGGCGGCTCTGCCTCTGCCACCGAGACCATGATGCTAAAGATTCTTGACTGACTGAATGAGCAGCAGAGTTCCTTGGTCACTGCAGTTACACAGGTACAACAGCGACAGGATGAGATGCAGCAATAGTCTGAGGAGCGTCACTTCGAGATGCAGCAATAGATGCTAGCTATGCAGCTAGAGTCACAGCGCCTACAGTTACAGTCTCAGCAGCTGTAGCAGCAGAACATGGCCTTTATGGCCCATATGATGAAGTGGACTGGCGCTCCTCCTCTTGAGTTTCCTGCAGCCCCTCAGATACAGATGATGAGCACCTCACAACCCTCTCAGTCAGTTGGGCAGATAGGAGGCCCACAGTTCTCAGTTGGACCCTTAGTTGGCCCTTCAGTGGCCCCTACGAGCTCCGCCGGTCAGACAGTCACTACCACCCTAGCCGTACAGTCCAGTGGACTTCAGGGTGCCGGATTGACCACCCCGTTCCAGTCACCGGCGACTCAGATGACACAGTGGTTGGACACCTTTGGCCCCACTCAGCAGTTCACCCCTCTCACTACTGGTTTCACGCCGCTTACCATCACGATGGGTGCTACTGCTAGAGATCTATCTGCGTCGTTCAGCGATATTACCGGGCAGCCGTCCCCCACTGGTCCACAGATAGCAGCAGAGGTTGAGGCCGAGCTAGTTGCACCGATAGCCGATCAGCACCGCTCCTCAGTAGCTTCCTCAGGGGCTACACACGACAGTCGGGCTCCAGCCGTGTCTACTCCTCCTACCGCTGCAGTTGCTACCGATGCCACAATGGTAACTTCCACTCCAGTTCAGCCTCCGCAGTCTCCGGTCCTTCAGACTCCAGTTGAGTCAGTGCATGAGGCACAACCGGACACCGCCGCTCCTGAGGCTCCCGCAGAGGCCCTGGCACCGGTTTCTGATTCTACTACTACTCTAGCTACTGCTCCAGAGTCTTCGACCGCAGCAGGCCTGTCAGCTACCGACCCCCAGACCGCTTCACTACCAGCGTCCGATGCTCAGGGGGGGACTCAGATGATGAGACATATCTGGCAGCTTTCAGGGTGCTCGACCGCTCCACGGCTGCTTCCACTCCACCTCCAGACGCCTAGTTTTGGTGCTTCGACGCCAAATGGGGAGAGGGAGAGTCGAGTAGATGGGCTAGCTTCAGGGGGAGCTAGTAGGACTCGTTCTTTTGATGTGTATAAACCTTATTGCATCATGCATCATGTTTACCGTCTTTATGCATTGTATGATATGTGTGATGGTTGAGACTTGATGGTTGTGTGACATGTGTGGACTTTCATCTTTATATATCATGTCACTTGGTTATGCTATATTGCTTCTGCGCTAATCTCTGATCTTTTGGCTATAGCATTTCCTGTATGAAATCAAGTACTATGCTCAATTCATATCTATTGTGCTTGTCATGGCTTGAATGGTTAGGCATGTACTTGTCTTTCTTATCACTAACCCATGCCTATCTCATGTCAAGTCATGTTTTCTCTTATCAAAATTCACTCATTATTCTCTACTCGAGCTTGTATTGTCGTCAATCACCTAAAAGGGGGAGATTGTAGAATCATGGACCCTTGTGTTTAGGCGATTAACGACAATACTAGGTCACTATGACTAACGTGTGTTTTGCAGAGGCAAAGTTGTTAATGTTAGGTCATTAGTGATGCAATTTGAATGGGCTTAATGGATATTCATGCCCCCAAGATGGAAATCGTTTCGGTTGCAAAGGATGAAGATACACATCGAAGACTAGGTTAGTTCTTAGTGCCATAAGGTTGAAAAGGGCACTAAGTTTAGCTAGGGATTTGTTTTTCCTTTGACTGTATTATAAAGGGGGTATGAGATTAGTAGCTTGACCTAGGAGAGTTTAGGAGAGTGGGTATATGCACACTTGTCACAACTTGTCCTAGAGACCTTGCTTTCAGCCCTTGATAAACCCTAGAAATGGTAGGAGAAAAATCCCTTGAGAAACCTCAGCGAAAACAGTTGATATAGAGGGAGAAAGAGGCTCCTGACCACTCTGCTACGTGGGCGTCGGACCAAGGAGAGTGGTCCGACGGTCCCTGACTTAGGCAAAATTCCAGCTCAAGGAGCTCCGGACCAGCTGTCTGGAAAATGTCGGACCATAAGAGAGTGGTCCGATGGCTTGGTTCAGAGAGAGAGAAGGCTCCGAACTAGTCCGACGGTGTGTCCGACGGCTAGTCCGACGCCTCAAGACAGGAGGTTGGGTTCACCTGGCTCCGGACCAGAGCGTCGGACTAGGGCACCGGACCAAGGAGAGTGGTCCGGTGGTTCGTAAAAGAGAAGATGTTTTTTACTCAGAGAGCACCGTGGCTCCGGACCAGTGCGTCGGACCAGAGTGTCGGACCAAGCAGAGTTGTCCGACGGTGCCTGAGTTTGAATCCAGAGTGAGCTCCGGACCAGTGTGCATGGTCCGATGGTTTAGGCTCCGGACTAGTCCGGTGGCTTCGCAGAGAGAAGAAAAAGTAAAAAACGGCTAGTTTTGGAGGTGGGAACTATTTATAGTTACCCCCTTTGTCCTTAGAGGCTCTCTTGGCCATTGTTTCAGCTGGTGACACCTTGAGAAATCTTTTGGAAAGTCAAGGGGCTAGTGAGGGAGAGTTTAGAGAGAGAGTTCATCTTGTTCTTCCCTCCTAGAGTGATTAGGAGTGACTTGTGTGCATCCATCCACCTTCCTAGCCTTGAGTTGGTCAGGTGAAGGTCTTGTGCTTGTTACTCTTGGTGTTCGACAGCACCTAGAGGGTTTGGTGGTGTTCGGAGGAAGTGATCGCCGGGAGATTGTTGGCGACTCTTCTCCAAGCTTCTGTGATCGGTTGTGGGCGATTCACCGAGCCAGAGTGGCGAAGAATCAGCCCGTAGAGAGCACTCTACCCTTGCGCGGGTTGAGGGGGAGTGATACCTTGCGAGGTGCTCCAACGAGGACTAGGGTGCTGTGTCGACACCTCGATACCTCGGGAAAAAAAATTTGCTGCGTCACTGAAAATCTCTTTTCCCTAGATCTTTACATGTCTGCATTACTTTCCGTCTTGTCTTCATCTTACCTACTAGAATTGCTTAGGTTGTTTTTAATTCCCATGAATTGCTACCGCTTTCTAGCTAGGACACATAGATCGTAGGCACTAAGGGGTGATTGGCATTTGATAGGTTTTCATATTTGCTTTAGAAATTTAAAACAAGCCCAATTCACCCCCCCTCTTGGGCATCTTGATCCTTTCAATGTCTTTGGGAACCAAGTTTTGGTTGTGTTTTGCTTCTCTCAAGTGACCCCGGTTTTGGCTTTCTTAGCTTTTTGGTCATTTGGAGAGCTTTACCTTGTGGCTCAAATCTGAAATGTACTTGTGTTGACAATGCACTCATCAAGGGGGAGATTGTGAACACATGGTGGATAAGTACCCATGTAGTTCAGTTTTGTGATGGATGATTGCCCAACACTTGAGCGATTCAGTTTGAGTGGCTTGAACTAACCTCTTTGCGAAAGGAAATGTGTGCCTGTCTATCGGCTTGTGGTGTGCAGGTGCTATGCCTAGTGACAGTGGTCAATGGCGTGGAGAAGGTCGAGTAGAGGCAAGTGCGACAAGACATGGAGGTAGACTGAGTCGATCGAGACAAGACGGTGGACACGCGAGTCGAGCAGAGGCTCAGAGTCCGACCGGGCGAGGACAAGGTGGCTCGAGTCTAGCGGTTTGGTGGTTTGGGCCGCAAAACCACCAGTGGACGGTTTCCGAGTTTGGGCCTCAAAACTCAGGGTTCGGTAGTTGAGCCGAAAGCTACCGGTGGCGGGTTTCCTGGGTTTGGGCCTCAAAACCTAGGCGGAGCTTCCGAGGAAGCGAGGATGTCACGTGGCGGAATTCTGGAGGTTGCGTCGAGGCGATGACAACTCCCTGCAGGAAGCGGGGCCGTCCATTCAAACGAGTGGCTGAGAGTTACCAACTTGGATTATGTTGATATTTGTTAACGCAAATAGAGAAATCACTTGGAAGTAATCCGCAAGCGCACGGATACTAGTGAGCACTTCACCTGGGAGGTTATCTAGAGTATCGTAATTTATATTTCCACAGGGAGAAAGGGTGCGTCTGACTAACAAATCTATGCTATTAACCTTTAGGCTATTAACAAGGTGATCTGATGGGCGATTAGAGAAGACCATTATTGTAGTCTCTTTCTAGTCTAGATAAGATATGGATTATTATTCTATTGGGAGAACCGTCGTGATAAGAAACACCTTAGAGAATACTTACCACGCGGCCTCAGAGAATGCTTACCACGCGGCCTAGGGGGTAGGGCGGGCGCACTGCCCCTAGGCCCGCTCGGCCTCTGGTTTCTTCCCGAGCCTTCTTGATCCTTCTAGATTATTCTTTTTCTTGCGGAGGTGTTATGTGTCTATGTAATCCTTACTTGTGGTCCTCTTTTGCTCTTTTGCAGTCATCTCATTACAGAAACTGATAAACACCAAAACTTGTAGAATTCTGTCAGTTAATACCCTATGTCTAGGTGGTGTGTTGCAAATATATCCTTTCTTCTGCTTAGTTGACACTTAGAATTGATACTTAAGAGGTGTCAACAAGCTCCCCTATACTTAGGCTTTTACTCGTCCTCGAGAAAAGGATGGTGAAAACATAAGCTTAAGGTCTAGACATCAAAAGTAGAAAGATTCCTTATTACCTGTACTGCGGGAGTTTTTATAGAGTTACCATAAAGCTATGAGTAATTGAGGAATAAAGTAGCTAGAAAAAGAGAACCCTTCATCTATCAATCTTGTCACTTGGAGTTTTTGCATGTTTAGCTTACTTCTTTCCTCTTACTGGTGCTCTCAGATCACTTATGAATTTCAAAAAATGTAGGTAGATGTGGCATATTTACCTTGCATGTATTGCCTGGTCAAACCAGGATCCGAGGAGAATAATGTCATACTCTTAGATCAAGATTTGTTGGTCAAGTTTTATTATAATGTCATCTGTTGCTGGTGCATTGCTATTAGAGGAACCATGGGCTATCTTTGTATATATGTTTTTTTGAGTGGGTGCATGAAGTACCCCTAATTCTACTATGAGGTTGTTTCATTTTATTTCCTCGAAATTATTTATTTTTGCATATCCCATGCATCTAATGCAACACATCTTCTGAAGAGAGAATCTTTTGTGTTTGTAAAGTATGAATGAAGCCTTGACCTTCGGAGTATGATAAAATTCTAACAAGCAGATTGTGAACACATGGTGGATAAGTACCCATCTATGTTCAGCTTTATGATGAGTGATCGTCCAACACATGAGTGTTTCAGTTTGAGTGGCTTACCCTAACCCCTTGCGAAAGCATGTCTATGCATGTCTATCGGCTTGTGGTGTGCAGGTGCTATGTGGTCAATGGCATGGAGAAGGTCGAGTAGAGGTTTGCTGTGCCGATGGACTGAGAGCGGTGAAGGGCGGAAGAGGGGCTCGGACCGAGGGACCATGGGCGTCGGCGGACTAGCTGTGGTGGCTAGTGCTTGGCACCGGCAAGTGCGAGAAGACATGGAGGTAGACCGAGTCAAGACGGTGGACGCGCGAGTCGAGCGGAGGCTTAGGGGACTCGGAGTCCGACCAAGCGAGGACAAGGTGGCTCGAGTCGAGCGGTTTGGTGGTTTAGGCCTCAAAACCATCCAAGGATGGTTTCCGAGTTTGGGCCTCAAAACTCGGGGTTCGGTAGTTGAGGCCAAAGCTACCGGTGGCGGGTTTTCTGGGTTTGGGCCTCAAAACCTAGGTGAAGCTTCCGAGGATGCGGGGATGGCACGTGGCGGAATCCTGGAGGTTGCGTCGAGGCGACGACAACTCCTAGCAGGAAGCGGGGCCGTCCATTCAAATCGAGGAAGATATTTTCCGGATCTTTACTGCAATGCTTAGGTTAGGTAGTTCACTCATGTATCTAGGGGGGTCTTTGGGAAATAGCCAAAGCCCTGTTAAATAGGGGATGAAGGGTATTCTCATTCTATCTCTTGAACCCTAATCATTTTCCCCAACTCTCTTTTTACTCTCTCTCTAGTTCATGAGATCCCTAGGTTGATTTCACCAACCTCTATAAGAACTCGAATCTTTTGGTGGGAATCGGAGGCCCGACTCTCCGAGTGCCATGGCACGGTTAGTTTCTTGATCGAGCCTCCCCGGTTGCTTGTGTTCTTCGCGTTTTGCTTTTTGCTCTCTCTTTCCTGAGTTGATTTCTATTTGTTGAGAGGAGCTTTGCAAAATCCACTTGAACCAAGTTGTTTGTATTCGTGAGGAGCATCTTTGCACCAAAGGATTTCACCTCAAACCTCACGAGTGTGTAGATCGGGCGATTTCTTTGCGGCGTTCTTCGTTTTTCCTCTTCTCCCCCAAATCCGAGTGTTCCCGTTTATCCTCTCCAAATTGAGTGATGATTTCTTCGGGATAGGTCCCCAACTGCATAAGGATCATGCCTACAAAGTTTGGTTGCAGTTGGAGTTCATTTGGTTGAGTTTTGGGAAGATTTGGCGAAGTGAAATCGGTTTTCGCGGGTTTTCTGTGTGCTGTTTGTGAGCTCCGGACCACTTTGGACAAGGCTCCGGACCATAGGCGACTGGTCCTGTGGTCTGGCCGAAAGTCTGCAGAGCAGCCCCTAGCTCGGAACCAAGCTCTGGACTAGTCTTGTGGTACTGTCGGACCACTAGTCCGGAGGTTGGGAGCTCACTGTATTGACTGATTTTGAGAAGAAAAAGCGTCGGACCACCTGTCGGACCACCCTCTGGACTATAGCACTGGACCATAGCGAGTGGTCCTGTGGTGTGGCCAAAAAACTATAGTAAGGCACCTAGCTCCGGACCTAAGCTTCGGACCATACCACTGGACCATAGCGAGTGGTCCTGTGGTTAGTGACAGAAATAGTCCGGTGCTCGTTTCTCTCTCGTCCGGACACCGAATCAAGTTCCGTTTGTTGTATTGGATTCATATTCACATAAGGAACATGATAAGGTACTATTGAGACCAGTTCTCATAAGTATGTTTGGGTGTGTTCTTGCCTCTTCTCTCTAGGGGTTGAGAGTACCACTCTCGGTGTATCGGTTTCGAGTTCGTGGCTTCGATAGTTCTCCATCTTCTCCGACCGCTCCGCTGCACCATTAGGGGTCTTCCTAAGGTGTCAACCTACTTGTTAGGTCATGTGCGAGTCAGTTCTTCCGAGGTCAAGTTTTGGGTTAAGTTTGGGACAAGGGCCAAGTCTTTGAGTTGAATTTATTTGGCTCCCATTCACCCCCCTCTGGTTGCCGTTCTCGGTCCTTCAATTGGTATTAGAGCCGGTTAAGGATCAATCCACCTTACACGGTTCTTGATCTGCGAAGGCGACATGGAGCGAGGTACTGGTAAACCTCCTTACTTCGATGGAACCAACTTTGCATATTGGAAGGTGCGCATGTCCGCTTACCTCCAAGGGCTTGATACGAAGTTTTGGGAGATTTGTGAGAATGAGAACTACGTGGTTCTTGAGGCTCGGATCACCAATGCCCAAATCACGCAGCATGTGCCAAATGCAAGAGCCTGTAGCATTCTCTTCTCTTGTTTGTCTCTTCCGGAGTTTGAGCGGGTTTCGAGTCTCACTACGGCACGGGAGATTTGGCAAACACTCTTGAGATATCATGAGGGCAACCCTCAAATCAAGTCCAGACTCTTCGATACGTACCGTAGAGAGTACGAGAACTTTGTTCAGTTGGCCAGCGAATCTGTTGACGGGATGTTCACTCGCTTCCAATCTATCGTCAACAAGATGCGTGACAGTTGGGCCAACTTGCCTTATGATAATCATGAGATGGCTATCAAGCTTTTGCATGCTCTTGATCGGAAGGTGTGGGAGATGAAGGTGTCTGCCATTCAGGAGTCACCGGGCTATGATGCCCTGACCGTGCACGAGCTGTTCAACAAGCTCAAGTCCTCGGAGATTGACTACCAGACCCGGGCCAAGCTTGAGAACCCGTTGAAACCATCTATGGCGTTGGTTTCTGGCCCTGGCGGTACGTCTTCTTCCTCCTCTAACCCTTCACACTCTTTGTTCGCTTTGTCTTTGATTTATGTGACAGAGGATCAAGTAGAGGCTCTTGGAGATGATGAGCTGGCTTTGGTCATCACCAAGTTCTCTTGGTTTCACAACAACCGTTTGAACCGTCGGCATGGTGGCTCAGCCAAGGGGTGCTACCATTGCGGTGATGAGGATCACTTCATCGCAAACTGCCCCAAGAAAGCTGCGGGCGACTTCACCAAGCGCAAGGACAAGCGCGAGCACCACTTTGAGGACAAGCACAAGCCTAAGGGTGGCTACCACCGAAGGTCCTCCAAGAAGGTGATCGATAAGGTGAAGGCCAAGCACCGAGCCTTCCTCACCTCCCTCAGCAACATCGATGCCTCCTCCTACGGAGGTGCTTCTTCAAGCGATGATGAGTCGAAGGGAAAGGTTGAGGACAAGTTCAACGGCCTATGCTTCTACGCCGACGCCAAGCACGGTGGCTTTTGCACCATGGCGATTGAAGAAGGCAAGGTCGGCAAGCACAAGAAAGGCCCCGACTACGACTACGACTCCGACACACCCGAGGTATCACCCACCGTCGAGTCCCTCTCTCTGGAGATTGAGTCTCTTAACGACGCCTTGATGAGTCAAGATGCTTTGCTCAAGCGTACCGCTTGTGAGAGGAACGACTTTAAGGCGGAGTACCTTAGCGCGCTTAATGAGCTAGATTTTGCTAAGTCGTCAGTGGTGGTTACAGAGGAGGTAGAGTGTGATGCTTGCGCCATTCATATGTCTGATCTTGTCACTCTCCAGGACAAGTATGGCACTCTACTTGAGGAGGTCAGTGAGCTGAAGGATAGGCCTAGCTTACTTGGTGCGTGCAAGTCTTGCTTAGGCTTGCGTTCTGAGCTGGCAAAACTCTAGTTCTAAGAAAAACTCACTAATGGATTTAATCATGCCTCAAGAAAAACTCGCTAAAACATCTAGCGATGTTCTAAGAACTTCATCTTCTTCTTAAGCTCATCTACATCGCGCCTAAGGTCACCTACTGTGTTGTTCAGGTTTGTGACCTGCCTAGTGTAGAAGTCTAGAGAGTTTTGAAGACCGATGATCGTGTCATCTCTAGTATGGAAATCTTTTTCTAAATCCGCTACGGTCTTGTGGCGCTTGGGAGGTGACTCGAAGGAGTTGAGGGAGTGCTTTAGGGCTTCCTTTTGTGACACGAATCTGACTTTGGGTGCCCGGATTCCTTCAAAGTAGGGACGTTCCTCCTGGGTGGTGTACTTGATGTGGTTGAGCTCTCCATTTTGATGGGTCTTCACTCCTATGAACCTCTCCTTGGGTCGTGGTGGAAGAACCTTGGTGCCGACAGGTACCTCGATGATGGCTCTTCCTTCGGCCCTTTGAGAAAGAGTGGTTGCGGTGGCGCAACGAGGACTGGCTGCGTGTAGTAAGATTTGCTACAGCGCTGCTGCTTTGGTGGAATGGTGGCTAGCGGGAGAGCATCGTGGACTAGGACTAAGGCCTTCAAATCTGGATCTTCTTTGGGGAGCTGGTTAGGGATGGATCCGTAGGGGACCATCCTCCTATCGGTGTTGTTGTTGCTAGCCATTGGAGCAAAGAGATCTAGCGAGCGAGAGCTAAAGGGAAGATTGAATGATGGTGATGATGATGGCTGACATCAGGGGTTCTTTATATAGGGGTGGAAAACAACCTCTAGAAGCATCTACGGAGCAAAACTTGCGAAGAAATGGTTGGATAAGTGTTCTGCAAGGTTTATCGGATAAGAGAGGATAGAAGGTTCGGGAGTGCAAAAGGCGGCGACGAGAGGTGACAGGGGTGGGGCGGCCGCCTTAAGGGCTAGGGCACCCGCCCTGCTAGGTGGGCTCTGCCGGGCTCCTTCTGCGTACTCGTTTCTAGAAGGTTCTATGTACCGAAAAAGATATGCTTGGCCCAGAAATGTAAAGACAAAGTGATTGGGCCTTAGAATTCACTTAAAAGGTAGAAATTAATTATGTCTATTTCTTCTAATTCTTCATTAGGCTCAAGAAATATTTTGAGACGTTGACCATTTACCTTGAATAACGTACCTTCGTCATTTTGATGTGTGATTTCTCTGTGGGATGATGAATTGATTACCTTATATGGTCCTTCCCATTTGCTTCGTAGCTTTCCGTGTCCGAAGAGCTTCACCCTGGAATTAAAAAGTAGTACCTTATCTCCGGTGTGAACTTCTTCTTCTTTATCTTCTTGTCATGCCATCGTTTAACTCTTTCTTTGTAGATCTTTGAATTGTGATATGCTTTTTCTCTCCACTCCTCTAATTCTGATAATTGCATTTGTCGATTCTCTCCAGCGGCATCAAGGTCCATATTCCATCTTTTTATAGCCCAGTGTGCTTTGAACTCTAGTTCAACAGGTAGGTGACAAGCCTTCCCATATACGAGTTGATATGGAGACATTCCAATTGGGGTTTTATATGCAGTCCGGTATGCCCAGAGTGCATTGGGTAACTTGTCATTCCATGTTGTTCACATTTCATTCACTGTTTTCTGTAGAATATTCTTGATCTATTTGTTTGAGGTTTCTGCTTGGCCACTTGTTTGAGGATGATAAGGTGTAGCGACGTTGTGGCGGATCCCATGCCTCGCTAGGTACTGTTCAAATCTTTTGTCGATGAAATGTGACCCTCCATCACTTATCACTATTCTGGGGACTCCAAATCTTAGAAATATGGTCTCTTCAAACATCCTCTTTGAGTTTACGTTGTCGGCATGCTTGCAAGGTAATGCTTCCACCCATTTGGAGACGTAGTCAAGTGCCACCAAGATATACTCATACTTCTTTGATGGGGGGAATGGTCCCATGTAGTCGATTCCCCAAACATCAAAGAGATCTATCTGCAAATTGCTGGTGAGTGGCATGACATCCCTTGAGTTTATGTTGCCGTGTCTTTGACATGGCCCGCACCTTCTGATAAATTCTCTAGTGTCTTCGTACATTGCTGGCCAATAGAATCCACACTGCCAAATTTTTGCATGTGTGCGGAATGCTCCATAATGACCTCCGTATGGTGATGAGTGACATCTTTCAATGATCTTCATTCCTTCTTCAATGGTCACGCATCTCCTGAGTAAGCCATCAGAGCATAGTCGGAAGAGGTATGGCTCATCCCATATGTGTGAACGACTCTCTTGAATAAGCTTTCTTTTGTTTCCTCCTGGTGGTATATATCCTGAAACCATAAAATTAACAATATCTGCATACCAGGGGTCGGATCTGTTGATTCTGTAGAGCATGTCGTCCCGGAGTGAATCATCAATGGGTAGTTCCTGCGGATTCTAAAAATACATTCTAGACAAGTGATCTGCAACAGGGTTATCTACTCCCCTTTTATCTTTAATTTCTAAGTCAAACTCTTGGAGCAGTAGGATCCATCGTATTAAACGAGGTTTAGCATCTTTCTTAGTGAGCAGATATTTTAAAGCAGCATGATCAGAATAAACAATTACTTTGGCTCCTACTAAGTAAGATCTAAATTTGTCTATAGCGAAAACAACAGCCAGGAGCTCTTTTTCAGTGGTTGCATAATTAAGTTGAGGTCCTGTCAAAGTTTTACTAGCATAAGCTATTGCATGATGCTTCTTATACTTAGTTTGTCCCAAAACTGCCCCCACAGCATAATCACTAGCATTACACATAATTTCAAAAGGTAAATACCAATCAGGGGGTTGAATGATTGGTGCAGAGATGAGTGCTATTTTCAATAAATCAAAAGCTTTTAAACAAGCATCATCGAAAATGAAAGGAGCATCCTTGGCTAGCAAAAGAGTTAAAGGTCTAGCAATAAATGAGAAATCTTTTATGAATCTTTGATAAAAACCATCATGACCAAGAAAGCTTCTTATTGCTTTCACATTTATAGGTGGAGGTAACCGTTCAATTACTTCAATTTTAGCTTTGTCTACCTCAATGCCTCTTTCAGATATTAGATGTCCTAGCACTATTCCTTCTTTGACCATAAAATGACATTTCTCCCAATTAAGGACTAAATGTTTTTCTTCACATCTTTGCAAAACTCTGTCTAAATTTTCAAGAAAACTATCGAAAGTTTTTCCATAAACAGAGAAAATCATCCATGAAAACTTCCATAATATCTTCAATCATATCAGAAAATATAGACATCATGCATCTTTGAAAAGAAGCTGGAGCATTACATAGCCCAAAAGACATTCTACGATAAGCATAAGTTCCATAGGGGCAAGTAAAAGTGGTTTTGCTTTGGTCAACTGGATGGATCGGGATTTGATGATACTCTGAATATCCATCTAAGAAACAGAAGAAAGAGTGGTTGGCTAACCTCTCTAACATCTCATCTATAAAGGGTAAAGGAAAGTGATCCTTTTTTGTAGCTTTGTTTAGCTTTCTGTAATCTATACACATCCGCTATCCTGTGACGGTGCGTTGAGGAATCAGCTCATTCCTTTCATTTGTGACAATAGTCACCCCTCCCTTCTTAGGCACAACTTGCACTGGACTTACCCACTCACTATGCTGCACGGGATATATAATCCCTGCATGCAACAACTTTAAAACTTCCTTTTTAACTACCTCTCTCATCGTGTTGTTGAGTCTTCGTTGGGGCTCTCGAGAAGGTGAAACAGAAGGATCTGTTGGAATGCGATGAGAGCATATTATAGGACTGATTCCAGTGAGATCTTGGAGTGAGTAACCAAAGGCTGAACGATGTCTTTCTAGAACAACCATCAAGCATAGAGTTTTCTCCTGAGTGAGTTTATCACTTATAATTATAGGAGACTCTGGATCATTATGGAGGAAAGCATACGTAAGACTAGGAGGTAGAGGTTTAAGCTCTACAGGAGGTCTAGGCGTTTCTGCAAACTCGTCTAAGGGTTCAGGTTCAGAAGGGTCAGCTTCCTCTTCTATGAAGAAAGGAGCATCTTCTTCCAAATCTGGTTCATTTAAAAGCTCTAGAGAAGCAGTTTTTACTTCCTCCATAGGATCATGTAAAAGATATGATTCAGTTTTGTTGTTCAAAGAATGAGAGATTGTCATTGAGATTTGAAAACTCTTTCCAAAGGAAATGTTTAGTTTCCCATTTTGACCTTCATAAAGAAGTCTTCTAAAAGGTTGTCCTAGCAAAAGGTTGTGGTCCCATGTATCAAGGATATAAAAGTTCAAACGAACCATGGCACCATCTACCATAATGGGTAAGACATGTAAAATTCCAAGACTTGAGACTATATGTCCGTCAAGATTCTTCATGAACTTTGTTGTTGGGGTTAAAGTCACTTCGCCCAATAATTGATGCGCAAGTGATTTAGACATGATATTGACCCCTACAACAGGATTATAGAGAGCATCAAATTGATCTGAATTGAAAGCACAGCGTATTGGAATAGAAGGTGAATCCAAACGGATTACATCAGAGGAAAGCTCTCATTCTTCTAACCATTCGCTACTTATGATTGATACAAGCTCTCTCAAAATGCTTCTGTCTGGCATTTGGTATATATGGTTGCTAAGGTGAAGATTTCAGGATTTTGGAATAGAAACATAGTTTGAGATGTTTCTGAAATCAGTGAAAAGATCAGGATCTATATCCAGCATGAAATCAGGTGGTGGATTTTTTTCCTTTTTAGGCTCCAAACTTGGGATAGCTGAAGTGAATGTTGGATCTGGCAAGATATTGTTTTCCACTTCGTGAGTTTCTTCACGGAGGGTATTATCCAACTCAGCATCTAGGATTCTATCTAAGGTTGATTTTGCTTCTAAGGATGGCACATGAAAGAAAGAACCTCCAGATGTGGTGTTTAGCAACTCTCTATCCTGTCTACGAAGACCTTTTTAAAAATGTTGAAGAAGAACAAGGCCCGCTAGGGTGTGGTCCAGATTCTAAAAGCTCAAGAAAACGTTTCCAGGAATAAGCCAAAGATTCGTTCTCTTCTTGGTTGAAGGTTAGAACCTTGACTCTAAGGTCGACGATTTGGGTGATGGGATAAAAATCCAAATAGAAGTTGGAGCGAAAAACTCCCCAATCTCCTTGTTGTTGGCTTACCTTCTGATTATACCATTGTTTAGCTCTTCCTTTTAAAGAAAAAGGAAAAAGCATCCAACGTAAAGTTTTATCAGATATGCCCTCTATGCGAAGACAATCACATGTTTGCTCAAAATCTCTAATGTGAAGGTAAGAGTTTTCGTCTTCCTTTCCTGAAAAGGATAGGCTTTGAATCATTGCAATCAACTGCGGACTCAACCTAAACTCGGGAGTTTGGATAGGTTGTGATGACTCCCAAGGTAAAAGGTCGGTCTCCGTGGGTGCAGAAAATTGATAGATAGGTGTGGAATTTAGATTTTCCATAAGGATAGATAAGGTAAGAAATAAAGAAATTGAAAAAGATAAGAAAATACAAAAGTATAGATACATGAAAATACCAAGATTCAAGGTTATCTCAGCAAACCGTCTTTCTCCCCGGCAACGGCGCCAGAAATGCTTGTTGATATTTGTGAACGCAAACAGAGAAATCACATGGAAGTAATCCGCAAGCGCACAGATACCGGTGAGCACTTCACCTGGGAGGTTATCCAGAGTATCGTAATTTATATTTCCACAGGGAGAAAGGGTGCGTCTAACTAACGAATCTATGCTATTAACCTTTAGGCTATTAACAAGGTGATCTGATGGGCGATTAGAGAAGATCGCGATTGTAGTCTCTTTCTAGTCTAGATAAGATATGGATTATTATTCTATTGGGGAGAACTGTCGTGATAAGAAACACCTCAGAGATTGCTTACCACGCGGCCTATAGAACCCTATCGGTCCTTCTAACGGGATTGTGGGTTCCAAAGGTATCTACGGAATTGTCACTTTCCAAGCTACTACCACAGATCCGGCTAGACAGGGGATATCTATGAGGAGCGCAGCCCAAACACCACGTTTATGTTAGAGACGATTACCCTACTCTCTACGCGAAGAGAATAAAGTAAACTCACAAACCAATGAATTAATAAACAGGGAACTTACTAGAATTAGAAGTCGAATTACCGAAGAAATCCTAGGAGCAAGCCTCGGGTTAGGAGTCTTGATCCCGTCGATACAAACTGAAGAAGAGACACCGACAAGCTGGGCTTCCTCCAATCCACACCTCCACTCTAACTCTCTCAATCTAATCTCACTGGTATGCTAAGCCCTAGAGAATAGATCCACAAGGGATCTTCTCTGGCAAATCCTCTCTGGAAAATATGTAAATGAATAATGGATTGCCCTTTTCCAGGGGGCAGGGGTCCTCCTTATATAGGCCCCTCAAATGATCGTCAACTGTCGGATCAAACCGACCTTAATGGATTGTGTAGATGTGACCTCAAAGGTGGTGGAGAGAGGGTCCACAAGGCAGAGGCTCATTGGAGCTTGACCTAGGGCGGCCGCCCTGCCCCTGGGCCCGCTCGGTCTCTAGTTCCTTCCCGAGCCTTCTTGATCCTTCTAGATTATTCTTTTTCGTGCGGAGGTGTTATGTGTCTATGTAATCCTTACTTGTGGGCCTCTTTTGCTCTTTTGCAGTTGTCTCCCTACAGAAACAGATAAACACCAAAACTTGTGGAATTCTATCAGTTAAAACCCTATGTCTAGGTGGTGTGTTGCAAATATATCCTTTCTTTTGCTTAGTTGACACTTAGAATTGATACTTAAGAGGTGTCAGCAGATTACAATGTCTTAGGGCTAGGTAATTTGGTCTTTTATCTAAGGGGGTCTTTGGGAAATAGCCAAAGCCCGTTAAATAGGGGATGAAGGGGTAACCCTTGTCCCACCTCTTGAACCCTAATCATTTGCACCACTTCTCTCTCTCTAACCTCTCTCTAGTTCATGAGGGCCCTAGGTTGATTTCACCAACCTTTGTAAGAACTCGCGAATCTTTTGGTGGGAATCAGAGGCCTTACCCACCGTAAGCCATGTCGGCTTTGATTTCTTGATCGTGTCCCCGTTTTGCTTGTGTTCTTCGCGTTTTGTTTTTTGCTCCCTTTTGTTCCCGAGATGAAATCTCTTTGTTGGGAGTAGCTCATGCAAATCCGTTTGACCCAAGTTGTTCGTATTCGAGAGGAGCATCTTTGCACCAAAGGATCCATCCCCAAACCTCTCGAGTACGCAGATCGGATGAATTCTTTGCGGTGTTCTTCA
The DNA here is from genome assembly GCA_022036555.1 of Microstegium vimineum. Classification (NCBI taxonomy): domain Eukaryota; kingdom Viridiplantae; phylum Streptophyta; class Magnoliopsida; order Poales; family Poaceae; genus Microstegium; species Microstegium vimineum. Next base: position 12,188,943 of record CM039138.1, on the reverse strand, counting down.
TTCTCGAGTTTCTCCCCCAAATTCTTTGTTTCCTTTCAATCCGAACTAAATCGAGCAATGATTTCTTCGGGATAGCTCCTCCATAGCACTAGAAACATGCCTACCAAGTTGGGTTGCTAGTGGAGATCATTTGGTTAGTATTTGGGAAGATTTGGCGAAGAGAAAAACGAGTTTCGCGTTTTCTACGCTCTGCTCGGGGGCGCCGGACGCTCCGTTGAGAGGCGTCGGACTAGGCATCAGACCAGTCCAACAGTCTACTGAAGGAGCGTCGGACCAAGGCTTTAGACCTTGTGCTATGGTCCGGAGGTCCTGCCAAGTGGTCCGACGGTTGCTGTTTTCATGTGTTTTTCCCAAGTTTTTGCCTCTTTTCCCTAGGGGTCGAGAACCTACGTTTTGGGGTTTCCGGTGAGTTTGCCTCCACTGCCGGTGAGCTCTCGTTTCTCCGATTTTGTCTGAGCACCCAGCAACTGGGTTTGGTTTTTGGGAAGAGTGGCCTGAATATTTCGAGAGAAATTTGAGGCTCCCATTGACCCCCCCTCTGGTCGCCGTTCTCGGTCCTTCATCAACCTTACCCATGGTGAACCCTTTAGATAGAAGGAAGTCCCTCAATCTTTCATACCATGCTCTAGGTTCTTGTTTGAAGCCATATAAAGCCTTTCTCAACTTGTACACATGGTTGGGCTTCTTGTCATCTTCAAATCCAGGAGGTTGCTCAACATATACTAGCTCATTGATGTATCCATTCAAGAAAGCACTCTTCACATCCATTTGGCATAGCTTGATATTGTGTGCACATGCATAGGCCAATAGAATCCTTATTGCCTCTAATCTTGCAACTGATGCATAAGTTTCTCCAAAGTCAAGACCCTCAACTTGAGTGTATCCTTGAGCTACCAATCTTGCTTTGTTCCTCACAACTATACCATCTTGATCTTGTTTGTTTCTAAATACCCATCTTGTGCCAATCACATTGTAGTTCTTGGGTCTTTCAACTAGTTCCCAAACTTGGTTCCTAGTGAAATTGTTGAGCTCTTCATGCATAGCATTGACCCAATCAACATCTTGTAGTGCTTCATCAATCTTTGTTGGCTCTATGGATGATACAAAGGAGTAGTGCTCACAAAAGGATGCCAATCTTGATCTTGTTTGAACACCACTTGTAATGTCACCAACAATTTAATCAATGGGGTGATCTCTTGAAATGTTGGTTGGTTGAAGGATAGGAACTTGATTGCTTGAGCTTGGTTGAGATGAACTAGAAACTTGTTGATCTTGCATTTGAGAACCACTAGCTTGCACATTAGGTGAGTTGAACACTTGATCTTTATCATCTTCAATGTCAATCACTTGCCTTGGCCTAATATCACCAATATCCATGCTCTTCATAGAATTTTCCAATTGAGTTCCACTCACATCTTCTAGATTCTCATTTTCAACTTGAGAGCCATTGGTTTCATCAAATTCAACATCATGAGCCTCCTCAAGTATACCACTAGCCGAATTCCATACTCTATAGGCTTTGCTTGTGGTTGAGTAACCAAGTAAGAACCCTTCATCACATTTCTTGTCAAACTTTCCAAGTCTTGTGCCTTTCTTCAAGATGTAGCATTTGCATCTAAAGACTCTAAAGTATGCAATGTTGGGCTTTCTTCCATTCAAGAGCTCATATGGTGTCTTCTCCATCAATGGGTGACAATATAACCGGTTGCTTGAGTAGCAAGCGGTGTTGATAGCTTCGGCACAAAAGGATTGACTCATATTATACTCACTAAGCATAGATCTTGCCATGTCAATCAAGGTTCTATTCTTCCTCTCAACAAGGCCATTTTATTGTGGAGTGTACTTGGCCGAGAGTTGATGCTTCATTCCCAATTCATCACATAGCTCTTCAACTCTTGTATTCTTGAATTCACTTCCATTGTCACTTCTCACTTTCTTGATAGTAGTTTCAAACTCATTGTGACATCTCTTGACAAAAGATTTGAAGGTAGCAAAATTGTCACTCTTGTCATTGAGAAATAATACCCATGTATATCTTGTAAGATCATCTACTATCACAAATCCATATTTGTTGCCTCCAATACTAGTGTATGTTGTTAGTCCAAATAAGTCCATGTGAAAGAACTCAAATGCTCTACTAGTGCTCATCATGCTCTTCTTGGGATGGGTGTTACCAACTTGTTTGCTGGCTTGACAAGAACTACAAAGTTTGTCCTTCTCAAACACAACATCTTTCAAGCCTCTAACTAAGTCATGTTTGATCAATCTATTCAATTGCTTCATTCCAATATGACCAAGTCTTCTATGCCATAACCAACCCATACTTGATTTAGTGAGCAAGCAAGTTGACAATTGAGCTTCGCTAGCATTAAAATCAACTAGGTAGAGGTTCTCATATCTAAAGCCTTTGAAGATCAAGTTTGAACCATATACACAAATGATCTCAACATCATCTACTCCAAATATGCATTTGAATCCAAGATCACACAATTGAGCCACAGATAGCAAATTGAAGTTCAAGCTCTCAACTAGCAAGACATTTGATATGCTCAAGTCATTGGATATTGCAATCTTACCAAGACCCTTGACCTTGCCCTTGCCATTATCACCAAATGTAATACTATCAATGTCATCATTGGTGTTGGAGTTGATTGATTTGAACATTCTAGTATCCCCGGTCATGTGTTGAGTGCACCCACTATCAAGCACCCAATGTCTTCCTCCGGCTTTGTAATTTACCTATAAAACAAATTACTTTTTCTTAGGTACCCATACTTGTTTGGGTCCTCCAAAGTTAGTGACCAAGCATTTTGGCACCCAAATTGCCGTCTTCTTTGGGCCAACAATGGGTGTACCAACATACTTAGCCATGATACCTTTAGCACTTTTGGTAAGCATATAATGTCGACAAAATATGCGTCGCAGTCTACCTAGGGGATACCCCACGGTAGTAGATTGTTAGGCGGAGGTGTGGCGACGGCGATCAAGCGTAACACAGAGAGCGTAGACACTGCGATTTAGACAGGTTCGGGCCGGGAAACCGCCGTAATACCCTACGTCCTGTGTTCTAGTGGCTAGATTGATCTTGTGTATCAGGTTACAAGATCAGTAGATGATCTAAGAGCAGGGTTACAATTTCCATATCCTAACAGATTACGATCGGTTCCCTATGGCAAGGGATCCGAGTCTATCTACTAGGATCTTCCTTGGCAAGCAAGTCTTCTTAGGAGTCCTTAGCGAGCACGACGGGCTGGTCGCGTGCCGCAAGGTCTCGTGGGCTTGGCCGTCTCCTGGTCAGCAGGCCCAAGAAAGTCCCTGGGATATGCTGAGGTTATATCCCCAACAAGTCCCCAAGCACGTTATATTCTTCTGGCGAGTCCGCGACGTCATCCTAAGAGGTGTCCAACTGGTTGTCATCGTGCGAAGTGGTTTTTGTAGAGCCCCGACCAGCATGGCTGATCGAGATGCTGTTCGGAGAGGTCTCCCGACCAGGTCGATCTGGTCGAGAACGTCATATCCTGGCGTGCGAGCTAGTCGCCTTGCCTGATGCTGCGGCTGCTTGCTGGGAGAATGTGGCATGCTGAAGAAGAAAAAAAATTTGAAAGGTCTTTCCCTAGTGAAGTGTACCCACTTAGGCTCTGCAAAAACCGCACATTAAAACAGCAGAGCTTTGCTTATGAACAAGGTCAGTACATTCACCGCGACGTGAAGGGTACCCACTTAGTCCCCAAGCATGGTAGCAGGTGAAGTATTCACGTGGTGCTATGCTTTATAAAGTAGTGCACAAAGTAACTAAATAGAGATTGGAACATAAATTTGCACAAAACAACTGTGAATACCCGTAGTCCTCGAGCCGGATGGAAGGAGCTCGGAGAGATTCTTGTATCAGGCTTCTTGGTTTTTATTCGCAGTCCCCGTGTGTTGTTCTTCCAGGCGTTGTTCTCTGGCGTCCTGGTCGCAGTCCCCGAGCGTTGCTCGATGTGGGACTGGACGAAGTCCCCGAGCCTGGCCGGGACTGCGCTGACATTGAGGGTAGTAGTCGGTGTTGACAGAGTCCCCGAGTTTGGGTGCGGGTCGGCCTTATCATCTTTGTCGACTGGGTTACTATTGGTGCCCTGTTGCTGCTGCGTACAAAATGAGATAGACATGCGTCCAGTCCCCGGGACTGTAGCATTTGTTCACTGGGAATAATTAGCCACAAAGCATAGGGTGAAAGGTAAACAGGCTTAAATGGGCCGTAATTTTGTGTCTGGTTCTATCGGTCCGTTTGCGTGGCGCAAAAGGTGGTTGGCGTGGTGGTTCCGTATTCGATCGTTGTGGTTTCCCAAAAACCCTAGAAGTCGAAGCGCCGCACCGGTTGTATAAAGGATGAAAACCGCGGAGGAAAGGGGAACGGTCGCGTCTTTTGGTCTTTTATCCGAAAGTGTGTAGGATTCGAAGAGGCGTGACTCCCTTGCCTGGGTTGTTTGATCAGGGCGGAGATTTTGTCTATATATCCCCGTGAAGCTTCTGGTGAGTATCGATTCCTATTGCGTTGATTCCTTTACATTGCCTGGTCGCAAGCTTTTGAGAGGGTTTTGTCGACGCTAGGGTTTGGTCGGTGGAGATGGAGGGTGATGGTGCGCGCCTTGCAGTGGGTCCCTCCGCCTTGCTGGCTTTGCCGGAGGACTTGGTCTTCTGGATTCTTCTTCTTGTGGTCGGCGACGGCGACAATGTGCGTGAGTATGTGAAGATTCGCCCCCTCTGCCGTCTCTTTTGCTGCTTTTGCGATGATGCTTCGACGATTCGGCGCGTGTCTCTTCGGCGCGTTCAGGACTATTGTCAGCCCTACTACCCCTTCCTGGAGTCGGCCGTCATGCAACGTTTTCTTGATGTCGACCGTCATGAGGCTTTGTTTTTCCGTGGCCTGGAGCGGTTGATGGTATTCGGGCGAGATTCTGTCGGGCGGGATCTTATTGGTAGGGAGGTGGTCACTGGAGATGATGTTGCTATGTACTTCAAGGCCATGATGCTGTTTTATGCCGATTCGGCGAATCCGGAGGCGCGTGCTATCCTTGGTTCTATCGGTGGAGGTGCCCTACAAGATGGTCGTTTTTGCGACCGTGTCTTGCGTCGTCTTTGGGACCGTTCTCGTGATGACATGCACAAGATCAGACGATCTCTGGGTATTCGTGCACCGGAGGATGTTTCGGATTTAGTCTTGGTCGTCGCTCCTCATCAGTGTTCCTAGGGCGAGTGTCGCCGCTGGGGTGATAATGCGCCCGGGATCATCATGTACTGTAGCTTGGAATGTCAAATTCGACATGAGTTTGATCTCTAGACTAGGAACATCTGTGAGGTGGTCGCTTATCGCATTAGTAGGATGAAATTGTAATTTGCTGGAATAACTTTTCCTTGGACGTTGCCTCTTCAATGTCGATTTTGTGACCACGCTTTGTTTTGCTGCAAGACAGCGGTGATTTGTATCTCGTATACAAGTGGTCGGACGTGTAAGTGAAAACTACAAAGCTGTAATATATCCGGGCGGTGAGCTTTTTTTTCACTTGTATGTCCTATCGTGCCCGATAGTCGTGAGCTGTCGCGATGAGTCGTTCTGCCTTGGGTCTCAAATGCTCCGGATCGTAGGGCTGGCACCACTTCACGCATAGGATACATAAGGACTCCCAAGGTGGTACGCTGCTGGAAACCAGTGGCGCAGAGGGCGAACAACTCATGCACGCATTGGATGATACCAGTATCATGTACTTTTTTCCGAGAGGACTAATCGTGGCGTGACTATGGCCTGTGGCGACCGTTCCTGTAGAGGCTGGGCAAATAGCCATGCTGCTTGTAGAGTCGTCGACCGTACCATGGTCGTATATAGATTCTGGGCGCATAGCCTCATGGCTCCCGACCTAAATGACGTCGCCTAGTTTATGAGGAGGTATCACTTAGGAGGTCTGTCAACGTGGTCGTAGTGCTTAGGGTAGCTACTTCTATTCACTATGACCCATTGATAGACCAGCTTCGGAAGCTTTCTGGTTATGGCCAGGCTGTTTGGAGAAACGCCGTGTTGCGTTTGGAGAGGTCGTCGAACACTATGGGAGTGTTTTTGGGGGGTCGTCGATCGTTAGCAGTCACACTGTCGTGGTCGTCGTGTGCTATTGGCGTTGTTGCGGTGAGGGTAGTTGTAAATGTCTTTGGGATGGTTTACCTACGCCATGAGCGCGTCGCTAGGGTCTTTGTGCCCCGTGGGCGCTTTGCGAAGATTGTCGTACGCCATGAGCGTTTCATAATAGGTTTGGTTAGATGAGATACAATGGAGATAGAGCACCTTTATTGATTGTTTGGAGGTAGAATAGTATAAACTTTATTGAATTAGGATTATATTGGGGTGTCTTGCATTGCCCGGAGCTATCGACCTCTATTCCCGTTCGCCACCGGAGTTGGGAGTGATCATTGCTTCTTCTGCTTTTTTGTGGGCGGGCTGTCGCTGCCCTGTGGGCTATACGTGTCCAGGAGACAAGGCTTTTTGACGGTGTTTATCATTTGCTGTTCGCACTCGTATGTGATCTTATGGTTGGTTCGGAGGCTGAGGATACCTTGCTGCGTGGGGATCTTGAGCACCATGTAAGTGTAGTACGGAACTGCCAAGAGTTTGGCAAGTGCTGGTCGGCCCAGTATCGCGTGGTAGGCTGTTTTGAAGTCGGCGACGATGAAGGTGATGTGTTCCACCCTGAAGTGGTCTTGGTTGCCGAACTGAACAGGTAGGGTGATCCGGCCTACCAGTGTTGACACCTTGTTGGGGATGATTCCCCGGAAGGAGAAGTTCGTGGGCATGAGGTCCTTCTTGGAGCACTCGAGATGGCGGAAGGCGTCGGCGAATATGATGTTGAGGGCACTACCGCCATCGACCAGTACTTTCCTGAAGCGGCACGTGGCGATGGTCGGATCAACAATGAGCGGGAAGCGACCTGGGTACCTGAAGTGTGTCCATTCGTCTTCTCCGGAGAAGAGGATGGGCTGTTCTGACCAGTCTAGGTGGTGCGTGTCGTCCGCGCCATCGCTTGTTGCTGCTACCGAGTAGTCATCCTTGCGTACCTGGAGACGTCTCCTTTCTGCTTCAACGACCACAACGCCTCCGAAGATGGAGTACGTTATTGATGGTGGGCGGAACTCCGGTGCTGGTGGTTCTTGATCTCTGCCCTTGTCGGGATCGTCCTTCTTTGCCCTTTTGTCTCCTCTTCCTTTCACCGTCTGCTCGAGGAGGTCGCAATTACGCATGGAGTGCTTGGCGTTCTTGTGTATGGGGCATGGGCCGCTGAGGATCTTGTCATAGCTTTCGTCGTAGTTCTTTCTTGGTCTGGCGTTTGTATTAGCGACGTAACGATCGCCCCGTCTGTAATCGTACTTCTACGGGTAGTGCTCGGAGTTGCTCGATATGTAGTCATGGTAATCACCATGTCTCCCATCATTTCGGTAGTCTGATCGGCGATCCCTGTCCCTTCCGCGCTCCGGGGAGCGGGAGTATTGTCGCCTGGTCTCCCTGCTTCTAGCGGCGTCGTCTTGGTTGGCGTAAGGATTCGCGATCTTCATGAGCTCTTCTATGGTCGTTGCGAACACATGGTGGATAAGTACCCAGGTATGTTCAGTTTTGATGATGAGTGATTGATCAACACATGAGTGTTTCAGTTTGAGTGGCTTACCCTAACCTCTGCGAAAGCAAAACATGTGCTTTGTCTATCGGCTTGTGGTGTGCAGGTGCTATGCCTTGTGACAGTGGTCAATGGCGTGGAGAAGGTCGAGTAGAGGCTTTCCGTGCCGATGGACTGAGAGCGGTGAAGGGCGGAAGCGGGGCTCGGACTGAGGGACCATGGGCGCCGGTGGACTAGCTGTGGTGGCTAGTACCTGGCACCGGTGAGTGCGAGAAGACATGGAGGTAGACCGAGTCGGCCGAGTCAAAACGGTGGATGCGCGAGTCGAGCGGAGGATCAGGGGACTCGGAGTCCGACCGGGCGAAGACAAGGTGGCTCGCGTCGAGTGGTTTGGTGGTTTGGGCCTCAAAACCATCCGCGTCAGTTTCCGAGTTTGGGCCGCAAAACTCGGGGTTCGGTAGTTGAGCTCAAAGCTGCCGGTGGCGGGTTTCCTGGGTTTGGGCCTCAAAACCTAGGCGGAGCTTCCGAGGAAGCGGGGATGGCACGTGGCGGAATCCTGGAGGTTGCGTCGAAGCGACGGCAACTCCCGGTAGGAAGCGGGGCCGTCCATTCAAAATGCGGGAGATATTTCGAGGAACTTGGACTGCAATGCTTAGGCTAGGTAGTTCACTCAATGTATCTAGGGGTTCTTTGCGAAATAGCCAAAGCCCGTTAAGTAGGGGGTGAAGGGGTATCCCTCATCCCATCTCTTGAACCCTAATCATTTGCCCCAACTCTCTCTCTCTCTCTAGTTCAAGAGATCCCTAGGTTGCTTCCACTAACCTTTGTAAGAACTTGAGTTTTTCGCGAGGAATCGGAGGCCGTAACCTCCATAAGTCATGGTGGCTTCGATTTCGTGATTGTGTCCCCGTTTTGCTTGTGTTCTTCGCGTTTTGCTTTTGCTCCTTATTTTCCCGAGATGATTTCTCTTTGTAGGGAGTAGCTCTTGCAAATCCATTTGAACCAAGTTCTTGGTACTCGTGAGGAGCAACTTTGAACCGAAGGAATTTTCCTAAAACCTCACGAGCACACAGATCGGGCGTTTTCTTTGCGACGTTCTTCATTTTGCCTTTTCTCCCCCAAATCCGAGTGTTCCTGTTTATCCTCTCCAAATTGAGCGATGACTTCTTCGGGATAGCTCCCCAGCTGCACAAGGATCATGCCTACAAAATTTGGTTGCAGTTGGAGTTCATTTGGTTGAGTTTTGGGAAGATTTGGAGGAGAGAAAACGATTTTCGCGTTTCTGTGCTCTGCTCGAGGGCACGCTCTGAGTTTTGGCGTCGAACGGTCCGTAGAGGCGTCGAACACAAGGACGTTCTGATGTCAGCGTCCATCGCGTTCGTCCGCGTGTGTGTGAGTTTGGCGCCGGACGCTGTCCATCGTCCGTCGCCCTGCGTCCGTTGCTTTGCTAGTCTGTCTGGATTTTCAGCGTTCATTGGAAGCCCGACGGACGCTCCCCTAAGCATCCGTCGCGCAACGTCCGACGCCAACGGACGCTCACCCAAGTGTCCATCGCCCAGCGTCCGACGCCCTGCCTTCTGCTTCTCCTCTGCAAGGCTTTCTGGAAGGCCGACAGACGATCTCTCAGTGTCTGACGCCTAGCGTCCGTCGCCCTTCCAGCAAGGTTTTCAGGATTTTCTTCGTCGGTGTTTTGGCCGTTTCTCTCTCGTCCGGACTCCGAATCAAGTTCCGTTTGTTGCATTGGATTCATATTCATGTAAGGAACCTGATTAGGTACTTTTGAGACCAGTTATCATAAGTATTTTTGGGTGTGCTCTTGCCTCTTCTCTCTAGGGGTTGAGAGTACCGCTCTCGGTGTATCGGTTTCGAGTTCGTGGCTTTGATCGTTCTCCATCTTCTCTGATCGCTCCGCAGCACCTTTAGGGGGTCTTCCTAAGGTGTCCACCTACTTGTTAGGTCGTGTGCGAGTCAGTTCTTTCGAGGTCAAGTTTTGGGTTGAGTTGAATTTTATTTGGCTCTCATTCACCCCCCCTCTGGTCGCCGTTCTCGGTCCTTCAATTGTTGGTATCTTCCGTGCTAGCTTGTTTCTGAGTTCGTTGGTGCGTAAACCATTGGAGAAGATGGCAATGGCCTCTGGGTCGGAGATATCCGTGATGCTTAATCGCTTATCGGAGAAACTCTTGATATATTTGCGGAGACTCTCATTGCCCCTTTGGCGGACATTTTCCAGGTCGTAATGTGTTCCCGGCTGGACACACGTGGCTTTGTATGTTTTAATGAATATTCCTTTGAGTTGTTCCCAGCTATCAATCGTGCCTTCGGGGATCTTCTGGAGCCAATTGTTGGTCGTGTTCGACAGCATCACGGGGAGGTAGTTGGCCATCACATCTTGGTTCCCTCCCGAAGCATATACGATGATCTCGTAGGTGGAGGCCCATTGTTCTGGGTTTATCTTGCCGTCGTATTTGTCTACCGATGTTACCCTGAAATTCATTGGCCACCGGACAGCGCGCAAGCGAGGGGAAAGAGGTCACAAATTTCCAATGGGTGGTGGTGTCAGGTCACGTCGTGGGTTGCCGTCCCGCCGCGGGGATCTGCCTTGGTATTCCCTTGGAGGGGTTCATCGTGCCGGCTCTGGTGTTCGTCTGCGCTGCGGGTAGCCACGTTCCTCTCCATCGTGTGGCGGAGATCTTCGCCTGTACTCCCTCGTAGGGCTACGGCGTATCTGCTCCGGCGTTCGCCGAGCGTCGTCGCATGTTTCGCCGTCACGTGGCGGGGATCTTTGCCTGTACTTCCGTAGGGGCTTCTGGAGTGGTTTCTGCTATGAGACTGATCAGAAAATTCAGACGGGTGAGCCGCCTTATTCACCTGGACCACTGCTGCTTTGAGGTGAGCTCTTATTTTCTCTATCTTGGGCGTAGGGAGGAGTTTGGACAGCTCGCATGTTGCCATGGCGAGGTTGACGCTCGGGATTGGATATACCGGAACGTCGCCTATCCGGTCAAAGTCATTCTGGAGATTTCGTCCTGGCATGCGTCTGTCGTTTCTCTGGTCTCGCTCGCACTGCTCGCGTGCAAGTCGTTCGCGCTCGCGGTGCTCCTCATCTCGTTTCTCTTGCTCGACGCGATCCCGTTCGCGTCGTATTGTGCGCTTGTTGTTGCACTGTTCCCTCGTGATGCGATCGGCCTCCGTCTCGTTGTTGCATTGGATGCTATTGGCGGAGACTTGAAAGACTATCCCCCCGAAACCTGGGGGGAATTCTGGGATGCCGCCGGCCGATCCAGATGAACCAGGCGTTTCGGATCTCGTGGAGGCGACTGAGGCTGAGGAGACCGTGCCATCGAGAGATATTGCCTAGTCGGAGTCGTCAGAGATCGGGGAGATGATGACGATGTTCACAATGGGTGCTGAGTGGATCTAGTCAGAGATCAGCCGACGCCTTTGGCGCTGAGAGACAGCGGCCTGATTACTGAGCCCGTAGGGCATCATTGGGGAGGGGCGAGTGTCCCTAGTCGTGTGACCATTGTCTTCTAGGAGACCTATGGCGGCGTGGTCGGCGACCATGGTGACCTGGAAGTCGGTGTCACGCCGCCTGGACGAGGTCGATGCAGTTGATGATTTTGGCATTGGTGCGATCGACGGCGCCGATCAGGTCGTCGATGTTGACGTCTTTGCGCAGGTGGTACCTCGGCGTGTTAGGATGACACGGCGATGGTGGTGAACTTAACCCGAGTGGCGCGGATCCGATGGTCCAAGACATAGATCCGATCTGGATCACGGTGCTGGGCGCCGGAAGGACCATCGACTCCGGGAAGGTGACCGCTTGACGAACCATGAAGTCGATGCACACACCCCTACTTGGTGCACCAACCGTCGACGAAATATGCGTCGCAGTCTACCTAGGGGATACCCCACGGTAGTAGATTAATAGGCGGAGGTGTGGCGACGACGATCAAGCGTAACACAGAGAGCGTAGACATGGCGATTTAGACAGGTTCGGGCCGGCAAACCGCCGTAATACCCTACGTCCTGTGTTCTGGTGGCTAGATTGATCTTATGTATCAGGTTACAAGATCAGTAGATGATCTAAGAGAGGTTATCTGATGTTTTTTGAGGGGTCCCTGCTTGCCTTATATAGTCGGGGAGCAGAGTTACAATTTCCATATCCTAACAGATTATGATCGGTTCCCTATGGCAAGGGATCTGAGTCTATCTACTAGGACCTTCCTTGGCCAGCAAGTCTTCTTAGGAGTCCTTAGCGAGCATGACGGGCTAGTCGCGTGCCGCAAGGTCTCGTGGGCTGGGCCGTCTCCTGGTCGATAGGCCCAAGAAAGTCCCTAGGGCTATGCCGAGGTTATATCCCCAACATATAACATGAATCAAAGTGCATAGATGTAGATTTAGCAAACTTTGTTTGGCTCATGTTAAGTTTGCAATATTGGTCAACATGCCCCACTTGCTTGCATTTGTTGCAAAAGTGACCATTGCTCCTCACAAAGCTAGGATTTGGAGTTACAAAGACCGCCTTGCCTTTCTTGGGGGTATAGCCCAATCCCTCTTTATAGTGGGAAAATATTTGGATACCCAAGCACTTTAGCAAGAAGGCATCTCCACCATATGCCTTACCCAAAGCATGAGTGAGTTCATTAACATCATGTTTCAATTTTTCATTTTCACTTACTAGTGTAGCATCATCATTTGAGCTATCAATAGTAGAGGTGCAAGTGGATGTGGTACATTGTGTTTCAGTTGGGGTGACAATGATAGGAGTGAAAAATGATTCATCAAGTATATCACAAGTTACTCCAATATCACATGATGTATCGACCTTATCCTTGTTTTGCTCAAGGAGGGAGGAGTGAGCTTTGTCAAGCTTGTTGTGAGTGCTCTCAAGCTTCTCATGGGCTTCCATTAGCCTCTCATGAGAGCCATTGAGCTCATCAAAGGATTGTTCAAGAGCATTAAGCTTCTTATTCAATTCTTTGCACTCCTTCATCTTTGTCTCAAAGCAAGCATAAGTTTGCTTCATCATATCTATGAGTTCCTCCTTGGAGTAATCCTCATCATCATCACTACTATCATCATCACTATCACTATCATCACAAGATTGTACCTTAGATGGCTTAGCCATGAAGCATGATGGAGTGTCGAAGATGGATGGCTTGTTGTTGATAGCAATGCTAGCCAATTCCTTCTTCTTGGACTTCTTCCTCTCATCATCACTAGAGTCATCATCAGAAGAGTCACTACTATCCCAAGTCACCATATAAGATTCACCCTTCTTCTTCTTGGTGAAGGATAGCTTCTTCTCCTTCTTGTCATGCTTGCCCTTCTTCTCATCATCATCACTTTGATTGGGGAAATCCGCAATCATGTGATCGGTGCTCTTGCACTTGTAGCATTTCCTCACATATTCCTTGCTCTTGAAGTTGTCTCTTCTCTTTCTAGCACCATAGCCCTTCTTCTTCATGAACTTGCCAAATTTTCGCACGAAGAGGGCCATCATCTCATCATCAAGATCACTAGCTTCTTCATCATCACTTGACTCTTGCTTCTTTGCTTTTCCCTTGTTCTTGGATGATGATGCCTTGAATGCTAAGCTCTTATTTTCCTTCTTCTCTTCCTTGACCTCTTCATCTTTACTTTCTTCATTGTATTGCTCTTCGGTCATGATCTCACCAATTACTTCATTGGGAGTGATCTTGTCCAAACCATCTCTCCTAATTATTTGCCTCAAGGTTTTGTATTTCTTGGGCAAACAACCAAGAAACCGGTTTGAGAAGTCTTCATCCTTAACCTTCTCACCCAATCCCTTGAGATGATTGATGATCACTTGGAGCCTGTGAAACATCTCCGGGATTGATTCATCTTCTTTCATCTTGAAGTGAGATAACTTGTCCTTGAGCATGTATAGCTTTGATCTCTTTACTTTTGCGGGCCCCTCATATGTATCTTCTAGTCTTGTCCACACTTCACTTGCTTTCTCAAGATATTTGATTTGCTCAAACACCTTGGAGTCAATGCCATTGTAGATCACATTGAGTGCCATGGTGTTGCATTTCCTATTATCTTTCTCTCTAGGTGTGGGAGCGGCTTCATCAAGAATGACAAAGTCATGTTCGGTCACACTCCACACCTTCTCATGTATTGAGCCTAGATGCATCTTCATCTTCCTCTTCCAATAATCAAAGGAAGTGCCATCAAACATTGGTGGTTTGCTTCCCACATGGTTGAATGATATTTGAGCCATCTCTTAACACCAAAGGTTGTTAAGCCTTGATAATATGGTGACCACAACTCTGATACCACTTGAAAGGTCCTAGATAGCTAGAGGGTGGGGTGAATAGCCTATTAAAAATTCTACAAACCACTAGAGCAAAAGGTTAGATAACACTTAAGCGAAGCTTTTTGCTCTAGCTCTACTAGGGATGCAAAGCCACCTATCCAAGCAATTCTAGTTTATTAAGTGCCTATCAATCAATAGCAAGAACCTAAGGCACTTATCTTGAGCTAGCAAGAACAACTAACAAGCTAAGCTAAGCAAGGTAAGAAAAAATGTAAATATTAGGATAGAGGTGATTGTTATACCGATGCCTTGTGAAGATGATATACCAATGATAATGCCCAATCACAATATGATCACCAAGAGTAGCCGGGAGACAATGGTTGCCACAAAGATTTTCTCCCGAGGTTCACTTGGTTGCCACCAAGCTAGTCCCCGTTGTGTCGACTACTCAAATGGTGATTCGGTGGCTAATAGGCAATGAAAATCCTAGCTCGGAACTTGAGCGCCACAAGAATCCACCCAATTGAGAGTAACTCAATGACACGAGCAATTTACTAGAGTTATCCTTTGGCGCTCCGTCGAGGTGGGTACAAGCCCTCTCACAAATCACCGGGATCAACCACGAACAATCACCAAATCGTGTTGACTCCTCCTTTTTGCTCCAAGCCATCTAGGTGTTGGCAAACACCAAGAATAACAAGAAAACCATAGCAAGAACGATCACCAAGTGCTTCTTGATGCAAATCACTAAACAATGCACTTGGATGCACTCTATCTCTTTTGGATTGAGCAAAGGATCAAAGAGATGATGGGAGAGGTGCTTGGGAGCTCACAAGAGTATGCAATAAGAGAATGAGGCAAGAGAGTGAGCTCCAACCGGCTAAAACACTTAAATAGCCACCTCTCCAAAAACTAGCCGTTGTGCCTATTTCGGGGGCGTCGGACGCTCTTCAAGTTTGCGTCGGACGCTCCGACGCCAGCGTCTTGCGCGTCAGACAACGTCTTGCGCCAAAACGTTGCTCTTGGGTTTCTGAGAAATTCCAAGAAAATATTCCTAGACGCTCTGTAGCGTCTTACGCCCATGCGACAGATGCGTCCGTCGCGGAGTGAGCGTTTCTGGAGCTCTCTGTTGTTGGCGACGGACCCAACATCATGCATGCGTCAGCGTCTGGCGCCAGCGTCTTGCGCGTCAGACAACATCTTACGCCTTCAACTTCAGCGTCTTACGCCTCTGTCTTGTTCCATTCTTGTTTCTTTCTTTTCCAACCTTGCTCCATCGTGCCAAACACTTATGGTACTTCCTTAGAGCAGATGTTTAGCATATATTTTATGATTTTTAAGCAAGGCTATGTTGCTAGGTGAATTAATGCACATGCAAGAATGACCACACCTAGTAGCACTTGATAACCGCAATCACAACGTCTTTCCCTTCTTGATAGTACGGCTATCTATCCTAAAGGTGATCACACTCTCTATAGTGTCTTGATCACTAAACCAAAAATGACCCTATGATATACCTTTGCCTTGAGACCATTTTTGTTTTTCTCTTTCTTCTTTTCCTTAGTCCATGAAGCACTTGATCAATGCACCATTGTCATCCTGTTAGCTCCATGTGTCAAGGTGTATCACCCTAGCTAGATCATGCACTTAGCACTAGGGTTAGTCCATAGGTTTCATCAATTAACCAAAACCAAACAAGGTCCACTACTACAGAAATGATTAACCGTGGCGGTTGAAATTGATTAACCGTGGTGGTTTTTCCAACCGCCACGGATCAATGGTCACGGTTAATCAGAGCATTAACCGTGGCGGTTTTTCTAGGCCAACCGCCACGATTAATGGAATTAACCGTGGAGGTTGCTTATGTAAACTGCTACTGTTAATTACTATTAACCGTGGCAGTTTCTTATAGCAACCGCCACGGTTAATATTTTCCAAAAAACAAAAAAAATGTTTTTTTAATTTTAAATATGATTTCAAAACATTTCTCAAATTCAAGCACAGATTATATAAGAGCACAAATTATATAACATGGATTAAACAAGCATATTACATGAATGTGTTGTCTTCTTCCAAGAGAACCGATATATATCACAAAGTTACAACACGTTCATTATATATACAAGTTCATTATGCAAAATCATTTCTAGCAGTTCATTACAACAAGTTTATCTAATCAATGTCTGGCAGCTTGTAGTCAGTCATGTCTAAACCAATAGTTCTCCAATTGGCTAATGCACGGTACTGAGGTAATGCCGCTAGCGCGTTGCCCGTGTAGAAGAATTTCCCACTCACTTCAGCACATTCATCAGTGATAAACTTACAAATGTTGGCTATTGTGCGAGTGTTGGTCTTTTGATTGACGGTTCCTTTCTGCCACCATTTTGTAGCATTCTGGAGCTGCCGCCAGCTTTGGCTAAATTTCGGGCATCTCTTGAGGTACTCACAAGCATAGTATCCACACAAGAGTGAGCCTTCAGGTTGCTTGGCACACTGCATGTAAGATATACATATGTAAGAGTAAGTAGTAGTAGGCTTGTAGTAGTGGTAGTTAGTAGGATAGGAGTAGTACAAGTCGTATTACCGGGAATTGTCGCCTAATCCTGAGTTTTTTGCCCCATTCATTCTTCACCTTTTCGGACATAGGGTCAATGCAGGTGGGGTCTTCCACGTACATCCTGTAAGCACTGAATGTGCATGCCACTAGTGTCAAACATCAGATACAATCATATACTTCGATTGCTTAAAAGAAAATATGTGTAGTCACGTACTATCACAGACATTCTTCAAAATGCTTGTAGCCTTTTATGTGTGTGTCCCGCATGGAGTCCAATATGACCGCCATTCCATCCTGAGGATAGATCATGAATACAATTCAGTGCCCCGTGACGCCCGTGCTACACCATTCAAACAATAAGGATCAAAGATATTGAATTATGGAAAGTGGCGAAGCCAAGCTGCATCAAAGCCAACATGTATCATTTGGACTTACCCGAACTGGTGAGCGGCAAGTATACACCATTCTCCCTTGAGCTGCTTCATGGCGTTGAGAATGTAGTATCCCTTCTTGTACTTGATATCGCCTCGCATCAAAGCTATGGCCTCCACTCGTTCCATCACTGTCAAGCTCACCAGCTTCGAATCCTGCTCCATTATCCCATGGCCAATGATGGCCTTCTCGCTAATATGCATAGGAGATAGGTAAATAACCTTTTGCGACAATTCCTTGCTTACATATGATTGCATCCTGCAAACAGCAGTAGTCATCATTGCATATGTTACTTCGATCGTAATGAACTTAATTACTTAGCTATAGAGATGTAGAGGTGCAATAACTTACATGGCAAACAGGGTGACTTGGGCGACATTAAGGTCTTTGCACCGCAGCATTCTATGCATGTCGTGGAAGTCAATTGACAAATAGGCATCCTCATGCAAGAGGAAGTACTCCTTGGGGACCAGCGATGGAACCTTCTAATCTCCCACGGTTCCTCGACAAGCTAGCCTAACGGCACCATGAACTTGACATTCTCAAAGTTAACAGGGCAATCTGGAGACAGAGGCCAAAAGGATGGCGGGGTTTGCTCCCTGTTATTCAGACAAGACAAGAGTGTGTTAGTATCATATATATGTGCACACATACTCTGCTGGCGATGTTTGGTTGCCATTTGTACCTTTGGAACGACGTTGTGTAATGGTGCTTTGCTGTCAAGTCCCACATTGCTTTTTGAGCTCGGTGCCTTCCGGGGGTTTGTCCCCCTCTTCTTCTGGCTTCTTTGGCCATGGTGGACACTCGACATTTTTCTGGCCTTGAGGCGGCGTTTGGTGGCCTGTTTGTTCATCTCCATGTGGGTTGCTCATGTCCGGACGCGGGCTACGCGACGGGCTACCTAGGCTTTGGTGTCCACCAACACCGTCGTCGTTGTCGTCATTGGCGTCGTCACCTGGGCCACCACCTGGGGATTTGGTTACCGCTATGAGCTTTTTGGCGACGGTGGATCCGGAAGGAAGTGAATGTTGTCCTTGTTCCATAGCACATCCCTTCCCATTACACTTGCGAGGGTCCTACCTCCCTCTTCAGTGGTGAAATCAAGTTCATCATCCTCGTGGTGATCGTCCGTCCACGCCACTGTGACCTTGGCATACTTGGGCGGGATGGCCTTGCCTAGGTACCTGTCTTCAGGGTTGGGCGGATCTACCGAGCCCTCCGCCACCTTCTTCTTCCTTCCCTCTCTGCCAAATGGCACCAAGAGGTGGACGTATGTGGTCTCCAAGACCTCATCGACCGGATACCTTTTGGGTGCTGAGGTGCCTTCACCCTGTGATGGCATCACGCCAGCCTAGCGAAACATCTGTGTCCTCAGCTCCACCATCTTGGGGTCGGTGCTTGTGAAAGCATCTTGTATGGACCCCATGACTATTTCCTTCATCGGGGCTTCCTTGCCGGCCTAAAATATACCTTCCTTTTATCCTTGCCTCGTGTGGTATGAGGAGGCATCGGGCTTCCATGACCCCATATTCTTCCAGCTCTGCCTCGACGAAACAGCCCGGACGCAGCTGTAGTGCTCGGGGTTTCCCAGCACCTCGGTGAGCTCAGCATGGTCCCTGCGAGGTACGAACTCCCCGTGTTCCTTTGCCGCTTTGACTGCGAGCAAAGACTTCTTTGCCTCCTCGATCTTTGGCTCATTGTACTTGGTCATCCTATTGACACAAAAAGCGTCGGATCTGCGAACACCTCGGGCTTATACCCGAATTCGATATCCAAAGGTGTGCCGGTCGATTTGACCAGTTAATCGACAAGGACGATAACTAGAACAACGATGAACGAGATGACGACGATGCGCCCGGACGTCAAGGCTTAGATTGCTCAAAAAGCGGAACTCGCGAGGTAGACGGAGGTCTTGTAGATGCAACCCGTCGAGATCGTAAGAACTCGTGAATAAACTAGAACTAATGCGATAAAAGTAGATGCTGGAAAAGTAGATAAAAAGTAATAGATTTGTATTTGATTGATTGTCTCTCTTTTACACCACCCCTGGGTACATATTTATACTCCGGTAAAAGGAGTTATACATGGACACGACTCATATCTAAACAAAACTCCTATTTTTAAGGAAATAAAACGACTCGTGCAAGAGTTAGACTCAAACTAAAAACAATAATACTAGCATAAAATCGCCAGTTTCCTTATTCGTTTCCCTTACGATGAGACTTTCCATCGGCAGATTTCTTCAATCCGCAATTTCCTTCTATTGCGATTGGCAACTTCTCGCTAACGTCAGCTACATCATCTCGCATCCATCGGCAACATTCTCGATTGGCAATGTTCTCCCGTTTCCATCGGCAACCCCCTTCTGATCAGCCAATACCTTCTTTCATTCCTTCAATCTCCTGTTTCCATCAGCAATCCGATTGGTGGGATTCTGATGCCGATAAGAAAAAGCAACCATCTTTCTACCGATCTGTGTAACTACCCCTCTACCGATCAGTGTATCCGGTTCATATTGACACGTACAAAAAACGGTGTCAACACATGCCCCCCAATTTGCTTTATTGTAATCTTTCCCTCCAAAATACCACTGCCATTTTGATTACCGCGCGTTATCACTGTAAATAACCAACAACTCCCACAACTGTAGCACCAATAGTTACAATCCCTGGATCACCGCGCAAATCGACGCGATATCCTTCCATATTCCTGCTCAGTCAGAAAGGAAAAAACTCGAAAATGCCCTTTAACCTAGGCCTATAAAGACCACCGTCCGTTCTCTCTTTTACCCTGAGCTCACATTTTCACCTTCATCCCAACGTCACCCCCAAAGAGCACTATTCCAGTGGCGGTTCTTCTTCTTTCATCAGGAGGCACGACCCTTGCAAGAACTCTGCTTCAATGGCGATCAACTTCACTGCTTCCGCAGTAATCTTTCTTCTTTCCTCGTATATATTGCAATTTTATCCTTCCGCATTGCTTTACAATGCCTTCTTTCTTTGTTTCTTTGCTTTCTGGATCTAGGAAATGCGCAACAAAATAGTGATCCCTACCGATCAAGAACATCTATGTTGTTTGGGCCCAATGGGGAATACCGATCCAACCAATCTTATCAACGCTGAAACCAATCACATCTCTTTTAGATCTGAGCATTTTGATCTAGGGTTATGGACAGACACCTTTCGCTCCTGGCCCAAACTTACCAAGGGATGGAAGAACTAGTATCTCAGGATAGCTAGGTCACAACAACTCTATTGGTCAGAGCGCAACATCGACCAATGCATCAGACTGTCCATTGCCGGTATGGCCAAGAATGAGAATTTGATGATTGTGGCTTCTTATTTCTGGTCCGATACAATGAACGCCTTTTTATTCAGACATGGACCAGCCACCCCCACACTTGCCGATGTACACATGCTTACCGGCCTCGACGTCTCTTCTACCGATCCTGCCACCCTTTTCCGTAGGAAATCCGAGCGTCGGGTAAGCACACGTAACATCGGCGGTTGGACTGGATATATTCAAGAGTATTAGAAGACCGAATCAGTAGGACAAAGGGAGCATGCCACCTTCCTCAACATGTGGTTGGAGAAGTTCATTTTCTGCGACAGAACAGTTAGACCCACCAACATGTATCTTCCCGCAGCAGAGCTTCTGGTCGATGGAGGATTTCCCCTTGGCCGATACCTCCTTAGTTCAGTTTATCGCCTCCTACATCAAGTATCAGAAAAACTACTGCTAGGCGAGCCCATCGGCAACCTTGGAGGTCCTTAGTGGTTCATTAATTTGTGGCTGAACGCCCATATGCACAAATGTCTCCAATTTGATCTGTTCAACCAACAGTTCCCAAGATACATATTTGAAGACTATGTCTTTGACGATGATGAATCGGCAACCCGTCCCCCACTCAATTTTGGGGAAGCCATGATAGTGCTACCAGGAACCGATGCCAACGTCGATCAATTCGGCATGTTCTTCTAGAGGCTCTACTGCGGAATCCTTGCTGTAGAACGAGTCTGGTGGCCTTATGTCGATGAAGACAACCGATTTCCACTCTCCTTCAACTTTACCGATGGGAATATACCACAAAACGAAGCAATCATGAAGGCCACCCTCATTCCCTGAGCCATTCTGGTTAACGTTGTTGGGACCGGGAAGAACTCTCATCCATCATACGAGTTCTATTATCCATCGACAGCAGCAAGACAGCTAGCATTCGGTCAATTGCCGATCAAACTTAGCTATGTCAATGTGATTAAACCAAGAGAGGTCATCTCCAGTGCTATGGATTGGAATAAAATTGTCACTCTTTCTCCTCATGCCAATGTAGCTAACATTGACTTATCTACTTGGGCACCGACATACAAGTCCTGGTGGCAAGAGTGGAAGGACTAATTATTTGCTCCATCATCACACTACTATCGGCACTTGATTGATGCTGATCATGTCATACCCGACGACACGGTAAGCTTATTTTCGATACTACTTCGTTAATTTTTCAAATGTATTGGTAACTAACCCTCTATCAACAGGTTAATGATTTGATTCCCAAAAAGAGCAAGAGCGGCAAACATTTCAACTTGCGACCGATGAATCCTACATCGACAATCGGCAGCAAAGCCCCTCATTGTCTGCCCTCATGTATCACAAGACAGTTCCTAAGGTTACCATCAGATCCAAACCACTACAAACCGATGATGCTGCCACTGCTACCGCCACTTTAACACAAGCCTTTAGGGTAACAAGTCTCCATTTATCTATATCGATCATAACATGTTTAATCCACAATTTTCTCAATTTGTACCAAATTCTTTTCTGCAACAGACAAGTTCATCGGCAACCATTCCAAGTGTACAAACCTATATGCCTCAACCTGCCGATACCCCCTAAGTGCAACAGTCAAAACGCCGAGGCTCATCAAGTGCTGCCCCCAAACCGAAACGCCCAAAGCCATCAGCTCCAAGCACATCACCAGCTGCATCTCCTCAAGCTCCTGCCGATACACCAACACCGGAGCCAGCATCGACAACCATCCCTGGCCATTCACAGGCTGAAATTCCTATCCAAGGGACAACGCCATCGCCGCAAGAGTTAGCTGCAACAAAAGAAACTGTTGCCGATCCTCAAGATATGGTTGCATCAGCTACTCTGTCAAGTCAAAGGCGAGAAATCGCTCTAAAGTAGGTAAACCGAAAACATTTATCATAAACTCGCAAGACACAAGCTTTGAACTGACAAATTTTAACTCTTTATCCTTTCAGGCCCAAGACTCTCCCAACAGTCTATTCTCCTTCACTATCAACATTTCAGACGACACCGACGAAGAAGAAAGTTCTATTCAAGCTTCGACTGTCTTATCGGCAGAAGTGAAATCCAAACTTGAAGCTTTGTTGCTCCTACTGCAACAAAACACATCCCAATTGGTTCAAGACTCCAGTGCAGTAAGGGTGGCTTTCAAGGAAATTTAAGATCAATTGCCTACCGATATCGAAGAACCACTCTTCCAAGCGGCTTTCCTTGAGAGTCAGCAACTTCAATACAAAAAGGCTTCACGTCGTATTGCCGATAGAGCCGATCAAGCAAAACTTGAAGAAGAAATACTCAAATTCAAGCAGATCGCGGACGAAAAACATAAGGACATCGGTCATCTAGAAGCTTCTAGTACCGGGCTTGAACAAGAGATCGCTCGCCTATCGGCACAGAAAGAAGAACTGTTGGCCGAGTTGAAAAGAGTAGATGAAGCTTTGAATTCGGCCACCCAGAAGAAGACCCAACTCCTTGCTATGACCAAAGCTTTGCAACAAGAGAGGGATGCCAATGCTCGTGAAGCTCTTCTGCTGAGGAGAAAAATCAAGCCAGTTGAAGGCACTGCCGATGACGATGCCAAGGAAATAGAAGAAGCTGACCAAGTTCGCCTCCGTGCGATTTTATCCATTCAATCCTTGTTGTAATTTGTTATATCTGAATTTGACAACTGGTACTCTTGTAAGTAATGTTAACGCTTTTATACCGATGTTTTGTACGATAACCCTGTCATCGGTATTTATATTTACCTCGTTTCATGCATCTATCCAGATACTAGGATAATACTTCTTCAAATATTTACCATTTATTGCCCTGGAAAATGCAACTCCTTCGAGAGTCTCCAAAATATAAGCATTGCCAGAAACAGACTGATTTATCCGAAAAGGACCTTCCCAATTAGGAGACCACTTCCCAAACTTTGAACACTTAGTTCCAATCGGTAAAATCAGTTTCCATACCAAATCACCATCGACGAATTCTTTACCTTCACCTTCTTGTTATACCATCTGGCAACCCTTTTCTTATTCTCCTCGATACTGATTAGAGCTCTTAGACGATGACCCGCTAGGTCTTCCAACTCATCCTTCATAAGGATATCATACTCATCGGCTGCCAATTGGTCTTGGGAAAACAATCGTCTAGAACTAGTTTTAATTTCCCAAGGTAGGACAGCATCGTGCCCGTACACCAACTGATATGGCAAAACCTTAGTAGCACCATGACACGCCATTCGATACGACCACAAAGCTTCACTTAGTACTGTATGCCACCTCCTAGGGTTCTCTTCAATCTTGCGCTTGATAAGCTTAATTATTCCCTTATTAGTTGCTTCAGCCTGACCATTAGCTTGAGCATAATAAGGAGAAGAATTCAACACTTTGAACCCCATACCGATAGCAAATTCATCAAACTCTCCCGAAGTGAACATGGTCCCTTGATCAGTCATAATAGTCTGAGGAATTCCGAATCAGTAAACAATATGCTTCTTCACGAAATCTATCATGTTTGCTGATGTCACATTTTTCAAAGGAATAGCTTCAACCCACTTCGTGAAATAATCAGTAGCAACGAGTATAAATTTATGCCCTTTGCTCGATGGTGGGTAAATTTGGCCGATGAGATGAATGGCCCGCCCTATAAACGGTCAAGGCTTGATTATAGGATTCATTGCTGACGCAGGTGCCCTCTGAACATTACCGAACTTCTGACAATCCTAACACCCTTTGAAGTATTCAAAACAATCCTCAAGAATCGTCGGCCAATAATATCCATTTCGCCTAATCATCCACTTCATCTTGAATGTCGATTGGTGCGCTCCACATACTCCTTCATGAATTTCACCCATCAACCTCTTTGATTCTTCTCCCTTAAGGCATCTGAGTAAAACTCCATCAATTGTACGATAATACAATTCATCATCAAGGAGAATATACTTAGTAGCCTGAAACCTCAACCGTCTTTGAACTTTCCTAGATGATTCTCTTAAGTAATCGGCAATCTCTCTTCTCCAGTCATCGGCAACCATTACCGATGTCATTACTTCTTGAATTGGCTGACACCCCGAAGCATGTTGTGCCAATCGATTTGCTTCTTCTTTATGCAACCTGGGAATGTGTTCAAGACGATATTCTTTAAATTCCTTTAATAATTGCAAACACTTCCCATGATACGTAATTAAAATATAACTTCGTCACTCATATGTTCCAATCAATTGATTGATCACTAACATAGAATCACTAAATACTTCAACGGCATCGGCACGCACTTCCCTGAGCAACTCTAGCCCCTTCAGTAATGCTTGGTACTCAGCCTGATTATTCGTCGAAGTAGCAACAATTGGCAATGAGATTTCATACTTTTTCCCTCGGGGTGAAACCAAGATAATGCCGATACCTGCTCCCTCCTTACATGTGGAACCATCAAAGAACAAAGTCCAAGGAGCAATTCCCACGGAATTTAGCGTACCGCAATGCTGAGTAACAAAATCGGCCATCACCTACCCTTTAACTGCCTTAGTTGATTCATACCTCAGATCAAATTCTGATAGTGCCAAAATCCATTTGTCGATCCTCCCACTCAATATCGGCATCGATAGCATATACTTGACCACATCATCTTTGCATATGATAGTACATTCGGCTGATAGCAAATAATGGCTTAACTTGGTACAAGAGAAGTACAGACATAAACACAACTTTTCAACGGCCGAATACCTGGTTTCAGCATCCACCAGCCTTCTGCTCAAATAATAAATCACACGTTCTTTCCCTTCAAATTCTTGAATCAAGGCTGACCCGATAACGCTGTCATCGGCAGACAAATATAATCTGAAGGGTTTCCCGTGTCGAGGTGGAATCAAAATTGGAGGATTCACCAGATACTTCTTAATCTCTTCCAAGGCCGATTGCTGTTCTTTTCCCCATACAAACTCCTGACCGGCCTTTAGCTTCAGCAATGAGCTAAAATATTTAATCTTCCCAGACAAGTTAGATATAAATCTTCTAATAAAATTAATCTTGCCGATCAAAGATTGTAACTCAGTCTTGTTTGTAGGTGATGAGGACATGACACCTTTGGATACAACCATAGATTACAAGGTGAGTTCATTCCCACATTTACACAATGTCTTTTGGTACAACTCACTTGGTTCCACATATATATGTCAATATTTGCTTGTAGATACAAACATGTCTCAATGTGCAAGGTTTTCAAAGTTCAACATTCGGTTCGTTGGCAGCCCAACAACGGTTAATTGGGAAGGTAATAACTCATCCATCTAGAGCGCAATTGAGGTCAATGAGGACATGATGGAAGCTTTCAAATAGATCTGGTCCCACCTCAATATCACGTCGGCAAGGTCTTCAAATCATCACGACACTCAGCTACTATTTCTGCGGGATGCTACGATGTCATCTTGGGCTTGTCATGCAACCTTGGGACCCTGGCCCAAGTAGGACAACATCCCAAACATGTGGAGAATACCCCAAAGATGGTCCAAAATGTCCTCGTCCTTGGCCACCACATTAGGAGGGCAGCAAGGTCGTCCAACCCAAGTTGGAGGCCCAATCCAATTCAAGTTCGAGTCCATCTCGGATTCCAGGAGCAGCCAATGGTAAAATGGATGCCCAGGTCGCATACGAACTCCGTTTTCGATGAAACACACATGGATGGAAAGATAATTTGATAAGGAGACCAACCCGTTTGGTTTCATGTCAAAATGCCTTCGGAGTCAACGGAAATCGTCGAAACAAGTTGACGTCCAGAATCTGTCCAGACGCTGCGTCGTCGTCTTTTGGGCCGTTGGGCTTTGTAACGAGTTGGCCCACCTTAGGGACGTGAGTGGCTGCCGTAGGACACCTCTTAGACCATATAACCAGGCGTCGCTGCATACGTTAGGGTTTGGGGTTTTGCTTTAGATCAATCTGTCGTTGAACAGTCGCCGTTTTCGGTTTGTGAAAACCCACATTCGTGATCTTAATCATATATCTGCAATTGTCACTTCACTTGAGTTGCATTTTATCTTGTTCTTGCTTGTGTCCTTCGATTCGCATCAGGGATTAGCCTTCTTGGCGAGGTCAACTGGATTGTGACACGGTTGATAACCAGAGGAGACGTGGTGCTAAGATTGCAGGGTTCGGTCTTTGTGATTTGAAGCCGGATCGGTGTGTCTCTCTCCGACCAAATTGATAGTTATCTTGAACTGACGGAAGATCGAGAACCTAGTTCACATCAAGTGGTAATCAAAGCTTTAGGTATACCGTCAAGTTCATATCTACCCTTAATTTCGAGTATTTTCACCTCTGTCCCATAGTACACTGCCATATCGTTTTCCTATCCTATAACCCTTCCGCGCCATAGCCTTTGTATAATCAGTTTCAGAGTCCGTAGTGTTGAGTTTGTGTCCTATGCCAACGTCTTGTTGCTGGTTTAGATCGTGTTCTTTGTTCATTCGTGTTGATCCCCCCATCCATCATCATCTCGTATCTCCAAATGTGCATCTTGTGTCCACATAAACCCTGTTTCGGACTGCCTTCCATAAAACAGTCATAACTTTTACGTCCAAACTCGAAACGGGGCAACTTTTTTTTCCACAGTGAACGCCAAATAATTTTAGATCTGTTTAGTCCTAGCAAGCCTAGGTTCGCAAAAATTAGAATTGCGAAATTCGATCAGAAACATTGAGTTTTCAGGCCCACAAGTTTTGGTATGCTTTTTAGAGCACAATCTTGATTGTCCATATGCCACATCTTTTTACCAATTGAACTCAAAATATTTTGTGGTTTGCTCTTATGTGATCCTTGCTGAGAAAAAATATTAAATAGCAAGAGAAAAAAATTAGACAAAAAAAGAAGAAAAATAGTAAAAAAAAGAGAGAAAAGGAGCACATAAGAAACATCAAGTAGCTCTATAATTCGTGCTATCTTTTTGCCTTGTTCATATCCGTTGCTATCTTTCATATTTGTTTCCTTTCATCATTGTTTCTCTTCCTTGTTGTCACAATTGGTGCTAGGAACATGTATAGACCAGCAACTAGGACAAGTGCTCTGGACATTTATTCAATATTGCTATCTGTTACTGACTTGTGTGCCACATATATATATATATATATATATCTCTTTGTGTGCCTCCCAAGCTCCACATATATACTTCCAATCAGTACAGAAACGGCCCTTGCAATCTGGGTGCCACGCTCTCACAGGTATCACAATCGGCCACCGGTTGTACCGTCCACTGCTTTGCGTTGGTAAGAACACTTGTAAGAATTTGGTATGTTGTGTGAGGGTGTGATTCCACTGAGCCATCAATAGCCGTTAGGAAATTTATTTGGATTTTCTTACAATGTCAAACAACAAGTTTCTTTTTTAAGAATGGATTGCAGGATTTCATGGACCGACCCTCTACAAAGTTGGATGAAACAATTACAAAAGTGGGCACTGCAGCCTCCTCTATTGCTACAACGACATCGTCATCGTCACCTCTCGCATGTACTATGGAGCTTGCACAGCGAGTGCTCAGTTGTCAAATGGAAAAGGCAGAGCAAAACCAGTTGAACAACTTGTTCCAAATATACTTTGTTGTGAAGGAACAACGTTCTCGTGTTATGATTGATGGCGAGACCTACAAAAATCTTGCAAGTTTAGAGTTGGTTGAGAAGCTTGGTCTGACCAAAAAGCCACATCCACATCCATACTACATCCAATGGGTAAATTCTTGGGATAAGATAAAGGTAACTGAAATTGCACACATTGAGTTTTCTATTGGTTCTTATAAGGATAGTACAGAATTTGACATAGTACCTATGCAAGCATGTCATTTATTGCTAGGCAAACCTTGGATATCTAAAATTAATGCAGAGCACAACATTATTTCTAATGAATATTGTTTCAAATACAATGGTAGAAAAATTACTATGATACCTATGACTGCTGCTGAAATTTTTAGAGAAGATCTTGAGAGAGCAGAGAGAAGAAAGAATGGACTATTTCAGAAGTCACAATTCCTTCATCTAAATCTGAATTGTTAGATTATAAAGATATTGTTTTGCCTCTTGTCGGTACTAATATTTTGCAGCATATATCCAAGCAAGAAGACAATGTGACACAGATAGAACATGTAATTGACTCTGGTAAGAGCTCTCTTTATGTGTTGAATTTACTCCCTAATGATGCTAATGCGATAGTAGAACCTTCTATTGATTTACCTTTGTCACATGATAATGATTCTACTGTTCTTTGCGATAAAAAAGAGTTGTGTGATAGTGCTAAGATTGCAGGGTTCGGTCTTTGTGTTCTGAAGCCAGATCGGTGTGTCTCTCTCCGAACAAATCGATAGTTATCTTGAACTTACGGAAGATTGGGAACCTAGTTCACATCAAGTGCAATTGCAACTGAAAAAGATGAACTAAAATTGTTGTCTTCTTTAAATACGTTGGGTTACATTGAGCTTGATACTTTATGTGCTCTAAGTAGTTTGGAAGATAAATTTAAATATGTTGAATTTCCATGGTTGTATAAATGTACATATCACTTTATTGGCAAACATAATTATAAAGGAGAGTATATGGTGCATCGTGTCTATATTTGTTCAAATCTGAAATCTTCTTTTATTGTGCAACAATATGATCCATTAGAGGGTTGCAATCTCTATAACCATACCATGTCAAGATCCCCAAGATTTGTTATTAAGAAACAGGTAAAATTTCAAGAAGGGGAGCAATGTTGGCTACTACCTACAACCTGTCCTCCAGCTACACTCAAACGGAGGACGGTTTGTTGTCAAGAAGGGGAGAATGGTGAGGACATGACACCTTTGGATACAACCATATATTACAAGGTGAGTTCATTCCTACATTTACACAATGGTTTTTGGTACAACTCACTTGGTTCCACATGTATATGTCAATATTTTCTTGTAGATACAAATATGTCTCAATGTGCAAGGTTTTCAAAGTTTAACATTCGGTTCGTTGACAGCCCAACAACGGTTCATTGGGAAGGTCATAACTCATCCATCCAGAGCGCAATTGAGGTCAATGAGGACATGATGGAAAGCTTATTTGATAAGCTTTCAAATAGATCTGGTCCCACCTCAATATCACATCGGCAAGGTCTTCAAATCATCACGACACTCAGCTACTATTCCGCGGGATGCTACGATGTCATCTTGGGCTTGTCATGCAACCTTGGGACCCTGGCCCAAGTAGGAAAACGTCCCAAACATGTGGAGAATACCCCAAAGATGGTCCAACACGTCCTCGTCCTTGGCCACCACCTTAGGAGGGCAGCAAGGTCGTCCAACCCAAGTTGGAGGCCCAATCCAATTCGAGTTCGAGTCCATCTCGGGTTCCAGGAGCAGCCAATGGTAAAACGGATGCCCAGGTCGCATACGGATTCCGTTTTCGATGAAACACCCATGTATGGAAAGATAATTTCATAAGGAAACCAACCCAATTAGTTTCCTGTCAAATTTCCTTCGGAGTCAACGGGAATCGTCGAAACAAGTTGACGTCTAGAATTTGTCCAGACGCTACGTCGTCGTCTTTTGGACCGCTGGGCTTTGTAACGAGTTGGCCCACCTTAGGGACGTGAGTGGCTACCCTAGGACGCCTCTTAGACCATATAACTAGTCGTTGCCACCTACGTTAGGGTTTGGGGTTTTGCTTTAGATCAATCTGTCGTTGAACAGTCGTCATTTTCGGTTTGTGAAACCCCACATTTGTGATCTTAATCATATATCTGCAATTGTCACTTTACTTGAGTTGCATTTTATCTTGTTCTTGCTTGTGTCCTTCGATTCGCAGCAGGGATTAGCCTTCTTGGCGAGGTCAACTAGATTGTGACACGGTTGATAACCAGAGACGTGGTGCTAAGATTGCAGGGTTCGGTCTTTGTGATTTGAAGCCGGATCGGTGTGTCTCTGTCCGCACAAATCGATAGTTATCTTGAACGGACGGAAGATCGGGAACCTAGTTCACATCAGTAGGAGCAACTACTTTGTTAATTGCGTCAATGGATTTCCTGCCGATTTCTATGCCCCTTTGATGCACTATGAACCCTGGAAACTGACCCACTAATACGCCAAACGCGCACTTATTTGGATTCATCTTCAGCCCATGCTCCCTTGTGCATTCTAGAATCTTCCGCAGATCGGCGAGATGCTTTTCAAAGTATCCGGACTTGACCACCACATCGTCAATATGGATTTCGACCAATGTGCCGATGTACTTATGAAAAATAAAATTCATCGCTCTTTGATAAGTAGCACCAACGTTCTTCAACCCAAAAGTCATTACGATGCACTCAAACAAACCGACGTGACCTGGACACCTAAAAACAGTTTTGGATATATCTTCTTCAACCATGAATAATTTATTATATCCAGCATTACCATCCATAAAATTGATAATTTTATGTCCAGCAGAAGCATCAACTAGTAGATCGGCAACGAGCATTGGATAGCCGTCCATTGGCGTAGCTTTATTAAGATTCTTGAAATCAATACAAACACGAAGTTTTCCATTCTTCTTATATACAGGAACCACATTAGAAATCCATTCGGCATATCGACATTGCTGAATAAACCCAGCTTCGATTAACTTTGTAATCTTAGCTTTAATATCGGGTAACACGGTAGGGTTACACCGGCGCGCTGGATGCCGATGTGGCTGAAAACCCGACTTAATAGGTAACCGATGTTCAACTATCGATCGGTCTAGACCAGACATCTCTGTATAATCCCAAGCAAAAAAATCTTTATATTCTTTTAACAAATCACTCAACTGTTGTTTACATTGGGAATTTAACTTAGCACTAATAAAAGTTGTCCTAGGCTTGCTACCGTCGCCGATGTCTATTTCCAGTAAATCATCGGCCGATGTGAACCCTTGTCCAAGCTTTCCATCATCGGCGAACTGATCAATTTCTTCAGAACCGACTGCTTGGATCGGTGTAATCTGGTAATCGGCCACCTTGAGGAATTATGTATCCCAAGCTTCACTAGATATGCACTTGGTCTGCTCATAGGTTTCCGATTCGGCCGATGCAACAATTGACAGGGCTTCACTTCCGACGACTTCAATCTTGTCCCCGACCCATTGCATGAGGCTTTGATGCATCATGGAAGGAATACAACAATTAGCATGGATCCAATCCCTTCCCATGAGCAAGTTGTAAGTATATTTACTGCTGATCATAAAAAATGTTGTTGGCAAAGTTTTGCTACCGATAGTCAACTCGACACATACGGCTCACATAGCTGTTGACACATTGCCTTCAAAATCTTTTAGCTTCATGTCTGTCTTGACTAAGTCTTGGTCACCTTTCCAAGTTTCCTGAACATGACATACGACATTATATTAATCGACGCTCCACCATCGACTAGCATCTTTGACACCGGTTGCCCATCGACTTTGCCCTTGACAAACAAGGCATATATGAGTTGGACAATTTCATCACAGGCAAAAGAGAGGAGAGGCAAAATAAGCAATAAAATAGGAGAAGAGTGGAGGCAGCAGCAACATAGTAATAGAAGTAGTAGCAGCACCAACATAGTAGTAGTAGTAATAGAAGTAGTAGAAGGTGCTCTCAACATAGTAGTAGTAGGACTACACCATAGTAGTAGTAGGAGTAGGAGTAGCACCAACATAGTAGTAGTAGCAATAGTAGTAGGTGCTCTCAACATAGTAGTAGTAGGACAACACCATAGTAGTAGTAGTATTAGTAGTAGGAGGAGGAGCAGCACCAACATAGTAGTAGAAGGGAGGAGAAGAGTAGTAGTAAAAGTAGTAGGAGCAGTAGTAGTAGTAGAAGCAGTAGGAGCAGCAGTAGTAGTAGAAGTAGTAGGAGTGGTAGAAGGGAGGAGTAGTAGGAGCAGTAGTAGTGGAAGTAGTAGGAGCAGTAGGGAGGAGAAGAGTAGTAGTAGAAGTAGTAGAAGAGAGGAGAGGAACAACATAGTAGTAGTAGTAGTAGGGAGGAGAGGAGTAGTAGAAGTAGGTAGTAGTAGTAGCAGATGTGGCAGTAGGAGCAGTAGCAGATGTAGAAGTGGTAGTAGTAGCAATAGGTTAGTAGTAGAGAGGAGTAAAATTGACTGCTATGAAGCAAAAATGACTAGTAGTACTAGCAGTAGATGGTAGAGTAGTAGTAGAGGAGCACTAGTAGTAGAGAGTAGTAGTGTCTGACAGAGAGCAGCAACAACAGCAGTAGTATAGAAGTAGTATGAGTAGAGAACTAGTAGTAGTAGTAGAGAAGCAGCAACAGAAACAACTCCCTTCTCTCTTTGTCTATACCCAAGCAGTAGTGCAAATTCAATTGAAACCTAACATTCCAATAACCAATTGACTCCCTCATTCTGTCTCTTGCATTACTCTCTCTCTCCCACCTGTTCCTAGGTTTTCCCTTCCCTAACTTCTTCTTGCTTGAGATCCACCGTGTCACCGGTGTAAGAACTTGTGATTCTTGCGAGGAATCGGAGGACGTAACCTCCGTAAACCATGGTGGCTTCGATTTCATGATTGTGTGCCTGGTGTGCTTGTGTTTTTCCCGTTTTTCTTTTGCTCTCTCTTTTTCCCGAGATGATTTCTCTTAGTTGAGAGTAGCTTCGCAAAATCAACTTGAACCAAGTTGTTCGTATTCGTGAGAAGCTTCTTTGCACCGAAGGATTTCTCCTCAAACCTCACAACTGCGTTTGGTTTTTTGGGAAGAGTGGCCTGAACATTTCGAGGCAAATTTGAGGCTCCCATTCACCCACCCCAAGGTGCTGGTAAACCTTCCTACTTCGATGGAACCAACTTTGCCTATTGGAAGGTGCGCATGTCGACTTACCTCCAAGGGCTTGACACAAAGTTTTGGGACATTTGTGAGAATGAGAACTACATGGTTCTTGAGGCTTGGATCACCGATGCCCAGATTACGCAACATGCATCAAATGCAAGAGCCCGTAGCATTCTCTTCTCTTGTCTGTCTCACTACGGCACAAGAGATCTGGCAAACACTCTTGAGATATCATGAGGGCAACCCTCAGATCAAGTCCAGACTCTTCGACACGTACCGTAGAGAGTACGAGAACTTTGCTCAGTTGGCCGGCGAATCTTTTGATGGGATGTTCACTCGCTTTCCAATCTATCGTCAACAAAATGCGTGCTAATCGAGCCAACCTGCCTTATGATGATCATGAGATGCCTATCAAGCTTTTTGCATTCTCTTGATCGGAAGGTATGGGAGATGAAGGTGGCTGCCATTCAGGAGTCACCGGGCTATGATGCCCTAACCATGGACGAGTTGTTCAGCAAGGTCAAGTCCTCAGAGATTGACTACCAGACCCGGACCAAGCTTGAAAACCCGTCGAAACCCTCTATGGCATTGGTTTCTGGCCTCGGCGGTACGTCTTCTTCCTCCTCTGACCCTTCACACTCTTTGTTCGCTTTGTCTTTGATGTCTGTGACAGAGGATCAAGTGGAGGCTCTTGGAGATGATGAGCTAGCTTTGGTCATCACCAAGTTCTCATGGTTTCACAACAACCGTTTGAACTGTCGGCGTGGTGGCTCAGCCAAGGGGTGCTACCGTTGCGGTGATGAGGATCACTTAATTGCAAACTGCCCCAAGAAAGTTGCGGGTGAATTCACCAAGCGCAAGGACAAGCGCGAGCACCACTTTGAGGACAAGCACAAGCCCAAGGGTGGCTACCACCGAAGGTCCTCCAAGAAGGTGATCGACAAGGTGAAGGCCAAGCATCGAGCCTTCCTCGCCTCCCTCAGCGACATCGATGCCTCCTGCAATGGAGGTGCTTCCTCAAGTGATGATGAGTGGAAGGGAAAGGTTGAGGACAAGCTCAACGGCCTATGCTTCTACGCCAACGCCAAGCACGGTGGCTTTTGCACCATGGCGATTGAAGAAAGCAATGTCGGCAAGTGCAAGGAAGGCCCCGACTACGATTACGACTCCGACACACCCGAGGTACCACCCACCGTTGAGTCCCTCTCTCTCGATATTGAGTCTCTGAACGACACCTGGATGAGTCAGGATGCTTTGGTCAAGCGTGCCGCGTGCGAGAGGAACGATTTCAAGGCTAAGTATCTTAGCACGCTGCATGAGCTAGAGTTTGCTAAGGCGTCAGTGGTGGTTACCGAGGAGGTAGAGTGTGATGCTTGTGCCATCCACATGTCTAGTCTTGTCACTCTCCAAGACAAGCATGACACTCTACTTGAGGAGGTCAGTGAGCTGAAGGCTAGGCCTAGCTTACTTAGTGCGTGCAAGTCTTGCTTAGGCTTGTGTTCTGAGCTGGAACAAAGAGATGCTAGGATTGTTGTGCTAGAGAAGTTCAGCTCAGATAGCACTAGAGAGTCGGATCGCTTTGAGGCTTTGGAGCTTGAGATCGCGTCGTACAGACATGACAAGATGCGTACCGAGGAAGAAAACACATACCTTCAGTCCATCTTGAGCTGGGTGTCTTGCCTAGAGCTGCAGTTTGGGATGATGCTTAGCCAATGCAAAAGGGCTGGCAGCACGGGAGTAGGCTTTGCTATAGGTGGGAAGGACGATAGCATGTTCGGTAAGATCGGTGAGTGCAGTGGTTTGAGCGAGAATGAGAGACCCACCACAACTCCCAAGCTTAACAAGATCACTCCACCTAAGCCTACCAACCCCTCTGAGTTTCCTGTGAGAGATGGTGTGTTTGAAGAGCCACCCAAAACCACTCCACAGAAGCAAGTGTGGATTGCAAAACCGAACCATCTTCGCAACCCACTTGACACACTGCCAGACATCTCTAGTGATCCCCTTCCTAAGAAAGCTAGAGCCACCCAACCCAACAAGAGAGTGCCTACCAAGAGTGTGGTGAGGTACCATTGTGAGTATTGTGAACAAGATGGGCATTTGGCTGAGTTTTGCTATAGGAGGAAGAGAGATGTTCGGAGGCAGTTTGAGTTGGACATCCGGGACATGTACCACCGACGAGTTGGGGTGCGTGAACCGGAAGTTAAGAGGCGCACTACTAGGCCTAGAGGTACAATGCCTCAAGGTGCTAGGCCTCAGGAGGCGAGACCACGTGGTGGTCGTGCCCAGTGGGGTACCGGTCGTGGCCCATACGACTACGGGCCTCGTGGCGGTGGCTTTACTCCACCCTTCTTTAGCGGACCACGTTTTCCCCATCGTGGTGATCGCTATTCCCCCCATGGGACAGGAGATGTTTGGTTTTTCTACTAACCCATTCTTTGGGAAAGTGGGACAACACTGGTATCCTTCACAGTTTACTAACCCCAGTGTTGGTCCGTTTGCTCACCCTATGTCTTTTTATTGATGTAGGAAGGAGGACTGGAGGAGACTTGGCTTATGGACTCCGGATGCTCACGCCATATGACCGGAAGTGCCAAGTGGTTCTCCAGCCTCGACCCCGTGCACCACACCGAGTATATCACATTCGGGGACAAGAGTAAAGGTAAAGTTGTCTCCCGAGGGTCCATCCAAGTGAAATCTTCTTTTGTCCTCAAGTATGTTGCTATGGTTGTGAATTTGCATTTTAATCTTCTTTTGGTTTCGCAACTACTTGATGATGGTTTTGAAGTGAGTTTCAAGCCTAATCTCTCTCCGATTTTGGACTCTCGTGGTGAGCTTGTTTGCCGGATTTTACCCTTCGGGAAGGTTTTTCGTGCGGATTTTTCTATCTCTTCTGGACCTTCTCGTTGACTTCTTGCCGGTTCTTCTTCCGAGCTTTGGAAGTGGCATAGGAGATTGGGACATTTGAGTTTTGACTTGCTTGCAAGGCTTAGCTCAATGGACCTTATCCAAGGATTGCCAAAGCTAAAGTTCGAGAAGGATTTGGTTTGCCATCCTTGCAGGCATGGCAAGATGGTTGCTGTTTCCCATCCTCCTGTGACTGAGATCATGACCACTCGACCCGGCGAGCTCTTACACATGGACACAGTTGGTCCAGCTTGGGTCAGGTCGGAAGGAGGGAATTGGTATGTTGTTGTAGTCGTTGATGACTACTCGAGGTACTCTTCGGTGTTCTTTGTGGAGACTAAGGATGAGGCTTTTCCACTTGTTTGAGATCTGATTTTGAGATTGCAAAATGAGCTACCTATGAATGCCATGAGAGCTATCCGCAGTGACAATGACACAGAATTCAAGAATGCTCACTTTGCAACTCTTAGCTCTTCTTTGCGTCTCGATCACCAGTTTTCCTAACCTCACACTCCCCAGCAAAACGGTGTTGTTGAGCGCAAGAATCGAACCCTTGTTGAGATGGTCAGGACGATGCTCGATGAGCATAGGACTCCTATGCGGTATTGGGCCAAAGCACTCAGTTCTGCTTGCTATGCTTCAAATCACATTTTTCTTTGATCTTTCAAGAAGAAGACCTCTTATGAGCTGCAATTTGGGAGACCACCCAAGGTAAGTCACCTACGGGTGTTTGGGTGCAGGTGCTTCATCCTTAAAAAGGGCGGTAAGTTGGACAAATTTGAATCACGGTCTTCTGACGGTATCTTTCTTGGTTATTCTACTCACTCTCGTGCTTATCGTGCACTTAACCTCGAGACTAACCTAGTGATGGAGACTTGTGAGATTACCTTCGATGAGACTATGCCCTGTGTTTCCACTGGTTTTGAGCTTGCAGGTGATGATGAGGTGAACACCAGCATCTTTGTGGAGTAGGAGCGGGATGATGCCGATTGGGGTGATCCCGAGCCAACTCCACTGGCTGCCCCCATCTACCCTGCGACGTCTACTTCGACTCACGGTCCCGATCCGACTACTTCCTCTACATGGGGGGCGTTCGAGCAACTTCCTCAGTCGGTGCCCGTTGCACCTGAGGGAGCTCTAGCTGCTGTTGAGGGGGAGGACACTTTGTCCAGGCAGGCTCCCCGCCACATCCAGCGGCAGCACCCGCCGGAGAACATCATCGGCGACATTGACCATCAAGTCACACGGTCTAGGTCCTATCTCTCTCACTTTGCTCATTCGGCTTTTGTCGCTTCTTTTGAGCCCCGAGATGTTGCACATGCTTTGATGGATCCGGATTGGGTTAATGCCATGCATGAGGAGTTAGAAAACTTTGAGCGAAACCGCGTTTGGGTCTTAGTTCCTCCACCACCTAGTTGCCACCCCATAGGTACCAAATGGGTTTTCAAAAACAAACAAAGTGAGGATGGGGTGGTAGTGCGCAACAAGGCTAGGTTGGTAGCTCAAGGCTTTTGTCAAAAGGAGGGAATAGACTATGAGGAAACCTTTGCTCTCGTAGCTCGTTTAGAAGCCATTAGAATCCTTCTAGCGTTTGTGGCTTCTAAGTTTTTTAAACTTTTTCAAATGGACGTTAAAAGTGCTTTTTAAACGGCTACATAGAGGAGGAAGTTTATGTTAAATAACCTCCCAGTTTTGAAAATCCCAATTTTCCAAACCATGTTTTTAAACTTCACAAAGCTTTGTATGGTTTGAAACAAGCACCTAGAGCATGGTATGATAGGCTAAAAACCTTTCTACTTGCTAAGGGATTTAAAATGGGATCGGTAGATAAGACGTTGTTTCTCCTCAAGCAAGGCAAAGATACTCTCCTTGTCCAAATATACGTGGATGATATCATCTTTGGTGGTTCTTCTCATGCTCTTGTTGCCAAGTTTGCAGATCTTATGACCAGGGAATTTGAGATGAGCATGATGGGAGAGTTGACTTTTTTTCTCGGGTTGCAAATCAAGCAAACCCGGGAAGGGATGTTCGTGCACCAAGGCAAGTACATGAAGGATATCTTGAAGAAGTTTGACATGGGTGAGGCAAAGCCTCTTTCGACGCCCATGTCGACTATGACTGCCTTGGATGTAGACGAGGAAGGAGAGGCAATGGACTAGACGGAGTACCGCAGCATGATTGAGTCGCTTCTGTACCTAACGGCGACCCGACCGGACATTCAGTTCGTCGTCTTCCTGTGTGCTCGCTTTCAGGCGTCCCCACGGACTTCGCACAAGCAGGCAGTGAAACGCATCATTAGGTACTTGCGCTTCACTCCCGAATTTGGTCTTTGGTTCTCCCCCTCTTCCTCTCTTGAGCTTTGCGGTTATTCTGACGTCGACTTTGTTGGTTGCCGACTTGATCGGAAGTCCACTTCTGGGACTTGCCAGTTTCTTGGGTCTTCTTTGGTTTCTTGGTCTTCTCGCAAGCAGTCTAGCGTGGCACAGTCGACGTGCGAAGCTGAGTACGTTGCCGCGGCTAGCTATTGCTCGCAATTGATTTGGATGATTGCCACTTTGAGAGATTTCAGTCTTGAGCTTACTAAGGTGCCTCTGCTTTGCGATAGCACGAGTGCAATTAGTGTGGCCAAAAATCCTGTGCTTCATTCAAAGACCAAGCACATTGAGGTCCGCTTTCATTTCTTGCGAGATCATTATGAAAAGGGCGACATTAACCTCCGGCATGTCGAGACCCAAAAACAGCTTGCAGATATTCTCACGAAGCCTTTGGATCAAGCTGCGTTTTCTCGTCTTCGAAACGAGTTGGGTGTTTGCTTTCCTTTTTAGAGGAGGAAAGTTTTGGTGTTTCATAGTTCCTTTTGTCTTTTCTTTGTCCTTCTTCTTTTTGATGTCTTGTTAGTGTTAGTTGGTGTCAATGCATTGTGCATCTCATTTGCATTTGTGACATAGTTCATTTTAAGCTTCATACTGATAGCCAATATAATGAATCTATGCTCTGTTTGAGGTGCTTTATGTGTCTATGGTGTTGCCTAACTTAGACTCTTTTTGATCTATATGATATGCAATAGAGCTAAGTTAGAAAAGCTTTAAAACTGAATTTAAATTCCCCATGTCACCTCTGAAATGGCACTAGCATGTGTAGGCTTTTGAAGATCCTTCTTGGCTATCTTGTATATAGCTTGTAACTATGGCTCTTCATTGTTTCATTCACTACCTTTGAGCACCATGATTAAACATCTAAAATGAAATTGCTCTCTGTTTTGTGAATTGGAAATATCGAGTTGGGTTTGCATTGTGAGCACTTCACCGTGTGTTCGAGACTGCTTCCCATATGGGTTGATACTTGAGCGGTGTCGTGTATGACCAAAACCGGTGTGTCAAGTCCTTTGACTTCGCCCGGTTGGTAAGCAGTGGCATCACTTTGCTTACAATCAC
This sequence comes from Microstegium vimineum, assembly GCA_022036555.1. Classification (NCBI taxonomy): domain Eukaryota; kingdom Viridiplantae; phylum Streptophyta; class Magnoliopsida; order Poales; family Poaceae; genus Microstegium; species Microstegium vimineum. The sequence goes on along the minus strand of CM039138.1, from coordinate 12,149,620 downwards.
TCGCATACAACTTAAATGTGCCTAAAACTGAATTTTGGCTGCATAACTCTGAAATTTGAAAATACATTCAATTGGGTAATTGGCTTGTTGTATGAACTGTGCTAGGGATAGTTTTACTTGCTATACATGAGATTGCTTTGAGATAGACCCTATCTTGTTTGCCATGTCTAGTTGTCTCTAGGAGGTGATACCCTTTCCTTGCTCTCATATGATATGCTCTCTAAAATAGCTTCTAAAGTGATCTTAAGCTCAACTTGAGTCTTTGTTGGGCACGTAGAGCTTTTCCTATTCTCATAGGATCACATGACTTAGAGCATCTATTCATTGTCTTAGCTCTAAGTATGAAGCTTTTGCACTCATTTTGCATTTCATGGCTTTTGTAGCCGGAACTTGAGTTGTTGATGTCTGATGAGCTACATGTACAAGGGGGAGAGATGTGCATTTCTTTCCTTTTTCAGACATCTACTTCCAAGGGGGAGAGTGCATCTCTTTGGTTTAGAGCCTCTTTGGTCAAGAGGGAGTTTTGTGTGCTTCTTTTGCCCTAAGGAGCTCATTTGGTATCTTGAGTGTGTTTTTGCCTAGGGGGAGCTTTTGTTAGATGTGTTGAGCCTTTGCCTCTTCTGGAGGGTCTAGCTTGATTTGTTGGCTCCGACAGGTTTCGATTGCTTCTTGAGCATTAGGGGACATAAGTGGTTTCAATTGGTATCTTTTGAGCTCCCCTAGTGTTTTTTTGGAAGTCTGAGCTTTGAAGAGTTTTTTGATTGGTATCTCTAGCTTGCTAGCGGTGTTGAACCCGTTTTCTGCCTCTTCTTGAGGGCTAGCTTTGTGGATGCCCATGTGCTTTTGTTTGGCTTCAGTAAGTGGCTTTGTCATGAGGTGTTTTTGAGGATGCTTTTAATTGGTATCGTATTTGCTTCTCTCAAGTGACCCCGTTTTGGCTTTGGTAGCTTTTTGGTCATTTGGAGAGCTTTACCGTGTGGCTCAAATCTGAAATGCACTTGTGTTCAAAATGCACTCATCAAGGGGGAGATTGTGAACACATGGTGGATAAGTACCCATGTATGTTCAGCTTTGATGATGAGTGATCGTCCAACACATGACTGTTTCAGTTTGAGTGGCTTACCCTAACCTCTGCGAAAGCAGAAACGGGTGCTTGTCTATCGGCTTGTGGTGTGCAGGTGCTATGCCTAGTGACAGTGGTCAATGGCGTGGAGAAGGTCGAGTAGAGGCTTTCCGCGCCGATGGACTGAGAGTGGTGAAGGGCGGAGCGGGGCTCGGACTGAGGGACCATGGGCGCCGGTGGACTAGCTGTGGTGGCTAGTACTTGGCACCGGCGAGTGCGAGAAGACACGGAGGTAGACTGAGTTGACCAAGTCAAGACGGTGGACGCGCGAGTGGAGTGGAGGCTCAGGGGACTCGGAGTCCGACCGGGTGAAGACAAGGTGGCTCACGTTGAGTGGTTTGGGCCTCAAAACCATCCGCGTCGGTTTTCGAGTTTGGGCCGCAAAACTCGGGGTTCGGTAGTTGAGCCCAAAGCTACCGGTGGCGGGTTTCCTGGGTTTTGGCCTCAAAACCTAGGCGGAGCTTCCGAGGAAGCGGGGATGGCATGTGGCGGAATCCTAGAGGTTGCGTCGAGGTGACGGCAACTCCCGCCAGGAAGCGGAGCCGTCCATTCAAATAAGTGGCTGAGAGTTACCGACTTGGATTACAATGTCTTAGGGCTAGGTAATTCGGTCTTGTATCTAGGGGGGCTTGGATTACAATGTCCATTCAAAATGCAGGAGATATTTCAAAGAGCTTGGACTCCAATGCTTAGGCTAGGTAGTTCACTCAATGTATCTAGGGGGGTCTTTGGGAAATAGCCAAAGCCTCATTAAATAGAGGATGAAGGGGTATCTCTCATTCTATCTCTTGCATTACTCTCTCTCCCACCTATTCCTAGGTTTTCCCTTCCCTAGCTTCTTCTTTCTTGAGATCCACCGTGTCACTGGTGTTAGAACTTGTGATTGTTGCGAGGAATCGGAGGCCGTAACCTCTGTAAGCCATGGTGGCTTCGATTTCGTGATTGTCCCCGATGTGCTTGTGTTCTTCCCGTTTTGCTTTTGCTCTCTCTTTTTCCCGAGATGATTTCTCTTTGTTGAAAGTAGCTTTACAAAATCGACTTGAACCAAGTTGTTCGTATTTGTGAGAAGCTTCTTTGCACCGAAAGGATTTCTCCTGAAACCTCACCAATGCGTAGATCAGGTGATTTCTTTGTGGCGTTCTTCATTTTTCTCTCTTCTCCCCCAAATCCGAGTGTTCCCATTTATCCTCTCAAAATTGAGCGATGATTTCTTCAGGATAGCTCCCCAACTGCACTAGGATCATGCCTACAAAGTTTAGTTGCAGTTGGTGATCATTTGGTTGAGTTTTGGGAAGATTTGGTGGAGAGAAGTTTGTTTTTGCGAAGAATAGTTTCTTGAGCGTGAGCTCCGGACTAACCTCCGGACCGCTTTGACTTGCCTCTGGACCATAGGCCACTGGTCCGGTGGTCAAGTCCCGGGAGGCTGTCTGACTGCTCAGAGCGTCGGACCAGAGCCGTTGGTCCGACGGTGAGCACCGGATGAGTGGTCCAAAGCTAGGGTCCTTGCTGTACTCTTTTTGCTCTATGGCGAGTGTGTGCACCGGACCACTTCCTATAGTCAGATGGTGAGCGTCGGACTAGGTGTCCGGAGCCTAGGCACTTACTGCATGCTTTCTGGGCAGGCGTCGGACTTCTCAAACGAGGCATCGTACTAGTCGTGGTGCCCTGTGTCACGGACAAAGGACAGACCCTTCATTGTCGGTGGCTTGACCAAGGATCCGAGCCTCTGTGGTTTGTGTTTTCTCTGTTTTGCCTAGGTTCCTGCGCCTTTCCTGGGTTTGAGACTTGTTTTGGGTTTCCGTGATTTTCCCCCATAGTGTTCTCTTTTCTGCGTTTCGTTAACTTTAAGGGATGAACCTTTCTTTTTTCCAGGAATCTCATCCATCCTCTGTCTTGTACATCACTCATCCTGGCCATATTTCGTACACACTCTTACCTGCATGTTCTCTACATCTTCTAAATCTCATCCTCCTAGTCTAGTGAAAATCCCCAAAATCCCTCCAAAAAAAATCGACTTTAAATAATTCAAAAACCCACCAAATTTGGGGCTTCACCAAGCATGTGTGTAGCCTCTAAGATCTAATATCTCCTCTCTCTAGATTAAAAGCACAAATCTCAAGAGAATACTGTAGATAATTGCACACTTCATGCACCCTTCACAGATCCAGGAAAAACCTCCAACATGGTGCTCTAATCCCTATCACTCCTCTCATTGATCTAATAATAGAAAAGCACCAATCACAAAAAGAAAAAATTGTGACTTGGAGAGTAAAAGTCAACCTTTTGCGGTGCCACACTTCACCAAATCCAAGGGCAAAACCTCCCCCCCTCAAAAAATGGTCAATTTGATGGTTTTGAGCTCAAAACCATCAAAAATGGAGAAGGATCCACGGGGAAGAAGAGAGGGGGCTGCTGTATTTATACTACAGACTTAACCATGGCGGTTATCTTAACAATAATCGCCATGATTAATGGTATATTAACTGTGGCGGTTACGTAACAATAACTGGTGGCGGTTGTGCAGCAACAACCGTCATGGTTAATGGAATTAACCGTGTCGGTTATGTAATATCAACCGCCACGGTTAATGAATTAACCGTGGCGGTTGTGCAACAATAACCGCCACGGTTAATAGGACATTAACCATGGCGGTTAGGTCAAAACTACCACGGTTAATGCATTAACCGTGGCGGTTGTGCCCCCAGCCGGTGGGCTTTCCGGCCACCTATTAACCGTGGAGGTTTAGGTGTTTAACTGCCACGGTTAATAAAATCCAAGTGCTATGCAAAATCATTTCTGTAGTAGTGGTCTTTCACCAGTTTTCCAAGGAGGCGTCGGGCCATGCAAGGTAGTCTGACGGTCCTGCCTTAGGCGGCAACTCAGTGTAAGTGAGCTACGGACCACCTGTCTGGAAGGCGTCGGACCATAGGCGAATGGTCCGACGGCCCATGTTAGAAGAAGAGAGCCAGAGAGAAGGCTCCGGACTAGTCCGACGGCTTGGCCGACGGCTAGTCCGACGCTTCAAGGCAGATGAGTTTTCCAAATCAGTAAGCACCCTGGCTCCGGACTAGTGCGTCGGACTAGGGCACCTGACTATGGCAAGTAGTCCGGAGATTCGTGAATCAGGTGAAGATTTCACTCAGTGAGCACCCTGGCTCCGGACCAGTGCGTCAGACCAGGGCATCGGACTATGCCAAGTACTCCGACGGTGCCTGTTTTCAGTTGAATTTTGAACTGTTGAAAGGCTTCGGACCACTCGTGTTGGTCCGACGGTCTAGTCTCCATACTGGTCCGACGCCTACGTAGAGAAGAGAAAAGCAAGAAACGGTTAGTTTTGGAGGTGGGGACTATTTATAGTTGCCCTCTTTATCCAAGTGATCTCTCTTGGCCATTGTTTCACCTGAGGAACCCTAGAGAGAGTTCTTGGAGAGCCAAGTGCCTAGTGAGGGAGAGAATTGAGAGAGTTCATCTTGTTCTTCCCTCCTAGAGTGATTAGGAGTGACTTGTGTGCATCCATCCACCTTCCTAGCCTCGAGTTGGTCAAGTGAAGGTCTTGTGCTTGTTACTCTTGGTGTTCGACAGCACCGAGCCGAAGTGGCGAAGAATCAGCCCATAGAGAGCACTCATCCCTTGCGTGGGATTGAGGGGGAGCTATACCTTGTGAGGTGCTCCAACGAGGACTAGGGGGGAGTGTCGACTCCTCGATACCTCGGGAAAACATCGCGTGTCAAGAATTATCAACAATGTTGACTTTACTTGCATTTACTTTTCGCCTTGTTGTTTCAATTCCTACTAGAATTGCTTAGGTTGTCTTTCAATTCATATGCCTTGCTACCGCTTTCTAGTTAGCACACACATCCGATAGGCACTAGGGGGTGATTGGCATTGTTAGGTTTTAATATTGCTTTAGAAATTTAAAAGAAGCCTAATTCATCCCCCTCTTGGGCATCTTGATCCTTTCAATTGGTATCAGAGCAAGGTTGCTCTTAAATTAGGCTTTACCGCCTAGAGCAAGATGTCCCATGGGGATGGACCCCCTCCCATGTTCGATGGAGACGACTTTCCTTATTGGAAGGTTCGTATGGAAGTCTATCTAGAGGTCGTTGATGTCGGCATTTTCAAAGCCGACACCATTGGTTGTTCAGTGTTCGCCGAAGATTCTTACTATGAGAAGAACAATGCTAAGGCTAAGAACATCATCTTCCGAGTCATTTGTAAGGATGTGTTTAACCGTGTGCGGAATTGCAAAACCACGCACGAGGTTTGGACAAACATTTGTGCTCTACACGAGGGCACCAAATGTGAAAGAGAAGAGCGCTATCACCTCATCATTGCTAAGATGAATGCTTTCACCATGTTATCTCATGAAAGTGCTAATGAAATGTATTCTCGCTTGAATGTGCTTGTAGAGGAGTTTCATGTCCTTGGGCTCACCCAAATGACTTCGGCCAATGTGGTGCGTAGGATATTTTGTGTCTTACCAATAGACAAGTATAGCCACATCGTAACTACATCAAGGCGATCTCTCCGCAACTACACCAACGCAAGTGTTGGGCAAGATCAACGCTCATGAGATGTACATGAAGATCAATGATGGTGGTTCATCCTCCTCCAAGAAGAAAGAGAAGGAGGACAAGAAAGACTTGGCTCTCAAGGCATCTTCCAAGGAGAAGTGCAAGCTACAAGTTGAGTATGAGAGCTCAAGTGAAGAAGATGAAGACAACATCGCTCTTATGGTGAAGAAGACCACCAAGATGTTGAAGAGGCTAAACAAGAATGGAGTCAAGTTTGACTCAAAGAAGAAGAAAATCTTCACAAGCTCTTCAAGGAAGCCAATCTCCCAAATGAAGTTCTACAATTGTGGCACTCTTGGTCATCTAGCTCATGCTTGCCCCGAAGAGAAGAAAGACAAGTTCAAGAACAACAAGTTCAAGAACTTCAAGAAGAACAAGGGTGGCAATGATGACTCAAGTGATGATGACAAGAAGCAAGACAAGCCATACAAGAAAAAGAAGAACTTCAACTTCCACAAGAAGAAAAAGGATGGCAAAGCTTACATTGTGGGTGATTGGCTCACCGACATTGAGGATTCTAGTGAGTCCTCCGATGATGAAAGTGAAGATGAGAAGGGGGACGCTTTGGTGATTGGTTCTTCTCTCCCACCGCCACCTCCTCCTTCATCACGGCTCATCCTCTACACACCTATGCCTCATGGCTAAAGGTGACAAGAAGGTACAAATAGAGGATGATGATACTGGTGACTCAAGTGGTAATGATAGCGACGATGAAGACACACCTTCCTATGATGAGCTAATTAAAATTTGCAACAAGTGCGTGTTGACACAAAAAGCGTCAGATCTGTGAACACCTCGGGCTATTACCCAAAGCTCGATGTCAAGGGCGTGCCAGTCGATTTGACCAATCAATCGACAAGGATGATAAATAGAACAAACTGAACGAGACGACAGCGATGCGCCCGGACGTCAAGGCTCAGATTGATCAAGGGTAACTAGAGCAGAGCTAGACGAGGCAAACAACGATACGCCCGGATTGCCAAAGCCTAGAGGTACTCCCACGCGGAACTAGCAAGGATTTGACGGAGATCAAGATGATGCAGCCCGTCGAAAGCTTGAAGAACTCGTTGAAAGCTATAACTAATGCATAAAAAGGGTAAATTACGATAAAAGTAAGATAAAAGTAGAATTGGTTTGTTTTGAATTGGATTGATTGTTTATTCCATAGCCCTCGGGCACATATTTATACTCCCGCATGGAGAGTTATACAAAGACACGACACATATCCTTCCTAAAACAAACTCCTACTTTAAAGGAAACTGACTCGCGTAGGAGCCGGATAATAATATTTATTTCCTAAACAAACACACCTACTTTAAAGGAAAATAAACGACTCATGCAAGAGTCGGACTCAAACTACTATAATAATACTGGTACAAAACACCAGTTTCCTTGCTCTCCTCTTCGATGAAAACTTTCCATCGGCAGATCCCTTCAATCCGCACCTTCCTTCTTTGGCCACTTGTAATCCTCCGCTGCCGCCAAGTGCTAAGTCACGCCCATCGGCATCGGCAATACTTTCCCGATCAGCAATCGGCAGCATCTCTTCGTCGACAATCGGCAATAAACCTCATCGGCAATCGGCAACCATCTCTTATCGGCAATCGGCAACGAGCCTCCATCGGCAATCGGCAATCGGCAAGTCATCGGCGATGACTTTTCATCGGCAATCAGTTTCAGCAAGACTTCACCAATTAACTTGTCGGCAAAGCTCATCAGCTTCCATCGGCAACGCACTTGGTCTTTCCGCAGCACTTTTTCATCGGCAACATCTCCCGATGCCGATGGAGAACGGCCATTAACCAGTTAAGCCTTAGCCCACTTGACACGTGTCAAAAAACGGTGTCAACACATGCCCCCTAGTTTCGGAGCGTATAACTTTACGTGCCGAAATTCTCTCCACTGTAGTCGTTGTTGTAGCCGTTGTTGTAGCCGTTACCCCCGAGATAGGCATACGGTTTCCTCGATCCCCGCATGTGGAACTGCAAATTAATAATAAAATCCCTCGATTGTAGCACAAACAGTTGCAAACCACCTCGATCACCGCGTGTATCTACCACGGGCCTCTCCACATTCCTTCACAGTGTGAAACAGAACCCCAAAATACCCCTGAACAGGCTTATAAAAATTACCGGGATCCACACCGTCCTTTTTACCCGAGCTCATTTCACTTTCACCCTCCTGCTTTCGTCTTCAACCTCCGGCTGCTCTGAAGAACATAGGCTCGAGCAACAGTACTCCTTCGTAATCCAAGGAAGAACCAAGCATCTCTCCGACTCCAAATGGCGATCCAAGTCGACATCTCGAAGGTAAAACTCATTCTCCATTCAATCCAACCTCTCTGCCTGATTCTTTTCCTCGCAAAAACCTGGTTTTATCCCCATTCTCCTTTTTGATTCGTCCTTCTTCTTCGAACCCTAGGAGTTGTACAATAAAGTAATCATCCCCCTCGCTGGTTCCAATCTCAGTTGCCTAGGCCCAATGGGCAATCCAGACCCCACCTCCATCATCAACGCAGAAACCAACCGGATACCGCTTAGATCTGAGAGCTTTGATCTAGGACTGTGGAAGGACACATTCCGCTCATGGCCCAAGCACACCAAAGGATGGAAGAACTGGTTCCTGAGATTGGCCAGGTCACAGCAAGTGTACTGGCAGGAGCGTGACTTGGATCAATGCATTAGGCTCTCAATTGCCGATGCAGAAAGGAACGAAAACTTGATGATGGCAGCTTCATACTTCTGGTCCGACAGCATGAACGCTTTCCTCTTCAGGCATGGACCAGCTACTCCCACCCTTGCCGATGTTTACATGCTGACCGGTTTGGATATCACCTCTGCCGATACGGTTAGCCTCTTCAACAGAAAATCTGAGTACAAGGTGAACACCCGTAGTATCGGCGGCTGGACAGGTTATATTCAGGAACACCAGAAAACCGGATCGGTAACCCAACGGGAGCATGCCATCTTCTTAAACATGTGGTTGGAAAAGTTTGTCTTCTGCGGCAAAACCATCGGCCCGACCACCATGCACCTCCTTGCGGCTGAACTGCTTGCCAATGGCACAAGGCTCCCTTTAGGCAGGTATCTCCTCGGACCAGTTTACCGATTGCTGCATCAAGTATCCAATAAGCTATTGCTAGGAGAGCCCATCGGCAATCTCGGAGGCCCCTGGTGGTTTGTCAACCTATGGCTGAACGCACATATGCACAAGGCTCTCGGGTTTGATCTATTTGCCCAACAATTCCCGAGGGACATATCAGAACACTACCGATACGATGATGACGAATCGGCAACTCGGCCTCCGCTTAACTTTGGAGAAGCCGTCATAATGCTGCCAGGTACCGATGCCGATGTGGAGCACTTCGGCTACTATTTCCAGAAGTTCTACAACGGATTTCCTTCCTCGGAACGGGCCTGGTGGCCATATCTTGACGAACACAACCAGTTTCCGTTGCTGTTCAACCTGTCTGACATGAGTTTGCCTGAGAACCAAGCAATCATGAGAACCAACATCACTCCCCGAGCCATCCCAGTGAATATCTTTGGATCTGGGAAGAACACTCCACCATCCTATGAGTTTTACTACCCATCGGCAGCAGCAAGACAACTGGCATTTGGCCAACTGCCGATCAAGCTCTGCTTCTCCAGAGTAGTAAAACCTAGGGAGACAATCTCCAGTAATCTAGACTGGAATAAAGTCATTAGCCTTCCTGCTGATGCCGATCTGTCAGACCTCGACTTATCTTCCTGGTCGCCAGCCTCCTTCATCACCAACGAATTCAAGTCTTGGTGGGAAGAGTGGAAGTGCCAGCTACTCGCCAAGTCTTCGCACTATTATCGGCACTTGATCGACGCCGGTTACATCATCCCCGACGATGCGGTAAGTTTGCTGTCCGATGTACTTTCATTACTTTATTTATCATCGGTATTAACGCCTAACTCCTTTGCACCCTTGCGCCTGACAGGCCGATGATCCGGTTCCTACAATTAGTAACAGTGGTAGGCCCTTTAATCTTCGGATAATGGGCCCATATCGATCATCGGCACAAGATCCCCGACGCTGGCCGCCTTCACGCCTCAACAGGTACCTGCGCCGACACCCACAAAAAGCCAGGCTACATCGGCTCCCGCCGTTGCCCTGACACGGGTTTATGCAGTAAACTCGCTTTTACCCGTACCGATTGCGTACTGTTTTATCGGCAACATTTATCTTGCATAACTTGCTTTGTATTTTAGGCGCTATGGTCATCGGCATCTGCTTCCAGTAGGCAAACACCTTCCAGCCCGGCTGCCGATGCCCCCCAGTCTTCATCCAAGCGGGTTGGCTCCCCTGCTGCTGCGCCGACAAAGAAGAGGCGCTTGAGGCTGGCTTCTCCTCCACCATCGGCTCCAACTGTGCCATCAGCTGCCGATGTGCCGCTAGCAGGACTGCCTTCGATCCCAATCGCACCAACTGCCGGTGGGTTATCGGCCGAACCTCCATCGACTTCAGTTGCGCCAACCACCGGTGGGTCATCGGCAGAGCCTCCATCGGTAAATGTTTCTGATCAACCGATGGACGACATCCCGGTTCAAGAGATAACCCCACCCGCCACGATAGCGGAGGCATCTTCATCGGCACAATTGGCCAGACTACCCGGCGAAAAAACAACTCAACCTTCCGCAGCAGCAGCGACGTCGGCATCGGCACCGTCGACCCAAGTCCCCGATGTCAGAATAGAACCGCCACAAGAAACTGCCACTACATCGGAGGCGACATCGGCTACAACTATACCAGCACCAGCGGCGTCGGCTGCCTCTCCAACAAGGGCCCAGTCATCGGCATCCGCTGCCGATGTTCAGGATGAAGCTGGACCACCCAGTATGCCAAGTCCCAGGCAGGAGATCCGCTTCAAGACGGTAAGTCGATTACCCTAAAGCTTATAGTATAGTTTCACAATCGGCATATTTTAACCTCTATTTTCAGGCCCAAGATTCTCCGGACAGCCTCTTCTCCTATAGCTTAAACCTTCAGAACGAAGATGAGCGCCAAGGCCGCCTTCAAGCGGATAGCCTATTTTCTTTTGCCGTCAACGTTCCTGATGACGATGAAGAAGAAAGCTCCGTCCCCACTCTATCGGCAGAAATCAAGTCCAGACTTGAAGAATTGCTCTCCTTACTGCTGCAAGACACATCTCAACTTGTCCAGGACTCATCGGCGGCAAGGATTATATTCAAGGATATCCAAGGTCATCTTTCTGCCGATGCAGCGGAAACCCTTCTCCAGGCAGCCTCTATTGACATCAAACAGATCCAGTACCAGAGGCTCATTCGTCGTATTGCCGTTAGAGCTGCCCAAGCCAAGAGCGAGGAAGAGAAGCTCAAATTCAAACACCTTGCCGATGAGAAGCACAGAAGCATTGGTCAAGTAAAAGTTTCCATCGGCAACCTTGATCAAGAAATCTCCCGACTGTCGGCAAGGAAAGAGGAGCTACTGGCGGAGCTACAGAAGGTTGAGGGGGGTCTGACTGCAGCCAACCAGTAGAAAACTCAACTGTCCGACTCCATCAAGGTTCTGCAGCAAGAAAGGGACCAGAACGCGCGACAAGCTATACTGTGGAAGAAGAAGATCAAGCCGGTCGAGGGTTCTGCCGACGCCGATGCCAAGGAGATGGACGAAATAGAGCAAATTCGCCTGCGCGCGATATCAGTTATCCACTCCTTACTGTAATTTGTCTGTTGTATCGGCGAGAATTGTAACTTAACGCTTGATCTTGATTTGTAATATACGGCCAGTTTGTTTTTACCGATGTTTTGATAATTTTTCTTTTCATCGGCATTTGATTGAGCACTATGCATCTACCCATATGCTAGGGTAATATCTTTTCAAGTATTTGCCGTTGATCGCCCTAGAAAATGCCACTCCTTCAAGAGTTTCCAAAATGTACGCATTATCAGGAGCAGACTGTTTTACCCGATAAGGACCTTCCCAATTAGGGGACCACTTCCCAAATTTAGAGCTCTTAGTCCCAATCGGTAAAATCAACTTCCAAACCAAATCGCCATCGGCAAATTCCTTCACTTTTACCTTCTTATCATACCATCGGGCAACCCTCTTTTTGTTCTCTTCAATGCTAATTAATGCTCTCAACCGATGACCTGACAAATCTTCTAACTCATCTTTCATCAGAGTAATATAATCATCGGTTGTCAATTGATCCTGAAAAGACAATCGCCTAGAACCAGTTTTGATTTCCCAAGGTAGGACAACATCGTGTCCATAAACCAACTAATACGGCGAGACCTTGGTTGCACCATGACAAGCCATCCGATACGACCACAAAGCTTCGTTTAAGACCACATGCCACCTTCTAGGGTTCTCTTCAATCTTGCGCTTTATAAGCTTAATGACTCCTTTATTAGTCGCTTCAGCTTGACCATTAGCTTGAGCGTAATAAGGAGAAGAATTTAACACCTTGAAACCCAAGCTAGTAGCAAAGTCATCAAACTCTCCCGATGTGAACATGGTCCCTTGATCGGTAGTAATGGTCTGAGGAATGCCAAATCGGTAAACGATGTGCTCCTTAACGAAATCCACCATGTTTGCCGATGTCACCTTCTTCAAGGGGATTGCCTCAACCCATTTGGTGAAGTAATCGGTAGCAACAAGTATGAACTTGTGCCCCTTGCTCGACGGCGGATAAATCTGGCCGATGAGATCAATAGACCATCCTCTGAACGACCAAGGCTTGATTATAGGATTCATTGCCGATGCAGGTGCCCTTTGCACATTACCAAACTTCTGACAGTCCTGGCACCCTTTGAAATAATTGAAGCAATCTTCCAGGATTGTTGGCCAATAATATCCATTCCGCCTAATCATCCACTTCATCTTGAATGCCGATTGATGCGCTCCACATACACCTTCATGGATCTCACCCATCAACTCTTTTGATTCCTCTTTGCCAAGACATCTAAGTAAAACCCCATCAATTGTCCGATAATACAACTCATTATCAAGGAGCACATACTTAGTGGCTTGGAACCTTAGAGCCTTTCAACTTTCCTGGATGGATCCCTCAAGTAGTCGGCAATCTCCTTTTTCCAGTCATCGGCAACCGTTACCGATGTCACGATTTCTTGAATCGGCCGATATCCTGAAGCATTCTGTGCTAACCGATTGGCTTCTTCATTATGCAACCTTGGAATGTGTTCAATGCGGTATTCTTTGAACTCCTTTAACAACTACAAACACCGCTCATGGGCTGCAATTAGCACTTCGCTTCGACACTCATATGTCCCGATCAACTGATTAATCACCAACATGGAATCACCGAAGATTTCAACAGCATCGGCACGCACTTCCCTGAGCCGAATACCTGGTTGTAGCATCCACCAACCTTCTGCTCAAGTAGTATATTACACGCTCTTTCCCCTCAAATTCTTGAATTAAGGCTGATCCGATAACACTGTTATCGGCAGACAAATATAACCTGAAAGGCTTCCCGTGTTGAGGTGGAACTAAGACTGGAGGATTTACCAAGTATCTTTTAATCTCTTCTAAGGCTGTCTGCTGCTCTTCTCTCCATATAAACTCTTGATCGGCTTTCAATTTTAACAGAGGACTAAAAGATTTAATCTTACCAGACAGATTGGATATAAATCTTCTAATGAAATTAATCTTGCCGATCAGAGACTGCAACTCAGTCTTGTTTGTGGGAGCAACTACCTTGTTAATTGCATCAATAGACTTTCTGATGGAGAACGGCCATTAACCAGTTAAGCCTTAGCTCACTTGACACGTGTCAAAAAACGGTGTCAACAGTGCGCTAGCATCATAAGGAAGTACAAATGTAAAAATGACAAACTACTTGAGGTCAAAGAAAACTTGCATGCGAAGCTTGACACCTTGACTAGTGCTAATGATGATTTGAAGCTTGAGATTAATTCTCTCACATCTTGCACTAGGGAGCTCAAAGTCTCTCTTAAGCAAGCTAATGAGAAACATGACAAGCTTGAGAGCTCAACACAAGAGCTTCACACAAGGTATAACTTGCTAATCACTCTCAAGTCTAACAAGCCTATTGTCATCAAGCCGTCTCAAGAAGACAAGGATGCTATCACCTTGATCACCTCTCTAAGAGAAGAAATTGTCAAGCTCAAGAATGACAAGACCAAGCTTGCAAGTGGGATTGAGAAATTCACCAAGGGTCACAATATTCAAAGTGAACTCTTGATGAACACCGTAGTGAAGAATGACAAGACTAGAATTGGGTTCAAGGAGAACCAAGTGATGAAGGCAAAGGTCAAGATTGAGGCAAAGAATTATTACAAGAACAAGTACAATGGCTACAATCAAGAGTACTCAAAGCCTAAGCCAAGAAGATGCTTTGAGTGTGGTAAAGTGGGTCATTTCGCTTATGATTGCAATACTCCACCACCCAAGACCTTGCCCAAGCACACTAGGCCATTTGCTCATGATGCTCACTATGTCATCAAGAAGGACCACAAGGGTAGACCACTAGTAGTGTTCCTTGATCCACCAATGAAGAACAAGCCAAGAGTTCTTTGGGTTGCAAAGGAGATGGTTACCAAGGCAATGGGGCCCCACTTTGAGTGGGTTCCCAACCATCAAGCTTAACTCCATGTTGCTTGTGTGTAGGTGAACTACAAGACCGGTGGAAGTCATTGGGTGATTGATAGTGGTTGCACTCAACATATGACCGGTGACTCCCGAATGTTCACCACACTTGATGAAGATTGTGAAGGGCAAGACAAGATTACCTTTGGTGACAATTCAAAAGCTAAAGTACAAGGTATTGGCAAAGTGGCAATCTCAAATGATCAATCAATATCCAATGTCTTGCTAGTGCAATCTCTTAGCTTCAACTTGCTTTCCGTGGGTCAACTTTGTGATCTTGGTTTCCATTGTCTATTCACTCCAAGTGAGGTGGTTGTGACCAAGATTGAAGATTCATCAATGATATTCAAAGGGTTTCGGCACAACAACCTCTATCTAGTGGACTTCACCTCTAATGAATCCGAATTGCAAACATGTCTATTCTCCAAGAGTTCTTTGGGTTGGCTTTGGCATATAAGATTCGCTCATGTGGGCATGTCAACTTTGAAGAAACTTGTCAAGAAGGAGATGGTTAGAGGTGTGAAGGATGTGGTGTTTGAAAAGGATAAATTGTGTAGTGCATGTCAAGCCGGCAAGCAAGTGGCCAACACCCATCCCACCAAAGCATTTATGTCAACCTCAAGAGTCCCAGAGCTACTCCACATGGATCTTTTTGGACCTACCACCTATGCTATCCTTGGAGGCAATCTCTTTTGCTTGGTGGTAGTTGATGATTACTCTAGGTACACCTGGGTGTTCTTTCTTCAAGAGAAGGGAGAGACTCAATCTATATTCAAGAAGTTTGCAACAAGGACACAAAATGAGTTTTATGTGAAGATTAAGAAGATAAGAAGTGACAATGGCACCGAGTTTGTCAACACCAAGATTGAAGACTATTGTGATGAAGTGGGGATCAAGCATGAAGTATCCACCACATATACTCCACAACAAAATGGTGTTGTAGAGAGGAAGAACCGGACGCTCGTAACTCTAGAAAGGTCTATGCTTGATGAGTACAACACTCTGCAGAAGTTTTGGGCGGAGGCAATCAACACCGCTTGCTATGCAGCAAACCGTCTCTTCATCCAAAGGCTATTGAAGAAGACTCCCTATGAGCTTGTGAATGGGAAGAAGCCGGATATTTCATTCTTCCGGGTGTTTGGTTGCAAAGTGTACATCTACAAGAAGCGCCAACACTTGGGTAAATTCCAATGGTGGTGTGACCTTTGTTTCCTTGTTGGATATTCTCTTAAATCCAAAGCATACTGTGTATTTAACAAAGCCATTGGCTTAGTTGAAGAAACATATGATTTGGATTTTGGTGAAACTAATGGCTCCCATGGAGCGCTTGAGGATATTGATGTAGGTGACGAACCCTTGAGGGAGGCAATGAAGAATATGCCAATTGGTGCTATCAACCCGCAAGACGTGGAAGAAGTAGAAGATGATGGCAATCAAGATCCTTCTCCACCTCGCATGCCTCAAGTTGAAGAAGATCAAGTGAGGGAAGCTCAAGAAGATACCTTCATCCCTCAAGATCAAGCCAAGGCCGAAGCAAGCAATGTTGAAGCACCACATCCCCCTCCTCAAGTTCATGATAGAAGATCAACACCTATCCTTCAAGCTCACCCCCATGATCAAATCATAGGAAGTCCATCAAAGGGAGTTATGACTCGCTCTAGACTTGCATCTTATGATGAACATCACTCGTTTGTTTCCTTTGTTGAGCCTACTAGTGTTGAGGATGCACTTGTGGATCCGGATTGGGTGAATGCCATGCATGAAGAACTCAACAACTTCACCCGGAACCAAGTGTGGACACTTGAAGAAAGGCCAAAGGGTGCAAGAATCATTAGCACCAAGTGGGTGTTTAGGAACAAGAAAGATGATCAAGGCGTCGTTGTGAGGAACAAGGCAAGATTGGTGGCAAAGGGGTTCTCTCAAGTAGAAGGACTTGATTTTGGAGAGACCTTTACCCGAGTTGCAAGACTTGAAGCCATTTGTATCCTTTTGATGTATGCTTCACATCACAAAAAGAAACTCTTTCAAATGGATGTGAAGAGCGCCTTCTTAAATGGTTTCATCAATGAACTTGTCTATGTCTCACAACCTCCCAGGTTTGAAGATCCAAACTTGCCTAACCATGTCTATAGGTTGTCCAAGTCTCTCTACGGATTGAAGAAAGCTCCAAGGGCTTGGTATGAGAGGCTAAGGGACTTCCTACTCAAGAAGGGTTTCAAGATCGAGATCGTCGACACAACACTATTCACCAAGAAGCTTAATGGAGAAATCTTTGTTTTCCAAGTATATGTCTATGACATTATATTTGGGTCAACAAACCAAGATCATTGCAAGGAGTTTGGTGACTTGATGTCCAAGGAGTTCGAGATGTCCATGATTGACGAGCTTACCTTCTTCCTTGGCTTTCAAGTGAAGCTATTGAGAGAGGGCACCTTCATATCTCAAGAGAAGTACACTCATGATCTACTCAAGAAATTCAAGATGGAGGATAGCAAGCCAATCAAAACCCCGATGCCTACTAATGGACACCTCGACCTTGATGAGGGAGGTAAACCAATTGATCAAACTCTCTATCGTTCTATGATCGGTAGTTTACTTTACCTCACCGCATCTAGGCCGGATATCATGTTTACTGTGTGTATGTGTGCTAGGTTTCAAGCAAGCCCTAAGGAGTCGCATTTATGTCTGGTTAAAAGAATCCTTAGGTACATAAGGCACACCCCGAGCATTGGCCTTTGGTATCCCAAAGGAGCTCCCTTCCAACTAGTTGGCTATTCCAATTTGGATTATGTCGGGTGCAAGGTTGATAGGAAGAGTACCTCTGGAGGGTGCCATTTGCTAGGAAGATCACTTGTTTCTTGGTCCTCTAAGAAGCAAAATAGTGTGGCATTGTCAACCGCTGAGGCGGAATACATTACCATGGGATAAAGTTGTGCACAAATCTTATATATGACCCAAACACTTCTTGATTACAACATAATTTTAAAAGATGTTCCACTCTTGTGTGATAATGAAAGCGCCGCAAAGCTTGCTAACAACCCGGTTCAACACTCTCGCACCAAGCACATAGATATTCGCCATCACTTTCTTAGAGATCATGTGGCTGGGAAAGACATAACACTAGTTGGAGTTAAAAGCGAAGAGCAATTGGCAGATATCTTCACTAAACCACTCGATGAAACAACCTTTTGTAGGTTGAGAAGCGAGTTGAATGTGCTTGATAACTCAAACTTCACTAAAAAATGAGATTGTGTGAACCATGCATTCATATGTAATATAATCATGTTTAATCTTTAGTAATGTACATAGGCTTGGCTAACGCGGTCGGGATAACTGCCCTCAAGCGTGTGAAGAAGCCTTACCGCGGTTTAAACTTGCAAGCAACCTAGATTCAAATTCTATATTGCATACCATATGCATGTGTATTGCTTGTTGCTTTCTTTTCAGTTAAGTTTGATCATCCTCTAGGTTCATCACTTAGGGGGAGCATTCAAAGATCTAGCTGTAGCTAATACCCCTCTTGTGCCCCTATGTTGATCCTTGGAGCTTTATTGAACTATTTTCCTATGAAAACTAATGCTAGCCTATGGCAAACTATTTTTAAATTGAGGGTTTGAGAGATGGTTCTTATGGAAGGTCCAACAAGTGTTTCTTTCTGCTCTTTTGTGTTGGTACTTGGCTAAGATAAAATATTGGAGAGAAAAACAGGAAAATTCAGAGAAAATCAAGCTTCGGACCACCCTCCGGACCACTCTGCATGGTCCGACGCTCAGTTGTCCGATGCCCTATCCCTCTATGCGTGAATTCTTCCAAACAGAAAATCTCGTCGGACCAACCGTCTAATGCTCCTCCGTACCATAGACGGATGGTCCGATGCTCCAGTCAGCGCCAATCCTGTCAGTCAACGGACCTCTAGACCACTTCCCTTGGTCCGACGGTCCGTCCGAAACTCTAGTCCGAAGGTCGGGTGCTTACTATGTTAAATCTTTTTCTCCTCAATCCGTTGGACCACCCCGTTGGACTCCCCTCCGGACAATGGCAAGTGGTCCGACGCTCGGAAAATTTGCGCATAACCCCCGAGAAGGCAGTCTGTTTCGGCAATTTACTTTTTGACCATCCGTACGCTGCGCCGCCTCCTTGCCCTAGCTTCGCCGCTCGCCCTCGCTTCGCCACTCGCTCGCCTGCACGCTCCTCGCCGCCGACGACCCCTTGTCAGTGCGCTACCGCAGCTCCACCATTCCCTGCTCTGCTCCGCTCACTTCCACCCACCGCCGCAGCAGAGCCATCGCCGCCATTGCCGCCGCCCACCGTCTCCACAGAGCTCGCCGCCGAGGAGCCACCTTGCCGGCGACCAAGCACCACCCCTGCTCCACCACCTCCTCCCTGCCAGAGCTAGTGCCAAGCTAGGATTCCCCTGCCAGTAACTCCAAGACCCCCCCTTAGGGTTTGTCAAAACCTAGGGTTGAGGGCTCCTCGCCGTTTTGTCTCATCAATTCTTCGATTCGGCCGTCGTCGATTTCATCCGTTCACTAGGGTATGGTCTGGATTCATGGTTTCGCGTTTTGTCGAATCATAAATCAAGTCATGTTCTAGATCAATTCCATTCCAGAATGAATTCCAATTCACTTATAACTTTGCTAATTGTAATCCACAGTTGGTTATCCTCTTGTGGAGTGTGTCTCGGAGATTGAGTTGCTTTGATTAGTACGCTCGCTTACCTCAGGTACCATGGCAGTATTTCATTCTTTCTCTTATCTAGATGCTTGCTTCCATACGGTATCTTATCTCTAGCGATTATATATATATATATATATATATATATATATATATATTCTGTCTAGCAGCGGCAGTGGCAGTTGAAACTCGGGGCAAAGCTCGTGAGTATGGATTAAGGCAAAGCCTCACAAGGGTCAGTCCAGTGGCTTTGGCAAGCCCCTCTTGACAGTTGTGTTTGATCAGTTGGTCGTGGCTCTTGTTCTTTGCAGTTGGCTTGAGTCAGTGGTTTTCTTGGCAGTGGTTCTTGTCAGTGGGCAGTTTTCTCTGTTGATCAGCTATGGCTCGTGGTTCTCGTGCTCGTGTCAGTGGTTCGGGTGATGATACACCTCCCCCTATCTGTCCTTCTAAGGACAAGGGGAAGAAGAAGCTTGTTGAGAAGCCGAAGAAAAAGAGGCGAAAGCTCACAGAGGCCGAGAAGGCCAAAGCAGTTGTAGATGCAGCGGACCGTGCAAAGCGAGGTGGTCGCCGGGGTTCAGTTCGTATCAGCACCCCTCCACAGGTTCTACCTTCTACTCCGCCAACCCAGTCCGAGACAGAGGCAGCTCCAGCAGAGGAGCAAGAGCTTGTCACTGAGGTAGTTGGAACACCGTTGGCACCTCTTCCCTGGGGGCGTGTCACTTGCTCCCAGACTGCTCAGCCCACTCCACCGCGTGGTGATAGCGCACCTCAGAGTGCCTCAGCAGCTCCCACATCAGCTTCAGCATCAGTACACCTTGACTTGAGGGATCTTACTTCGAAGCAGGTGAAGAAGCTTCGTTTTGTAGAGCTTGAGAAGTGGTTCCCGGATCATCGTGACCCTCGAGCTTCCCCAGGATGGCACACACCTCTCATGGAGGACTTCTACAGGGCAGCCCAGCTTGCATGCATTCAGCTACGGCCTCACAGTGTTCACTCTTTGGAGAGCATTGTTGAGCTAGCTGGTGAGGAGATTCGCCCCTTCCTCACGTACCTTCTGGGACTCGCCGACCTCCTTGGTCATTCCGGGAACTACATTGAGCGATGGGTTCGAGAATTCTATGCTTCAGTGTGGATTGCACCAGATCACGGTTTTCTACAGTACACTTTCAGAGGTGAGCGTCACAGGCTCTATTTGACTCAGCTCAGAGAGGCACTCCGCCTGACCTCGACCACCAGAGAGCTCTGTCTTCACTATGACTGCTACAGAGGGGTTTCTTTGCTTCGCTGAGCTCACGGTGGAAGCAGTTTGACAGTCCAGGAGGTAGCTCCTCTCTTCAGGCTGCCCTTCACAGAGAGTTCTCGACGTACTCCGGCAGAGCTACACCCTACCGTTCACCGGTTGAACGAGGTTCTATGACGCACGCTGCTGCCTCGCACTAGTTACAAGGAAGGCTTGACCAACTTGCAGTAGTTCCTCCTTCAGGCCCTCGTCTCTCAGACACCGTTTGACATAGCAGATTTCTTAGTGTCAGAGATTGAGGATGTGATTTCTGATGGTATGCGGTCTCGCCGACAGTTTCCCTATGCTCATTGGATTTGCTCTATCATAGCTATAATGCATGAGAGATCCGAACCTGGAGTTCGCGCTTTGCTTGACGCGTCCCCAACTTTCTTCCCACCGTACAAGGCTTTATCTTTTATCGATAGTTGGTTTGGGAACTGAGTGCTCCGTCTAGTCAGACTCCGGATTACACCTGCTGATAGAGACAATGTGGATGCTCAGGATGACTCGATTATAGGCATTGAGCAGCAGGAGCTTCATGATTTGGATACTCAGGGAGCTGAGGGTACACTTGAGGATACTTCCTCTAACAGCTCAGACGCAGACTTCTAGCCTATTCCCACTATACCCCCACGGGCAGATGACACAAAGGCTAGTGGTTCGGGATCGGCAACAGATTCCCTAGCTATGAAGATTCTTGATTGTATCTCCGAGCAGCAGGGGTCTCTAGTGACAACTGTTACACAGGTCTAGCAGAGGCAGGACGAGATGCAGAGACAAATGATGCAAATGCAGCTCGAGTCCTAGCGCTTACAGTTTTAGACTCAGCAGATTCTGGCTCAGAACATGGCCTTCATGGCTCATATGATGAGATGGACTGATGCTCCTCCGCTTGAGTTTCCAGCTCCTCCACAGATTCAGCTCATGAGTCAGTCTCAGCCATCAGTTGCACCGCTACCGGCAGTTGGTCCTTCTATCGCTCATCAGCAATCAGTTGGTCCTTCAGTGACCCCCTCTGTGTCAGTCGGTCCTTCAGTCACACCCACCCTAGTTGTACAGTCCAGTGGACTTCAGGGTGCATGTTCGACCACTCCCTTCCAGTCACCGGCGACACAGGTCACCTAGTGGTTGGATACACTTGGCCCGACCCAGCAGTTCACCCCACTCACCACCGGATTCACTCCGATATCTGCATCTTTGGGTATGACTGCTAGGGACCTCTCAGCGTCGTTCAGCGACATTACCGGGCAGCCGTCCCCCACTGGAGAGCAGGTAGCAACAGAGCTTCAGGCGGAGCTTGTTACACCGACAGCAGGTCAACACCGCTCCTCAGTAGCTTCGTCTGAGGGCACTCACGACAGTCGGGTTCCTCCAGTGTCTACTCCTCCCGGTGCTATCGTGACAGATGCCGCAGTCGTTACCTCCTCGCCTCTTCAGCCTGAGCAGCCACTGGTCCTTCAGAGTAGACTCCAGTTGAGTCAGCGCTCTAGGCACAACCGGACTCCGCAGCTCTAGAGGCACCTAGAGAGACAGTGGTAGATCCTACTCCTACTCCTGCCCCAGCTACAGCTCTAGACACTTCGGCAGCAGAGTTAGCCGGCACGTCAGCTCCAGTCCCCAGACCGCTTCACCTCCAGCTACCGAGACTCAGGGGGAGGACTCTGATGATGGTCTTGATGATTTCCGACGACTTGACCGTGTCGTGGCTCCTTCCACTCTGCCTCCAGATGCTTAGACTTTAGTGCTTAGATGCCAAAGGGGGAGAGGGAGAGTCGAGTATGGGCTAGCTTTAGGGGGAGCTAGTAGGATTCGTTCTTTTGGTGTGTATTATACTCTATCGCATCATGCATCACGTTTACCGTCTTTATGCATTGTATCATATGTGTGTGATGTTTGAGACTTGATGGTTGTGTGACATGTGTGTGAATTCCTTATATATATATCATGTCACTTGGTTGTGCTATATTGCTTCCGCGCCAATCTCTGATCTTTTGGCTATAGCATATCCTTTGAAATCAAGTACTATTCTCAATTCATATCATTTGTGCTTGTCATGGTTTGAATGGTTTATGAATGTATATGTCTTTCTTATAACTAACCCATGCCTATCTCATGTCAAGTCATGTTTTTATTAATCAAAATTCACTCATTATTCTATACTTGAGCTTGTATTGTCGTCAATCACCTAAAAGGGGAGATTAAAGAATCATGGTCCCTTGTGTTTAGGCGATTAACGGCAATGCTAGGTCACTATGACTAACGTGTGTTTTGCAGAGGCAAAGTCATTTGAGTTAGGTCATAAGTGATGCTAGATGAATCGGCTTAATGGTATTCATGCCCCAAGATGGAAATCGTTTTGGTTTCAAAGGATGGTGATAAAAGTTGAAGACTAGGCTAGTCCTTAGTGCCATGAGGTTAAGAAGGGCACTACGTATAGCTAGGACTTTGTTTTTCCTTTGACCGTACTATAAAGGGGGGTATGAGGTTAGTAGCTTGACCTAGGAGAGTTTGGGAATGTTGGTGTATGCACACATGTCCCAACTAGTCTTAGATACCCTGCTAATAGACCTTGAGATGGTAGGAGCAAAACCCCTTTAAGAGACTTAGGGAAAAGAGTTGAAATAGGGGGAGAAAAGAGCTCCGGACCAGTTTGCCAAGGAGGCATCAGACCATGCAAGGTAGTCTGAGGGTTCTGCCTTAGGCGGCAACTCAGTGTAAGTGAGCTCTAGACCACCTGTCTAGAAGGCGTTGGACCATAGGAGAATGGTCCGACGGCCCCTGTCAGAAGAAGAGAGCCAGAGAGAAGGCTCCGGACTAGTCTAACGGCTTGGCCGACGGCTAGTGTGACGCTTCAAGGCAGATGAGTTTTCCAACTCAGTAAGCACCCTGGCCCCGGACCAGTGCGTCGGACCAGGGCACCAGACTATGGCAAGTAGTCCGGAGGTTCGTGAATCAGGTGAAGATTTCACTTAGTGAGCACACTGGCTTCGGACCAGTGCGTCGGACCACGGCGTCGGACTATGGCAAGTAGTCAACCGGTGCCTGTTTTCAATTGAAGTTTGAACTTTTGAAAGGCTTCGGACCACTCGTGTTGGTCCGACAGTCTGGTCTCTGAACTGGTCCGGCGTTTATGTAGAGAAGAGAAAAAGCAAGAAACGGCTAGTTTTGGAGGCGGGGACTATTTATAGTTGCCCTCTTCATCCAAGTGAGCTCTCTTGGCCATTGTTTCACCTGAGGAACCCTAGAGAGAGTTCTTGGAGAGCCAAGTGCCTAGTGAGGGAGAGATTTGAGAGAGTTCATCTTGTTCTTCCCTTCTAGAGTGATTAGGAGTGACTTGTGTGCATCCATCCACCTTCCTAGCCTCGAGTTGGTCAAGTGAAGGTCTTGTGCTTGTTACTCTTGGTGTTCGACAGCACCTAGACGGTTTGGTGGTGTTCAGACGAAGTGATCACCGGAAGATTGTCGACGGCTCTTCTCCAAGCTTCTATGATCGGATGTGGGCGATTCCTCGAGCCGGAGTGGCGAAGAATTAGCCCGTACAGAGCACTCATCCCTTGTGCAGGATTGAGGGGGAGCTATACCTTGCGAGGTGCTCCAACGAGGACTAGGGGGGGTGTCGACTCCTTGATACCTTGGGAAAACATCGCGTGTCAAGAATTCTCTTTCCCTAGCTCTTTACTTACTTGCATTTACTTTCCGCCTTGTTGTTTCAATTCTTATTTGAATTGCTTAGGTTGTCTTTCAATTCATATGCCTTGCTACCGCTTTCTAGTTAGGACACACATCTGGTAGGCACTAGGGGGTGATTGGCATTGTTAGGTTTTAATATTGCTTTAGAAATTTAAAAGAATCCCAATTCACCCCCCCTCTTGGGCATCTTGATCCTTTCAATTGGAGCACCCGCGCAAGGGTATTGCTCCCCCTCTACCCGCGCAGGGTTAGAGTGCTCTCTACGGGTTCGTTCTTCGCTACTCCGGCTTAGTGAACCGCCCACAACCGATCACAAGTCGATGGAGAAGGGTCGCCGACAATCCTCCGGCGATCACCTTCCTCCCAAGCATCACCAGACCGTCTAGGTGATGTCGATCACCAAGAGTAACAAGCTTTGATCTTCACTTAACTCACTCAAGCTTCACAACTAGAGTGGAAGCACACTTGGTCTCTTGGATGAACTAGAGGAGAGGATGGATGGATTCGCGAATCACTCTCTCTCTCTAGGGCTCTTGCTCTCTTCCCAACCTTCTCAAGAACTTCAACAACTGAAATGAGCAAAGGCAAGGTGGGACAGAAAGGGTGGAGCTATTTATAGCCCCCACATAAACCTGCCTCGGGGCTGAAAAACGGTCCATTTTAAGTTGGCGACGGACGCTCCGTCGCTTGCTCTCGGGTTTCTGGGAAAATATTCTCGGACGCTCTACAGTGTCCGACGCCCATGCGATAGACGCGTCCATCGCAAAATGGATGTCTCTGGAGCTCTCCGTGTTGGCAACGGACTCTCGGACGTGCATATGTTAGCGTCTAGCGCGCCGGACAACGTCTGGCGCCCTGGACTTCAGCGTCCGACGCCCACAGAAGCTCTCTCTCAACTCCTGTTTTCGTCGCGATGAATATGGAAGTTGTTCTAGGCTATCTTACGGTCACCATAGGCTTGCTTAGAGCTAAGGAAGTCAAGTGTGCACCACACCTAGGTCATGAAGCTCTCCTAAGTCAAGCTACTAGTCTCAACCCCTCTTTATAGTATGGCCAAAGATCAAGTAAAGACCTATCTATACTAAGTGCCCTTCATCTCCTTATGGCACTTAGCCTATCACTCTAGGGTCTTCATCATGATTCTTTGAAATCCGAAACGATATCCATCTTGGGGGCTAAGTGATAACCATTGATGCCCATTCACGTTCATCACTATGGCTAAGCTACGCATAGCCTTTGCAAAACACACATTAGCCATATTAATCTCTCATTGTCGTTAATCACCGAAACCAATAGGGTCATGATTCTTCAAGTCTTATGAAGGGACTCAATGATGAGACTGTGCCAAGGCAATCAATATTCACCGTTAGTTCTAAGTATCCATTCAAGGTGAAAGCTACACTTTATTCTAATTCCTTTTGGCTTCCACCTTTATGGCTACTACTTAGTTTATATGATTATAGATTCAAACACCTTGGTGTGATGGAAGAAGGAGATCTTGATGTTGTCACAATACTACAATGCAATGTCCTAGCACAATTCTTTGGACTAGAATAATTAGAGTCGAGGACGACTCCTTTTCAAGAGGGGGAGGATGATGAGGACATGTTAGCTCATCATGTGGTGGAACATGAAGAAGATTCACCATCTTATACAAATGATATAAATCATGGTCCAATTACATGTAGTCGTGTCCAATTACATGAGAAGAGATCAAGCAAGAAGAAGGCTCTTGCAAGAATCTCTATGAAGAACAAGATCTCTCTCTTTGACACTCCATCGACATGCTTCATGGCTCGGTCCACTAAGGTACAATCCGATGATGAGTGTGACTCTAGTGATGATGATGATGATGAACCCACTAAAGATGAACTAATTGACATGTTGGAAGATGCTAAGACTCTTTTTGACATCAAGAGAAAGGATTGCAAAGCATTGCGGAAAGAGCTCTAAGCTCTCAAGCAATCCTTTGATGAGCTCAACCTTACTCATGAGAGGCTAGAGGATGCCCATGAGAAGCTTGGCAAAGATCACTCTAAGCTTGAAAAAGCTCACTCATCTCTTGTTGAGCAAAAAGAGAAAGAGCATGTTTCAACAAGTAACATGGGAACAACTTGTGACATAATCAATGAATCATTCTATGAACCCATCATCATCACCCCAACTAGTAACTCTACCTCTTTTACTAGTGATGGCTTCCCTTGTGATACTTCACTAATGGTTGAGAATGAGACCCTTAAGAAGGAGGTTGGTAAGCTCACTCTAGCCTTAGGCAATGCCTATGGTGGAGACACCCACTTGCTTAAGTGTTTGGTTTGCCAAAGGTTGTCCCTTTGCAAAGAGAGATTGGGCTATACCCCCAAGAAAGGCAAGGCGACCTTTGCAACTCCAAAGCCTTGCTTTGTGAAGAGCAACGGTTGGTTTTGCTCAAGTTGCAAGCAAGTAGGGCATTATGAGCAACATTGCAAACTAAATCTAAGCAAGATAAAATTTACAAGTGCATCTATTTGATTTGATTCTAGTTATGTGCTTACCAAGGGCAAGAAAGGTGTGATTGCTAAGTACATGGGTACTCCCAATGAGAGCTCAAATAAGAAAGCTATTTTGGTACCTAAGTTCTTAGTCACTAACTTTGGAGGACCCAAGCAAGTATGGGTACCTAAGAAGAATTGAATTGTTTTGTAGGTCAATTATAAATCCGGAGGGAGGCATTGGGTGCTTGATAGTGGGTGCACTCAACATATGACCGAAGATTCAAGAATGTTCAATTCTATCAAGACAAATGATTGCAATGGGGTTGATTCTATCACTTTTGGTGACAATGGCAAAGGCAAGGTCAAAGGGCTTGGTAATATTGCAATATCCAATGACATGAGCATATCCAATGTGTTGCTAGTAGAGAGCTTCAACTTCAACTTATTATCCGTAGCTCAACTTTGTGATATCGGTTTCAAGTGTATCTTTGGAGTTGATGATGTAGAGATTTGTCGGATACCTAGAAGTATGGTTCCCAATTTACCGCACTCGGCAAAAACAAAATCACCCTCGGGGGCTTCCCGCCCCAAATCAACCAAGACCGCTACTTCCCCTCGGAGGATCTTCGCCTCGCCCGAGCTTGGGTGACATCATCTGTGACGCCACCTATTCTCGGGGGCTCCTTCGCATCCTCGGAGGATCTTCGCCTCGCCCGAGCTAGGGAGACGTCATCCGCGACACCTTCTACCCTCGGGGGCTCCTTCGCCTCGCCCAAGCTAAGGAGGCATCATCTGTGACATCATTTGCCCTCGAGGGCTCCTTCGTCTCATCCGAGCCTAGGAGATGGCATCTGTGACGTCATCCACCCTCGGGGACTCTTCCGCCTCGTCCGAGCCAGGACGACGTCATCCATGACATTTCCGTGCCCTCGGAGGTCTCATCGCCACCAGTGGCTAGGGGCGTCCTAGCCCATATAGTCAAAAGGTCCACAATGCCCTCCGTCCTCAGGGATGGGGTTCCAAGGCATGAGGAGCCATTCCTACCCCTGTTTCCCCATGCGGTACAAGGCCCTGTGCTACCTAACCGATGACTTACGCACACTACACCTCCGCCATACCTCCGACGGACACTCGAACAGGTATTAGGGCGTCATCAGCCCTGTACGACGGAACACAAGGGTGCTTGGCCTTGTGCGACCAACCCCCGCCCATGCCCAGGTAAGGGAATAGCGGAGTTCCTGGTCTCGAGGTGCATGGCTACAACACAACAAGGATGAACAGGATCCGGACATGTGTCTACTGGCGCAATGTTCCTCATGAAGGAAGACAGAAAGAAGACAAAGCTCTCCCACGGCAACAGCCCAAGTCGGGCCCACGTTCACTCCCTCTCTCTCTACTGTACTCCTCCGTCTCTCCCTACGTATAAAGGGGGAGAGTGGACCTCCAATCCTGCTCTCTTGACATCCGAACAGTCATTCACACAGACTCAAACTCGCATTCGCGCAAACACACACCAGAACCAAGAACCTCATACGCACGAGACCTGGGAAGGCGCTTCCCTCTCTCACCACTGCTTGTAGCTCCCCTCTACGAGTCCTCCGCGCTCGGTAATACAACCCCGCAACACACTGGACGTAGGGCGTTCATGCCTGAACCAGTAAAATCTTTGTTTTCTCCGAGCGTAACCATCCGAACTCTAGGGCCATTGTTCATTTTGGTAGCCTGGACTTCTAGGGCCATGGGCAGGGGACCGACTTGGCTCTCCGTCGCCCTACGGCATTATCCGAGGTAGCCATGGACGCCCGTCCATGGCCCACCTCCACCTGTCTCCCTCCGGGGAACAAGTCGCCCGTGGGGCAGTCGTCCCACGGGCCGACTACCCTCAGTTCGAGCGCCAGCTCGACATGCTTATGGGGCCCTGGCCAACTCAGGAGTCCCTGCACAACCTCTACTTCGCGTTCGCCAACGTGACGGCGCAGCTCGCGGGAGGGCAGCCGCTCTCTCCTGGGCACGTCCGAGTGTCCGTCCTGGAGACGCACCCTTTTGGCAAAAGGAATGCCGCCATGTCTTACTTGTAGATGGTGGCCGCGTGGTTCCATGCGGACCCCGCGGAGGGGACACGCATTGGGCTTGCGTCCCACCACCCTCACTCTGTCTCCGATCTCAAAATCAGATCTCGAACAAGTGGAAAAGCCTCATCCTTACTCTCCAAAAAGAACACCCAAGAGTATCTCGAGTAGTCATCAACGACTACAACCACATACCACTTCCCTCCCTCTGACCTGACCTGAGCTGGACCAACTATGTCCATGTGTAAGAGCTCGCCGGGTCAAGTGGTCATGATCTCCGTCATAGGAGGATGGGAAGCGGCAACCATCTTGCCATGCCTGCAAGGATGGCAAACCAAATCCTTCTCAAACTTTAGCTTTGGCAATCCTTGGATAAGGTCCATTGAGCTAAGCCTTGCAAGCAAGTCAAAACTCAAATGTCCCAATCTCCTATGTCACTTCCAAAGCTCAGAGGAAGAACCGGCAAGAAGACAACGAGAAGGTTCGGAAGAGTTAGAAAAATCCGCACGAAAAACCTTCCCGAAGGGTAAAATCCGGCAAACAAGCTCACCACGAGAGTCCAAAATCCAAGACAAGTTTGGCTTAAAGCTCACTTCAAAACCGTCTTCAAGGAGTTGCGAAACCGAAAGAAGCTTAAAATGCAAATTCGCAACCAAAACAACATCCTTGAGGACAAAAGACGAATTGACTCGGATGGACCCCCGGGAGATAACCTTACCTTTACTCTTGTCCCCAAATGTAATGTACTCGGTGTGGCGCACGGGGTCGAGGCTGGAGAACCACTTGGCACTTCTGGTCATATGGCGTGAACATCTGGAATCCACAAGCCAAGTCTCCTCCAGTCCTCCTTCCTACATCAATAAAAAGACATAGGGTGAGCAAGTGGACCAACACTGGGGTTAGTAAACTATGAAGGATACCAGTGTTGTCCCACTTGCCCAAAGAATGGGTTAGGAGAAAAACCAAACATCTCCTGCCCCACGGGGGAATAGCGATCACCACGATGGGGAAAACATGGTCCGCTAGAGAAGGGTGGAGTGAAGCCACCGCCACGAGGCCCGTAGTCGTATGGGTCACAACCGGTACCCCACTGAGGCCTAGCACCTTGAGGCATTGTACCTCTAGGCCTAGTAGTGCGCCTCCGAACTTCCGGTTCACGCACCCCAACTCGTGGGTGGTACATGTCCCGGTTGTTCAACTCAACCCGCCTCCGATCATCTCTCTTCCTCCTATAGACAAACTCAGCCAAATGCCCATCCCGCTCAAAATACTCACAATGGTACCTCACCACTCTCTTGGTAGGCACTTTCTTGTTGGGTTGGTTGGTTCTAGCTTTCTTAGGAAGGGGATCACTAGAGATATCTGGCAGGGTGTCAAGTGGGTTGCGAAGGTGGTTCGGTTTTGCAATCCACACTTGCTTCTGTGGAGTGTTTTTGGGTGGCTCTTCAAACACACCATCTCTCACAGGAAACTCAGAGGGGTTGGTAGGCTTAGGTGGAGTGATATTGGTAAGCATGGGAGTTGTGGTGGGTTTCTCATTCTCGGTCAAACCACTGCACTCACCGATCTTACCGAACATGCTATCATCCTTCCCACCTATAGCAAAGCTTACTCCCGTGCTGCCAGCCCTTTTGCATTGGCTGAGCATCATCCCGAACTGCGGCTCTCGGCAAGACACCAAGCTCAATATGGACTGAAGGTATGTGTTTTCTTCCTCGGTACGCATCTTATCGTGTCTGCACGACGCGATCTCAAGCTCCAAAGCCTCAAAGCGATCCGACTCTCTAGTGCTATCTGAGCTGACCTTCTCTAGCACAACAATCCTAGCCTCTTTCTATGCCAGCTCAGAACGCAAGCCTAAGCAAGACTTGCACGCACCAAGTAAGCTAGGCCTAGCCTTCAGCTCACTGACCTCCTCAAGTAGAGTGACATACTTGTCCTGGAGAGTGACAAGATCAAACATGTGAATGGCGCAAGCATCACACTCTACCTCCTCGGTAACCACCACTGACGCCTTAGCAAAATCTAGCTCATGAAGCGCGCTAAGGTACTTCGCCTTAAAGTCGTTCCTCTTGACAGCAGCACACTTGAGCAACGCATCTTGACTCATCAAGGCGTCGTTCAGAGACTCAATCTCAAGAGAGAGGGACTCGATGGTGGGTGGTACCTCGGGTGTGTCGGAGTCGTAGTCGTAGTCGGGGCCATCCTTGCGCTTGCCGACCTTGCCTTCTTCAATCGCCATGGTGCAAACTCCACCGCGCTTGGCGTCGGTGTAGAAGCATAGGCCGTTGAGCTTGTCCTCAACCTTTCCCTTGGACTCATCATCGCTCGAAGAAGCATCTCCGTCGGAGGAGGCATCGATGTCACTGAGGGAGGCAAGGAAGGCTTGGTGCTTGGCCTTCATCTTGTCGATCACCTTTTTGGAGGATCTTCTGTGGTAGCCACCATTGGGCTTGTGCTTGTCCTCGAAGTGGTGCTCGCGCTTGTCCTTGCGCTTGGTGAAGTCGCCCGCAGCTTTCTTGGGGCAGTTTGCGATGAAGTGATCCTCATCACCGCAACAGTAGCACCCCTTGGCTGAGCCACCACGCCGACGGTTCAAACGGTTGTTGTGAAACCGTGAGAGCTGGGTGATGACCAAGGCCATCTCATCATCTCCAAGAGCCTCCACTTGCTCCTCTGTCACAGAAATCAAAGACAAAGCAAACAAGGAGTGTGAAGGGTCAGAGGAGGAAGAAGACATACTGCCGAGGCCAGAAACCAATGCCATAGATGGTTTCGATGGGTTTTCAAGCTTGGCCCGGGTCTGGTAGTCAATCTCCGAGGACTTGAGCTTGTTGAACAGCTCGTCCACGGTCAGGGCATCATAGCCCGATGACTCCTGGATGGCAGTCACCTTCATCTCCCATACCTTCTGATCAAGAGCATGCAAAAGCTTGATAGGCATCTCATGATCATCATAAGGCAAGTTGGCTCGATTAGCACGCATCTTGTTGACGATAGATTGGAAGCGAGTGAACATCTTGTCAACAGATTCGCCGGCCAACTGAGCAAAGTTCTCGTACTCTCTACGGTACGTGTCAAAGACTCTGGACTTGATTTGAGGGTTTTCCTCATGGTATCTCAAGAGTGTTTGCCAGATCTCCCGTGCCGTAGTGAGACTCGAAACCCGCTCAAACTCTAGAAGAGACAAACAAGAGAAGAGAATGCTACGAGCTCTTGCATTAGATGCATGCTGCGTAACCTGGGCATCAGTGATCTGAGCCTCAAGAACCACGTAGTTCTCATTCTAACAAATATCCCAAAACTTTGTGTCAAGCCCTTGGAGGTAAGTCGGCATGCGCACCTTCCAATAGGCAAAAATGGTTCCATCGAAGTAGGGAGGTTTACCAGCACCTCGCTCCATGTCGCCTTCGCGGATCAAGAACTGTGTAAGGTGGATTGATCCTTAACCGGCTCTGATACCAATTGAAGGACCGAGAATGACGACCAGAGGGGGGTGAATGGGAGCCTCAAATTTCTCTCGAAATATTCGGGCCACTCTTCTCAAAAACCAAACCCACTTGTTGGGTGCTCAACCTCGAAAACCTCGAAATATTCCGACGAAACCGAAGAAATGAGAGCTCACCGCTAGTGGAGGAAAACTCACCGGAAACCCCAAAAACTAAGTTCTCAACCCTTATGGAAAAGAGGTAAGAACCTAGGCCAAACTTGCGAAAACAGCAACCTCTAGACCACTTTGTCAGGACCTCCGGACCATAGCACAAGGTCCGGAGCCTTGGTCCGATGCTTCTTCAAAGGACCGTCGGACTGGTCCGACGCCTTTCACCACTGCCTCAAAGAACAACACAATATGCACCCTAGCTCCGGACGACTTGCTCCGGACTAGTCTGGTGCTACCTCCGGACCAATGAACAATGGTCCGGCGTTGTTCCTTGCCTCTGCCAAAAACCACGCAGGGAGCACCCTAGCTCCGGCAGTGGAGGAAAACTCACCGGAAACCCCCAAGTAGAGTTCTCAACCCCTATGAGAAAGAGGAAAAAACCCCAAGCAAAACAGCCCAAAATACAGGCGACGGACGCTGGACAACAGGGCGACGGACGCTAGGCGTCGGACGCTGAGAGATCGTCCGTCGGCCTTCCAGAAAACCTTGCAGAGGAGAAGCAGAAGGCAGGGCGTCGGATGCTGGGCGACGGACGCTTGGGTGAGCGTCCATTGGCATCGGACGCTGTGTGACGGACGCTTATAGGAGCGTCCGTCCGGCTTCCAGTGAACGCTGAAAATCCAGACATACTAGCAAAGCAACGGACGCAGGGCGACAGACGATGGACAGCGTCCGGCGCCAAACTCACACACACGCGGACGAACGCGACGGACGCTGACGTCAGAACGTCCTTGTGTCTTACGCCTCGATGGACCGTCCGATGCTAAAACTCAGAGCGTCCAGCGCCCTCGAGCAGAGCACAGAAACGTGAAAATCGTTTTCTCTCCTCCAAATCTTCCCAAAACTCAACCAAATGAACTCCAACTGAAACCAAATTTTGTAGGCATGATCCTTGTGCAGCTGGGGAGCTATCCCGAAGAAATCATCGCTCAATTTGGAGAGGATAAACAGGAACACTCGGATTTGGGGGAGAAAAGGCAAAACGAAGAACGTCGCAAAGAAAACGCCCGATCTGTGTGCTCGTGAGGTTTTAGAAAATTCCTTCAGTGCAAAGTTGCTCCTCACGAATACTAAGAACTTGGTTCAAACGGATTTGCAAGAGCTACTCCCTACAAATAGAAATCATCTCGGGAAAATAAGGAGAAAAAGCAAAACGCGAAGAACACAAGCAAAACGGGGACACAATCACGAAATCGAAGCCACCACGACTTATGAAGGTTACGGCCTCCGATTCCTCGCGACAAACTCAAGTTCTTACAAAGGTTGGTGGAAGCAACCTAGGGATCTCATGAACTAGAGAGAGAGTTGGGGCAAATGATTAGGGTTCAAGAGAAGGGATGAGGGACAACCCTTCACCCCCTACTTATCAGGCTTTGGCTATTTCCCAAAGACCCCCCTAGATACATTGAGTGAACTACCTAGCCTAAGCATTGCAGTCCAAGCTCTAGAAAATATCTCCCGCATTTTGAATGGACGGCCCCGCTTCCTGCCAGGAGTTGCCGTCGCCTCGACGCAACCTCCAGGATTCCGCCACGTGCCATCACCGCTTCCTCGGAAGCTCCGCCTAGGTTTTGAGGCCCAAACCCAGGAAACCCGCCACCGGTAGCTTCGGGCTCAACTACCGAACCCCGAGTTTTGCGGCCCAAACTCGGAAACCGACGCGGATGGTTTTGAGGCCCAAACCACCAAACCACTCGACGCAAGCCACATTGTCTTCGCCCGGTCGGACTCCGAGTCCCCTGAGCCTCCGCTTGACTCGCGTGTCCACCGTCTTGACTTGGTCAACTCAGTCTACCTCCATGTCTTCTCTCACTCGCCGGTGCCAAGTACTAGCCACCACAACTAGTCCGCCGGCGCCCATGGTCCCTCTGTCCGAGCCCCGCTTCCGCCCTTCACCGCTCTCAGTCCATCGGCACGGCAATCCTATACTCGACCTTCTCCACGCCATTGTCCACTGTCACTAGGCACAACACCTGCACACCACAAGCCGATAGACAAGCACACATTTCTGCTTTCGCAGAGGTCAGGTTAAGCCACTCAAACTGAAACACTCACGTGTTGGTCAATCACCCATCACCAAAACTGAACATCCATGGGTAATTATCCACCATGTGTTCACACCCCTCGGAGGATCTTCGCCTCGCCCGAGCTTGGGTGATGTCATCTATGATGCCACCTATCCTCGGGGGATCCTTCGCAACCTCGGAGGATCTTCGCCTCGCCCGATCTAGGGAGACGTCATCCGCGACACCTTCTACCCTCGGGGGCTCCTTCGCCTTGCCCGAGCTAAGGAGGCGTCATCCGTGACATCATTTGCCCTCGAGGGCTCCTTCGTCTCGTCCGAGCCTAGGAGACGGCATCTGTGACGTCATCCACCCTCGGGGACTCTTCCACCTCATCCAAGCCAGGGCAACGTCATCCGTGACGTTTCCGTGCCCTCGGAGGTCTCATCGCCACCAGTGGCTAGGGGCGTCCTAGCCCATATAGTCAAAAGGTTCACAATGCCCTCCATCCTCAGGGATGGGGTTCCAAGGCATGAGGAGCCATTCCTACCCCTGTTTCCCCATGCGGTACAAGGCCCTGTGCTACCTAACCGATGACTTACGCACACTACACCTCCGCCATACCTCCGACGGACACTCGAACAGGTATTAGGGAATCATCAGCCCTGTACGACGGAACGCAGGGGTGCTTGGCCCTATGCGACCAAACCCCGCCCATGCCCAAGTAAGGGAACAGCGGAGTTTCTGGTCTCGAGGCGCATGGCTACAGCACAACAAGGACGAACAGGATCCGGACATGTGTCTACTGGCGCAATCTTCCTCATGAAGGAAGACAGAAAGAAGACAAAGCTCTCCCACGGCAGCAGCCCAAGTCGGGCCCACGTTCACTCCCTCTCTCTCTACTGTACTCCTCCGTCTCTCCCTATGTATAAAGCGGGAGAGTGGACCTCCAATCCTTCTCTGTCGACATCCGTAAACTCATTCACACAGACTCAAACTCGCATTCGCGCAAACACACACCAGAACCAAGAACCTCATACGCACGAGACCTGGGAAGGCGCTTCCCTCTCTCACCACTGCTTGTAGCTCCCCTCTACAAGTCCTCCGGGCTCGGTAATACAACCCCGCAACACACTGGACGTAGGGCGTTCATGCCTGAACCAGTAAAATCTTTGTTTTCTCCGAGCGTAACCATCCGAACTCCGACACGCTTAGATATTTACTCATTCTCCATCTAGAACCCCCCATTTTAGATACCGACAGTTGGCGCGCCAGGTAGGGGACCTTTGCGTGTCACCCGAATTTTCGAGTTTCGGATGGCTAATCGCCACATTGATTTCACTCCGGGCTCCATTGTTCATTTTGGTAGCCTGGACTTCTAGGGCCATGGGCAGGGGACCGACTTGGCTCTCCGTCGCCCTACGGCATTATCCGAGGTAGCCATGGACGCCCGTCCATGGCCCACCTCCACCTGTCTCCCTCCGGGGAACAAGTCGCCCGTGGGGCAGTCGTCCCACGGGCCGACTACCCTCAGTTCGAGCGCTAGCTCGACATGCTTATGGGGCCCTGGCCAACTCAGGAGTCCCTGCACAACCTCTACTTCGCGTTCGCCAATGTGACGGCGCAGCTCGCGGGAGGGCAGCCGCTCTCTCTTGGGCGCGTCAGAGCGTCCATCCCGGAGACGCACCCTTTCGGCATAAGGAATGTCACCGCGTCTTACTCGTAGATGGTGGCCGCGTGGTTCCATGCGGACCCCGTGGAGGGGACACGCATTGGGCTTGCGTCCCACCACCCTGACACTGTCTCCGATCTCCTCAACAGCTCTGAGGCCACACCTTACGCCAACTCAAGTCGTGGGAGCGTTGATCCCTAGGACCCCCTGGACTTCGACGGTCTGGGGGATCAGGATGCCCTTCACGGTTTCCTCCAGGCCAGCGATTATTTGCTCGACTCCGGCTCGAGCGATCCCAGCGAGGACCATGGTCGCGAGTCCTTCATGTGCGATGCACCTCCACCCGGAGCCGTTGTTGACCCCACCCAAATCAACGAGGGGATGACGACAGCGACGGAAACCACACGCTCGTCCACCAGACGGGTGTTCCGGTACCCCTGCCACAGCCCGATCCGCAGCCTTCGGAGGCCTGGCAGCAGCAACTTCGCAACCTCCGTGACATAGAGCAGCAGCTCACGGAGCGCCAGCGAAAGGTGGCATTTGAGCATGAGAAGCTCGAGCGTGAAGCCGCCAGGGATCCCACAGAGCCCCGCGCTCGCAGGGAGGCCCGGGCGGTATACCACCGCATCATCAACAACGAGCACGGCACGACGTACTTCGCGCGGGCAAGCCAGAATAGCGCTGCAGCGAGGATCCTGCTCCGCAACCTTCCGATCCCAGATGCTCCCGATGGCAAGCTCGCTCACGATGAGCTGAAGATCCTTCTGGAGTGGGCCGCAGAACAACAGGCCGAGAGCTCCGCGTCACGGAGGCGTGGGCTCAGCACCGGCCATCCAGCTGGTGCGGCTCCCAACGATCGCGAGGGGTCAGTTCACCCCGATCCCGTACCGCCCAAGCGACGGCATCCGACGGTGCATGCTCACGTAGGTGAAAAGTGTGACGCGCGCGACACGCATGACGCGCACAAGCACGCCAAGCAGGACGGTGCAAGCAGACGCTACCACGTCCGACGTGGCGGTCGATACGACAGCGACGAGGACCGACCTCCCACGCCGGAGCCGCCAGGCCCCTTGGCGTTCATTCACTGCATCCGCCGTGCAGCGTTCCCACAACCATTTCGACAACCAACCAACATCGTCCAGTACTCTGGGGAAACGAACCTTGGGCTCTAGCTCGACGACTACCGCCTCGCCTGTCAGGCCGGCGACGCGGACGATGACGATTTCATCATCCGCAACTTGCCTCTCCATCTCTCAGACTCGACCTGCACGTGGCTCGAGCACCTACCTCCTAACACCATTGATGGATGGGATTCCCTGCGACAAGCCTTCATCGGGAATTTCCAGGGCACCTACACGCGCCTAGGGAACCCCTGGGACCTCCGCAGCTGCAGGCAGAAGGCGGACGAGTCCCTCCGGGATTACATTTGTCGTTTCTCCCAGCAGTGCACCAATCTCCCAACCGCGGCCGATGCAGACGTGGTTGGGGCTTTCCTCGCAGGAACCACCTGCAAAAAGTTGGTCCAGGAGCTGGGCCGAAGCAACCCTCACACCACCGAACGACTCCTCGAAATCGCCACGAGCTACGCGTCGGGTGAGGAGGTGGTCGGCGCAATCTTCCACCCCGACAAGGGAAAGGGCAAGGAAGTCAAGACCGTCAGCGAAGGCGGCTCGAACCACGCCCAGAATAGGAACAAGAAGAAGAGAAAGCCGCAGCATGGCGGCGGCGACAACGTTGTCGCAGCGGCAGACCGCAAGCCTCCCCATCCCCAAGGCGGGAAGAAGGTGGGTAAGTTCAACGACATGCTCACAAATCCATGCCCGTACCACAATGGACCGGTCAAGCACACACTCTAGCAATGTGAGATGATGGCCAGGTACATCAAAGCCGTCCCTGACAAGGACGAGCCAAAGCAGTCAGAAGGCCAGGATGGGGACGGGGGTCCCGAAGACTCCGACCTCCACATCAACAAGTGACTCATGATCTTCGGAGGCCCAAAGACCTATAGCTGCAAGAGCCGGCAGAAAAAGGAGCGGCGCGAGGTCTTCGCAGTCGCCCCGGCAACTCCGACCTTCCTCGACTGGTCGGAGCCCGATATCACGTTCGGTCGAGATGACCATCCGAGCCACATTCCCCACCCGGGTCATTATCCACTCGTCGTGGACCCGATCATAGGGAGCGTGCTCTTCACCAAAGTGCTGATGGACGGGGGCAGCAGCCTCAACATCATATACTACAACGCCTTCGAGGCCCTCGGCCTACGTAGGGAAAAGCATCGATCCTCGGGGGCTCCCTTTCAGGGAATCATCCCCGGGAGACAAACGGTACCCCTAGGGCAGATCGTCCTGCCCGTCACGTTCGGGGAGCCGGACAACTTCCGGATCGAGTACCTCACCTTCGAGGTCATGGCTTACCGAGGGACTTATCACGCGGTGTTGGGGAGACCATGTTATGCGAAGTTCATGGTCGTCCCCAACTACACTTACCTCAAGCTCAAGATGCCGGGGCCGTGCGGCATCATCACAGTCTCCTCCGATGTCAAGGTGGCGTACCAATGCGAGGTGGTGTAGGGTCGAGATGACGGACTAGAGGGGGGTGAATAGTCTTTTCTAAAACTTAATCGCTTTGGCTAACCGAAACTATTGCGGAATTAAAACTATCAGTCTAGCCAAGACTACACCCCTCTATCTATTACTTTATCACCTAGCAAAGATGTCTATTATGTTCCTTAAGGTGCCAAGCTAGGAGGCTCACCTAAATAAGTCTAGGTTTCAAGGTCACACAAACCTAAGCAACTAGTACTCTAAGCAAACCGGGGAGCTCCTACACATACTAGTAAGCAAAGCACAAAGCACCTAAGCTCACTAGCAATGCTCTCCAACAAGACTACACAAGTCAACTAGAGAGCTCAACTTACTTAGCTACACAAACTAAGCAATGTGACTAACAAGGCTACTCAAGCCAATTAGCCACTCAAGAGCTACTTCTAAGCTACACAAGCTAGAAGGTAACTAGGAAAGCTACACAAGCCAAACTAGTTACAAGAGCAACAACTAATCACTAGCACAAGTATGAATAAGTAAATACAAGCTAGTGATTTGGAGAATGCAAACCACCGAGAAGATGTACACAAGGTTGACACGGTGATTTTTCTCCCGAGGTTCACTTGGTCGCCACCAAGCTAGTCCCCGTTCACTCACTTGGAGGTTTACGACTTTTTACAGGCCTCACTGCCTACCCCCCTTAAGGATTGTCGCCTAACCAACACAAGATGAGTGCACTCAACGATACCTTCAACTAGAGTGCTCTTCGCGATCTCCCACGGGGCGAGCACAACACCCCTCACAAATCTCTTCTCCGGAGCCACGCACAAGCTTCTTGCGTGCTTCGACGGAGCCACAAGCCACCAAGCCGTCTAGGAGGTGGCAACCTCCAAGAGTAACAAGCACCAGGAGCTTGCAATTCGATCACCTAGTCCCACACAAAGCTATCTCTCAAAGCAACGCACTAGTAATCGCTCTCTCACACAATCGGATGAACTCTATCAAGTGTGTGTGAGTTAGAGGGCTCCCAACCAAGCACAACTAATGGGTAACACAACCCCAAGGTGCTCAACTAGCCCCAAGGTCCGGCCAAGGGCTATAAATAGCCACCCCATCGAAACTAGCCGTTTCCCCTCTCTAACGGCTCTCGGGACGGCTCTGGACGAAATGAACAGTGCAGCTCCGGACCATTACAGACGCGTCCGGACCTACAGAGACGCTGCGTCCGGAGTGCATAGTGCGTCCGGACTATTGCATCCGGATCAGCGCAGCCCGCACGGAAACGTCCGTATCTCTTAGCTCCGAACTCCGATTTCGATGATCTTGGACTTTTTGGAAAGCTAACTCAGAGACCTACACATCCCTCAAGTCCATTTGATCCATATCACAATGAATCAAAGCAGTATTTCATTCCAAGATCTTCTCTTTGGCGCGCTCGCCGATCTCTGCCACGAGCCTCCGGATGCGCACAACGGTGCCACTCCGGACCAATGACGCTGCGTCCGGATGCAACACAAAGAG
Organism: Microstegium vimineum; assembly: GCA_022036555.1. Classification (NCBI taxonomy): domain Eukaryota; kingdom Viridiplantae; phylum Streptophyta; class Magnoliopsida; order Poales; family Poaceae; genus Microstegium; species Microstegium vimineum. The sequence goes on along the minus strand of CM039138.1, from coordinate 12,109,712 downwards.
CTCCCGAGAGCCTCTTTTATCCGGATGCTAGTCCGGAGTCCACCGTCCGGACGACAAACAGCGTTCGGACCTCCTCGGTTAGCTCAGCACAGTCAAGGGGCAGGCGACCGAACGCAAGACCAATGGTCCGGACCGCCTAGGCCCCAGCGTCCGGATCAGCGTCCAGACTTCACATCCACGCCAAGACCTAGGGTTAGGTTCCGGACCATTGGTCCCAGCGTCCCTAGCATCTGGAGCTTGGTTTTCAGCCGAGACTCCTTCGCACTTCTTCCTTTGCTTCTCATGTGCTAACACAAATGTGTTCATCACCTTGTGCATGTGTGTTAGCATTTTCACAATCATTTTCAAAGCATTTTTCACTTGCTCTCACAACGCCACTTGATCCTAATGCATCGCAAAGTTAGATCTCTCACAGTGGCACTAAATAACCGATATGCAAACAAGTTTGCTCCTCTTGATAGTACGGCTATCTATCCTAAACCCGATCATAATCTTCTCTACACATCTATGACCGGTGAAATGAAATGCCCTATGGTTATACCTTTGCCTTGCGCATTCCATTCCATCTCCTTCTGCAATGTTGATGCAACACATGCACCAACCACTTGTCAAATGATATGATCCACTCCATATCACCACATGACTGTGTTGGTTCATCGATCTTGACCTCACTTGCTCTTCACCGTTGCCTTGGTCTATCGGCGTCAAGCATCACCCGCTTGCCCTTCACACTTGCAACCGGTCCATAAAGCCAAGCCGCATCTTGATCTTCTCCACCTTGATCACATGACTCCATGTCATGTCTCATGTGCAATAAGCTCCTTCATCACACAATCACATGTGAACTAATCTCCTGTGTATATATCACTTGAACACATATTAGTTCACCTAGGTTGTCACTCAATTACCAAAATCACATAGAGACTCTCAGGTGGACTGCTGCGAGAACGCCATGGCCGAGGTGCGCAACGAGGAGCTAGTTGCGGCAATCGAAGCCGCTGACAAGATGGACGTCGACCCCTAGAGCACCCGGAGCTCGGACGCCCCTAGCACCAATAGCTATGTCGTTTATCTATTTTTATTAAGCACTCTAACACTCTGTACATACGCATGTAACCCTTCTTAAAGGAAAAAGTTCGAGGAACAAAAACGCGGGAACTCTTGGACTAACCGCTTAGCAAGGTACACTCTCGGCACGTGCCAGAGCACACCTCACTCGGGGCTTGGAAGGGGGTAATCCCCTGTCCTTCACTCCAAAAACTTTTTCGCTCAAGAACCATTTTGCCGATCCGCTAAGCAAAAGCCCGATCTCCCCTACTAAGAGAAGAAATCTCGCCGGACCGTGTGAAGGGCCACAAGGTACTCCGGCTCTCCGGAGCCAGGTACCTCCGCCCGACCGCCCACCCGAACAGATCAAAATTCCTCCCGGGGAAAATCGGGCAAGTAGCCCAAGCAAAAGGAAAATGCGGAAACCAACAAGCAAACAAACTTAAAACAAGCTCACCAAGGAGCTATCAAAGTCGTCCAAAGCCATCCTGGGGGCACATCACAGGATAACTTAAACTGTTTGTTACAAGGGCCCTTGGCCCCAATCATTGACCACACAGGGTCACTCCTCCGGCGGCGGGAAGACTTCGTCATCAAGCTTGGCAGCCAGAATCGTCACCGACTCCTCCGCATCAGCCTCGATCCGGTCGAGCAGGTCCTCTCGGGCGTCTGGGGGATAACCTTCGCTGACGAGCGTAGGAGTCACCGCATCGTAGAGGCAGGCGGCGATCACCATTGTGCGGTGGACTCCGACGCGTAGGGCCTCCCGGATCCGTGTTTGGCCCCGCTCCCAGAGCAGGCCGACATGGGTCCTGGCCGCTGCCGGACCACCCTCGATGGTGGGCACATCGAAGAGATCGCACACCCCGTGCACGGCCTCGCGCAACGTCTACGCCTCCTGCGTGCGGGCCTGCATCTCCGAAGCAACAAAAAGGGGACCTCAACATCCAAACAAATGACACACAATGCCTAGGCAAACGGGCAGGCGGAGAAAAACGTACGTGCGTTCTCCCCCTCCAGGCCGTTGATTGTTGCATGGAGCTGCGAGATGACCGCCGTCAACTTATCGAGTCGGGCAGAGAACTCCAGAATCCTCCGATCGGCGTCGACGCTGCGCTCGCGCGACCTGTTAGACAAGTCCTCGAGGCAGGTCATGGCATCATAACGCTCTCGACCGTTGACGTCACGCTGGCGCGCATGGTGTTACGCTCCTTCTCCACGGAGTCCAGCGCCGAGACAGCTCAGCGTCACGCCACGGCTTCAGCATTGCGCTCAGCTATCAGGCGTTCCACTTCAACCTGACGGGCTGCACGTTCATCCGCCAACATCTGGCGGACTGCCTTGGCATCGGCGCGAGCTGCGTTCTGCTCTTGCTCGACCCGCATGACATCGTCAGCGCTCCGCTGTGCTAACGCCTGGGCATCTACCGCGCTCGACTCCAAAGCGCCCAGCTACTCCTCCAGCTTCACCACGCGACGGAGAGCCGCGACAAGGTCCTCTGCCACGGCGGCTCCCCCGACGGACGTCCAAGACCCAGGAGCCCACAGGCTGGCCTCGCGATGGAGGAATTATGACTTCTCGACGCTCGTCGCGATCAGGATCTACACAGAGAGAGGCGTCAGGAATTCGACAAGTAGGAACAAATAACATTTACGAACAAAACAGTCTCTCACATTGCCATGATGTGAGAAGTCCTCAGAAAACGACGCGACAGCCCTCTGGATCCGCTCCACGCCCCGTGCGATGTGGAGGTCCAGCTCCCGACGGGCACCCGCCACGCGATTCTAATAATGGAGCTCGCGCCGGTCATCCAACGTGAACACAGGGGACCCCAGATTCCCCTGATCAGCCCAGATGAGCTGATCTCCGTCCCCGAAGGAGCGATGGTCGGGACCGAGATGACACAGTGCCCTAGGGGCGTCTTCTCTCCTAGCCCCGGCCGTCTCGCTCGGCGAGGTTGCGCTGGACTGGGAGAGGACGACCTTCGATGCCCGGGCAGTTGCCACCTCCTCTTCGGTGAAGGACTGGGGACACGCTGTGTCCCGGGCCGGCATGTTGGGAGGAAGGGGACTGCCCAGGGGCTCCTCCTCGCTCACACCAGTCACCCTGGCCTCAGGCGGGGCGGTCACGACGTCCACAACTGTGCCCACCTGGCCAGCGCCGCTCCCGTCGGCTACACCCGCCATGACCGCCCCCGCCATGTCTTTCGACACCTCGGCTGGTGGGGTCTCCTCGGCGTTCACAGCCATGGGGTCACCTAGGCGCCCCCTCCTCCCCGGAGATGTCAACGGCTACCACGTCTGGGGGAGAGGACGGCGTAACAGCCTCAGGGCCGATGTCCCCCGGGGTCGGTGGCGTCTCTCCAACAACGACGGTTTTGGTAGGGGTTAGCCCGGCTCTGACCTCAGCAGCGTTTGCCAACTCAACCACCGGTTCGACGCCGGTTTGTCCCTCCCTGGCGGACAGCACCCCCGGCGCAGTCTCTTCCATCCCACGTGCGTAGAGCCGCCGGTGGTTCTAAAACGTTCGATACGAGCATTACAAATCACGGGCAACCTTTTCCCTGCTGACAGGGCAGAGGAAGGCACCAAACGTAACAAACTTACCCATGGGAGAAAATGTGTTTCCGCTTTGGCTCCACCCCGCCGCTGCTGGCGGCGCCCGAACTCCCGCTCTGTTCGACCCCTTCGGATGAGGCAGAACGGGGAGTCACCGGGACGTTTCCAGCGACACCACTCCCGGAACCACCTAGGGCTAGGTGCGCACTGAGCGTTCTGACCGGGGGCGTCTCTGCCACCGGCGCAACCCTGGTGGGGCAGCACAGCATTCCGGCCGCCAACAATGCCAGCACCACCTTAGAATGAGGACGCCTGTCCTCGATGTCACCGTCATCATCGTCGCCGTCCCCACTAAGGCCCTCGCCGCCCTCGTCCGACTCGGTGGGGGACTCCTGCTCCGTTTCCCCAGCGCAGCGCTGCCTAGCCCGCCGCTGATCCAACTCCGTGCGCCTCAGCGCTCTTTCGGCTTTCCTCCTCCTCCTCCCGACGGCATCCGCTCGCTGCCGTGTGTTCCGCTCCCTGTTCGCCAACCGCTGTGCCGGCGGAACGGGAAGGGGGCGGCCACGTGACGCAACGATGAGCGGGGTCCCTGCGGGGAAAGGACGGAAGATCCGTGGGTTGTTACCAACAAGAGAAGGTAACGCAAAGGAGAAAATATACACCACACCATCTGCACTCACCAGATCGACGAACGTAGGATCCGGGCGCATCGGAGGGCAGCGCCCGATGTCGTCAGGGGTAAATGTGTTCCCCAACAGACCCCTCATAATGGAGACTGTGCGGTCAAGGCTCAACTCTTCGGCTGCCATGGCGGTCCCCTCATGTGATGCTTCGGGCACCATGTCGTTCAGCGGGCGCACCTGCGCCATGAGCGGGAGGACTTGACACCGAAGGAACTGTGTGACGACCCCTGCGAGGTTCAACCCATGATCCTGGAGCGGAGTCAGGCTCTAGAGGTAGGGTTGTATCCTCGCAAGCTCACGCGAGGTCGGTCCGTGATGCCAGCTGGAGGGCTCCCCCCCGAAACACCGACCTGTGAAAATCGGGAGCAGCACCTCGGGGTGGTTCCGGATGTAGAACCACTGCGAGTGCCACCCCCGGTTGGACGAAGTCGCCCGCGCCGGCATGTAGGACGCATGTAAGACGCCAAGGTGGAGGAGTGGAGGCTAAGCATGCACCCCCCTGCAGGACGCCACCGACCTCACGCGGCCGGAGTTGACAAGAAACACCGTCGCTTTGAAGAAATACTTCCACAACATGAAATCCGGCTCCAACCCCAGCATCCCCTCCGACATGGCCGCGAAGGCCGCAAGGTGAAGAACGGAGTTGGGATGAAGGTTATGGAGCTCGACCCCGTAATGGTTGAGAATCCCGCGGAGGAAGCGAGTCGGCGGGGTCCCAAACCCGCGCTCATGCAATGGGAGGAAGGAGACAACATAGCCCTCGGGCGGTTCCAGGACGTCGGCACCGGTGGGGATGATCCACTCGGCGACATCACCGGCGGAGAGCTCGGGGCATAGTAGCCCCGCTTGCAGCAGCTCAACCACCCGCTCACGCCCGAGCGAGCACCGGTCCCAACTCCTCGAGAGTTGATATCCGGCCATAGAGGGATGCACTCGGGGAACGGTCTACAGTGCGGCGGAAGTCGTGGCTAGCGCGGAAGCACGGTGGTGCAAACCCTAGGTGCAAAGGGAGAATAGGAGGTGAAGAAAGCAAGCAGTATGAGCACAGGGGGGAGGGTTGATGCGGCCTACGGATTTTTGTAGGGACCCAGAAGGCGGAGCGTCGTCTTGTCAGTCCTCCACGCCATGCTGTGACCCCACTACACGAGTCGCATTAAACGCGGCCGCTCGCCTACGCCGCTCCCACTGTTCGCAGGAATACCGGGAGCCGCAGGCGCAAGCAATACCTTTTCTGTATGCGTCCCCAGCACACCGCGACGAAGCCTCCGGCTCGTCCGAGCTCGGCCAACAAACGCAAGGGTCAGAGGGACACACACGTGGCACGACCAGCGGCGACGGCCCATGGGCCCAGGTAATCCAAAGGGATAGGGGCTATAGACGCCCTGACGGCCCACTACGGTCGAGAGATACGAAGGCCGACCCAGCAGGGTTCGAAATGGCCGTCTTAGGAAAACAGAGAGAGAGGTGAATAGGGAATGGACACGCTAGCGGTCATTAGCCTGGCGATCGGATGCTAAGGTCATTCTCAGATTCCGTATTTGAGTCCGTCTTTATGGATGGTTGGTTCATGGTATTCCTACCGAAGGAAGGCAGCAGGCCCCCGAGACCCATCGAACGGACCCGGCTACTAGATGAAACCGATTTGGGGTGAGCCACGACATGGGCCACAAGCCGGAACCCCAGCGAACGGGAACCGAGCACCCCACTCAGATTTGCCCGATAGTAACTCGACGAGCAGCCATGGTTCGTCCGCTTCGAGGATAGCATATTTCGGCTCATATTCCCCCTTCTCGCGGAGGGATGCGCGGGGAACGAACAAAAAAGATGACACAGAACCAAGACGATTTTCTTTAAATCGAGTAAAGAATCAGGGGCTGGCGTCGCACCACAGGGCAAGCCTCACACGTCGCAGGACCGCACGGGTAAACACAGACACCTTTCCATTTCAGATGTATATATATATATATATTAATTTTTGTAGGGATTACACGCTCTCTAAGAGCTATGAGGGATAGGTCCAATCGTCAGACACAAAAAAAAACATGGAAACATATACATGGTGGACTGAAGGGAAATCCCAGGCCAAGAGGCCAAAAACAAAGGGCACCCTCGGGGCGCCCACATTAGTTATCCCACCGCCGGCTGACGCAGCTATATATCAAGGTTAGGTAACCCAGCCACGAGGCTCGGGAAATATATGCCCGGTGTACAAGACTGCATCGGACGGCGGCGTCACGACCCACAGGCCACATTGATCAGGCGTGTTGCGGCTGTGGGAGAACAACCGTCGCCTCGCCTTCAAGAAGCCCCGGGTCGCGACCCTCCTCCGGAGTCAGTTGGGCACTTTACAGCCAAGTCGCCCCAGCTGCTCCGTGATCAAGGACACCACCGACAGGCAGCCCCGAGCCCGCCATACATTGGCAGCTCTGAGCCCGCCAATCTCGCCGATAGCGACATCGCCATCAACCAACAGTCAAGGATGGGCCAACCCCCGGGGTAACGTAGGCGAACTGCTATGACTGTTCCCGTGGACGCATCCTTAGCTGCCCTCGGGGGAGGGATAGCACGCAGTCGCTCTCTCAGGGCAGGGAGCAGGAACCATTCCGCAAAAGGGATGGATCCTACGCCCTTCACCCCAGGGAGCGATTCGTGCAAGGGGTGGTCACAACCTTCCGCTCTACCAGTAGTTAGGATAGGGGAGAGCTATGCACATCTCGCAGAGATTCCTCTCAATCCTGCCATTGAGCGAAAGGGGATGCAGGCAACCCCTACGTAGAACTTCCTCTGAATCCGGCGCTGCTCTCAAAAGGCCACCCGCCAGGGCGGCTCAAAGGACTCTCCGACGAGACCTCGGAGGAAGAATCTAGGGCAAGCCATACTGTGAGGATGTGAATCTCCCCGCAGACGGCCGCCCCTATTTATAGCCCGCCAGGGCACTCACGCGGTAGCTGGCCCGTGAGGCTACAACACCGCCTCCCAACCACATCGCACTTCAAGAGTGTGCGGCGAGGCTATAAATGGCCAGGCAGACAGCAGGCTCAGGGCGCGCCATTCAGAGTCTTCACCACAGAGCGAGCAGCGCTCTGGCACCACTTCTCGAATGGGAGAGACGTGGCACGCTCACTTTTGGGCTACAAGGGGGCGCGGTCAGACCCCGAAACCGACAAATACATCTTCGACCGGTCAATCGTCTGTATTGGCCGAAAGACAGCACGGCGCGGTGCCGACTCGTCATCTCAAGGCGCGTCAGCCCGAGGCCAATAGTGCAACCCGCGGCAGGGCCGGCGTGCAACCAGAGCTCTGGCTCTGACGTACGGAACAGTCCACTTCTTCCCTGCCTCATGAAGGGGGGAAAGGGCCAAACACTGTACAAGTCTTCCGGATAAGCCCGTAGGAGGAAATATCTCCCTCCTAAGGCCTCGGGGGCTACACCTGGCGTGTGCGCTCGCGCGCACCCACTGGAATCCAAAATCTAACCAAACCACATAGGCGCTCTCGGAAGCCTCCGGTGTAGTCCTTCAATACATCGTAGGCTCGGGGGCTACTGTCGGATACCTAGAAATAGGGTACCCAATTTACTGCACTCCGCAAAAACAAAATCACCCTCGGGGGCTTCCCGCCCACAAATCAACCAAGACTGCTACTTCCCCTCGGTGGATCTTCGCCTCGCCCGAGCTTGGGTGACGTCATCTGTGATGCCACCTATCCTCGGGGGCTCCTTCGCATCTTCGGAGGATCTTCGCCTCGCCCGAGCTAGGAATACGTCGTCCGCGACACCTTCTACCCTCGGGGGCTCCTTCATCTCGCCCGAGCTAAGGAGGCGTCATATGTGACATCATTTGCCCTTGAGGGCTCCATCGTCTTGTCCGAGCCCAGGAGACGACATCCGTGACATCATCCACCCTCGGGGACTCTTCCGCCTCGTCCGAGCCAGGTACGACGTCATCCGTGACGTTTCCCTGCCCTCGGAGGTCTCATCGCCACCAGTGGCCAGGGGCATCCTAGCCCATATAGTCAAAAGGTCCACAGTGCCCTCCGTCCTCAGGGATAGGGTTCCAAGGCATGAGAAGCCATGTCTACCCTTGTTTCCCCCTGTGGTACAAGGCCCTGTGTTGCCTAACCGACGACTTACGCGCACTACACCTCCGCCATACCTCCGACGGACACTCGAACAAGGATTATGTAACACCCTTGGTGTTAATCATTTGCTCAGAAGTGATTAAGCCTAATTAAATCGGATCAACCGATAATCAAAGACCCTAGTTTATATATCAAGAATATATGATAAGGTAATTATTTTATGTTCCTTATCTCTATTTCTATGTATATGAATTATTGGAAAAGTTTCGTGAACTTTGAAATTAAAATGTCGCATGAAATGACGACTTTTATAATTAACCGATTTACTTTATAAATCGGTAATAATTATACGAGTTCAACCAAGTCTCACGACCTTGCCTGAAATACTCCATATGAACTCTACATCAAGTTTCGTGTTGCCAGGAAGCAGAGAAAATGTCCGGAAAATATTCCGAGCTCTGATCCGAGTGCAACCGACGACATTCTTAATCGGCTTTGACCGTCAATTTGGTGATCTCGCATGTCGACGCAACTTGAAGAGAAGTTGTAGATCAGATCAAGACGAACAAATTCCCTTCAAACATCGAGACCTGAATCAGAGCCGAAAGTAGTGAAATGGATGCCCGAAGATCGCCAGAACGCCGGTTTTCAGTCCCCGCGTCATTTTCTCCGGGAACTCATAATTCGCAAACTGTTTGGAATTTGACTGTGCTGTTTAGAGCAAAGTTGCTCGATTCGACGAGACCTTCGCAACAGTATGTTCGGGCGAACTTTTCAGTCAAAGGTTTGGAATCCAGGAACCAGAAATGTGCATGCAGTGACATTTTATGTAGTTCTTCAATTTTTATGCGGGCAATTTCTGGGATGTGGCCTGGCCGGCCCAACCATTGGGCGCCACGTGTCCCCCCTCCCACCGGCCGCTTGGGGGGCACCGCCCGTGCCGATGCCGTGAAAAGGCACCGGCCTCTCCTCTCTCCCACGGGCTCTCTCTCTCATCCTCCCTCTTTTTCTCCTGCTCCTGCTCTCCCATGGTTGCAAGAGCTCCTCCCTTTCCTCTCCCATGTCAAGCAGGCAGGAGGGCAGCAGGCCAGCACCACCGCCGTTGCTCGCCTCTCGGCTGAGGCCCGCTGCCGGCGTCGCCCGGGCCCTTCGCCCCCGGCCGCTCGCGCCCAGCGCACGGGCGGGCGCCCGACCGAGCCGAGCCGACTGCTCACCGCGAGGGCCACACGCACGCGGATGCGACCCCCCCCCCCCACCGACGCCGCTGCCTCTGCCGACTCGTGCCCCTGCGCACGCGCGAGAACGCGCCCCTACGCGGGCTCCCACAGCCGCGCGACGAACGGCCGAGCCACGCTGCTGCTGCTGGCCCTCGCCGGCCAGCGCCCCCTCCTCCATGCTACTCGTCCCCGGCAACTGCAGCTTCGTCCCCGGCCGCCGAGCTCTGCCGTCGACCGCCATCCTGTGGTCTTCCCGTGAAAACCATGCAGAAATGGCATCTAGTATAAGGATACTTTTATTTGGTTTTTTACACAAAAGTCGCATGACTCAAGGATTTACTGATATGTCCTTAATTAGTTTGGTGAAAGTCTAGGGTGCCTGATGCAAATGCTAATCCCGAAATTAATCCCCTTTGTTCTGCAGCGATCTTTGAAAAATCATATAAAATCATAGGAAATCGTATGGATGCGATTTAGGACTTTTTGGAATCCTTGGTAAATTCTCTACGCACTAGATCAATTGCATATTATGTTTCAGTTTATTTTAATTGCGTTAAAAATGCTTTTGTGCTGCCTGCTCTAGAGGTTTGATTGTGTAGATTAAATCATTGTTGCTAGTAAGGATTGCTCCAAAAATCATGAAATAAATATGGTGTATTTCTTACATGATGAGTGATGTTTGGTTAAAGTTTCATGGCCGTTTGTTAAGTGGTTTGTGAGTTATGAAAATAACATGTGTGAAATATTGTTGTTTTGGTTGCATGCATAGGTTTTAGGAAATAAATATTATCATGTATTAGATGATATTTTCTGTTGGTATGACGAATACCGAAGTTGTAGATAATATTTTTATCTAGCTTGTGTTAAATTGTGGTGGCCATATCTCTACTAGTTTGAGATATATGCATTTTCTAAGTTGGAAGTTGAATCTTCCCATCTCCCTGGACAGATCTGTTAATAAGTGCTTTTTGACTAACGTAAACTGTGAATCATGAATTTATGATGTTGAATGAATTGTAGAACTTTTCATAAGCTTTCCAGATTATTTTGATTCATATTTTTAGGAGTTGTAGATCTTGAGTTATAGCAGTTTTAATAAGGGTTATAAAATTTGTCCCTGTTTTGGACAGGGGTGACTTCTTAAATTAATTCGAGTTGTTTAAGTATTAAATCATCTGTTCTTGGTATTAAGAAAGTTGTAGACAACTTAATTAGCTTTCCAAATATATAAGAATTATGTTTGTTGGATGTTTATAACTCCAGTTATGATTAAACCTATGTTGTTGTCCGAACTTGCATGTAAGAGATAATTACTTTAATTTGTTCTTGCTAGTTTAATATATTAAGTAAACTTGATGAATTAATATTTGTCATGGTTTAACTTAAATTAAATAGTATGTCATGTTTGATGTGTTTCTCTCCTTTTATGTTATGCTCATGTTATAATTAGTTAAATAACTCTAATTGCTTGTTTATGCCTTTCATGATCTTGAGCTTGTCTTAAATGGTTGTATATGTGTATCTCGTGTTGTCATTCTTCATATTCATGTACATGCATCTCGCATCTCATTTAGGTTCGATAATTGCATACGTGAAGGACGTGATGATTGGATCTAACCTGAAGACGGTAATGGTGGATGGATATAGAAGATGGAAGATCGATCAAAGTAACAAGCTGGATCAGAGATGCTCGCCAATCGAGTATCATCTAACATGCACTGACCTAGTGTCGGTTCCTAGGCAAGCCCCGGAGCATTATAAACCTCATATCTTTACAAATGCAATCTTAATTAAGTTATTACTATTGATGCATTAAGTTTATAGGAGTTGGGTGAAACCGTTGTTGCATTATACCTTGATCACTCTATTATTACCACTACCCTTGTGACCCTATCAATTACGAGTCAGTCATGCTTAGTTGGCATAGTTGGGTAGAAGTCGGGTGATTCCCATTGCCCGCAAGATGTAGGTGAATATCCTGCTCACATGTAAGGCTTATCTCGGAATGATAGCTGGAATGGTTAATCAAACTAAGATCGGTGCGAAACTCCTTGTACTTTGGATGGGGGTGCCTCGACCGTGTCAACTAATGACTGTATTTGTTGTTGTTCGTCTGGTCATGTTGAACGCATGCCCTACACTTAACTGGAAGGATAACTCGTTCCGACCGTGAAGCCGGTACACTATTCGGGTTGGGTTTGGATTGTGATGCATCGTGCTGGTGCGAGGCGGGGAGTCGGACATAGGAGCGCGATCTAAGACCTTCATACGTACTGGCTTTCGGGCGGCTCCTGGGTGTCGGTGATCCCTGTTCATCCCGCGACTTTACCCGAATAGTGTCTTCGGTGACCTGTAACGTGGCTTGTGAGTGTGGTTTGTGTAGGGAATACCCCCTTAGCTGAGTAGGAATCCGACATTTACACGACTATGAAACTAATGTTGGTGATCTGGTTTATGTTGGCCATCGCTCCTGGTTAGAGAGCACTTGACTAGGGTAATGACAACATTTACACGACTATGAAACTAATGTTGGTGATCCGGTTAATGGAAAGCCTGGAATGATGATGGAATCTATTGTATTCTTTAATCAATTTGTTTGCCATAGATTAGTGGCTAATGTAGATGACAGGTAATAATGATTAAAAGTTGATGCTACGTCTTTAACTAAAGGTTAAAAGAATTATTATGCTTTTCCGCAAAATGAGTCAAGCAAATCCACCATCATAAAGCCTTACATAATCCTTGGTTTCATTTATTTTAGTTTATGACGGGTAAGTCTAGCTGAGTACATTCGAGTACTCAAGGTTTATCCCACCTTGTTGCAGGTGAAGGTCTCATGCTGCTAAAGGGGTAGCTAACCACCGGTGGGCTCGATGACTCTATATTATCTCTCATCTTAATGTTGTTGTTGGAGGATGTCAGTATAAGCTAGCAATGTATTTCAACTTATGGTTTATAATCATTTCAAAGTAATAATGTATTTCAATAAATGGTTTTGAAACTCATACTTGTATTATTTATTTGTGAATTCAAATGTAATTTAATTCCGCTGAAAACTCCGTGTAAGTGATTTGTATTTACTTGATCATGCGATCTTGGTTGTAAAGTTGAATTACCCAGGTTTTTTGGAACACTCGGCGGACTACCGGATTATATGGGCTCAAGTGCTCTTAGTGGCAGTTAATTCGGCTACTTTAGTACTTGATCTCTTATAATTTGGGCGGTTCTGTTATAGATTAGGGCGTCACCAGCCCTGTACGATGGAACGCAGGGGTGCTTAGCCCTGTGCGACCAACCCCCGCCCATGCCCAGGTAAGGGAACAACGGAGTTCCTGGTCTCGAGGCGCATGGCTACAGCACAACAAGGACGAACAGGACCCGGACATGTGTCTACTGGCGCAATCTTCCTCAGGAAGGAAGATAGAAAGAAGACAAAGCTCTCCCACGGCAACAGCCCAAGCCGGGCCCACATTCACTCCCTCTCTCTACTGTACTCCTCCGTCTCTCCCTACGTATAAAGTGGGAGAATGGACCTCCAATCCTGCTCTCTCGACATCCGAACACTCATTCACACACTCAAACTCGCATTCACGCAAACACACAACAGAACCAAGAACCTCATACGCACGAGACCTGGGAAGGCGCTTCCCTCTCTCACCACTGCTTGTAGCTCCCCTCTACGAGTCCTCCGCGCTTGGTAATACAACCCCGCAACACACGGGACGTAGGGCGTTCGTGCCTGAACCAGTATAAATCTCTGTGTTCTCCGAGCATAACCATACGAACTCCGACACGCTTAGAAATTTACTAGTTGACCGTCTAGACCCCGCCATTTTAGACACCGACAAGATCATAAGTGTAGATGGCTCTAACTTGATATTCAAAGGATTTCGATATGAGAATCTATACTTGGTTTATTTCAATGCTAGTGAAACTCAATTGTCAACTTGCTTGCTATCCAAATCTAGCATGGGTTGGTTATTCCATAGAAGGCTTGGTCATGTTGGAATGAGGCAATTGAACAAACTAGTCAAGCATGATCTAGTTAGAGGCTGGAAAGATGTTGTCTTTGAGAAGGATAAGTTATGTAGCTCTTGTCAAGCCGGCAAACAAGTTGGAAACACTCACCCTAGTAAGAGCATCATGAGTACTTGCAAACCATTTGAGCTCTTGCACATGGACTTATTTGGACCAACCGCCTACACAAGTATTGGAGGAAACAAATATGAATTTGTGATAGTTGATGACTTCACTAGATATACATGGGTATTCTTTCTTAGTGACAAGAGTGAAACTTTTGATACATTCAAGATCTTTGTCAAGAGATGCCAAAATGAATTTGAAACAACTATCAAGAGAGTAAAGAGTGACAATGGTAGTGAGTTCAAGAATACAAGAGTTGATGAGCTATGTGATGATTATAGAATCAAACATCAATTCTCGTCCATGTATACACCTCAATCAAATGGGCTTGTTGAGAGAAAGAATAGGACACACATTGATATGGCAAGATATATGATTAGTGAATACAATGTGAGTGATTCTTTTTGGGTCAAAGCTATCAACACGGCTTGCTATTATAGCAACCGACTCTATTGCCACAAGATGCTTGAGAAGACACCTTATGAGCTATTGAATGGAAGAAAGCCAAATATTTCATATTTTAAAGTGTTTGGTTGCAAATGTTATATCTTGAAGAAAGGTGCAAGATTGAGCAAATTTGAGAAGAAATGTGATGAAGGCTTCCTACTTGGCTACTCAACTACAAGCAAAGCCTATAGAGTATGAAATCTTACGCATGGCATAGTTGAGGAGGTACATGATCTGGAGTTTGATGAAACTAGTGGCTCTCAAGATGAAAATAGCAATCATGATGATGTGAGAGGTGAACCATTGGCTAATGCAATGAAGAGTATGGATATTGGGGACATTAGGCCGAGGCAAGTGGATGAAGAGCAAGACAATGACTTTATAGTGCATGCTCCATCCAATGAGCAACTCAATGACAATCAAGCTAGTTCATCCTCTCCAACTCAAGATCAACAAGAGGCTAGTTCATCATCTCAATCCAATGACCATACAAGTACAAGCAATCAACTTCCAACACTCCAACCTACATCTATTGCAAGGGATCATCCTTTGGATCATATTATTGGAGATATTACAAGAGGTGTACAAACAAGATCAAGATTGGCTTCATTTTATGAACACTACTCATTTGTATCATCTATTGAGCCAACCAAGATTGAAGAATCTTTGCAAGATATTGATTGGGTGAATGTTATGCATGAAGAGCTCAACAACTTCACTCGAAATCAAGTTTGGGAACTAGTTGAGATACCAAAGAATCACAATGTTATTGGCACTAGATGGGTCTTTCGCAACAAACAAGATCAAGATGGAATAGTGGTAAGAAACAAAGCAAGACTAGTTTCACAAGGTTACATTCAAGTAGAGGGTCTTGACGACAAGAAACCCAACCATGTGTACAAGCTAAGAAAGGCATTGTATGGATTGAAGCAAGCACCTAGAGCATGGTATGAGAGGTGGAGGGACTTTCTCCTCTCTAAGGGATTCATCATGGGCAAGGTTGATACTACCCTGTTCACCAAGAAGATTGGGAAGGACTTATTTGTGTTACAAATCTATGTGGATGACATTATCTTTGGATCAACCAATCAAGAGTTTTGTGAAGAGTTTGGCAACATGATGGCTAATAAGTTTGAGATGCCTATGCTTGGAGAGCTTAGTTACTTCCTTAGTCTTCAAGTCAAGCAAACGAAGAATGAGATTTTTGTTAGTCAAGGCAAGTACATTAAGGACATGCTCAAGAAGTTCAATCTAGATGAAGAAAAGTCTATTAGTACACCAATGGGAACAAATGGACATTTGGATGGTGATGCTAGTGGCAACATGGTAGATCAAAATCTATATAGGTCAATGATTGGTAGCTTGCTCTATGTGACCGCATCAAGACCGGATGTCATGTTTAGTGTATGCATGTGTGCAAGATTTCAAGCTTCTCCAAGAGAGAGTCATTTGAAAGCCACAAAGAGGATATTGAGATACTTGAAGCATACACCTAATGTTGGGTTCTGGTATCCTAAAGGATCAAACTTTGAGTTACTTGGATACTCTGACTCAGATTATGCGGGTTGCAAGATAGAAAGGAAAAGCACATCAGGCACTTGTCAATTGCTTGGAAGATCACTAGTCTCATGGCCATCAAAGAAACAAAATAGTGTGGCACTCTCTACCGCCGAAGCCAAATATATTAGTGCGGAGAGTTGTTGTGCACAAATACTTTGGATGAAAGCTACTTTGGATGATTTTGGAGTCAAATTCAAGAAAGTGCCATTGCTATGTGATAATGAAAGTTCAATCCAGCTAACCAACAACCCGGTTCAACACTCAAGAACAAAACATATTGATGTTCGCCACCATTTCATGAGAGATCATTAATTGAAAGGGGACATTTCAATAGAGAGTGTGGGCACTGATGATCAATTGGCCGATATCTTCACCAAGTCACTAGATGAAAAGAGGTTTTGCAAGTTAAGGAATGAGTTGAACATACTTGATTTATCCAACAGGAGTTGATGCACCCCCACTTATATACCATGCCTCTACTCCAACAAAGCAAGGTACAAGTTGATTAAAAAGCATTCATGCATACTTTGCTAATACTTGTGTAGAGCATATAGACATCTCTCATGCTTCTAGGCTCATTCATGAAAACCAAAATGAATTTGATGCTTATATGGTGCCACTATAGCCTCTATGTCTTGATATAATCTAGTGGTAACATATGACATGTTGATGTGCTTGCAATTCTAGTGTTTCATCTATGACTATGAACTTAAAATGTTTAACTCAACATGGTCAAGATAACCATCTTAGCATGTGTGAAGAAGCTTGTCCAAACCGAGTTAAATGCTTTGGACAAGTAGTCTAGACCAAACCAAAGTTGAAAATAATCTCTCACCCTATCTCACAGTAAGGGGGAGTAAAACTTGAATATCTATAATTGGTCTCACTTTTTTGTGTCAATTGGATGACAAAGGGGGAGAAGTTGTAAAGATATGGTGTGTTCAAGGGGGGAAAATTGAAATATAAAGGGGGGAGAAATGAAAAATCAATTTTGAAAAAGAACACACAAAATAGGGGGAGCAAGCTCATGAACACTTTGTTGCATTTGAATGTGTGCATCCCCATATGTATTGTTGTACAAGTACTTTAAATTCAAATACTCATGCTTGTGTGGTGATTGCTAGTGATACAAAATGAATGATGTTTGATCAACTAGCATGCATAGTATGGTAAGCTAGATTCTTGTTGCTCTTTCAAGTGGTATATAGAAACGCTTGCTCTTAATGTTGGTCTCACAGGGTTTCTAGTGTTTACTTGATATCTAGCTAATTATGATGCTAAGGGCGATTCAAATTCCACACTCCGATGATATCACGCTTCAAAGGTCTACTCTTAAACCTTAGCATCATTTGGTATAGCTATTTACTCTCCCACATTGTCTATCCATACATATGTGGAAAACTTGAACCAAACTCTAGAAGCACATATGTAGGGGGAGCTAATAACTACCAAACCGAATTTGTGTAACTTGTCCAAATCTAAAAATATTTGATTAAAATGCTTGGACAAGCAACTCAAGTTCAAAATAATTATATTTCATATTTTATAGAGAGGTTGTCATCAATTGCCAAAAAGGGGGAGATTGAGAGTCCCCATGTGTTTGGTTTTTGAGTAATTGATGAAACCTACCTAAGTACTAACCTTGATCTCTAAGTGTGAATCATGAGATAGGTTGGTACATGCCATGTGGTGGAGCCAATGGATCAATGTGGTGATGGAAAGGCTCTAGCATGGTGGAAAGGAAAATGGTGTGAAGGCAAAGGTGATAATAGGAACTATTTTCGGTTTGGTGATCAAGACACCATAGAGGGTGTGATCACATTTAGGATAGATAGCCACACTATCAAGGAGGGAGCTCTTGTGTTTGATTACGGTTATCTTGTACCACTAGGTTCATATGCATTGCATTAAAATCAATTGAACTAGTGAAACAACCAACTAATTCCAAGTAAAATGTGAACTTAAAGCTAACACATGTGCATAAGTGTTGAGATCACTTAGTGTTAGCTCTTGGAAGCTTGGAGGAAGTTGGAGAAGTGTTTGGGCAGAGATAAGAGCTTCGAACAAAGGTCTGGACGCTAGGGTGTTGGCCGTCCAGACTAACGTGTGTGCGTTCGGAAGCATACCCTAGGTCAGCTCGGCTGAGGAGAGAAGTCCGGACGCTAGTTGTGGTCCGGACGCAAAGCTCTGGACGTAGCGTCCGGGGTTTGATGCTCTCTGTATCGCTCTGGAAAAAGTCCAGACGCTAAGTCTTGTCCGGACGGTGAGCTCCGAACAAGCGTCCGGAGGAAAGGAGCTCTCTGGACCCTCTCTGAGTAGAGTCCGGACGCTACTGTTGTAGGTCCGGACCCGGACTGCAGGCTGCGTCCGGAGACGCGTGGCAAGCTGAGGCGAAGGTGTAAACGGGCAGGTTCAAACAGTCGCTTGACCGGACGCATGGCCATTGGTCCGGACGGTGCGTTGTGCACATCTAGAGGCCGCGTCCGGAGGTTGAAACCGAGGAGCTATCTGTGTTGTTGAAGGGAGTCCGGACCCTCACTATTGCTTGCGTCCGGAGGTACGCAAAGAAGAGAAAAATGAGTGGAAAACGACTAGTTGTGAGTGGAGGCTATATAAGGTAATATGGCTGGCCCTTTGGGGCACTTCTTGCACATTTTCATCACTCAAACACTTGTGCTCATTTGTGAGAAGCTCCACCACTCATCTCATTGATACACTTGCTAATTTCATGAGAGATTGAGTGAACCAAGTGCAATGCTCTTTGATTGCATACTAGTGGCACTTGGTGATCATCGTCATCGCGGAAGCTCTTGTTATTCTTGGAGGTTGTCACCTCCTAGAAGGCTTGGTGCAACGAGGATCGTTGAGTAGAGGAAGATGTTTGTCTCTGGCTCCGATCGGTGGATTGTGATGGGTTCTTGAACCTTCCCTGCGGGAGTTCGCAAAAGGTATCTCTAGTGGATTGCGCGTAGCTTGTGGATCCCTATCTTGTGTTGGATTTGCGGCACCCGGTGATGGGTTTGGCATGTGATGCCAATTAGCGCGTGAACCTCCAAGTAGGTGTATCGCTACAACGGGGAATAGCTTGTTGGCAATCAAGTGAACCATGGTAAAAAATCTTGTGTGTCATTATCTCTACCAAGGATTTCTTTTGTGATTGATTGACTCTTCATTGGTATTCTCTCTGTGGCGGTATAACTCTCCTAACTCTAGCTTTGCATTACCTTATTTACATTCTTGCAAAGTAGAGTAGCTATCTAGCTTGTGTAGCCTTGTTTAGAGCTTTTCTAGGTTGATAGCTAAGTTTTGTGCCTTATTCTCTATCTTGTTAGTAACTAGAATTGGTAGGTGGCTTGCCTAACCGTAGTGCTAGCGCAAACTTGCTTACACCGTGTTTTATTCTAACAAGTTTGCCTAAGTGTAGTTGTAGAATTTTTTTAATAGGCTATTCACCCCCCCTCTAGCCATTCTTAGACCTTTCAAGAAGACGGGCTCGCTCGTTAGTGAAAGTGTTGCTTTGAACGTCACAACTGCGAACCAAAGGGACTTTTGATTTTCTCACAACTACTTTTACAAAGCTATTTTTTCGAAAGCCACAGCTCATAGCTGCTTTTCTAAAAGCCACAGTCCAATTAAATAGGACCTTAAACGTTGTTTGTTCAATGTAAAGCTGCTAATGAATTCATTGACTGTTTTTGGTCGAGCAACCGAAATGAACGGCTACTGCCTACATAACTAGTTTTCCTCTTTTCAAGGAAGTAAGTCTCAGACCATATGTAGTTCTCGTTTGTTAGACCAGTTCCTTTCGGTGCTGACTTCCCTTCTCTTACCTCTACCGGAAGGTGGCTGGAAGAAGTCGATCTTGTGCAAAAAAATCGCTACTAGTTTGTTTAGACATAAGATCTAGGCCTCGACGTCATGTGCTATTAGGGCAAAAACTGACTCAATGTCTGAGCTGGCACGACGAGGAGTCGAACCAACCACTGTAGGAGACGACTCACGGTGAAGAGAGAGAAAATTCAATGCAAGAATACGAGTCGACTCTTGGCGAATTAAAAACCAATTCTGGACAGTGGGCAAACAAGAGCGGCAGACCTTCGGCTCGACGACGCCAGGTTAGAGATGCGGCATCAGCCCGTGACAGAGATGGCGCATGCTGCGGCCTCGCCGGCGTCGCCCTTGACGTCATGCTTGGCGTCTGCGTCCGTGTTCGACTGGCGCCACCCGCCTGCGTTTGGACCGTCGCTGGCTAGGAGAGTGGCGTGCAGCTCCTTGCTGTGGCTTGCACGCGCTTGGCGTCCGCGTCTGTGTCGGAATGGCGCCAGCCGCCTAAGTCCTTGCCCATCGCAGGCTAGGAGAGCGGCGTGCAGCTCCTCGCTGCCGCTTGCATGGAGGAGTCATTGCAGGTGAGGACCGGAGGTGAGGAGGACGGGACCTCCTGGCGACGCCGCAGATGAAGAGCCACCATCAGCAATCTTCATGTACATCTCATGAGCATTATATTGCCCAAGACTTGTGTTGGTGTAGCGGCGGAGAGATCCCCTTGATGAAGAACCGTGACGATGTGGTCATACTTGTCAATTGGCAAGACACAAAGTATCTTGCGCACCACATCGGCCGACGCCATTTGGTTGAGCCCAAGTACATTCAATTCTTCTACAAGAATGTTAAGACATGAATACATCTCATTTGCATTTTCATTAGCAAGCATAGTAAAAGAATTGAGCTTAGCCATGACCAAGTGATAGTGTTCCTCACGCTCACTCTTTGTGCCTTCGTGAAGAGCACAAATAGTGGTCCACAACTCAAATGCTTCTTTGGCATTACGCACTCAGTTGAAGACATCCTTGCAAATGCCGCGAAATAGTATGTTCTTCGCCTTGGCATTGTGCTTCTCAAAGTAGGGGTCTTCCGCAAAGTAAGAACCCCCCCTTTGTGGCGGCTTTGAGCACGCCCGCGTCCATGGCCTCTAGGTAGGCCTCCATACGAACTTTCCAATAAGGAAAGTCATCTCCATCGAACATGGGAGGTGGTCCATCCCCATGGGACATCTTGCTCTAGGAGGTAAAGCCTAATTTAGAGCAAACCTTGCTCTGATACCAATTGAAAGTATCAAGATGCCCAAGAGGGGGGGTGAATTAGGCTTATTTCAAATTTCTAAAGCAATATGAAATCCTAGCAATGCCAATTACCCCCTAGTGCCTACTGGTAGTGTGTCCTAACTAGAAAGTGGTAGCAAATCACTGAAAGTAAGGACAATGCGGTAAGTAATGTGGTATGAAAGAGCTAGGGATAGAAAGCTTGACACGATGACGTTTTGCCGAGGTATCGAGGAGTCGACACTCCCCCCTAGTCCTCATTGGAGCACCTACGCAAGGGTAGAGTGCTCTCTACGGGTTGGTTCTTCGCCACTCCAGCTCGGTGAACTGTCCACAACCGATCACAAGTCGATGGAGAAGGGTCGCTGACAATCCTCCGGCGATCACCTTCCTCCCAAGCACCGCCAGACTGTCTAGGTGATGTAAATCACCAAGAGTAACAAGCTTTGATCTTCACTTGACTCACTCAAGCTTCACAACTAGAGTAGATGCACACCTGGTCTCTTGGATGAACTAGAGGAGAGGATGGATGGATTCACGAATCACTCTCTCTCTCTAGGGCTCTTGCTCTCTTCCCAGCCTTCTCAAGAACTTCAGCAACTGAAATGAGCAAAATCAAGGTGGGAGAGAAAGGGTGGAGCTATTTATAGCCCCCACACAAACCTACCTCGGGGCTAAAAAACGGTTCATTTTAAGTTGGTGACGGACGCTCCGTCGCTTGCCCCAACGGCTAGTTACTGTGTACGTGTCCGACGCTGTGCCTCAGCGTCCGGCACCAACTGGCTGCTCTTGGTTTTCGGGGAAAATATTCCCGGACGCTCTGCAGCGTCCGATGCCCATGCCACGCGTCCGTCGCAAAATGGACATCTCTAGAGCTCTATGTGTTGGCGATGGACTCTCGGACGTGCATACGTCAGCGTCCGGCGCCAGCATCTGGCGCGCCAGACAGCGTCCGACGCCCACAGAAGCTCTCTCTCAACTCCGGTTTTCGTCGCGATGAATATGGAAGTTGTTCTAGGCTATCTTACAGTCACCATAGGCTTGCTTAGAGCTAAGGAAGTCAAGTGTGCACCACACCTAGGTCATGAAGCTCTCCTAAGTCAAGCTACTAGTCTCAACCCCTCTTTATAGTACGGCCAAAGATCAAATAAAGACCTATCTATACTAAGTGCCCTTCATCTCCTTATGGCACTTAGCCTATCACTCTAGGGTCTTCATCATGACTCTTTGAAATCCGAAACGATATCCATCTTGGGGGCTAAGTGATAACCATTGATGCCCATTCACGTTGATCACTATGGCTAAGCTACGCATAGCCTCTGCAAAACACACATTAGCCATAATAATCTCTCATTGTTGTTAATCACCGAAACCAATAGGGCCATGATTCTTCAAGTCTTATGAAGGGACTCAATCCATGAAGGGGGCCAAGGCATATATCTTGAAAGAAACGTTTGCTAGCTTCAAGATGAAGGAAGATGAAAATGTGTCAGACATGTTCAATAGGCTTGGGGTGCTTGTCAATGACCTCAAGTCACTTGGAGAGAATGTGGAGAACAAGGACTTCTCATTCAAATTTTTGAGGAGTCTTCCCTCAAGATTTGAGATGCTAGTCACTCTATTGGTGAGAAGC
The DNA here is from genome assembly GCA_022036555.1 of Microstegium vimineum. Taxonomy (NCBI): domain Eukaryota; kingdom Viridiplantae; phylum Streptophyta; class Magnoliopsida; order Poales; family Poaceae; genus Microstegium; species Microstegium vimineum. The sequence goes on along the minus strand of CM039138.1, from coordinate 12,087,245 downwards.
GGGTTGGACACAATGACACCAAACCAAGTTCTTGGTGAGGTGATAACCGATGACACCTTTAGAGAAGATAAGGACAAGATAAGAGAGAACAAGGAGAAGAAGGATGAGAAGAAGAAAGACAAGAATAAGAACTTGGCATTCAAGGCCACATTTTCATCAAAAGGCAAAGAAAAGATCAAGGATGATGAATCAAGCAATGATGAGTGCTCAAGCCATAGTGATGATGATGAAGAGGAAATGGCTCTATTTGTCAAGAAATTTGGCAAGTTCATGAACAAGAAGGGCTATAGAGAAAGAAGAAAGAAGATCTCACACAAGTACAATGAGAAGGATAGAAGATTCTTCAAGTGCAATAGCAAGTATCATCTCATTGTGGATTGCCCTCATCATAGTGACAATGAAGATGAGAAGAAGGGCAAGAAGAAAGAAAAGAAAGAGAACAAGATGTTCCTCAAGAAGAACAAGAAGGGAGGTTCATATGTTGTCACTTGGATAGTGATTCCTCAAGTGATGATGACTCAAGTGATGATGATAAGAGATCAAGCAAGAAGAAGGCTCTTGCAAGAATCTCTATGAAGAACAAGATCTCTCTCTTTGACACTCCATCGACATGCTTCATGGCTCGGTCCAATAAGGTACAATCCGATGATGAGTGTGACTCTAGTGATGATGATGATGATGAACCCACTAAAGAGCTTGAACTTCAACTTATTATCCGTAGCTCAACTTTGTGATCTCGGTTTCAAGTGTATCTTTGGAGTTGATGATGTAGATATCATAAGTGTAGATGGCTCTAACTTGATATTCAAAGGCTTTAGATATGAGAATCTATACTCGGTTTATTTCAATGCTAGTGAAACTCAATTGTCAACTTGCTTGCTATCCAAATCTAGCATGGGTTGGTTATGGCATAGAAGGCTTGGTCATGTTGGAATGACGCAATTGAACAAACTAGTCAAGCATGATCTAGTTAGAGGCTTGAAAGATGTTGTCTTTGAGAAGGATAAGTTATGTAGCTCCTGTCAAGCCGGCAAACAAGTTGGAAACACTCACCCTAGTAAGAGCATCATGAGTAAGCCTAATGATGAGTACTTGCAAACCATTTGAGCTCTTGCACATGGACTTATTTGGACCAACCTCCTACACAAGTATTGGAGGAAACAAATATAACTTTGTGATAGTTGATGACTTCACTAGATATACATGGGTATTCTTTCTTAGTGACAAGAGTGAAACTTTTGATACATTCAAGATCTTTGTCAAGAGATGCCAAAATGAATTTGAAACAACTATCAAGAGAGTAAAGAGTGACAATGGTAGTGAGTTCAAGAATACAAGAGTTGATGAGCTATGTGATGATTATAGAATCAAACATCAATTCTCGGCCAAGTATACACCTCAATCAAATGGGCTTGTTGAGAGAAATAATAGGACACACATTTATATGGCAAGATCTATGCTTAGTGAATACATGTGAGTGATTCTTTTTGGGCTGAAGCTATCAACACGGCTTGCTATTATAGCAACTGACTCTATTGCCACAAGATGCTTGAGAAGACACCTTATGAGCTATTGAATGGAAGAAAGCCAAATATTGCATATTTAAGAGTGTTTGGTTGCAAATGTTATATCTTGAAGAAAGGTGCAAGATTGAGCAAATTTGAGAAGAAATGTGATGAAGGCTTCCTACTTGGCTACTCAACTACAAGCAAAGTCTATAGAGTATGGAATCTTACTCATGGCATAGTTGAGGAGGTACATGATGTGGAGTTTGATGAAACTAGTGGCTCTCAAGATGAAAATAACAATCTTGATGATGTGAGAGGTGAACCATTGGCTAATGCAATGAAGAATATGGATATTGGGGACATTAGGCCGAGGCAAGTGGATGAAGAGCAAGACAATGACTTTATAGTGCATGCTCCATCCAATGAGCAACTCAATGACAATCAAGCTAGTTCATCCTCTCCAACTGTTAACATTGGATTTTTGCACGATGACAAGTGGGCCAGTGCACGGTGAGTCGGCAGAGATAGATGCTCAGAGCATTCGGCAAAATCTGTGCGGTCGGTTAATTCCTAGATTCGGCGATCGATCGCGCAATCGGTTAATCAGAAGAAGGGCGGTTTTTATCGGGGCGACAAAGGAGGCAAGTGAGAGCCGAATTGGTAACGATAGCTGCGATAATTAAGGCAATGAAGACTCTGAATGAAAGAAAATTCAAAATATTGTATTTCTTCCTTTAATATTTTGTGGTTGTGTCCTCTTAGGACTCATGTCATGACCAGGGTATAAATATATACCCTTGGCTATTGTAAAAAGGGTTCACAACCAAATCAATACAACCGGCCCCGTGCCAACTTCGAGTCCTTTTGTCATGTCGTCGAGTTCTTCGAGAGGAATCATCAATCCGTCGACCTCCGTAAGTCTTGGCAACCTTGTTATCATGTCTAGTATGATGCGGTGGATTTAGATGTTGATGCAAGTAGTCTTGTTTATTGTCAATGATCGTGCGGCAGATCCTTGATTGATGATCAAGAAGTTTTTACTTATGTTTTGTTTACAAGTAAATACCGTGCGGCGGGTGTTTTCTCGATACACTTAGCATAAGCAAGATAGTTATCGGCTCTCGTAGATTTGGCAAGATCTATTGGATTCATTAAGTTATCGTGTTGCATGTTTTAGATAATCTTTACATATTTGCAAACACTCTTTTGCCCAATTTAGATTGATGAGGTTCGGCTTTCCTTTTTCCATCATAGATCTATTCATGTTTTAACAATTCAACACTTTCACACTGATTCCATAGTTAGATCTTATGTTTCATAATAGCCGAATCAAGTTCAATCTAGATTGTTATGTGTTGCCGGTTCATGCATGCTATTTCACGTTTGAGTCTTGATAAAGCTAAGTGTTGTGTGGTAGGCGCAAGCTTAGATTGGTTTGATTGTGTTTTTTCTTACATGTTTCCTTCATCATGGATCCCAACTCGGTCAGATTGCTGAGCTTGGTCATGCTTTAACTTTTGGATATTTGGTTCATTCATACGTACTTTTTCCCATGCATGCATATTCGGCAATCAAAGTGCCACGTGCTCTTTGCTTTAGCCGAATAATCTGTATATACTCTGTTGGCAGATAGCTTTTATAGCTGTATGTCGTCGTAAGTGGCTTCAGGGTCGTACATATGGAATTGTTTGGTTTTATCCGACATGTTCCAGTTTATATCTAATGATTTTCATCCCTTGTTAGTTTCATGTCAAACTGACTGGCACGTTTTCGGTTCTCGAAGCACCCGGACACCCGATTGAAGCCACGCTTTCCGGCTTGCTATATGTGAGACACAGTACGTTAACTTTTGTGTCAACACACTTTTTGGCACGCTTGGTGGGACGCACCATATTTTCAAGGTGCCTGAAATCGACAATGCAGAGATTCTGAATGTAACCATTGAGGAATTGCCTGAGGAGATGAGGGCAGCGGTTCAGAAGGCGTGCGATGAGTTTTAGGACAAGTGCTTGTTGTCTTTCTCAAGGAACAAAAGCAGTAAGGTTTTTTAGAAGCAGTCCCTCCGAGAACTGTCCTCCCGCATCAGACTGACTACACTAAGGAAGAGGACACACGAAAAGTGGTTGAAGTGGTTCACAAGGCCATAAGAGATACTATGAGGAACCATCACACTGCTTTCCTGAATACCTTTCGCTCAATCATGGTTAATACATTTGGTCCGGCAATTGACAAATGCTTTGAGGAGTTTGCTAGTCCGATGCAGGGACCGACGTTGTTCAATGCACCAAAGCGCCAGTAGAAAGCAGCCGAGGATGGTGGAGCATCTGGCGTGAACCAAGGGGGATTGCTTCCTCATCAGCAGCCACAAACCTACGGCCAGCTCACGTTTGGCACGACAGGAGACGTCCCACATTCCACTTATAAGGTGTCTCTAGTAGCGAACAGACTATAGAAAAATATGTATGGGGGAGGATATCAAGAGTTTGTCGATTACAGCGTCATCAATGCTCTCCCGAATCCGGGGTACGAAAACCCAGCAGGACTGCCTTTTGAAGGGCATGCACGGGGAGCTCCTAATTCCAATGTTGATCTCATCATGGATAGGATGGCAGACATGATGAAAAATCAGTTTGGCTTAAAGCCAAAGAACCAGTCCTATGCATACAAGTCCCCTTATCCAGAGTGGTACAACCGAGTGGCTCTCCCTCCAAGGGTTAAGGCTCCCACAGATCTGACCAAGTTTTCTGGCCAAGATGACACCAGCACTATAGAGCACCTTAGTCGTGATGTAGCTGGGAGAAGTATCCACAGATGACGCTTGGAGGATTCGGTATTTCCCTTTGTCTCTGACAGGACCAGCTTTCACGTGATTTGCGTCTCTGCCGGCAAACTCCATCGGCAGCTGGGTGGTTTTGGAGCAGAAATTCCATGCGTACTTCTTCACAGGCACCAATGAGAAGAAGCTAGTCGATCTTATGGGCTTGAGACAGAAGGCTAATGAGACGCCCCAGGAGTATCTCCGCAGGTTCAGGGAAACCAAAAACCTCTGCTATTCTCTGAATTTATCAGATGACCAGTTTCCAGGGATGACAGTGGCAAGCATGCAGCCGAACATCGGAGAGAAGTTGTTCGGTATGGACTTCGAGGACCTTGGTCAGTTGTCACAACGTTTGGCAATGATGAGTAACAAGGCTCAAGGGTTCAAAAGAGACAACCGCTTTCAGAAAGGTGATATGGCTAATACAGTGTATCAAAGTTTCCTAGAAGAGGCAACGGAGTTCGAAGATGAGGATGAGGTCGCCGCAGCCAAACTGGTCTGGGCAAAGGAACCAACTCAAGTCAATCAGCGATGGTTGAGGCAGCAGAAAGGTACTTACGACTTTGATGTATCCAAATCAGACATGTTGTTCGAGTTATTGTTCAAGGAAGGGCGCATCAAGCTACCTGAAGGGCACCCCATGCTGCGTCTTGAAGAAGTAAAGGACAAAATATTTTGCGGCTACCACAACACCAATTCTCATGCCATCAATGATTGCCGGGTGTTCAGAATGAAGATCCAGAAAGCTATTCAGGAGGGACATTTGAAGTTTGACGGCAAGATGAAGATTGACGCTAATCCTTTTGCACAGAACACAATATCTTTCTCTATGAATATGGTTGTCGTGGAAGACTCCAAGGGCAAGGGCGAGATGAAAGTGCTGACCTCAGATAGAGCGAAAAGGACTGGAGTTGTTGACCCTGATCGGCAGATTACAGATGAGGAGCTTCAGCAACGAGGACAGTTCTAGAGTAGCCGAACTGAAAGAGGGGAAGCTTCCAAACCCAGGGTTACAACGCAAATCCTGTTAAACAAATGGCAACGAGAGCAAGAGTGGTATTAGAGGCAGATGCATTGCAAGGAGCAGAGGTTCATAGAGGAACGTCAGAGGCATGAGGAAGAAGTGTATCATAGAGAACAAGAGCGCTTGAGAGAGCAGGAGCAGTCTCATTGGGGATGCTTGTTTTTCAAACATTGTTGGAATGAAGGCCTAAAGCTGCCTACTAGAGATAATTGCCCCGAATGCAGTGATCGGTATTCAAGGTATAGGCAGTCCCAGGTCAACCGTCGTCCGGTCCATGAAAGACTTGGAGCACATGTTCCTAGGGACGATGGTTGTTTAAAAATAGGCGACTCAGAGGATTAGCAAGGTAAAAGGTTTGCCGATCAAGAATGGGTTCGTTCTGAGGAGCGAGAGCACCGGGAGTATGCATGGCAGAATGAGCAGTGGTGTCCACCAGGCCTGAAGAAGAGCCAGAAAAGGAGGGTGCAACGCTTGAGGAACAGAGAGCTAGCACAAGTGACTGTCGAACAGAAACCAATATGGCGTCCTAAGGGAAAGCCCAATGGATACGACCGTTCGGCTGATACGTGCATGGCCTTCTTCATTCTGTCAGAATTTATAGCTCCCGAGGACCAAGATATCCAAGAAGAAAACTGCGAACACATGGTGGATAAGTACCCATGTATGTTCAGCTTTGATGATGAGTGATCGTCCAACATGTGAGTGTTTCAGTTTGAGTGGCTTACCCTAACCTCTGCGAAAGCAGAAATGTGTGCTTGTCTATCAACTTGTGGTGTGCAGGTGCTATGCCTAGTGACAGTGGTCAATGGGGTCGAGAAGGTCGAGTAGAGGCTTGTCGTGCTGATGGACTGAGAGCGGTGAAGGGCAGAAGCGGGGCTCGAACTGAGGGACCATGGGCGTCGGCGGACTAGCTGTCGGGGCTAGTACTTGGCACCGGCGAGTGCGAGAAGACATAGAGGTAGACCGAGTCGACCGAGTCAAGACGGTGGACGTGCGAGTCGAGCGGAGGCTCAGGGGACTCGGAGTCCGATCGGGCGAAGACAAGGTGGCTCACATCGAGTGGTTTAGTGGTTTGGGCCTCAAAACCATCCGCGTCGGTTTCCGAGTTTGGGCTGCAAAACTCGGGGTTCGGTAGTTGAGCCCAAAGATACCGGTGGCGGGTTTCCTGGGTTTGGGCCTCAAAACCTAGGCGAAGCTTCCGAGGAAGCGGGGATGGCACGTGGCGGAATCCTAGAGGTTGCGTGGAGGCGACGGCAACTCCCGGCAGGAAGCGGGACCGTCCATTCAAATCGAGGAAGATATTTTTCGGAGCTTGGACTGCAATGCTTAGGCTTGGTAGTTCACTCATGTATCTAGGGGGGTCCTTGGGAAATAGCCAAAGCCCCGTTAAATAGAGGATGAAGGGGTATCCTCATCCTCATCTCTTGCATTACTCTTTCTCCCACCTATTCCTAGGTTTTCCCTTCCCTAGATTCTTCTTGCTTCAGATCCACCAAGTCACCGGTGTAAGAACTTGTGATTGTTGCGAGGAATCGGAGGCCGTAACCTCCGTAAGCCATGGTAGCTTCGCTTTTGTGATCGTGTTCCCCGTTTTTCTTGTGTTCTTCGTGTTTTCCTTTTGCTCCCTCTTTTCCGAGATGATTTCTCTTTGTAGGGAGTAGCTCATGCAAATCCGTTTGAACCAAGTTGTTCATGTTCGTGAGGAGCATCTTTGCACCGAAGGAATTTCCCTCAAACCTCACGAGTGCGTAGATCGGGCGATTCCTTTGCGTTGTTCTTCTTTCTTGCCCCTTTTCCCCAAATCCTCGTTTTTCCTTTAATTCTCACCAAATTGAGCGATGATTTCTTCAGGATAGCTCCTCCATAGCACTAGAATAATTCCTACCAAGTTGGGTTGCTAGTGGAGAACATTTGGTCAAGATTTGGGAAGATTTGGTGGAGAGAAAACGATTTTCGAGGTCACTGCGTGTTCCTCGGGGGCGTCGGACGCTCCGAGGGTTTCGTGTCGGACACTGGTACGTGCTGACATCAGTGTCCGTCGCTTCGCTTATTGCCATCCTTTGGTTTTGGCGTCGGATGCTCTCCAGAGTCTGTCGCCCAGCGTCTGTCGCGTCTTGTGCGCTATGCAGTTCTGTTTTGTTCTCGGGTAGGCCGACGGACGATCTTCTCAGCGTCCGTCGCCTCTGCAGTTTTTTTGTCTCTGTCAGGCTCTCTGGAAGGCCGACGGACGGTCGCCTAAGCGTCCGTCGCCTCTGCTGCTCGCTCCGAGTTTCCATTTTCGTTGCGGTTTGTCCCGTTGGGTTCGTAGCTAGCTCCGTTGTGTTCCTAGGACATCTCCTAGAACATCCACCCACTTGTGAGTAGTGAGTCTAGCTTGCTCTTTGGGAAGTGTTTGAGACAAGGGTCAAGGTCTTCCGAAAGGAATTTTTATTTGGCTCCCATTCACCCCCCCCCCCCCCCCCGCTCTGGTCGCCATTTTCGGTCCTTCAATTGGTATCAAAGTCGGTTAAGGATCAATCCACCTTACACGGTTCTTGATCCGCGAAGGCGACATGGAGCGAGGTGCTGGTAAACCTCCCTACTTCGATGGAACCAACTTTGCCTATTGGAAGGTGCGCATGTCGGCTTACCTCCAAGGTCCTGACACAAAGTTTTGGGAGATTTGTGAGAATGAGAACTACGTGGTTCTTGAGGCTCGGATCACCGATGCCCAGGTTACGCAGCATGCATCTAATGCAAGAGCCCGTAGCATTCTCTTCTCTTGTTTGTCTCTTCCGGAGTTTGAGCAGGTTTTGAGTCTCACTATGGCACGGGAGATTTGGCAAACACTCTTGAGATATCATGAGGGCAACCCTCAAATCAAGTCCAGACTCTTCGACACGTACCGTAGAGAGTACGAGAACTTTGCTCAGTTGGCCGGTGAATCTGTTGACGGGATGTTCACTCGCTTCCAATTTATCATCAACAAGATGCATGCCAATCGGGCCAACTTGGCTTATGATGATCATGAGATGGCTATCAAGCTTTTGCATGCTCTTGATCGGAAGGTGTGGGAGATGAAGGTAGCTGCCATTCAGGAGTCACCGGGCTATGATGCTCTGACCGTGGACAAGTTGTTCAGCAAGCTCAAGTCCTCGGAGATTGACTACTAGACCCGGGCCAAGCTTGAGAACCCGTCGAAACCTTCTATGGCGTTGGTTTCTGGCCCCGGCAGTACGTCTTCTTCCTCCTCTGACCCTTCACACTCCTTGTTTGCTTTGTCTTTGATTTCTGTGACAGAGGATCAAGTGGAGGCTCTTGGAGATGATGAGTTGGCTTTGGTCATCACCAAGTTCTCACGGTTTCACAACAACTGTTTGAACCGTCGGCGTGGTGGCTCAGCCAAGGGGATCTACCGTTGCGGTGATGAGGATCACTTCATCGCAAACTGCCCCAAGAAAGCTGCAGGTGACTTCACCAAGTGCAAGGACAAGCGCGAGCACCACTTCGAGGACAAGCACAAGCCCAAGGGTGGCTACCACCGAAGGTCCTCCAAGAAGGTGATCGACAAGGTGAAGGCCAAGCACCGAGCCTTCCTCGCCTCCCTCAGCAACATCGATGCCTCCTGCGACGGAGGTGCATCCTCAAGCGATGATGAGTCGAAGGGAAAGGTTGAGGACAAGCTCAACAACCTATGCTTCTACGCCGACGCCAAGCACGATGGCTTTTGCACCATGGCGATTGAAGAAGGCAACGTCGGCAAGCGCAAGGAAGGCCCCGACTACGATTATGACTCCGACACACCCGAGGTACCACCCACCGTCGAGTCCCTCTCTCTCGAGATTGAGTCTCTGAACGACACCTTGATGAGTCAGGATGCTTTGGTCAAGTGTGCCGCATGCGAGAGGAACAATTTCAAGGCTAAGTATCTTAGCACGCTGCATGAGCTAGAGTTTGCTAAGGCATCAGTGGGGTTACCGAGGAGGTAGAGTGTGATGCTTGTGCTATCCACATGTCTAGTCTTGACACTCTCCAGGACAAGTATGGCACTCTACTAGAGGAGGTCAGTGAGCTGAAGGCTAGGCCTAGCTTACTTGGTGCGTGCAAGTCTTGCTTAGGCTTGTGTTCTGAGCTAGCACAAAGAGATGCTAGGATTGTTGTGCTAGAGAAGGTCAGCTCAGATAGAACTAGAGAGTCGAAACGCTTTGAGGCTTTGGAGCTTGAGATCGCGTCGTGCAGACACGACAAGATGTGTACCGAGGAAGAAAACACATACCTTCGGTCCATCTTGAGCTGGGTGTCTTGCCGAGAGCCGCAGTTGGGGATGATGCTCAGCCAATGCAAAAGGGCTGGCAGCACGGGAGTAGGCTTTGCTATATGTGGGAAGGACAATAGCATGTTCGGTAAGATCGGTGAGTGCAGTGGTTTGAGAGAGAATGAGAAACCCACCACAACTCCCAAGCTTACAAAGATCACTCCACCTAAGCCTACCAACCCCTCTGAGTTTCCTATGAGAGATGGTGTGTTTGAAGAGCCACCCAAAAACACTCCACAGAAGCAAGTGTGGATTGCAAAACCGAACCACCTTCGCAACCCACTTGACACCCTGTCAGATATCTCTAGTGACCCCCTTCCTAAGAAAGCTAGAGCCACCCAACCCAACAAGAGAGTGCCTACAAAGAGAGTGGTGAGGTACCATTGTGAGTATTGTGAGCGGGATGGGCATTTGGCTGAGTTTTGCTATAGGAGGAAGAGAGTTGATCGGAGGTAGGTTGAGTTGAACAACCGGGACATGTAACCCCACGAGTTGGGGTGCGTGAACCGGAAGTTCGGAGGCGCACTACTAGGCCTAGAGGTACAATGCCTCAAGGTGCTAGGCCTCAGGAGGCGAGATCACACAGTGGTCGTGCCCGGCGGGGGTACCGGTCATGACCCATATGACTACGGGCCTCGTGGCGATGGCTTTACTCCACCTTTCTTAGCGGACCACGTTTTCCCTATCGTGGTGATCACTATCCCTCCGTGGGGCAGGAGATGTTTGGGTTTTCTCCTAACCCATTCTTTGGGCAAATGGGACAACACTGGTATCCTTCACAGTTTACTAACCCCATTGTTGGTCCGTTTGCTCACCCTATGTCTTTTTATTGATGTAGGAAGGAGGACTGGAGAAGACTTGGCTTGTGGATTCCAGATGTTCACGCCATATGACCGGAAGTGCCAAGTGGTTCTCCAGCCTCGACCCCGTGCGCCACACCGAGTACATTACATTCGGGGACAAGAGTAAAGGTAAGGTTGTCTCCCGGGGGTCCATCCGAGTCAATTCATCTTTTGTCCTCAAGGATGTTGCTTTGGTTGCGAATTTGCATTTTAACCTTCTCTCGGTTTCGCAACTCCTTGAAGACGGGTTTGAAGTGAGCTTTAAGCCAAACTTGTCTCGGATTTTGGACTCTCGTGGTGAGCTTGTTTGCCGGATTTTACCCTTCGGGAAAGTTTTTCGTGCGGATTTTTCTATCTCTTCCGAACCTTCTCGTTGTCTTCTTGTCGGTTCTTCCTCCGAGCTTTGGAAGTGGCATAGGAGATTGGGACATTTGAGTTTTGACTTGCTTGCAAGGCTTAGCTCAATGGACCTTATCCAAGGATTCCCAAAGCTAAAGTTCGAGAAGGATTTGGTTTGCCATCCTTGCAGGCATGGCAAGATGGTTGCCGCTTCCCATCCTCCTGTGACGGAGATCATGACCACTAGACCTGGCGAGCTCTTACACATGGACAAAGTTGGTCCAGCTTGGGTTAGGTCAAAGGGAGGGAAGTGGTATGTGGTTGTAGTCGTTGATGACTACTCGAGGTACTCTTGGGTGTTCTTTTTGGAGAGTAAGGATGAGGCTTTTCCACTCGTTCGAGATCTGATTTTGAGATTGCAAAATGAGCTACCTAAGAATGCCATGAGAGCTATCCGCAGTGACAATGACACAGAATTCAAGAATGCTCACTTTGCAACTCTTTTCTCTTCTTTGGGTCTCGATCACTAGTTTTCCTCACCTCACACTCCCCAGCAGAATGGTGTTGTTGAGCGCAAGAATCGGACCCTTGTTGAGATGGCCAGTGACAAGAACTCCTAGGCGGTATTGGGCCGAAGCACTCAGTTCTGCTTGCTATGTCTCCAATTGCATTTTCCTCCGAGATTTCAAGAAGAAGACTTCTTATGAGTTGCGATTTGGGAGACCACCAAGGTAAGTCACCTACGGGTGTTTGGGTGCAGGTGCTTCATCCTCAAAAAGGGCGGTAAGTTGGATAAATTTGAATCACGGTCTTCTGATGGTATCTTTCTTGGTTATTCTACGCACTCTCGTGCTTATCGTGCACTTAACCTTGAAACTAACCGAGTGATGGAGACTTGTGAGATTACCTTCGATGAAACTATGCCCTGTGTTTCCACTGCTTTTGAATTTGCACGTGATGATGAGGTGAACACTAGCATCTTTGTGGAGGAGCAGGATGATGCTGATTGGGGTGATCCTGAGCCAACTCCACTGGTTGCCCCCGTCGACCCTACGACGTCCACTTCGGCTCACGGTCCTGATCCTACTACTTCCTCTACATGGGGGTCGTTTGAGCAGCTTCCTCAGTCGGTGCCCGTTGCACCTGAGGGAACTCCAGCTGCTGTCGAGGGGGAGGCCACTTCGTCCAGGCAGGCTCCCCGCCACATCTAGTGGAAGCACCCGCCGGAGAACATCATCGGTGACATCGACCGTCGAGTCACGCGATCTAGGTCCTATCTCTCTCACTTTGCTCATTCGGCTTTTGTCGCGTCTTTTGAGCCCTGAGATGTTGGACACGCTTTGATGGATCCGGATTGGGTTAATGCCATGCATGAGGAGTTAGAAAACTTTGAGCGAAACCGGGTTTGGGTCTTAATTCCTCCACCACCTAGTTGCCACCCCATAGGTACCAAATGGGGTTTCAAAAATAAACAAAGTGAAGATGGGTGGTAGTGCACAACAAGGCTAGGTTGGTAGCTCAAGGCTTTTGTCAAAAGGAGGGAATAGACTATGAGGAAACCTTTCCTCCCGTAGCTCATTTAGAAGCCATTAGAATCCTTCTAGCTTTTGCGGCTTCTAAGGGTTTTAAACTTTTTCAAATGGACGTTAAAAGTGCTTTCTTAAATGACTACATAGAGGAGGAAGTTTATGTTAAACAACCTCCCGGTTTCGAAAATCCCAAGTTTCCAAACCATGTTTTTAAACTTCACAAAGCTTTGTATGGTTTGAAACAAGCACCTAGATCATGGTATGATAGGCTAAAGACCTTTTTTCTTGCTAAGGGCTTTAAAATGGGATCGGTAGATAAGATGTTGCTTCTCCTCAAGCAAGGCAAAGACACTCTCCTTGTCCAAATATACGTGGATGATATCATCTTTGGTGGTTCTTCTCATGCTCTTGTTGCCAAGTTTGCAAATATTATGAGCAGAGAATTTGAGATGAGTATGATGGGAGAGTTGACCTTCTTTCTCGGGTTGCAAATCAAGCAAACCCGGTGTTGACACAAAAAGCGTCAGGATCTGCGAACACCTCGGGCTTATACCCGAATTCGATATCCAAAGGTGTGCCAGTCGATTTGACCAGTTAATCGACAAGGACGATAACTAGAACAAGATCTGAACGAGACAACGGCGATGCGCCCGGATGTCAAGGCTCAAACTTGATCAGGATAACTAGAGTAGAGCTGAACGAGACGACAGCGATGCGCCTGGACGTCAAGGCTCAGGTTGCTCAAACGCGGAACTTGCAAGGGTTGACGGAGATCGAAGAGATGCGGCCTGTCGAGACTTGAAGAACTCGTAGGTAAACTAGATCTAATGCGATAAAAGTAGAATTGCTGAAAAGTAAATAAGAATAATAGATTTGTTTGATATATGATTGTTATTTTTGTTCCACGACCCTAGGTACATATTTATACCCCAGCAAAAGGAGTTGTAGACAGACACGACTCATATCTTTCCTAAACAAAACTCCTATTTTTAAGGAAACAACTGACTCGCGCAGGAGTCGGAGTCAAACTTCTATAACAATACTGGTATGAGATCACCAGTTTCCTTATGTCTTCCCTTCGATGAAACTTTCCATCGGCAGACTCTTCAATCCGCAACTTCCTTCTATTGCCATCGGCAATCCCCTGCTGATGTCAACCGCCACGTCACCCTGTGCCCATCGGCATCATCTCCTTATCGGTAATACCTTCCAATCGGCAACTCTTCACCTCCACTGGTAACTTATCTTTACCAATTAACTCCTATCGGCAAGAATCGTCCAGCTTCCATCGGCAACAAACTTGTCCCTTTCGCAGTATTCACTCTCATCGGTAACATTGACCGATGATCTTCCGATGCTGATAGAAAACGGCTACCGATCAATGCAAGTCTTCGCCCATTTGACACATGCCAAAAACAGTGTCAACACATGCCCCCCAATTTTGGAGTGTAGAATATTTTACGCGCTGAAATTTTCTCTACTGTAACCTTTTCCTCCAAGATACTTGCACGACCTCCTCGATTACCACACGTAAAAATCACAATTTATCAACAAAATTCCGCGACTGCAGCGCAAACAGTTGTAAGCCCAATCATATCTCCTCGATTGCCACGCATACCTATTGCATACCCTTCCATATTCCTGCTCAGTTAGAAGAAAATTCCAAAATACCCCTAACCAGGCTTATAAAAGTTACCACCATCCAATCAGTTTTTCACCCTGAGCCCACTTTCACTTTCATTTGCCCTCATCTTCAACCTCTGCGGCAGCTCTGAAGAACACCTCCGGCAACCCAAGCAACGACGTCTTCCTCAAACAGAGCACGAACAGCTTCAATGGCGATCAACTTCGAAGTTCCCAAAGTAAATCTACTCCCTTCTTGCTTCATCTTCTGCAAGTTTCTTTTCCGCATCAACTTCATAATCTTTTTCCCCTTTCTTTCTTTGATTTTTTCCGAAACCTAGGAAATGTACAACAAGGTAGTAATCCCCATTGAGCAATCCAACTTTAACTGCCTAGGCCCAATGGGAAACACTGATCCCACCAATCTGATCAACGCAGAGACCAACCGCATTCCTTTCAGATCTAAGTGCTTTAGCCTAGGGTTATGGAAAGATGCTTTCTGTTCATGGCCCAAACCCACCAAGGGATGGAAGAACTGGTATCTCAGAATAATCAAAACACAGCAAGCTTACTGGGTAGAGCGCAACCTAGATCAGTGCATTAGACTCTCTATTGCCGATATGGCAAAGAATGAGAATATGATGATAGCCGCTTCTTATCTCTGGTCCAACACAATGAATGCCTTTTTATTCAAACATGGACCAGCTACTCCAACCCTTGCCGATGTGCATATGCTTACCGGCCTCGATGTCTCTTCTGCCGATCCCTCCAACCTTTTTGGTAGGAAAGCTGAGTATAAAGTGAACACACGCAATATCGGTGGTTGGACTGGATACATCCGAGAGAACCAAAAGACTGGATCGGTAGGTCAGAGGGAGCACGCCACCCTCTTGAACATGTGGTTAGAAAAGTTTATCTTTTATGGCAGAACAGTCGGACGTACCACCATGTACCTTCCCGCAGCAGAGCTTCTGGCCGATGGAGCAAGACTTCCTCTCGGCCGGTACCTCCTTGGATCGATATACCACCTCCTGCACCAAGTATCCAGGAAGCTATTTCTAGGCGAGCCCATCGGCAACCTCGGGGGTCCTTGGTGGTTCATAAACATGTGGTTAAACGCACACATGTACAAGGTCCTCCAATTTGACTGGTTCAATCAGCAATTCCCAAGGGATATATCAGAGGACTATGAATTTGATGATGACGAATCGGCAACTCGTCCCCCACTCAATTTTGGGGAAGCTATTATAGTGCTACCAGGAACCGATGCCAATGCAGATCAATTTGGCAGGTTCTTTCAAAAGCTTTACAACGGAATCCCTGCTGCAGAATGGCTTTGGTGGCCTTATGTTGATGATAACAACTGATTCCCCCTGTTATTCAATCTTACCGATTGGAACATACCGCAGAATGAAACAATCATGAAGGCTAGTATTGTTCCCCGAGCCATTCCAGTCAACGTCTTTGGAACCGGGAAGAACGCTCCTGCGTCTTATGAGTTCTATTATCCATCGGCAGCAGCAAGGCAACTGGCATTCGGTCAATTACCGATCAAACTCAGCTACGCCAATGTGATAAAGTCGAGAGAAGTTATCTCCAGTGCCATGGATTGGAACAGGATTGTCAATCTTTCTCCCCATGCCGATACATCAAACATCGACCTATCCTTGTGGGCACCAACATCTTTTTTCACGGAGTTATACAAATCTTGGTGGCAAGAATGGAGAAGCCAACTGTTCGCCAAATCATCGCACTACTATCGGCATTTGATCGACACCGATCACATCATTCCCGATGATGCAGTAAGTTCTTCACTCTAATGCATTTCTTATTATTTACTTATACTATCGGCATCTGACCCTCTTTTACTTAATAGGTTGATGATCCAATCCCTCGAATGAGCAAGAGTGGCAAACCCTTCAATCTTCGAATAATGAACCCCACATCAATCATCGGCAACAAGGCTCCTACATTGGCTGCCTTCACACCTCAAAGGGTACCTAAGGTTACCCTCAAGCCTAAGCTGATACCTACAAAGACCATCGCTACTCCATCGGCTGCTGCTGCCATCTTGGCGCGAGCTTTTGCAATAAGTTTTTATTTCACTTATACCGATTACAAACTCTCATCGGCAACATTCACTTCATTTAACTTGCACCAAATATCTTTTACAGGCAATGAGGTCATCGACAGCTGCTCCGAATGTACAAGCTTCTCCAACTCATGCTGTCGATGCCCCCCAAGCTTCGCAACCGAAACGGGCTGGTTCACCAATTGCTGCCCTGAAGAAGAAATGCTTGAGGCGAGCTACTCCAGCTGCATCACCAACTCCTGTTGACGCACCAATAGCAGAGCTACCATCGGCGTCCATTCCTGAGCGGCCAGTGGACGAAACTCCCGAACAGGAAACGATACCACCGCCGCAGGAACCAGCTGCAACAATGGAGACAACATCGGCATCGGTACTAGCACCTACACCAGATGAAATCCCTGACCAAAGGACGGCATCATCGCCATAGGAGCCAACCACCACAGCAGAGGCAGCACCAGCAACAGCACCACCAGCACCAACTTCTCCTCCTACGGAGGCAAGTTCATCGGTAACCGCTGTCAACCTTCAAAATGATGCCATACCAGCTGCCTTCCCAAGTCCTAGGCAAGAAATCCGCTTTAGGATGGTAAGCCGACTCATAAAACTTGCAATATAAACTTATGATCGACAAACTCTAACTTTCTTCTTTTCAGGCCCAAGATTCCCCTGATAGCCTGTTCTCCTTCGCTGTCGACCTCCCCGATGAAGACGAAAATGAAGAAAGCTCTGCTCAAGCTCCAGGCCCTATATCAGCAGACATCAAGTCCAAGCTCGAAGTATTGCTACTTTTACTGCAACAAAGTACACCTCTCCTAGTTCAAGATTCCTCTGCAGCGAAAGTGGCTTTCAAGGAGATTCAAGGTTGTCTGCCTGCCGATATCGAAGAAATACTTTTCCAAGCAGCATTCCTTGAGAGCCGACAACTTCAATACCAACGGGCCTCTCGTCGTATTGCCGATAGAACCGCTCAATCAAAGCTCGAAGAGGAAATGCTCCAATTCAAACAAGTTGCCAATGAAAAGCACAAGGGCATCGACCATTTAGAAGCCTCTAGCATCAATCTTGAGCAAGAAATCACCCACTTATCGGCAAGAAAGGAAGAGTTGCTGGTTGAACTAAAGAAAGTCGATGAAGCCCTAGACGCGGCCGACCAAAAGAAAGCTCAACTGCCCGATGCTATTAAAGCCCTGCAACAAGAAAGAGATGCAAACGCTCGACAAGCTATCTTGCTGAAGAGAAAAATCAAGCCAGTCGAAGGGTCTGCCGATGATGACACCAGGGAGATAGAAGAAGCAAATCAGATTTGCCTGCGTGCGATAACATCCATTCAATCCCTGTTGTAATCCATTGTAATCTATTGTATCGGCAAGCGTAACACTGATACTTGATTCTGCTTGTAATATAACGCCAGCACACTTTTTTCCGATGTCTTATAGCATTTTCTTTCATCGGCATTCCAACGGGTATTTTATGCATCTACCCAAATACTAGGGTAATATTTCTTCAAGTATTTACCATTGATTGCTCTGGGAAACACAACTCCTTCGAGGGTTTCCAAAATATATGCATTACCATGAACAGACTGACTTATCCGAAACGGACCCTCCCAATTAGGAGACCATTTTCCAAACTTATAACTCTTAGTCCCAATCGGTAAAATCAATTTCCACACCAGATCACCATCGGCAAATTCTTTCACCTTTACCTTCTTGTCATACCATCTGGCAACCCTTTTCTTATTTTCTTCAATGTTGATCAAAGCCCTCAACCGATGACTTGCTAAGTCTTCTAACTCATCCTTCATAAGAGTATCATACTCATCGGCTGTCAATTGATCTTGAGAAAACAATCGCCTAGAACTAGTTTTAACTTCCCAAGGCAGGACAACATCATGTCCATAGACCAACTGATACGGCGAAACTTTGGTTGCACCATGACACGCCATCCGATACGACCATAGGGCTTCATTTAACACTATATGCCACCTTCTAGGGTTTTCTTCAATCTTGCGTTTGATAAGCTTAATAACTCCTTTATTAGTCGCCTCAGCCTGACCGTTAGCTTGGGCATAATAAGGATAAGAATTCAATACCTTGAACTCCATACCAGCAGCAAACTCATCAAACTCTCCCGATGTGAACATGGTTCCTTGATCGATGGTAATAGTTTGAGTAATACCGAATCGGTAAACAATATGTTCTTTTACAAAATCTACCATGTTTGTCGATGTCACCTTCTTCAAAGGAATCGCCTCAACCCATTTTGTGAAGTAATCGGTAGCAACGAGTATAAACTTATGCCCCTTGCTTGACGGTGGATAAATTTGGCCGATGAGATCAATAGTCCATCCTCTAGATGGCCAAGGTTTGATTATAGGATTCATTGCCGATGCAGGTGCCCTCTGGGCATTACCAAACTTCTGGCAATCCTGGCACCCTTTAAAATAGTTGAAGCAATCTTCAAGAATTGTCGGCCAATAATATCCATTCCGCCTTAATCATCCACTTCATCTTGAATGCCAATTGATGTGCTCCACACACACCCTCATGGATCTCGCCCATCAACTCTTTTGACTCTTCTCTACTAAGGCATCTGAGCAAAATTCCATCAATTGTCCGATAATACAATTCATTGTCAAGGAGCACATACTTTGTAGCTTGAAACCTTAGACGCATTTCAACCTTCTTAGACGGATCTCTTAAGTAATCGGTAATTTCTTTTCTCCAGTCATCGGCAACCATCACTGATGTCATGACTTCTTGAATCGGCTGATATCCTGAAGCATTCTGTTCTAACCGATTGGCCTCTTCATTATGCAAGCTAGGAATATGCTCAAGGTGGTACTCTTTGAATTCTTTTAATAACTGCAAACACTTTTCATCGGTTGTAATTAAAGCTTCACTTCGGTACTCATACGTTCCAATCAATTGGTTAATTACTAACATGGAATCATCGAAGATTTCCACAGCATCGGCACGTACCTCCCTGAGTAATTCCAACCCCTTTAGCAGAGCTTGGTACTCAGCCTGATTGTTTGTTGAGGTAGCAACAATCGGCAATGAAATTTCATATTTCCGTCCACAGTGTGAGATTAAAAGAACACCGATACCTGCCCCTTCTTTGCATGTAGACCCATCAAAGAACAAAGTCCAAGGAGTAATCTCTACAGAGCTTACCACATTGCAATGCTGAGTAACAAAATCGGCCATCACCTGACCCTTAACCGCCTTAGCCGATTCATACCTTAGATCAAATTCTGAAAGTGCTAGAATCCATTTGTCGATTCTCCCACTTAATATCGGCATCGACAGCATATACTTAACCACATCCTCTTTGCAGATAACAGTGCATTCAGCCGACAACAAATAATGCCTTAATTTTATGCAAGAGAAATATAAGCATAAACATAATTTCTCTATGGCCGAATACCTGGTTTTAGCATCTACCAGCCTTCTGCTCAAATAATGAATCACACATACTTTCCCTTCCAATTCTTGGATTAAGGCTGATCCGATAACATCATCATTGGTAGACAAATACAATTTGAAGGGTTTCCCATGTTGAGGTGGAACTAAGACCGGAGGGTTCACCAAATATTTCTTGATCTCTTCCAAGGCTAACTGTTGTTCCTCTTTCCATGTAAACTCTTGATCAGCTTTTAGCTTTAACAACGGGCTAAAAGATTTAATTTTACCAAATAAGTTGGATATAAATCTCCTAATGAAATTAATCTTGTCAATCAAGGATTGCAGTTCAGTCTTGTTTGTAGGGGCAAGCACCTTATTAATTGCATCAATAGATTTTCTACCGATCTCGATGCCTCTCTGATGCACCATAAAACCCAGAAACTGGCCTGCCGATACACCAAATGCACACTTGTTAGGATTCATCTTCAACCCATGCTCCCTTGTGCATTCCAGGATTTTTCGCAAATCGGCAAGATGCTTCTCAAAATTCCGGATTTAACCACCACATCATCAATATAGATTTCGACTATCGTACCGATGTACTTATGAAAGATAAAATTCATTGCTCTTTGATAAGTAGCACTGGTGTTCTTCAAGCCAAAAGTCATTACGACCCACTCAAACAAACCAACATGACCTGGACATCTGAATGCAGTCTTGGATATATCTTCTTCAGCCATGAATATCTGATTATATCCAGCATTACCATCCATAAAACTAATGATTTAATGTCCAGCAGCAACATCAATTAGCAGATCAACAATGGGCATCGGGTAACCATCCATCGGTGTAGCCTTGTTGAGATTCCTGAAATCAATACAAACATGAAGTTTTCCAGTCTTCTTATACACAGGAACCACATTAGAAATCCATTCGGCATACCGACATTGCCGAATAAATCCAGCCTCAATTAATTTTGTGATTTCAGCTTTAATATCGGGTAATACCATAGGATTGCATCAGCGCGCAGGTTGCCAATATGGTTGGAAACCAGACTTAATAGGCAACCGATGTTCGACTATTGATCGGTCTAAACCAGACATCTCTGTATAATCTCAAGCAAAACAATCTTTATATTCCTTTAATAAATCAATCAACTGTTGTTTATATTGGGAGTCTAACTTAGTACTAACAAAGGTTGGCCTGGGCCTACTGCCATCGCCGATATCTATCTCTAGTAAATCATCGGCGGATGTGAACCCCTGTCCCAGTTTTCCATCATCGGCGAATTGATCCATTAAAACTCTTCTTCAGGACCGACTGCTTGGATCGGTGTAATGCGGTAATCGGCAACTTTGAGGAACTCCATGTCCCAAGCTTCACCTGATATGCACTTGGTTTGCTCATAAGTTTCCGATTCTGCCGATGCAACTGTTGATGGGGTTTCACTCTAGACGACTTCAATTTTGTCTCCAACCCATTGCACGAGGCTTTGGTGCATTGTAGAAGGAATGCAGCAATTAGCATGGATCCAATCCCTTCCTAGGAGCAAGTTGTAGGTGTCTTTGCCACTGATCACGAAAAACGTTGTCGGCAAAGTTTTACTACCGATGGTTAATTCAACACATACGGCTCCCATAGCTGGCGACACATTGCCTTCAAAATCTTTAAGTTTCATGTCCGTCTTGATTAAGTCTTGGTCACCTTTCCCAAGTTTCCTGAACATGACATATGGCATTATATTGATTGATGCTCCACCGTCCACCAGCATTTTCATTACAGGTTGTCCATCCACTTTGCCCTTAATAAACAGAGCCCTTAGATGTTGCCTTTCATCATCGGCAGGCTTCTCAAAGATAGCTGCCATCGGATCCAACACCAATTGCACCATTTCAGCAGCTTCTTCATCGTCGCTGACAGGTGGCATAAACTCCATCGGCAATATGACGACCATATTGATTTCTTCCAATGGATCCCTATCCTTGCGCTTTGGCCTCCACTACTTTTCCCTTGAAGGATTTTCACTGTCATATAAGTCACTTTGGCGTTCGCGCTGGATTCTCCTTTTCTGAGTCTTCGTCAGACCCTTAGGGCACCATTGAGGAAGCTTGGTTTTCCAAAGAGGCTGGTGCTGCCTCTCACTGCTTGCATCGGCACCACTCCTTATGTTTGGATCTCTGGGGAATATTTCTTCGTCGGGCACTCTTGCATTGGCCATCTCCTCAAGTTCTTCCTGACTAACGCGCCTGCCAAGTCTATCATGTGCGCTGAGCTTGCCCCCCAGCTGGTCATGTGTCGATTTCTTCTCTCTGAGCGGCCTAGCATACCTGGATGTCCAATCGTCAAAACAAGGCTTCTTTTCTGACCGATCGGCAGGGTAATACCCATTGCATTCAGGACAATTATCGGCAATAGGTAGCTTGATGCCTTCTTCCCAGCAGTGAACGAAGAAGGGACACTTCCAGTGGTCCTTATGCCGAAGCCACTCTTGGTGCTCTTCTTCTTCCTGCCGATGTCACTCCTCTTGCGATTGCCGATACTCTTGCTTTGGCTGCTTATGCGTGATTATAACACCAGGAGCCCTCTCGGCATTGCTATCTTCACCGGCAATTTTCTTGCCCTTTCGGTCATCGGGAAACCTCCTCTCATCACGCTCAGCTACTTGATGGTCAAGATCTATCGATGCATTCTTCCTGACAGCTTCCGATGTCAGCACTTTAGTTTTTCCACTAGTTTCCACCATATTATTTGGAAATGGGTGCTGATCAATTCTCATCGGTTTCTAGGCTTTAGAATTTTCAAATTTAATTCGTCCAGATTCAATTTCTGACAGCAACTGTTGCTTGAATACTTTGCAGTCATTGGTACTGTGCGAAGTCGCATTGTGCCACTTGCAATACCTGATCTTTCTGAGCTCTTCGGCCGATGGAATTACTTGGTTAGGCGCCAACTTGACCGCCCTTCTTGAAGTAATAAGTCAAACATCCTATCAGCCTTGGTGATATCAAAGGTGAACCTTTCAGCTTCCTTCTGGCCGAACGGACAAGACACAGATTTCCTATCCTTTACCCATTCGGCAGCGTCGATGCTTAGCTCTTCATCGGAATCCTCTTCTTGCTCAATGAAGATCACCTTTTTATTCCAAGTCTTTCTAGGCTCAAAAGTCTTGACATCCTGATCGGCAATTCTCTGCACAAGGTGGCTCAGACTTTCAAACTCTTGAGACGCATACTTATCTTTGATGTGCGGCAGTAATCGTTGGAAGGCCAAATCTGCCAATTGTTGATCCTCAAGAATCAAGCTGTAGCACTTGTTCTTCGTGTCTCGCAGCCTCTGGACAAAGCTTTCCACCAATTCATCATTACGTTGCCTCAGCTTAACCAAATCGGTAATCTTCTACTCATGTATGCCAACGAAGAAGTATTTATGAAACTGCCTCTCCAGATCGGCCCATGTGATTACAGAGTTTGGAGGCAATGATATAAACCATGTGAATGCCGATCCAGACAATGATGATGAGAACAATATCACCCTCAGCTCTTCCCTGCTGGCAGCTTCTCCACACTGGATAATGAAGCGGTTGATGTGCTCCATCATTGACGTGTCATCTTGGCCAAAGAATTTGGTAAAATCAGGCACCTTGTACCGATTTGGGAGGGGAATTAAGTCATGCCAGAGGATATGGCATCCGATAAGAGTATGTATTAACCTTAGATTTAATGTCGAATTGTTCTTTCATCACTTCGGCAATCTTATCGGTCCAATATGCATCTTGCTCTTGCCGACTCATTGGCTAACTGTTGACTGGTGGAGCTGGCTGATGCGCCCCTTCAGGTCTTGGTAGAAGATGATGCAGAGTAATTGTCACGGGCGCAGCACTAGTCATCTGGACATTATGCATCGGCTGACTTACCAATGGATAATTTTGCACACTCACTAGGTTATGTTGTGGCATCATATTCATCGGTTGCTGTACCGATGCTCCACTCTAAGTATTTGCTGGACTTCCATAATGATCCGTTAGTACACCAGGCTGTTGAACTGGCGGCTGATTGGTCCATCCAGGATTATAAATCATCGGCATGTGACTTACCGATGGCTGATAGCTAACTGGTGTCTGCTGCTCCTGCACCTTGGAGTAATCAACAAATTGGTTACCTTGATGTGTTAGTACTCCAGCTTGAGGATTTATCAGCATAGGTTGGCTCCCAGTTGCTATGCTTTGTTGCATCGGCACAGAATTTGCCGATGGTGGCATCAGAGATACTTTAGGAATCACCACCTGGAAATCTTCTGATGGCATTTGCACAGTTGGAGAAGACGTAGAGTAATGCATCATAGGAACCATCGGCTATGATTGCATTGCCGATGTTGTGGAGCCCTTCCAAGCTGAACTATCTCCCGGCACCAGACTGGAACCAGCAGATGGATTTGGAGGCATACCGCATCCCCACCAGTTGACGGGAGCTGGATGATTCTGGATAGCAGGTCCCGACATTGCCGACGCCACTGGATCTACACTAAGCTTGACGGGGCTTTTAGGACTTAGCCTTGGCGGTGTAGCCACATCGGCAGACGGATCCAAAGGAGTAGAAGGCGTTATTGGAGCTGCCGATGGGTTTATAGATGCCGATCCAGGCTGATGATACGCTGGACCAACATACTGAGGTGCTTGTCCTTCTTTGAAAGATTGCATAACAACATTGTACACAGTATTGGACAGCACATTGGAGTGGCTAATTAATGCTTGATTTAACGCAGAATTAACCATCTCTTGCAACTTACCAGGATTGGCATCAAACGTGACCTGCCGCGGCAACGGCGGATCTTGCTTCTGGATGGCTTCGCCGCTCCTGCTTAGGCTGAAGGACTTCAGATACAATTGCTTGTACTCCTCCATAGCCCGCTCCATAGCCAGCCTTTGGTCATCTTTTAGATCGGCCTCGGAGACTTCAATGGCGTTCCTCTGATTGACGTCAATATGATCACCCATAGCAGATGTATAATTTGTCCCACTGGGCGTGCCAAAAGAGGTGTTGACACAAAAAGCGTTAGGATCTGGGAACACCTCAGGCTAATACCCGAATTCGATATCCAAAGGTGTGTCAGTCGATTTGACCAGTTAATCGACAAGGACGATAACTAGAACAAGATCTGAACGAGACAATGGCGATGCGCCCGGATGTCAAGGCTCAAACTTGATCAAGATAACTAGAGTAGAGCTGAACGAGACGACAGCGATGCACCCGGACGTCAAGGCTAAGGTTGCTCAAACGTGGAATTTGCAAGGGTTGACGGAGATCGAAGAGATGCAACCCGTCGAGACTTGAAAACTCGTAGGTAAACTAGATCTAATGCGATAAAAGTAGAATTGCTGAAAAGTAAATAAGAATAATAGATTTGTTTGATATATGATTGTTAGTAGTGTCTTGTTAGTGTTAGTAGTGTCATTTCATTTTGCATCTCATTTGCATTTGTGACATAGTTCATTTTAAGCTTCATACTTATAGCCAATATAATGAATCTATGCTCTGTTTGAGGTGCTTTATGTTTCTATGG
The DNA here is from genome assembly GCA_022036555.1 of Microstegium vimineum. NCBI lineage: Eukaryota > Viridiplantae > Streptophyta > Magnoliopsida > Poales > Poaceae > Microstegium > Microstegium vimineum. The sequence goes on along the minus strand of CM039138.1, from coordinate 12,062,210 downwards.
TGTTGCCTAACTTAGACTCTTTTTGATCTTTATGAAATGCAATAGAGCTAAGCTAGAAAAGCTTTAAAACTGAATTTAAATTCCCCATGTCACCTCTGAAATGGCACTAGCATGTGTAGGCTTTTGAAGATCCTTCTTGGCTGCCTTGTATATAGCTTGTAACTATGGCTCTTCATTGTTTCATTCACTACCTTTGAGCACCATGATTAATATCTAAAATGAAATTGTTCTCTGTTTTGTGAATTGGAAAGATCGAGTTGGGTCTGCATTGTAAGCACTTCACCGTGTGTTCGAGACTGCTTCCCATATGGGTCGATACTTGAGCGGTGTCGTGTATGACCAAAACCGGTGTGTCAAGTCCTTTGAATTCACCCGGTTGGTAAGCAGTGGCTTCACTTTGCTTACAACCACTCGCATACAACTTAAATGTGCCTAAAACTGAAAACTGGCTGCAAAACTCTGAAATTTGGAAAATTCATTCAGTTGGGTCATTGGCTTGTTGTATGAACTTTGCTAAGGGATAGTTTTACTTGCTATACATGAGATTGCTTTGAGATATATTCTATCTTGCTTGCCATGTCTAGCTGTCTCTAGGAGGTGATACCCTTTCTCTGCTCTCACATGATATGCTCTCTAAAATAGCTTCTAAAGTGATCTTAAGCTCAACTTGAGTCTTTGCTGGGCACGTAGAGCTTTTCCTATTCTCACAGGATCACATCACTTAGAGCATCTACTCATTGTCTTAGCTCTAAGTATGAAGTTTTTGCACTCATTCTGCATTTCATGGCATTTGTAGCCGGATCTTGAGTTGTTGATATTTGATGAGCTACATGTGTCAACAAGGGGGAGAGATGTGCATTTCTTTCCATTTTCAGACATCTACTTCCAAGGGGGAGCAAATGTGCTTTTTGAGCTTAATTGGAATCTTTTTGACTTGGCTCTTTTTACCCCTTCTTGGTATCTTGAGTGTGCTTTTGCCGAGGGGGAGCTTTTGCTAGATGTGTTGAGCCTTTGCCTCTTCTGGAGGGTCTAGCTTGCTTTGTTGGCTTCGACAGGTTTCGATTGTTTCTTGAGCATTAAGGGACGTAAGTGGTTTCAATTGGTATCTTTTGAGCTCCCTTAGTGCTTAAATTGGTTTTCTGAGCTTTGGCAGTTTGTGATTGGTATCTTGGACTTGGTAGCGGTGTTGAGCCCGTTTCTGCCTCTTCTTGAGGGCTAGCTTTGTTTTGCTTGGAGCCATGCCCATATGCTTTTGTTTGGCATCAGTAAGTGGCTTTGTCATGAGGTGTTTTGAAGGATGCTTTTAATTGATATCATTTTTTGCCTCTCTTTTTAATTGGTATCGTGTTTGCTTCTCTCAAGTGACCCCGTTTTGGCTTTTATACCTTTTTGGTCATTTGGAGAGCTTTACCTTGTGGCTCAAATCTGAAATGCACTTGTGTTGACAATGCACTCATCAAGGGGGAGATTGCGAACACATGGTGGATAAGTACCCATGTATGTTCAGCTTTGATGATGAGTGATCGTCCAACACGTGAGTGTTTCAGTTTGAGTGGCTTAACCTAACCTCTGCGAAAGCATAAATGTGTGCTTGTCTATCAGCTTATGGTGTCCAGGTGCTATGCCTAGTAACAGTGGTCAATGGCGTGGAGAAGGTCGAGTAGAGGCTTGCCGTGTCGATGGACTAAGAGCGGTGAAGGGCGGAAGCAGGGCTCGGACTGAGGGGCCATGGGCGTCGGCAGACTAGCTGTGGGGGCTAGTACTTGGCACCCGCGAGTGCGAGAAGACATGGAAGTAGACCGAGTCGACCGAGTCAAGACGGCAGACGTGCGAGTCGAGCGGAGGCTCAAGGGACTCGGAGTCCGATCTGGCGAAGACAAGGTGGCTCGCGTCGAGTGGTTTGGTGGTTTGGGCCTCAAAACCATCCGCGTCGGTTTCCGAGTTTGGGCCGCAAAACTCGGGTTTCGGTAGTTGAGCCCAAAGCTACCGGTGGCGGTTTTCCTGGGTTTGGGCCTCAAAACCTAGGCGGAGCTTCCGAGGAAGCGGGGATGGCACGTGACGGAATCCTGGAGGTTGCGTGGAGGTGACGGCAACTCCCGGCAGGAAGCGGGGCCGTCCATTCAAATCGAGGAAGATATTTTCCGGAGCTTGGACTGCAATGCTTAGGCTAGGTAGTTCACTCATGTATCTAGGGCGGTCCTTGGGAAATAGCCAAAGCCCCATTAAATAGAGGATGAAGGGGTATCCTCATCCTCATCTCTTGCATTACTCTTTCTCCCACCTATTCCTAGGTTTTCCCTTCCCTAGCTTCTTCTTCCTTGAGATCCACCGAGTCACCGGTGTAAGAACTTGTGATTGTTGCGAGGAATTGGAGGTCGTAACCTCCAAAGCCATGGTGGCTTTGCTTTTGTGATCGTGTTCCCCGTTTTGCTTGTGTTCTTCGCGTTTTGCTTTTGCTCCCTCTTTTTCCGAGATGATTTCTCTTTGTAGGGAGTAGCTCTTGCAAATCCGTTTGAACCAAGTTGTTCGTGTTCATGAGGAGCATCTTTGCACTGAAGGAATTTCCCTCAAACCTCACGAGTGCGTAGATCGAGCGATTTCTTTGCGGTGTTCTTCGTTCTTGCCCCTTTTCCCCAAATCCTCGTTTTTCCTTTAATTCTCACCAAATTGAGCGATGATTTCTTCGGGATAGCTCCTCCATAGCACTAGAATCATGCCTACCAAGTTGAGTTGCTAGTGGAGAACATTTGGTCAAGATTTGGGAAGATTTGGTGGAGAGAAAAACGATTTTCGAGGTTACTGCGCGTTTGTCGGGGGCGTCGGATGCTCCGAGGGTTTCGCGTCGGACGCTGGTACGTGCTGACGTCAGCGTCTGTCGCCTCGCTTATTGGCGTCCTTCGGTTTTGGCGTCGGACGCTCTCCAGAGTCCGTCGCCTAGCGTCCGCCGCATCTTGTGCGTTGTGCAGTTTTTTTTTGTTCTCGGGTAGGCCGACGGACGATCTTCTCAGCGTCCGTCGCCTCTGTAGTTTTTTTTTGTGTCTGTCAGGCTCTCTGGAAGGCTGACGGATGCTCGCCTAAGCGTCCGTCGCGTTGTCTTCCAACGTCCGTCGCCTCTGCTGCTCGCTGCGAGTTTCCGTTTTCGTTGCGGTTTGTCCCATTGGGTTCGTAGCTAGCTCCGCTGTATTCCTAGGAAATATCCTAGAACATCCACCCACTTGTGAGTCATGATTCTAGCTTGCTCTTTGGGAAGTGTTTGAGACGAGGGTCAAGGTCTTCCGAAAGGATTTTTTATTTGGCTCCCATTCACCCCCCCCCTCTGGTCACCGTTTCCGGTCCTTCAAGTGTGTTCAAATGCTGATGAGAGCGAGTATCAGAACCTAATGGCCCAGCTTGTCCTGACTCAACAAGCAGTGTTCGATAAACCGGCCAGACATCGACACTTGAAGACGCTTTACGTGAAGGGATACATCAATGGTAAGCCCCTGACCAAGATGCTAGTTGATGGAGGAGCAACCATCAATATCATGTTGTATACTACCTTTAGGAAGCTCGGGATGACCAATGAGGAGTTGTTGAAGACCGACTTGGTACTCAGAGACTTTGCTGGCAACCCTTCCGACACTCAGGGGGCAGTACACGTCGAGTGGATGATTGGGTCAAAAACTCTGATCACTACCTTCTTTGTCATAGATGGCAAGGGGGCATATAGTCTGCTCTTGGGAAGAGATTGGATCCATGCTAACTGCTGCATACCCTCAACCATGCATCAGACTCTCATTCAGTGGATTGGAGATGATGTTGAGATTGTTCATGCCGATGATTCGGTAAGTGTTGCTGCCACAGAACCTGTCTACTGGGAGTATGATGGCTTCGATTGTTTCTCTGGAAAGATTTGGGGAGAAGGTCCTGTGAATGTCTCCGGCAAGGGCCAACAGCCGATCCAAGCAGTCAGCTCTGAGAGTAATTTTTAATGGGGAACACGATCGATGACAACGAAGGGAAGCTAGGACGTGGCTTCATGTCGGCCGATAAGCTAGAGGAGATAAATGTTGGTGATAGTGTTAAACCAAGGCTGATGTTTATCAGTGCAAATTTAGACCAAGAGCATAGGTTGAAGCTGATAGACCTACTAAAAGAATTCAAAGATTGTTTCGCTTGGGATTATACAGAGATGCCAGGACTGGATCGTTCTATCGTTGAGCATAAATTGCCGATCAAGCCTGGATATCATCCTTTCAAACAACCTCCTCGGAAGATTTACAAAGAGGAGGTACTGGCCGATGTAAAAAAGGAAGTTGAAAGATTATTGGAGGCAGATTTCATTCGGCCATGCAGATATGCAGATTGGGTTTCAAACATAATCCCGGTGTACAAGAAAAATGGAAAGATGAGAGTCTGCATTGATTTTAGAAATCTCAACAAAGCTACTCCTATGGATGGTTACCCGATGCCAGTTGCCGATCTGCTCGTCGACATGTCGGCTGGTTATGAAGTCATCAGCTTTATGGATGGTAATGCTGGTTATAACCAAATCTTCATGGCAATAGAAGATATTTCAAAGACAGCCTTCAGATGCCCTGGTCATATTGGTTTGTTTGAATGGATTGTCATGACTTTCGGTTTGAAGAATGTCGGTGCAACCTATCAAAGAGCTATAAACTATATCTTTCACGAGTTGATCGGCAAGATTGTGGAAATCTATATTGATGACGTGGTGGTCAAGTCTAGAAACCATGATGGGCATTTGGCCGATTTGAGGAAGACCTTGGAGTGCACTAGGAAGCATGGTTTGAGGATGAACCCGAATAAGTGTGCCTTTGGAGTCTCGGCTGGTGAGTTTTTAGGCTTTCTAGTCCATAAAGGAGGGATCGAAGTCGGCAAGAAGAGCATGGAAGCAATGGACAAGGTGGTACCTCCAACCAATCTCACAGAGTTGCAATCATTGCTAGGCAAGATTAATTTTGTGAGAAGATTCATATATAACTTGTCAGAAAGGGTGTTGCCCTTATCTCCACTATTGAAGCTTAAAAAAGATCAAGAGTTTGTGTGGGGTGACATACAACAAAAGGCTTTTGATGAGATCAAAGAGTACATGAAGGTGCCACCCGTGTTGGTATCTCCGTAGCTTGACAAGCCTTTTAAGTTGTGGTGGCCGACAACCTAACAATAGGGTCGGCCCTCATGCAAGAGTTTGAGGGGAAAGAAAGAGTAATAGCTTACCTTAGCCGAAAGCTACTGGATCCAGAGACAAGGTATTCGGTTATAGAAAAGCTTTGCTTGTGTGTGTTTTACTCATGTACCAAGCTTCGGCATTACCTGTTGAATGCCGAATGTGTAGTGGTTTCTGAGTTCGATGTGATAAAACATATGTTATTAATGCCAATTTTAAATGGAAGAATTGGCAAATGGATTTTAACTCTATCAGAATTTGATTTAAGGTACGAATCGGCAAAAGTAGTAAAAGGTCAGGTTATTGCCGATTTTGTTACCCAACACCATGATCCTTCTGCTAAGATGGTGACCATTGCACCTTGGACTCTGTTTTTTTATGGTTAGTCTTGTATCAAAGGTGGTGGTGCTAGTATTCTCTTGATTTCTCCTAGAGGGTTGACTTTTGAGTATGCCATCCCTATTAAATTCATGGTTACTAACAATCAAGCAGAGTATGAAGCATTGCTTAAGGGACTCCAACTGCTTGTCGAAATGAAGGTTGTTGCTGTTGAGGTTTTTGGGGATTCTGAGCTGGTAATTAACCAACTGATCAGCCAATATGAATGCAAAAGTGATATGTTAAAGAGATATTATGAAAAGTGTCGAGAGTTCCTGAAAAGTTTCCAGGTATCCACCTTGCATCATATCCCTAGGGGGCATAATGAAGAAGCAAATAGATTGGCTCAAACTGCTTCGGGATACCGAGAAGGTCAAGAAATTAATGCTTTGGATGGAGGTCAGGTAATTGGTGACTAGAGAAACGAAATTGCCGATTATTTAAAAAATCCATCACAAAAAGTTTCCCGAAAACTCAGATATAAGTCTATCAAGTTCGTGCTCCTTGATGACCAGTTGTACTACAAGTCCATAGATGGAGTACTCCTCAAATGTTTGAATCAAGAGGAGTCCAGAAAGCTGATGTATGAAGTGCATGAAGGAGTATGTGGTGCATATCAGTCGGCTTACTGGATGAAATGGATAATAAGGAGAACTGGTTATTTTTGGCTAATTATGCTTGAGGATTGTTTTGAATATTACAAGGGGCAAGACTGTCAAAGATTCGGTAATATTCAGAGAGCTCCAGCGTCGGCTTTAAACCCAATTGTCAAGCCTTGGCCGTTCAGAGGATGGGGCATAGATTTGATCGGTCAAATTCATCCTCCTTCTAGCAAAGGACATAAGTTTGTGTTGTTGGCCACAGATTATTTCACAAAGTGGGTTGAAGCTATTCCCCTGAAGAAGGTTACATTAGAAAACATGGTCAATTTTGTTTAAGGAGCATATAATTCATAGATTTGGGATTCCTCAAACTATAACAACAGATCAAGGGACTCATTTTACTTCATCTGAGTTTTGTGATTTTTCCGAGGAGATGGGAATAAAATTCTAAAATTCTTCTCCTTATTATGCGTAAGTGAATGGCCAGGCTGAAGCATCAAATAAGATCATGATCAAAATTATTCAGAAAAAAATTGATGAAAAGCCGAAGAAGTGGCATTCGGTTCTTAACGAGGCTTTGTGGGCTTATCGAATGGCTTGTCATGGATCTACTCAAGCGTCTTCCTATGAGTTGGTTTATGGGCATCATGTCGTGCTTCCATGGGAATTACAATCAGGATCCAGATGGGTTACATTGCAGAACGATTTGAGGAAAGAAGATTACAAGAGTCTGATGATGGACGAATTGGAAGATTTGCATTTAGTTCGTCTCAAAGCATAGGAAAATATTGAGAAAAATAAAGCACGTGTTGCCAGGTATTATAACGAGAAGGTTAAGGAAAAAACATTTCGCAGAAGGAGATTTGGTTTGGAAAACTGTATTGCCGATCGGGACAAAGGACAGAGCGTTTGGCAAGTGGTCTCCAAATTGGGAAGGACCTTTTCGAGTGGTAAGGTGCACGCCTAGCAATGCGTATATCTTAAGGACTCTACGGGGAGAAGAATTTGCTAGAGCTATTAATGGAAGATTTCTTAAGAGATTTCATCCCAGTGTAGAAGTTGGTGCATAAACGGACATAAAGGAACTTATGCATCGATAGCTCATACGGAGATATCGCCTTTAGCCGAAAAATAATTCTGTGAAAACCTCAGAAAATAGCCGACACGGCATGTGTCGCCTTTAGAGTAAAAATCAAACACATCGTGCAAGCATTCTCTAGATTGGCCGTTCTCAGAAAAATTCAAACAAGGAGAAAACCAGTAGAGGTCCTGAATATTTCACAGAGCAAGGTTTTTACATAAGGCTCCTAAATACAAACTACTCATCAAACAGCCTATTGAGGACCGACTGGGCGTCTGTGACTTCAGCAAGGGCGGCTGCATGATCTTCATAGCTCTCCAGAAGATCGTCGATGTCTTGGACACTTTCTGGAGGCACTTGACCACGGAAGCCGGTTGGCTGGACAAATTAGTCCTCACCGCGTTGGGTAGTCATTGCCGACAACCCTAGAGTTACGCCATGGTGCACGCCATGGATGGCGCCTTGATTGATGTGGCCGTCCGCATTGTCAAGGCGTGACTCGGCGGTATCTCCTTGAGCGTTGACCTTATCGGCGATCCTGTTCGCCGCGGCTTTCATGCGCTCATTCTCTGCAGAAAGCGCTGAACGAAGATGCAAATCGGATGAGCAGACAGGATTAAAAGAGAAGGTCAAACAGGATTGCTTTTGGCTAACCCGTAATGGCATCGAAGAGCTGCTTCCGCTAGTCCTCTCACTCAAGTGGATCAATGTCATATTGTTTGGAGATCTTCTCCAACTCTGTGCGGGACTCATCTCTTTCGCCCTTGAAGGTGACCGCCTCCACAGAGGTGTAGGGAACATCCGCATCCGATCCAAAGCTAAGTCCCAGGGCTAGGAGTGGTAGGAGTCTGAAGACCCAGAGGAAACGGGCAATGGACTCCCCGGCTGACCTGCTGCCGCCGTAGGGAAAGGGATGCTATGGTTGGTGGAGATGGAGTTGATCCTGATGAGGAACATATATCAGGGCTAGAAGGATAAATAGAGAGCAAAGATACAAGGGGGCAAGAAACTGATTCTTACCCGCGCTGCCGATTGCGCCATGCTCGGCTCCCTTCAGGTGCTCCTTCGGCAGGACACTTGCCGCGGTTGTCGCCTCCCGCCATTGTTACTGTGTGAGTTAGGGTTTCCCTCAGGATTGGTTTCAATAGAAAGGATGAAGACGAAGGCGAGAGTGTTTGACTGGAACCGTTGACAGGGGCAGAAGAAGGAAGGTTTATTTATAGGCCGAGTAAGAATCCCAAATGGCAGACTAGGGTTTTCCCTCTCAAGTGGGTCGTTACCGGAATGGGCCAGCCTCGGGTATATCAAAGGTCACTCAGCTATATCCCTAAACCGAAAATGATCGGCTATCTGAAAGCCAGAGGTGAATCGGCTATGTTGTAATCGGGAAGAATAACAGAGCCGATTATACTATCATATAGGTAGGAATATATATATAAGAGGCAAGACAGTAATGAACATCCAATTGGAAACAAAATATGCAATGCTTGGCCTATTACAAGCCGAATTCCTATTGGTTCAATAGCTGACTAATAGCATCTAAGGCTTCATTCTTGATTCGGTTGACCTGGTCCAGAACCTTCTGGTCTGCATCTTTAGAGCTCTGGATGCTAGACAGCTTTGCCTTGAGCTATTGGTCTTCTTTAAGGACAGCAGAAAGCTTTGATGAAGCACCCCCCATGGAATTTGGCAAGTCTAGCATCTTGGATTTGTGAGATTGGATTTTGGCATTCAATTCGGCTAGTTGAGCCTCTAGCATAATCTTCTCATCCTCCATGGTCTTCAGCTCCGGCTCCAGAGTTGCCAGTAAATTCCTAGCAGTCTGAATTTGGGAATGCAGGACTCTAGCTTCTTCTTTCTTTAGAGATCTATTATCTTGCAGGACAGCTTTGGAAGCTATGTTTTTATTGGCTCTTTTCACCATAGCAAAGTGATCATCAAGATGAGCTGCAGATTCCAAAGAAACCTTGATGGCAGATGGAAGATCTTGGTTGATGAGCTCGAGGATATCTTTTATCTGATCTGAATCTTGGACCAAGATATTGATGTCTTTGTTCAGCAAATTAGCTATGTCCTGCAGTCGGGCTTGATTTTCTGCTGATAAAGTTTGCTGGGAGGTGGCTTCTTCACCCTTTTCACTGATGAAATCATCAACAGTGAAGGAGTAACTGGTGGTCGGTTTGGTAGTGTCCTTGAGAGAGGAAGGAGTGTTAGCCAATTAGGTAAAAATTGTTGAAAAGATGGTTTAAGGTAGTGTATTACTTGCTGGGTTGATTGAGCCTCAGGATGTGTTGTGCCTTGGCCTGGTTGACTTGACTAGGTTTCCTAAGGAGGTGAATCTGGAGCCGGACCAGAAGAATGTTCTCCTGCTAGATTGTCTAAAATTTTATCTGTTTCCAACAATACAAATGCATGAGCAGGAATTGGATGACATATAAAAGAGGAAAGTGATTAGCCGAATAATATTACCAATGCGCTCGGCAGTTTCTTGAGCATCAGTGCTTTCGGCTTCATCAGTTTCATGAACTTCTACCGATGGTTGGGTTTCTGAATCTTCAATAGAAATTGGGAGAGGAATGTCCACTGTCGGTAAAGCGTTGCTTGATCTGGGGATATCGACATGTGGCTGCAGTGAAGATGATTAATATAAGAACAGGTAGTTTTATTCCAAATTGAAATTTATTACTGAATAAAAACTCATACCTTAGGAGATCTCTTGACTTTCTTGGACCTTACCTTTCTGGTCACATGAATATCCTCAAGTATTTTCCTTTTACCTTTTTCTCCTAAAGGAACAGTGGTTGTAACTGCAGGAATCTTCATGAAGATTTTTAGAGTGGGAGCATTGTAGCCCAATGCAGGTTTAGGCCTAGCTTTATAATACTCCACTGTTTTGATAGGAGGAGTGGGCTCGAAATCCTATACATGGTCAGATTTTAGAATGGGAGATAAATTCAGAAACAGGAAATGACTAGTGCAATAAGAATACCTCACTATCAGAAGCAAATTGGGGGTACAGATCTTGGTATAAAGGATGCACTGGTATATTAAAAATGTGATTGTGCCACTCTTGCCACCAGAGAGAGAAAAGGGAGTGGGCATCATCCACTAGTCCAAATGGAGAAGGTTCATATGTTGGTAAATCTTGTCTAAGCTCAAAAACTTTTCTGGCTTCTGTTTCATTAGTGATCAGCTCCCTGTATCTTATGATTGATGAGAAGAAAGGTCTTGGGGGCAGTTGTCCACATCCTAATTGCCTGGATGCCATGTTGGGATTGTAGAATTCATATGTGGGATTCACCATTCTCCCATGATGAAATTCAGCTGGCAGGATACATGGTTTGATGAAGGAATTGAAAATTTCAGTGGATACCTTATCAGAACAGCCAGACTCATAGCTGAATTTGTAAGGGAAGGTCAAATTATAATTTTCTCTATAGGGGAGCCAGAGCACATTGTTGAAGCCTTTGAAGAGCAGCTTGAAGAGGTGACCAATATCCATGTCAATACTGATGGATGATGATGCTTCTCCATAGGTTTGACAGCTCTTGGTTTTTGCTGGATCACCCTCGGCATAGTTAACCGAAGGGAAGCTTAAGTTGTGAAGAGGTACAGACACTACTTGATGCATGTAGAGTTGCAACCACATCTGAATCAACCACCAAGGGCCACTCACATAGGAGATATCCTTGTCATGGTATATTTGAATAGTAATTTGATGCATCATATGGTAAACAGATCCTAAAAGATATTTACCAAGAGGGATTAGTGTGCCTGCAGCCAAATCTTCAGCCATTATCATGTGATTTAGGGTTGGCTCGTTGGATTTTCCACAGAAGATGAACCTGGATAGCCACATGTTCATGAAGGCACTACTTTCCTAAGACACAACACCAGTTGCTTTCATGTAAGTTTGACTGTACCCAACCCATCCACCTCCGGATTTGACAGCTCTCTGGTTGTTTTTGCCTTTATACTGGCAAGGGTGTACTGGCTTGGACACATTCAAGCCAGTCATCATGAATACGCCAGCCAAAGTAGGAGTCATCATACCATGGCCGAAGACGAAAGCGTTGATAGCGTCAGACCAGAAATGAGAGGTTGCTATCAGGAGGGGTTCGTTTCTGGGCATTTCCGATAGAGATAACTCTAGACAGTGGGTGATATCTTGGCTATCCGAGTTGCTGCTATCCTTTTCCAACATCCTCCGGTACCAGTTTCACCATCCGGCTATTGGGGGAAGCGGCCAAGTCTTGAAAGTGTTTGGCCATCGGTTTGGCGGGGTAACTCCAGATTTGAAAGGAATCCTCAAGGTTTCCTTCTCAATAACCTCAGTTGGGTCAGGATTACCCATGGGACCAAGGAGGTAGGAATCAGGGTTTGCAGCATAAGGAATCAAAATCTCATTCTTGTATTCCTTCGTAAAATAGGGGAATCGAGAAAACAAATGAGTTAGGAGGGAAGCAGGAAAACCAATCGGGGATTGCTGAATACACGAGAAAATGAGTTGGAATTTTACATTTGGAATCTCATCCTGAGTCGCCATTGAGGGTTCGATGCAGATTTGAGAATGCCGAAGTATGCATTTCTTGGATGGCGGCTGCGGCGTTGAACAGTATAAACCTAAGGGGAAAAGGAAGCTTGCCGAAATTTTAGAATAAACGGCTTTTATCCCGAAATTGAGGGGCATGTGTTAACACCGGATTTTTGCACGATGATAAGTGGGCCAGTGCACGGTGAGTCGGCAGAGATAGATGCTCAAAGCATTCGGCAAAATCTGTACGGTCGGTTAATTCCCAGATTCGGCGATCGATCGCGCAATCGGTTAATCAGAAGAAGGGCGGTTTTTATCGGGGCGACAAAGGCGGCAAGTGAGAGCTGAATTGGTAACGATAGCTGCGATAATTAAGGCAATGAATGTAACAGAACCGTCTGAATTATAAGAGATCAAGTACTAAAGTAGCTGAATCAACTGCCACTTAATAGCACTTGAGCCCATATAGTCCCGGTAGTCTGTGAAATCTCGAAGGATTTCAACCATTTCCACAATACAGCCATGATCGAGATAGTTCAGTAGCACCATTCACACGATATAAAGTTCAACATAATAAAATAGTATCGGAGTGCGAAGACTCAACAGTTATTACAAACCATTGTTCGAATTGAAAGAGAAGCGGAAGTTTTTTAACACGATAATCTCCAAAGTAGTTCTTAATAGAGTGCCAGACTAGGGACATATCCCGCAACAGCAAAAGAAGAGTCTGGAAGTGACCAAGATCATGGTCTAGAATTCATCCCCAATGGGGTAGAGACAGTTAACACAATAACCATGCAGGAGTTGACCATCTGCAAAACAACATGGGATAAAACCCTGAGTACAATAAGGTACTCAGAAAGACTTACCCACCATAAACGAAAATAAAGTTTCCAAGGAGGATGAAGGCTTATCGTGGTTTAGCTGACTCATTTGCAGAAAAGCATGCGACTAACCTTTCAAGTTTTAGTAAAGATATAGCAACAAGCTTTTAGTAAATTTTACATGTCATCTACATTAGCCACTAGTCTATGCGGGACATGTTGGATTTAAGCATACAAGAGGATCCATCATCATTCTAGGCTTTCCATAAACCAGATCACCAACATTAGTTTCATAGTCGTATAAATGTTGCCATTGCCCTAGTCAAGTGCTCTCTAACCAGGAGCGATGGCGATTCGAATCGGATTCCTACTCAGCTGAGGGGGTATTCCCTACACAAACCACACTCACGCGCGTAGTGAGCTACAGGTCATCGAAGACACTATTCGGGTAAAGTCGCGGGATGAACAGGGACCATGATACCCAGGGCCCACCCGAAAGCCAGCACGTGAGAAGGTCTTAGATCGTGCCCTGTGCCGAACCCCGCCTCGCACCAGTACGATGCGTCGCTGACCAAACCCGACTCGAATAGTGTACCGGCTTCACGGTCGGAACGAGTTATCCTTCCAGTTAAGTGCAAGGCATGCGTTCAACGTGACCAGAGGGACGACAACACGAACAGTCCTTAGTTGACACGGTCGAGTCACCCCCATCCAAAGTATAGGGAGTTTCCCACCGATCTTAGTTCCATTAACCATTCCGGGTATCATTCTGAGATAACCCATATCATGTGATGAGGATATAACCTATATCTCGCGGGTAATGAAATCACCCGACTTCTACCGAACTAAGCCAACTAAGCAAGACTTCCGCGATCGAACTTTAGGTAACAAGGTAAAGGTATAGATATGATAACAAGGTAATATGCATCAACGGTTGCACTCAACTCTTATACTTAATGCAACAATAAAGTGCGAATAATAAATGTTAGCCTTTTGCAAACTGGGAGAATGCTTCGGGACTTGCCTTGCTCAAAGATGCTGGCGACGTGGTTCGGGCACTCCGGCAGCTAGTCCTCCTCACAGGGATCCTCGGGCTGCGCCTCCTAAGTGGTTGGCTCCTGCTCCTGAGTCACGTTCTTTGGGTTCTCGTCCTGCAATCCTGTATGATGCGATGCGAGCATGTATAAGCATATATGAAGAACTGAGAACATGATGAGATGATATGAATGCAAAGTGCTGCATATAACAACTAATAATTATCCAACCATCTAATCAACTTAAGCAAGCAAGGTTACACTAATAGCCTTCCTAATCATAGCAAGATAACAAATGAAATAGAGTTGCATTTTGAAAAGCATCAAACAGTTCAGCACATATTTTTATTAACTACTACTAAATACCAGGATACCTCAGAAAAAGTATCAAATATTTATATTGTATAAAACAATTATTAAAACTTATTAAAGTAGTTATTTAACACAATTTAAACCCTACATAGATTTGCTAAACAGGACATAGGGTAGTTCATAATTTCTATAGATAGATCTCTGTTACACAAACCTAACAAAACAAGTTTCACATTTTTCAAAACTATAAATAATTAATTATGTAGTTCCCAAGTTTCAGCCTTAAACAAGATTAAATAAATCTATACAGAAAACTGATGCAATAAATCAAGCAAAATACACAAAACTGTAGATCTGGACAAAAGAAACCTAACAAAACTAGTTTGGCATTTTTAGCATTTTTCTGTGAATTGATATGCATTCTACAAGATTCAAAAGAAATAAAGAAATTCATTTTCCTTTCAGATAAAACCCTAACTGCTACGCGCACCCGGGGATACACCCACAGACACACTCACGGTGGCCGACAGGTGGGGCCTTGGGCCCACGCGTCAGCTACACACACGCAGTGCACACCGCGGCGGCGCTGCTCGCCGTCGGCGAGGGCTCCGGCGGCGCCGGAGCCCGTGCCGGCTCCGCCTTTGCGAGGCGAAGGCGACGGTGGGCCTCGTGAGGCGCGAGGGAGCTCGTGGCGAGCTCCCCGCCGGCCATGGCGGCGCGGTGATGACGGTGCGCGACGGTCAGGCAACTCCAACCGTGGCGCAACGCGAGAAGCGGCGGTCGAGACCCGTGGGCTCTCCGCGGAGCTCGACGAGCGCAGAACTGAGTCGGAGGAGGAGGAAGTGGCGCAGAACGGCGCGAAGCGCGCGGAGCAGAGCTCCGGCGGCCGTGGCGCTAGCGAGCTAGGCAGCGTCGCGGCGCGGCGCAGGCGCAGCGCGTTCGCGCTCTGGGAGCGGGAACGGCGCGCGGGCGGCGTGCGGGCTTAGGCAGGCTTCGGCCGTTGGGCCAGAAGTGGAGCGCCAGCCCAGCAAGCAAGGTAAGGTTTTTTTTCATTTTCCTTTTTCATTTTATTTTTTTCCAAATTTGTTTAAAAATGATTTTTGACCAATTTAAATTGTTTTTCAGGTTTAAGTGCAAAAACATAAATTACTCAGAATTTTAAACTACACAAACTTGCTTTAAACTTTAAGGCCAAAATCGGATTACTTTTTAAACCAGAAAATCAAACTCAAATTAAAGCTTAGAGAACAATATTTGAATTAAAGTTAAATCACTTCAAATTTCAGGCATTTAAACTTATTTTCATATCTCAATAAAGCATGATATTCTAGGTTGCAATTATCATGACGGTTTAAGATTAAACATATAAATGAAACAAGAATCAAACAAGAACAATGTCACATGAAATGATGATGCTATGCATGCATGTTTTCTGGAATGAAATGCTTTGGATTTAATTAAGAATGGTTTAATTATGCTTAACACTCGAGGTGTTACAGCCCTTCCCCCTTAAAGAAATCTCGTCCCGAGATTTGAGTTACCAACCATTCATCATAAAAGTCTTTGTAAGCCCTCTTGAGATACTCTGTGGTTTCCCAAGTAGCGTCTCTCTCATCATGGTGATCCCACTGAACTTTGTAGGTTCTTACTACTCTGTTTCTTGTCTCTCGATCCTTTGTGTCCAAAACTTTTACCGGTTGTTCCTTATAGGTCAAGCTTGGCTTAAGCGTGACTCCGGGAAAATAGGGAAGATCGAACTCATGCTTTCTGGTAACCGCAACTCATATGCAACTAGACCCTTCTTTTCAATGATCTCATAAGGACCAACATAATGAGGAGATAACTTCTTTTTGCTCCCAAAACGTTTTACCCTTCTCATAGGACTGACTTTGAGATAAACATAGTCCCCGACTTCAAACTCAAGCGGTCTTCTCCGCTTATCTGCGTAACTCTTTTGCCTTGACTGCGCTGCAACCATATGTTGTTGAATCGTTTTGATTTTTCTTTCTGCTTCACTTACAAAATCCGTGCCATAAAACCTTCTTTCACCAGGTTTGACCCAATTCAAGGGCGTTCTGCACTTGCGACCATACAAAGCCTCAAAAGGTGCCATTTTGATGATCTCTTGATAGCTGTTATTATATGCAAACTCTGCTAGAGGTAACCAAGATTCCCACGAACCTTTGGAAGACAACACACAAGCTCTCAACATATCTTCCAAAGTTTGATTCAACCGTTATGTTTGTGCTGAGGTTTGAGGGTGATAAGTTGTACTATGGATCAACTTTGTTCCCAAACTTTCTTGCATACGTTCCCAAAAGTGAGTTGTAAACTGTGGACCTCTGTCGGACACGATAGTCTTTGGTATACCATGCAACTTAACAATTTCTAATAAGTATTTCTCTGCACAATCTGGAGCTCTATGCGTACTGTGAACCCGTAAGAAGTGAGATGACTTTGTTAAGAGATCCACAATTACCCAAATTGCATCATGACCCTTCTTGGTTAATAGTAGACCGGTGATAAAATCCATACTTATGTCGTCCCATTTCCACTCGGGTACAGATAACGGATTCAACAAACCTGCTGGTCTCATGTGGATAGCTTTAACTGTACAACAAGTGTCGCATCTAGCCACATAA
This sequence comes from Microstegium vimineum, assembly GCA_022036555.1. Classification (NCBI taxonomy): domain Eukaryota; kingdom Viridiplantae; phylum Streptophyta; class Magnoliopsida; order Poales; family Poaceae; genus Microstegium; species Microstegium vimineum. The sequence goes on along the minus strand of CM039138.1, from coordinate 12,045,633 downwards.
GCTGCTACTTCCTTTTTCATCTTAGTCCACCAAAAGTGACTCCTCAAGTCATGGTACATCTTACTACTTCTAGGATGAATTGATAGCTTGGACTTATGTGCTTCATCAATTATCTTATTACGGAGTTCATGATCCTTAGGCACGACCAGACGATTGTCAAACCACAATACTCCTTGCTCATCAATCCGAAAGTGAGGAATTTCTTCCTTTTTCATTCTCTCCTTTAGATAGAATAGACCCTTGTCTGTTTTCTGTTTCTCTATAATCTGATTTCTCAAGAGACATTTCACTTCGATATTCAACATCACTTCTGGGTGAATTAGCTTGTTCTTACTTGTTACAAAACCTTGAAGCACATTACAATGTGACTTTCTGCTCAAGGCATCTGCGACAACATTTTCCTTGCCTGGATGATAGTGTATTTGTAAATCATAATACTTTATCAACTCTAACCATCTCCTCTGCCTCATATTCAAGTCTGACAGCGTAAAGATGTACTTTAAGCTTTTATGATCAGTGTACATGTTGCACAAATTTCCAAGAAGATAGTGACGCCATATTTTCAAGGCATGCACCACTGCTGCTAACTCAAGATCATGAGTCGGATAGTTGACCTCATGTTTCTTCAACTGGCGTGAAGCATAAGCGATGACTTTACCATTCTACATCAAGACACATCCCAATCCGTTCTTTGAAGCATCACAAAACACATCAAAAGGTTCCTCTATATTAGGTTGCGCTAGGACAGGGGCAGTGGTCAACAACTTCCGCAAGGTACGGAAAGCTGTCTCACACGCCTCGGTCCAAGCGAACTTCTTTTCCTTCTGTAACAAGGTTGTCATGGGTTTGGCTATCTTAGAAAAATCCAGAATGAACCGTCGATAGTAACCTGCCAAACCCAGAAAACTGCGAATCTCGCCAACCGTGGTTGGCGCCTTCCATTCCATTACTTCCTTCACTTTGCTTGGGTTAACTGATATGCCGTTCTCCGAGAGAATATGACCAAGGAAAGGGACTTCCTTCAGCCAAAACTCACACTTACTGAACTTGGCATACAAGGTGTGATCTCTCAACCTTTGCAAAACCACTCGAAGATGTTTCTCATGTTCTTGCTCATTCTCAGAATATACCAGGATATCATCAATGAACACGATAACAAACTTGTCTAGCTCGGGCATGAACACTGAATTCATTAACTGCATGAAGTGCGCTGGGGCATTGGTCAACCCAAAAGACATAACCAGATACTCAAACAACCCGTATCTGGTAGAGAAAGCTGTTTTCAGGATATCCTTTGGCCTGGTTTTTATCTGATGAGAGCCTGACCTTAAGTCGATCTTAGAGAACACTCTAGCTTTGGCTAACTGGTCAAAGAGGATATCAATCCTTGGCAAAGGATACTTATTCTTTATTGTTACTGCATTAAGAGGTCTATAGTCCACACACATCCGTAAGGAATTATCCCTCTTTTTCTTTACGAAAAGTGTTGGACAACCCCATTCCGAGGTACTGGGTTGAATTAACGCTTTCTTTAACAGATCTTGCAGTTGTTTCTTTAGTTCTGCTAACTCATTAGGAGGCATCCGATATGGTCTCCTTGAGATCGGTGATGTGCCAGGTGCGAGCTCTATAGAGAACTCAACATCCCTATCAGGGGGAAGACTCGGTAACTCTTCAGGAAACACATCCGGGAACTCACACACTACAGGTATGTCTTGAAGAGAAGTAACATGTGTAGCACAAGACAAGCTTAACAGATCGGACTGACGTGGGAGGGATAACTGGAAACTATCTGATCCCGTTGGATCCTTAAGGGTTATTAATCTCTTAGATGTATCGATCATCACATTCCACTGTTTCATCCAATTCATACCAAGGATCACGTACAACACTAACCCAGGCAAAACCACCAAATCTACTTGGTACTTCTTATCTCCCAAGTTAAGGGTTGCCCGTCGAACCACACGGTTAGCTAATGTATCAGACCCAGCTGAGCTGATCCGATAGGAATACCCCAACTCATCCATTTTAAACTCATATTTATGTGCAAAAGCTTGACTAATGAAAGAATGCGATGAACCAGAATCGAACAACACAATTGCAGGGTGTTGGTTTATAGAGAACTTACCAGCTATCACCGGTTCTCCATCAAGGACCTCATCCATAGTGGTGTGATGCACACGAGCGGGGTATGTGTTCTGCCTCTTCTTCTGGGGAAGTGGGCAACTCCTGGAGAAATTCCCTTCCTGACCACAATTATAACACGGACCCCTGACATAGCTGACACCACTGTTGTTGTTATTATTGCCTTTCCCTGCCTGGCCAGCCCTTGCAGGTGCCCTGTTAGCTTGGAAAGGAACCTTGAAGTTCCCTTGCTAATTCCTGGGGAACTGGTTCCCTGGGCTCCTCCTTGGTGGCGGCCTGAACCTAGCACCAGACACCGGGGGACGATAGGGAGGTCGCCCACCCATGGGTGCCCGGGGCTACGACAGACCAGAAGCAAAGGCCCTCTTCTTGCTTTCAGCTATAGCAAAGCACTGATTGTTGCTCTCCTGCGTCAGGCAGTCACTGATAAAGGCATGGAACGTTGACTTGTTGTTAGTTCCCAAGAACTTTTTCATTTCGGGGTAAAGTCCCCTCTTAAAGCTAGCAATCTTCTTGACATCAGAGTCCACAAACTCTGGGAAGCAGCGTGATAGACTGGTGAACTGGTGAAGATAGTCCTTCATGCTCTTAGTTCCCTGGGAAAGAGTCATGAATTCCTCAACTTTGAGAGCTGTCAGGCCTGGAGGTATGTAGTTGTTGCGGAACGCTGTTGTGAACCTATCCCAAGCGATAGGAGCATTGGCAGGGAAGGTGGTACGGAAGTGCCTCCACCAAGTCCCTGCAGGACCCTGCAGCTGATGTGCTGCATACTCTACCTTCAAAGTTTCTGTCAACCTTAGAAGACGGAACTTTTCCTCAATGGTACCAATCCATTCCTCGGCATCCAAGGGATCCACTGCATCCTTAAAGACCGGTGGATTAGTTTGCTGGAACTCCTTGAACTGGTTGTACCTGTTAGCATCCTCTGCAGGTTGGCGAACATTTCCGCCAAGCCCTTGAGCGATGTTGCAGAGTAGATCCTCCACATTCCTCTGAGCCTCCTCAGTGTCCCGCTGACTACCAAGCATGGCGTTCATGAACATTTCATCGGACATTGGAGGTGGTGGTGGTGGTTGCTCATTGTGATCACCCACGTTCTCACCCACGGTATTGTCTCCACTACCAGGTGCACTTGCGGAGGCAGTGGCAGTTGGAACGCGGTTACGGTTATTGTTGCCATGGGTGTTGGTTGTCATCTGCATAACGGGGTTGAACATGATCAGAAAGGTTGATGTGAAAGTTGTAACTGATACACAAGGTAACAAGGAATTTATAACCAAAAACTTCTTGCAAGCTCAACGAGATCCAACATGAAACAACACTAATACTTAAATTAATGCAACAAGCATAAATTTGTCCATACATCCATGACTGCCAGCATACATACACTGGACTTTCGATGTTCACATCCCATCAACAACAAAAGATCCCACACATCGGACCTCCATGAAACAAGATGGCGCGTACGCAAAAGAACACAAAAGAGGCGCCCTACTGCTAACGAAGCTAGCTAGCCTGTGAATACTCGTCAGCGTCGTCGTCAGCACTAGAAGCGTCTCCAACTGAGGATGCGTCTCCCATCTCGATGTCGGCGTCGAGGGCAGAGACGTCGTTGACACTGGACTCCTCGACGTTGTCGCCGACGATGCCTCCAAGCTCCATCTCAACTGCACCAGGGGCACATACGGAGGCACCCCATGGTACAAGGCATGGAACTCCTCGTGCAGGTTGGCGTTGGCTGCCTCTAGCGTTGTCACCTGCTGTTGTAGAAGGTTCCTCTCATCCCAGGCTTCATTCCTCTCCTGCACCAGCTGGGAGATCAGCTTGTCTGCCTCACCTGCAGCCCGAGTCATGTTCTGCACCAGGGTTGTGGCCTCCTCCTCTCTCCCCACAGCCAGGTCCATCTACAGAACCATGTTCTCCAGCTGCTCCTGAAGCCTCTCAACTAAGCGCACAAGCCTCTTCTCCTTCCTTGCTGCCCTCCTCTGGTCATCACCTCGCAGGGTGTCTAGCCTCATGTTGGTGAACTGCAGGCCATCATAGGTCCTCAGCAAAGCGAACATCGCGCTCATGGCGTGACTGTCACTGGCCTGGCCCTCCTATGGCCCTCTGACCAAGGCACTCCCCTCAGGCTGAACCCAGACGGAGTCCTTGGGGTCATCCCTAGGAAAAGCACCTGCCAGTGCAGCTGCCACCTCTCTGGGGAAGTCAGCCATCAGGCTCCTGACAACCTGAAGAGCTGCTCCCTCTGCTGCCTCTGCTGGTGACCGACCCTCGTACTCCAACTCCCATCCATCCCAGCCACGTGCACCCTCTAGTGGCTGCACATTAATCTGCACATCCACCAGGTGCTCCTCCTGTAGCTGGCGCTCACTCCAAGTGTACACCGGCTCCTGGCCCTCAACGTACCCCATGTTGTGGAGCACCCTCCAGAGCAAGGTGGGCATGCCAAACTCGCCCAAGAAGGTGTCCGAAAGACGGCGGTGCCTCAGGGCCAACTGGTGACGTGGTACTCTGCCGGTGGACTTGCGAGCGGTGGTCTTGGTGCGGGCCATCTGTTAGAAGGTGATTTCTGTGAGAACAGTGTCATAACTCAATTAAACGGGGAAGGAATTTAATTTAACTTGTAATTAAGGAAAGGGTAGAATTTATGCAATGATATGTCATGACATGATAAAATGATGCATGCACGTTCTTACGTTCTCACAACCTATGAAGGATCCCATAAGAACCCTTTCTATCGTTAGGTCGGTGGCATACATCGATCTCTCATTAAACGTAACTATGCGTACTACATGATAGCGCTGTTAGGTACCTGCAGAAGAATCATTTCATCCCAAAAGAACAATTCCAATGTAAAAAAATCACCGGACACTTCCCAATATGCACGAGGTACATATTAGTTAGTTACCAAAACCTTATGCACCAAGCTCGGAAAACCCACCCAGCAATTCATACATGCAGATATGTTTGCGTAAAGCTTGCATATCTTTAAGTAACCATATCACTCCCTAGACCAACGGTTGGAAAGTCATACTCTCACAACTCACAAATAGATTTAATACAAATTTCGAAACTTATACCGTTCTTCCAAAGACCGATACCCCTACACCTTTTAAAGATCCAGCATGAGCAAAACCCTGAACCAAGTTAGTACTTAATTAAGCGACCTGAACTAGTAACTGGGCATAAGGGAGATGACCTAGGCACACTTATAGTTCTGCTTTTCGAAATGGAAATGCACACGAAAACTTTTGGCAATTAGTTTGTATAAGAAAACTAAGTTTTTCTGGTTTGGAAATACAATGCAAATAGTAATCTACTGAACCATGCTTCGATACCAGCTGTAACAGAACCGTCCGAATTATAAGAGATCAAGTACTAAAGTAGCTGAATTAACTACCACTTAATAGCACTTGAGCCCATATAGTCCCGGGTAGTCTGTGAAATCTCGAAGGATTTCAAACATTTCCACAATACAGCCAAGATCGAGATAGTTCAGTAGCACCATTCACACGATATAAAGTTCAACATAATAAAATAGTATCGGAGTGCGAAGACTCAACAGTTATTACAAACCATTGTTCGAATTGAAAGAGAAGCGGAAGTTTTTTAACACGATAATCTCCAAAGTAGTTCTTAATAGAGTGCCAGACTAGGGACACATTCCGCAACAGTAAAAGAAGAGTCTGGAAGTGACCAAGCTCATGGTCTAGAATTCATCCCCAATGGGGTAGAGACAGTTAACACAATAACCATGCAGGAGTTGACCATCTGCAAAACAACATGGGATAAAACCCTGAGTACAATAAGGTACTCAGAAAAGACTTACCCACCATAAACGAAAATAAAGACTCCAAGGAGGATGAAGGCTTATCGTGGTTTAGCTGACTCATTTGCAGAAAAGCATGCGACTAACCTTTCAAGTTTTAGTAAAGATATAGAAACAAGCTTTTAGTAAATTTTACATGTCATCTACATTAGCCACTAGTCTATGCGGGACATGTTGGATTTAATCATACAAGAGGATCCATCATCATTCTAGGCTTTCCATAAACCAGATCACCAACATTAGTTTCATAGTCGTGTAAATGTTGTCATTGCCCTAGTCAAGTGTTCTCTAACCAGGAGCGATGGCGATTCGAATCGGATTCCTACTCAGCTGAGGGGGTATTCCCTACACAAACCACACTCACGCGCGTAGTGAGCTACAGGTCACCGAAGACACTATTCGGGTAAAGTCGTGGGATGAATAGGGACATGATACCCAGGGCCCACCCGAAAGCCAGCACGTGAGAAGGTCTTAGATCGTGCCCTGTGCCGAACCCCGCCTCGCACTAGTACGATGCGTCGCTGACCAAACCCGACTCGAATAGTGTACCGGCTTCACGGTCGGAACGAGTTATCCTTCCAGTTAAGTGCAGGGCATGCGTTCAACGTGACCAGAGGGACGACAACACGAACAGTCCTTAGTTGACACGGTCGAGTCACCCCCATCCAAAGTATAGGGAGTTTCCCACCGATCTTAGTTCCATTAACCATTCCGGCTATCATTCCGAGATAACCCAAATCATGTGATGAGGATATAACCTATATCTCGCGGGTAATGAAATCACCCGACTTCTACCGAACTAAGCCAACTAAGCAAGACTGCCGCGATCGAACTTTAGGTAACAAAGTAAAGGTATAGATAGGATAACAAGGTAATATGCATCAACGGTTGCACTCAACTCCTATACTTAATGCAACAATAAAGTGCGAATAATAAATGTTAGACTTTTGCAAACCGGGAGAATGCTCCGGGGCTTGCCTTGCTCAAAGATGCTGGCGACGTGGTTCGGGCACTCCTGCAGCTGGTCCTCCTCACCGGGATTCTCGGGCTGCACCTCCTGAGTGGTTGGCTCCTGCTCCTGAATCACGTTCTGTGGGTTCTTGTCCTGCAATCCTGTATGATGCGATGCGAGCATGTATAAGCATATATGAAGAACTGAGAACATGATGAGATGATATGAATGCAAAGTGCTGCATATAACAACTAATAATTATCCAACCAGCTAATCAACTTAAGCAAGCAAGGTTACACTAATAGCCTTCCTAATCATAGCAAGATAACAAATGAAATAGAGTTGCATTTTGAAAAGCATCAAACAGTTCAGCACATATTTTTATTAACTACTAATAAATACCAGGATACCTCAGGAAAAGTATCAAATATTTATATTGTATAAAACAATTATTAAAATTCATTAAAGTAGTTATTTAACACAATTTAAACCCTACACAGATTTGCTAAACAGTACATAGGGTAGTTCATAATTTCTATAGATAGATCTCTGTTACAGAAACCTAACAAAATAAGTTTCACATTTTTCAGAGCTATAAATAATTAATTATGCATTTCCCAAGTTTTAGCCTTAAACAAGATTAAATAAATCTATATAGAAAACTGATGCAATAAATCAAGCAAAATACACCAAAGTGTAGATCTGGACAAAAGAAACCTAACAAAACTAGTTTGGCATTTTTACCATTTTTCTATGAATTGATATGCATTTTACAAGATTCAAAAGAAATAAAGAAATTCATTTTCCTTTCAGATAAAACCCTAACTGCTACGCGCACCCGGGACACACACACAGACACACTCACGGTGGGCGACAGGTGGGGCCTTGGGCCCACGCGTCAGCTACACACACGCAATATTTTAATTAAAGCTAAATCACTTCAAATTTCAAAAATTTAAACTTATTTTCATATCTCAATAAAACATGATATTCTAGGTTGCAATTATCATGATGGTTTAAGATTAAACATATTAATCAAACAAGAATCAAGCAAGAACAATGTCACATGAAATAATGGTGCTATGCATGCATGTTTTCTGGAATGAAATGCTTTGGGTTTAATTAAGAATGGTTTAATTATGCTTAACACTCGAGGTGTTACAATGAAGACTCCGAAGGAAAGCAAAGTCAAAATATTGTATTTCTTCCTTTAATATTTTGTGGTTGTGTCCTCTTAGGACTTATGTCTATAAACCCTTGGCTATTGTAAAAAGGGTTCACAACCAAATCAATACAACCGGCCCTGTGCCAACTTCGAGTCCTTTTGTCGTGTCGTCGAGTTCTTCGAGAGGAATCATCGATCTGTCGACCTCCGTAAGTCTTGGCAACCTTGTTATCATTTCTAGTATCATGCGGTGGATTTAGATGTTGATGCAAGTAGTCTTGTTTATTGTCAATGATCGTGCGGCAGATCCTTGATTGATGATCAAGAAGTCTTTACTTATGTTTTGTTTACAAGTAAATACCGTACGACAAGTGTTTGCTCGATACGCTTAGCATAAGCAAGATAGTTATCGGCTCTCGTAGATTTGGCAAGATCTATTGGATTCATTAAGTTATCGTGTTGCATGTTTTAGATAATCTTTACATATTTGCAAACACTCTTTTGCCCAATTTAGATTGATGAGGTTCGACTTTCCTTTTTCCATCATAGATCTATTCATGTTTTAACAATTCAACACTTTCACGCTGATTCCACAGTTAGATCTTATGTTTCATAATAGCCGAATCAAGTTCAATCTAGATTGTTACGTGTTGCGGGTTCATGCATGTTATTTCACGTTTGAGTCTTAATAAAGCTAAGTGTCGTGCGGCAGGCGCAAGCTTAGATTGGTTTGATCGTGTTTTTTCTTACATGTTTCCTTCATCATGGATCCCAACTCGGTCAAATTGCCGAGCTTGGTCATGCTTTAACTTTTGGATATTTGGTTCATTCATACGTACTTTTTCCCATGCATGCATATTCAGCAATCAATGTGCCACGTGCTCTTTGCTTTAGCCGAATAATCTGGATATACTCTGTTGGCAGATAGCTTTTATAGTTGTATGTCGTCGTAAGTGGCTTCAGGGTCGTACATATGTAACTGTCTGGTTTTATCCGGCATGTTCCAGTTTATATCTAATGATTTTCATCCCTTGTTAGTTTCAGGTCAAACTGACTGACACGTTTTTGGTTCTTGAAGCACTCGAGCACCCGATTGAAGCCACACTTTCCGGTTTGCTATGTGTGAGACACAGTACGTCACTTTTTGTGTCAACACCAACTCAAGATCAACAAGAGGCTAGTTCATCATCTCAATCCAATGACCATTCAAGTACAAGCAATCAACTTCCAACACTCCAACCTACATCTATTGTAAGGGATCATCCTTTAGATCATATTATTGGAGATATTACAAGAGGTGTACAAACAAGATCAAGATTGACTTCATTTTGTGAACACTACTCATTTGTATCATCTATTGAGCCAACCAAGATTGAAGAAGCTTTGCAAGATATTGATTAGGTGAATGCTATGCATGACGAGCTCGACAACTTCACTAGAAATCAAGTTTGAGAACTAGTTGAGATACCAAAGAATCACAATGTTATTGGCACTAGATGGGTCTTTCGCAACAAACAAGATCAAGATGGAATAGTGGTAAGAAACAAAGCAAGACTAGTTTCACAAGGTTACACTCAAGTAGAGGGTCTTGACTTTGAAGAAACTTATGCACCGATGGCAAGGCTAGAAGCAATAAGGATTCTATTGGCTTATGCTTGTGCTCACAACATCAAGTTCTATCAAATGGATGTAAAGAGTGCATTTCTTAATGGATACATCAATGAATTGGTATATGTTGAACAACCACCCGGTTTTGAAGATGATAAGAAACCCAACCATGTGTACAAGCTAAGAAAGGCATTGTATGGCTTGAAGCAAACACCTAGAGCATGGTATGAGAGGTCGAGGGACTTTCTCCTCTCTAAGGGATTCATCATGGGCAAGGTTGATACTACCCTATTCACCAAGAAGATTGGGAAGGACTTGTTTGTGTTACAAATCTGTGTGGATGACATTATCTTTGGATCAACTAATCAAGAGTTTTGTGAAGAGTTTGACAACATGATGGCTAATGAGTTTGAGATGTCTATGTTTGGAGAGCTTAGTTACTTCCTTGGTCTTCAAGTCATGCAAATGAAGAATGAGACTTTTGTTAGTCAAGGGAAGTACGTTAAGGACATGCTCAAGAAGTTCAATTTAGATGAAACAAAGTCTATTAGTACACCAATAGGAACAAATGAACATTTGGATTGTGATCTCAGAAGCTATCATGCATATGACACTCAAACATTTACCTCATACATTGTTTATCTTGATGCCAAGCTCAAATATAACATTGCAAATGTTTTTTTTAGAATTCTAAAATTTGAAACTCTTAGGAAGAAATGGCTAAAAAACCAAATGATATGAAGGTGCATAAATAGGGTAAAAGCAGCTGTCAAAATAAGCTGGTCTGATCCAGCTTCTGCTTATTAGTACAAATGAGTGTTGTGGGAATAAACGTAGCCAAAATAAGCTGCTGAAAAATGTTGTGTTTAGCTATTCTTTCCAGCTTATTTTGGTTATAAGCAGCTTATAAGCTGTACCAAGGTCGAAACCATCCAGAAGACTGGCATTTGGAAAACCGCGTAAATGACAAAGAAAAGTTTTTTTTTTTAAAAAAAAACTCGAATAGTCGAATTCTGCAACACTGGCTCCTCTCAGGCGCACCCCGACATCACCTTCACCCCAGCACGACCTCCTTCCTTGAAGCCGTCAGCACAGCACCCAAACCTCGCCTCTCCCAACTCCGGCGCATCCATTCCGCCGCTGCTGGAGTAGTGCTCGATCCGGCCATGGATGACTCTGTCCTTTTCAATGACCTCAGTCCCTCCAAGCCCCCGTTGGCCTCTTTCTACGACGATATGTTCGACTCCTACTTCAACCACGCGGACGAGGTCCCCGAGCCCTCGCCTAAGGCTTCTTCCTCGCCGTCGACGCCGCCGCCCGTGTTCGACAAGCCGGTATTCGACGAAGATCCTGACACGGCCGATCCATTCGACACGATCCCCTTGTTTGGAGGCGGCAGTGGCGGGGAAGGGGAGGACTTCCACGGTGGCGTCGGGAGTGCGGCAAAGCCGGAGAGGAGGGAGTCGGAGGCGGTGGGTTTTGATGAAGACTTCCCTGGGTTGGGCGGAAGCACCAATTCGACGGAGGAACCGGTCAGGGAGGTGGAGCCGGACCGTCAGCCGGTGGGGTTGGACGACGATTTGATCCCTGGATTTGATGGGAGCATGAAGCCGACGCCACAAATGGAGCCTGAGACTGTGGCATTTGATGATGGTGTGATCCCTGACTTTGGTGGAGGCACGAGCCATCCCTATTCGGCAAGGTCTGAGAGTCTTCTAATTCAAAATTTCCATTTAGCTTGCATTTATCTATGAATTTTCTGCATAAGTAAATTATTATTTAGAACGTCAGGTTGGATTGGTAAGGTTTTAGTTGTGTTGTTACACCCATTGAATTGACAAATTATGCTCCATCCTGGGTAAGCTAGATTCTGGAAATGAAGTCCTGTCCAAGTTTTTTTAAAGTTTTGGACTTTTGGTGCTTGGATTCTGGGTCCTTGTGATGCAATGCAACCGAAGCATCATTTCAAACGGCAGGAAAGAATGGGAAAAGCAAGCCATAATGACGTGGATGAAAGATTTCAAGTGAATAACTGCAAGAGAAAACATGAAAACTTATAGTTGAAGTATGGCTCCCCTTGCCCCCCCCCCCCCCCCCCCAACCCTATTCCTCTGCACGCAAGATGGGTAAAGATATTATGTTCATTTAATAGCACCAATTTTGGAAACAGTTAAGGCCAATCTCAATGAGGATTTCATGCCCCAGTGTCCAATGCATTAATATTTTGGAAACAATGCACAGTAGTTTCATCCTCATGAAACTATCTCTGCTTCCATGAAACTTTCACTGTCTCTCTCTTTATCAATACGTTACCACATCAGCATATTTAATGCCATGAAACTCAGATGAAACCCCACTGAGACTGGCCTTAGAGAGATTCTGTGTTGAATTTGCCCATTGGTTTGAGGGTTTGTTTGCTGGTATGTTCTCTTGACGTTGACTTGATATTTATTGTTTTCTAATATAATTTCTAGGCATCTTACATTTTCAGAACTTTTGGGAACATTATGAGTTCTGCCTTTTGCAGTAACGAGCGTTCTTGTTCTAGTTCCTATGATAGATTGAATCTAGGCTAATCACTTGAGACTCTGAACTGACATGTCATATTTCTTCCATTATATCCATTATTAGAATATTGATTGGTTGGATGCTTTGTGCACCATTAAAGATGATTTATGTATGAGAATATGAGACCTTCAAATGTCTGTGCCTTATGTATCATACTTTATTTGAAGAAGTTGAAGGTGCAATTTAGTGCATATCAGAAAATTGTATGTGGCAACAGTGGCATCCTGTATCTAACTAAAAGTTGGAACTGGAGGAAAACTTTTTATTCTCCTATCGTTGCTCATTAGCTACCTTTGTAGCAATGAACCCTTGGTAAAATATTGTATTTTACTTGCCTGTTTTAGTTCTGGTTTGGAAGTGAGTAGCTCGCTAAATGCATCATAACTTCATGATTGTGCTAATGCAAGTTCACTTTCGAAGCTTCAATTACTCTCCTATCTGGGTTTTCCCCTTCTGGTGGTTCCTGTCGATAAGTGATGTATTCTGTTGACCTGTCTAATTTCTATCACTTTGATTTTAATCATTGACAGCATATATAACTGCTTGTGGGAACAGTAATAATCAAATGCAATATAGTTGTCTTTGTGATAACCATATGAGTTATTCTTCTCTTGTTTGGTGACCAGCTGTGACTGAAATATATACAGGGAGGAACCTATAATGAGACAAGAAAGTGAATCAATTTCATCCAGCAAAATGAGTGTGAGCACGCCAGAAGATCCTTTCGTCATTTTAGGTGGTTCACACAAATCAGGATATTCATCTTTTGGATTGTTTTCAGATCTTCTGAATAACATCGGCATGCCTGTGAAGGAAGGGAACACAAAGGTTGATGCACCTGATAATACCAGTGAGATATTTCAGGGGTCTGATATCTTTACTGACTTTCCAAAAGCCATTCCACCCTTTTCGTTCACTCCTGAAAACCAGAGTGATACAAATGAAAGGAGATATGCTGAAAACATAAATAGTATGAGTCACTCCAATCAGGTGCCTCAGGAGAAGCCAGTCCAACGAGCTTCAACAGAAGCACCTGATGATAAATTATTTGAGATGAACTTCCCTGAAGCATCTGTTATCCATGAAGTACCTGTTACCACTGGTTTTCAGACATTAAACCCATTTGCTGGGGAAGACGATTTGTTAGAGGCAAATCAATCTTCACAGAGGCCTAATGATGTGTGGGTAACTGTTTCTGATATTGCTCTAGTGACACTACCTACAAGTGCACCGCCTCCTTCACGGCCTCCACCTCCACTTGCTACTAAGAAATCACCTACTGAATCTGTAACTAGTGAAGCTTATGCCCATCATCGTAATCAAGGTTACCATTACTCCGCATGTTCAAATACTTCTAAAACATCCCAAATTGATGAATTGGAAGATTTTTTCATGGCAAAGCCTGCTTCTTTTGCCAATGGTCATCCACAAGTTCTAAAGCATGAAGGAAACAGACATGATCCATCTGCAGCTACTGCAAGTTTCATGGACTGGACTGAGATGGGACACTCTAAAGGGGGCAACCAAGGGGCATTTGATTCTATGTTCACTAGCAATCAATATAGACAGCCAGAAATAGATGAGAAAGCAGAGGTATGTGCTCATGAAATGGAAACTACAGATGAAGAAGAGAGATTAGAGAATGAACGAATACAAAGAGAACATAAAGAGGAGCAAAGAAGAGCAGAAAGGGAGAGGGAAGAACAGCTTGAGAGGGAAAGGGAAAAGGCGAGACAAGATGAGCAGAGGAGGCGTGAAAGAGAGAGAGAGGCCAGGCAGGCTGTAGATAAGGCTGTACGGGAAGCACGCGAAAGAGCAGCTGCTGAAGCACGCACACAAGCTGAGAAGGAGGCTCGTCAAAGAGCAGAGCGAGCTGCTGTATGGAAAGCAGCAACAGAAGCTCGTGGGAGAGCTGCAGTTGAGGCACGGGAAAGAGCTGCAAAGGCTGCTGCAGAAGCTAAGGAAAGAGAAGCAGCAGAGGCTAGAGAAAGGACTGCAGCTGAATCAAGGGAAAGGGATGCCAAAGTTGCTGCAGAAGCAAGGGGAAGAGCTGCCAGGTCTGCTGCTGAAGCTAGAGAAAAGGAAGCAGCAGAATTTCAGGAGAAAGCTGCTGCAGAAGCTCGGGCAAAAGCTGAGCGAGCTGCTGTTGAGAAAGCTGCAGCAGAAGCACGAAGGAGGGCTGAAAGAGCAGCTTTTGAGAGGGTTGCTGCTGAAGCTCGGCAAAGGGCTGCTAATGAAGCTAGAGAAAGGGCTGCAGCTGAAGCACGGGCAAGAGAAAATCAGCAAAGGAGAGAAACAGCAGAACCTGATCTTGAGTCATTCTTTGGCATGCCTTCTAGATCAAGCAGTGTACCAAGATCATACAACAACACAACAATGGTGAGAACTGAGCAACTGCATGAATTATTTTGTAGGAAATTTTCTATTTAACTTTGTTTTCTTTGATACTCTTAAAATTTTCAGAATCCTTTTGATGTTCACCCTCATGGCAATGCTGACTCTGGTGGTGTAAGGAGGACATCTTCGGATTCAACTTCTTCCTTTACTCAGCCTTCATCAAGCAATCTTATGGATGGCCTGTATTCTATATTTGGAGGTACTATTTAGTATTTGAACGATATTATTATTATTAGCAGTGTTTCTAAGCTATCTTAGAAACTAATTTGCGCAAATCAATTATAGCACATGTTGATTAAAGATGCCAATCAATGTTCCTAGTAGTGGAGGCACTACCTTTGCTCACTTTGAGTTTATGAAGCACTAACCTTGTTTAATATTTTTCACATATAGCACCTTCATCATCTGTTGTATTTCAAAAAGTGGATGGAGAGAGTGAAGAAAGAAGGAAGGCAAGACTGGAACGACACCAAAGAACAATGGAGCGTGCGGTATGCTAACTTATACTCAATCTGCAACCACCTGTCATTTAGTAACTATAAAAGTAACATATTGATTTCAAAAGGCAACTATATCTGTTCATATGATATTTTTCAGGAAAAAGCTCTTGCTGAGAAGAATGAGCGTGACTTGCAAGCTCAGCGGGAGCAGGAAGAGCGACATGTAAGCTCTGTATCTTATTATCATAGTGATTCTGGGCTTTAAGTAGACAAATGAATTAGACAGCTTGTTTTTTTTTGAGGTAATGTGGTTTCTCTTTTCAGAGAATTGGTGAATCATTTGATTTTGAGATAAAGAGGTGGGCTGTTGGCAAAGAAGGCAACCTACGGGCCTTGCTATCAACATTACAATATGTTAGTAACCTCTTTCTAGTGTAGATATATGATTTTCTGTCCGTTTTTCCTTAGAAATAAGTTTTCTGATTGCAGCTGTGGGATGTTGGATGAAAGTCATTCCAAGAATTTTGAAAAGTCAAAACATCTCAAGTTTGACCAAACTTATATGATAATATCATATAATAACATTTATGATGCTAATTAAGTATCATTAGATTCTTCATCAAATATATTTTCATAGTATATCTATTTTATGTCACAAATCTTTATAACTTTTGTATAATTTTGGTCAAACTTGAGATGTTTTGACTCTCCAAGATTCTTGGAATAACTTACAATTTGGAAAACGGAGGGAGTATTGTCTAACTTAAATGGGGTGCTAGTGCTCATTAGGGAGAAATTACACCTTCAGTGTTTGGCTGGGGCTCGAGGAGTTTCTCATCTCCTTGCCCCCTTGCACCAGGTGACAATTGATTTTTTAGTTGAGGTTGTTTTTCTAGTGGAAAGCATGTATAAGTGTTGTGTGGTGTTTGTATGGGTTCTAAATCCTTTCATTTCTCTTAATATAATGATACCCAACTCTCCTGTGTGTTTGAATAAAACATTGTTATAGGCTCCTAGACATATCTGTTGTTAAGTTCCAGTAGTTATTTTCTTTGCAATAAAGGCACTCATGGAAAAACATTGTTATAGTCAGTCTAATCTTTTGGGCACATGGAATGAGGTAGTGTATACTAGGAGATAGTTAATATATGCTTTTAGTATTAGACTCATAATAGGGTTGACCATATTTTCCCCTCCAAATTGTTCAAATGATCACTGGCAAATCAGGCCAGTGGCCTGGTGAATATGATCCTGGGTGTCAAATGTAGGGATGGCAGTGGGTCGGGTAAGGTGCGGGTGGAGTAAATACCTGCCCGTGATAAATTGCCTCAGGCAAAATTCCATACCCGCGGATAAGATTTTGTACCTGTACCTGCACACGTCGCGTACGATACCTGCCGGTATCCGCACCCGCAAGATTGATTATCAGTATAATTGGAATTCTTTGTATTTTTAGCACTAATGGGTGAAGTGACACACCTGGACCCATACCCGCGGGTAGAATCTTGTATCCCTACCCGTGGGTAGATTCTGTACCCACACTCACACCCATAGGTAACGATATCCGTGGGTAGGATTGCCACCCCTACAAATGCCTTTGCGAAACTTTTCAAATTGGTTTTGAAAGTCCCTAGCTCATACTCCTTCCATTTTAAGATACAATGGAGTGAAGCCTTTTATTTTGCATATGCATTAAGAAGGTAAAAATCTGGAAGAGAGACAGAAGGCTATAGACTATGCTACCATACTAATAGACATGTTTAATAGCTCAAATTTCTCTGGCGTCTAGCTTGGCAGGGGGTAATACGTGTGCAGCTTGGTTACTCCTAGAATCACTACCAAGGCCTTACCCCTTTTTAAAACTGGATGTCTCTTAGATAGCATCATCCATGATTGAACTCTGCTGAAATACTTTGTGTTTGTGGCCAATTTTTAAATCATCTTTTATTCTTTTTTTCATGTGCCTGTTGAGAATTCCCACAGTAAAAGAGTGTATTGAAATTTTAATAACAGAAACAAAATGCAAGTGTGGCCATGCTGTGGCTAGGTTATATATACATCTCTTGGTTAGTAAGGTGAGAATTAGTCTGCATAAGAATGTATTGTCCGTCTATAGTATCATGTCTATTTGACGCAAGCATTATATATTATTCTGAAGCATGGAAGACTACATCGATATTATCTCCTAGGAATAGAGAACACCAGTTGACGTCTAGATGTTTCTTTTCGAGCAAAATGCATGGGCGGTCCTCGAAGTTGGCAAGAGGTGTCATCTAGGTCCCTCTACTTTCAAAATGCCAATTCTGGGTCCATAAACTTGGTTTCGGGTGTCATCAAGGTCCAAATAGATCCAAGCGAGCTTGGATGAAGACAAACTTTATATCAAAATTGTAGCTCTCAACACGATCTACAACTTTGTAGTTGAAAGTTTTTGAATTGAAACTGTTTAGGGTCCCAAAATACTATTGTAAGTGCGCAAATTTTGAAATTTTAAATTTAAAATTATCCAACAATCTCGGATGTTGACATCATCTATATAAAAGTTATAGTTATCAAAACAATATATAACTTTATAGTTGAAAAGTTTTTTATTTGAACTCGTTTGGTATCTCAAATATGTGTTTTAAGTTTTTTATTCAAAATTTATAAACTTAGAACACATATTTGGGGCACTAAATGACTTCAAATAGAAAAAGTTTTAAGTACAATATTTTATATTTTATTGATAACTATAACTTTCATATAGATGATGTCAGCATCCAAGATTGGATAATTTTAAATTTTAAATTTCAAAATTTGTGCACTTATAATAGTATTTTGGGACCCTAAACAGTTTCAATTCAAAAACTTTTCAACTACAGAATTGTAGGTCGAGGGATACAATTTTTATATAAAGTTTGTCTTCATCCGAGCTCGTTTGGATCCATTTGGACCTGGATGACACCCGAAGCCAAGTTCATGGACCCATAATTGACATTTTGAAAGTAGAGGGACCTAGATGACACCTCTTGCCAACTTCGAGGACCGTCCATGCATTTTGCTCTTTCTTTTGTTTTCTCATGAAAAGTTTTATGCTGTAATTTAAATAAATTCTTACATGGGGTGAATGATCTACTGTGGACGACTAAAATTTGTATAATGTAGCATAAATTAATCATTGTGCCTACAGTATAGAAAATAGCTGGTTAAGTAAGTATAATAAACAAAGTGGTGATCTGATGTTCACTGCGAGGATAATTTCAAAATAATCGTCTCATGGGGTGGATGCTGTTTAGGTTGCAACCTTTTCTATTATACATTGTGCTACAAAATCTCGTTTTGTTTTATATTTTGGAAAGATGCTTAAGTATGTCTATTAAGTGCTAGAAAATTGGATTTTCTAGCCTTTTGTTACTAATTCATCTTGTTTAATTGTGCAGATTCTTTGGCCTGAATGTGGTTGGCGACCTATATCATTGACTGATCTGATTACAGCAGCATCTGTCAAGAAAGAATACAGGAAAGCAACATTGTGCATCCATCCTGATAAAGTGCAGCAGAAGGGGGCAAATCTTCAACAGAAATACATTGCAGAAAAGGTATTCGACCTTCTGAAGGTATGGCTACTCAATGTCATTCTAGACTTGGTCTATTACCTTACCTGTTCAATTCAGTTTTCCCAACATTTCAGCTACAGAAGCTCATTGCTGCTGCTGCTGCTGCGCTTCTAATGCATTGTTAGTTTGTACAGTACTAAACCTTTTTCACGATTGGCATTCTTAGTGTTATAAAAAATCTGACGACTCGCAAGCAATGGTTTTATTCTGTTAGACCTTTGCTTACACACTTCTGTGATGCAAACAGGAAGCCTGGAACAAATTCAACTCAGAAGAACTCTTCTAACATCTTGTTTAGGAAACATGTTGATCATTTATATATCGCAAAACAAGTATTGGGAAGGACAGAACGGCAAGCTATGTTAGATATTTTTTTTCTTTTCTTTTCTATCATATATACTTTTGTCGTGTTTGTCTTATTTCCTTGTTGCTGATTTCTTGCTTGCTTTATTTATTGACATCTGTACCCTTATTTTTGTCATGTAACTTTGTATATGTTATTCTATGGGTAGTGTAAGTAAACATGTACTTGTTGAGAAACAATCCTGTAAATAGTGACGCAAGTGGAAAATTCCATTTTTGACTAGCATTTACCACGTAGATGCCTCGACTTCCTTTGGGTAAATTTATATCCGTTCTGATTTCTGTAGTAACTAGAAAAACTGCGCGCCTTTGCTGCGCATCTTGACCATCCTTAGCTTTTTTTTTCTTTCTCTCTTTTATTCTTTATACAATACATTAGTGATATTTTTTGTGTTAATTGAAAATCATTATTTACCCATGGTTGTATATGTCAATCGCTTTTACGAATTGTTTACGGTAGTGTTTATTTGTGATGATAATAATTTTTTTAAGTTTTAATAGGTTTGTTGTTGCACTTGGTATATATTTTGAACACTCCATTATTTTGAAGATATTATTTAAATAATATTTTACTCTTATTATTGAAATTGAACTATCATATTTTTTTGGCTATTTTTTTATGGAGAAAGAAGGGATAAATGCATTTATTAAGAACGGAGGAGCATCTTTTCATGAAAGCTTAATGTAATTGTGAAATAAGGAAATGCGACATCGAAATATGAAATTTTACAGTACATATAAGCGACATGAGGAGTTCTAAATAACTCGATTTTCTATTTTTTATCTTTATTTGATTTTCATATTTATCGTTAAAAATAAAGGCAAACATGTACAATAATAAATTTCTACTAAAACATGTTTTATTATTGATCTATTTAATATATCGAGGATTTCGAACAAATTTATTTTCTATTTTATGATTGTTTGGTGATTTAATACGAATTTTTAAAGTTCTAGCAAATTTATTCAGAAAAGAAAGATCAATAGATAAGGAAAAACAATATCTTGCCGATTTCAGCCCACTAAGACCCATGGAGCTGGAGCAAGCTGGCCCATAAAAGGCAAAGACCTGTAGTGCGAGTTGATTCCAGTAAAGTTTGAGGGTTTTTTCTGAAAAATATCCTGAGAGAGGAGGTCGGACTGCGGGTTGATTTACTGAAGTTTGAGGGGTTGTTTTACAAAATAGCTTAAGTTCGCAATATCTGGACCGTCCGCTCGCCCGATCGGACGACCGGGAAAAGCGGGCGACGTGGCCACGCTCTCCCGCCGGAGTCGCCCCTGCAGATTCGTGTTTAGAAGATTGGCACAGTATAACTTATGTAGTCTTCACCGTCAATCTTGGATACTCCAATATTTTGAGAGGAATTTTGAATAACATCGTTGTACTTTGGTAAACTCTTTTTCTTTGCCATAATTCATGTTCCCAAGGGTTTTTTTTATCCTTTCAACTGGTGTTGATTCGATAGGTTTTTTTTTGTTTGCTTTGCTTTGGGAATGCAGAGGTTGAGGCACCACTTATGACTGTAAATCTGTAACGAAGAAAGGGAGAAGAGCAGGTACTGATTATAAGGTGTTCAACTCCAATTTCTTGGTACAGTGTGTGGAACCAGAGTTGGTGAAGCAAATGAGAATTTTCTATTTGACACAAGAAATAATGCTGCTTTACACTGAACCTCAAATTATTTCCTATATGTCCTCCAATTGAGTTTTTCTTTCCCATTTGACATTTCTAGGCGAGAAGTTTGTTTTACCCCTAGTAGAAGTTTGTTTTTCCCATTTCAAAACATCTGTCTCATGAGAAATGTCAAATAGAAAAGAAAAAACTCGACTTGAGGACAATGTCGATGGGATATCTTATAGGGTACCCATAGACCGACTTACCGAAGCCTTGGCCTCCTTCACTCGACCCACGAAGGAAGACAAACACACAAAATCGGATTCTACTCGGTAACGATGACAAGACTGAAGCATAGCTTAGGACTCTGAGTTTGTAACCGAGTAGGACTAGAAGCAACCCTCGGCTAGATCCTGAACCATAAAGGGCTGGTGAGGGTATCACCCAAAAACATCGGAACATACTACGTAACACCCGATACGTAGAGCGATATGCAACACCTTTATTACGAGATCAGAGCAATAACAAACGACCTAACTAGACGTAGTGTCCCTACCTCCAACCACCAAGGTTTCACTATTCGCCGAGGCACGAACAACTGTCTTGGGTAACGCCGTGGCAGGCTATCGGTGGTAAAACATCGACAGCTGGTGCGCCAGGTAGGGGTTTTCGGCGAATTTTTTCTCGAAAGCTCGGTGGACCGTGACCTCAAGACGATGAAATCAACAAAATCAACGTTTTTCTTCGGATCATGGATCTGCGAGATCAACGACGATGGGAAGCTTCGAAGCCGACTCCGAGAAGGAGTCAACAAAAAGATTGAACAAGATCTTTGAGAACTGAATCAAAAGACCAAAGACCTCACAATTTTGAAACCGATCAAGACAACAGAAGAAGACAGATACTAGATCGACTCGGAGAAGGAGACGTCACCGAATACTGACTCCAAGTCGAACACGGAAAGACTAAACACAAACCTAGTTGAAATACGCAACCGAACCTTAGTCACAAACAAAAACAACTCGGAAATAGTCAAGTACCCGGTTCCGTATGGACTATACAACTCCACATATACGCACGAAAGACTTCTTCAGAAGAGAATGACAAGGAGCATAATTCTGAAAGGCGCCCAAAAAGGGATGATAATGTCAACAACTCTAGAGGGATGCATCGTGCATTGGCCAAACACCCAAACCACTCTGAAAATACAAACCCAAGATTAAGACCTACCTTTCCAAGTAGGAAAAGAACTCGAAACTTATAAAGAACTATCGTGCAAGCCAAGAAAGAAGAACCAGCGAGCAAAAAGAACTCGAAGAGCACACACTATATTCATGGCGGAGCTAGAACCCTACTTAGAACCACCACAAATACCCGACTTGAAATCATCAGATGAATCAGAAGGAGATATCTCAGACGATGAGGAAGCCGACGACAATGAAACCAACGATCACAAAGCTGCAAGGCTAAAGAAGAACAAAGCTAGAGCAGGAAGAAGAAATCGGACCGTCCAAAGAAAGCAAATATGGAACAGATACAAAGCAGAGTTGACAGAATACAACAGGAAGAAGGCGGAAAGAGAATCCATGAAAAATACAAAGAAAGAAAGAATCGAAGAACTAACAAAAGAGCTAAATATCCTCACTAAAGAAGAAAGAATCACAGATGAGCCGAATAAAGAAGACGGAGACCCCAATAAACAACCCGACAGTGATACACCCAAAGAAGGACAAGGGGAACAACAAGATGAACAACCCCTCAAGAAGTCAATATTCCACAGATTGGGAAAAACAGAGGTACCACAACCATCGGAGAAACATGAACGACATCTTGGACTAATAAAACAAAACGACCCAGATTGGGGCCAGCGCTACTCAGAAGACTACGAAGAATCCGAATACAGAGGAGACAGGGATTATTACAGAAGGGACTAGTCACCTGACTTCAATAGAACAGAACAATACGACAGATTCCCATTTTTGCAGGGAGACTACAAACATTAAAACCACCACCCAAAAATACTTATGAGAACTGGTCTCAAAAGTGCTTCATCAAGTTCCCTGTGTCATTACGAAACCAACGCAACAAACGGAACTCAATTCGAAGTCCGGACGAGGGAGAAACGACCAAAACAGCGACGAAGAAAATCCTAAAAACCTTGCTGGAAGGGCGACGGACGCTGACAGAGGGCGACAGACTGAATCCGATGGGCGATGGACGCTGGTCCGATAGGAGCGTTCGACGCTAAAAAAACAGCCCGAAACAGCCCCAGCGACGGACGGTCGCAACGGATGCTGTCGTCAGCATTATGTAGCGTCCGGCGCCTCCGACGGACCGTCCGACGCCAAACTCTGGAGCGTCCTACGCTCCCGAAATCTGCACAGTGAACCCAAAAATCATTTTCTCTCCTCCAAATCTTCCCAAAACTCAACCAAATGAACTCCAACTGCAACCAAATTTTGTAGGCATAATCCTTGTGCAGTTGGGGAGCTATCCCAAAGAAATCATCGCTCAATTTGGAGAGGATAAACGGGAACACTCGGATTTGGGGGAGAAAAGGCAAAACGGAGAACGCCGCAAAGAAATCACCCGATCTGTGTGCTCGTGAGGTTTTAGGAAAATTTCTTCGGTGCAAAGTTGCTCCTCACAAGTACCAAGAACTTGGTTCAAACGGATTTGCAAGAGCTACTCCCTACAAAGATATTTCATCTCGGAATAAGAGAGAGCAAAAGCAAAAATGAAGAACACAAGCAAAAACGCGAGACACGATCAAGTAAACAACGCCGCCATGGCTTACGGAGGTTACGACCTCTGATTCCTCGCAACAAATTCAAGTTCTTACAGAGGTTGGTGAAATCAACCTAGGGATCTCATGAACTAGAGAGAGGGTAGAGAGAGAGAGATGGGGCAAATGATTAGGGTTCAAGAGATGGGATGAGGGATACCCCTTCACCCCCTACTTATCGGACTTTGGTTATTTCCCAAAGACTCCCTAGATACATTGAGTGAACTACCTAGCCTAAGCATTGCAGTCCAAGCTCCGGAAAATATCTCCCGCATTTTGAATGGACGGGCCCGCTTCCCGCCGGGAGTTGCCGTTGCCTCGACGCAACCTCCAGGATTCCGCCACATGCCATCCCCGCTTCCTCGGAAGCTCCGCCTAGGTTTTGAGGCCCAAACCCAGGAAACCCTCCACCGGTAGCTTTGGGCTCAACTACCGAACCCCGAGTTTTGAGGCCCAAACTCGAAAACCGTCCTCGGATGGTTTTGAGGCCCAAACCACCAAACCGCTCGACTCGAGCCACCTTGTCCTCGCCTGGTCAGACTCCGAGTCCCATGAGCCTCAGCTCGACCCGCTCGTCCACCGTCTTGACTCGGTCAACTCGGCCTACCTCCATGTCTTCTCCCACTTGCCGGTGCCAAGTACTAGCCACCACAGCTAGTCCGCCGGCGCCCATGGTCCCTCAGTCTGAGCCCCGCTTCCGCCCTTCACCGCTCTCAGTCCATCGGCACGGCAAGTCTCTACTCGACCTTCTCCACACCATTGACCACTGTCACTAGGCATAGCTCCTGCACACCACAAGCCGATAGACAGGCACACATTTGTTTTCGCAAAGGGTTAGAATCAAGCCACTCAAACTGAACCGCTCAAGTGTTGGGCAATCACTCATCACAAAACTGAACTACATGGGTACTTAGCCACCATATGTTCGCAAATCTAGGCTAAGTCTAAGGTCAAACATGAAATTTGAATAAAAAAGTTAAAACATGTAGATTTTAGTTCTAATTTGGATTAAGAACAAAGTCATTGTTGGCACAAATTATGACCATCTTTTACATATCCAAAATGTTGCCACCAATCCAAGGATCAAGGATAAACAAATAAATCATAAGCACATTTTATCAAATAACCAGTTCCACATGTCCATGAGTGTTTGAGTGCAGGAATGAACAAATGAAGCAAATGAGAGCCAGTGGGACCCACATAGGGTGTCAGCCGACCACCCTATGGGCCCACCTGGCTCCCCTCTTGGCCATGATCCAAGAGAGGCACTCAAGAGTGATTTCCAACCTATGGATCACTCTGTGTTTCCTCTCAACGGCTCATAAGCAAAGCACAAGGATTCATGGACCCACACCAAGGAGATAAACGTGACAACCACCACAGAACCAACAATCAACACCTATGACGAGTAGGGCCAGCACCAGGGAGCAAGAGGTGGGCTAGGCACCCCCAAGGGGGGGTCGGCCGAACCACCATGTGGCCCATCAGCCCCCCACTTGGTCCCTGACCAGTGGGGCCACCTCCAGGAAGACAGAGGAGGGACCACTGGCCATAGGGGTAGGCCGAACCACCCCTAGGTCGGTTGGGTCCCCCCAACCTCCATACTCCTCCCCCACGTGTTGGATCACCACCATCCATGCCTTGGTCAATTTCTAAGTCGGTTGGATCCAAGGGTGGAGGATGGAAGGCCCTAGATTGCTGACGTGGTGCCGAAGTAGCCCCTACTCCATCCTCCACTATAAATAGAGGGTCACACCCCCTCTCTAAACATGAAGAAGAAGCCTACAAGATCTATTCCTTAGATTGTTCTAGGAGTTAGTCTAGAGTGGGAGTTAGAGTTGAGTCGAGCTGTGCTCGAGATTTCCGGAGTTGTCTTCTGGAGAGTCTGGTATAGCTCTTGTATCTTTCCTTCTTTGTAAGACTTTACCTTTATCAATATATATCTTTCTCTTTAGTTTACTTAGTATTTACTTTGAGCATTTCTATACTAGATATAGTCTTGCTATATGCTTTTGCTCTTTAATAGCCTTCACACCCATAGTCTGTGATCCTTGTGACCTTTCCTATATGCGATCATTGCCTATCATAGGGTACTTTGGTTATTAATCCAAGTCAAAGTAGTAAGTTGTGTGTAAGCGTGGTGCTTATACATCATCTTATCCTTGGTTATTTCTTGCTGCATGGATTGTTTGTGGTAGCTAGCAAGAGGTGACAGCCTTGTCTAGTCGTTGTATTCCACCACGTGTTTATAGGCAATTTCTTAAAAGGTAAGGCCCTCGTAAGAAGAGGGCGCGGTCCGGTAGGAGTTTTGTCCTCCTACTGATCTATCCCCTCGCCTAGCATACTTGTATTGAGGAGACAAACTATAGTGTTTAGACTAGTTAATTAGCTAAGTATATTGAAGTAAAGAGAAGTACATAGGAGTACCTTTACTCTTCTCGTTGTCCTCCCACCTAGCTAGTCTCTGAGGTCCTTTCTAAGTATCTTTTATCGTAGCTTCTTCATTCGTCAATCCCTTTCTATCACATATATCATTTACCCCTCTATACTAGTTGGTACTAAGTTGAGGTACTCTCTAGGATCTCTATCTAATTATCATTTCTAGCCAGCTTTCCCTTGAGATAAAATAAATTATGATACCTTGGAATACTCCTTGGTGAAGTGCTACAACGGTATAATCTGTGCGACAATCATAATGTCAATTTCTTGTTCAGGTGTTTCATGTTCATGGAAAACTTTAAGATGTTGTCCATTTACCTTAAAGATTTTTCCGTTGTCATCTTGGAGTGTGATTGCTCCATGAGATGCGGCGTTGACGACGAGGTATGGCCCTTCCCATTTGCTTTTCAGTTTCCCATGACCGAAGAGCTTGAATCTTCAGTTTCTCCTGAATTTTCCAACAACGGGCATGTCCATATTCCACTTCTTGATTGTCCAATGTGCCTTAAACTCCAATTCCACAGGTAAATGGCATGTATTCCCATATACAAGTTGGTATGGTTTCATACCAATTGGGGTCTTGTATGCGGTCCTATATGCCCATAGTGCCTCTGGTAGCTTGTGCTTCCAAGTTGTACCCATCTCATCCACGGTCTTCTGCAGAATGTTCTTGATCTGTTTGTTGGATGTTTCTGCTTGACCACTGGTTTGAGGATGGTATGGAGTTGCGACATTGTGTCGAATTCCTTGATCAGTGAGGAACTGGTGGAAGCCTTTATCAATGAAGTGAGACCCCCATCACTTATGACTAACTTTGGAGTTCCAAATATGGGGAATATCACTTCATGGAACATTCTCTTTGAGTTGGCTGCATCTGCTTTGTGGCATGGTATTGTTTCTACCCACTTGGACACATAGTCCACCGCTACTAAGATGTACTCACACCCCTTCGAAGGAGGAAAGGGTCCCATATAGTCGATGCCCTAGACATTAAAGAGCTTGACTTGTAGGTTGTTGGTGAGTGGCATGGCATCTCGGGTATTGATGTTCCTGTGCTTCTGGCACCTTGCACATTTTCTGACATAATCTTGGGTATCCTTGTACATGGTTGGCCAGTAGAAACCACTTTGCCAGATCTTAGCATGAGTTCTGAATGCTCCATAGTGACCTCCGTATTCTTCTCCATGGCATTTCTCCATAATTTTGATTGCCTCCTCTATAGGTACACATCTTCTTAGCAATCCATCACTGCATACTCTATAGAGGTATGCCTCATCCCAGAGATGCACTCGACTCTCCTGAACTAGTTTCTTTATATTTGCCCCTAGTGGGACATGGCCTATGTTGGTATTTCTTATGACTATTGGATAAATCCGCAAGCGCATAGATTATACCGTTGTAGCACTTCACCTAGGAGTATTCCAAGGTATCGTAATTTATATTTTCTCAAGGGAAAGCTGGGCTAGAAATGATAATTGGATAGAGATCCTAGAGAGCACCTCAACTTAGTACCAACTAGTATAGGAGGGTAAACGATATATGTGATAGGAAGGGTTGATGAATGAATAAGCCAAGGTAAAAGATACTTAGAACGGACTAGATAGAATAGCTAGGTGGGAGGACAACCAGAGAGTATAGGGACTCCTATGTACTTCACTCTACTTCAATATACTTAGCCAATTAACTAGTCTAAACACTATAGTTTGCCTCCTCAATACAAGTATGCTAGGCGAGGGGATACATAAGTAGGAGGACAAAACTCCTACCGGACCACGCCCTCTTCTTACGGGGCCTTACCTTTTAAGAACTTGCCTAAGAACACGTGGTGGAATACGAAGACTAGACAAGACTGTCACCTCTTGCTAGCTACCACAAACAATCCGTGCAGCAAGCGATAACCAAGGATAAGATGATGTATAAGCACCACGCTTACACACAACTTACTACTTTGACTACGATCTATAATCAAAGCACCCTATGACAGGCAATGATCGCATACGGGAAAGGTCACAAGGATCACAGACTATGAATGTAAAGGCTATTAAAGAGCAAAAGCATATAACAAGACTATATCTAGTAAAGTAATGCTCAAAGTAAATACTAAGTAAAGTAGAGAGAAAGATATATATTGAATAAGAGAAAGTCTTACAAAGAAGGAAAGATACAAGAGCTATACCAGACTTTATAGAAGACAACTCCGGAAATCCCGAGCGTAGCTCGACTCAACTCTAACTCCCACTCTAGACTAACTACTAGAACAATCTAAGGAATAGAACTTGTAGGCTTCTTCACAATGTGTAGAGAGGGGGGGTATGAGCCTCTATTTATAGTGGGGGCGGAGTAGGGGCTATTCCAGCGCCACGTCAGCGATCCAGGAGGCTTCAAATCTCCACCCTTGGATCCAACCGCCTTAGAACCGACTTTGGGTGGATGTTGTGGATTTCCACCAGGTGTTGAGTAGTATGGCGGTTGACAGGGGCCAAACCGACCTAGGGGCGGTCGGCCGACCCCCCCTTGGGCTCTCTGGCCCACTTCGTCCTCACAGATGTTGGTCCCACTTGTCATTGATGTTGATGGTTGGTTCTGTGGTGATTGTCATGTTTATCTCCTTGGTGTGGGCCCATGGATCCATGTGCTATTCTTGTGAGCCGTTGAGAGAAAGCACGAAGTGATCCAAGGGTTGGAATTCACTCTAGAGTGCCTCTCTTGGATCATGGCCGAGAGGGGAGAGCTGGTGGGCCCATAGAGTGGTCGGCCGACCCCCTATGTGGGTCCCACTAGCTCTCCTTTGCTCCATTTATTCATTCCTGCATTCAAACACTCCATGGACATGTGGAACTGGTTATTTGATAAATTATGCTCATGATGTGTTTGTTTATCCTTGATCCTGAGGTTGGTGGCATCATTTTAGTTATATAAAAGTGGATCATATTTTGTGCCAACAAGATCCCCCAAGATTAACCTTTGCTCGTCCGGAGCAAACAATCAAACTTAGCTCGATGGATCAGGAGTTGCTACTATGATTCATATTTCAAGAGTACTAAATCTACAACAATCATACTTCTCGTTTGAATGGAAAAAATAGCAATAAAGTCTCACCCATATTACCTTAGTCCTTCATGGGGCTTATAGCTTTATCCTTTGTCTTGAGAGGTTGAGAGACAAAACAACTTGACTTGAGCACTAGTTTTCTCATTCTTTCACAAGTTTCATATCGGAGGATTTGCAAGATTTTGTAAAAGAAAACTTAGTGTTCCTCAAATGGTACTCTCGAGTCGCTCATAAGGTGTATGATTCCTCACCAAGGCATATATCAAAGTTTGCCTTCTTTCATCCTATCTCTAAAGCTTATGTGAAGTTATAGGTAGGGATCAAAGATGTAGCAAACTTACCTTGCATATATTGTAAAGTCAAATTCTGGATCCAAGGAGAGAAATGTCATACTCTTAGATCAAGATGTGCAAGTGTGTGGAAACATGGCAAATGATCGATACTCCTATATTTGGATGATCTCTCTTTCCTAACTTATTATTTTGAGACATAGCTATATTTTTAATTTTTCTATGAGCTTTAAAGATGCTCAATTTTTTCAGAGAGCTTCAGAATGCTCATAAATTTGGGACTTTAGAATGCCCCTGAATTTTTCATAATTTTGCATAATCTATGTCTCATTTACTAACAACACTAAAGAGAGTTTTTCTACTAGAGCATGTGAAGGACCAAGAACGGCGACCAGAGGGGGGTGAATGGGAGCCTCAAATTTCTCTCGAAATATTCGGGCCACTCTTCCCAAAAACCAAACCCAGTTGCTGGGTGCTCAACCTCCCCCGAGCAACGCGAGTGGGGATTCAGACGAAACCGGAGAAATGAGAGCTCACCGCTAGTGGAGGAAAACTCACTGGAAACCCCGAAAACTAAGTTCTCAACCCTTATGGAAAAGAGGTAAGAACCTAGGCCAAACTTGCGAAAACAGCAACCTCTAGACCACTCTGTTAGGACCTCCGGACCATAGCACAAGGTCTGGAGCCTTGGTCCAACGCTTCTTCAGAGGATCGTCGGACTGGTCCGACGCCTTTCACCACTGCCTCAAAGAACTACACAATATGCACCCTAGCTCCGGACGACTTGCTCCGGACTAGTCTGGTGCTACCTCCGGACCAATGAACAATGGTCCGGTGTTGTTCCTTGCCTCTGCCAAAAACCACGAAGGGAGCACCCTAGCTCCGGACTCAGGTTCGACTCTTATCTCGGGACTAATTCGTCTGGTCTAGTGCCTCAGGGTGTTGTGCTGTCTATCTGGCAGGACCACCGGACCAATGGAGAATGGTCCGGAGCCTAAAGCCTGGTAGTCCGGAGCTTGGTCCGATGCCTTTGGCTGCTTGGTTGTCTTACTGGTCAAGACCACTGGACCAGATGCAATGGTCCGGAGCTAATGCCAAGTAGTCCGGAGGGTAGTCCGGAGCTCACGAACAAAAAAGCTGAAGCCCATGAAAATCGATTCCACTTCGCCAAATCTTCCCAAAACTCAACCAAATGAACTCCAACTGCAACCAAACTTTGTAGGCATGATCCTAGTATAGTTGGGGAGCTATCACGAAGAAATCATCGCTCAATTTGGCTTAGAGCAATGGGGTAGAAGAGATTTGGGGAAAATCTCAAGAACGAAGAATTTCACAAAGAAATCGCTCGATCTACGCACTCATGAGGTTTGAGGAGAATTCCTTCAGTGCAAAGATGCTCCTCATGATTACGAACAACTTGGTTCAAGCAGTTTTGCAAGAACTACTCCCTACAAAAGGATCTCATCTCGGGATCAAAAGAGGGGCAAAAGCAAAACGCGAAGAACATAAGCAAATCGGGGACACGGTCAAGAAATCGAAGCCACCATGGCTTACGAAGATCTCATCTCCGATTCCTCACAACAATATCAAGTTCTTACACCAGAGACATGGTGGATCTCAAGCAAGAAGACTAAAGGAAGGGAAACCCTAGGAATTTAGGTGGGAGAAAGGAATGCAAGAGATGGGATGGGGATACCCCTTCATCCCCTATTTAACGGGCTTTGGCTATTTCCCAAAGACCCCCCTAGATACATGAGTGAACTACCTAGCCTAAGCATTGTCGTCCAAGCTCTAGAAAATATCTTCCTCGATTTGAATGGACGGCCCCGCTTCCTGCCAGGAGTTATCGTCGCCTTGATGCAACCTCCAGGATTCCGCCACGTGTCATCCCCGCTTCCTCGGAAACTCCACCTAGGTTTTGAGGCCCAAACCTAGGAAACCCGCCACAGGTAGCTTTGGGCTCAACTACCGAACCCCGAGTTTTGAGGCCGAAACTCGAAAAACGTTCTCGGATGGTTTTGAGGCCCAAACCACCAAACCGCTCGACTCGAGCCACCTTGTCCTCGCCCGGTCGGACTCCGAGTCCCATGAGCTTCCGCTCGACCCGCTCGTCCGCCGTCTTGACTTGGTCAACTCGGTCTACCTCCATGTCTTCTTGCACTCGCCGGTGCCAAGTACTAGCCACCACAGCTAGTCCGCCGACGCCCATGGTCCCTCAGTCTGAGCCCCGCTTCCGTCCTTCACCACTCTCAGTCCATCGGCACGACAATCCTTTACTCGACCTTCTCCACGCCATTGACCACTGTTAAAAGACCTTGTTTGGTTTTGGGTAATTGATGAAACCTATGGACTAACCCTATCACTAAGTGTTCAATCAAGATAGGGTAATCCACCTTGAGACATGGAGCTAGATGGATGACCATGATGGATCAAGTGCTCCATGACTAAGGAAAAGAAGAAAGATAAAAACAAAATGGACTCAAGGCAAAGGTATATCATAGAGTCATTTTTGGTTTAGTGATCAAGACACTATAGAGAGTGTGATCACCTTTAGGATAGATAGCCGTACTATCAAGAAAGGAAAGACATTGTGATTACGGTTATCAAGTGCTACTAGATGTTGTCATTCATGCATGTACATTAATCAACCTAGTAACATAGCCTTTCTTAAAACCCATAAAATATATGCTAAACACCTTCTCTAAAGAGGTACCATAAGTTTTTGGCACAATGGAGCAAGGATGGAAAAGAAAGAAACAAGAAAGGAGCAAAGACAGAGCGACGGACGCTAAGGCCAAAGGCGACGGACGCGGGTCCGGCGGGCTAGACGCTGATGCATGCATGACGGTGAGTCCATCGCCCACAAAAGAAAGCTCCAGAGACGTTCACTCCGCGACGGACGTGTCTGATGCATGAGAGTCGGACGCTAGAGAGCGTCCGGAAATATTTTCTTGGAATTTCTCACAAACCCGAGAGCAACATTTTGGCGCCGGATGCTGAGGCGCAGCGTCTGTCGCAAAGCAACAGAGCGTCTGACGCCCAGAGAAGCCTTT
Organism: Microstegium vimineum; assembly: GCA_022036555.1. Lineage (NCBI taxonomy): Eukaryota > Viridiplantae > Streptophyta > Magnoliopsida > Poales > Poaceae > Microstegium > Microstegium vimineum. The sequence goes on along the minus strand of CM039138.1, from coordinate 12,013,334 downwards.
GGGAACTTACTGGAAGAGTGACGGACGCTGGCGTCGGAGCGTCCGACGCAAACTTGAAGAGCGTCTGACGCCCCCGAAATAGGTATAATGGCTAGTTTTTGAGAGGTGTCTATTTAAGGGCATGTGGCCGGTTGGAGCTCATACTCTCGAATCTTGGACTTGTCATACACTCTTGTGATCTTTCAAGCACCTCTCCCACTCATCTCTTTGATTCTTGTTCATCCCAAAAGAGATAGAGTGCATCCAAGTGCATTGCTTAGTGATTTGCATCTAGAAGGACTTGGTGATCGTTCTTGCTACGGTTTTCTTGTTATTCTTGGTGTTTGCCAACACCTAGATGGCTTGGAGCAAGAAGGAGGAGTCAACACGATTTGGTGATTGTTCGTGGTTGATCCTGTGATTTGTGAGAGGGCTTGTACACACCTCGGCAGAGTGCCAAAGGGTAACTCTAGTAAATTGCTCGTGTCATTGAATTACTCTCACTTGGGTGGATTATTGTGGCGTTCAAGTTGTGAGCTAGGCTTGTCATTGCTATTAGCCACCGAATCACCATTTGAGTAGTCGACACAACGGGGACTAGCTTGGTGGCAACCAAGTGAACCTCGGGAGAAAATCTTTGTGTCAACGATTGTCTCCCGACTACTCTTGGTGATCATATTGTGATTGAGCATTCTCATTGGTATATCATCTTCACAAGGCATCGGTATAACAATCACCTCTATCCTTGTATTTACATTCTTTCATACCTTGCTTAGTTAGCTTTTGTTGTTTGTAGCTTGCTAGTTAGCTTAGCTTGTTAGTTGTTCTTGCTAGATCAAGTTAAGTGCCTTAGGTTCTTGCTATTGATTGATAGACACTTAATCAACTAGAATTGCTTGGATAGGTGGCTTTGCATCCCTAGTAGAGCTAGAGCAAAAAGCTTTGCTTTAGTGTTATCTAACCCTTTGCTCTAGTGGTTTGTAGATTTTTTTAATAGGCTATTCACCCCCCCCTCTATCCATCTAGGACCTTTCAAGTGGTATCGGAGCCGTGGTCACCATATTATCAAGGATTAACAACCTTTGGTGTTAAGAGATGGCTCAAATATCATTCCACCATGTGGGAAGCAAACCACCAATGTTTGATGGCACTTCCTTTGATTATTGGAAGAGGAAGATGAAGATGCATTTAGGCTCAGTACATGAAAAGGTGTGGAGTGTGACCGAACATGACTTTGTCATTCTTGATGAAGCCGTTCCCACACCTAGAGAGCAAGAGAATAGGCAATGCAACACCATGACACTCAATGTGATCTACAATGGCATTGACTCCAAGGTGTTTGAGCAAATCAAAGACCTTGAGAAAGCAAGTGAAGTGTGGACAAGACTAGAAGATACATATGAGGGCACCGCAAAAGTAAAGAGCTCAAAGCTATACATGCTCAAGGACAAGTTATCTCACTTGAAGATGAAAGAAGATGAATCAATCCCGAAGATGTTTCATAGGCTCCAAGTGATCATCAATGATCTCAAGGGATTGGGTGAGAAGGTCAAGGATGAAGACTTCTCAAACCGGTTTCTTGGTTGTTTGCCCAAGAAATACAAAACCTTGAGGCAAATAATTAGGAGAGATGGTTTGGACAAGATCACTCCCAATGAAGTACTTGGTGAGATCATGACCGAAGAGCAATACAATGAAGAAAGTGAAGATGAAGAGTCAAGGAAGAGAAGAAGGAAAAGAAGAGCTTAGCATTCAAGGCATCATCATTCAAGAACAAGGGCAAAGCAAAGAAGCAAGAGTCAAGTGATGATGAAGAAGCTAGTGATCTTGATGATGAGATGATGGCCCTCTTCGTGCACAAATTTGGCAAGTTCATGAAGAAGAAGGACTATGGTGCTAGAAAGAGAAGAGACAACTTCAAGAGAAAGGAATATGTGAGGAAATGCTACAAGTGCAAGAGCACCGATCACATGATTGCGGATTGCCCCAATCAAAGTGATGATGATGAGAAGAAGAAGAGCAAGCATGACAAGAAGGAGAAAAAGCTATCCTTCACCAAGAAGAAGGGTGAATCCTATGTGGTGACTTGGGATGACAGTGACTCTTCCAATGATGACTCTAGTGATGATGAGAGGAAGAAGTCCAAGAATAAGGTTTTGGCAAGCATTTCTATCAACAACAAGCCATCCATCTTCGACACTCCATCATGCTTCATGGCTAAGCCAACTAAGGTACAATCTCATAATGATAGTGATAGTGATGATGATAGTAGTGATGATGAGGAGGAGTACTCCAAGGAGGAACTAGTTGATATGATGAACCAAACTTATGAGTGCTTTGAGAAGAAGAGAAAGGAGTGCAAAGAATTGAGCAAGAAGCTTAATTCTCTTGAACAATCCTTTGATGAGCTCAATGGCTCTCATGAGAGGCTAGTGGAAGCCCATGAGAAGCTTTAGAGGACTCACTACAAGCTTGAAAAGGCTCACTCCTCTCTCCTTGATCAAAGCAAGGATAAGGTTGTTGCATCATGCAATATTGGAGTAACTTGTGATATACTTGATGAATCATTTTCACTCCTATCATTGTCACCCCAACCGAAACACAATGTAGCACTTCCACTTGCACCTATACTATTGATAGATCAAAGGATGATGCTACACTAGTGAGTTAAAATGAAAAAATTGAAACATGATGTAAATGAACTCACTCATGCTTTGGGTAAGGCATATGGTGGAGATGCCCGCTTACTAAAGTGCTTGGGTAGCCAAAGATTTTCCCACTATAAAGAGGGATTAGGCTATACCCCCAAGAAAGGCAAGGCGGCCTTTGTAACTCCAAAGCCTAGCTTTGTGAGGAACAATGGTCACTTTTGCAACAAATGCAAGCAAGTGGGGCATGTTGACCAATATTGCAAACTTAACATGAGCCAAACCAAGTTTGCTAAATCTACATCAATACATTTTGATTCATGTTATATGCTTACCAAAAGTGCTAAAGGTATCATGGCTAAGTGTGTTGGTACACCCATTGTTGGCCCAAAGAAGAAGACAATTTGGGTGCCAAAATCCTTGGTCACTAACTTTGGAGGACCCAAACAAGTATGGATACCTAAGAAAAACTAACTTGTTTTGTAGGTCAGTTACAAAGCCGGAGGAAGGCATTGTGTGCTTGATAGTGGGTGCACTCAACACATGACCGGGGATTCTAGAATGTTCAAATCAATCAACTCCAACACCAATGATGGCATTGATAGTATTACTTTTGGTGATAATGGCAAGGGCAAGGTCAAGGGTCTTGGTAAGATTGCAATATCCAATGACTTGAGCATATCAAATGTCTTGCTAGTTGAGAGCTTGAACTTCAATTTGCTATCTGTGGCTCAATTGTGTGATCTTGGATTCAAATGCATATTTGGAGTATATGATATGGAGATCATTAGTGTAGATGGTTCAAACTTGATCTTCAAAGGTTTTAGATATGAGAACCTCTACCTAATTGATTTCAATGCTAGTGAAGCTCAATTGTCAACTTGCTTGCTCACTAAATCAAGTATGGGTTGGTTATGGCATAGAAGGCTTGGTCATGTTGGGATGAAGCAATTGAATAGATTGATCAAACATGACTTAGTAAGAGGCTTGAAAGATGTTGTATTTGAGAAGGACAAACTTTTTAGTTCTTGTCAAGCCGGCAAACAAGTTGGTAACACCCATCCAAAGAACAGCATGATGAGCACTAGTAGAGCATTTGATTTGTTGCACATGGACTTATTTGAACCAGCAACATACACAAGTATTAGAGGTAACAAGTATGGATTTGTCATAGTAGATGATCTTACAAGATATATTGGGTATTCTTTCTCAATGACAAGAGTGATACATTTTCCACATTCAAATCTTTTGTCAAGAGATGTCACAATGAGTTTGAAACTACCATCAAGAAAGTAAGAAGTGACAATGGAAGTGAATTCAAGAATACAAGAGTTGAAGTGCTATGTGATGAATTGGGAATCAAGCATCAACTTTTGGCCAAGTACACTCCTCAATCAAATGGACTTGTTGAGAGGAAGAATAGAACATTGATTAACATGACAAGGTCTATGCTTAGTGAGTACAATGTGAGTCAATCCTTTTCGGTCGAAGCTATCAACACCGGTTGCTACTCTAGCAACCGGTTGTATTGTCACCCATTGATGGAGAAGACACCATATGAGCTATTAAATGGAAGAAATCCCAACATTGCATACTTTAGAGTCTTTGGTTGCAAATGCTACATTTTGAAGAAAGGCACGAGACTTGGGAAGTTTGACAAGAAATGTGATGAAGTGTTCTTACTTGGTTACTCAACCACAAGCAAAGCCTATAGAGTGTGGAATTCGGCTAGTGGTATACTTGAGGAGGTTCATGATGTTGAATTTGATGAAACCAATGGCTCTCAAGTTGAAAATTAGAATCTAGAGATGTGAGTGGACCTCAATTTTCAAAGGCTATGAAGAACATGGATATTGGTGATATTCGGCCTAGGCAAGTAATTGACATTGAAGATGACAAAGAACAAGTGCTCAACTCACCCAATGTGCAAGCTAGTAGTTCTCAAATGCAAGATCAACAAGTTGCTAGTTCATCTCAACCAAGATCAAGCAATCAAGTTCCTATCCTCCAACCAACCAACATTACAAGAGATCACCCCATTGATCAAATAGTTGGTGACATTACAAGTGGTGTTCAAACAAGATCTAAATTGGTATCCTTTTGTGAACACTACTTATTTGTATCATCCATAGAGCCAACAAAGATTGAAAAAGCCCTACAAGATGTTGATTGGGTCAATGCTATGCATGAAGAACTCAACAATTTCACTAGGAACCAAGTTTGGGAACTAGTTGAAAGACCCAAGAACTACAATGTGATTGGCACAAGATGGGTATTTATAAACAAACAAGACCAAGATGGTATAGTTGTGAGAAACAAAGCAAGACTAGTAGCTTAAGGATACACTCAAGTTGAGGGTCTTGACTTTGGAGAAACTTATGCACCGGTTGCAAGATTAGAGGCAGTTAGAATCCTATTGGCCTATGAATGTGCACACAACATCAAGCTATACCAAATGGATGTGAAGAGTGCTTTCTTGAATGAATACATCAATGAGCTAGTATATGTTGAGCAACCTCCTGGTTTTGAAGATGACAAGAAGCCCAACCATGTGTACAAATTGAGAAAGGCTTTATATGGCTTGAAGCAAGCACCTAGAGCATGGTATGAAAGATTGAGGGATTTCCTTCGATCTAAAGGGTTCATCATGGGGAAGGTTGATACTACACTCTTCACCAAGAAGCTTGGCAAGGATCTATTTGTGCTCCAAATCTATGTAGATGATATCATATTCGGTTCAACCAATCAAGAATTTTGTGAAGAATTTGGCAAAATGATGGCAAATGAGTTTGAAATGTCAATGATTGGTGAACTTAGCTACTTCCTTGTTCTTCAAATCAAGCAATTGAAGAATGACACCTTTGTGAGTCAAGGTAAGTACATCAAGGATATGATAAAGAAATTTGGCTTAGAAGAGTCTAAGGGCATTAGCACTCCAATGGGCACTAATGGACATTTGGATAGTGATGCTAGTGGTAACATGGTGGATCAAAAGTTATATCGGTCTATGATTGGAAGATTACTCTATGTGACCGCATCTAGGCCGGATGTGATGTTTAGTGTATGCATGTGTGCAAGATTCCAAGCCTCTCCAAGAGAAAGTCACTTGAAGGCTACAAAAAGAATATTGAGGTACTTGAAGCATACACAAGATGTTGGATTGTGGTATCCCAAGGGATCAAACTTTGAGTTACTTGGATATTCGGACTCCGACTATGTGGGATGCAAGATTGATAGAAAGAGCACATAGGGCACATGTCAAATAATAGGCATTTCACTTGTATCTTGGTCATCAAAGAAGCAAAATAGTGTTGCACTCTCTACCGCCGAAGCCGAATACATAAGTGCGGGTAGTTGTTGTGCTCAATTGCTTTGGATGAAAGAAACTTTGGATGACTTTGGAATCAAATTCAAGCAAGTGTCATTGCTATGTGACAATGAAAGTGCGGTGAAGCTAACCAACAATCCGGTTCAACATTCAAGAACCAAGCACATTGATGTGAAACACCATTTCATAAGGGATCATCAACTCAAAGGTGATATCAAAATCACAAGTGTTGGCACCAATGATCAACTTGCCGATATATTCACCAAGCCATTAGCTGAGAAGAGGTTTTGCAAGCTAAGAAATGAATTAAACATTCTTGACTTCTCAAATATGTGTTGATGCACCCCCATATATGACATGCCTCTCCTTCGAGCTATGCAAGGTACAAGTTGGTTGATATGTCATTCATCCTTATTAGGACTTGCTAGTGCATCTAGACATCAATCCATTAGGCTCATTCATGAAAATCAAATGACTTGATGCTTATATGGTACCACTATTGCTTCTATGCTTGATATGATCTAGTGGTAGCATATGACATATTTCTGGGCTTGCAATCCTAGTGTTTGATCTAGAATATGAACTTCAAATGTTTAGCTCAACATGGGCAAGATAACCATTCTAGGATGTGTGAACAAGGTTGTCCATGGTTTAAACCGAGTTAAATAGCTTGGGGCAAGTAATCTAGATTGAACCACAACTAAAACTTCTCTCCAATAATCAAATCTTTGAGCACATCTTTTATGATAATAGATGACAAAGGGGGAGAAGTAAGTAGTTCACAAAAGAAAGAATAAGGAAGAAGTAAGTAAAATATTTTTGAAAAATTTGAAAAATGAAAGCACATAAGTAGGGGGAGCAAGCCCATGAATAAAGTTGTTGCATATCTTTGTGCATTCATAAGTGCTTGCTTGCATATGTATTTATCTTCATGATATGCTTGTGTGGTGAATGCTAGAATCTAAATATTATGGTGCTTGAAGAACTAGCATGTTTAGAGATCTTTTCTTGTCTTCTCAAGTGGTATCTAGTTCTATCAAGTTTTGCCTCTCAAGTGTTTTCAAGTAGTTTCTAGGCATTCATGGTGCTAAGGATGGTATAAAAGTGCACTCCGATTGGTATCACCCTTCAAAGGTCCATTCTTTATACCTTAGCATCATTTGGTAGCATTCACTCTCCCACAATTCGTATTCATACATATGTGATCAAAATGAACCAAACTCATATATCACATATGTAGGGGGAGCTAATACTACCAAAGTGAAATTTTCATTATATATATATTCCTTTTTGAAAGGTTGTCATCAATTACCGAAAAGGGGGAGATTGAAAGACCTTGTTTGGTTTTGGTTAATTGATGAAACCTATGGACTAACCCTATCGCTAAGTGTTCAATCAAGATAGGGTAATCCACCTTGAGACATGGAGCTAGATGGATGACCACGATGGATCAAGTGCTCCATGACTAAGGAAAAAAAGAAAGAGAAAAACAAAATGGACTCATATTCTCATTGGTATATCATCTTCACAAGGCATTGGTATAACAATCACCTATGTCCTTCTATTTACATTCTTTCATACCTTGCTTAGTTAGCTTGTGTAGTTTGTAGCTTGCTAGTTAGCTTAGCTTGTTAGTTGTTCTTGCTAGATCAAGTTAAGTGCCTTAGGTTCTTGCTATTGATTGATAGGCACTTAATCAACTAGAATTGCTTGGATATGTGGCTTTGCATCCCTAGTAGAGCTAGAGCAAAAAGCTTCGCTTTAGTGTTATCTAACCCTTTTTTCTAGTGGTGTGTAGATTTTTTAATAGGCTATTCAGCCCCCCCCTCTAGCCATCTAGGACCTTTCAACTGTCACTAGGCATAGCACCTGCACACCACAAGCCGATAGATAGGCACGCATTTGCTTTCGCAAAGAGGTTAGGGTAAGCCACTCAAACTGAAACACTCACGTGTTGGTCAATCACTCATCATCAAAGTTGAACATACATGGGTACTTATCCACCATGTGTTCGCAACCTCTGCCTTGATGAGTGCATTGTCAACACAAGTGCATTTTAGATTTGAGCCACAAAGTAAAGCTCTCCAAATGACCAAAAGCTAAGAAAGCCAAAACGGGGTCACTTGAGAGAAGAAAAATGAGTCCAAAACTTGGTTCCCAAAGACATGGGCAACGGCTCGACACAACCAAGCAAAACAATGCTAGCCCTCAAGAAGAGGCAGAAACGGGCTGAACACCGCTAGCAAGTCCAAGATACCAATCACAGCTCTCAAAGCTCAGAATACCAATTGAAACACTGAGGGAGCTCAAAAGATACCAATTAAAACAACTTGAGTTCAAGAAGTAATCGAAACCTATCGAAGAAACAAAGCAAGCTAGACCCTCCAGAAGAGGCAAAGGCTCAACACATCTAGCAAAAACTCCCCCTGGCAAATGCACACTCAAGATACCAACTGAGCGCCTTAGGGCAAAAGAAGCACAAAAACTCCCCCTTGACCAAAGAAGCTCTAAACAAATGAAACCAATGAGATGCACTCTTTCTCCCCCTTGGAAGTAGATGGCTGAAAATGGAGTGAAATGCACATCCTCTCCCCCTTGGTAACACATGTAGCTCATCAAAGCTCACAAACTCAAGTTTTGTGCCACAAAAGCCATGAAATGCAAAATGAGCGCAAAAGCTTCATACATAGAGCTAAGACAATGAATAGATGCTCTAAGTGATGTGATCCTGTGAGAATAGGAAAAGCTCTATGTGTCCAATCAAAGACTCAAGTTGAGCTTAAGATCACTTTAGAAGCTATTTTAGAGAGCATTACATGTGAGAGCAGAGAAAGGGTATCACCTCCTAGAGACAACTAGACATGGCAAACAAGATAGGATCTATCTCAAAGCAATCTCATGTATAGCAAGTAGAACTATCCTTAGCAAAGTTCATACAACAATCCAATGACCCAACTGAATGAATTTTTCAAGTTTCAGAGTTTTGTAGCCAAATTTCAGTTTTAGGCACATTTCAAGTTGTATGCGAGTGGTTGTAAGCAAGGTGATGCCACCTACCAACCAGGCGAAGTCAAAGGACTTGACACACCGGTTTCAGTCATACACGACACCGCTTAAGTTCCACCCATATGGGAAGCAGTCTCGAACACACGGTGAAGTGCTCACAATGCAGACCCAACTCGATCTTTCCAATTCACAATTCAGAGAGCAATTTCATTTTAGATCAATTTAAACATGATGCTCAATGGAAGTGAATGAAGTAATGAAGAGCCATAGTTACAAGCTATATACAAGGTAGCCAAGAAGGATCTTCAAAAGCCTACACATGCTAGTGCCATTTCAGAGGTGACATGGGGAATTAAATTCAGTTTTAAAGCTTTTCTAACTTAGCTCTATTGCATATCTATAGATCAAAAAGAGTCTAAGTTAGGCAACACCATAGACACATAAAGCACCTCAAACAAAGCATAGATTCATTATATCGGCTATAGATATGAAGCTTAAAATGAACTATGTCACAAATGCAAATGAGATGTAAGATGCAATGACACCAATTAACAACTAAAAAGACACCAAAGAAAAGAATGAAAAGACAAATAAGAACCAAAAAGAACTATGAAACACAAATGGTTTCCCTCAACTAAAAGGGGAAACACACACCCAACTTGCCCCGAAGCCGAGAAAACGCAGCTTGATCCAAAGGCTTTGTAAGAATATCTGCAAGCTGGTTGTGGGTCTCGACATGCCGGAGGTCAATGTCGCCCTTCTCGTAGTGATCTCACAAGAAGTGAAAGCGAACATCAATGTGTTTGGTCTTAGAGTGAAGCATGAGATTTTTGGCCACACTAATTGCACTCGTGCTATCGCAAAGCAGAGACACCTTAGTAAGCACAAGACCGAAATCCTTCAAAGTTGCAATCATCCAAATCAACTGTTGACAACAACTAGCCGCGACAACGTACTCAGCTTCGCACATTGACTGTGCCATGCTAGACTGTTTGCGAGAAGGCCAAGACACAAGAGAAGACCCGAGAAACTGGCAAGTCCCAGAAGTGGACTTCCGATCAAGACGGCAACCAGCAAAGTTAGCATCCGAATAACCACAAAGCACAAGAGAGGAGGAGGTGGAAAACCAAAGACCAAATTCGGGAGTGAATCACAGGTACCTCATGATGCGTGGGGATGCCTGAAAGTGTGCACACAAGCAGACAACGAACTGAATGTCCGGTCGAGTCGATGTCAAGTACAAAAGCGACCCGATCATGCTTTGGTACTCTGTCTGATCCACCACCTCTCCTTCCTCGTCCGCATCCAAGGCAGTAGTCGACATGGGCATTGAAAGAGGCTTTGCCTCACCCATGTCAAACTTCTTCAAGATATCCTTCGTGTACTTGCCTTGGTGCACAAACGTCCCTTCCCGGGTTTGCTTGATTTGCAACCCGAGAAAGAAAGTCAACTCTCCCATCATGCTCATCTCAAATTCCTTGCTCATAAGATCTGCAAAGTTGGCAACAAGAGCATGAGAAGAACCACCAAAGATGATATCATCCACGTATATTTGGACAAGGAGAGTGTCTTTGTCTTGCTTGAGGAGAAACGACGTCTTATCTACCGATCCCATTTTAAAACCCTTAGCAAGCAAAAAGGTTCGCAATCTATCATACCATGCTCTAGGGGCTTGTTTCATACCATACAAAGTTTTGTGAAGTTTAAAAACATGGTTTGAAAACTTGGGATTTTCGAAACCGAGAGGTTGTTTGACATAAACTTCCTCCTCTATGTAGCTGTTTAAGAAAGCACTTTTAACGTCTATTTGAAAAAGTTTAAAACCCTTAGAAGCCGCAAAAGCTAGAAGGATTCTAATGGCTTCTAAACGAGCTACGGGAGCAAAGGTTTCCTCATAATCTATTCCCTTCTTTTGACAAAAGCATCGCGCTACCAACCTAGCCTTGTTACGCACTACCACCCCATCTTCACTTTGTTTATTTTTTAAAACCCATTTGGTACCTTTGGGGTGGCAACTAGGTGGTGGAGGAACTAGGACCCAAACACGGTTTCGTTCAAAGTTTTCTAACTCCTCATGTATGGCATTAACCCAATCCGGATCCATCAAAGCGTGTCCAACATCTCGGGGCTCAAAAGACGCGACAAAAGCTGAATGAGCAAAATGAGAGATCCCTAGGGTTGAATAAGTGTTTTGTGCTCTCCTCTTGTTAACATGATTAGCTAAGTTGCTATGCTTATAAGTAAGAGAAGTTTGTTTTAACTAATCACCCTGATTAAGTAAGCTTAGCCTAACTTTTAAAAATAAAAGTTTTTCTTTTCTAAAAAGGTTTGTTTAATCAGTTTTTAATCGAGAACCTGATGAAAAAGTGGTTTTCAGAAAATTTGACCTACATGAAAAATGTGGGGAATATTATTCTAAACAACTTTTGTTTGAGTTTCAAATCTTAGTTTTGAGTTTTTGAAATTGTTTTGAATAAATTTCTGTTTGAAACAAATGAAAGAAAAATGGGAAAAGAAAAACAAACCTGGAATGGGCCGAGTCCACCCATTCGGCCTGCATGGCCTTGCGCAAGCCCGCGCACGCGCCCGCAACCACGCACTCCCGCGCACACGCCGCTCACGTGCCGCGCACGCGCCCGCACCTGCGCCCGACCGCTGGCCGCGCCGTACGCCGGCGTTGCCGCCACGTGGCCGACGATGCCGGAGCACCGAAGCCGACAGCCGAGCTACGCTACTCTCCTCGCGCCACGCCCTGCCGCACTGCGCCGACCACGCACTCGCCCACTCCTCGCCTCTGCGTCGTGCAGAGCGCAGCGCTGCGCCACTGCCGCGTTGCTCGCCGTCGCGTCGCCATAACGCCGCCGTAGTGCCACATCCGGTCAGCCGCTCGCCCCCGTCTTGCTCGCGATCAAGTGCCGAATCTGCCCTAACGGCGCTAGGACCAAGAGCGCGCTCTGCCCCGCGTGCTGCCGCTCTGCCCCACGCGCCGCGGACACGCAACGCCTCTGCCGACTGCCGCATCGCCACGTCACGACCCCCACCGGTCACTCCGGTCAGCCATGACCGCGTCAGCAGCCGCGCCTACACCCCCGCTCCCCCTCGCAACCACAAGCACACCCGCTCACTCGCCCCCTCGCTCACTCTGCCTCTGCTCTCGTCGTGTCGCGCACCGAGAGCACCGCAGCGCCCCCTTCGTCCGTTTGCCGCCATACGAGCGCCTCTGCTCGATCCCTCTCGCACACCCGCTCGCCTTCACCTCGCACACGCACTACTCGCCTCGCGTTCGCTAGCCGAGCCTCGCTCATGTCGGAATGCCGTAGTCGTTCCTTGGTGCGCAGCCGCCACCGCAACGACCAAACGACGTTCACCTCCCTCTCGGCCACCTCCGCTTCTTCCATCTTCGTGGAAGCTTCGCCGAGGGTAGAAGAGGTGAGAACACCCTAGCCCTAGCCCTAGCTCGCCCTGAAATGGCACAGTTCCGTTGGTCGTGCGCCATTGCTACCGCCGCAGAGCTCTCACGTGGCCGGACCTCCTCGGAGCTCTTCCGGCTTAACCAACACACGCGCTGCACTCACCGCAACACCGTGGTGCTCACGCACCCGCTCGCCGGGCAACACAGCACCAGCGAGAGCCTCGCCGCTTCGCACCGCCGCATTGCGCCACCACCGCACGCCGCCGGCTCGCTACAGGGTCGCGATGGCTCAACCAACCCCACCAGTCGATGTGCGTCATCACCCCGAGCCTAGCGCACCCACCCTCGCCGCCGACGAGCTCACCCCCGGCGAGAACACGCCAGTCAGCGCTGTGCTCTGCTTTGCACTCACTGACATGTGGACCCAAGTTGACCACGGGGTCCCACCTGTCAGCTCGGCCTCTCACACGCACTGGGCCGAGCCCATGCACTGTTCACCATGGGCTGAATACAGTGATGTTTTCTTTTTCCTATTTTCAGTAAATGTGATAATACTTGTTTATTTCATATCTAGAGTTTGGTGAATCCTAAAATGGTGAAATAATTTGTGTTAGACTCTATAAATGTAGATCTTTCTGTTAAAAATATAAAAATATTTTTTGGAGAAAGTCTTCAGTACTAATGTTTAAATAGTTCTTTTCTGCATTTATCAAAATTAATTGTGTTCCTGTTTGAAATGGTCAAATAAAAATGTGAAGTTTTTATGCTAGCTTTGTTATCCTGTGTAGAAGCTAGGAAAAATATAACATGCCATGTTTCTGTGTAAGTTTTAATTATTACCTATTAAAATGTGTTTCTGCTGTTTTCTTAGATTAATTCCTGTGGTAAATCTGTGCATAGATAAATCATGAAACTTTTTGTGTAGTCTCTGTATGCCTCGATTTGTCTAAGAAAAATATAATATGTGGTATGTTGTATGTCATAAAAGATACTTGTAGTTCAAGTGTCCTTTTCTAGGGTTTTCTTTGGAAATCTTTATAGAAATTAATCTGGTAGTGTTGATCATGGAACTTTCTTGATAAATATGTTTCTATGTTTAGAACCTGCTAAAAATAAGATATATCCTGTTTCACCCTGTTAGCTAGTAGCTCTAGTTCTAAGTGCCTTTTCTCCATTTAATTTCATCTTTTTGTATCTGCTAGCTAGTAGCTTTACTTTAAGTAATTTTTCTGCAGTAGCATCCAGTAGGCTTGTTCCGTCCTCTGTAATTTTGGTAGATTTTTCTGAGCCATTTATAATAAGGTTACTGTGTAAAGTGGAATTAGAGTGGATACTTAGAGTGATTCTAAAAGAAATCTTTGAGTGTTTAATCCATGTTCAAGCATCATCCCTGTACCATCAAATTTAATTATATGCATTGCACACATCCAAGATCAGTAGAGGAACCCCAGGTGCCACTTCCAGAGGAAGGTGTCCAGGAGGTGCAGGAGCTGAACGAGGAGTACCACAAGCTCGACACTAACCTCCCTGAGTGCCCTGACCACCAACCCTCTACCTTCACTCAAGGCAAGCCCCGGAGCATCCTTAAGCCTCCCAGTATTTACAATTAATCTACTTGAGTATTTTATACTGTGATGCATTAGGTGACAGGAGTTGATTGAATCCCAGTTGATGCATTACCTTCCTTGATATTGAATTTACCTACCTTGTTACCCTGTTAATAAAAGTAAAAGCAACCGCTTAGCCTTCTTAGAATAAATGGTTACATTTATATTTATAGTATTATCCCATGGGGGTAGTACCGATCACGGTTGGCTATATTTTGCTATCGTGGAAAGAATCAATGGTAGTAATGAAAATACGGTCAACTGGAAGGAAGAGGCACCAAGTGGTTTAGACTTGGGGGTAGTCCGTCCGTTAGATCGTATAGGTTTGTATACGATGGTGGCCCTCTTACATATTCGAATGCGCCCTTTCACATAGGGGTCGTTGCGAGTATCGACCCCGAAGCCGAGTAAACATTGTCCGGGCCGGCGCTAAATCTGCTGTGAGCACCCTCTAGTTTGTAGATACGACCTGCCCCGTGGTGGCCAACCGATTTCTACAATTGGGTGGACCAATGTGAGCCCGCGGTGATACTACCTGGAGAGTGTTGAGCGGTAACCCAATGCATTTACCCGACGGGGAAAGTGTGGGCGTGTGTTAAAGGTAATCTTGCCAGCTGGTTGTATATCGATTCGAGTCGCCGCCTCCCACCGGATAGTGGAAGATTATGCTGAGCTTCACCACTGTACAACTCCATGTGACATCATAATGGTTCTACTAAAATGCTGATAAAGGAATTGGATATGGTTTATTATATTGATTGATTAGATCAAAATGTGTGCTCTAGTACAGGTGCAAAACCTAGAAATAATTAATAGGATTAAAATGGTTGTTCTCAAATATTTAAAGTTACTTCATCTCTCTAGCGTTTCCTCAAAAGCAAAGCTTATCCAGATCCAAATAAATAGCCATGCATATCCTTGGAGTCTTTATTTTTAGTTAGACGGGTAAGTCTAGTTGAGTACATTCCCGTACTCAGGGTTTATCCCGTTTGTTGCAGATGGCCAAGTATACTTCGGCTATTGTAAGCACTGTCTCTATCTTGTCGAAGGAGAAGAGGAGTAGGCTTTGGGCAAAGTCTTCTACGAGCTCATCTTTTGCTGTTGTTGGACGAGGTCTCGTGGGCACCCCTATCTAGTATGGTATTTGCGTGGAGTAAGACTTTGGGTTGAGTTTCAAAACAATGTTTATTTGGCCACATGTGTTGTGGCAGGAGTACTACTTAATTCGAGACAAAGTGTTGTAATAACTTTATTTCGTACTTCAAGTATTTTTGTTTAATGGTTGGTTCGTTCGAATGTGCATACCTGAGTTTACGCGATCTTGGTTGGAGATACGATTGTTAGAAATCCTTCGAGGTTTCCGGGCTATCGGGATTATATGGGCTCAACTGTTTAAAGTGGTCGTTAAATCGACTACTTTGGTACTTGATCTCTTATAATTTGGACGGTTCTGCCACAGAGCCTGCCTAAACGAAGTGGCCTCCCCCTCGATAGCAGCTGGAGCTCCCTCAGGTGCAACGGGCACGGACTAAGGAAGCTGCTCGAACGGCCCCCATGTAGAGGAAGTAGTCGGATCGAGACCGTGAGCCAAAGTGGACGTCGCAGGGTCGACGGGGGCATCCTGTGGAGTCGGCTCGGGATCACCCCAATCGGCATCGTCCTGCTCCTCCTCCACGAAAATGCTAGTGTTCACCTGATCATCACCTGCAAGCTCAAAGGCAGTGGAAACACAGGGCATAGTCTCATCGAAGGTAATTTCACAAGTCTCCATCACTCAGTTAGTCTCAAGGTTAAGTGCATGATAAGCACGAGAGTGAGTAGAATAACCAAGAAGGATACCGTCAGAAGACCGTGACTCAAATTTGTCCAACTTACCACCCTTTTTGAGGATGAAGCACCTGCACCCAAACACCCGTAGGTGACTTAGCTTGGGTGGTCTCCCAAATCGCAGCTCATAAGATGTCTTCTTCTTGAAAGCTCGGAGAAAAATGTGATTGGAAACATAGAAATCAAAACTGACTGCTTCGGCTCAATACCGCCTAGGAGTCCTATTCTCATCGAGCATCGTCCTGGCCATCTCAACAAGGGTCCGATTCTTGCGCTCAACAACACCGTTCTGCTGGGGAGTGTGAGGTGAGGAAAACTGGTGGTCGAGACCCAAAGAAGAACAAAGAGTTGCAAAGTGAGCATTCTTGAATTCTGTGCCATTGTCACTACGGATAGCTCTTATGGCATTCTTAGGTAGCTCATTTTGCAATCTCAAAATAAGATCTCGAAAAAGTGGAAAAGCCTCATCCTTACTCTCCAAAAATAACACCCAAGAGTATCTCGAGTAGTCATCAACGACTACAACCACATACCACTTCCCTCCTTCCGACCTGACCTAAGCTAGACCAACTGTGTCCATGTGTAAGAGCTCGCCGGGTCAAGTGGTCATGATCTCAGTCACAGGAGGATGGGAAGCGACAACCATCTTGCCATGCCTGCAAGGATGGCAAACCAAATCCTTCTCGAACTTTAGCTTTGGCAATCCTTGGATAAGGTCCATTGAGCTAAGTCTTGCAAGCAAGTCAAAACTCAAATATCCCAATCTCCTATGTCACTTCCAAAGCTCGGAAGAAGACAATGAGAAGGTCCGGAAGAGATAGAAAAATCCGCACGAAAAACCTTCCCGAAGAGTAAAATCTGGCAAAAAAGCTCACCCCGAGAGTCCAAAATCCGAAAAAGATTAGGCTTAAAATTCACTTCAAAACCATCATCAAGGAGCTGCGAAACCGAGAGAAGGTTAAAATGCAAATTCGCAACCAAAGCAACATCCTTGAGGACAAAAGAAGAGTTCACTTGGATCGACCCTCGGGAGACAACCTTACATTTACTCTTGTCCCCGGATGTGATATACTCGGTGTGGTGCACGGGGTCAAGGCTGGAGAACCACTTGGCACTTCCGGTCATATGGCGTGAGCATCCAGAATCCACAAGCCAAGTCTCCTCCAGTCCTTCTCCCTACATCAATAAAAAGACATAGGGTGAGCAAATGGTGCAACACTGGGATTAGTAAATTGTGAAGGATACCAGTGTTGTCCCATTTGCCCAAAGAATGGGTTAGGAGAAAAACCAAACATCTCCTGTCCCATGGGAGGATAGCGATCACCATGATAGGGAAAACATGGTCCGCTAGCGAAGGGAGGAGTAAAGCCACCGCCACGAGGCCCGTAGTAGTATGGGTCACAACCGGTTCCCCGCTGGGCACGACCACCACGTGGTCTCGCCTCCTGAGGCCTAGTACCTTGAGGCATTGTACCTCTAGGCCTAGAAGTGCGCCTCTGAACTTCCGGTTCACGCACCCCAACTCGTGGGTGGTACATGTCCCGGTTGTTCAACTCAACCTGCCTCTGATCATCTCTCTTCCTCCTAAAGCAAAACTCAGCCAAGTGCCCATCCCACTCACAATACTCACAATGGTACCTCACCACACTCTTGGTAGGCACTCTCTTTTGGGTTGGGTGACTCTAGCTTTCTTAGGAAGGGGATCACTAGAGATGTCTGGCAGTGTGTCAAGTGGGTTGCGAAGATGATTCGGTTTGGCAATCCACACTTGCTTCTGTGGAGTGGTTTTGGGTGGCTCTTCCTACCAAAGCCATACATGCTCTTACATGATTAGCTTTCTACATAAGTTGCTTGCTTTGTGTTGAGTTTGGTCAAGTTTTGTGACCCTTGTTAAGAGATTTATCATGCTCCCAAGATCAAGATCACGTACACGCCACATATACATGCTGCTTCTACACTGGAAGTACGTAGAAACATGCCTTACATTTTCCACATAGTTCAAACTCCATGTTCTAATAGAAAATCCTCTCTCTAGTATGTGCTAGTAAATGAGACATAGACTATGCAAAATTATGAAAGAAAAAATATATCAAAAAAAATATTAAAAAAATGATGAGCATATCAAAGCTCATAGAAAAAAATGATGATGAGCATATCAAAGCTCATAGAAAAATAAAGATAGTTATGTCTCAAAATAATAAGTTAGGAAAGAGAGATCTTATAAAGGAGTTTTGATCATTCGCCATGTTTTCACACACTTGCACATCTTGATCTAAGAGTATGACATTCTCCCCTTGGATCCGGAATTTGACTTTACAATATATGCAAGGTAAGTTTGCTACATCTTTTATCCCTACCTATAGCTCCACATAAGCCTTTAGAGTAGGAGGAAAAATAAGTCAAATTTCAAACATATGCATTGGTGAGGAACCATGCACCTTATGAACGATCTAGAGTGCTATATGAGGAGTAAGTTGACTTATGAACTTTCTTTTGAAAAACTTATCAAAAACTCCAAGTACTAAAATATGATTGGGGAAGATGACTTTGCTTTGAGAGCTATTCCATTTTTCAACCTCTCAAGGATATATGTTAGACAATACCACAAATCCCATTAGTATGACAAATGTCTTGAGTAAATCTTTATGCTTGCTTTATACTTTGAATAACATAGCCATGTTTACTTTTATCCTTTACTCGAGGACAAGCAAAGAGGTAAGTAGAGGGATCTTGTTGATGGTAATTTCACCATGTTTTTACACCCTCAAAACCATCTTTTTACAACCTTGGATTCAAGAGTATAATAACATAACATGGACATATTTTACCCAATAACTAGTTCCACATGTCCCTTGACTATTTGAGTGCAGGTAATGACAAATGGGGACTTTTGGGAGCTAGTGGGCCCACTTAGGGGGTCGGCCGACCTCTCTGTGGGGCCACTAGGCCTCCCAAGCCCCCATGATCCAAGTAACACTCACCAAAGCACTTTCTACCCCTTGGATCCAAGTGAGCTACCTCTCAACGGTTCTGGATGAAAGCACGAGGATCCATGGGCCCAACATGACATATTTCCAAGTATGGAAAATGTGCAATTCCAATACACGATCATGATGGACATTACCTCTAGAAGCTACCTACAAAAGATGAGCTTATTTGGCCACAAAAGACGATCGACCGACCGCATTTTGGGCCCAATTTTGGACAGCAGAATCCACACCTATCAAGGAGGTCCCACGCCGAAGGGGAGGCCCAGGGCTCTCTAAAAGAGGTCGGTTGACCTCCTAGGTGGGCCCAGAGACCACCCACAGGCCCCCTAACCAGTGGGGTCAGCTTCTAGAAGAAAGGGGTAGGGCCCACCTATTAGGGGGTGGTCGACCGACCATGCCCAGGTGCCCAGAAGATTCCCTGAGCTCTCCACCGCCTTCCTACATGCCTCCATGCATCAACTTCATCTCCACCATTGATCTAAGGCAGTTACAATGATGGTTTGATCCTACGGTGGATGATGGAGGTGGCGCAGATCGCTGACGTGGCACCGGAGTAGCCCCTACTCCACCTCTAGCTATAAATACCCCCCTAGGCCTTCACTCTCACTCATGCCTCATTGGAGAAAAAAATACTCCTTAGTAGTAGTGTTATGCTAGTTGGAGGAGAGTGAAGGAGGTCTTCTAGAGAAAGCCCCGGATCTGTCAGGAATCTTCTCCGGAGCTCTACCTCAGCGGATGCGATCCTCTTGTAAGTTCAGCACTTGTAAGTGATACATCTGAGTTCTTTATAACAATTAATATTCTACTTCTAGCATAGTTGTTATACATCTTTTTGTGCTTGTTCATCGCTTTATTTTAAGTAGAGTGCTTTAATCTTATGCAAGGGTTAAAGTAGTAAGAATAGTGTAGACGTGTTGTCTAGACTAGATCTTGCCTTTGTAAACCGCTTATCGCACGGATTGTTTGTGGATGCTAGTAGGAGGTGACAACCCTATCTAGTCCCCGTATTCCACCACGTGTGTAAGATAAGTTATTCAAAGGTAGGGCCTCAATACAACATGATGGCGCAGTCTGGTTAGAGTTTTGCCCTCTTTCTGATCTATCCTATCGCCTCCTGCAAGAGAAGGGCTGATAAAGCCAGTATAACCAACTTTACCTTGTTAGATATCTTTGCTATATCGAACCTCTCAACCCAGTTATCATAGTATCCCTGGATTCATCATAGGACATATCCATAATCCTAGTTAACTCACTTCTCGTTTCTTGAGGAAAATACGATACCTGGAATACTCCTGGTGAAGGCTACACTTGACAATCGTACGCTTGCGGTCATTCACCCGTTCGCCACTTTGGTGTCAACACCTTTGTGATATCAAAGTTGTACTTCTTCGCTCCTTCGACGGCTTTGGCTTTCACCCATGGCATGCACTCCGAGTTTGTCGAGGTCCACTCCACGGCAGCGATCTCATTGGACTCGTCATCGCTGTTGGCGGCTCCGGTGACATCTTCCATTGTGACCACTTCTATGCTGCCAGTCTTCTGGGTTTTACCGCTATAATGTGGATATCGGTAGCTGGCCTCAATGCTGGTGATCTTGCCAGCTAGCTCCGATAGGCTCGAGCAGTCCATCCCGATCTTCTCTCTGATAGTCGGGACCAGGCCCCAAATAGCAATGCTAACGACCTCCGCGTCGGACAGCGTCAATCGGTAGCACTGATTCCTCACTTCTCTAAACCTCTAAAGGTAGTTGCTTCCCGGCTCGTTGTTCCCTTGCTTGACGTCGACCAAATCCATGACCCCCTTCTCCATGCTACCAGAGTCAAAGTATTGATGGAACTTATTCTCCAGGTCCTTCCATCCGGTGATGGATTGGTATGGCAAGGAAGCAAACCAAGAAAAGGCCGAGCCAGACAGGGACAGAGGGAAGAACCGAACCCTGAGCACTTGGTCATCGGCCGCTTCACCCAACTGTACCAGGTATTGACTGATGTGCTCCATGGTTGACACCTGGCCAGTCCCAGTGAACTTAGTGAATTCAGGTACCCTGTACCTGTATGGCAGGGCCACTCAATCGTACCATTCTAGGTATGGCTTCCGGTAAGCGATGGATTGGTTCCTGGGCTTCAAGCCGAACTGGCGTTGCACCATATTGGCTACTTGGCTCATCAGTTGATCGATATGAGGTGGTGCATGTTGATGAGTCGGCCCCCATGACCCTGTTGACCGCTAGGATACTCAGGACGGTTCTAGTATCCTGGTCCTCCTTGGGCGCCTATCGTGTAGTGATGGTGACGTCCTAAAGGGATCTCGCCGTGCATTGCGCTCCAAGGGAATGGTGGTCCGCCAAAATCTGGAGTTGGCCTCGTGCCATGAGGGGCATGCTGTGAAGCCGACGCACCCCGACCGAGGCTTACCATCGGTTGCTGCGATCCGTTCTGCGGGTTACCCCCTCCGCCAGTAGGTGCGCTGCTGGCTCTGAGAGATCCAGAGAATGGACCCACCGGGGCTTTTCTCGTTGAAGCATGGCTCCCACCTTGCGGTATGGAGAAAGCTTGATGTCTCCCCTACAAACCGAGAGCTCCTGCTACGACGTTCTGTAGACAGCCGGCAAGGAGTTCACCATGGCTGGTGAACGTGGCAGACATGGATTTGTGGATGGTCTCCTGCATGAGACCATGCAGGATATTGACTTGTGGATCCTCGTTCCCGTACGTGAGTATGTACGGGTAAGGTCTGGTCTGCCTCGCGTCATCTCTGGTTTTGTTGAACAACTGCAGGCACCTGTCTTTGAAGGCATCGAGTGCCCTCTGGAGTGACAGTTTTTGTTCTTCATTGAGCGCCTCCTCGGTCATGTTGAACACGTGATCGTGCTCATGCTTGACGATTGTGGTCCCACTGGGCGTGCCAAAATGTATTGACGCCAAAAATGGGGCTTCCGATGTTAGCACTGCGTAGGGCCTGCGGAGACCGTGTAGCAGCAGAGCTTGATCTCCTAAACCCCTTAAGCGGCTTAGGACACTTCGAGGATCGATTCCAGGCGTGCCAGTCATTTTGACCTGTAATTGACAAGGAGATGAAACGTCAAATTATGGAACCTGTCGGTTGTTGCCAGACAGTTCCATGAGTGTGCGACTCTCATATAGCCAATGAATGCAAAAGACTGACTAAAAAGTCAACTCCGAACAGTGAAAAGCATTAAGATGGTATATGAACGACTATCGTAAGATATTAGCCCTGGGGTACATAATTTAGTCGATCATATGATGACAACAATGTAAAGATGAGGCACATGTAACATTATCATCACCAAACCATCAGATCTATTAAGCATATTAGATAAAGATTAATCATCAACAAATGGGTGTTCCCATGCAGCCGTGATGACAATTAACCCGATAACCCAACTGGTTTACTAGCATTGGGGTGTTTCCATGCAGCCAAAAAAGTAAACAAACCGAATCACGTCCAGTGCATTCAATAGATTCGATAGATTAAGATGACAGTGTACATGCATTGTATGATTGAAGCATAACCAGATCAGCTGTAGTAGCCGATATGGGATCCATGAGGCTTGAACAAGATCCATGTATTCAACCTCGGATAGACCTAAGTCTGAACAGACATAATCCAACACACAACGGTAGTGGGGTTGGCCAGATGAAACCATACCACATGTGTTGAACTAGATCCAGACACACTCAAACCAATCTGATAACCGAACACATGTCTCAAACCCGCAACATGTAACAACCGCAACTAATGGACTAGCCGATATGATCTTAGATCTATCGCCCCTCTAAATGTAATAACAGATGTATCAGAGACAATAGATCTAGATTGGAAGTAAAGCGCGGGCTGATACATTAGATGAGATTGGGCAAGATATTGTAATAATAGATTAAACAAAGTATAACAGACAATATCGATAACTTAATGAATCTATTAGATCGTCAATCTAATAGAGCCGATAACTAGCCTGAAGCCACGATTCATGTGAGATTGAAGCAATGCAGCCCCATGAACAATGGATTCAAACTGATAACTAGCTCATACCGAGCTTGCATGAGTTACACAATACAGCCGTACAAACGAGACATGAACCAAGGCTAAACTTACAAGGAAACCGGAGGTTGATCTAGTCGATGTAGCCCAATCCGTCGAAGGTTCACCGAAATCTACTCTACTCCTATTCCTAGGGGTAGCCGAAGGTCGGAAACTAAGGACTAAGTTGTGTATTTGATTGATTGGATGTCCTCCTCGTCTCCTGACCTCTGCTATTTATAGACCATAGCATAACCCTAGCGTAAAGCCGGTCGCGGGCCGAAATAAGGAAACCTGAGTGCCTTGGGCCCTAATCCCTGGCGCAACCCACCGAACGTCACCTTCGAGTCAGTTTCCTTAGCCATCCTCCCGGGTCCACCTGTGTATAACATATTTCTCCGTCTTCGATCCTTACCGTGTTCATTTGGTTGTGCCAAAATATGGTGTTAACAATCCCTCTTCACTGTCGGTTGGTTACACGAGCCGACAGTGATGGTTCAAGCATCACCGTCGGTTTGGGCATAACCGACATTGATGTCATGAGCTCATCACTGTCCATTTGGTTGTGCCGGTTCAAAATCTGCTAGTGAAGGGGGGTTTCGAACCGACAGTAATAGGTTGTTCTGGAGTAGTGTCGCCTCTATGGCTTACCTCTATGTCAACTTTTAGCGTAGCCCCGAGCATCTTCAACAACTAGTTTCTATCTTGTGTTCACTACACTAGTTATGTGTTGTCTTTTATTGCCATGTTATTGCCATGTTCATATTCACTACACTAGTTATGTGTTGTTTTTTATTTCACGACCCATCTCAACCTTAAGATCTTAGAGCATCTCCAACAGTTTGTCAAACCCACTTATTATCTTTTATTTTTTAGCAAAACTAGAAAAATCACCCTCCAACAGTTTGTCATCGGCAAGTTTTAGCAACTTTGTAAATCTCCCCCTCCACACGCATATATACGCGCGCGTAAACTAGCGTGCATCGATGACATACGTAGAGGTGGAAGGGCACAAATTAGTTTTGTTTTTTTCTTAGGATTTCTGATGCAAATTTGTCAGAGGTGGAAGGGTATAAAACTAATTTTGTTTCACTTTTAGGGTCCCTGATGTAAGTTTGCCAAAGATTTGGCAAACAATTATGCCAAACTGTTGGAGAGACTCTATTTTTTCACTTGCTATATATTTTAGTAAGTTGCCAAATCACGAGCATCTCCAACAACTCCTTAAAACAACTTGTTATCCTTATAAATTTGGCAAAATCACAAAATTCCCTCTCCAACAACTCCTCAAACCAACTTGCTATTTTTTCCAAGTTGCTATTCACGGCCTCCGCGTGCCTATATTTAACAAGTTGCTATCCAACTTGTTATCCTTGTAAATTTGGCAAAATCACAAAATTTCCTCTCCAATAACTCTTTAAACCAACTTGCTATTTTTCCAACTTGTTATCAGTCTCCCGCCTTTCTTTTTCTTTTTTTTTCAAAAGTTTGACAAGTTGGAATAACAAATTGTTGGAGAGAGGAGTTTTTTTTTCCACTTGCTAAATAATTTAACAACTTGCCAAACCATAAGATTTAGCAAATCAATTTTTCCAAGTTGTTGGAGATGCTCTTACCAAGTGAATTTTGACAAACTGTTGGAGATATTTTTAGCAAACCATTTTGGCATACCATTCTATGGCCACAAACAACAACATTCATGTTGTCTCGTCGCTATGGCTATCATCGTTGGACCTAGATATCTAAGGGGTAAAGCGTGTTAAAATCTTTATAGTAAGATACACATCAGGAATTCTAAATTGAATTTCATTATATAATATAACTATCTAAACTAATAAAAATTAAAACATTCCAAATAGCATTACACAATTAACCAAATGAACTACTTCCTTCATCTCAAATTATAAGACATCCCAAAAATCTTAAAGAGTTAAAGTATCTTAAGTTTAACCAAACTTATATGACAATATAATAACATTTACGATACCAACAAAGTATCATTAGGTTCTTTATTAATTATATTTTTATATTGTGTCTATTTGATGTTATAAATATTTATATTTGGAGGGAACGAGGGAGGAGGTAGAGAAAACAAGGAAGGCAAAACCACACGGTTGAGGCCTCTTGTTGGAATTATGACACATCCAAAGGGCTCAAGCAGAAAACGACAATTCTCTCATTTATTCCCCTCTCCGTCTTCTGATTTCCGGTGGACGCGAAACCGATAGAAGCAGAGGCAGGCGCAGCACGAGGAGCTCGTTGGTGGCATCGAGCGAGCGGCGCGTGGGCCACGAGTGCGTGCGCGAGCAAGATCGGAGCTTCTCCTTCGTCGCAGTTGTGGGGAACGCGGCGAGCGCTTCCGTGATGGGCGCCGGCGCCCAGGAGGATGAGGAAGAGATAACCATGGTGGCCGCCGGAGGAGTCAGAGAGGAGGAGCAAGCGGCGGCGAAGGGCGCAGGGGAGGAGGAGCAGTTGGGGCAGGGTGGAGGGGGCGAGGGAGAGGGAGAGGGCGAGGGCGGAGAGGAGAAAGCTGCGGCGGTGATGTCGTGCTCGATCTGCCTCGACACGGTCGTAGCCGGCGGCGAGGAGAGGTCCACC
Source organism: Microstegium vimineum (assembly GCA_022036555.1). Taxonomy (NCBI): domain Eukaryota; kingdom Viridiplantae; phylum Streptophyta; class Magnoliopsida; order Poales; family Poaceae; genus Microstegium; species Microstegium vimineum. The sequence continues at coordinate 11,987,898 of CM039138.1, read as the reverse complement.
GCGAGGCTACAGTGCGGTCACGAATTTCACCTCGGTGAGCGGCTTCGCTGCCTCGAGATCTCACGCTTGTTTCTTGATTGCCCGACGCATGTGTTTGGGAGGTGGCGGAGGCAGGCTGCTTGTTGAATTATTTCAGTGGCGAATTTAAGGGTTCTGTTAGTGGACTAGGATTGGGAAAAATTGGAATTTGGGAATGGGTCTCAGTTTGGGGATATGATCTAAATGAGCCCGTGTGGATTGTGATAATTATGACCACAGTTACAATTTTACATGGCTAGTTTTTATGAAAATTGCACAGCCGGGGTTTAAGTTGTTCATCCTCTTTGGGTTATGCTGTGGAATTTATATAGCAATTCTATATGCTGTGACTATGGTGGGACAAGGTCGGAGCATGCCCTTGGATCAAGTTTTGTTGTTATTTGGTCCAGGGCTTCATTAGGTCGTATATATGTCAGTGGTTCTTGGCCTCTTTCAAAAGTTTGAACATGCTCTTGTGAGAAATATTACTACATTCTGTTATGAAATGTTTAGTTTGGAGGTTATGTTTTAAGAAAACGAAAAAAAAAACAAATCAAATTGATGTGCTCATTACCATTCTCGGGCTGGTGAAGGACTTTGGTGTTGTTTTAGAACGATTTGGGTTCAGTCTAGTTTATTTCTTATAGGGCAGGTCCAGCACACTGTTGTTAGTGCCCAGGATATCCCATAGCATACTGTTGTTGGAGCCTAAGAATGGTCATGTTGGTAGGTACTACATCTGTTCCAAATTATAAGACGATTTAGGCCTTGTTTGGATGTTGTAGTATTAAGAAACCATTGTATCAAGAAACTGTTGTTTTAGAACCTTTGACGTGCAAAACCGTAGTTTAGAAAAAAGAGGTATAGAGTGGAGTTCTTATAAAACTCCAAAAAGACTACAGTTTCAGGAATATCATGGTACTAAAAACCATAAAATTTATTGCACCCAATCACTTCAGGCCACTCTAAAACCAAAGTATTTCACAAACCCATGGTATTTCTCTAAAACTCCAAAAATACTTTGTATCCATAGATACATTGCTTTTACTATGCATGTAGACATACTGTATATCTAAGTGCATAACAAAAGCCATGAATCTAGAAAAGCCAAAACGTCTTATAAATCGGAACGGAGGGAAGAGTATATAGTTACTAGGTAATGCACACTAAAATGATGTTCCTGTTTATTAAAATGCTGGTTTGGATGAGTAGTATTCTTTCAGTAAGATGATAGTTGCTGACAAAGAATTTTAGTTACGCTAACAAAGAATGTTCATTACAAACCTTTAAGAGATCAGGGAAAACCAGTTACTGATAGTACTGCTAACTAGTTCTGCTAACAATAATTAATATACCTGTGATGCATTCAGTCCATACCTTTGCACCTTCGATCAATTTTTCTTGTGTGATCTGTAGTAAACTGTTATATAATGTAACCATTTTTACATGCTGTTGTATGCTTACTTGCTTAGTGTCCTAATGAATCCACGATGCTGTTATGGTTGAACTTGAAAGTGTTTATTGTATATAGTAATTTGTGGGTGTATATGGCACTATTTACTCTAATATTTTGTATCCCTTGGTTTGATCAGATTGCATTGGTTCAGCATTTAATGCCAAAGGAATTATGCAATGCCCCAATTGTCGCACAATTGAGATGGGGAATTGGCTTTATGCGAATGGTTCCCGATCATCACAGGACGTAAACAATGATGAATGGGGTTATGATGACCTTTATGATCATGGTCACTCAGAGCTGGCAACCTTTGTGGTAAGGGACTTAAAGATTCTCAGTTTTTCGCACATGTTTTTATGGACTTCATTAGGACTGGGCATTGATCCTAGCTTATTAGAGCATATAGCGGAATCAATTTTTTTTAGATATTGCAAAGTTACTATGAGGTTGGGTACATATAGTATTAGCAGGCATTACTGGTTAATGTTACAGCTTTCTAGTTTTCAAAAAAAAAGTTACAGCTTTCTTGCATTGTCATGCGCAGCCAACAGGCTGCCAGGCCCGATTGTCCTAGTTGGGCCTTAAGCCCATTAGTGTTAATTAGTGTCTCTCTTAGTTATTTATCTATATTAGAGGAAATAGGAATAATACCATATTGTCTAGGCACAAGAGGTGTTAGTCCTATGTACCCTTTATAATCAGCCCACCCATGAGGCACAATAGAAAGCAAGCAATGAATTATGAAGAAACAATCTAGTTCCTCTCAGTCTCTCAAGCTCTAGGCAAAGCATAAGGCCTAATTATCCCCTTATCCCTGTTATGGTTCATAACATCTGGTATCCAGAGCTTTTCGATCCTATTCCAAAAAAAAAAAAATCAATCCCATCCCGATCCCGCAGCCGCCGCGCCGCCTCTCCATCACCAAACCCTACCCCGTCGCGACCGACCGCGCCCGACCCCCGCCGCCGCGGATTCTACCCCGCAGCCGCCGCGCCCCCTACCCAACCCTACCCTGTCGCGATCGACCGCGCCTCGATCAACGCCGCCGCGGATCCCTCCCCGCCGTCGCGGATCCTTCCCGCAGCCGCCGCGCCGCCTAAGGCCATCCCACACCACAGCCCAGCCGTCGCGCCTTCACCCCGCGGCACAGGCTCGCCTTCAGCCGCCGCCTCTCCACCACCACAGCCGCCGTGCCGCCTCTCCACCACGCTTTGCCTCGATGGACTTCCCTAAGTTTGCGGGGAACTCGGATCCTGTGGCGTTCGTCGACCAGTGCGACTCCTTCCGCCGGGAGCGCAGGAGGAAGAAAAAGTGTGGAAGGCTTCCCGCAATTTGGAAGGTGACGCCCGAGTTTGGTTGCCCAAGTCCAGGAGGACGAAGGCACCCCGGCGTGGCGTCGCTTCACCGAGCTCCTGCACCTGCGCTTCAAACCGTCTCCGTACCCCGACCTGCTCCATCAGGTGGCCCTTGGCGTCAACAACAGCCTGCGCATCCTTGCTGAGGTGTCCACACAACTTGATCGCCTCAGGGCGCGTCTCGAAGCGAAGGACAAGGAGGACCGTGAACGTCGGGCGGTTGTACGCCTCCAGGCAGCAGCACGGGAACTCCTGGCACGCCGTCGAGCGCAGGCTCTTCATGCCACAAAAGCATCGGAGGAGCAAGCAGCGCTGCGACTACAAGCTGCAGGGCGAGGTTTCCTTGTCCGTCGTGTGATGCAGAAGATGCGCATGCTCCTCAGCTCATCGCTGTCGTGCGTGTTCATTCACTCGGCCTCACCAGAACGTCTTGCTACTCCAATTGAAGGGGAGGTCCAAGTATGGGCACTTCCAGTACCGCGAACGCGCAACACCTTCTGATTCATCCTCGTTCCTGCGGTGGTGATAGACGCGTCCAACATAAGAGCGCGCTGGTTCACACTCCACCCTTCCGCCCCAATGAAGCCAGCGGAAGCGCTCATCCCATGGGATCCAGGAGGACATGAGGACGTAGCTGTCGTCCAAATTTATATTTTAGTTTCAAATTTATTTCCAATTTTAATCTTCAATAACAAAGGTAAGCCGAGATGTAAAAGGCTTAACCCTATGTTGCGTCAAATAGGTCTGTGGCAACTATCCAGCTCGAGGACGAGCTGAGTCTCCGAGGGCGGGGGAGATGTCATGGGCAGCTAACAGGCTGCCAGGCCCGGTTGTCCTAGTTGGGCCTTAAGCCCATTAGTGTTAATTAGTCTCTCTTAGTTATTTATCTATATTAGAGGAAATAGGAATAGTACCATATTGTCTAGGCACAAGAGGTGTTAGTCCTATGTACCCTTTATAATCAGTCCATGAGGCACAATAGAAAGCAAGCAATGAATTATGAAGAAACAATCTAGTCCCCCCCAATCTCTCAAGCTCTAGGCAAAGCATAAGGCCTAATTATCCCCTTATCCCCCGTTATGAACTAACGTTCATAACATGCATACACTTTGAATATCACCTTTATGGTATTATTTTACTAAAAGAGATATTAACTTACTAAATAATAACCCTGCTTATCATGATTTTAACTGTTTATGCAGCCTCTTCACATTCAGTGGTGTCCTATTGGGCGCTTAGAACTTCCATCCTTATTTGAGTATGTTCTGACCTCTGAATTTTTTGCTCGTTGCTGTGTTCAATTTTTCCTTTTAGTACATGTTGAGACTATGTTTTTGTCTACTGTGAATTTTACTTGATATTTATCACTACATCACTGCAGCATGTATCCTTTAGTGACCTGCTTCTAGAAATCTACTGCAGTTTTCTGAACTTTATTGTGCCATCAGTTGCTTGAATCCTTAGTGCCACTGTTTTAGAACCTTGATTAGATCGTGATTCGGATCACCTCAAAAGTCTGTAACAGCATGCACTTCATGTCTCTTTTCACCAATCATATTAATATTGAAATGCTATGTTTCAAATATTAGTTAATGTGTTAGTGCTTAGTTGTCTGTGCTCGTCTATGTTTTTGATGGGGGGGGCTAGAGAGTTCCAATGTCGCTTCTTGCTTTAAAATTACCACCTTTTGTTTATGTTCTTTGTATGAAAGAATTACTGTTATATTAGCTATTATTCTTTTTACCCATAGTTAACTTTTTCCTTATCTAACAGAGAAGTAGAGTCCTCAGCTCCAGCTACTTGTAAGTTCTTATTTTCAATAGTGACATGTATTAATATTCCATTTACCAAATCATATTTGTTGTGGTTGAAAGTGTTTGAATATTGCCAATGCAGTTAATGATTTCACGGGGCAATTCAACTCTGAGCCCATGGTACCGGTACCTGCCACACCTCACCCTGGTCCATATCTAGCTTATTTTCAGCCTGCGCAGCCACCGACATTATCAAGCTCTCATGTCGCTGAGAGAACAACAGATGGTGCTGCATATCATGATCACTGGAACACTATGGCTGGGCTATCAGATGGCCGACGACCCTGGGCATACTATTCTCAACCTAACAATGATAACAGTATAGCTGAGCAGCAAGGACTCTCTCTGGGGGCAATGAGGGTTGGAGGGGTTGATAGTGAAAGCCAACAACGAGGGTCTCTCCCCTCATTTTATGGAAATGGGTAAGATTCTTTATTTGAAGACATGGTTTGTGATGTTCTGGTTGATATGACCTAGCTCTGTACATAAAAGTAGCTTTATCAGTTAGGCAGAAAGGCGGATTCATGATTCTTGTCATCATTTGTTATGCTATGATTTGCACATGTGCATGAAGATTATGAAATACATACAGGGTTTTACTGATTTGAAGGATTGATTTTAGGTACAATTGGATTGTTAATATGTAGTTAAAAACATGTATAGAAAAATTGTGGTTGTGGATGCCATGCCATGTATGGGCAGCAGGCTGAAGATGGCAAATTTATTCAAAATCAAGGCACAAAGAAACTTGCTTGACTGTTGTGGGTCCTAGGAGTTAACACTTGTCATGATTTTGTCTAGTAGCCAAACTATATTGGTCTTCCATATTTTTTGTTCACATTTAATCACGTAAGGAATAAACATGCTTTGCTAGACACATGGGAGTACATACTCATAGGAGTTTTGTTTACTTAGCATCCCTATATTGGATGGCTATTTCCATTTTTATCTATAACTAAGCATGAGTATAGATATAGTTTTGTTTGGACGGGTATATATATATATATATATATATATATATATATATATATATATATATAATATACACACACACGCACACGGAAGCGCTATTCTATACCTTAGGTGTACACCCAGCAGCTAAAACTGACTAGAAAATACTGAACGTACTGAATAGTGTTGAATAATATTGACACGCAACTACTGAATTGTACTGATTTTTTTTTCAGTATAACAACTTGAATTGTACTGAATTTTTTTTCAGTATAACAGCTTGGTGTAAAATAGCACTTGTATAGAGAGGGAGGGAGGGAGGTTTGTGGTTTTTATTGTGGTTGTGGTTGTGGTTTATTCGGTACTTCAGATGTGACATTCGAGTGTGAGTAATGACAGAACACAGTGACACTGGATGGTACCCAGAACTAGAAATTAGGGATCCAGGCATGCCCTAGTTTTCTTCGATTTTTTTTTTTTGACGTTATCATTGTTTCATCTTGGTCTACGTCAATGACACCGGCTGTATAACAAAGTTGTTATGCAACTACTGTTGCATTATCTAGTATGCTTGCTTTCTTGTACAACAGTCTTAGATACCGTGATGGCTACAAATGTATTCTTGGTTTGTTGCAGGTCTGGAAGACCAAGGATCCCAAGTGTTCTTCCTCCTATGGCACCACAATTCATAAGAGCGCATGGCCACTTAAACGATCAATTCCAGCAGACTTCTTCTAGCTTATTTGCTGGGTCACAGCAATCAGGAGACATGCGTCCATTGGGAGCTGTTGGGCCTTCTGTGCCACCTCCGGAGAACACCTCCTTTTGCCTGTTCCCACCAGCTTCATCAGGACCCAGAACAATGGAGGCCGAGGATGTCAGAGCCAACCAGTTCTATGCCTGGGAGAGGGGTCGCTTGGCTCCTTACCCGCTGATGCCTGTTAATAATGAAGGTACCTGGTGGAGCTCTTCACAACAACAGTCTCCTCAAGGTGCACCAGAACCTGCTGCATCTGCTTCAAGGAGGCTGTCTGGGCGGTGGATTAGTGGCGTTGGCAGGTTGCCACCACCAGAGAATAGATCGCCAGACGACTTGCCCTTCCGTCCACTGCACATCCCTCGGATGTAGCACAGGAACTGGTCAGGCCTGAGTTAACAGTACAAACATGGAAACCCTGTTGGTTGTAAGTGGTAACACCGTTGTAAGAAAGTCCGGTCGGATGGTAAACCATGTGATAAAATGCATGATGTTGAAGAAAATGACTCAGGTGAAAACATTTTTGACCCGGGGTTTATGCATTTCGATGAAGTACATATTTCCAGTCAGGTTAAGGAAATTTCTAAGAATCGCAATTCTGCTTACAGCTGCACCGTGCTAATTTGTTTCATCGGATTTGAATAGAGCAAGTTTTTAGAATGCCAGTTTCGCTTCCTTGCTACGCCAACATTTGAGTTCGATTCCGCTGCAGTAGCGCTTCAGTTCCATTTCGTAGCGGGAGTTAGGATGCCTTCGATATTTGATCCCTGCCCCTACGTATCCAGAGCTGGATGAAAAATAAACAAGACCATGAAGGTTAAAGGCTTAAAGCTCAAAAGAAGTGTGGCTGGCGAAGCAACCGATTTCTTGTCAATAGAATAGAAATACCAAAAATTACACTGCTCCTTTGTACCTTCAAAATAATTGTTTTCATTTTGAAAAGATCAATATGCTCAAGAGGAGGGGTGAATTGGACTTCTTTCAAATTTCCAAAACAATATTAAAACCTAACAATGCTAATCACCCCCTAGTGCCTACCGGATGTGTGTCCTAACTAGAAAGCGGTAGCAAGACATAAGAATTGAAAGACAACCTAAGAAATTATAGTAGGAATTGAAAGAACACAAACGGAAAGGTAATGCGGAAATGTAAAGAGCTAGGGAAAGGGAATTGTGACACTGCGATATTTTTCCGAGACATCGAGGAGTCGACACTCCCCCCTAGTCCTCGTTGGAGCACCTCACAAGGTATAGCCCCCCTCAATCCCGCGCAAGGCATGAGTGCTCTCTACGGGCTGATTCTTCGCCACTCTAGCTCGGTGAATCGCCCACAACCGATCACAGAAGTTTGGAGAAGAGCCACCGACAATCTTCCGGTGATCACTTCCTACGAACACCACCAAACCGTCTAGGTGCTGTCGAACACCAAGAGTAACAAGCACAGGACCTTCACTTGACCAACTCGAGGCTAGGAAGGTGGATGGATGCACACTTGTCACTCCTAATCACTCTAGGAGGGAAGACTCTCTCAAATCTCTCCCTCACTAGGCACTTGGCTCTCTGAAAGGATCTAGATGCCCAAGAGGGGGGTGAATTGGGCTTCTTTTAAATTTCTAAAGCAATTGTAAAACCAAACAATGCCAATCACCCCCTAGCGCCTACCGCAATGTGTATCCTAACTAGAAAGCAATAGCAAGCCAATGAAAGGAAAGACAACCTAAGCAATTCTAGTAGGAATTGAAATAACACAACGAAAAGGTAATGCAAAATGTAAAGAGCTAAGGATAGAGAATTGGTGACACGCAATGTTTTCCCGAGGTATCGAGCTGTCAACACCCCCTGTAGTCCTCGTTGGAGCACCTCGCAAGGTATAGCTCCTCCTCTACCCGCGCAAGGGTAGAGTGCTCTCTACGGGCTGATTCTTCGCCACTCCGGTTCGGTGAATCGCCCACAACCGATCACAAAAGCTTGGAGAAGAGCCACCAACAATCTTCCGGCGATCACTTCCTCCGAACACCACCAAACTGTCTAGGTGCTGTCGAACACCAAGAGTAACAAGCACAAGACCTTCACTTGACCAACTCAAGGCTAGGAAGGTGGATGGATGCACACAAGTCACTCCTAATCACCCTAGGAGGGAAGAACAAGATGAACTCTCTCAAATCTCTCCCTCACTAGGCACTTGGCTCTCCAAGAAGTCTCTCAAAGGTTCCTCAGGTGAAACAATGGCCAAGAGAGATCTCAAGGACGAAGAGGGCAACTATAAATAGCCCCCAACTCCAAAACTAGTCGTTTCTTGCTTTTTCCACTTTCTGCGAAGGCACTGGACTAGTCCAGAGCACACACCACCGGACCAACACGAGAGGTCCGGAGCTTCTCTGCAGTTCAAACTTCATTGGAAAATAGGCACCGTCGGACCACTCGCTATGATCTGACGCCCTAGTCCGACGCACTGGTCCGGAGCCAAGGTGCTCACTGAGTTGGAAACTCAGCTGAGCTTGGCACCACCGGACCACTCGCTATAGTCCGGTGTCCTGGTCCGACGTAGAGGTTCGGAGCCAAGGTGCTTACTGTGTTCCAACACTTCTCTATCTCGGAGCGTCGGACTAGTGGACGACCTTGCCGTTGGACTAGTCCGGAGCCTCCTCTGAGGCTTACTTCCTCTGGCAGGGACCTCCAGACCACTCGTCTATGGTCCGGAGCTCTTCTTGACAGGTGGTCCGGAGCTGTCCCACAGAAACATTGCCTAAGTCAAGGACCGTCGGACCACTTTCCTTGGTCCGACGCCTCCTAGGCAGACTGGTCCGGAGCCTCTTTCTCCACCTGTTCAACTCTTTTCACTAAGTCTCTTCTAGGGGTTTTGCTCCTACCATCTCAAGGGCTATTAGCAGGGTCTCTAGGACTAGTTGTGACATGTGTGCATACACCAACATTCCCAAACTCTCCTAGGTCAAGCCACTAACCTCATACCCCCCTTTATAGTATGGTCAAAGGAAAAACAAAGCCCTAGCTATACTTAGTTTCCTTCTGAACCTCATGGCACTAAGGACTAGCGTAGTCTTCACCTTGAATCAACGTCCTTTGAAACCGAAACGATTTCCATCTGGGTGCATGAATATCCATTAAGCCCATTCTTAGCTTCACTAATGACCTAACTCATAATGACTTTGCCTCTACAAAACACATGTTAGTCATAGTGACCTAGCATTGTCGTTAATCACCTAAACACAAGGGACCATGATTCTTCAATCTCCCCCTTTTAGGTGATTGACGACAATACAAGCTTGAGTAGAGAATAAGAGTGAATTTTGATTAGAGAAACATGACTTGACATGAGATAGGCATGGGTTAGTGATAAGAATGACAAATACATGCCTAAACCATTCAAGCCATGACAAGCACAAAAGATATGAAATGAGCATAGTACTTGATTTCAAAAGGATATGCTATACCAAAAGATCAGAGATTAGCGCGGAAGCAATATAGCACAACCAAGTGACATGATATATATTAGGAGTTCACACACATGTCACACAACCATCAAGTCTCAAAAATCACACACATACCTTACAAATGCATAAAAGATGATAAACGTGATGCATGATGCGATAGAGTATATTACACATCAAAAGAATGAGTCCTACTAGCTCCCCCTGAAGCTAGCCCATCTACTCGACTCTCCCTCTCCCCCTTTGGTGTCGAAACACCGAAACTATGCGTCTGGAGGCGGAGTGGAAGCAGTTGTGGAGCGGTCAAGCACCCTGAACTCTGACAAGTATTTCTCATCGTCTAAGTCCTCCCCCTGAGTAGCTGTCGCTGGAAGTGGAGCGGTCTGGGGACAGGAGCTGACGTGCCCTCTGCCTCAACCTCTGAGGACTCTGGAGCGGGAGTAGGAGTAGGATCCTATGCTACTGCCTCTGAAGGAGCCTCTGGAGCTGCGGAGTCCGGTTGTGCCTCAAGCACTGACTCGACTGGAGTCTGAAGTACCGGTGGCTGTTCAGGCTGAATAGGAGTGGTGGTAACAACTGTGGCATCTTTCACAAGAGCCCTGGGCGGAGTAGATACATCGAGGCCCCAGGTGTCAAGAGTAGCCTCAGACGAGGCAACAGAAGAGCGGTGCTGACCCGCTGTCGGTGAAACGAGCGTTGCCTCAATCTCAGCTGCTATCTGCTGACCAGTGGGGGACGACTGCCCTGTGATGTCGCTGAACGACGCTGAGAGGTCTCTGGCAGTAGCACCCATCTAAGCAGACATCGGTGTGAAACCGATAGTGAGAGGGGTGAACTGCTGAGTCGGGCCTAGGGTGTCCAGCCACTGGGTGACCTGTGTCGCTGGAGACTGGAACGGGGTGGTCAATCCGGCACCCTGAAGTCCACTAGATTGTATGACGGGGGTGGGAGTGACAGAAGGTCCAGCTGACACTGGCGGTGCCACTGATGGGGCCACTGACTGCTGAGAGCCCATGACGAGGCCAAGTGCTGGAAAGGCCACTGACGGACCAGCTGTCTGTGAGGGCTGGGTCTGACTCATCATATGTATCTATGGTGGAGCAGGTAGCTCAATAGGAGGTGCACCGGTCCACTTCATCATATGGGCCATAAAGGCCATGTTCTACTGCTGGATCTGCTGAGACTGTAGCTGCAAACACTGGGACTCAAGCTGCATCTGGAGCATCTACCGCTGCACCTCAAAGTGTCTCTCCTCAGAATGTCTCTGTATCTCATCCTGCCTCTGCTGGACCTGGGTGACAGCCGTCACAAGAGAGCCCTGCTGCTCCTGAATACGATCTAGTACCTTCATCATCATTGTCTCTGAGGCACAAGTAGAACCACCAGCCTCAGTGTCATGAGCCCATGGGGGCATAGTCAGAATCGGGTGGTACTCTGCATCTGAGCTGTCAGAAGTAGTATCCTTAGGTGTACCAACAGCCCCAGTATCCAAGTCATGGAGCTCCTGCTGCTCAAAGCCTCGAATGGATTCATCCTGTGCATCCACAGCATCCTGGTCAGCCGGTGCAGTCCGTTGCTTCACTAGCTGAAGTACTCACTTCCCAAACCGACAATCAATAGAAGCAATTGCCTTGTAAGGTGGAAAGATAATCGAAGACGCATCAAGCAAGGCACAGACTCCAGGCTCGGTCCTCTCATGCAATATAGCTATGATAGAGCAAATCCAATGAGCATAGGGGAACTGCCGGAGAGCCCGCATCCCATCTGAAATCACATCCTCAATCTCTGACACAAGAAAGTCCGCTATATCAAACGGTGTCTGTGAGACGAGGGCCTGTAGAAGGAATTGCTGCAGGTTGGTCAAACCATCCTTGTACCCGGTGTGTGGCAGCAGCGTACGCTGTAGAATGTCGTTCAAGCGACGAATGGTAGGAAGAAGCTCAGCTGGGGTAGGACGAGAACCCGCTGTGAAAGGTGGCCTTAAGAGAGGAGCAACCTCTTGAACTAACAAAGAACATCCATCGCGAGCTCGGCGAGGAAAGGAGACTCCTCCATAGCAGTCATAGTGGAGACTAAGCTGGTTAGCGGTCCCGGTCAGGTGAAGTACATCTCTGAGCGGAGTCAAATAGAGCCTGTGACGCTCTCCTCTGAAAGTGTACTGGAGGAAACTGTGATCAGGCTCAATCCATACTAAAGCGTAGAATTCCCTGACCCACCTCTCAATATAGTTCCCGGAATGACCAAGGAGGTCAGCGAGTCCCGGAAGATACTCAATGAAGGGGCGGATCTCCTCACCAGCAATCTCAACAAGGCTCTCCAAAGAGCAAACTCTGTGAGGGCGAATCTATATACAAGCGAGCTGAGCTGCCCTGTAGAAATCCTCCATAAGAGTAGTGTGCCATCCGCGAGAAGCTCTGGGGTCACGCTGATTCGGGCACCACTTCTCTAGCTGAACGAACCGAAGCTTCTTCACTTGCTTTGCTGTGAGCTCCCTCAAGTCAAGGTGTACAGAAGCTGACTCTGAAGTAGGAGCTGCTCAGGCGCTCTGAGGTGACTGAGTAGCCTGGGAATGAGTGACACGTCCCTAGGGAGCAGGTGCCAAAGGTATTGCGATAAAATCTGTGACTAGCTCTTGCTCCTCTGGAAGTGCTTCTGTCTCTGACTGAGTGGGTGGTGTAGAAGGTACAACCCGCGGAGGGGTGCTGATACGAACTAAACCCCGTCGACCACCTCGCTTTGCGCGGTCCGCTGCATCTACCACTGCTTCGGCCTTCTTGGCCTCTATGAGCTTTCTCTTCTTCTTTGTCGGCTTTTCAACAAGCTTTTTCTTCCCTTTGTCCTTAGAAGAACGCGGAGGGGGAGGAGTGTCATCACCAGAACCACTGACACGGGCACGAGAACCACGAGCCATAGCTGATCAACAGAGAAAACTGCCCACTGACAAGAATCACTGCCTAAACTGACAAGTAGCCACTGCCCACTGATCAACTGCAAGGAATCAAGAACCACTGCCAACTGCCTCTGTCACAATCAAGTGCCAACTGCAAGTATCAACTGACAGAGAGGCCTGCAAGCCACTGGACTGACCCTTGTGAGGCTTTGCCTCAATCCATACTCACGAGCTTTGCCCTGAGTTTATATTGCCACTGCCGCTGCTAGATAGAATAGATAGAAATATATAAGCATATATAATCGCTAGAGATAAGATACCGTATGGAAGCAAGCATCTAGGTAAGATAGAGAAATAAATACTGCCATGGTGCCTGAGGTAAGTGAGCGTATCTAATCAAAGCAAATCAAGGTCCAAATCACACTCCACAAAGAGGTTAGCCAACTGTGAATCACAATTGAGAATTGATTTAGTGAATGTGGAAATTGTATGAACTAAGGCATGGAATGATCAAGCTATACAAAACACTAAAACATGATCAAAGGCATACCCTAGGTACAATGAAGCGAAGTCGGCGAAGACGAATCGACGAATAATTCCAAAACCTAGGTTTTAGGCAAACCCTAGGTGAAAATCCTTCTTGGCAATGACAATGGAGAATGGCAATAAGGATGAAACCCTAGGTTGGTGGAGCTTTGGCAGGGTGGAGTGGAGGAGCAGGGCTGTGGTCGCCGGCAAGGGGGCCCTCGGCAGCGAGGTGCTTTGTGCGGCGGTGGAGCTGCTGCTATGCTGCTATGGCGGCGGTGCGTGAGAGCAGAGCAGGGGCGTGGTGCGGTGGAGAGTGGTGGAGATGGCGGCGCTGTGGAAGTGAGCAGGCTGGCGGTGGGAGCGACACAGGCGAGCAGGTGCAGCGACGGCGGTGAGCGGCGGAGGAGGCGCGGCGTACGGATGGGAAACAAAAAGTAACTGCCAAACAAAGCCAATGCCAGAGGGGTTAACTGCAAAATTTCTGAGCGTCGGACCTTTCGCCTTGGTCCGGTGGGAGGTCCGATGGATTTTGTGTGTGGAAGATTTTTATGCAGGGAGTGACCAAACGTCGGACCACCTAGCATCGGACTATGCTGAGTGGTCCAGAGGATGGTCTAGAGCTTCAATTGCTTTGAAGTTTCCTGTTTTTTCTCCAAACTTTTCTCTTAGCCAAGTACCAACACAAAAGAGCAGAAAGAAACACTTGTTGGACTCAGCATAAGAACCATCTCTCAAACCCTCAAATTTAAAAATAGTTTGCCATAGGCTAGAGTTAGTTTTCATAGGAAAATAGTTCAATAAAGCTCCAAGGATCACCATAGGGGCACAAGAGGGGTATTAGCTGCAGCTAGAGCTTTGAATGCTCCCCCTAAGTGAATGTTGACACAAAAAGCATCAGGATCTACGAACACCTCGGGCTTATACCCGAATTCGATATCCAAAGGTGTGCTAGTCGATTTGACCAGTTAATCGACAAGGACGATAACTAGAACAAGATCTGAACAAGACAACGACGATGCGTCCGGATGTCAAAGCTCAAACTTGATCAGAATAACTAGAGTAGAGCTGAACGAGATGACAACGATGCGCCCGGATGTCAAGGCTCAGGTTGCTCAAACGCGGAACTTGCAAGGTTGACGGAGATCGAGGAGATGCAGCCCGTCGAGACTTGAAGAACTCGTAGATAATTAAACCTAATGCGGTAAAGGTAAATTACTGGTAAAGTAGATAAAAAAAGTAATTGATTTGGATTGATTTATGATTGATATATCTTTTCCTCACGACCCCTAGGTACATATTTATACTCCAACAATAGGAGTTGTAGACAGACCCGATTCATACCTTTCCTAAACAAAACAAACTCCTATTTTAAAGGAAATAACTGACTCGCGCAGGAGTCGGACCCAAATAACAATAATATTTTCCTAAACAAACACCTCTATTTTTAAGGAAATAAATGACTCATGCAAGAGTCAGACTCAAACTTCTATAACAATACTGGTATAATATCACCAGTTTCCTTACGTCTTCTCTTCGATGAAACTTTCTATCGACACATCCTTCCGATCCGCAACTTCCTTTTAGCGTCATCGGCAACTGCATGCTTACATTAGCCATGTCATCCTTCATCGGCAACATCCCTGCATGCTTTATCATTAGCGCCCTGGTTTTACTCTCATCGGCAACTTTGACCGATGAGCTTCCGATGCCGATAGAAAACGGCTACCGATCAGAGTGAATCTTGACCCTTTTGATAATCTGCAACCTTCTTCTATCACTATCGGTAGCTCTCTGCTGACATCAGCCACTTTATCCTGTTTCCATCGGCAACGTTCCCTCACCAGCAATATGCTTCAATCGGTAACTCTTCACTCCTAAACTTGCTTTTACTAACCAACTTATCGGAAAAAATCGTCCAGTTTCCATCGGCAACAAACTTAATCTCATTTCCAGCATTCACTCTCATCGGTAATCTCAACCGATGACCTCCTAATGCCGATAGAAAACGACTACCGACCAATGCAAGTCTTTAGCTCATTTGACACATGCTGAAAAACGGTGTCAACACATGCCCCCCAATTTTGGAGTGTAAAATATTTTACGCACCGAAATTCTCTATGCCGCAATCTTCTTCTCTAAGGCACCTGCGTGAATTCCTCGATTCCCGCGCGCGAAAATTGCAAGTTACCAACAGAACCCTGCGACTGCAGCGTAAACAGTTGCAAATCCAATCATATCTCCTCGATCAGCGCGCAAATCCACTACCATACCCTTCCATATTCTCGCCCCGTGCCAAGAAAATTCCAATATACCCCTAACTGAGTTTATAAAAGTTACCACCATTCAATCTGCCTTTCACTCCGAGCTCGCATTCATTTTTACCCGCGTCTTCAAACCTCCTCCGACGCTCCTAAGAGTCCTCCGGCATCCTCAAGAACTCCGGCGATCAACGGCAGCTTCTTCTCCCTTTGGAAGGCGTAATCCCTGCAAGAACTCCTTTTGCTCCAATGGCGATCAACTTTGACGTCCCCGCGGTAAATTTCTTCCCTTCTCAATCTGCCTCCAGCGATTTTTCATTCTGCGCTGCTCCGTAATTTTTCTCTCTTCCCCTTTTTACTGCTCGAACCCTAGGAACTACGCAACAAGATAGTGACCCCCCTCGATCAATCACATTTCCACTGTCTGGGTCCAATGGGAAACGCAGATCCTACCAACTTGATCAACGCAGAGACCAATCGCATTCCTTTTAGATCTGAGTGTTTCAATCTAGGGTTGTGGAGGTATGCTTTCCGCTCATGGCCCAAACCCACCAAAGGTTGGAAGAATTGGTATCTTAGGATGGCTAGAACACAACAAGTTTACTGGGCAGAGCGCAGCCTGGACCAATGCATTAAGCTTTCTATTGCCGATATGGCGAAGAACGAGAACATGATGATGACTGCTTCTTACTTTTGGTCCGACACAATGAACGCATTCTTGTTCAGACATGGACCAGCCACCCCCACTCTTGCTGATGTGCACATGCTTACCGGCCTCGACGTCTCCTCTGCCGATCCCTCCAATCTTTTCGGTAGAAAACCCAAACATCGGGTAATCACACGCAACATCGGCGGCTGGACTGGATATATTCGAGAAAACCAGAAGACTGGATCGGTAGGTCAGAGGGAACACGCCATCTTCCTGAACATGTGGTTGGAAAAGTTCATCTTCTGCGGCAGAACGGTTGGACCCACTACTATGTACCTTCCTGCAGCAGAGCTTCTGGCCGATGGAGCAAGACTTCCTCTTGGCCGACACCTCCTTGGTTCGGTATATCACCTCCTTCATCAGGTATCCAGAAAGCTATTGCTAGGCGAGCCCATCGGCAACCTCGGCGGTCCATGGTGGTTCATCAACATGTGGTTGAACGCACACATGCATAAAGCCCTCCAGTTCGACTTATTCAATCAACAATTTCCAAGGGACATATCGGAGGACTATGAATTTAATGATGATGAATCGGCAACCCGTTTCCCACTCAGCTTTGGGGAGGCCATCATCGTATTGCCAGGAACCGATGCCAATGAGGGTCAGTTCAGCATGTTCTTTTAGAGACTTTACTGCGGGATTCCAGCTGCAGAACGGGTCTGGTGGCCTTATATTGATCAGGACAACCGATTTCCACTTTCCTTCAATCTTACCGATGGAAATATACCACAAAATGAGTCGATTATGAAGGCCACCATCATTCCTTGGGCCATACCAGTTAACATCTTTGGGACCGGGAAGAATACTTCTCCAACTTATGAGTTTTACTATCCATCGGCAGCAGCAAGACAGTTGGCATTTGGTCAGTTGCCGATCAAGTTCAGCTATGCCAATGTAATCAAACCAAGAGAAGTCATTTCCAGTGCCATGGACTGGAATAGGATCGTCAATCTTTCTCCCCATGCCGATACATCAAACATTGATTTATCTTCTTGGCACCAACATCCTTCATCACGGAGTCATACAAATCTTGGTGGCAAGAATGGAAAAATCAACTATTCCCCAAGTCGTCGCATTACTATCGGCATTTGATCGATGCCGATCACATCATTCCCGATGATGCAGTAAGTTCTTCATTCTAATGCATCTTTTGTTATTTACTTTTACTATCGACATCTGACCCTCTTTTACTAATAGGCTGACGATCCAATCCCTCGAACGAGCAAGAGCGGCAAGCACTTCAATCTTCGAATGATGAACCCCATATCAATCATCGGCAACAAGGCTCCGACATTGGCTGCTTTCACCCCTCAAAGGGTACCCAAGGTCACCCTCAAGCCCAGGCCGACACCAGCTAGGACCACCGCTACTCCATCGGCCGCTGCCGCCATCTTGGCGCAAGCTTTCGCAGTAAGTCCTCGTATTTATACCGATTACAAACCCTCATCGGTAATATTTATTTTATTTAACTTGCACCAAATATCTTTTGCAGGCAACAGGCTCATCGGCAGCTGCTCCAAATGTACAAGCTTCTCTGACTCAGACTGCCGATGCCCCCCAAGCTTCACAGCAAAAACGTGCCGGCTCACCAACTGCTGCCCCGAAGAAGAAACGCTTGAGGAGAGCCACTCCATCCGTGCCATCAACTCCAGCTGCATCACCAACTCCTGTGGATGCACCAATACTAGAGCCAACATCGGCGTCCATTCCTGAGCAACCATTGGACGAAACTCCAGACCAGGGAATAACACCATCGCTGCAGGAACCAGCGGCCATAATGGAGACAACATCAGCATCGGTACCAGCACCAATACCAACTGAAATCCACGACCAGGGGACAACATCATCGCCACAGGGGTTAGCCACCACGGCAGAGGCAGCACCGGCAACAGCACTGCCAGCACCAACTGTTCCTCCCACGGAGGCAAGTTCATCGGCAACCGTTGCCGATCTTCAAGATGATGCCACGCCAGCTGCCTTCCCGAGCCCAAGGCAAGAGATCCGCTTTAAGATGGTAAGTTGACTCACATTCTGTAACACAAACTTATGATCAGCAAGCTCTAATCTTTTTCTTCTTCAGGCCCAAGATTCTCCGAACAGTCTGCTCTCCTTTGCCGTCGACATCCCAGAAGATGGTGAAGAAGAGATTTCCACTCAAACCTCAATCACGATATCGGCAGAATTGAAGGCCAAACTTGAAGCATTGCTCCTTCTACTGCAACAAGATACTTCGCAATTAGTCCAAGATTCTAGCACAGCAAAAGCAGCCTTCAAGGAAATCCAAGACCAACTGCCTGCCGATATTGAAGAGACACTCTTCCAAGCGGCATTCCTCGAGAGTTGGCAGCTCCAATACCGAAGGGCTTCACGTCGCATTGCCGAAAGAGCTGCTCAGGCGGGACTTGAAGAATAAATACTCAAGTTCAAACAAGTCGCTGATGAAAAGGACAAGGACATCGACCGTCTAGAAGCTTCCAGCATTGACCTTGAACAAGAAATTTCCCGTCTATCGGCAAAGAAGGAGAATCTATTGGCAGAGCTGAAACAAGTTGATGAAGCTTTAAGTTCAGCTAACCAGAAGAAAATTCAACTTCCCGACACCACCAAGATCCTGCAACAAGAGAGAGATGCTGCTGCTCGCGAGGCTCTGACGTTGAGGAAGAAAGTCAAACCAGTAGAAGGTACTGTCGATGACAACGCCAAGGAACTGGAGGAAGTGGACCAAATTCTCCTGCGTGCGATATCATCCATCCAATCCTTGTTGTAATTTATTGTAATCCGTCATGTCGGCAATTTGCAAACCTTGACATTTGATTTTGCATGTAACATAACGTTAACACGCCTTCTGCCGATATTCTGTATGATTGTTATCTTATTGGCACTTATACTTTGTGTTGCCTCATGCATCTACCCAGATACTGGGATAATATTTCTTTAAATATTTACCGTTGATTGCTCTGGGAAACGCAACTCCTTCGAGGGTTTCCAAAATATAAGCATTACCAGGAGCTGACCGATTTATCCGAAACGGACCCTCCCAATTAGGAGACAATTTTCCAAACTTAGAACTCTTTGTCCTAATCGGCAAAATCAGCTTCCACACCAGATCACCATTGGTAAACTCTTTTACCTTGACTTTCTTGTCATACCATCTGACAACTCTTTTCTTATTCTCTTCAATACTAATCATAGCCCTCAACCGATGACTCGCCAGATCCTCTAACTCATTCTTCATAAGAGTACCATACTCATCGGCCGTCAACTGATCTTGAGAAGATAATCGCCTAGAATCAGTTTTAATCTCCCAAGGCAAGACAGCATCATGCCCATAAACCAACTGATATGGCAAAACCTTAGTTGCACCATGACATGCCATCCGATATGACCATAAAGCTTCATTCAACACCATATGCCACCTTCTAGGGTTTTCTTGAATCTTGCGTTTGATAAGTTTAATAACTCCTTTATTAGTTGCTTCAGCCTAACTATTAGCTTGAGCATAATAAGGAGAAGAGTTTAATACCTTGAAACCCATACTAGCAGCAAACTCATCAAACTCTCCCGACGTGAACATAGTTCCTTGATCGGTAGTGATAGTCTAAGGGATACCAAATCGGTAAACGATATGCTCTTTCACAAAATCTATCATGTTTGCCGACGTTACCTTCTTCAAAGGGATAGCTTCAACCCATTTTGTAAAGTAATCGGTAGCAACCAGAATGAACTTATGTCCTTTACTTGATGGCGGATAAATCTGACCGATGAGATCAATAGCCCATCCTCTAAACGGCCAAGGCTTGATTATGGGATTCATTGCCGATGCAGATACCCTCTGAACATTACCGAATTTCTGACAATCTTGACATCCCTTGAAGTATTTGAAGCAATCTTCAAGAATTGTCGGCCAGTAATACCCATTCCGTCTAATCATCCACTTCATCTTGAATGTCGATTGATGCACTCCACACACTCCTTCATGAATTTCGCCCATTAACTCTTTCGATTCTTCTGTACTAAGGCATCTGAGCAAAACTCCATCAATGGTCCGATAATACAATTCATCATCAAGGAGCAGATATTTGGTAGCTTGAAACCTTAACCGCCTCTCAACCTTTCTAGACGGGTTTCTCAAGTAATCGGCAATTTCCTTCCCCAGTCATCGGCAACCGTTACCGATGTCATTATTCCTTGAATTGGCTGATACCCTGAAGCATACTGTGCCAACCGATTAGCTTCTTCATTATATAACCTGGGAATGTATTCAAGGTGGTATTCTTTAAATTCTTTTAATAACTATAAACACCTCTCATGGTGTGCAATTAACACTTCACTTCGGCATTCATATACCCCAATTAATTGATTGATCACCAACATAGAGTCGCCAAAGACTTCGACGACATCGGCACACACTTCCCTGAGTAACTCCAACCCTTTGATTAAAGCCTGATACTCAGCCTGATTGTTTGTCGACATAGCAACAATCGGCAACAAAACTTCATATTTCTGTCCTCGGGGTGAAATTAAGAGAACACCGATACTTGCCCCCTCTTTGCATGTAGACCCATCAAAGAACAAAGTCCAAGGAGCAATCTCTACAGAGCTTATCACATTGCAATGCTGAGTAACAAAATCGGCCATCATCTGACCTTTAACTGCTTTGGCCGATTCATACCTTAAATCAAACTCCGATAGCGCCAAAATCCATTTGCCGATTCTTCCACTTAATATCAGCATCGACAGCATATATTTAACCACATCATCATTGCATATGACGGTGCATTCGGCCGATAGCAAATAATGTCTCAACTTAGTACAAGATAAGTACAAACAAAGACATAACTTTTCGACGGCCGAATACCTGGTTTTAGCATCCACCAATCTTCTACTCAAATAGTAAATCACACGTTCCTTTCCTTCAAATTCTTGGATTAAGGCTGACCCGATAACACTGTCATCGGCAGACAAATACAATCTGAAAGGTTTCCCGTGTTGAGGTGGAACCAAGACTGGAGGATTCACCAAATATTTCTTAATCTCTTCCAAAGCTAGCTGCTGCTCTTCTTTCCATATAAATTCTTGATCGGCCTTCAATTTCAACAGCGGACTAAAAGACTTAATCTTTCCAGACAGATTAGATATAAATCTTTTAATAAAATTAATCTTGCCGATCAAGGATTGCAACTCAGTCTTATTTGTGGGAGCAACCACCTTGTTAATTGCATCAATAGATTTTCTGCCGATCTCGATGCCTCTCTGATGCACCATAAAACCCAGAAACTGGCATGCTGATACACCAAATGCACACTTGTTAGGATTCATCTTCAACCCATGCTCCCTTGTGCATTCCAGGATTTTTCGCAAATCGGCAAGATGCTTCTCAAAATTTCCGGATTTAACCACCACATCATCAATATAGATATCGACTATCGTGCCGATGTACTTATGAAAGATAAAATTCATTGCTCTTTGATAAGTAGCACCGACGTTCTTCAAGCCAAAAGTCATTACGACCCACTCAAATAAACCGACATGACCTGGACATCTGAAAGTAGTCTTGTTTATGTCTTCCTCAGCCATGAATATTTGATTATATCCAGCATTACCATTCATGAAACTAATGATTTGATGTCCGGCAGCGGCATCAACCAACAGATTGGCAACTGGCATCGGATAACCATCCATCGGTGTAGCCTTGTTGAGATTCCTGAAATCAATACAAACACGAAGTTTTCCATTCTTCTTATACACAGGAACCACATTAGAAATCCATTCGGCATACCAACATTGCCGAATAAATCCAGCCTCAATTAATTTTGTAATTTCAGCTTTAATATCAGGTAATACCATAGAATTGCATCGGCGCGCAGGTTACCGATGTGGATGGAAACCAGAGTTAATAGGCAACCGATGTTCGATTATTGATCGGTCTAAACCAGGCATCTCTGTATAATCCCAAGCAAAACAATCTTTATATTCCTTCAATAAATCAATCAACTGTTGTTTACATTGGGAATCTAACTTAGTACTAACAAAGGTTGGCCTGGGCCTACTGCCATCGCCGATATCTATCTCTAGTAAATCATCGGCGGATGTGAACCCCTACCCCAGTTTTCGATCATCGGCGAATCGATCCATTAAAACTCTTCTTCAGGATCGACTGCTTGGATCGGTGTAATGTGGTAATCGACAACTTTAAGGAACTCCATGTCCCAAGCTTCACCTGATATGCACTTGGTTTGCTCATAAGTTTCCGATTCTGCCGATGCAACAATTGACGGAGTTTCACTCCGGATGACTTCAATCTTGTCTCCAACCCATTGCACTAGGCTTTGGTGCATTGTAGAAGGAATGCAACAATTAGCATGGATCCAATCCCTTCCTAGGAGCAATTTGTAGGTGCCTTTGCCACTGATCACGAAAAACATCGTCGGCAAAGTTTTACTGCCGATGGTTAACTCAACACATACGGCTCCCATAGCTAGTGACACATTGGCTTCAAAGTCTTTGAGCTTCATGTCCGTTTTGACTAAGTCTTGGTCACCTTTCCCAAGCTTCTTGAACATGACATATGGCATTATATTGATTGATGCCCCACCGTCCACCAGCATCTTCGTCACAGGCTGCCCATCTACTTTACCTTTGATGAACAGGGCTCTTAAGTGCTGCCTTTCATCATCGGCAGCTTCTTCCTCAGCATCGACAGGTGCCATGAATTCCATCGGCAATATGACAACCATATTGATTTCTGCCGATGGATCCCTATCCTTGCGCTTTGGCCTCCACTGCTTGACTGGAGACTTTTCCCTTGAAGGATTTTCACTCTCATATAATTCTCCTTGACATTCGCGCTGAATCCTTCTTTGCTGAGTCTTTGTCAGACCTTTGGGGCACCATTGAGGAAGCTTAGTTTTCCAAACAGGTTGGTGCTGTTTTTCACTGCTTGTATCGGCACCACGCCTTATGTTTGGATCTCTAGAGAATATCTCCTCATCGGGTACTCTTGCATTGGCCATTTCCTCGAGCTCCTCCTAACCAACGTGCCTGCCAAGTCTATCATGTGCACTGAGTTTGCCCCCCAGCCGATCATGCGCTGATTTCTTCTCTTTGATCGGCGTGCGATAGCTTGATGCCCGATCATCAAAACAGGGTTTCTTTTCTGACCGATTGGCAGGATAATATCCATTGCATTCAGGGCAATTATCGGCAGTAGGTAATTTAATACCTTCTTCCCAGCAATGAACAAAGAAGGGACACCTCCAATGGTCTTTATGCCGAAGCCACTCTTGACGTCTCTCTTCCTCCTGCCGCCGATATCGTTCTTCCTACGATTGCCGATAATCTTGTCTTGGCTGACTATGCATGATTATAACACCAGGAGCCCTCTTGGCATTACTTCTTTCATCGGCAACTCTCTTGCCTTTTCTGTCATCGGCAAACTTCTTCACATCACGCTCAGCTACCTGATGGTCTGGATCCACCTATGCATTCTTCCTGGCAGCTTCCGATGTTAACACTTTAGTTTTTTCAGTAGTTTCCACCATGTTATTTGGAAACGGATGCTGGTCAATATTCATCGGCTTTTGGGCTTTAGTATCTCCAAATGTGATTCGCCCAGATTCAATTTCTGATTGCAACTGCTGCCTAAAGACTTTGCAATCATTGGTGCTGTGTGAAGTTGCATTGTGCCACTTGCAATACCTGATCCTTCTAAGCTCTTCGGCCGATGGAATTACCTGGTTAGGCGCCAGCTTGATCCGCCCTTCTTGAAGCAATAGATCAAACATCCTATCGGCCTTGGTAATGTCAAAGGTGAAGCTTTCAGCTTCCTTCTGGCCAAACGGATAGGATACTGACTTCTTGTCCTTAACCCATTCAGCAGCGCCAATGCTCAGCTCTTCATCTGACTCAGAATCCTCTTCTTGTTCAATGAAGGCCACCTTCTTGTTCCAAGTCTTCCTGGGCTCAAAAGTTTTAACATCTTGATCGGTAATCCTCTGCACCAGATGACTTACGCTTTCAAATTCTTGAGACGCATACTTATCTTTGATATGCGGCAGTAGTCCCTGGAAAGCCAAATCTGCCAGCTGCCGATCATCAAGTACCAGGCTGTAGCACTTGTTCTTTATGTCTCACAGCCTCTGAACAAAGCTTTCCACCGATTCATCATTACGCTGCCTCAGCTTGACTAAATCGGTAAGCTTCTTCTCATGCACGCCAGCGAAGAAGTATTTATGAAACTGCCTCTCCAGATCGGCCCATGTGATTATAGAGTTCGGAGGCAGTGAAATGAACCACGTGAACACCGATCCAGACAATGATGATGAGAACAATCTCACCCTTAGCTCTTCTCTGCTGGCAGCTTCTCCACACTGGATAATGAAGCGGTTGATGTGCTCCATCGTTGACGTGTCATCCTGGCCAGAGAACTTGGTAAAATCCGGCACCTTGTATCGATTTGGAAGAGGGATTAAATCATATCCCAGAAGGTATGGCGTCCGATAAGAGTATGTGTTAACCTTGGGTTTAATGCCGAATTGTTCCTTCATTACTTCGGCAATCTTATCGGCCCAGTCCGCATCCTATTCTTGCCGACTCATTGGTTGGACGTTGACCGGCGCAGCCGGCTGATGCGCCCCTTCGGGTTTTGGTGGCAAAGCGCTTGAAGTAATTGGTGCATGCGTAGTACCAGCCATCTGAACATTATGCATCGGCTGATTGACCGATGGGTAACTTTGCACACTCACTGGATTATGCTGTGGCATTACATTCATCGGTTGATGTACCGATGCTCCACCTTGAGCGTTTGCCAGGTATTGATACTCGGGTTGTACCACCTGATGCTGAATTGGTGGTGGAGCAGTCCAACCAGGATTGTAGGTCATCGACATATAATTCACCGATGGCAGATAATTAACTGGAGCATGTTGCTCCTGTATTCTAGAGTAATCAACAAATTGGTTACCTTGATGTGCTAGTACTCCAGCTTGAGGATTTACCACCATAGGTTGACTCCCAGTTGCTATACTATTTTGCGTCGGCACAGAATTTACCGATGGTGGCATTAGAGGTACTTTAGGAATCACCACCTAGAGATCTTCTGATGGCATTTGCACAGTTGGAGAAGACGTGGAGTAATGCATCATAGGGATCACCGGCTATGATTGCATTGCCGATGCCATGGAGACCTTCCAAGCTGAGCTATCCCCTTGCACCAGACTGGTGCCAGCGGATGGATTTGGAGGCATACCATATCCCCACCAGTTGGCGGGAGCTGGATGATTTTGGATAGCAGATCCCGACATTGCCGACGCCACTGGATCTGTACTAAGCTTGGTGACGCTTTCAGGACTTGATCTTGGTGGTGTAGCCACATCGGCAGACGGATCCACAGGAGTGGAAGACGCCATTGGAGCTGTCGATGGGTTTATAGATGCCGATCCAGGTTTATGATACGCTGGACCAACATACTGAGGTGCCTGTCCTTCTTTGAAAGATTGCATAACAACATTGTACACAGTATTGGACATCACATTGGAGTGGCAGATTAACGCATGATTCAATGCAGAATTAACCATCTTTTGTAATTTACCAGGATTGGCATCAAACGTGACCTGCCACGACAACGATGGATCTTGCTTCTGGATGGCTTCGCCGCTCCTGCTTAGGCTGAAGGACTTCAGATATTATTGCTTGTACTCCTCCATAGCCTGCTCCATAGCCTATTTTTTATCATCTTTCAGATCAGCCTCGGAGACTTCACTGACGTTCCTCGGATTGATGTCGGTATGATCACCCATAGCAGATGTATAATTTGTCCCACAGGGTGTACCAAAAGAGGTGTTGACACAAAAAGCGTCAGGATCTGCGAACACCTCAGGCTTATACCCGAATTCGATATCCAAAGGTGTGCCAGTCGATTTGACCAGTTAATCGACAAGGACGATAACTAGAACAAGATCTGAATGAGACAACGGCGATGCGCCCGAATGTCAAAGCTCAAACTTGATCAGGATAACTAGAGTAGAGCTAAACGAGACAACAGCGATGCGCCCGGACGTCAAGGCTTAGGTTGCTCAAACACGGAACTTGCAAGGGTTGACGGAGATCGAGGAGATGCAGCCCGTCGAGACTTGAAGAACTCGTAGATAATTAAACCTAATGCGGTAAAGGTAAATTACTGGTAAAGTAGATAAAAAAAGTAATTGATTTGTATTGATTTATGATTGATATATCTTTTCCTCACGACCCCTAGGTACATATTTATACTCCAACAATAGGAGTTGTAGACAGACACGATTCATATCTTTCCTAAACAAAACAAACTCCTATTTTAAAGGAAATAACTGACTCGCGCAGGAGTCGGACCCAAATAACAATAATATTTTCCTAAACAAACACCTTTATTTTTAAGGAAATAAACGACTCGTGCAAGAGTCAGACTCAAACTTCTATAACAATACTGGTATAAGATCACTAGTTTCCTTACGTCTTCTCTTCGATGAAACTTTCTATCGACACATCCTTCTGATCCGCAATTTCCTTTTAGCGTCATCGGCAACTGTATGCTTACATTATCCATGTCATCCTTCATCGGCAACATCCCTGCATGCTTTATCATTAGCGCCCTGGTTTTACTCTCATCGGCAACTTTGACCGATGACCTTCCGATGCCGATAGAAAACGGCTACCGATCAGAGTGAATCTTGACCCTTTTGATAATCTGCAACCTTCTTCTATCACTATCGACAACTCTCTGCTGACACCAGCCACTTTATCCTGTTTCCATCGGCAACGTTCCCTCATCGGCATATGCTTCAATCGGTAACTCTTCACTCCTGAACCTGCTTTTACCAACCAACTTATCGGCAAAAATCGTCCAGTTTCCATCGGCAACAAACTTAATCTCATTTCCAGCATTCACTCTCATCGGTAATCTCAACCGATGACCTCCTAATGCCGATAGAAAACGGCTACCGACCGATGCAAGTCTTTAGCTCATTTGACACATGCCGAAAAATGGTGTCAATAGTGACAAACCTAGAGGATGATCAAACTTAACCGAAAAGAAAGCAACAAGCAACACACATGCATATGCTATGCAATATAGAATTTGAATCTAGGTTGCTTGCAATTTTAAACCACGGTAAGGCTTCTTCACACGCTTTGAGGGCGGTTATCCCGACCGCGTTAGCCAAGCCTATGTGCATTACTATAGATTAAACATGATTATATTACATATGAATGCATGGTTCATACAATCTCATTTTTTAGTGAAGTTTGAGTGATCAAGCACATTCAACTCGCTTCTCAACCTACAAAAGGTTGTTTCATCGAGTGGTTTAGTGAAGATATCCACCAATTGATCTTCGCTCTTAACTCCAACTAGTGTGATGTCTTTCCTAGCCACATGATCTCTAAGAAAGTGATGGCGAATATCAATGTGCTTGGTGCGAGAGTGTTGAACCGGGTTGTTAGCAAGCTTTACGACGCTTTCATTATCACACAAGAGTGGAACATCTTTTAAAACAACACCGTAATTAAGAAGTGTTTGGGTCATGTATAAGATTTGTGCACAACTTGCTCCCATGGCAATGTATTCTGCCTCGGCGGTAGACAATGCGACACTATTTTGCTTCTTGGAGGACCAAGAGACAAGTGCTCTTCCTAGCAAATGGCAACCGCCGGAGGTACTCTTCCTATCAAACTTACACCCGGCATAATCCGAATCGGAATAACCACAAAGTAGGAAGGGAGCTCCTTTGGGATAGCAAAGGCCAATGTACCTAATGATTCTTTTAACCACACATAAATACGACTCCTTAGGGCTTGCTTGAAACCTAGCACACATACACACACTAAACATGATATCCAACCTAGATGCGGTGAGGTAAAGTAAACTACCGATCATAGAACGATAGAGAGTTTGGTCAATCGGTTTACCTCCCTCATCGAGATCGAGATGCCCATTAGTAGGCATTGGGGTCTTGATTGGCTTGCAATCCTCCATCTTGAATTTCTTGAGCACATCATGAGTGTACTTCTCTTGAGATATGAAGGTGCCCTCCCTCAATTGCTTCACTTGGAAGACAAGGATTGGTTAGCTCGCCAATCATTGACATCTCGAACTCCTTGGACATCAATGCACCAAACTCCTTGCAATGGTCTTGGTTTCTTGACCCAAATATAATGTCATCGACATATACTTGGCAAACAAAGATATCTCCATTAAGCTTTTTGGCAAATAATGTTGTGTGAACGATCCCGATCTTGAAGCCCTTCTTGAGTAGGAAGTCCCTTAGCCTCTCATACCAAGCTCTTGGAGCTTGCTTCAATCCGTAGAGAGCCTTGGACAACCTATAAACATGGTTATGCAAGTTTGGATATTCAAACCCGGGAGGTTGTGAGACATAGACAAGTTCATTGATCAAACCATTTAAGAAGGCGACCTTCACATCCATTTGAAAGAGTTTCATTTTGTGATGTGAAGCATACAGCAAAAGGATACGGATGGCTTCAAGTCTTGCAACCGGGGCAAAGGTCTCTCCAAAATCAAGTCCTTCTACTTGTGAGAACCCCTTTGCCACCAATCTTGCCTTGTTCCTCACAACAACGCCTTGATCATCTTGCTTGTTCCTAAACACCCACTTGGTGCCAATGATTCTTGCTCCCTTTGGCCTTTCTTCAAGTGTCCACACTTGGTTCCGGGTGAAGTTGTTGAGTTCTTCATGCATGGCATTCACCCAATCTGGATCCGCAAGTGCGTCCTCAACACTAGTAGGCTCAACAAAGGAAACAAACGAGTGATGTTCAACATAAGATGCAAGTCTAGAGCGAGTCATTACTCCCTTTGATGGACTTCCTATGATTTGATCATTGGGGTGAGCTTGAAGGATAGGTGTCGATCTTCTATCATGAACTTGAGGAGGGGGACGTGGTGCTTCAACATTGCTTGCTTCGGCCTCGGCTTGATCTTGAGGGATGAAAGTATCTTCTTGAGCTTCCCTTACTTGATCTTCTTCAACTTGAGGCGTGCGAGGTGGAGAAGGATCTTGATTGCCATCATCTTCTACTTCTTCCACCTCTTGTGGGTTGATAGCACCAATTGGCATATTCTTCATTGCCTCCCTCAAAGGTTCATCACCTACATCAATATCCTCAAGCGTTCCTTGGGAGACATTAGTTTCATCAAATTCCAAATCATATGTTTCTTCAACTAAGTCGGTGGCTTTTTTAAATACATGGTATGCTTTGGATTTAAGCGAGTATCCAACAAGGAAACCAAGGTCACACCGCCGTTGGAATTTACCCAAGTGTTGGCGCTTCTTGTAGATGTACTCTTTGCAACCAAACACCCGGAAGAATGAAATATCCGGCTTCTTCCCATTCACAAGCTCATAGGGAGTCTTCTTCAATAGCCTTTGGATGAAGAGACGGTTGGCCGCATAGCAAGCGGTGTTGATTGCCTCCGCCCAAAACTTCTCCGGAGTGTTGTACTCATCAAACATAGACCTTGCTAGAGTTATGAGCGTCCGGTTCTTCCTCTCTACAACACCATTTTGTTGTGGAGTATATGTGGCGGATACTTCATGCTTGATCCCCACTTCATCACAATAGTCTTCAATCTTTGTGTTGACAAACTCGATGCCATTGTCACTTATCTTCTTGATCTTCACTTCAAACTCATTTTGTGCCCTTGTTGCAAACTTCTTGAATATAGCTTGAGTCTCTCCCTTGTCTTGAAGAAAGAACACCCAAGTGTTCCTTGAATAATCATCAACCACCACTAGGCAAAAGAGATTTCCTCCAAGACTAGCATAAGTAGTGGGGCCGAAAAGATCCATGTGAAGTAGTTCAAGGACTCTTGAGGTTGACATGAAAGCTTTGGTGGGATGGGTGTTGGCCACTTGCTTGCCGGCTTGACAAGCACTACACAATTTATCCTTCTCAAACACCACATCCTTCACACCTCTAATCATCTCCTTCTTGACAAGTTTCTTCAAAGTTGACATGCCCACATGAGCTAATGTTCTATGCCAAAGCCAACCCAAAGAACTCTTGGAGAATAGACATGTTTGCAATTCGGCTTCATTTGAGGTGAAGTCCACTAGATAGAGGTTGTTGTGCCAAAACCCTTTGAATATCATTGATGAATCTTCAATCTTGGTCACAATCACCTCAGTTGGAGTGAAAAGACAATGGAATCCAAGTCACAAAGTTGAGCAACGGAGAGCAAATTGAAGGTTAGAGATTGTACTAGCAAGACATTGGATATAGATTGATCATTTGAGATTGCCACTTTTCCTAGACCTTGAACTTTAGCTTTTGAATTGTCCCCAAAGGTAATCTTGTCTTGCCCTTCGCATTCTTGATCAAGTGTGGTGACCATCCGGGAGTCACCGGTCATATGTTGAGTGCAACCACTATCGATCACCCAATGACTTCCACCGGTCTTGTAGTTCACCTACACACAAGCAACTTGGAGTTAAGCTTGTTGTTTGGGAACCCACTCAAAGCGGGGCCCCATTGCCTTGGTAACCATCTCCTTTGAAACCCAAAGAACTCTAGGCTTGTTCTTCATTAGTGGACCAAGGAACACAACTAGCGGTCTACCCTTGTGGTCCTTCTTGATGACATAGTGAGCATCATGAGCAAATGGCCTAGTGTGCTTGGGCAAGGTCTTGGGTGGTTGAGTCTTGCAATCATAAGCGAAATGACCCACTTGACCACACTCAAAGCATCTTCTTGGCTTGGGCTTTGAGTACTCTTGATTGTAGCCATTGTACTTGTTCTTGTAATAATTTGTGGCCTCAATCTTGACCTTTGCCTTCATGATTTGGTTCTCCTTGAACCCAATGCTGGTATTTTCATTCTTCATGACGGTGCTCATCAAAAGCTCACTTTGAAGGTTGTGACCCTTGGTGAACTTCTCAAGGCCACTTGTAAGCTTGGTCTTGTCACTCTTGAGCTTGACAATTTCTTCTCTTAGAGAGTTGATCAAGGTGATAGCATCCTTGTCTTCTTATTGAGCCGACTTGATGACAATAGGCTTGTTAGACTTGAGAGTGATTAGCTCTTCCTTGAGCTTTGAGTTCTATTCTCTCATCTTGACATAGTCATCATACTTGTCGGCTTCAACAACTCTCTTGCCCTTGCACTTAGCACTTTGCTCAAGAGCCACATCATCAATCAAGATATCACAAGAGGTAGCTCTATCACACTTAACACACGGGTTAGTAGCACCATGTGTAGCAAGATCTTGATTAAGAAATTCATTTGCTACCACTAGTGTGCCATGTTCTTGCTTCACATTTTTGTAGTCATCTTT
This sequence comes from Microstegium vimineum, assembly GCA_022036555.1. Classification (NCBI taxonomy): domain Eukaryota; kingdom Viridiplantae; phylum Streptophyta; class Magnoliopsida; order Poales; family Poaceae; genus Microstegium; species Microstegium vimineum. Next base: position 11,956,389 of record CM039138.1, on the reverse strand, counting down.
TAGCAAGTTATACCTTGTGTGAAGCTCTTGTGTTGACCTCTCAAGCTTATCATGTTTCTCATTAGCTTGCTTAAGAGAGGCTTTGAGCTCCCTAGTGCTAGATGTGAGAGAATTAATCTCAAGCTTCAAATCATCATTAGCACTAGTCAAGGCGTCAAGCTTATCATGCAAGTTTCCTTTGATCTCATGTATCTTGTCATGTTTACCTTTGTACTTCCTTATGATGCTAGCGTACTTGTTGCAAATTTTAATTAGCTCATCATAGGAAAGTGCTTCTTCATCGTCACTATCATTACCACTAGAGTCACCACTATCATCATCATCCTCTATTTTTACCTTCTTGTCACCTTTAGCCATGAGGCATAGGTGTGTAGAGGATGAGCCCAGTGATGAAGGAAGAGGTGGCGGTGGAAGGGAAGAACCAAACACCAAAGCGGCCACCTTCTCATCTTCACTCTCATCATCGGAGGAGGTACTAGTGTCCTCAATGTCGGTGAGCCAATCACCCACAATGTAAGCCTTGCCATCCTTCTTCACCTTGTGGAAGTTGGAGTTCTTCTTCTTCTTGTATGGCTTGTCTTGCTTCTTGTCATCATCACTAGAGTCATCATTGCCACCCTTGTACTTCTTGAACTTGTTCTTGTTCTTGAAGTTCTTGAACTTGTCTTTCTTCTCTTCGGGGGCAAGAATGAGCTAGGTGACCAAGATTGCTACAATTGTAGCACTTCATTTGGGAGATTGGCTTCCTTGAGGTGATTGTGAAGAATTTTTTCTTCTTTGAGTCAAAGTTGACTCCACTCTTGTTTAGCCTCTTCAACATCTTGGTGGTCTTCCCCACCATGAGAGCAATGTTGTCTTCGTCATCCTCTTCTTCACTTGCACTCTCAATGACATATTGAATCTTGCACTTCTCCTTGGAAGATGCCTTGAGAGCCAAGTCCTTCTTCTCCTCCTTCTCCTTCTTCTTAGAAGAGGATGAAGAGCTACCATCACCAATCTTCATGTACATCTTATGAGCATTGATCTTTCCCAAGACTTGAGTTGGTGTAGCGGCGGAGAGGTCTCCTTGGTGAAGCACCGTGACGATGTGGCTATACTTCTCAATGGGCAAGACACACAATATCTTGCGTACCACATCGGCCGACACCATTTGGTTGAGCCCAAGTCCATTCAAATCCTCTACAAGAATATTAAGACGTGAGTACATCTCATTAGCATTCTCATTAGTAAGCATAGTAAAGGAGTTCAACTTAGCCATGACCAAATGGTAGCGTTCCTCACGCTCACACTTGGTCCCTTCGTGTAGCGCACAAATGTTTGTCCAAACATCGAGTGCGGTTTTGCAATTCCGCACACGATTGAACACATCCTTGCCAATGCCACGGAAAAGAATGTTCTTTGCCTTGGCATTGTTCTTCTCAAAGAAGGGATCCTCGGCGAACATGGTGCCACCTATGGTAGCGGCTTTGTGCACACCGATATCCACGACCTCAAGGTAGGCCTGCATCCGCACTTTCCAATAAGGAAAAACATCCCCATCAAACATGGGTGGCCGTCCATCCCCATGAGACATCTTGCTCTAGGCGGTAAAGCCTAAATTGAGAGCAACCTTGCTCTGATACCAATTGAAAGGATAGATGCCCAAGAGGGGGTGGGGGTGAATTGGGCTTCTTTTAAATTTCTAAAGCAATTGTAAAACCTAACAATGCCAATCACCCTAGTGCCGACCGCAATGTGTATCCTAACTAGATAGCAATAGCAAGTAAATGAAAGGAAAGACAACCTAAGCAATTCTAGTAGGAATTGAAAGAACACAACGGAAAGGTAATGCAAAATGTAAAGAGCTAAGGATAGAGAATTGGTGGCACGCAATGTTTTCCCGAGGTATTGAGGTGTCGACACACCCCCTAGTCCTCGTTGGAGCACCTCGCAAGGTATAGCTCCCCTTCTACCCGCGCAAGGGTAGAGTGCTCTCTACGGGTTGATTCTTCGCCACTCCGGCTCGGTGAATCGCCCACAACCGATCACAGAAGCTTGGAGAAGAGCCTCTGAACACCACCAAACCGTCTAGGTGTTGTCGAACACCAAGAGTAACAAGCACAAGACCTTCACTTGACCAGCTCAAGGCTAGGAAGGTGGATGGATGCACACAAGTCACTCCTAATCACCCTAGGATGGAAGAACAAGATGAACTCTCTCAAATCTCTCCCTCAGTAGGCACTTGGCTCTCCATGAAGTCTCTCAAAGGTTCCTCAGGTGAAACAATGGTCAAGAGAGCTCTCAAGGACAAAGAGGGCAACTATAAATAGTCCCCACCTCCAAAACTAGCCGTTTCTTGCTTTTTTCCACTTTCTGCGAAGGCACCGGACTAGTCCGGAGCACACACCACCGGACCAACACGAGAGGTCCGGAGCTTCTCTGTAGTTCAAACTTCACCGGAAAACAGGCATCGTCGGACCACTCACTATGGTCTGACGCCCTGGTCCGACGCACTGGTCCAGAGCCAGGGTGCTCAGTGAGTGGAAAACTCAGCTGATCTTGGCACCACCGGACCACTCGCTATAGTCTGGTGCCCTGGTCCGACGCAGAGGTCCGAAGCCAGGGTGCTTAATGTGTTCCAACACTTCTCTGTCTCGGAGCGTCGGACTAGTGGACGGTCTTGCCGTCGGACTAGTCCGGAGCCTCCTCTGAGGCTTACTTCCTTTAGCAGGGACCTCCGGACCACTCGTCTATGGTCCGGAGCTCTTCTGGACAGGTGGTCCGGAGCTGTCCCATAGAAACATTGCCTAAGTCAAGGACCGTCGAACCACTTTCCTTGGTCCGACGCCTCCTAGGCAGACTGGTCCGGAGCCTCTTTATTCCCCTGTTTCAACTCTTTTCACTATGTCTCTTCTAGGGGTTTTGCTCCTACCATCTCAAGGGCTATTAGCATGGTCTCTAGGACTAGTTGTGACATGTGTGCATACACCAACATTCCCAAACTCTCCTAGGTCAAGCAACTAACCTCATACCCCCCTTTATAGTACGGTCAAAGGAAAAACAAAGCCCTAGCTATACTTAGTGCCCTTCTCAACCTAATGGCACTAAGGACTAGCCTAGTCTTCACCTTGAATCAACATCCTTTGAAACCGAAACGATTTCCATCTTGGGGGCATCAATATCCATTAAGCCCATTCTTAGCATCACGAATGACCTAACTCATAATGACTTTGCCTCTGCAAAATACACGTTAATCATAGTGACCTAGCATTGTCGTTAATCGCCTAAACACAAGGGACCATGATTATTCACTCTCCAAGAACTCTCTCTAGGTTCCTTAAGCTGAAACAATGGCCAGGACAGCTCCCTTGGACGAAATGAGCAACTATAAATAGTCCCCACCTCTCCAACTAGCTGTTTTTTTACTTTTTCTCTTCTCTGCGAAAGCATCGGGCTGGCCCAACGCCTGCACCACCGGACTATGCACTTTGGTCTGGTGCTCAATCTTAGAATAGATTCCATACTGAAACAAGCACCGTCGGACTACTCCCTATGGTCCGACGCACTGGTCCGGAGCCAGGGTGCTCACTGAGTAAAAACTCAACTTCATCTTCGAACCTCCGGACCACTCTCCTTGGTTCGGAGCCCTAGTCTGACGCAGTGTTCCGGAGCCAGGGTGCTTACTGAGTTGGAAACTTCATCTGACTCGAAGCATCAGACTAGCCGTCGGACTCACCGTCGGACTAGTTCGAAGCTCACTCTCTGGCATGCTTTCTCTGATAGAGGCCATCGGACCATTCTCCTATGGTCCGGAGCACTATCGAACAGGTTGTCCGGTGCTCCTGTCTCTGAACTTCTACCTAAGGCAGGACCGTCGGACCACTCTCCTTGGTCTGACGCCTCCTTAGCAAACTAGTCCGGAGCTCATTTCTCCCCCTTCTTCACCTCTTTTCACTAAGTCTTTTGAAGGGATTTTGCTCCTACCATCTCAAGGGCTATTAGCAGGGTCTCTAGGACTAGTTGTGACAAATGTGCATACACGAACATTCCCAAACTCTCCTAAGTCAAGCTACTAACCTCATACCCCCCTTTATAGTACGGTCAAAGGAAAAACAAAGTCCTAGTCTATACTTAGTGCCCTTCTCAACCTTGTGGCACTAAGGGCTAGCCTATTCTTCAACTTGTATCACCATCCTTTCAAACTAAAACGATTTCCATCTTGGGGGCATGAATATCCATTAAGCCCATTCATCTAGCATCACTAATGACTTAACTCTAATGACTTTGGCTCTGCAAAACACACGTTAGTCATAGTGACCTAGCATTGTTGTTAATCGCCAAAACACCATGATTCTTCAATCTCCCCCTTTTAGGTGATTGACGACAATACAAGCTTGAGTATAGAATATGAGTGAATTTTGATTAGAGGAAACATGACTTGACATGAGATAGGCATGGGTTACAGAAAAGTGAGATAAATACATGCCTAAACCATTCAAGCCAAGACAAGCACAAGAGATATGAATTGAGAATAGTACTTGATTTCAAAGGACATGCTATAGCCAAAAGATCAGAAATTAGCGCGGAAGCAATATAGCATAACCAAGAGACATGATATATATAGAGATCACACACATGTCTCACAAACATCAAGAGTCTCAAATATCCCACACATATAACATAATGCATAAAGATGGTAAACGGGATGCATGATGCGATAGAGTATAATACACATCAAAAGAATGAATCCTACTAACTCCCCCTGAAGCTAGCCCCATCTACTCGACTCTCCCTCTCCCCCTTTGGCGTCGAAACACCAAAACTAAGTGTCTGGAGGCAGAGTTGAAGCAGCCGTGGAGTGGTCAAGCACTTTGAACTCGGACAGGTAAGCCTCGTCATCTGAATCCTCCCCCTGAGTCTGTGGAGCTGGAAGTGAAGCGGTCTGGGGACCAGAAGCTGACGTGCTGGCGAACTCTGCTACCGAAGAGTCTGGAGCTGGAGTAGGAGTAGTATCAGCTGCCACGGTGTCTGCCAGTGCCACCGGAGCTGCGGAGTCTGGGTGTGTCTCTGGCATTGACTCTCCTGGAGTCTCAAGAACCGGTGGCTGCTCAGGCTAAACTGGAGTAGAGGTGACGGCTGTGGCAGCAGTCACGACAACAGCTGGAGGAGTAGAAACTGCTAGAGCCCTGCTGTCATGAGTAGCCTCAGACGAAGCAACTGAGGAGCGGTGCTGACCCGCTGTCGGAGTGGCTAACTCAGTCGTCTGAAGCTCTACTGCTATCTGCGCTGCAGTGGGGGATGGCTGCCCGGTGATGTCACTGAAGGACGCTGAGAGATCTCTAGCAGTCATACCCAAGGATGCAGACATCGGAGTGAATTCGGTAGTGAGTGGGGTAAACTGTTGAGTCGGGCCGAGTGTATCCAACCACTGTGTGACCTGTGTCGCCAGCGACTGGAAAGGAGTGGTCAAACCGGCATCGTGAAGTCCACTAGACTGTACAGCTGGGGTGGGTGTGACTGAAGGAACGACAGAAACAGAGGGGGTCACTGAAGGACCTGTTGTCTGCTAGGAGGCCACAACGGGGCCTAGAGCTAGAAACTGGGTCACTGACGGGCCAACAGACTGGGACAGCTGTGTCTGGCTCATCATCTGAATTTGCGGAGCGCCAGTGAACTCAACGGGAGGCATACCAGTCCACTTCATCATATGGGCCATGAAGGCCATGTTCTGAGCCTGAAACTACTGTGCCTGAAGCTGTAGACGCTGAGACTCAAGCTGCATCACTAGCACCTACTGCTGCACCTCAAGATGATGCTGCTGAACCTGTAGCTGCAGCTCCTCGTGACGCTCCTGCGACTGTCTCTGGAGCTCATCCTGTCTCTGCGAGACCTGGGTAACAGCAGTAACAAGGGAGCCCTGCTGCTCCTGTATGCGGTCAAGAATCTTCAGCATCATCGTCTCTGTGACGGAACTAGAACCTCCGACCTTAGTGTCATGAGCCCGTGGGGGCATATCTGGTATAGGGAGGAAGTCCGCATCTGAGCTGTCAGAGGAAGTATCCTCAGGTGTACCCTCAGCTCCTTGAGTATCCAAATCATGAAGCTCCTTCTCCTCAACGCCTTTGATCAAATCATCCTGGGCATCTACCTCATCCATATGTCCTGGTGCTGTCCTGAGTCGCACCTGACGAAGCACCCGGTTGCCAAACCGACTGTCCATGGGAGAAAGAATCCTGTATTCTGGGAACGTAGTCAGAGTCTGGTCAATCAAGTCATGAAGTCCAAGCGTGGACGGAGCGAGACGCAGGACTATCATCGAACATATCCAATGGGCATAGGGCATCTGCCTGCGGGCCCTCATGCCATCTGCAATCACATCCTCAATCTCTGACACGATGAAGTCTGCCACATCGAACGGTGTCTGAGAGATGAAGGCCCAAAGGAGAAACTGGTGCATGTTGGTCAACCCTTCCTTGTACCCGGTGCAAGGCAGCAAAGTGCACCGAAGGACCTCGTTCAGACAGTGAACGATTGGTCGAAGCTCTGCCGGTGTACGACGAGAACCCTCTGTGAAGGGTGGCTTGAAGAGAGGAGCGACTGACTGGACTGACGGTGTACTCCCACCGTGAGCTCGGTGGGGCACAGCAGATCCTCTGTAAACATCCTCATGTAACTGGTAGTCGACGTCTGTCAGGTGAAGGACCTCTCGGAGCTGTGCCAAGTAGAGCCTATGATGCTATCCTCTGAAAGTATACTAGATGAAGTTGTGACACGGATCAACCCACACTGAAGCATAGAACTCTCGCACCCATCGCTCAACATAGTTCCCGGAATGACCAAAGAGGTCGGCGATTCCCAGAAGGTATGTGAGGTAGGGGCGGATCTCCTCACCAGTCATAGCAACAATGCTCTCCAAGGAGCATACCCTATGAGGTATGATCTGAATGCTGGCCCGCTGAGCTGCTCTGTAGAAATCCTCCATCAAAGGAGTGTGCCATCCTAGCGAAGCTCTGGGATCACGCTGATCTGGGCACCACCTCTCAAGCTCTACTAAACGGAGCTTCTTCACCTGCTTTGCCGTAAGATCTGTCAGATCAAGGTGAACGGAAGCAGAAGCTGAAGTAGGAGCTGCTGAGGTGCTCTGAGGTGCACTGGTACCACGTGGCGGCGTAGACTGAGCAGCCTGAGAGCGAGTGACACGCCCCCAGGGAAGAGGTGCCAACAGTGTGCTAAGAGCCTCACTGACGGGCTCTGTCTCCTCTGTAGGAACTGCCTCTGTTGGAGCTGGAGAAGTAGGTAGAACCCGCAGAGGGGTGCCAAGTCTAACAGAACCACGATGACCACCTCGCTTTGCGCGGTCCACTGCATCTGCAACTACCTCAGCCTTCTCGGCCTCTATAATCTTTCGCTTCTTCTTCTTTGGCTTCTCAACCATCTTCTTCTTCCCCTTGTCCTTAGAAGGACGCGGAGGAGGAGGTGCATCATCACCAGATCCACTTACACGAGCACCACGACCCATAGCTGATCAACAAGAGAACCACTGCTCAACTGTCACATCACACGAACCAGAAACCACTGCCACAAGCCACTGCAATAGAATCACTACAGGGGAGGTGCTTGGTCGATGGCAAGGGGGCTCCTCAGTGGCGAGCTATGTGGGCAGCACGACGATGGTGGCGGTGGCTCTGCTACTGCTGCGCAAGGGGAGAGTAGAGTAGACAGGGGAGGTGCGGCAGAGCGATGACGGCGCTCCGACGAGAGCCTCACCGGAGGCGAGGCTGGCACGGGGGAAGGTGAGGCGCAATGATGGCGATGCGGTGGAGCAGGGGCGGCGGTGTTGTATGGAAAATAGTAAAGGGTAACTACCAGAACAGAACTGCATCGCGGGGGTTAACCACAAGATCTCCAAGCGTCGAACCCCTCTGCATGGTCCGGTGAGTGGTCCGACGGAGGAGTCCGACAGATTTGGGAGGAAAAAGAAACCACACAGGGAGCACCCGGCCTTCGGACCAGTGCTCCGGACTACGCATCAGACTAACAGAGGAGGTTCGACAGTGTGTTGACCAAACAGTTTTGCCCTGACTGAAGCACCGGACCATTGGCGATTGGTCCGGAGGAGCGTCGGACGGGTGGTCCGACGGGCTTTACTGAGCTGGACGATTTCATGCAGAGAAGGACAGATCTTCGGACCACTAAGCGTCGAACCATGCTGAGTGCTTCGGAGGGTAGTACGAAGCTTGATATTGTGAACACCTGGTGGTTAAGTACCCATGTATGTTCAGCTTTAATGATGAGTGATCGTCCAACACGTGAGTGTTTCAGTTTGAGTGGCTTAACCTAACCTCTGCGAAAGCAAAAACATGTGCTTGTCTATCGGCTTGTGGTGTGCAGGTGATATGCCTAGTGACAGTGGTCAATGGCGTGGAGAAGGTCGAGTAGAGGCTTGCCGTGGCGATGGACTAAGAGTGGTGAAGGGTGGAAGCGGGGCTCGGACTGAGGGACCATGGGCGCCGACGGACTAGCTGTAGTGCCTAGTACTTGGCACTGGCGAGTGCTAGAAGACATGGAGGTAGACCGAGTCAAGACGGTGGACGCGCGAGTCGAGCGGAGGCTCAGGGGACTCGGAGTCCGACCGAGCCAAGACAAGGTGGCTCGCGTCGAGTGGTTTGGTGGTTTGGGCCTCAAAACCATCCGCGTCGGTTTCTGAGTTTGGGCCACAAAACTCGGGGTTCGGTAGTGGAGCCCAAAGCTATCGATGGCGGGTTTTCTAGGTTTGGGCCTCAAAACCTAGGCGGAGCTTCCGAGGAAGCGGGGATGGCACATGACGGAATCCTGGAGGTTGTGTCAAGGCGACGACAACTCTCGGTAGGAAGCGGGGTCGTCCATTCAAAATGCGGGAGATATTTTTCGGAGCTTGGACTGCAATGCTTAGGCTAGGTAGTTCACTCAATGTATCTAGGGGGTCTTTGGGAAATAGCCAAAGCCCGATAAGTAGGGGGTGAAGGGGTATTCCTCATCCTATCTCTTGAACTCTAATCACTCCTCCCTCTCTCTCTCTAGTTCATGAGATCCCTAGGTTGCTTCCACCAACCTTTGTAAGAACTTGGTTTTGCTGCGAGGAATCGGAGGCTGTAACCTCCGTAAGCCATGGTGGCTTCGATTTGTTGATCGTGTCCCCGTTTTGCTTGTGTTCTTCGCGTTTTGCTTTTTCTCCCTCTTTTCTCGAGATGATTTCTCTTTGTAGGGAGTAGCTCCTGCAAATCCGTTTGAACCAAGTTGTGCGTAATCGTGAGGAGCTTCTTTGCACTAAAGGAATTCTCCTGAAACCTCACGAGTGCGTAGATCGGGCATTTTCTTTGTGAATTTCTTCGTTCTTGAGCTTTTCCCCAAATCTCTTTTCCTCCCTTTGATCTAAGCCAAATTGAGCGATGATTTCTTCGAGATAGCTCCCCAACTGCACTAGAATCTTGCCTACAAAGTTTGGTTGCAGTTGGTGATCAATTGGTTGAGTTTTGGGAAGATTTGGCGGAGTGGAAACGATTTTTGCGGGCTTCAGCTTTTCTGTTCGAGAGCGTTGGACCACCCTCTGAATGAATTTTCCCTAAGCTCTGGACCATTGCAAGTGTTCCGGTGGTCTTGACTTTTCAAGTGACAAGCAGCTAAGGGAGTCGGACCACCCTCCGGACCACCCAGCTTGTGAGCACCGGACCATAGGCAAGTAGTCTGGTGGCTCTGCTGAGAGTGTCACTCACGCGTCGGACCAGGCTCATTAGTCCGACGGTGAGTGTCGGACCAAGTGTCCGGAGGTATGGTTCTTGTTGTGTTCCTTTGCTCGGTGGCGAGTATAAGCACCGGACTACTTTCCATAGTCCGACAGTGAGCGTCGAACTAGTTGTCCGGAGCCCATGCACTCACTGGTTGATTTCTGTGTGAGCACCGGACTTCTGAAAGTGTCCATCGGACTAGTCTGGAGCCTCTGGTCCGGAGCTAGGATGCTCACTGTATCTATCTGTCCCGGTGGGTGAAGGCGTCGGACCTGAGCTCCAGACTACTTGCTATAGTCTGGTGGCTGAGTCTCTTCTAGTCTGGAGCCTCTGTTAAGTTGCTGTTTTCTCCATTTGGGTTGCGGTTTGTTTCTCCAGGTTCGTGGCTAGCTCCGCTGTGTTCCTAGGACATCTCCTAGAACATCCACCCACTTGTGGGTCGTGAGCCTAGGTTTTGCTTAGGGTCGTGCTTGGGACAAGGGTCAAGATCTTCCGAAAGGAATTTTTATTTGGCTCCCATTCACCCCCCCTGGTCGTCGTTTCCGGTCCTTCAACTGGTATCAAAGCTGGTTAAGGATCAATCCACTTTACACGGTTCTTGATCCGCGAAGGCGACATGGAGCGAGGTGCTGGTAAACCTCCTTACTTTGATGGAACCAACTTTGCCTATTGGAAGGTGTGCATGTCCGCTTACCTCCAAGGGCTTGACACGAAGTTTTGGGAGATTTGTGAGAATGAGAACTACGTGGTTCTTGGAGCTCGGATCACCGACCTCCAAATCTCAGAGCATGCGTCAAATGCAAGAGCCCGTAGCATTCTATTCTCTTGTTTGTCTCTTCCAGAGTTTGAGCGGGTTTCAAGTCTCACTATGGCACGGGAGATCTGGCAAACACTCTTGAGATATCATGAGGGAAACCCTAAGATCAAGTCCAGACTCTTCGATACGTATCGTAGAGAGTATGAGAACTTTGCTCAGTTGGCCGGCGAATCTGTTGACGGGATGTTCACTCGCTTCCAATCTATCATCAACAAAATGCATGCTAATCGAGCCAACTTTCCTTATGCTGATCATGAGATGGCTATCAAGCTTTTGCATGCTCTTGATCAGAAGGTGTGGGAGATGACGGTGGCTGCCATTCAGGAGTCACCGGGCTATGATGCCCTGACCGTGGACGAGCTGTTCAGCAAGTTCAAGTCCTCGGAGATTGACTACCCCACCCGGGCCAAGCTTGAAAACCCGTCGAAACCCTCTATGGCGTTTGTTTCTAGCCCCGCCGGTACGTCTTCTTCCTCCTCTGACCCTTCACACTCTTTGTTCGCTTTGTCTTTGATTTCTGTGATAGAGGATCAAGTGGAGGCTCTTGGAGATGATGAGCTGGCTTTGGTCATCACCAAGTTCTCACAGTTTCAAAACAACTGTTTGAACCGTCGGCGTGCTACCTTTGCGGTGATGAGAATCACTTCATCGCAAACTACCCCAAGAAATTTGAGGGCGACTTCACCAAGCGCAAGGACAAGCGCGAACACCACTTCGAGGACAAGCACAAGCCCAAGAGTGGCTACCACCGAAGGTCCTCCAAGAAGGTGATCGACAAGGTGAAGGCCAAGCATCGAGCCTTCCTCGCCTCCCTCAGCGACATCAATGTCTCCTCCGACGGAGGTGCTTCTTCAAGCGATGATGAGTCGAAGGGAAAGGTTGAGGACAAGCTCAACGACCTATGCTTCTACGCCAATGCCAAGCACGGTGGCTTTTGCACCATGGCGATTGAAGAAGGCAAGGTCGACAAGCGTAAGGAAGGCCCCAACTATGACTACGACTCCGACACACCCGAGGTACCACCCACCGTCGAGTCCCTCTCTCTTGAGATTGAGTCTCTAAATGACACCTTGATGAGTCAAGATGCGTTGCTCAAGCGTGCTGCTTGTGAGCGGAACGGCTTTAAGGCGAAGTACCTTAGCGCACTTCATGAGCTAGATTTTGCTAAGGCATCAGTGGTGGTTACCGAGGAGGTAGAGTGTGATGCTTGCGCCATTCACATGTCTGATCTTGTCACTCTCCAGGACAAGTATGGCACTCTACTTGAGGAGGCCAGTAAGCTGAAGGCTAGGCCTAGCTTACTTGGTGTTGTTGACACAAAAAGCGTCAGGATCTGCGAACACCTTGGGCTATTACCCGAATTCGATATCCAAAGGTGTGCCAGTCGATTTGACCAGTTATTCGACAAGGACGATAACTAGAACAAAATCTGAACAAGACAACGGCGATACGCCCGGATGCCAAGACTCAGACTTGTTTCAGGATAACTAGAGCAGAGCTGAACGAGACAACAGCGATGCGCCCGGATGTCAAAGCTCAGATTACTCCCACGCGGAACTTGCAAGGTTTTGACGGAGATCGAAGAGATGCAGCCCGTTGAGACTAGAAGAACTCGTAGATAAACTAAGACTAATGCATATAAAGGGTAAATTGCAGTAAAGGTAAATAAGAATAATTTATTTGTTTGATAGATGATTGTATCATATTCTCACGACCCCTAGGTACATATTTATACTCCAGCAAAAAGAGTTGTAGACAGACACGACTCGTACCTTTCCTAAACAAAACTCTATTTTTAAGGAAACAACTGACCCGCGCAGGAGTCGGACCCAAATAACAATAATATTTTCCTAAACAAACATCTCTATTTTTAAGGAAAATAAATGACTCATGCAAGAGTCGGACTCAAACTTCTATAATAATACTGGCAACAAACTTATCTTCATTTGCAGAATTCATTCTCATCGGTAACGTTAACCGATAATTTGTCGATCTCGATAGAAAACAGCTACTGATCAATGCAAGTCTTAGCTCATTTGACACATGCCAAAAAACGGTGTCAACACATGCCCCCCAATTTCGGAGTGTAGAATATTTTACGCGCCGAAATTTTCTCTACTGTAACCTTTCCCTCCAAGATACTTGCACGGCCTCCTTGATCACCGCGCGTAAAAATCACAATTTATCAACAAAATTCCGCGACTGTAGCACAAACAGTTGCAAGCCCAATCATATCTCCTCGATTGCTATGCATTCCTATCGCATACCCTTCCATATTCCTGCTCAGTGCAAATAAAACTCCAAAATACCCCTGACCAGGCTTATAAAAGTTACCACCATCGGTAACAAGGCGATGGTTTTTGTATCAATCATCGGTAACAAGGCTCCCACATTGGCTGCCTTCACACCTCAAAGGGTACCTAAGGTTACCCTCAAGCCCAAGCCGACACCCGCAAAGACCATCGCTACTCCATCGGCTGCTATAGCCATCTTGGCGCGAGCTTTTGCAGTAAGTCTTTATTTCACTTATACCGATTATAAACTCTCATCGGCAACATTCACTTCATTTAACTTGCACCAAACATCTTTTACAGGCAACAAGGTCATCGGCAGCTGCTCCAAATGTACAAACTTCTCCAACTCATGCTGCCAATGCCCCCCAAGCTTCATAGCCGAAACGCGCCGGCTCACCAACTGCTGCCCCGAAGAAGAAACGTTTGAGGCGAGCCACTCCATCCGTACCATCAACTCTAGCTGCACCACCAACTTCCGCCGATGCACCAACAACAGAACCAACATTGACTCCTATTCCTGAGCATCCATTGGATGACATTTTCGACCAGGAAACGATACCACTGCCACAGGAACCAGCTGCAACAATGGAAACAACATCGGCATCGGTACCAATACCTACACCAGATGAATTCCCTGACCAAAGGACGGCATCATTGCCACAGGAGCCAACCACCACAGCAGAGGCAGCACCAGCACCAGCATCACCAGCACCAACCGCTCCTCCTACGGAGGCATGTTCATCAGAAACTGTTGCTGATCTCTAAGATGACACTACACCAGCTTCCTTCCCGAGCCCAAGGCAAGAAATCCGCTTCAAAATGGTAAGCCGACTGTCATAAAACTTGCAATATAAACCCATGATCGGCAAATTCTAACTTTCTTCTTTTCAGGCCCAAGATTCCCCTGACAGCCTGTTCTCCTTTGTCATCAACCTTCCTGATGAAGACGAAGAAGGCCCTGCTCCAGCGAATAGTTTGTTCTCCTTCACCGTCAATCTCCCCGATGAAGACGAAGACGAAGAAAGCTCTACTCCAGCTCTATCGGCAGAAGTTAAACTCAAGCTTGAAGCATTGCTATCTTTACTGCAACAAGACACATCCCACCTTGTCCAAGACTCCACAGCAGTAAGGATAGCTTTCAAAGACATTCAAGGTCATCTATCTACCGATATAGAAGAAACACTCTTCCAGGCAGCGTTTCTTGAAAGCAAGCAACTCCAATATCAAAGGCTCTCTCGTCGTATAGCCGATAGGACTGCTCAATCAGAACTTGAAGAGAGAATGCTTCAATTCAAGCGATCTGCCGATGAAAAACACAAGGACATCGGTCGCGTAGAAGTTTCTGGCGTAGAGCTTGATCAAGACATCGCCCATCTATCGGCAAAGAAAGAACAACTATTAGCAGAGCTGAAACAGGTCGAGGAAGCCTTGATCGCAGCCAATCAACAGAAGTCTGAACTTCCAAGTGTCATTCAAGCTTTATGACAAGAAAGAGATGCCGATGCACGTCAAGCCCTTCGGATGAATAAAAAGATCAAACCAATAGAAGGATCTGCCGATGACGATGCCAAGGAGATAGAAGAAATAGAGCAAATTCGCCTGCGTGCGATATCAGTCATTCAATCCTTATTGTAATTTGTTACAATCCATTGCATCGGCAAGTATAATACTAATACTTGATTTTGCTTGTAATATAATGTCAGTACGCTTTTTACCGATGTCTTATATAACTTCTTCTTTCATCGGCATTCCAACGGATATTCTATGCATCCACCCAAATACTAGGGTAATATTTCTTCAAGTATTTATCGTTGATTGCTCTAGGAAACACAACCCCTTCGAGAGTTTCCAAAATATATGCATTATCAGGAACAGACTGATTTATCCGAAACAGACCCTCCCAATTAGGAGACCACTTTCCAAACTTAGAACTCTTAGTCCCAATCGGTAAAAACAATTTCCATACCAAGTCACCATCGGCAAATTCTTTCACCTTTACCTTCTTGTCGTACCATCTGGCAACCCTTTTCTTATTTTCTTCAATGCTGATCAAAGCCCTCAACCGATGACTTGCTAAGTCTTCTAACTCATCCTTCATAAGGGTATCATACTCATCGGTTGTCAATTGATCTTGAGAAAACAATCGCCTAGAACCAGTTTTAACTTCCCAAGGCAGAACAGCATCGTGTCCATAGACCAACTGATACGGCGAAACTTTGGTTGCACCATGACACGCCATCCGATATGACCATAGGGCTTCATTCAACAATATATGCCACCTTCTAGGGTTTTCTTCAATCTTGCGTTTAACAAGCTTAATAACTCCTTTATTAGTCGCCTCAGCCTGACTGTTAGCTTGGGCATAATAAGGAGAAGAATTCAATACCTTGAACCCCATACTAGCAGCAAATTCATCAAATTCCCCTAATGTGAACATGTCCCTTGATCGGTCGTAATAGTTTGAGGAATACCGAATCGGTAAATAATATGTTCCTTTACAAAATCTATCATGTTTGCCGATGTCACCTTTTTCAAAGGAATTGCCTCAACTCATTTCGTGAAGTAATCGGTAGCAACAAGTATAAACTTATGCCCCTTGCTTGACGGCGGATAAATTTGGCCGATGAGATCAATAGCCCATCCCCTAAACGGCCAAGGTTTAATTATAGGATTCATTGCCGATGCAGGTGCCCTCTAGACATTACCAAACTTCTGACAATCCTGACACCCTTTAAAATAGTTGAAGCAATCTTCAAGAATTGTCGGCCAATAATATCCATTCCGCCTAATCATCCACTTCATCTTGAATGCCGATTGACGTGCTCCACACACACCCTCATGGATCTCGCCCATCAACTCTTTTGACTCTTCTCTACTAAGGCATCTGAGCAAAATTCCATCAATTGTCTGATAATATAATTCATTATCAAGGATCACATACTTGGTAGCTTGAAACCTTAGACGCCTTTCAACCTTTTTAGACAGATCTCTTAAGTAATCGGCAATTTCTTTTCTCTAGTCATCGGCAACCATCACCGATGTCATGACTTCTTGAATCGGCTGATATCCTGAAGCATTCTGTGCTAACTGATTGACCTCTTTATTATGCAACCTAGGAATATGTTCAAGGCGATATTCTTTGAATTCTTTTAACAACCGCAAACACTTTTCATGGGTTGCAATCAAAGCTTCACTTCGGCATTCATATGTCCCAATCAATTGATTAATTACTAACATGGAATCACCGAAGATTTCAACAGCATCGGCACGCACTTCCCTGAGTAATTCCAACCCTTTTAGCAGAGCTTGGTACTCAGCCTGATTGTTCGTCGAGGTAGCAACAATTGGCTGAGAATTTTCATATTTCCGTCCACGGGGTGAAATCAAGAGAATGCCAATACCTACCCCTTCTTTGCACGTAGACCCATCAAAGAACAAAGTCCAAGGAGCAATCTCTACACAGCCTATTACATTGCAATGCTGAGTGACAAAATTGGCCATCACCTGACCCTTAACTGCTTTAGCCGATTCATACTTCAGATCAAACTCTGAAAGTGCCAGAATCCATTTGCCGATTCTCCCACTTAATATCGGCATCGACAGCATGTACTTAACCACATCATCTTTGCAGATAACAGTGCATTCAGCCGATAATAAATAATGTCTCAATTTTACGCAAGAGAAATATAAGCATAAACATAATTTCTCTATGGCCGAATACCTTGTTTCAGCATCTACCAGCCTTCTACTCAAATAATATATCACACGTTCTTTCCCTTCAAATTCTTGAATTAAGGTTGATCCGATAACACCGTCATCGGCAGACAAATACAACCTGAAAGGCTTCCCGTGTTGAGGTAGAACCAAGACTGGAGGGTTTACCAAATATTTTTTGATCTCCTCCAAGGCTAACTGTTGTTCCTCTTTCCATGTAAACTCTTGATCGGTTCTCAGCTTTAACAATGGACTAAAAGATTTAATCTTACCAAATAAGTTGGATATAAATCTTCTAATGAAATTAATCTTACCGATCAAGGATTGCAACTCAGTCTTGTTTGTAGGGGCAACTACTTTGTTAATTGCATCAATAGATTTTCTACCGATCTCGATGCCTCTCTGATGTACCATAAAACCCAAAAATTGGCCTGCCGATACACCAAATTCACACTTGTTAGGATTCATCTTCAACCCATGCTCCCTTGTGCATTCCAAGATTTTCGCAAATCAGCAAGATGCTTTTAAAAATTTCCAGATTTAATCACCACATCATCAATATAGATTTCGACTATCGTGCCGATGTACTTATGAAAGATAAAATTCATTGCTTTTTGATAGGTAGCACCGGCATTCTTCAAGCCAAAAGTCATGACAACCCACTCAAATAAACCGACATGACCTGGACATCTAAAAGCAGTCTTGGATATGTCTTCTTTAGCCATGAATATCTGATTATATCCAGCATTACCATCCATGAAGCTAATGATTTGATGTACAACAACAACATCAATCAGCAGATCAGCAACGAGCATCGGATAGCCATCCATCGGCGTAGCCTTGTTGAGATTCCTGAAATCAATACAAACACGAAGTTTTCCATTCTTCTTATACACAGGAACCACATTAGAAATTCAATCGGCATATCGACACTGCCAAATAAACCCAGCTTCAATTAATTTCGTAATTTCAGCTTTAATGTCAGGCAACACCATAGGATTGCATCGGCGCGTAGGTTGCCGATGTGGTTGGAAACCAGACTTAATAGGCAACCGATGTTCGACTATTGATCGGTCTAAACCAGGCATCTCTGTATAATCCCAAGCAAAACAATCTTTGTATTCCTTTAACAAATCGGTCAATTGTTGTTTACATTGGGAATCTAACTTAGCGCTAACAAAAGTAGGCATATGCTTACAACCATCACCGATATCTACTTCTAATAAATCATCAGCCGATGTGAACCCCTGTCCCAGTTTTCCATCATCGGCGAATCGATCCATTAAAACTCTTCTTCAGGACCGACTGCTTGGATTGGTGTAATGCGGTAATCGGCAACTTTGAGGAACTCTGTGTCCCAAGCTTCACCTGATATGCACCTGGTTTGCTCATAAGTTTCCAATTCTGCCGATGCAACAATCGATGGGGCCTCACTTTGGACAACTTCAATCTTATCTCCAACCCATTGCACAAGGCTTTGGTGCATTGTAGAAGGAATATAGCAATTAGCATGGATCCAATCCCTTCCTAGGAGCAAGTTATAGGTGCCTTTGCCACTGATCACGAAAAACATTGTCGGCAAAGTTTTACTGCCGATGGTTAATTCAACACATACGGCTCCCATAGCTGGCGACACATTGCCTTCAAAATCTTTAAGCTTCATGTTCGTCTTAACTAAGTCTTGGTCACCTTTCCCAAGCTTCCTAAACATGACATACGGCATTATATTGATTCATGCCCCAGCATCTACCAGCATTTTCGTTACAGGCTGTCCATCCACTTTGCCCTTAACAAACAGAGCCCTTAGATGTTGCCTCTCATCATCGGCAGGTTTCTCAAAGACAGCTGCCATCGGATCCAACACTAATTCTGCCATTTCAGCGGCCTCCTCTTCGTCGCTGATAGGTGCCATGAACTACATCGGTAGTATGACGACCATATTGATCTCTGCCGATGGATCCCTGTCCTTGCGCTTTGGCTTCCATTGCTTCTCCCTTGAAGAATTTTCACTGTCATATAAGTCACTTTGGCGTTCGTGCTGGATTCTCCTTTTTTGAGTCTTCGTCAGACCCTTAGGGCACCATTGAGGAAGCTTGGTTTTCCAAACAGGCTGGTGCTGCCTCTCACTACTTGCATTGGCACCACTCCTTATGTTTGGATCTCTGGAGAATATTTCTTCGTTGGGCACTCTTGCATTGGCCATCTCCTCAAGCTCCTCTTGACCAATACGCCTGCCAAGCCTGTCATGCGCGCTGAGCTTGTCCCCCAGTCGATCGTGCACCGACTTCTTCTCTCTGAGCGGTCTAGCATACCTGGATGTTCGATCGTCAAAACAAGGCCTCTTTCTGACCGATCGGCAGGGTAATACCCATTGCATTCAGGACAATTATCGGCAGTAGGTAGCTTGATGGCTTCTTCCCAGCAGTGAACGAAGAAGGGACACTTCCAATGGTCCTTATGCCGAAGCCACTCTTGGTGCTCTTTTTCTTCCCGCCGATGTCGCTCCTCTTGTGATTGCCGATACTCTCACCTTGGTTGCTTATGCGTGATTATAACATCAGGAACCCTCTTGGCACTGCTACCTTCATCGGCAACTTTCTTGCCCTTTCTATCATCGGCAAACCTCCTCTCATCACGCTCAGCTACTTGATGGCCAGGATCTACCGATGCATTCTTCCTGGCAGCTTCCGATGTCAGCACTTTAGTTTTTCCACTAGTTTCCACCATATTATTTGGAAACGGGTGCTGATCAATCTTCATCGGTTTCTGGGCTTTAGAATTTTCAAACTTAATTCATCCAGATTCAATTTCTGACTGCAGCTGCTGCCTGAATACCTTGCAGTTATTGGTACTGTGCGAAGTTGCATTGTGCCACTTGCAATACCTGATCTTTCTGAGCTCTTCGGCCGATGGAATTACTTGGTTAGGCGCCAACTTGATTCGCCCTTCTTGAAGTAATAAGTCAAACATCCTATCGGCCTTGGTAATATCAAAGGTGAACCTTTCAGCTTCCTTTTGGCCAAATGGACAAGACACAAATGTCTTATCCTTCACCCATTCGGCAGCGCCGATGCTTAGCTCTTCATCGGAATCTTCTTCTTGCTCTATGAAGGTCACCTTCTTATTCCAAGTTTTTCTAGGCTCAAAAGTCTTCATATCCTAATTGGCAATTCTCTGCACAAGGTGACTCAGACTTTCGAACTCTTGAGACGCGTACTTATCTTTGATGTGCGGTAGTAATCCTTGGAAGGCCAAATCCGCCAATTGCCGATCATCAAGCATCAAGCTGTAGCACTTGTTCTTCGTGTCTTGCAGCCTCTGGACAAAGCTTTCCACCGATTCATCATTACGTTGCCTCAGCTTAACCAAATCGGTAATCTTATTCTCATGTATGCCAACAAAGAAGTATTTATGAAATTGTCTTTCTAGATCGGCCCAAGTAATCACCGAGTTTGGAGGCAGTGAAATAAACCATGTAAATGCCGATCCAGACAATGACGATGAGAACAATCTCACCCTCAGTTCCTCTCTGCTGGCAGCTTCTCCACATTGGATAATGAAGCGGTTGATATGCTCCATCGTTGACGTGTCATCTTGGCCGGAGAATTTGGTAAAATCAGACACCTTGTACCGATTTGGGAGAGGAATTAAATCATACGCCAGAGGATATGGTGTCCGATAAGAATATGTATTAACCTTGGGTTTAATGCCGAACTGTTCCTTCATTACTTCAGCAATCTTGTCGGTCCAATATGCATCCTGCTCTCGCTGACTCATTGGCTGATTGTTGACTGGTGGAGCCGGCTGATGCGCCCCTTCAGGTCTTGGTAGAAGATGATTCGGGGTAGTTGGCATGGGCGCAGCACCAGTCATCTGGACGTTATGCATCGGCTGACTTACTGATGGATAATTTTGCACACTTACTGGGTTATGTTGTGTCATTATATTCATCGGTTGCTGTACCGATGCCCCATTCTGAGTGTTTGCTGGATTTCCACAATGATACATTAGTATGCCAGGCTGTTGAGCCAGCAGTTGAGTGGTCCACCTAGGATTATAAATCATCGGCATGTGACTTACCGATGGCTGATAGCTAACTGGCACCTGTTGCTCCTGTACCTTAGAGTATTCAACAAATTGGTTACCTTGATGTTCTATTACTCCGGCTTGAGGATTTACCAACATAAGTTGACTTCCAGTTGCTATACTGTGTTGCATCGGCACAGAGTTTGCCGATGGTGGCATTAGAGGTGCTTTAGGAATCACCACCTGGAAATCTTCTGATGACACTTGTACAGTTGGAGAAGACGTAGAGTAATGCATCATAGGGATCATCGGCTGTGATTGCATTGCCGATGCCATGGAGCCCTTCCAAGCTGAACTGTCTCCCTGCACCAGATTGGAACCAGCAGATGGATTTGAAGGCATACCGTATCCCCACCAGTTGGTAGGAGCGGGATGATTCTGGATAGCAGGTCCCGACATTGCTGACGCCACTGGATCTGCACTAAGCTTGGTAACGTTTTCAGGACTTGGCCTTGGTGGTGTAGCCACATCGGCAGACGGATCCACGGGAGTGGAAGACGCCATTGGCGCTGTCGATGGGTTTATAGACGCCGATCCAGGTTGATGATACGCTAGACCAACATACTGGTGTTGGGAATATGCCCTAGAGCTAATCATGTAGATGATTATATTCTGATTGTATCAATGATTAATATAGTGTTCTGAGAATATCCATTATAGACAACTGGTATTGATTGACGATTATGTGAATTGTTTGTGGAACTCAATTACCTGAATGGTTATTCTAAAAGTTGTCCCTGGTCGGCATTCTTGTAAGAGCACACTTGAATATTAGACCAGCACATGTATTAGTTGATGGCTATGTTTCACAAGTCATAGACATGGAGATGTCAAACTAATAATGTGGGCACATGTGAGACATGTAGGCTGGACTGACCCAACAAGAGAAAGTCTCTATTCATGTCATGTACGTTATGTCCTTAGACCTGAGATTGTGGTATGTACTCAAGATGTGAAACAATCTACTTAGAGACTATCAAACGCTACTCCGTAATTGGGTAGTTATAAAGGTGGTCCTTGGGTGGTCGGGAAACATGCTATGAGACATAGACAATCAAGATGGAATTTGCCCCTCTCTTCGTGAGAGAGATATCACTGGATCACTCATGTGATTGGATCAACAAATGCATGGCCATGCTTGGGTTAAGTGTTAACCCATGAGTTGAACCATATATCGAGTGGCAAAGGGAATAACTTGTACATGGTCATAGTGGTTCGTCTGATATGATCATAGCGTATGCATAGGAGTTGACACGCCTTGCTAGAGGCCGCTATCAACTATTGGTCAAGTAAGAGTACTTGGGCCATTTCTATGTATGCGTGAGCCCATAGGGTCGCACGCTTAAGGGGCTGGAAGCCTAATTCGGGTTGGACCCGAATTAGACTAGGTTTAGGGTTTCTAATGGGCCTCCACCGTGGGAGCTCGTTAGGATGCCTATATAAGCAAGGGGTGGGCTCGGGGCAAGATTGATCCACGCCTTTTGGCAGCCGCCGTCGCCTCCCCACGCTCGCGCCTTTTGCTCCTCGCGGACCTAGCAGTCCGGAGGCGCAACGATTCCTCCCTGCACGTGTGGGATTCCTCATAGGTGCTGCATCTGGAGCACAAGGACGAACCGCGCGAAGGGGACGTTGAGACGGACGATCACGCAACTGCACTGCCTGCTGCGACGCGCACGACTACATCAAGTCGTCTTCCGCTGCACCTGCGCGTCTAGTGGTAATCCCGTAACCTACAACTAGCAGTAGATCCTGGTTTATGAGGTCGAAAAGTTTTGTTTTCCGGCTAGCGTAGCAACCTCGTATTCCTACAACTGGGGTGCTTGCCCTTCTTTGAAAGATTGCATAACAGCATTGTACACAGTATTGGACAACACATTGGAGTGGCTAATTAACGCTTGATTTAAGGCAGAATTAACCATCTCTTGCAACTTACCAGGATTGGCATCATACGTGACCTGCCGTGGCAACGACGGATCTTGCTTCTGGATGGCTTCACCGCTCCAGCTTAGGCTGAAGGACTTCAGATACAATTGTTTGTACTCCTCCATAGCCCGCTCCATAGCTAGCTTTTGATCATCTTTCAGATCGGCCTCGGAGACTTCGATGACGTTCCTCTGGTTAACGTCGGAGTTATCACCCATGATAGATGTATAATGGTCCCACTGGGCGTGCCAAAAGAGGTGTTGACACAAAAAGCGTCAGGATCTGCGAACACCTCGGGCTATTACCCAAATTCGATATCCAAAGGTGTGCCAGTCAATTTGACCAGTTAATCGACAAGGACGATAACTAGAACAAAATCTGAACAAGACAACGGCGATACGCCCGGATGCCAAGACTCAGACTTGTTTCAGGATAACTAGAGCAGAGCTGAACGAGACAACAGCGATGCGCCCGGATGTCAAAGCTCAGATTACTCCCACGCGGAACTTGCAAGGTTTTGACGGAGATCGAAGAGATGCAGCCCGTTGAGACTAGAAGAACTCGTAGATAAACTAAGACTAATGCATATAAAGGGTAAATTGCAGTAAAGGTAAATAAGAATAATTGATTTGTTTGATAGATGATTGTATCATATTCTCACGACCCCTAGGTACATATTTATACTCCAGCAAAAAGAGTTGTAGACAGACACGACTCGTACCTTTCCTAAACAAAACTCTATTTTTAAGGAAACAACTGACCCGCGCAGGAGTCGGACCCAAATAACAATAATATTTTCCTAAACAAACATCTCTATTTTTAAGGAAAATAAATGACTCATGCAAGAGTCGGACTCAAACTTCTATAATAATACTGGTATAAGATCACCAGTTTCCTTATGTCTTTTCTTCGATGAAACTTTCCATCGGCAGACTCTTCAATCCGCAACCTCTTTCTATTGCCATCGGCAATCCTTGCTGACATCAACCGCCACGTCCTCCTGTGCTCATCGGCATCATCTCTTTATCGGTAATATCCCCAATCGGCCATTCTTCACTCCCATCGGCAACATCTTTATCGGCAATACCCTTATCGGCAACCACTACTGTTGTTCAGCTTCTATCGGCAACAAACTTATCTTCATTTGCAGAATTCATTCTCATTGGTAACGTTAACCGATAACCTGCCGATGCCGATAGAAAACAGCTACCGATCAATGCAAGTCTTAGCTCATTTGACACATGCCGAAAAACGGTGTCAACAGGTGCATGCAAGTCTTTCTTAGGCTTGCGTTCTGAGCTGGCATAGAAGGATGCTAAGATCGCTATGTTAGAGAAGGTCGGCTCAGAT
The DNA here is from genome assembly GCA_022036555.1 of Microstegium vimineum. Taxonomy (NCBI): domain Eukaryota; kingdom Viridiplantae; phylum Streptophyta; class Magnoliopsida; order Poales; family Poaceae; genus Microstegium; species Microstegium vimineum. Next base: position 11,932,462 of record CM039138.1, on the reverse strand, counting down.
AGCACTAGAGAGTCGGATCGCTTTGAGGCTTTGGAGCTTGAGATCGCGTCGTGCATACACGACAAGATGCGTACCAAGGAAGAAAACACATACCTTCAGTCCATCTTGAGCTGGGTGTCTTACCGAGAGCCGCAGTTGGGGATGATGCTTAGCGAATGCAAAAGTGCTGGCAGCACGGGAGTAGGCTTTGCTATAGGTGGGAAGGATGATAGCATGTTCGGTAAGATCGGTGAGTGCAGTGGTTTGAGCGAGAATGAGAAACCCACCACAACTCCCAAGCTTACCAAGATCACTCCATCTAAGCCTACCAACACCTCTGAGTTTCCTGTGAGAGATGGTGTGTTTGAAGAGCCACCCAAAACCACTCCACAGAAGCAAGTGTGGATTGCAAAACCGAACCACCTTCGCAACCCACTTGACAAACTGCCAGACATCTCTAGTGATCCCCTTCCTAAGAAAGCTAGATCCACCCTACCCAACAAGAGAGTGCCTACCAAGAGTGTGGTGAGGTACCATTGTGAGTATTGTGAGCGGGATGTGCACTTGGCTGAGTTTTGCTTTAGAAGGAAGAGAGATGATTGGAGGCAGTTTGAGTTGAACAACCGGGACATGTACCACCCACGAGTTGGGGTGCGTGAACCGGAAGTTCAGAGGCGCACTTCTAGGCCTAGAGGTACAATGCCTCAAGGTGCTAGGCCTCAGCAGGCGAGACCATGTGGTGGTCGTGCCTGGCGGGGTACCAGTCATGACCCATACGACTACGGGCCTCATGGCGGTGGCTTTACTCATCCCTTCTTTAGCGGACCACGTTTTCCCTATCGCGGTGATCGCTATCCCTCCGTGGGGCAAGAGATGTTTGGTTTTTCTCCTAATCCATTCTTTGGGCAAGTGGGACAACACTGATATCCTTCACAGTTTACTAACCTCAGTGTTGGTCCGTTTTCTCACCCTATGTCTTTTTATTGATGTAGAAAGGAGGACTGGAGGAGACTTGGCTTGTGGATTCTGGATGTTCACGCCATATGACCGGAAGTGTCAAGTGGTTCTCCAGCCTCGACCCTGTGCACCACAATGAGTACATCACATTCGGGGAAAAGAGCAAAGGTAAGGTTGTCTCCCGAGGGTCCATCCGAGTGAATTCTTCTTTTGTCCTCAAGGATGTTGCTTTGGATGCAAATTTGCATTTTAGCCTTCTTTCGGTTTCGCAACTCCTTGATGACGGTTTTGAAGTGAGTTTCAAGCCTAATCTCTCTCGGATTTTGGACTCTCGTGGTGAGCTTGTTTGCCGGATTTTACCTTTCGGGAAGGTTTTTCGTGCGGATTTTACTATCTCTTCCGGACCTTCTCATTGTCTTCTTGCCGGTTCTTCTTCCAAGCTTTGGAAGTGGCATAGGAGATTGGGACATTTGAGTTTTGACTTGCGTGCATGGCTTAGCTCAATGGACCTTATCAAAGGATTGTCAAAGCTAAAGTTCGAGAAAGATTTGGTTTGCCATCCTTGCAGACATGGCAAGATGGTTGCTGCTTCCCATCCTCCCGTAACTCAGATCATGACCACTAGACCCGGCGAGCTCTTACACATGGACACAGTTGGTATAGCTCGGGTCAGGTCGGAAGGAGGGAAGTGGTATGTGGTTCTAGTCGTTGATGATTACTCAAGATACTCTTGGGTGTTCTTTTTGGAGAGTAAGGATGAGGCTTTTCCACTTGTTCGAGATCTGATTTTGAGATTGCAAAATGAGCTACCTAAGAATTCCATGAGAGTTATCCACAGTGACAATGGCACAGAATTCAAGAATGCTCACTTTGCAACTCTTTGCTCTTCCTTGGGTCTCGACCACCAGTTTTCCTCACCTCACACTCCCTAGCAGAACGGTGTTGTTGAGCGCAAGAATCAGACCCTTGTTGAGATGGCCAGGACGATGCTCGATGAGCATAGGACTCCTAAGAGGTATTGGGCCGAAGCACTTAGTTCTTCTTGCTATGTATCCAATCGCATTTTCCTCCGAGCTTTCAAGAAGAAGACTTCTTATGAGTTGCGATTTGGGAGACCAACCAAGGTAAGTCACCTACGGTTGTTTGGGTGCAAGTTCTTCATCCTCAAAAAGGGCGGTAAGTTGGACAAATTTGAGTCACGGTCTTCTGATGGTATCTTTCTTGGTTATTCTACTCACTCTCGTGCTTATCGTGCACTTAACCTTGAGACTAACCGAGTGATGGAGACTTGTGAGATTACCTTCGATGAGAACATGCCCTGTGTTTCCACTGCTTTTGAGCTTGCAGGTGATGATGAGGTGAACACTAGCATCAGCTTTTGATCTTGTAGGTGATGATGCGGTGAACACTAGCATCTTTGTGGAGGAGGAGCAGGATGATGCCGATTGGGGTGATCCCGAGCCAACTCCACTAGCTGCCCCCATCGACCCTGCGACATCCACTTGGGCTCACGGTCCCGATCCGACTACTTCCTCTACATGGGGGCCGTTCGAGCAGCTTCCTCAATCGGTGCCCGTTGCACCCGAGGGAGCTCCAGCTGCTGTCGAGGGGGAGGCCACTTTGTCCAGGCAGGCTCCCCACCACATCCAGCGGCAGCACCCGCCGGAGAACATCATCGGCGACATTGACCGTCGAGTCACGCGGTCCAGGTCTTATATCTCTCACTTTGCTCATTCGACTTTTATCGCTTCTTTTGAGCCCCGAGATGTTGGACACGGTTTGATGGATCCGGATTGGGTTAATGCCATGCATGAGGAGTTAGAAAACTTTGAGCGAAACCGCATTTGGGTCTTAATTCCTCCACCACCTAGTTGCCACCCCATAGGTACCAAATGGGTTTTCAAAAATAAACAAAGTTAAGATGGGGTGGTAATGCGCAACAAGGCTAGGTTGGTAGCTCAAGGCTTTTGTCAAAAGGAGGGAATAGACTATGAGGAAACCTTTGCTCCCATAGCTCATTTAGAAGCCATTAGAATCCTTCTAGCTTTTGCGGCTTCTAAGGGTTTTAAACTTTTTCAAATGGATGTTAAAAGTGCTTTTTTAAACGGCTACATAGAGGAGGAAGTTTATGTTAAACAACCTCTAGGTTTTGAAAATCTAAAGTTTCCAAACCATGTTTTTAAACTTCACAAAGCTTTGTATGGTTTGAAACAAACACCTAGAGCATGGTATGATAGGCTAAAAGCCTTTTTGCTTGCTAAGGGCTTTAAAATGGGATCGGTAGATAAGACGTTGTTTCTTCTCAAGCAAGGCAAAGACACTCTCCTTGTCCAAATATACATGGATGATTTCATCTTTGGTGGTTCTTCTCATGCTCTTGTTGCCAAGTTTGCAGATCTTATGAGCAGGGAATTTGAGATGAGCATATGGTTGCAAATCAAGCAAACCCGGGAAGGGACGTTCGTGCACCAAAGCAAGTACACGAAGGATATCTTGAAGAAGTTTGACATGGGTGAGGCATAGCCTCTTTCGACGCCCATGTCAACTACGACTGCCTTGTATGCAGACAAGGAAGGAGAGGCAGTGGACCAGACGGAGTACCGAAGCATGATCAGGTCGCTTCTATACTTGACAACGACTCGACCGGACATTCAGTTCGCCGTCTGCTTGTGTGCACGCTTTCAGGCGTCCCCACGGACTTCGCACAAGTAGGCGGTGAAACACATCATGAGGTACTTAGGTTTCACTCTAGAATTTGGTCTTAGGTTTTCCACCTCTTCGTCTCTTGAGCTTTGTGGTTATTCTGACGCCGACTTTGCCGGTTGCCAACTTTATCGGAAGTCCACTTCTAGAACTTGCCAGTTTCTCGGGTCTTCTTTGGTTTCTTGGTCTTCTCGCAAACAATCTAGCGTGGCATAGTCGACGTGCGAAGCTGAGTACGTTGCCGTGGCTAGTTGTTGCTCGCAGTTGATGTGGATGATTGCCACTTTGAAAGATTTCGGTCTTAAGCTTACTAAGGTGCCTCTGCTGTGTGATAGCACGAGTGTAATTAGTGTGGCCAAAAATCCCGTGCTTCATTCAAAGACCAAGCACATTGAGGTCCGCTTTCATTTCTTGCAAGATCATTACAAGAAGGGCGACATTGACCTTCGGCATGTCGAGACCCACAACCAGCTTGCGGATATTCTCACAAAGCCTTTGGATCAAGCTGTGTTTTCTCGCCTTCGAGGCGAGTTGGGTGTTTGCTTTCCTTTTTAGAGGAGGAAAGTTTTGTGTATCATAGTTCTTTTTGGTTCTTTTTGTCTTTTCTTTGTCCTACTTCTCAATTGGTGTCTTGTTAGTGTTAGTTGGTGTCATTGCATTGTGCATCTCATTTGCATTTGTGACATCGTTCATTTCAAGCTTCATACTTAAGCCGATATAATGAATCTATGCTTTGTTTGAGGTGCTTTATGTGTCTATAGTGTTGCCTCACTTAGACTCTTTTTGATCTCTAGATATGCAATAGAGCTAAGTTAGCAAAGCTTTAAAACTGAATTTAATTCCCCATGTCACCTCTGAAATGGCACTAGCATGTGTAGGCTTTTGAAGATCCTTCTTGGTTGCCTTGTATATAGCTTGTAACTATGGCTCTTCATTGTTTTCATTCACTACCTTTGAGCACCATGATTAATATCTAAAATGAAATTGCTCTTTGTTTTGTGAATTGAAAAGATCGAGTTGGGTCTGCATTGTGAGCACTTCACCGTGTGTTCGAGACCGCTTCCCATATGGGTCGATACTTGAGCGGTGTCGTGTATGACCAAAACCGGTGTGTCAAGTCCTTTGACTTCGCCCGGTTGGTAAGCAGTGGCATCACTTTGCTTACAACCACTCTCATACAACTTAAATGTGCCTAAAACTGAAATTTGGCTGCAAAACTCTGAAATTTGGAAAATTCATTCAGTTCGGTCATTGGCTTGTTGTATGAACTTTGCTAAGGGATAGTTTTACTTGCTATACATGAGACTGCTTTGAGATAGATCCTATCTTGTTTGCCATGTCTAGCTGTCTCTAGGAGGTGATACCCTTTCTCTGCTCTCACATGATATGCTCTCTAAAATAGCTTCTAAAGTGATCTTAAGCTCAACTTGAGTCTTTGTTGGGAACGTAGAGTTTTTCCTATTCTCACATGATCACATCACTTAGAGCATCTATTCATTGTCTTAGCTCTAAGTATAAAGCTTTTGCACTCATTTTTCATTTCATGGCTTTTGTAGCCGGATCTTGAGTTGTTGATGTTTGATGAGCTACATGTGTCAACAAGGGGGAGAGATGTGCATTTTATTCCATTTTCAGCCATCTACTTCCAAGGGGGAGAAAGAGTGCTCTCATTGGTTTCTTTGGTTTAGAGCTTCTTTGGTCAAGGGGGAGTTTTGTGTGCTTCTTTTGCCCTAAGGAGCTCATTTGGTATCTTGAGTGTGCTTTTTGCCCAGTGGGAGCTTTTGCTAGATGTCTTGAGCCTTTGCCTCTTCTGGAGGGTCTAGCTTGCTTTGTTGACTTCAACAGGTTTCGATTGCTTCTTGAGCATTATGGGACATAAGTGGTTTCAATTGGTATCTTGCTCCCATATTGTTTAAATTGATAGCCTGAGCCTTGAGAGCTTTGATTGGTATCTTGGACTTGCTAGCGGTGTTGAGCCCATTTCTGCCTCTTCTTGAGGGCTAGTTTTGTTTTGCCCATTTGCTTTTGTTTGGCATCTGTAAGTGTCTTTGTCATCAGGTGTTTTTGAGGATGCTTTTAATTGGTATTGTGTTTGCTTCTCTCAAGTGACCCCGTTTTGGCTTTGGTAGCTTTTTGGTCATTTGGAGAGCTTTACCGTGTGGCTCAAATCTGAAATGCACTTGTGTTGACAATGCACTCATCAAGGGGGAGATTGCGAACACATGGTGGATAATACCCATGTATGTTCAGCTTTGATGATGAGTGATCGTCCAACACGTGAGTGTTTCAGTTTGAGTGGCTTAACCTAACCTCTGCGAAAGTAGAAACATGTGCTTGTCTATCGGCTTGTGGTGTGCAGGTGCTATTCCTAGTGACAGTGGTCAATGGCATGGAGAAGGTCGAGTAGAGGCTTGTCGTGCCGATGGACTGAGAGCGGTGAAGGGCGGAAGTGGGGCTCAAACTGAGGGACCATGGGCGTCGGCGGACTAGCTGTGGTGGGTAGTACTTGGCACCGGCGAGTGCGAGAAGACACGGAGGTAGACCGAGTTGACCGAGTCAAGACGGTGGACGCGCGAGTCGATCGGAGGCTTAGGGGACTCGGAGTCCGACCGGGCAAAGACAAGGTGGCTCGCATCGAGTGGTTTGGTGGGTTGGGCGTCAAAACCATCCGCATCGGTTTCCGAGTTTGGGCTGCAAAACTGGGGGTTCGGTAGTTGAGCCCGGTGGCGGGTTTCCTGGGTTTGGGCCTCATAACCTAGGCGGAGCTTCCGAGGAAGCGGGGATGGCCCGTGGCGGAATCCTGAAGGTTGTGTCAAGGCGATGGCAACTCCCGGCAGGAAGCGGGGTCGTCCATTCAAAATGCGGGAGATATTTTCCGGAGCTTGGATTGCAATGCTTAGGCTAGGTAGTTCACTCAATGTATCTAGGGGGGTCTTTGGGAAATAGCCAAATCCCAATAAGTAGGGGGTGAGGGGGTATCCCTCATCCTATCTCTTGAACCCTAATCACTCCTCCATCTCTCTCTCTAGTTCATAAGATCCCTAGGTTTCTTCCACCAACCTTTGTAAGAACTCGGTTTTGCTGCGTGGAATCGTAGGACGTAACCTCCGTAAGCCATGGTGGCTTCGATTTGTTGATCGTGTCCCCGTTTTGCTTGTGTTCTTCGCGTTTTGCTTTTGCTCCCTCTTTTCTCGAGATGATTTCTCTTTGTAGGGAGTAGCTCTTGCAAATCCATTTGAACCAAGTTGTGCGTAATCGTGAGGAGCTTCTTTGCACCGAAGGAACTCTCCTCAAACCTCACGAGTGCGTAGATCGGGCGTTTTCTTTGCGAAGTTCTTCATTCTTGAGCTTTTCCCCAAATCTCTTTTCCTCCCTTTGCTCTAAGCCAAATTGAGTGATGATTTCTTTGGGATAGCTCCCCAACTGCACTAGGATCTTGCCTACAAAGTTTGGTTGCAGTTAGTGATCAGTTGGTTGAGTTTTGGGAAGATTTGGCGGAGTGGAAACGATTTTCGTGGGCTTCAGCTTTTCTGTTCGAGAGCGTCGGACCACCCTCCGAACGAATTTCCCTAAGCTCCGGACCATTGTAAGTGGTCCGGTGGTCTTGACTTTTCAAGTGTCAAGCACCTAAGGGAGTCGGACCACCCTCCGGACCACCCAGCTTGTGAGCACGGGACCATAGGCAAGTAGTCTGGTGCCTCTGCTGAGAGTATCACTCACGCGTCGGACCAGACTCATTAGTCCGACAGTGAGCGTCGGACCAGGTATCCGGAGGTAGGGTGCTTGTTGTGTTCCTTTGCTCGGTGGTGAGTATAAGAACCGGACTACTTTCCATAGTTCGACGGTGAGCGTCGGACTAGTTGTCCGGAGCCCAGGCACTCACTGGTTGATTTCTGTGTGAGCACCGGACTTCTGAAAGTGTCCATCAGACTAGTCTGGAGCCTTTGGTCCGGAGCTAGGGTGCTCACTGTATCTATCTGTCCCGGTGGGTGAAGGCGTCGGACCTGAGCTCCGGACTACTTGCTATAGTCCGGTGGCTCAGTGTCTTCTGGTCCGGAGCCTCTGTTGAGTTGTTGTTTTCTCCGTTTGGGTTGCGGTTTGTTTCTCCGGGTTCTTGGCTAGCTCCACTGTGTTCCTAGGACATATCCTAGAACATCCACCCACTTGTGGGTCGTGAGCCTAGGTCTTGCTTAGGGTCGTGCTTGGGACAAGGGTCAAGATCTTCGGAAAGGAATTTTTATTTGGCTCCCATTCACCCCCCCCCCTCTGGTCACCGTTTCCTGTCCTTCAGATATGCTTTGAAATTTTCCTGTTTTTCTCTCCAATCATTTCTCGTAGCTAAGTACCAACACAAAAGAGCAGAAAGAAACACTTGTTGGACTTGACATAAGAACATTCTCTCAAACCCTCAACTTTAGAAATAGTTTGCCATAGGCTAGAATTAGTTTTCATAAGAAAGTAGTTCAATAAAGCTCCAAGGATCACCATAGGGGCACAATAGGGGTATTAGCTACAGCTAGAGCTTTGAATGCTCCCCCTAAGTGACGAACCTAGAGGATGATCAAACTTAACCAAAAAGGAAGCAACAAGAAACACACATGCAGATGCTATGCAATACGGAATTTGAATCTAGGTTGCTTGCAAGTTTAAACCGCGGTAAGGCTTCTTCACACGCTTTGAGGGCGGTTATCCCGACCGCGTTAGCCAAGCCTATGTGCATTACTATAGATTAAACATGTTAATATTACAAATGAATGCATGGTTCACACAATCTCATTTTTTAGTGAAGTTTGAGTTATCAAGCACATTCAACTCGCTTCTCAAACTACAAAAGGTTGTTTCATCGAGTGGTTTAGTGAAGATATCCTCCAATTGCTCTTTGCTCTTAACTCCAACTAGTGTTATGTCTTTCCTAGCCACATGATCTCTAAGAAAGTGATGGCGAATATCTATGTGCTTGGTGCGATAGTGTTGAACCGGGTTGTTAGCAAGCTTTACGGCGCTTTCATTATCACACAAGAGTGGAACATCTTTTAAAATAACGTCGTAATCAAGAAGTGTTTGGATCATGTATAAGATTTGTGCACAACTTGCTCCCATGGCAATGTATTCCACCTCGGCGGTTGACAATGTCACACTATTTTGCTTCTTAGAGGACCAAGAAACAAGTGATCTTCCTAGCAAATGGCACCCTCCGGATGTACTCTTCCTATCAACCTTGCACCCGGCATAATCCGAATCGGAATAGTCAACTAGTTGGAAGGGAGCTCCTTTGGGATACCAAAGGCCAATGCTAGGGGTGTGCCTTATGTACCTAAGGATTATTTTAACCGCACATAAATGCGACTCCTTAGGGATTGCTTGATCAATTGGTTTACCTCCCTCATCAAGGTCGAGGTGTCCATTAGTAGGCATTGGGGTTTTGATTGGCTTGCTATCATCCATCTTGAATTTCTTGAGTAGATCATGAGTGTACTTCTCTTGAGATATGAAGGTGGCCTCCCTCAATTGCTTCACTTGAAAGCCACCGAAGAAGGTAAGTTCACCAAACATGGACATCTCGAACTCCTTGGACATAAAGTCACCAAACTCCTTGCAATGATCTTGGTTTGTTGACCCAAATATAATGCCATCGACATATACTTGGCAAACAAAGATTTCTCCATTAAGCTTCTTGGTGAATAGTGTTGTGTCAATGATCCCGATCTTGATGCCCTTCTTGAGTAGGAAGTCCCTTAGCCTCTCATACCAAGCTCTTGGAGCTTGCTTCAATCCGTAGAGGGCCTTGGACAACCTATAGACATGGTTAGGCAAGTTTGGATCTTCAAACCGAGGAGGTTGTGAGACATAGACAAGTTCATTGATGAAACCATTTAAGAAAGTGCTCTTCACATCCATTTGAAAGAGTTTCATTTAGTGATGTGAAGCATACGCCAAAAGGATACGAATAGCTTCAAGTCTTGCAACCGGGGCAAAGGTCTCTCCAAAGTCAAGTCCTTCTAATTGAGACAACCCCTTTGCCACCAATCTTTCCTTGTTCCTCACAACAACGCCTTGATCATCTTGCTTGTTCCTAAACACCCACTTGGTGCCAATGATTCTTGCTCCCTTTGGCCTTTCTTCAAGTGTCCACACTTGGTTCCGGGTGAAGTTGTTGAGTTCTTCAAGCATGGCATTCACCCAATCCGGATCCGCAAGTGCGTCCTCAACACTAGTAGGCTCAACAAAGGAAACAAATGAGTGATGTTCAACATAAGATGCAAGTCTAGAGTGAGTCATTACTCCCTTTGATGGACTTCCTATGATTTGATCATGGGGTGAGCTTGAAGGATAGGTGTTGATCTTCTATCATGAACTTGAGGAGGAGGATGTGGTGCTTCAACATTGCTTGCTTTGGCCTCGGCTTGATCTTGAGGGATGAAGGTATCTTCTTGAGCTTCCCTCACTTGTTCTTCATCAACTTGAGGCGTGTGAGGTGGAGAAGGAACTTGATTAGCTTCATCTTCAACTTATTCCTCTCTACAACACCATTTTGTTGTGGAGTATATGTGGTGGATACTTCATGCTTGATCCCCACTTCATCACAATAGTCTTCAATCTTGGTGTTCACAAACTCGGTGCCATTGTCACTTCTTATCTTTTTGATCTTCACATCAAACTCATTTTGTGCCCTTGTTGCAAACTTCTTGAATATTGATTGAGTCTCTCCCTTGTCTTGAAGAAAGAACACCCAAGTGTACCTAGAGTAATCATGAACTACCACCAACCAAAAGAGATTTCCTCCAAGGCTAGCATAGGTGGTAGGTCCAAAAAGATCCATGTGGAGTAGCTCTAGGACTCTTGAGGTTGACATGAAGGCTTTGGTGGGATGGGTGTTGGCCACTTGCTTGTCGGCTTCACATGGACTACACAATTTATCCTTCTCAAACACCACATCCTTCACACCTCTAACCATCTCCTTGTTGACAAGTTTCTTCAAAGTTGACATGCCCACATGAGCTAATCTTCTATGCCAAAGCCAACCCAAAGAACTCTTGGAGAATAGACATGTTTGCAATTCGGCTTCATTTGAGGTGAAGTCCACTAGATAGAGATTGTTGTGCCGAAACCCTTTGAATATCATTGATGAATCTTCAATCTTGGTCACAATCACCTCACTTGGAGTGAATAGACAATGGAAACCAAGATCACAAAGTTGACCCACGGAAAGCAAGTGGAAGCTTAGAGATTGCACTAGCAAGACATTGGATATTTATTGATCATTGGAGATTGCCACTTTGCCAAGACCTTGTACTTTAGCTTTTGAATTGTCCCCAAAGGTAATCTTGTCTTGCCCTTCACAATCTTCATCAAGTGTAGTGAACATTCGGGAGTCACCGGCTATATTTTGAGTGCAACCACTATCAATCACCCAATGACTTCCACCGGTCTTGTAGTTCACCTACACACAAGCAACTTGGAGTTAAGCTTGATGTTTGGGAACCCACTCAAAGCGGGGCCCCATTTCCTTGGTAACCAACTCCTTTGCAACCCAAAGAACTCTAGGCTTTTTCTTCATTGGTGGACCAAGGAACACTACTATTGGTCTACCCTTGTTGTCCTTCTAGATGACATAGTGAGCATCATGAGCAAATGGCCTAGTGTGCTTAGGCAAGGTCTTGGGTGGTTAAGTCTTGCAATCATAAGAGAAATGACCCACTTGACCACACTCAAAACATCTTCTTGGCTTGGGCTTTGAGTACTCTTGATTGTAGCCATTGTACTTGTTCTTGTAGTAAGTCTTGGCCTCAATCTTGTCCTTTGCCTTCATCACTTGGTTCTCCTTGAACCTAATTCCACTCTTGTCATTCTTCACTACAGTGTTCATCAAGAGTTCACTTTGAAGGTTGTGACCCTTGGTGAATTTATCAAACCCACTTGCAAGCTTGGTCTTGTCACTCTTGAGCTTGACAATTTCTTCTCTTAGAGAGGTGATCAAGGTGATAGCATCCTTGTCTTCTTCTTGAGCCAGCTTGATGACAATAGGCTTGTTAGACTTGAGAGTGATTAGCTCTTCCTTGAGCTTTGAGTTATCTTCTCTCATCTTGACATAGTCATCATACTTGTCGGCTTCAACAACTCTTTTGCCCTTGCACTTAGCACTTTGCTAAAGAGCCACATCATCAATCAAGATATCACAAGAGGTAGCACTATCACACTTAACACATGGGTTAGTAGCAACATGTGTAGCAAGATCTTCATTAAGCAATTCATTTTCTACCACTAGTGTGCCATGTTCTTGCTCGACATTGTTGCACTCATCTTTTAGCAAGTTATACCTTGTGTGAAGCTCTTGTGTTGACCTCTCAAGCTTATCATGTTTCTGATTAGTTTGCTTAAGAGAGGCTTTGAGCCCCCTAGTGTTAGATGTGAGAGTGTTAATCTCAAGCTTCAAATCATCATTAGCACTAGTCAAGGTGTCAAGCTTATCATGCAAGCTTCCTTTGATCTCAAGTAGTTTGCCATTTTTACCTTTGTACTTCCTTATGATGCTAGCGTATTTGTTGCAAATTTTAATTAGCTCAACATAGGAAGGTGTGTCTTCATCATCACTATCATTACCACTTGAGTCACCACTATCATCATCATCCTCTATTTGTACCTTCTTGTCACCTTTAGCCATGAGGCATAGGTGTGTAGAGGATGAGCCCGGTGATGAAGGAGGAGGTGGCGATGGAAAAGAAGAACCAATCACCAAAGCGGCCACCTTCTCATCTTTACTTTCATCATCGGAGGACTCACTAGAATCCTCAATGTCGGTGAGCCAATCACCCACAATGTAAGCTTTGTCATCCTTCTTCTTCTTGTGGAAGTTGAAGTTCTTCTTCTTCTTGTATGGCTTGTCTTGCTTCTTGTCATCATCACTTGAGTCATCATTGCCACCCTTGTTCTTCTTGAAGTTCTTGAACTTGTTGTTCTTGAACTTGTCTTTCTTCTCTTCGGGGCAAGCATGATCTAGATGACCAAGAGTGCCGCAATTATAGCACTTCATTTGGGAGATTGGCTTCCTTGAAGAGCTTGTGAATAATTTCTTCTTCTTTGAGTCAAACTTGACTCCATTCTTGTTTAGCCTCTTCAACATCTTGGTGGTCTTCCTCACCATAAGAGCGATGTTGTCTTCATCTTCTTCACTTGAGCTCTCATACTCAACTTGTAGCTTGCACTTCTCCTTGGAAGATGCCTTGAGAGCCAAGTCCTTCTTCTCCTCCTTCTCTTTCTTCTTGGAGGAGGATGAACCACCATCATTGATCTTCATGTACATCTCATGAGCGTTGATCTTGCCCAACACTTGTGTTGGTGTAGATGCGGAGAGATCGCCTTGATGAAGGACAGTGATGATGTGGCCATACTTGTCTATTGGTAAGACACAAAGTATCTTGCGCACCACATCGGCCGGTGACATTTGTGTTGGGAATATGCCCTAGAGGTAATCATAGAGATGATGTATTCCTTGTATCCATGACATGTTATGAATATCCATTAAAGACAACTTGTATCGATTAGTAATTATGTGAATTGCTTGTGAAACTCTTTTAATTGTATGGTTATTATAAAAGTTGTCCCTCATCGGAGTTCATGCAAGAATGCACATGAATATTAGATCAGCACATTATTAGTTGATGATTATGTTTCACAAGTCATGGACATGAGATGTAAAACTAATAATGTGGGCACATGTAGGACATGGTGCTGGACAGACCCGACATGAGATTGTTTCTATACACATCGTGTATGTTATGTACTTAGACCTGAGATTGTCATATGTACTCAAGATGTGAAACGACCTACCCTAGGACTACCAAACGCTACTCCGTGACTGGGTAGTTATAAAGGTAGCTTTCGGGTTTGTCAGGAAACATGCTGTGAGACATGGTCAATTAAGATGGAATTTGTCACTCTCCATATGAGAGAGATATCACTGGATCACTCAAATGATTAGATCATGAAATGCATGGTCGTGCTTGGGTTAAGTGTTAACCCACGAGTTGAACCAAAAATCATGAGGCAAAGGAATAACATGTATATTGAATTGTGGTGGTTCGTCTGATATGATCATAGCGTATGCATAGGAGTTGACACGCCTTGCTAAAGGCCGCTATCAACTATTGGTCAAGTAAGAGTACTTGGGCCATGTCTATGTGTGCGTGAGCCCATAGGGTCGCACGCTTAAGGGGCTAGAAGCCTAATTCGGGTTGGACCCGAATTAGACTAGGTTTAGGGTTGCTAATGGGCCTCCAACGTGGGAGCTCATTAGGACGCCTATATAAACAAGGGGTGGGCACGGGGCGAGATACTCACGTTCTTTGGCAGCCGTCGTCGCCCTCCCCACACTCGCGCCTAGTACTCCTCGCGGACCTAGCAGTCCAGAGGCGTGACGCTTCTTCCCTGCATGTGTGGGATTCCTTGGAGGTGTTGCATCTGGAGCACAAGGACGAACCGCGAGAAGGAGACGTTGAGACTGACGACCTCGCAACTGCACGGCACTGATGCGACGTGCACGACTACATCAAGTCGCTTCCGTTGCACCTGCGCGTCTAGTTGTAACCCCGTGATCTATAACCAGCACTAGTTCCTGGTTTATGGGGTAGAAAAATTTTGTTTTCTGGCTAGCGTAGCAACCTCATAACCCTACAATTTGGGTGAGCCCAAGGCCATCCAACTCCTCTACAAGCACATTCAAGAGAGAATACATTTCATTAGCACTTTCATGAGATAACATGGTGAAATCATTCATCTTAGCAATGATGAGGTGATAGCGCTCTTCTCTTTCACATTTGGTGCCCTCGTGTAGAGCACAAATGTTTGTCCAAACCTCGTGCGCGGTTTTGCAATTCTGCACATGGTTGAACACATCCTTACAAATGCCTCGGAAGAGGATGTTCTTAGCCTTAGCATTGTTCTTCTCATAGTAAGGATCTTCAGCGAACACCAAACCACCAAGGGTGGCGGCTTTGAAAACGGCGGCATCAACGGCCTCTAGATAGGCTTCCATACAAACCTTCCAATAAGGAAAGTCGTCTCCATCTTTCTCTAGGCGGTAAAGCCTAATTTAAGAGCAACCTTGTTCCTATACCAATTGAAAGGATCAAGATGCCCAAGAAGGGGGTGAATTGGGCTTCTTTTAAATTTCTAAAGCAATATTAAAACCTAACAATGCCAATCACCCCCTAGTGCCTACTGGATGTGTGTCCTAACTAGAAAGCAGTAGCAAGGCATAAGTATTGAAAGACAACCTAAGCAATTCTAGTAGGAATTGAAAGAACACAAACGGAAAGGTAATGTGGAAATGTAAAGAGCTAGGGAAAGGGAATTGTGACACGGTGATGTTTTCCCGAGGTATCGAGGAGTCAACACTCCCCCTAGTCCTCGTCGGAGCACCTCGCAAGGTATACCTCCCCCTCAATCCCGCGCAAGGGATGAGTGCTCTCTACGGGCTGATTCTTCACCACTCCGGCTCGGTGAATCGCCCACAACCGATCACAGAAGCTTGGAGAAGAGCCGCCGACAATCTTCCGGTGATCACTTCCTCCGAACACCACCAAACCGTCTAGGTGTTGTTGAACACCAAGAGTAACAAGCACAAGACCTTCACTTGACCAACTCGAGGCTAGGAAGGTGGATGGATGCACACTTGTCACTCCTAATCACTCTAGGAGGGAAGAACAAGATGGACTCTCTCAAATCTCTCCCTCACTAGGTACTTGGCTCTCCAAGAACTCTCTCTAGGTTCCTTCAGCTGAAACAATGGCCAAGAGAGCTCCCTTGGACAAAATGAGCAACTAAAAATAGTCCCCACCTCTCCAACTAGTCATTTTTTTACTTTTTCTCTTCTCTGCGAAAGCATCGGACTGGTCCGATGCCTGCACCACCGGACTATGCACACTGGTCCGGTGCTCACTCTCAGAACATATTCCATACTGAAACAAGCACCGTCGGACTACTCGTTATGGTCCGACGCCCTGGTCCGACACACACTGGTCCGGAGCCAGGGTGTTCACTGAGTAAAAACTCAACTTCATCTTCGAACCTCCGGACCACTCTCCTTGGTCTGGAGCCCTAGTCCGACGCACTGGTCCGGAGTCAGGGTGCTTACTGAGTTGGAAACTTCATCTACCTCGAAGCGTCGAACTAGCCGTCGGGCTCACCGTCGGACTAGTCTGGAGCTCACTCTCTGGCAAGCTTTCTCTGATAGAGGCCATCGGACCATTCTCCTATGGTCCGGAGCACCACCGGACAGGTTGTCCGGTGCTCCTGTCTTTGAACTTCTGCCTAAGCCAGGACCCTCGGACCACTCTCCTTGGTCCGATGCCTCCTTAGCAAACTGGTCCGGAGCTCATTTCTCCCCCTTCTTCACCTCTTTTCACTAAGTCTTTTGAAGGGATTTTGCTCCTACCATCTCAAGAGCTATTAGCAAGGTCTCTAGGACTAGTTGTGACAAATGTGCATACACCAACACTCCCAAACTCTCCTAGGTCAAGCTACTAACCTCATACCCCCCTTTATAGTATGGTCAAAGGAAAAACAAAGTCCTAGTCTATAATTAGTGCCCTTCTCAACCTTGTGCCACTAAGGGCTAGCCTAGTCTTCAACTTGTATCACCATCCTTTCAAACCGAAATGATTTCCATCTTGGGGCATGAATATCCATTAAGCCCATTCATCTAGCATAACTAATGACTTTGCCTCTATAAAAAACACGTTAGTCATAGTGACCTAGTATTGTCATTAATCGCCTAAACACAAGGGACCATGATTCTTCACATTTCCAAGCGACTGTTTAGAACAGAACCACACATTCTTTTGGAGAACCTAGAAAACTCCTTCCAGCGAACACATGGTGCATAAGTACCCATGTATGTTCAGTTTTGATGATGAGTGATTGACCAACACGTGAGTGTTTCAGTTTGAGTAGCTTAACCTAACCTCTGCGAAAGCAGAAATGTGTGCTTGTCTACCGGCTTGTGGTGTGCAGGTATTGTGCCTAGTGACAGTGATCAATGGCGTGGAGAAGGTTGAGTAGACGCTTGTCGTGCCGATGGACTGAGAGCGGTGAAGGGCGGAAGCGGGGCTCGGACTGAGGGACCATGGGCGTCGGCGGACTAGCTGTGGTGGCTAGTACTTGGCACCGGCGAGTGCGAGAAGACATGGAGGTAGACCGAGTTGACCAAGTCAAGACAGTGGACGCGCGAGTCGAGCGGAGGCTCAGGGGACTCGGAGTCCGACCAGGTGAAGACAAGGTGGCTCGCATCGATTGGTTTGGTGGTTTGGGCCTCAAAAACCATCCGCGTCGGTTTCGAGTTTGGGCCGCAAAACTCTGGGTTTGGTAGTTGAGCCCAAAGCTATCGGTGGCGGGTTTCCTGGGTTTGGGTCTCAAAACCTAGGCTGAGCTTCTGAGGAAGCGGGGATGGCACGTGGCAGAATCCTGGAGGTGGCGTCGAGGCGACGGCAACTCCCGCAGGAAGCGGGGTCGTCCTTTCAAAATGCGGGAGATATTTCCAGGAGCTTGGACTGCAATACTTAGGCTAGGTAGTTCAGTCAATGTATATAGGGGGGTCTTTGGGAAATAGCCAAAGCCCGTTAAGTAGAGGGTGAAGGCGTATCCCTCATCCCATCTCTTGAACCCTAATCATTTGCCCCAACTCTCTCTCTCTAGTTCCTGAGATATCTAGGTTGCTTACACCAACCTTTGTAAGAACTTGAGTTTGTCGCGAGGAATCGAAGGCCGTAACCTCCGTAAGCCATGGTGGCTTCGATTTCGTGATTGTGTCCCCGTTTTGCTTGTGTTCTTCGCGTTTTGCTTTTGCTCCTTATTTTCCTGAGATGATTTCTCTTTGTAGGGAGTAGCTCTTGCAAATCCGTTTGAACCAAGTTCTTGGTACTCGTGAGGAGCAACTTTGCACCGAAGGAATTTTCCTAAAACCTCACGAGCACACAGATCAGGCGTTTTCTTTGCGACGTTCTTCGTTTTGCCTTTTCTCCCCTAAATCCGAGTGTTTCCGTTTATCCTCTCCAAATTGAGCGATGATTTCTTTGGGGTAGCTCCCCAGCTGCACAAGGATCATGCCTAAAAAATTTGGTTGCAGTTGGAGTTCATTTGGTTGAGTTTTGGGAAGATTTGGAGGAGAGAAAACGATTTTCGCGTTTCTGTGCTCTGCTCGAGGGCGCCGGACGCTCTGAGTTTTGGCGTCGAACGGTCCGTCGAGGCGTCGGACGGTCCGTCGAGGCGTGGGACACAAGGACGTTCTGACATCAGCGTCCGTCGCGTTCGTCCGCGTGTGTGTGAGTTTGGCGCCGGACGCTGTCCATCGTCCGTCGCCCTGCGTCCGTTGCTTTGCTAGTCTGTCTGGATTTTCAGCGTTCACTGGAAGCCCGACGGACGCTTCCGCAGCGTCTGACGCCAACGGACGCTCACCCAAGCGTCCTGCCTTCTGCTTCTCCTCTGCAAGGCTTTCTGAAAGGCCGACGGATAATCTCTCAGCGTCCGACGCTTAGCGTCCGTTGCCCTGTTGTCTAGCGTCTATCGCATGTACTTTGGGCTGTTTTGCTTGGGGTTTTTGCCTCTTTCTTTCTCATAGGGGTTCCGAACTCTTCTTGGGGGTTTCCGGTGAGTTTTCCTCCACTGCCGGTGAGCTTTCATGTGCTCCATTTTCGTCTGAGCACCCAGCAACTGGTTTGGTTTTTGGGAAGAGTGGCCCGAATATTTCGAGAGAAATTTGAGGCTCCCATTCACCCCTTCCTCTGGTCGCCGTTCTCGGTCCTTCAATTTTGAACCTAAAACATGCTTGTTTTGTGCACTTCTGTTGATACGTCATCCAAAAAAAGAGCTTTAGCTGGTTGGATGAGAGATATGGTTGTGCATCCCAACCACCTAGTCTTTTCTTGTTTAATTCGAAGTTGGATTCTATTTTTTCTTAATGAAAACCGGACATGTCCATTTCGGTAAGCATGTCTCTTTTGGGGATTATACCATAGGATCACATTTTCTTCTGTTCTGTACAGATATTTTTTCTTTGTGATAACAATTTTTTTACTCCCTTCATTTTAAATTATAAGTCATATTGATATTTTTCTTTCATTCATTTTATTATGTATTTAGATATATTATTATATCTAGATGCATAGCAAAATAAATATATAAAATTAAAATGACTTATAATTTGAAAAAAAAGAGTATATTAAAATGCACATTGAAGACCCTGGTCACTGATGGCACGCTCACTCTCCATGTAAAGGGTATCCAATATAACATAAACACGGTTTCGTGAGAACTTGCGATAACAATGTGGTTTTGTGAAATAGAACAAAACGTTTTTATGGTAAAAATACATTTTAGGTGTAGAATACTTATACTATACCAAGGTGTTATACTGAAAAAATTTAGTATTGTTCAGTAGTTACGTGTCAGTATTATTCAGTATTTTCGTAGTGCTGAGTGTAGTACTGACTGATACTAAATTTTGTTCATTAGGACTCAGTATTTTTTCAGGTCAGTTGTGTCTTATGGTGTAGAATATGATTTTTACGATGTGCGAACACATGGTGGGTAAGTACCCATGTAGTTCAGTTTTGTGATGAGTGATTGCCCAACACTTGAGCGGTTCAGTTTGACTAGCTTGATTCTAACCCATTGTGAAAGCAAATGTGTGCCTCTCTATCGGCTTGTGGTGTGCAGGTGCTATGCCTAGTGACAGTGGTCAATGGCGTGGAGAAGGTCGAGTAGAAGTTTGCCGTGCCGATGGACTGAGAGTGGTGAAAGGCGAAAGCGGGGCTCGGACTGAGGGACCATGGTCGCCGGCGGACTAGCTGTGGTGGCTAGTACTTGGCACCGGCAAGTGCGAGAAGACATGGAGATAGACCGAGTCGACCGAGTCAAGACGGTGGACGAGCGGGTCGAGCAGAGGCTCATGGGACTCGGAGTCCGACCGGGCGAGGACAAGGTGGCTCGAGTCGAGCGGTTTGGTGGTTTGGGCCTCAAAACCATCCGAGGATGGTTTCCGAGTTTGGGCCTCAAAACTCGGGGTTCGGTAGTTGAGCCCAAAGCTACCGGTGGCGGGTTTCTTGGGTTTGGGCCTCAAAACCTAGGCGGAGCTTCTGAGGAAGCGGGGATGGCACGTGGCGGAATCCTGGAGGTTGCGTCGAGGCAACGGCAACTCCCGGCAGGAAGCGGGGCCGTCCATTCAAAATGCGGGAGATATTTTTCGGAGCTTGGACTGCAATGCTTAGGCTAGGTAGTTCACTCAATGTATCTAGGGTGTCTTTGGGAAATAGCCAAAGCCCGATAAGTAGGGGGTGAAGGGGTATCCCTCATCCCATCTCTTGAACCCTAATCATTTGCCCCAACTCTCTCTAGTTCATGAGATCCCTAGGTTGATTTCACCAACCTCTGTAAGAACTCGAATCTTTTGGTGGGAATCGGAGGCCCGACTCTCTGAGTGCCATGGCACGGTTAGTTTCTTGATCGAGTCTCCCCGGTTGCTTGTGTTCTTCGTGTTTTGCTATTGCTCTCTCTTTTCCCGAGTTGTTTTCTCTTTGTTGAGAGTAGCTTTGCAAAATCCACTTGAACCAAGTTGTTCGGATTCGTGAGGAGCATCTTTGCACTGAAGGAATTCACCTCAAACCTCACGAGTGCGTAGATCGGGCAATTTCTTTGCGGCGTTCTTCGTTTTGCCTTTTCTCCCCCAAATCCGAGTGTTCCCGTTTATCCTCTCCAAATTGAGCGATGATTTATTCGGGATAGGTCTCCAACTGCACAAGGATCATGCCTACAAAATTTGGTTGCAGTTGGAGTTCATTTGGTTGAGTTTTGGGAGGATTTGGAGGAGAGAAAACGATTTTCGGGTTCACTGTGCAGTTTTCAGGGGCGTCTGACGCTCTCGACAGACGCTGTAAATCATCCCGTCGGACGCTGCCCTTTCCCTAGCCAAGCGTCCGTCGCCTGGGGCTGTTTCGGGCTGTTTTTTTGAGCGTCGGACGCTCCTGTCAGACTCGCGTCCATCGCCCGTCGGACAGCGTCCATCACCAGCGTCCGTCGCCCTTCCAGCAAGGTTTTCAGGATTTTCTTCGTCGCTGTTTTGATCGTTTCTCCCTCGTCCGAACTCCGAATTGAGTTCTGTTTGTTGCGTTGGTTTCATAATCATGCAGGGAACTCCGAATTGCAGTTTCTCCCTTATAAATATTTTTGGGTGAGCTCTCTTCTCTTCTCTCTAGGGTTTGAGAGCCACACTATCGGTGTCTCGGTTTGAGTTTTTGGTTTCCGGAAGATCCGCTGTACCTCTTGGTCATCACCATAGGTATCCACCCTCTCTAGGGTTGTGATCTTGCTGGTGGTGTAAGCTTGCTTGTTGGGTTTGTTTTTGGGAAGAGTGGCCCGAATATTTCGAGAGAAATTTGAGGCTCCCATTCACCCCCCCCTTTGGTCGCCGTTTCCGTTCCTTCAATTGGTATCAGATCCAGTTAAGGATCAATCCACCTTACACGGTTTTTGATCCACAAAGGTGACATGGAGCGAGGTGCTGGTAAACCTGCTTACTTTGATGGAACCAACTTTGCCTATTGGAAGGTGCACATGCCCGCTTACCTCCAAGGGCTTGACACAAAGTTTTGGGAGATTTGTGAGAATGAGAACTACGTGATTCTTGAGGCTCGGATCACCAATGCCCAGGTTACACAGCATGCGTCAAGCGCAAGAGCCCGTAGTATTCTCTTCTCTTGTTTGTCTCTTCCGGAGTTTGAGCAGGTTTCGAGTCTCACTACGGCACGGGAGATCTCGCAAACACTCTAGAGATATCATGAGGGCAACCCTCACATCAAGTCCAGACTCTTTGACACGTACCGTAGAGAGTACGAGAACTTTGCTCAATTGGCCGGCGAATCTGTTGACAGGATGTTCACTCGCTTCCAATCTATCGTCAACAAGATGCGTGCTAATCGAGCCAACTTGCTTTATGATGATCATGAGATGGCTATCAAGCTTTTGCATGCTCTAGATCGGAAGGTATGAGAGATGAAGGTGGCTGCCATTCAGGAGTCACCGGGCTATGATGCCCTGACCGTGGACGAGCTATTCAGCAAGCTCAAGTCCTCGAAGATTGACTACCAGACCCGAGCCAAGCTTGAAAACCCGACGAAACCATCTATGGCGTTGGTTTCTGGCCCCGGCGGTACGTCTTCTTCTTCCTCTGACCCTTCACACTCTTTGTTCGCTTTGTCTTTGATTTTTGTGACAGAGGATCAAGTGGAGGCTCATGGAGATGATGAGCTGGCTTTGTTCATCACCAAGTTCTCACGGTTTCACAACAACCGTTTGAACCGTCGGCATGGTGGCTCAGCCAAGGGGTGCTGAGGATCACTTCATCGCAAACTGCCCCAAGAAAGCTGCTGGTGACTTCACCAAGCGCAAGGACAAGCGCGAGCACCACTTCGAGGACAAGCACAAGCCCAAGGGTGGCTACCACCAAAGGTCCTCCAAGAAGGTGATTGACAAGGTGAAGGCCAAGCACTGAGCCTTCCTCGCCTCTCTCAGCGACATCGATGCCTCCTCTGACGGAGATGCTTCTTCAAGCAATGATGAGTCGAAGGGAAAGGTTGAGGACAAGCTCAATGGCCTATGCTTCTACGCCGACGCCAAGCACAGTGGCTTTTGCACCATGGTGATTGAAGAAGGTGTCGGGTACACAGGTAAACCATTGAGCAAACAACCATTTAACGCTTAAACATAGCAACCATTTTTAAGACAGGAATCAACCAACCGCTCAAGTCAGCAAACAAGGGCCCACCACATGAAGGCCCCCTACACCGGCAATAGCGATTAGTCGTGGGCCGGCTTGCTCCTGGAAAAACGACGGACCAGGGGTCGAACGAACGACCCCTCCGCCTCCGCCTCGACACCGAATGATGGACCAGGGGTCGAACAAACGACCCCTCCGCCTCCGCCTCGACGCCGAATGACGGACCGAGGGTCGAACGAACGACCCCTCAGCCCCTACCTAGATCTCTCTGCTCCGGTCCCACCTCGACGCCGAGTGACGGACCAGGGGTCGAACGAACGACCCCTGGACAGGAAGCTTGATCAATCCAACTGCTCCCGGTATGGGTTAAAGGGAATCCTCCTAACGCCATGGGCGCCCACGACCGCAGTCAAATCCATCAACTCACCGCCATGTCCCTGACTCCCGCCAACTGTGCTGCCGCTGTTACCACGTCACGAGTACGAACTTCAGAAGCACCGCTCGAGACGTGAACGGGACGGTCCTCGACGACGTCTTCAGGGATACGACAAGGCCACTTGGGTCTCGACCCCTCCCCTCGACCGAGGGGATCGACCCCTACCTCCAACAACTCCGGTATGGGGCCTGTCACATCCGCCCCGTCCCACTTCAACTGTGGGACTCGCGCCCGCCAGCGGAAGGACGACCCCGCTGTGCCACGACACGTCGCAACGACCAGTCTACTGTCACCATGCCCCGGAGCGACAGAAGGACGGGAAGGCCACGCCGCCACAGTGCTCGACATCCCTTCGCCAACACTATGCCGCGGACATGCCGCCCATGCTACAACAGTTTAGGACCCTGTACCCTCGGGCCTCCCCTTGTCTATAAAAGGGGACGCCGAGGTAGAAGAAGGGGATCTTTTTCGGACGGACTCTACAGGACTCTACTCATTCACTACTTTTCGGGCGACTCTGATCCCCACACTCCACACACCCCGTTGCTTGATCGACCCCTCGAGCAACAAATCGACTGCCTAGGGTAGCCCTGCTAGCCTTAGGCCTCAGCTCACTCTGAGCAACCCCGTGTAAACCAGCTTGTACCCCCCCTATACGAGCACTTCGGGTGCGAGATAATACAAGTCATCCTCCCCCGCTGGACGTAGGGCCTCCTTTGCCCAAACCAGGATAAATCTTGTGTCCTTCTTGCATCACATCTGGGAGAGGGAGCACGCAATATACAAATTTACTAGTTGGTGGTCTTGACCCCCGGGTCATAACACCGACAGTTGGCGCGCCAGGTAGGGGGATTTGCGTGTCGATCAACTCCGAACTACTCTCTCAGATGGATTCCACGATCCCATCACTTCCATTCACCACCGTCGTCTGGTTCGGCAGTCTAGGGTTCATATCCACGGGCCAGGGCCACTACATAGTCTTTCCTTCGGTTCGTGGCATGGACAACAGCAGCTCCGGTACGCCGGGGCAAAGCAGGATCAGACGATGGCCCCTCCGCTTGCGCCTTTGGCATGCGATAAGGAGGAGGCGCGAGCGACTCCAACGCACTCTTCATCGTGCGGATTCCGAGACGCCGGATGTTGTTTCCCCGACCCCAGTTGGCGACACAGTCCCTCCCCTCGGGAGCCTGTTTGACCCATGCTTGCGGGTCGGGGGCGGGCACCTCTCTGAGCGTGACTTTGGCTCTACCACATCGTCACCCCAGGGGGCCCCCGTGGATTCTTCGATGCACTCGACCCCACCACCACCGCATAACCCGTTTCTATACGGGCTCCACAACAGCGCAAGACTCTGTTCTACCCTTGCGGGATTGCAGATACAGACACGTTGCGGGTCTCCAAGGACCCCCACCGCATGCGACGATCAACCGCGTCACCACTCCTTGGCCGGACGAGCAACCGGAGCCAGGACTAGCCCCGACCTGGGGCATGTTGCGGCGACGCCTGGCGGAAGAGCGCCGGGGATCTTTCCCCCACTTCTACCACGGCGACCCCGACTCGGACTCCCCCGATGAGGATTATGATCCCACCAGGGAATGCTTCCACCTCGACGGCCAGGGTGACCCCAAGGACGATGTCGACGACACCGCGGCCACAGATGAAGGAGGAGGGGGCAACGCTACACCAGCACGAGACGTCGACCCCCCGAGTCCTGACAAAGCCGATCCATCTCCCGACGTCCAGATCACACAAGTCCGAGAGCTGCTCAGTAAGCTCGAGGAGGAGCGCCTGCGGCTTCAGCAGCTCAAGCACGCCCTCGAGTGAGATCGTGGGCACCCACAGGGTGGAGTAGCTCGCGAGCGGGCCCGGGAAGTCCACCGGCAAATCGTCGAGGAGGGGGCAATCGAACCCCGCGTCTACAAAGACGCCAGCCAAAATGTCGTGGCAGCCGCAATGCTACTCCGCGACATGTCGGCGCCATCGACCCCCCAAGCACGACGCATCAGGAACGAAATCCAAGGGCTTCTCCAAACTACGGCTGTGCAGCATGCGGAGAGCTCGGCCTCGAGGCGTCGAGGAGCTGCATCCGAGCGTCAGGAAGTACCCCCTCGACAAAATCGAGAGGTGTCCGTCCACCAGGACAAAGCGCCCTAAGGTCAAGTCGAGCGGTGACCAGTTCGAGAATGCATCGTCGACGATCGACCGCCGCGGGTGAACAATCGACGCCGGTATGGTGATACCAAGGCTCAAGGTTACAGCGCTCACCGAGGTGGGCGCTACGACAGCGACGAAAATCGATGTCGGTCTCCGGAGCCACCAGGGCCCTGAGTCTTCGGCAGAACCATCCGGCGAACCGCCTTACCCGTCCGTTTCCGTCCACCCACCAGCCTGGTCAAGTACAACGGAGAAACCAAGCCGGAGCTCTGGCTTGCTGATTTCAGGCTAGCATGTCAGCTGGGAGGAGCCGACAACGACCATGTCATCATTCGGCAACTCCCACTGTTCCTCTCCGACACTGCTCGCAGATGGCTCGAGGAGTTACCCCCGGACTTGATCCAAGACTGGCCCAACCTGGTCAGGATCTTCGAGGGAAACTTCAAAGGCACCTACGAGCGGCCAGGCAACCCCTGGGATCTCCGCAGCTACAAGCAGAAGCCAGGGGAGACCCTCCGCGCCTTCACCCGACGGTTCTCGAGGCAGCGTACCACACTAACCCACATCTCCGACCACAAGGTCATCACGGCGTTCATCGCCGGAACGACCTGCAAGGAGTTGGTGCGGGAGCTGGGACGGAACACCCCCAAGACCGCCAACGAGCTCATGGACATCATCGCCAACTACGCAGCTGGAGAGGAAGCCGTTGGCGCGTTCTTCTAGATACCTCCAGACAAGGGGAAGGGCAAGGCGGACGAGCCCGGGGGCTCTGACAACGGGCCCAAGAAGAACAATGGGCCCAAAAGGAACAACGGCAACGGCGGCAGGAAGAAGAAAAAGAAGAACCAGCTGGGCCGACGCAACGTCGAGCCCGACGATCTTGTCGCTGCAGTAGACAAGAAGAAGCCTCGAGGGCCCCCTCCCGACAGGGGCGTCTTCGACAAGATGCTAAAGGAGCCTTGTCCCTATCATATGGGACCAGCCAACCACCGTCTCGAGGACTGTCGCATGCTTAGAAAGCACTTCATCCCTCCCGACTTCAGGAAAGACGACGGCAAGGAAGATCCACCCTACGACCTCCGCATCAAGGGCGATGCCAAGAAAGGGGGCTTCCCCGAAATCCACGACTGCTACATGATCTACGGGGGACCCTCGACTCGACTCAGCACGCGCCAGCACAAGAGGGAGCGTTGAGAGGTCTTCTCTGTTCGAGCCCAGGCTCCTCGATATCTCGACTGGTCACACACGCCGATCACCTTCGACCAGGACGACCACCCCGAGCACATCCCCAACGCAGGGGTCTACACGCTCGTCGTCGACCCGATCATACTCAACACCCGCCTCACAAAGGTACTTATGGATGGGGGGAGCAGCCTCAACATCATCTACGCCGAGACCCTCGACCTCCTGGGGATCCCGAGGACCATGCTCCTGTCCAGCACGGGGGGACTCCACGGGATCGTTCCAGGGAAGAAGGCACTCCCGATCGGCCGCGTCAAACTACCCGTTTGTTTTGGCGTCCCCTCGAACTTCCGAAAGGAAGAGCTCACCTTCGAGGTGGTTGCGTTCCGAGGCATCTACCACGCCATCATCAGCCGACCGGGGTACGCCAAGTTCATGGCCATCCCGAACTATGCCTACCTCAAGTTGAAGATGCCAGGGCCCACGGTGGTCATCACCGTCGACACCTCCTACGAGCACGCATACGACTGCGATGTCGAGTGCGTGGAAAGCGCTGAAGCTGTCGAAGAGTCGGCCATCCTCGCGGCCCTCGATGACTTGTCCAGGGAGATCCCCAACCCCAAGTGACACGCCGGCAACTTCAAACCAGCGGAAGGCACCAAGACCGTCCCGCTCGACCCCGGCCACACGGATGGGAAGGTGCTGACGATCAGCGCCACCCTCGAGCCCAAATAGGAAGCCGTGCTCGTCGACTTTCTCTGTGCGAATGCCGACATGTTCGCATGGAGCCCCTTGGATATGTCCGGCATTCCGAGGGAGGTCGCCGAGCACTCCTTGGACATCCGAGTCGGGTCCAAACCGGTGAAGCAACGGTTGCGCCGCTTTGACGAGGAGAAGCGCAGGATCATCGGGGAGGAGGTCGATAAGCTTTTGAAGGCTGGATTCATCAAGGAGGTACATCATCCCGAGTGGTTAGCTAATCTCGTACTTGTTAAGAAAAAGAATGGGAAGGATAGGATGTGTGTAGACTACACTAGTTTAAATAAAGCATGTCCCAAGGTTCCTTTCCCACTACCACGTATCGATCCAATAGTAGATTCCACTACGGGATGCGAAACTCTCTGCTTCCTTGATGCGTATTCTGGCTACCACCAAATAAAGATGAAGGAATCCGATTAGCTCGCGACTCCCTTCATCACCCCCTTTGGCATGTTTTGCTACCTCACCATGCCCTTTGGTTTGTGAAACGCCGGGGCCACCTATCAGCGATGCATGCTCCACGTCTTTGGGAAACACATAGGCCCAACCGTCGAAGCCTACGTCGATGACATCGTGGTCAAGTCCAAAACAGTCGAAAACCTGGTCAGAGATCTCGAGATCGCGTTTGGGTGCCGCCGGGCAAATCGCATAAAACTAAACCCTGAGAAGTGTGTCTTCGGAGTTCCTCGAGGCATGCTCCTAGGGTACATAGTTTCCCAACGCGGGATCGAGGCCAATCCCGAGAAGGTAACCGCAATCACAAGGATGGGCCCGATCAGCGACCTCAAGAGCGTACAAAGGGTTACAGGGTGCCTCGCCGCCCTCAGCCGATTCATCTCGAGGCTCGGAGAGAAGGCACTGCCCCTTTACCGCCTCCTGAAGAAAACGGAACACTTCGCGTGGACCGCCCTGGCCGAGGAATCACTCTCGAAGCTTAAAGCCTTGCTCACCTCGTCACCTGTCTTGGTACCCCCGAGTCCGGCCGAGCCCCTCTTGCTCTATGTCGCAACAACTACCCAGGTAGTCAGCGCTGCCGTAGTGGTCGAGAGGGCGGAAGAGGGACACGCCCTGCCGGTTCAGAGGCTTGTCTACTTCATAAGCGAGGTACTTTCGGAGACCAAGACAAGATACCCCCACATCTAGAAGCTGTTGTACGCGATCGTCCTCACTCGGTGCAAGCTCCAGCACTATTTCCTGGGCCACCCGGTTACTGTGGTCTCATCTTTCCCCCTCGGAGAGATAGTCCAGAACCAGGAGGCATCTAGAAGAATCGCCAAATGGTCGGTCGAGCTCATGGGGGAAACTCTCTCCTACGCCCCTTGGAAGGCCATCAAGTCTCAGGTATTGGCAGATTTCGTTGCAGAATGGACCGACACCCAACTACCCCCAGCGCAAGTTCAGACCGAGCTCTGGGCCATGTACTTCGATGGATCGTTGATGAAGATGGGGGCAGGCGCCTGACTGCTATTCATATCACCCTCCAAGGTTCACATGCACTACGTCATCCGTCTCCACTTCCCCGCCTCTAACAATGTAGCCAAATACGAGGCCCTCGTCAACGGCCTGCGCATCGCCATCGAGCTCGGGGTTCCACGCCTCGACGTGCGGGGGGACTCGCAGTTGGTGATCGACCAAGTGATGAAAGATTCGAGCTGCCACGACCCCAAGATGGAAGCCTACTACAAGGAGGTCTGAAAACTCGAGGACAAATTCTACGGTCTCGAGCTCAACCACACCGCCCGCCGGTACAACGAAGCTGCCGACGAGCTGGCCAAAATCGCGTCTACTCGAGGTACGGTTCCTCCCGACGTCTTCTCGAGGGAGCTTCACAAGCCATCCGTCGACCTAGGCTCAGGGGCTCCCGCCCTCGAGCAAGGGGTCGATCCACCCCCCTCAACTGATCCCCTCTCGAACGGGGAAGAAGTCATGGAGATCGACGGGGCAGCCGCAGCGCCAACTCCCCCGACGGATTGGCGCACACCCTACCTCGAGTACCTGACATGGGGCGAACTCCCAGAGGACCGCATGGAGGCCCGCCGTATAGCTCGATGCGCCAATACCTACGTCTTGTATGGGGGTGGCCGCGAGCTGTATCGACGTAGCCCTTCCGGGATCCTTCAACGCTGCCTCACCCTCGAGGAAGGGAGGGCATTGCTGAAGGATCTACACTCGGGCGCTTGCGGCCACCACACGGCGCCAAGAACGCTAGTAGGAAGCGCCTTTCGACAAGGCTTCTACTGGCCGATAGCCGTCACCGACGCCACCAGACTCGTCCGATCTTGCAAGGGATTCCAATTATACGCCACGCAGACCCACCTACCCGCCCAAGCTCTTCAGATGATTCCTATAACCTGGTCGTTCGCAGTATGGGGGCTCGACATGGTCGGCCCCCTGAAAAGAACCAAGGGTGGCCGCACCCACCTCCTTGTGGCTATAGACAAGTTCTGGAAGTTGATCGAGGCTCGACCCATCGCCAACATCCAGTCTCGACAAGCCGTGCTATTCTTCACCGACATCATCCACCGCTTCGGGGTCCCCAACGTCATCATCACCGACAATGGCACACAGTTCACCCGCCAAAAGTTCCTGGACTTCTGTGACCACCACCACATCAGGGTGAATTGGTCTGCAGTCGCCCACCCTCGAACTAACGGCTAGCTCGAGCGCGCCAACGGTATGGTTTTGCAGGGCCTCAAGCCAAGGATCTTCGATCGGCTGAACAGGCATGGCAAGAGATGGGTCGATGAGTTGCCCGCTATTCTATGGAGTCTCCAAATGACACCAAGTCGAGCCACGGGGTTCTCTCCGTTCTTCTTGGTCTATGGGTCCGAGGCCGTCCTCCCCACCGACCTCGAATACGGGTCCCCTCGACTGAAAGCCTACAGCGAGCAAGCCAACACAGCGGCCCGAGAGGACTCCCTCGACTAGCTCGAGGAAGCCCGAGACGTGGCCCTCTTCAAGTCGGCAAAGTACCAACAGACGCTGCAGCGCTACCACGACAAAAACGTACGCAAAAGGGACCTCGACGTCGGCGACCTCGTTCTGCGCCGTCGACAAAGCAACAAGGGACGTCACAAGCTAACGCCACCTTGGGAGGGACCCTTCATCGTGGCAGAGGTGCTGAAGCCCGACACTTACAAACTGAAGAACGAGAAGGGTGAGATCCTCACCAACGCATGGAACATCGAATAGCTATGTCGTTTCTATCCCTAAGGCCTCGATGCCTTGTACATTTCTCGCATTATGTACACTTATCGCATTACGAATGTATAAAATGTTCTCGAAACATATTTTACATTCGTTTGTAACTCTAAAGTAGCCTCGACTCTGCCCCGGCAAAGTCAAGCCTCCCTCGGGGGCTGACAGGGGGGGACCCCCCTCCTGAGTCCCCTAAAAACCCGAACGATTTTTTTCAAAACTTGGCTTTCCCTCTCGGTCTTTGCCCCAAGTACGCTTCATCACTAAGTAAAGATGCCTCGAACTCCCTAAGAGTCGCGGGCCGTCGAGCCGGGGGACTCTCCTACGCCTCAGGGCTACGGTATCCCCACTCGCTCCCCAACTTCCAGGGATACGAGCGTGCGTCGAACACTTAGTCCACAAGCGATGACTCAGGCAAAGAAAAGAAGAGATAGCTCGAGAAATAAAAACAACAAGATGCATCTCGAACAAAATGCATTAATATAAGAAGCCCACGGGGGCTCGACATTGTATCATTACAAAAGCCTAACTGTTACATGGACCTTCCTATCCAGATTTGGCCCGCAGGCCTAGGGCTACTTGGCGCCATCTCCGTCCACTGAGGGGAGCACTTCAGGCTCGATGAGCTTTGCCAGCTCGCCTCCGGGCACCTTCGCAAGCTCGATCAACTCACTTTCGAGCAGGTCTCGCAGCTCTTCTCCGTGCCGATCAAGCAGGCGGCGCAGGAGCTCAACGTGGGGGTCACCGTCCTCAAGAAGCAATGTGGGAAGCTGGGCATCACGCGTTGGCCACATCGGAAGATTTGGCTCGCAGGCCTAGGGCTACTCGGCGCCATCTCCGTCCACCGAAGGGAGCACTTCGGGCTCGAAGAGCTTCGCCAGCTCGCCTCCGGGCACCTCTGCAAGCTTGATCAGCTCGTGGCACCTCGCATCGTTCTCCTCGTCAGTCAGCCTCGGGTCGGTGACGAACCCGCTGGCGACGACGTTGAGGTCGTAATTGTAGCCCGAGCGGACGACCGCGAGCGCCCGCTTCACGCCCACATGCAGGGCAGCACAGATGTGCTCCGTCACCTGATGCATCATGGAGTAGAAGCGGCGCAGCAGGGAGTCTCCTCGAGCGTCGCCCTCGACCGTCGGCTCCGGCTCAACCATGAGGTCGTCGCAGAAGGAGGAGATAGCGCCCTTGATCCTCTCGTTCAGACCCGCCTCCGCCCCGAGGAGGCCCTGAAGACTGGTCAGGTCCTCGTGGGCTCGGGCCTTGTCTGCTGCGAGCTCTGCCGAAACAAGCACAAAACCCAGTCAAAACCAAAAGAGCAGGAAAAGGCTCGAGGCCGGGCAGATTCAGCAACACTTCCAAAAAACTTACCTTCGACATGAGCCTCCAAGGTGGCGTAGCCCTGTTCGGTCCTCTCGAGTTGGCGGCAGGCGTCGACGAGCTCGGCGGCCTGGTCGCCGACTTTAGCCTCGAGGCTCTCGATGACCTTGCCAGCGTCATCAAGGGCCCTCTTCTGGATGGCCGCCACCACCCCCAGAGAGGCCACCCAGGTCCGAGCCCTCTCCTCCGCAGCGACCAGCGTGTCGCGTTCACGGGAGATGGCGTCGACGTCCCCCCGGAGCCCCTGGATGCTCTCCGCTGCCCGGGCCAGCTCCTCCTTCAGCCAGGCGGCCTCCTCCTCCGCCTGACGCTGGGCCTCCAGGGCAGCATCCCACTGCTGCCCGACCTTGATGACCACCTAGAGGGCCTCGTTGATCTTCGACTGCGCCGCCTCCTGAGCGACCCGGGCAGCCTCCTGTACGGCCATCACCCCGGCCCTCGTGTGGGCGACCATGGACTCAGCCTCCTCTCGCGCGGTTGCCGCCTCGGCTCTTGCCTGGGCGGCCTCGGCCTCTTCCTTCTCCAGCAAAGTACGGAGGGCCGGGAGCTGCTCCTGTGTTCGGAGGATGAATTGGGACTTGTCGTAGGACCACGCCCTCAACGTCTGACAAGCATGAGAAGGGAGATCATCAGAAAAGACCAATCAGGCAATCCAAGCAGAATCGAAGGAAGAACAAAACTCACCTCCATCCCCCGACACATGTCCACGGCAGCAACCTCCGCGGCAAGGCGCACCGAGTGCTCGAACCACGCCCGGAACTCCTCCAGGTGCTCCCACGTACTGAGCTCGGCCTGGTCGTCGAGCTCGAGGAGGGTTTGCCCGGGGTCTCGAGGGTCGGCCAGCTCGAAGACCTCCTGTCCCCAAAACGCGCTGCGACGGTCGATCCTCTCATGGACCTCCCGCATGACGCCCCGGCGCACTTCAGTGCTACCCCGCGGCATTCCACCTTCTCCACCCAAGCAAAGAAGGGAGAAGCCCTCTCGAGCTGGGCTCTCCCGGCCTCGGGGCCACCCTGCGAGGACGACGACGGTCCCGCCGAGCCATCAACCCCGGGCAGGGGAAGTCCCGGCCGGGAAAACAACCCTGCACGATGAAAGACACCAATCGGTTAGTACCTAGTCCCGCAGGCTCACTACGGGTTGACTAAGTCGGAGGATGTATTACCTCGAGACGACGACCCCCCGACCTCGAGGCGAGGCCGAGCCGCCTCCAGTCCCGACGAAGGGGCCTCCACAGTGGCCATCTCCCCCGAGCCCACCAGCTCGGCCACCATCTCGGCCACCTCCTCAGCAGTGGGCTCCTCCACCGGCGGCCTCACCTCCGGTGTGGCAGCAGTAGCACCCCCGCGCTCGCGCTGCTAGCGCGCCTCCAACGAAGCAAGGCTCTCGGGCCACCGCCCCGACGTCGGGCGCGCTGGGGCCTCCTCGTCGGCGGAGGCCACGTCCACCACCTCCACCTCTGCGGCGGCTTGGGGCTCGACCTCCTCGGGCACGACCGCCATCGACGCGGGCCCGCGCCTTCCGAGACGCTGGGTGCGCCTCCCTCCGACAGGTGGGCGGGCGTGGCTTCACCCGCCACTTCGACGGACCTCGCTGGCGGGGCGGGCAGGCCCGTCTCCCCTCCCGCTTGGGCCAGCGCCGAGGCAACCTGCGCTGCCCCTCGCTCCATCGCCTCCCGGGCCCTGGCCGCCCACGCCGCCTCGGGGATGAGTGTCGAAGGGGGCGGAGCAGCGGGACTGGCCTCGATGGCCACCTCGACTGCAGCCTCCGTCCTCAGCCTCTTGGTCGGGGCGAGGGACGCATCCTCTGCTGAGCGTTTCGATCTGAAAAAGAGACCCATGCGCAACGGTAAGCACGAGTCGTGAGCAACAAAAAGAAAAATATAATAAACACCCTCGATCGGCAGCAAAGCACTTAACCCTTCGGGGCCATGGGTTTCCGGCCAACGGACTTTGGAACGCTCGAGGGCTTGAACGGAACGCGCCGGGAGCCACTCCTCCCGCGGTCCACGGCGGGGGTCGAGGCCGCCCTCACCGCCATCTCCTGGGCAGGGGCCAACGACGCTCCCGTCATCCCCCTACTAACTTCCTCCTGCGCCGACGGGCCCGGCACCCGTGCGCTCGACCGGGCAGGCGCTGGGGGCGTGCCCGATCGACCCCCCCCCCCCCCCCCGACGGGGATCGTGACGATCGCCCGCGCGTCAATCGTGGCACTTCGCCTTGAGGAACCGCGGGGCGCTCCCCCCGCGTCTCGACCTCACCAGTAGGGGCCGACCTCGACGTCGACCCCTCTCCTCCTCCGGTTCCGACGGCCGCCCTCTGCTGTTTGGGCGCTGTTTGTTCCTCCTAGAGTCCTCCTCGCGGCTCGACCTCGCTCCTCTCCTCCTCTTCCTCATCCTCCTCTTCCGAGGGAGATTCCTCCTCGGAAAGGCCGGCCCACCTCTGCCGGGCCCGGCGCTGCTCCCGCTCCTGCTTCTCTCGGGCCCTCTTGCCCTTGTCCTTCTTGGCCTTGTCCTTGGCCTTCTTGTCCTTCTCAGCTTGGAGGCGCCTCACCTGGGTGTCCCCTGCTCCCCCTTCACCGGCGGTAGCGACTTTCGGAAGGTGACGTTCCCCTAAGAAACACAAGGTAGTTAGGGCGCAAACAAAGAAGATTAACAAGGCAAACACAGAGAGCGCCAATAGAGAAAGAGAGCCTTACCAGCTGGACGTATCCCTGGTCTGGCCTCATGGGGACGCTGGCGACGCTAGTGACCTTGAACCCGCCCGCCAAGGAGGCACGTACGCGGCGGGCCACCCTCTCGGGGGGTAGCTCATCCCCCATGAGGTGGCACCCCGTGAGGTCGACCCCCGGGCACATCTCGTCGAGGCGTAGGGGTCGAGCCATCAGCGGCACGACCCATCGCAGATGGAAGGCCGACGCGATGATCGCCGCCGTGAGCCCCGCCTTCTTCAGACACTCGATCGCGTCCAGCAGGTGGGTGAGGCGCGACTGCTTCTTCTTCTCGACGTCGTACCTCCAATGGTCGGGCTTCGAGTCAATCGTCCTCCCAGTGTAGGCGGGGAGGAAGTCGCCATCGTTCCTCATGTAGAACCACCCGGAATGCCATCTGGAGTGGCTTGACGAAAGCTTCGCCGGGATCCAGCTATCCGTCCGCTTGAGGGCGATGCTGCAGCACCCGGCCCTGACCATCTTGCGGGTGCCGCGACCGACCGACGCATGGAAGATGCTCGCCTTGAACAGATGTAGCCACAACTCCTCGTGCGGCTCGATCCCGAGGTACCCTTCGCACATGGCAGGGAAGACCGCCGCGTGATAGATGTCGTTGGGGGTGAGGTGCTGAAGCTCCACGCCATAATGGTGGAGGATCCCGCGCAGAAGACGGCTGGGAGGGGCACCTAGCCCCGCCCTGTGGAAGACCTCGAAGCTCACCACGTAGCCCTCCGGCGGATTGGGCTCGGCGTGATCCGGTGGCGGCACCACCCACTCCGGCTGGTCGACGGAGGTGACAGGCCAGAGGAGGCCGCTCTCCACCAGGTCGCCCAGGCGTGCAGCAGTCGCCGAAGATGGGAGCCAGTCATCAGGACCGACAAGGTTGTACTTGGCCATGGGAGCAAGGAGGCTAACGCGCTCGGGTGTGGGGGCAGAAGGTATGTTCCCAATCTCTCCTCTCTTTTCTCTCGCGTGCGCAGAAGTCCGGCTCAAAGGGCGTCTAAGGCAACGGCGGGGAGAAGGAGGTAGGGGAGGCGAATGCGAGAAAGGAGCGGCGGACTCCTCGCTTCCGGTATTTATAAGCGGGAGGCCAACGGGCGGATCCCGCAAACAGGCAAGAGAATCTCTGCATTTAATGCGCATGCATACCCCTTCCTCGTATTCCTCTAGGATAAGGTGTCCAGTCCCATCATCGGGCCACGCACCGCACTCCGCCCTGCGTCTGCCACTGTAGCGACCGAACGAACATCTCCTAAAAAGGCATGCGGCGGGAAGCGTTACCTTCGGAGGTAAGGAATCTCAAGGCAGCGAGGGCTAGCCCTCGAAAGGGGGTTCGACAGCCACCCTCGAGTACCCGAGGATAGAAATGACCTCGGGTTATGGACTTCGGTCCGCCCCCAAAATCTCGAGGGGACAAAGGTCGGCCCACGAACGGGCTCGACAGCCCCCCTCGAGTACCCGAGGTCTGAGGGGACCTCGGGTTATCAACTCCAATCCACTCCCAAGTCTCGAGGGGGCAAAGGCTGACCCTTACACAGGGCTCGACAGCCTCCCTCGAAGACTCGTGCCCAACGGGCAGATCCAACAAAAGCACAGGTATGTCCCCAAGTTCAATACAATTACCCACTTTCCCCCCTCCGCATTCTACAGGGAAGGACTCAACCTTCGGAGGTTAGCGTCGGATGACGAACCATCTATCAAATCTTGAGGGAGCGAAGGCTGGCCCTTACATAGGGTTCGACAGCCGCCCTCGAGTACCTGAGGTCAGGAAGGACCCATGGTTACGGACTCCGGTCCACCCCTAAAATCTTGAGGGAGCGGAGGCTGGCCCCACGAACGGGGTTCGACAGCCGCCCTCGAGTATGCGAGTCAGGGATGACCCGGGGGGGCCAGGCGCGTGCCCCTAGCTCGAGAACGAACTCTCGAGGTCCCCTGGGACATATCCGAGGCATAACCAAGGAATACCTAAGGATCCCTGCGCTGGGAGGCATCGAGCCACCAACTCCCATCGAACGGAGTTGGCACCTTGGTAAGCCATATGGTCTTGCTTAGTAAGCCATACGGTCTTGCTTAATGAGAACGCCTCCGGACTGCTAATCGACCCTTATCGAATGGGGCACGAGTTCTCACTTGGATTTTTACCCGTACTGGGCACCATTTCTAATGGACACATGCCCGACACCAGCTCACAGAGGACTTCGAGGCTCGTCCTAATAGGGATAGCACGATGCTCTTCGCCCCACAATCCGAACGCAAGGATCCGTGGGAAGGACGCTATGAGGTAGTGAAGGCCTAGCCATGCGAGGGCTCGAGGGCCCGACTACGCATGGCACCCCTCGACGAAAGAGGGTCGAAAACACTCGTGACCTGGCAGACAGAGTTGACCTCTCGGGAGGGGCGTTGTGACTCCAGTAACGCTCGAGGGAGCGAAGGCTGGCCCTCGGTAGGGTTCGACAGCCGCCCTCGAGCATCTCTCTTTTCAGGGAAAGGGACGCTCATAGCCTGGCGAACGAAATCAACCCCTCGGTAGGGCGCCTTGTCTCCAGGTAACTGTAAAACCCCTTGATAAAACACATCATATCCCCCAGAGGAGTTCTTAATCACCCCTCTGGGGCCTCGGGGCTACCCCGCGGGGTGCGCTCGCGCGCACCCCACGGAGAATCGAACCTCTCACTAACTCTGCAGGTCAATGCCAAAAGCCCCTATGCGGATTCTCCTTATCCGCACAGAGGCTCGGGGGCTACTGTCGGGTACACAGGTAAGGGGTACCCTAAACCCTTCGACAATTTAACGCTTAAACATAGCAACCATTTTTAAGACAGGAATCAACCAACCGCTCAAGTCAGCAAACAAGGGCCCACCACATGAAGGCCCCCTACACCGGCAATAGCGATCAGTCGTGGGCCGGCTTGCTCCTGGAAAAACGACGGACTAGGGGTCAAACGAACGACCTCTCCGCCTCCGCCTCGACGTCGAATGATGGACCAGGGGTCGAATGAACGACCCCTCCGCCTCCGCCTCCGCCTCGACGCCGAATGACGGACCGAGGGTCGAACGAACGACCCCTCAGCCCCTACCTCCATCTCTTTGCTCTGGTCCCACCTCGACGCCGAGTGACGGACCAGGGGTCGGACGAACGACCCCCGGACAGGAAGCTTGATCAACCCAACTGCTCCCGGTATGGGTTAAAGGGAATCCGCCTAACGCCATGGGCGCCCACGACCGCAGTCAAATCCATCAACTCACCGCCATGTCCCTGACTCCCGCCAGTTGTGCTGCCGCTGTTACCACGTCGCGAGTACGGACTTTAGAAGCACCCCTCGAGACGTGAACGGGACGGTCCTCGACGACGTCTTCAGGGATACGACAAGGCCACTTGGGTCTCGACCCCTCCCCTCGACCGAGGGGCTCGACCCCTACCTCCAACAACTCCGCCCCGTCCCGCTTCAACTGTGGGACTCGCGCCCACCAGCGGAAGGACGACCCCGCTGTGCTACGACACGCCGCAACGACCAGTCTACTGTCACCATGCCCCGGAGCGACGGAAGGACGGGAAGGCCACGCTGCCACAGTGCTCGACATCCCTTCGCCAACACTATGCCGCGGACAAGCCGCCCATGCTACAATAGTTTAGGACCCTATACCCTCGGGCCTCCCCTTGTCTATAAAAGGGGACGCCGAGGTAGAAGAAGGGGATCTTTTTCGGACGGACTCTACAGGACTCTACTCATTCACTACTTTTCGGGCGACTCTGATCCCCACACTCCACACACCCCGTTGCTTGATCGACCCCTCGAGCAACAAACCGACTGCCTAGGGTAGCCCTGCTAGCCTTAGGCCTCAGCTCACTCTGAGCAACCCCGTGTAAACCAGCTTGTACCCCCCCTGTACGAGCACTTCGGGTGCGAGATAATACAAGTCATCCTCCCCCGCTGGACGCAGGGCCTCCTTTGCCCAAACCAGGATAAATCTTGTGTCCTTCTTGCATCACATCTGGGAGAGGGAGCACGCAATATACAAATTTACTAGTTGGTGGTCTTGACCCCCGGGTCATAACACTGACAGAAGGCAAGGTCGGCAAGCGCAAGGATGGCCCCGACTACGACTACAACTCCGTCACACCCAAGGTATCACCTACCGTCGAGTCCCTCTCTCTCGAGATTGAGTCTCTGAACGACACCTTGATGAGTCAAGATGCATTGCTCAAGCGTGCCGCTTGTGGGAGGAACGACTTTAAGGCGAAGTACCTTAGTGCGCTTCATGAGCTAGATTTTGCTAAGACGTCAGTGGTGGTTACCAAGGAGGTAGAGTGTGATGCTTGCGTCATTCACATGTCTGATCTTGTCACTCTCCAGGCCAAGTATGGCACTCTACTTGAGGAGGTCAGTGAGCTGAAGGCTAGGCCTAGCTTACTTGGTGTGTGCAAGTCTTGCTTAGGCTTGTGTTCTGAGCTGGCACAGAAGGATGCTAAGATCGCTGTGTTAGAGAAGGTCAGCTCAGATAACACTAGAGAGTCGGATCGCTTTGAGGCTTTGGAGCTTGAGATCGCGTCATGCAGACACGACAAGATGCATACCGAGGAAGAAAACACATACCTTCGGTCCATCTTGAGCTAGGTGTCTTGCCGAGAGCCGCAGTTGAGGATGATGCTTAGCCAATGCAAAAGGGCTGGCAGCACGGGAGTAGGCTTTGCTATAGGTGGGAAGGACGATAGCATGTTCGGTAAGATCGGTGAGTGCAGTGGTTTGAGCGAGAGTGAAAAATCCACCACAACTCCCAACCTTACCAAGATCACTCCACCTAAGCCTACCAACCCCTCTAAGTTCCCTGTGAGAGATGGTGTGTTTGAAGAGCCACCCAAAACCACTCCACAGAAGCAAGTGTGGATTGCCAAACCGAACCACCTTCGCAACCCACTTGATACAATGCCCGACATCTCTAGTGATCCCCTTCCTAAGAAATCTAGAGCCACCCAACCCAACAAGAGAGTGCCTACCAAGAGTGTGGTGAGGTACCATTGTGAATATTGTGAGCGGGATGGGCACTTGGCTGAGTTTTGCTATAGGAGGAAGAGAGATGATCGGAGGCAGGTTGAGTTGAACAACCGGGACATGTACCACCCACGAGTTGGGGTGCATGAACCATAAGTTCAGAGGCGCACTTCTAGGCCTAGAGGTACAATGCCTCAAGGTGCTAGGCCTCAGGAGGCGAGACCATGCGGTGGTCGTGCCCGGCGGGGTACCGGTAGTGACCCATACGACTACGGGCCTCGTGGCGGTGGCTTTACTCCTCCCTTCCTTAGCGGACCATGTTTTCCCTATCGTGGTGATCGCTATCCTCCCATGGGACAGGAGATGTTTGGTTTTTCTCCTAACCCATTCTTTGGCCAAATGGGACAACACTGATATCCTTCACAGTTTACTAACCCCAGTGTTGCGTCGTTTGCTTACCCTATGTCTTTTTATTGATGTATGTTGACACAAAAAGCTTCGGATCTGCGAACACCTCGGGCTTATACCCAAACTCGATATCCAAAGGTGTGCCAGTTGATTTGACCAGTTAATCAACAAGGGCAATAACTAGAACAACGATGAACGAGACGACAGCGATACGCCCGGATGTCAAGGCTCAGATTGCTGAAAAAGTGGAACTCGTGAGGTAGACGGAGATCTTGTAGATGCAGCCCGTCGAGATCGTAAGAACTCGTAGATAAACTATAACTAATGCGAAAAAGTAGATGCTGAAAGTAAGACGAAAATAATAGATTTGTTTGATTGTATTGGATATCTCTCCACACGAGCCCTAGGTACATATTTATACTCCGGTAGGAGGAGTTGTACACAGACACGACTCATGCCTAAACAAACTCCTACATTTAAGGAAATAAATGACTCACGCAAGAGTCGGACTCAAACTGATATAATAATACTGGTATAAAATCATCAGTTTCCTTATCTATTCTCTTCGCGATGGCACTTTCCATCGGCAGATTTCTTTCCATTCGCAACCTTCTTTCATTACCATTGGCCTCTTTCTACTGATGTCATCTATATCCTGGATCCATCGGCAACATTCCCGATCGGCAACGTTCTCCTATCTCCATCGGCAACATTTTTTCGATCGGCAAATACCCTTCTTTTATCTTTGACGTTTCTTTAATCTCCTGGTTCTATCGGCAATCTGATTGGCGATATTCTGATGCTGATAAAGAGAAATAGCCATCCTTCTACCGATCATTGCATCTGGTTCATATTGACACATACAAAATGTAATCTTTCCATCCAATATTCCACTCCCATTTTGATTACAGTGCAACGTCGCTATAAATTACCAACAACTCCCGCAACTGTAGCACCAACAATTGCAACTCATCGATCACTATGCAGATTCATTGCGAGATCCTTCCATACCTCTGTCCAGTCAAAAAGAAAATTCGAAAATGCCCCTTGACCCAGACCTATAATGATCATAGTTCGTTCTCCTTTGCACCCTGAGTTCACATTTTCACCTTTGTTCCACCGTCATCTCCGAAGAGCACCAGCGATGGTTCTTCCTCTCTCATCAAGAATCACGCTCCCTGCAAGAACTCCTGCTTCAATGGCGATCAACTTCACCGTCCCTGCGGTAATTTTTCTTCTTCCCTTCCTGTATATACTGCAATTTTATCTTTCCGTACCGCCTTACGATCCCTTTACTCTTCCTTTCTTTGCTTTTCTAGATCTAGGAAATGCGCAAGAAAATATTGATCCCTACCGATCAAGCATATCTCTGCTGTCTGGGCCCGATGGGAAACCCCGATCCAACTAACTTCATCAACGTGGAAACCAACCGTATCTCATTTAGATCCAAATGCTTCAATCTGGGGTTGTGGACAAACACCTTCCATTCATGGCCCAAACCTACCAAAAGATGAAAAAATTGGTACCTCAGGATGGCTAGATCACAATAGGCCTATTGGTCAGAACGCAGCATAGTTCATTGCATTAGATTATCACTTGCCGATATGACTAAGAATGAAAACATGATGATTGTTGCTTCTTATTTCTGGTCCGATACAATGAACGCATTCCTTTTCAAACACGGACCAACTACTCCTACTGTTGCCGATGTGTGCATGCTCACCGGCTTGGATGTCTCTTCTGCCGATAATACCTCCCCTTTTCAGAAGAAACCTGAACAGCGAGTAACTATTCGCAATACCGGTGGCTGGATTGGGTATATTCAAGAATATCAAAAGACCGGATCGGTAGACCAAAGGGAGCACATCATTTTCCTGAACATGTGGCTAGAGAAGTTCATCTTCTGCGGTAGAACAGTCGGACCTATCGATACATATCTTTCTGCAGTAGAACTTCTGGCCCACGGAAGTCTTCCCCTTGGCCGATATCTACTTGGTCCAGTTTACTGTCTTCTACACCAGGTGTCCAGAAAACTGCTGCTAGGCGAGCCCATCGGCAACCTTGAAGGTCCTTGGTGGTTCATTAACTTATGGCTAAATGCCCACATGCACAAATGTCTTCAATTTGATTTGTTCAGTCGACAATTCCCAAGAGAAATATCTGAGGATTATGTGTTCGCCAAAAATGAATCGGCAACCCGTTTCCCGCTTAACTTCGGGGAAGCTATGATAGTGCTACCTGGAATCGATGCCAACGAAGTTCAATTTGGTTTGTTATTCTAGAAATTCTACTGCGGACTTCCGGTTGCAGAACAGGTCTGGTGGCCTTATAACGATGAAAACAATCGATTTCCACTGTCCCTCAGCCTTACCGATAGGACTATACCTCAGAATGAAGGAATCATGAAGGCTACCATCACTCCCCAGGTCATTCCAGTTAAAATCTTTGGGACTGGGAAGAACACTTCTCCATCTTATGAATTTTATTACCCATCGGCAGCAGCAAGACAGCTAGCATTTGGTCAATTACCGATCAAACTCAGTTATGCCAACGTGATAAAACCAAGAGGAACTATCTTCAATGTTGCGGACTGGAACAATATTATTACTCTCTCCCCTCAGGCCGATGTAACAAA
Source organism: Microstegium vimineum (assembly GCA_022036555.1). Taxonomy (NCBI): domain Eukaryota; kingdom Viridiplantae; phylum Streptophyta; class Magnoliopsida; order Poales; family Poaceae; genus Microstegium; species Microstegium vimineum. The sequence goes on along the minus strand of CM039138.1, from coordinate 11,890,211 downwards.
CATTGACTTTTCTTCTTGGACACCGACGTCTTTTTTCACTAAGTCATATAAATCCTGGTGGCAAGAATGGAAAGATCAACTATTCGCCGTATCATCACATTACTATCGGCATTTGATTGATGATGATCATATTATTCCTGATGATGTGGTGAGTTTACTTCTAATTTTATTCCTTCCTTCTCTTCAAATACATCAGTAACTAATTTCCTGTCAACAGGTTAATGATCCAATCCCTAAAAAGAGCAGAAGCGGTAAATATTTCAACCCTATGTCAGCAATCGGCAGCAAGGCCCCTTCACTGGCTACTCTCATGTATGGAAAAAACCTAAAGTCACCCTCAAACCCAAAAAACTGATTGAGGTTGCTGCCATTCCATCGGTCACTGCCACTTTCCTAGCACAAGCTTCCGAGGTAACAGTCTCCATTCTCTGTGACGATCATAAATTCTCATCTGCAGTATTCACTTAATCTTCACCTCGCATGGCATGCTCCCTTTCGCAGCCAACGAGTTCATCGGCAGCGGTCCCAAATGTATAAGTTTCTCCAATTCGGTCTGCCGATGCCCCCCAAGCGCAAAAATCGAAGCGTCACAGCTCCTCGAGAGCGGCTCCCCGATCAAAACATCCAAATCCATCGGCCCCAATCGCATCACCAGCTGCGTCTTCTCAAACTACTACCGATACACCAGCACCGGAGCCAACATCGGCATCTATCCCTGATCAATTACAGGACGAGATCCCTAATCAGGAAACAGTGCCATCGTCACAAGGATTAGCTGTAGCAACAGAAGCATTATCAACACCAACATCAGCACCGGCATCACCTGTCCCCCCTATACAGGCAAGTCCATCGGCAACCATCGCCAACTCGCAAGATACCACTGTGCCAACCGATTTACCAAGCCCAAGGCAAGAAACCCATCTGAAAATGGTAAGTTCGACTGTCACAAACTTTACAAAACACAAACTTATGATTAGAGAATTCTAACTCTCTTCCTTTTAGGCCCAAGACTCCCCAAATAGTCTATTCTCTTTTGCCATAAACTTGCCGGAAGAAAATGAAGAAAAAGAAAGCTCTGCTCCATTATCAAACGCTATATCGGCAGAAATAAAGACCAAACTTGAAGACTGTTATCCTTACTGCAACAAAGTACCTCCGACCTAGTCCAAGATTCCAATGTAGTAAGGGTAGCTTTCAAGGAAATTCAGGGCCAGTTGGCCGCCGATATCAAAGAGATACTCTTCCAAGCAGCGTTTATTGAAAGTCGACAACTCCAATATCAACGAGCTTTATGCCGTATAGCCGATAGGATTACCCAATCAAAGCTTGAAGAGGAGATACTCAAGTTCAAGCAAACTGCAGATGAAAAGCACAAAGACATCAGCCACCTGGAGTCTTCTAACAGCATGCTTGAACAAGAGATCATCCGCCTATTAGCACAAAGAGAAACTGTTGGTCGAACTGAAGAAAGTGGATGAAGCTTTAAACTCAGCTAACCAGAAGAAGATTCAACTCCCAATCACCACCAATATTTGCAACAAGAAAGGGATACCAATGCCCGTGAAGCTTTTCTGCTGAGGAGGAAAATCAAGCCAGTTGAGGGTTCTGCCGATGACGATGCTAGGAAAATAGAGGAGACGAACCAAATTCACCTACGCGCGATTTCGTCCATCCAATCCCTGTTGTAATCTGATGTGTCGGCAACTGTGATCTTTGACAATTGATTTTTCTTGTAATATAACGTTAGTGCGCTCTTCTACCGATGTTCTGCATGATAATTCTATCATCAGTATGTGCATTCACATCACTTTTTATGCATCTATCCGGATAAGCACTTTGATTGCATCGCGGCGTACTATCCGATCCGACCATGAAGCATTATTCAATTTCGTAATTTAACACCGATCAACACATTAAGAGTACATCGGTGCATTGATTACCGACATAGCTGGAACCAAGCTAACAGGTAATCGATGTTTGATTATTTTTGGTCTTAACCCAGGTATTTCTGTATAGTTCCAAATAAAGCAAACCTCATCATTCAACGATTATTTACATTGAAAAATCCAACCTGATAAAATTAATCTAGACTTATTGCCATCATCGATATTTATCTCTATTAAATCATCTGCCGATGTAAACGCCTACCTAGGCTCTCCATCATCGGCCAACCGATATGTTAAAATTCCTCTTTAGAGAACCGCCTGGATTGGTATGATCTGGTAATCGGCAACTTTGAGAAACTCAGTATCCCAAGCTTCGCCTGATATGCACTTGGTTTGCTCGTAAGTTTCCGATTCTGCCGATGCAACCATTGACGGGGCTTCACTCCGGACGATCTCAATCTTGTCCCCGACCCATTGCATGAGGCTTTGATGCATCGTGGAAGGAATACAGCAATTAGCATGAATCCAATCCCTTCCTAGGAGCAAGTTGTAGGTACCTTTACCGCTGATCACAAAAAATGTTGTCGGCAAAGTTTTGCTATCAATAGTTAATTCTACGCATATTGCTCCCATAGCTGGTGACACATTGCCTTCAAAATCTTTCAGCTTCATGTCTGTCTTGACTAAGTCTTGGTCACCTTTTCCAAGCTTCCTGATCGACTTTGCCCTTGATAAACAAAGCTTTCAAATGTTGCCTTTCATCATCGGCAGGTTTCTCAAAGACAGCTGTCATCGGATCTAGCACTAGCTGAGCCATATCAGTAGCTTCTTCTTCATTATCAGTAGGTGCCATGAACTCCATCGGCAACATAACAACCATATTGACTTTTGCTGATGGACTCCTTTCCTGGTGTTTTGGCTTCCATTCCCGAACTGGAAATCCTCCCTTCGAAGGGTTCTCACCATACTGCAGATCATTTTGGCGTTCGCGCTGGATCCTCCTTCTCTGAGTCTTCGTCAGACCCTTGGGACACCATTGAGGAAGCTTAGTCTTCCAAACAGGCTAGTACTGTTTCTCACCATGTCGGCTTGCACTACCCCCTTATGTTTGGATCTCTAGAGAATATCTCTTCATCGGGCACCCTCGCATCAGCCATCTCTTCAAGCTTCTCTTGACGAATACGCTAGCCGAGCCTGTCATGTACACTGAGTTTGCCCCCAAGCCGATCATGCACTGATTCTTTTCCCCTGATAGGCCTAGCATAGCTGGATTCACGATCTCCAAAGCGAAACTCCCTCTTTGAACGATCAGTAGGATAGTACCCATTGCATTCAGGACAATTATCGGCAGTGGGCAGCTTGATGCCTTCTTCCCAGCAATGGACGAAGAAAGGGCACTTCCAATGATCTTTATGCCGATACCATTCTTGGCGTCTCTCTTCTTCCCACTGCCGATATTGTTCTTCTTGCGAACGCTTATACTCTGGTCGCAGTTTTCCATCCGTGATCACAACACCATACGACGAACGTCTCTAATACCCCTGGAGCCATTGCTTCCATCGGCAGTTCTTTTACCCTCCCTTTCATCGGCAAGCTTTTTTCCCTTTACATCCTGTACAACTATTTGATGTTCGGGATCCACCGACGAATTCTTCTTGGCTACTTCCGATGTCAGTACTTTGACCTTTCCACTAATTTCCACCGTATTATTAGGAAACGGATGCTGGTCAGTTTTCATCGGCCTCTGGGCTCTAGAATTTTCAAACTTGATTCGCCCAGACTCGATCTCTGACTGCAGCTGCTGCCTAAAGACTTTGCAATCATTGGTACTGTGTGAGGTTGCATCATGCCACTTACAGTACCTCATCCTTCTAAGTTCTCTGGCCGATGGAATCACTTGATTAGGCGTCGGCTTAATCCGCCCTTCTTGAAGCAACAGATCAAATATCCTATCGGCTTTAGCAGTATCGAAAGTAAATCTTTCAGCCTCCTTCTGACCAAACGGACAGGATATCGGCCTCTTATCCTTTACCCACTCAGCAACGCTGATATCCGTCCCTTCGTCTGATTCATAATCTTCTTCTTGTGCAATGAAAGACACCTTCTTGTTCAAAGTCTTTCTAGGTTCGAAGGCTTTAACTTCTTGATCGGCAACTCTCTACACGAGATGGCTGAGGCTTTCGAATTCTTGACATGCATATTTGTCCTTGATGTGTGGCAGTAATCCCTGGAAGGCTAAATCTGCCAATTGTCGATCGTCCAGCACTAAGCTGTAACATTTATTCTTCACGTCCCGAAGCCTTTGGACAAAGCTTTCTACTGATTCGTCATTACGTTGCTTTAGCTTGACTAAATCGGTAATTCTCTTCTCATGCACGCCAGAAAAGAAGTCTCTGTGAAACTGCTTCTCTTGATCAGCCCAAGTAATTACAGAGTTTGGAGGAAGCGAGATGAACCACGTAAATGTCGATCCAGACTAGGATGATGAAAACAGTCTCACCCTTAGTTCATCTATGGTAGCTGCTTCTCCACATTGGATAATGAAGCGATTAATATGCTCCATCGTCGATGTATCATCTTGGCCAGAAAATTTCGTGAAATCTGGCATCTTGTACCGATTCGAAAGAGAAAGCAAGTCGTACGCCGGAGGATATGGCGTCCGATAAGAATACATATTAACCTTAGGCTTGATGCCGAACTGTTCTTTCATCACTTCGGCGATCTTATCGGCCCAGTATGCATCTTGATCCTGCCGATGCGCAAGCTGGACATTCATCGGCTGGACTGGTTGATACATCACCTCTTGCCTCTGTAGTGGGTAAGCTGGCCCAATTGGCGTAGGCGTAACACCACCTTGCTGAACATTATGCATCGGCTGACTTGCCGATGTATATCCTTGGACACCCACTAGGGTGTATTGGGACACCACTGGCCGATACACCGATGTCTCATTCTGAACGATGGCCGGGTAAGGGTATTGCTGCGCCCCCGTTATCTGGTGCCCAGATTGCACCACCTATTGTTGAATTGGACCGGCCCACACAGGGTTGTGGGTCATCGGCATGTGACCTACCGATAGTTGGTAATTGCCCGGCGCCTGCTGTTCCTGTGTCCTGGAATAGTCAACGAATGGGCCCCCTGGATGCACTGACACCCCCGTTGGAGGGTTCGCCATCATCATAGGATAGTTTATAATTGTCCTATCTTGTTGCATCGGCGACGCATTTGCCGATGGTTGCCCGCAAGACATCTTGGGTACGGCCATCTGAAGACTCCTCGATGACAACTGTATGTTTGGAGCAGACGCAGCATGATGCATCGCCGGGCTCATCGGTTGTGCCGATGTCGCCAATTCCACAGGAGCCTTCCCCGCCGCATTGTCTTGGATCAACTTGGCGTCGGCAGACGAATCTGGAGGCATACCGTACCCCCACCAGTTAGCGGGAGCCGGTCGGTTCGGGACCATCTGTCCTGATGCTGCTGACGCCGCTGGATTGGTGCTTAGCTGAACGACGCTTGCAGGGCTTGATTTTGTCGGTGTAACTTCATTGGCAGAAGGATTTACAGGCTGGAACGCTGGAGCCGCCGATGAAATTGTAGCAGATGCCGACCCGGGTCGATGATACGCCGGACCGACATATTTAGGTGGCTGCCCTTCTTTGAAAGATTGCATGATAGCAATATATACAGTATTGGACAGCACCGTAGAGTGGTTAATCAACGCCTGATTTAACGCGGTATTAACCATATCTTGTAACTTACCAGGATTGGCATCGAAAGTGACCTGCCGCGGCAACGGCGGATCTTGCTTCTGTACTGCATCGCCACTCCTGTTTAGGCTGAAGGATTTTAGATACAACTGCTTGTACTCCTCCATAGCCTGCTCCATAGCCTGCTTCTAATCATCTTTCAGATCCGCTTCGGAGACTTCAATGACGTTCCTTGGATTGACGTCAGTAGAATCACTCATGATCATGATCAAGAGATGTATCTAGGGTCCCACCGGGTGTGCCAAAAGAGGTGTTGACACAAAAAAGCGTCGGATCTGCGAACACCTCGGGCTTATACCCGAACTCGATATCCAAAGGTGTGCCAGTTGATTTGACCAGTTAATCAACAAGGACGATAACTAGAACAACGATGATCTTGTAGACGACAGCGATACGCCCGGATGTCAAGGCTCAGATTGCTCAAAAAGCGGAACTCGCGAGGTAGACGGAGATCTTGTAGATGCAGCCCGTCGAGATCGTAAGAACTCGTAGATAAACTATAACTAATGCGAAAAAGTAGATGTTGAAAAGTAAGACGAAAATAATAGATTTGTTTGATTGTATTGGATATCTCTCCACACGAGCCCTAGGTACATATTTATACTCCGGTAGGAGGAGTTGTACACAGACACGACTCATGCCTAAACAAACTCCTACATTTAAGGAAATAAATGACTCACGCAAGAGTCGTACTCAAACTGATATAATAATATTGGTATAAAATCATCAGTTTCCTTATCTATTCTCTTCGCGATGACACTTTCCATCGGCAGATTTCTTTCCATCCGCAACCTTCGTCCATTACCATCGGCATCTTTCTACTGACGTCATCTATATCCTGCATCCATCGGCAACATTCCCGATCAGCAACATTCTCCTGTCTCCATCGGCAACATTTTTTCGATCGGCACATACCCTTCTTTTATCTTTGATGTTTCTTCAATCTCCTGCTTCTATCGGCAATCTGATTGGCGATATTCTGATGCTGATAAGAGAAACAGCCATCCTTCTACCGATCATTGCATCCGGTTCATATTGACACATACAAAAAACGGTGTCAACAATGTAGGAAGGAGGACCGGAGGAGACTTGGCTTGTGGATTCCGGATGCTCACGCCATATGACCGGAAGTGCCAAGTGGTTCTCCAGCCTCGACCACGTGCTCCACACCGAGTATATAACATTCGGGGACAAGAGTAAAGGTAAGGTTGTCTCCCGAGGGTCGATCCAAGTGAACTCTTCTTTTGTCCTCAAGGATGTTGCGTTGGTTGCGAATTTGCATTTTAACCTTCTTTCAGTTTCGCAACTCCTTGATGACGGTTTTGAAGTGAGTTTCAAGCCTAATCTCTCTCGGATTTTGGACTCTTGTGGTGAGCTTGTTTGCCGGATTTTACCTTTCGGGAAGGTTTTTCGTGCGGATTTTTCTATCTCTTCCGGACCTTCTCGTTGTCTACTTACTGGTTCTTCCGAGCTTTGGAAGTGGCATAGGAGATTGGAACACTTGAGTTTTGACTTTCTTGCAAGGCTTAGCTCAATGGACCTTATCCAAGGATTGCCAAAGCTAAAGTTCGAGAAGGATTTGGTTTGCCATCCTTGCAGGCATGGCAAGATGGTTGCTGCTTCTCATCCTCCTGTGACTGAGATCATGACCACTCGACCCGGCGAGCTCTTACACATGGACACAGTTGGTCCAGCTCGGGTTAGGTCGGAGGGAGGGAAGTGGTATGTTGTTGTAGTCGTTGATGACTACTCGAGGTACTCTTGGGTGTTCTTTTTGGAGAGTAAGGAAAAGGTTTTTCCACTTGTTCGAGATCTGATTTTGAGATTGCAAAATGAGCTACCTAAGAATGTCATGAGATCTATCCGCAGTGACAATAGCACAGAATTCAAGAATGATCACTTTGCAACTCTTTGCTCTTCTTTGGGTCTCGATCACCAGTTTTCCTCAACTCACACTCCCCAGTAGAACGGTGTTGTTGAGCGCAAGAATCGTACCCTTGTTGAGATGGCCAGGACGATGCTCGATGAGAATAGGACTCCTAGGCGGTATTGGGTCGAGGCACTCAGTTCTTCTTGCTATGTTTCCAATCGCATTTTCCTCCGAGCTTTCAAGAAAAAGACTTCTTATGAGCTGCGATTTGGGAGACCACCCAAGGTAAGTCACCTACAGGTATTTTTGTGTAAGTGTTTCATCCTCAAAAAGGGCGGTAAGTTGGACAAATTTGAGTCACGGTCTTCTGACGGTATCTTTCTTGGTTATTCTACTCACTTTCGTGCTTATCGTGCACTTAACCTTGAGACTAACCGAGTGATGGAGACTTGTGAGATTACCTTCGATGAGACTATGCCCTGTGTTTCCATTGCTTTTGAGATTGCAGGTGATGATGAGGTGAACACTAGCATTTTTGTGGAGGAGGAGCAGGACGATGCCGATTGGGGTGATCCCGAGCCGACTCCACCGACTGCCCCCGTCGACCCTGCGACGTCTACTTCGGCTCACGGCCCCGACCCGACTACTTCCTCTACATGGGGGGCGTTCGAGCAACTTCCTCAGTCGATGTCTGTTGCACCTAAGGGAGCTCCAGCTGGTGTTGAGGGGGAGGCCACTTCGTCCAGGCAGGCTCCCCGCCACATCCAGCGGCAGCACCCGCCGGAGAACATCATCGGCGACATCGACCGACGAGTCACACGGTCTAGGTCCTATCTCTCTCACTTTGCTCATTCGGCTTTTGTCGCGTCTTTTGAGCCCCAAGATGTTGGACACGTTTTGATGGATCCGGATTGGGTTAATGCCATGCATGAGGAGTTAAAAACTTTGAGCGAAATCGCGTTTGGGTCTTAGTTCCTCCACCACATAGTTGCCACCCCATAGGTACCAAATGGGTTTTCAAAAATAAACAAAGTGAAGATGGGGTGTAGTGCGCAACAAGGCTAGGTTGGTAGCTCAAGGCTTTTGTCAAAAGGAGGGAATAGACTATGAGGAAACCTTTGCTCCCGTAGCTCGTTTAGAAGCCATTAGAATCATTCTAGCTTTTGCGTCTTCTAAGGGTTTTAAACCTTTTCAAATGGACGTTAAAAGTGCTTTCTTAAACGGCTACATGGAGGAGGAAGTTTATGTTAAACAACCTCCCGATTTCGAAAATCCCAAGTTTCCAAACCATGTTTTTAAACTTCACAAAGCTTTGTATGGTTTGAAGCAGGTACCTAGAGCATGGTATGATAGGCTAAAAACCTTTTTGCTTGCTAAGGGTTTTAAAATGGGATCGGTAGATAAGACGTTGTTTCTCCTCAAGCAAGGCAAAGACGCTCTCCTTGTCCAAATATACGTGGATGATATCATCTTTGGTGGTTCTTCTCATGCTCTTGTTGCCAAGTTTGTAGATATTATGAGGAGGGAATTTGAGATGAGTATGATGGGAGAGTTGACCTTCTTTCTCGGGTTGCAAATCAAGCAAACCCGGGAAGGGATGTTTGTGCACCAAGGCAAGTACACGAAGGATATCTTGAAGAAGTTTGACATGGGTGAGGCAAAGACCATCTCGATGCCCATGTCGACTATGACTGCCTTGGATGCGGACGAGGAAGGAGAGGCGGTGGATCAGACGGAGTACCGAAGCATGATCGGGTCGCTTCTGTACTTGACAGCGACTCAGTCGGACATTCAGTTCGTCGTCTGCTTGTGTGCACGCTTTCAGGCATCCCCACAGACTTCGCACAAGCAGGTGGTGAAATGCATCATGAGGTACTTGTGCTTCACTCCCGAATTTGGACTTTGGTTTTCCACCTCTTCTTCTCTTGAGCTTTGTGGCTATTCTGACGCTGACTTTAGCGGTTGCCGACTTGATCGGAAGTCCACTTCTGGGACTTGCCAGTTTCTCGGGTCTTCTTTGGTTTCTTGGTATTCTCGCAAACAGTCTAGCATGGCACAGTCGATGTGCGAAGCTGAGTACGTTGCCGCGTCTAGTTGTTGCTCGGAGTTGATTTGGATTATTGCCACTTTGAGAGACTTCGGTCTTGAGCTTACTAAGGTGCCTCTGCTATGTGATAGCACGAGTGCAATTAGTGTGGCCAAAAATCCCGTGCTTCATTCAAAGACCAAGCACATTGAGGTCCTCTTTCATTTCTTGTGAGATCATTATGAGAAGGGCAACATTGACCTCCAGCATGTCGAGACACACAACGAGCTTGCGGATATTCTTACAAAGCCGTTGGATCAAACTGCGTTTTCTCGCCTTCGGGGCGAGTTGGGTGTTTGCCTTCCTTTTTAGAGGAGGAAAGTTTTGTGTTTCATAGTTCTTTTTGGTTCTTTTTGTTTTTTCTTTGTCCTTCTTCTAAATTGGTGTCTTGTTAGTGTTAGTTGGTGTCAATGCATTGTGCATCTCATTTGCATTTGTGACATAGTTCATTTCAAGCTTCATACTTATAGCCAATATAATGAATCTATGCTCTGTTTGAGGTGCTTTATGTGTCTATGGTGTTGCCTAACTTAGACTCTTTTTGATCTATATGATATGCAATAGAGCTAAGTTAGAAAAGCTTTAAAACTGAATTTAAATTCCCCATGTCACCTCTAAAATGGCACTAGCATGTGTAGGCTTTTGAAGATCCTTCTTGGTTGTCTTGTATATAGCTTGTAACTATAGCTCTTCATTGTTTCATTAACTACCTTTGAGCACCATGATTAATATCTAAAATGAAATTGCTCTCTGTTTTGTGAATTGGAAAGATCGAGTTGGGTCTGCATTGTGAGCACTTCACCGTGTGTTCGAGACTGCTTACCATATGGGTTGATACTTGAGCGGTGTCGTGTATGACCAAAACCGGTGTGTCAAGTCCTTTGACTTCGCTTGGTTGGTAAGCAGTGGCATCACCTTGCTTACAACCACTCGCATACAACTTGTAATGTGCCTAAAACTGAAATTGGCTGCAAAACTCTAAAATTCCGAAAATTCATTCAGTTGGGTCATCGGCTTGTTGTATGAACTTTGCTAGGGATAGTTCTACTTGCTATACATGAGATTGCTTTGAGAATCTAGTCCTGAATATGAATCACAGTGTGAGTTTTTATAGTTCAAATTAATAATTCTAATACACACGTGCATCACAAATTTGCTTCGTGTAGAGACCACTAATATGTGCTTTGTCATTTATACTAGGCAAGGAAGGTGTTGGTATTAGACTCCGTAGATTATGCGACTACGAGCTATGCACGGTTCTTGAACTTGAAAGTGCATCTAGCTCTTTAGTGGGTTTTGGTGAAATGAATGACAATACAATTAAAGGTCTAACAAGTTTGCTAAGTGTATCAAAGGTTTAACAAGAAAAGCAAACTTGATGGTATTCCACACAATGTTGAATGAAGGTCAATTTTTGTATTGTTGTATTGAAAGATCATGGGAATAATCTAGTTCAACCAAAAGACAACAATGCAAATGGAATCAATGAAATGGATTCTATGTTGTGGGATATCATAGTATCATGTGAAAGAAAGCATGTTTGGCAAATGGCAAATGAGACATGAGTTGATAGTTATGGATTGGTCTCTATATTGGATTGATTTACATGAACAAGAAGAGTTGGATAGTGGACTAGTGTTGATCAAGGATTGAATAATGAATCAATAGTGCATTAGTGAGAAAACACCAAGCAAAGGTCAAATGACAAAGGAGACAATGTATATTGGATATAATATGGTCTCTACTTTAGTTTGCTTGTATGGACAAAGATTTGGAGAATCACTTTGCATTAATATGATCAAGCTAGAGGTTTGAAGATAGAGATTGAAGTGAGTGATAGGAGTGTCAAGCCAAAATAAGGAGGATCTAAGGAATTGTGAATTGGCTTGACCATATTGATGTGGAGTCTCATATATCAAATCTTGATTGATCTCAACACTCATATCTACAAGATATTCAAGCAAGGATCACAATATTATAGAAATGGTTTTCAATCGGTGCTTAATATGATGTGACTTGAGTATGGCTTGATAGGGTGAAGATAGCAAGGAAAAGACTTCGAGGTACTAAGCAAAGGTGAAGGTCAAGGAGACCGAGGTACTATGGCTAAGGTGAAGAAGAGAGTACTTCCATTGAGTCGAAGTACTAATCAAGCTATGAGGAGTCATATTATGTTGAGGATCAATTTATTAGTGGTAGTGACTTGAAGCCATGGGCTGAACTCATATGTGTTGGAAGATTCAAGTGACAAGCTCTAAGGTGTGTTTGCTCAAAGAGATGAGATAATGATGATTGCAAACACATGCTCAAGGTATTATAAAAATAAGGACAATACATTCAATGGTGCAGCCCCAAATTATCAAAGGATGTGGTGACCAACTCAAAAGCATTCAATTTATTTTATGTTTTGAATTTGAGTTTAGGAAAGGCCGTACTAAAAAGGGGGATGCAATGTGCATGCTTAAATGTGCAACCAAGTGCTCAAATTCCACCAAACATCCTCTCATACCTTGCCCAGACTCCCTGCAAAACAGTTTTTCATTCGAAGCAATTTTGGGCAGCGCAGCGGTGCTATTCCCCTGAGCAGCAGTGATGCGGTCCAGCAGTGCCGGGCTTAAGTCCAGCAGTGCCGGACCTGTCTGGCAGTGCCAGACCTGAGTCCAGCAGTGTCGGGACTTAAAGTGTCTGTTGGACAGCAGAGGGTATTTATTTCCCCTCCCTGCTGCCCCAACGGTCATCTCGACCATTCCCTTCTCCAGTGCTCACACGGAAAGCTCTCTCCCTCTCTCTAACTCCATTGGAGCCCCTCAAGCTTCTCTCTTTGTTTTCCTCTCCAATCCTTTGAGAGATTGAGCCTCCAAACTTCATTAGAGAGCAACCCAAACTGTTCTTCATTGCCTAGAGCACTTGGTTCGAGTTTAAGCCGGTGGATTGCATTCGTTACTCTTGGAGCTTGCTCCTAGCCGGCTAGAGCGTCGCCCGTGGAGCTTACCAACTTGTGTGGCAGCCCCGGGAGGTTTGTAACCATCTCATTGAAGCTAAGGAATCACCCCTCACTTCAAGAGTTCACTCTCTTGATTTGAGAACGAGGGAAGGGAAAGCCTTGTGGGGCAAGCCTAAGCCTTGTGTGGCAAACCTCAACAACGTGGACTTAGGCCAGCCTTGGTGGCAACACTGAACCACGGGATAAATCTTGTGTCACTTGTGTTTGTGTTATTTGTTTTACTTGCATTTGTCCTCAAGGTGATTTCTAGGGTTTGGTCCCGATCTACTTGGTGGTGCAGCTCCTACCTATTCTAAGAGGTGCTAGAGGTTCCCTACACCTCTAGGAAGGTTTTCATTCAAGCACAATTTCCATTCTAGTTATACTTTTTGAACTGTGCTCAGTTCTGTCCTGGAGGCCAGCACTGTCGGGCTTTAGAGCAGTAGTGTCGGGCACCTCGGCAGTGTCGGACCTATGTAGACAGAAAGTTTGCAAGTTTATTGAGGTTCCCTACACCTCTAGGAAGGTTTTCATTCAAGCACAATTTTCATTTTAGTTATACTTTTTGAATTGTGCTCAGTTCTGTCCTGAAGGCCAGCACTATTGGGCTCCAGAGCGGCACTGCCGCGCCTGTGATCTAATAAGTTCTGCAGCTAATTTTTAAACAGGCCTATTCACCCCCCCTCCCTCTAGTCCTGCTGGGCAACATCAAGGTCCTTTCAGAACTTCTTGGAGTTGTAAGTTGAGATATGCTTGCATACTTTTATTGATAATAGAGTTTGAGAATAACATGGTGATTTAATTCTATTCGAGATTATAGGGCATATAGGTATTACAAGTTAAAAAAAGGAAAGTGTGATTCACCGGGGCGGGCATTGAACATATATCATAATTGGCCGGTACGTATAAAAAGTTATGAATGCATATCATACACGTGTTCAATACATAGTCCGATGTTATAAGTACATAACGAATTTCTTGTTATATAGTGCCACAAGCAACCACTTGGATCGGTCCACTGTGGATTCTACGTGTGCAAGTTCATGAGGCAGAACGGACGATACAATAGGAACCCTTCTAAGGTAATATAAGTAATAGTCATGATTTTAGTTCTCACATTAAAGTTACAAATGTATTGTCAAGTGTATATATTAATGTTTATAAACTTTCCTCCTAGGATGCTTATCTACAAAAGGCGACTAACATGAGCGAACGTACTTTGTATGCCATAGTTGAGAACTTGTGCTCATTCATCATGAGAGAAGTCAATCCTCACGAGGGGAATTATCACGACAAGTCAGGCACCTTAAGTGACCCAAATTATAGAGTGCTCAGATAGATTAGTGGTCTGCAGCTTAGTCGAGATGGTTATTAGAGCCCTAGTGAAAACTTTGATGTGTATATATATAGTGTTTGTGAGCACTAGAGCACTAGTGAAAACTTTGATTTAAATAAGTGTGACTTTATGTTTATGAGCATGAAACTTTGATGATGAAAATAAGTGTACATTTATGTTTATGAGCATGAAACCACTTATATGAAATAGTTAAATACTATATGGGTATAATTGAACATCATCCAATAGGTTTAGGGTAAAATATAGGGTCTGGTTTAAATTTTAAAAATGGAAAATGGGGAGGGGGCGGGGCTATTTCCACAGGCGGTTTCTTTAGGTGAGCCACCTGTGGAAATAGATTTTCACAGGCAGCCCTCTTTAGTGAACCGCCTATGTTAATCGATTTCCACATGCGGTTATAAATAAACCGCATGTATTGTGGTCCTATTTCTACTGGCCTCTGGCGCGGACAATTACAAAAAACGCCTATAGAAATAGGTTTTCAACCGCCGCTATAGTACCTTTGTGTACTAGTGATTCCAGACGAGTTCTGTCTGTGTGGGATGAAGAGCACTATTTCATCGTTCCCAGAATGCCCCAGTGGCTGATCCCCTACCCAACAGAAACTACAAAGCATTCTCAAAAAAAAGAAATCATTGTGGGTCCCACCTCATAGATGGACGGTGCTGATAGACCTACCGGACGCATACACAAGCGGAGAGACATTTCCCCGCCTGGATGGTGCTTTTCTTGATCTAAGGCGTGTTCCTAATATCTAAGAATAGTTGTGTCATTTGTCAACCCATACATTCGTGTAGCATAAGCCTAAAGACACTCAGCACTTGCGCGCAGGGGCGCACCTTTGTACTAGTTTACACATGCTTTCTTTTCTCTCCGACAAAGGATTGGAGAAGTGATGTGGTTGTTCAGGAACTATTTTTACCCAAAATATTTGCATGGTTAGGCCCTGTTTGGAACGCAGGAATTTTTCCCGATTCCTGCGTTTTTCCCATGAAAATGAACTGATTCGTGTGCTGCGTTTCAAACAGGCCCTTAGTGAGTTTTTGGATGTACAGTAGATTGATGTTTTTTATAGAACATTTGGATATTTATATCTCTATTACGCCCTGTTTAGTTACTCCATTTTGCAAAATATTTTTACGTTTTGGGCTACTATTTTGCAAAATGGAACTAAAGGGTACCAAATTTTGCAAAAAGTAGCCCCTCAAAATATTTTGCATTTGGCACCCAACACATCAAAAACCAAAATATTTTGCATCGTTGTGCGTGTCAGACCTCTGAAGTACCGGAAACGGCGACCAGGGGGGGTGAATGGGAGCCTCAAATTTCTCTCAAAATATTCGGGCCACTCTTCCCAAAAACAAACCCAACAAGCAAGCTTACTCCACCAGCAAGATCACGACCCTAGAGAGGGTGGATACCTATGGTGATGACCAAGAGGTACAGCGGATGTTCCAGAAACCAAAAACTCAAACCGAGACACCAATAGTGTGGCTCTCAAACCCTAGAGAGAAGAGAAGAGAAGAGAGCTCACCCAAAAATACTTATGATAACTGGTCTCACAAGTACTTCATCAAGTTCCCTGCGTGATTACGAAACCAACGCAACAAACGGAACTCAATTCGGAGTCCGGACGAGGGAGAAACGGCCAAAACAGCGACGAAGAAAATCCTAAAAACCTTGCTGGAAGGGCGACGGACGCTGACAGAGGGCGACGAACTGAGTCCGACGGGTTCATACAACAACAGCTACTAGTCTAGCATCAAGATGTCCCCGTTTGAAGCCCTGTATGGCAGACCTTGTAGAACACCCTTGATGTGGCCAGAACCCGGGGAAAGAGCTTTCTTTGGACCGGCAAAGATAAAAGATGCAGAAGCAGGAGTTGCTCAAGTCAGAGAGAATCTCAAGATAGCCCAAAGTAGGTAGAAAAGCTACGCTGATAAGAGACGGAGAGAACTTGAGTTCGAAGTTGGATATTACGTATACATCAAGGTATCTCCACTTCGTGGAACAATCAGATTCCACGTAAAGGGGAAACTTGCCCCAAGGTTTGTGGGACCTTACAAGATTTGCAAAAGAATTGGCCCACTTGCTTATCAAATTGAGCTACCAGAAGAGCTAGCTGGAGTACACCCTGTATTCCATGTTTCGCAACTCCGGAAATGTTTGAGAGTGCCTGAGGCACAAGTCCCAGTAGATGTGCTAGATATCCAAGACACTCTGGAGTATCGAGAGTACCCGATCAAGATCCTAGCTCGGGATACCAAAGAGACCCATAGTAAGACAATCCCTATGTGCAAGGTACAATGGAACAATCACACCGAACGTGAAGCCACTTGGGAAAAAGAGGCTGACCTACAGAAGATCTACCCGTTCCTCTTCGAAGAGTGCGTTACCTTTTTAATCTCGTGTCGAGATTCTCATAAGGGGAGAGACTGTAACAACCCAGAAATTTGACACACAAAAATCACAGCTACAAAAATTTTGTTAAACCTTGTTATGTTTGATGGTTGATATGCTTGACCTAACACTGGTAGTTAACACCTAACCCTAGATCTTATTTAACTTATGTTAAGTTTAATTCCCATGCTAATATGACTTGCATGATTTGGATCTTATTTCTCTTGCAATATATGTTTACGTTTACAAGTAAATGAAACAACCCCTTTGAAAATACATATACCTACATGTGTATATATATATATACAAGAACAGGAGTACATATACATGGGTATATAAATGTATACCTAAATAACTACATACACACACCTAAATGCACATATATATATATATGCATACATAAAATAACCCTACACATTTACATGTAGGAGTAAATACAAAAGAAATAGAAAAGGGAGGAAGAGAGCAAAACATCCCAGCAAACCAACCGCACCGGCCCCCGGACTCCACCCCTGCGCACTGGCCTGCTACCTCGCCCCGGCCCACGCACGACCGCCAGCCTAGCAACGCGCGCAGCCGCTCGCTCGCGCACGCCTCGCGCACTTGCATGCTCCCTCTCACCGACAGGCGGACCCCAGCCTTTGCCTCTCTTCTTCTCCCCCGCACCCTTCCTCTCTCGGCCGCACGCCGCTTCCACGGGCGCTGGCAGGAAACGGCAGAAGGGAGCGTCTGCTGCCTAGCAGCGACGCCAGGTGCGTGACCCCACCCCCACGACGCCCTGGCCGCCAAGAAACCCTAGCCCTAACTCCCGTGAGCCCTTGGATCAGCCGACGGCGCCTCCTCGCCCTCGGATCAATGGTGGCCGCAGCCATGGCACCGCCTCCCCTATAAGAACCCCCTCCGGAGAGCCTCTAGGGTTCCCAGACCCGCGCCGCCACTGCGGCATCCACATACACGCCACGCGCAGCACTTGGGCAAGGAAAAGAAGGACCAGAGGAGAAGCAGAGGAGAAGAAGAGGAGGTGGACGCGTCGGAGCTTGCTGGAGCACGGCGTGCTCCCGCGTCGGCGATCGAGCGGAGCTGCTGAGGAGGGGAGCTTCACTGCACGGCATCCAGTGCTTCACTGCATCGGTAGCCGCTCTTCATCAGCCGCATGGTACACGCCTCTTGACCCCATGCCAAGCTCTCGGTCCATGGAGACCTCGCCGGAGCTCCTCTCGCGTTCCCAACCTGGGAAAGCATGTAAGGCTCTACGGCATGGCCCAACGGATACACTGGCAACCACAATCACTCGAACGGCTTTGACCTTACCTGGACAAACCCCCCTGAGCCCCGGGACGATGTGGCGGAGCTTGAATGCCATGGCGGACGCCGACGCGACGTCGCTATGGAGAACCGTGTTCCCGACGATCCAGACCGACCCCGGCCAAATGGACGAAGGCCATAGCATTCAGGTGACATCCCCGAGTCCATAGGCTAGTTGGACGAAGCCTAAAGCCCCTATGCCGCCTTGACCATGTAGTGCAGCGTCGCCCGCGAGCTCTGCAAGGCCGCCACCGTGGCCATGCCGCGGTGGAAGCCCAAAGGCGTAACCATCTGGCCCCGCGCGCTCGGCCCTGTACCCTGATGATCGTACACGAGCCGGATAGGGTGGATTGACCGCCAACCGCGCTGCCCAGTGGCGCTAACGAGCCGTCGAGGCGGCTCACCGTCGCTACGCACCCTGGGAGCCCCAAGAGACCCCACTGGTGGCCATGACCATGTCCAGAGACCATCCCGAGCGGAAACACGGCTTCAATTGCGACCCTAATCCAGTAGTCGGCCGGATTGCGCTGTTCCGGTGATCAGACGCCCGCTCTGCTTCGAGCAGAGAGCCGTAGAGTCCTTGCCAAGACAAGCTGGGCGCACCGCCGAGTCCGCAGAGGTTATGCGAGTGCGAAGGACCCACCAATTTTAACCCCCAGGCCACTGGAGCATTGCCCTGTTGCTCGTCGGCGAGCGCCGCCGCCGTCGGCATTCGACCGGTGCGAAACAGAGGAAGGAAGAGGAAGGGAAAAGAGAAGGGAGGGAAGGATGGACTCGGCCCTTGCGAGCGGTGATACTGACCTGCGGGTCCCCTCTACACGCAAGCGCAGTGCACCGCGGTGGACCAGGCCATAACCCACCCCTGCTTCGTATGGACGCAGTGCACATAAACCAGAGAGAGAAAGGATTGGTGCACCCGGTGCACCATGGACCAAGGCAACGGTCTAGTGGACCGTAGATGCGAGTGCACCCTGGACCGTCCCGTGTGGACCGAGCTCGCTGGGAGCCCAAGTTGGCTACGTGGCTCAACCTGAGCGCGACACATGTAGGGCTCGGCCCGGCCCTACCCGAGCCCTAACCCGGCCCTGTTCGGCCCTGAAAAACCCACTTTGTTGACTCTAGTCAACTGTGACGTCAAGCTGATGGCATGCCGACGTCAGCCGACCAATCCCGTTCTGACACGTGTCCCAGCTGAAATTCAAATCCATTTTGTCAATTTCAGAATTGATTTAAACTTCGAAAATTCATAAGTAATTCATACGAAGTCCAAAAATTGCAAATGACCTATTAAAATTCTCAGAAAAATAAGCTCTACATGATGGAGCTATGTTTGTGTGCATTTGGATCTTCTCATTTTTCTGATAATACTTTGTGTGATCTATAGACGTCGCTAACGCGACTATTTTGTCTGTTCATTTCAGAGAATGGGGAGGGTCTAACTGAGGAGGGGGATTACGACTACGAGGAGGAACTCGGTGACGACAACGGAGGTGCCACACCCCACCCACCTTGTAGATCCTATTACGCATACTCACATGTTACATTTTTTAGATTAATGATGCTAAGCAATGCATAGGATTGCATGGTAGTTTACTTGCTCAAAGCCTTTACCTTACCCTGCTACCCCCACAATAGGATAGACGCACAATTGCTTGATCTATATACTACTACTACTACACTCTCACATTTATTGATGAGATAATAAGGCACGTGGTGCCGGAAAGAGGTGAGAGTGCTGCGTGTCTTGGGTGCGTGTGGTGAGGGTTTTGTCGGCCAAGTGAGATTGACGACGAGCCTTGGGCAAGTCTTGCCGAGAGAGCTACCTGAGCAATCCCTTGATCGTACCTGTGGCGGGTAAATGGACCGGAAAGGAGGTTCCGAGGGTGAACCTCGGAACAGTGGAATGTTGTGATGGCATGGGGAATGATGAAGATGTCTTGCTTGACCAATTAGGGACTTCCTAGTACTCAGAATCATAGAAACCTTACATGCCACTTGCTTTATGTGGGGAAAGACGGCTGGACTACTTGGTAGGGCGGTGCCACTACTACTTGGAACTAAGCAGATTAGTGTAGAGAGGTACGGGAAGGATATGCCCCACACCCTCTCGAGACAGCATGGTGACCACCGGGCCCGGTACCATGCCTCACAGTCTCAGCGCCCCCGTGTGTGATATGTGGAGTTGGCTCAGGGCTGAGTGGTAGAGTGGCATCGACCTAGGCTAGCAAGCAGTCGGAGTCTGGCCTAGATGACGACGATTATCGATGATGGTTGAACCCGTGGTATTGTAAAACATACTGCAGAGTGTTGTACGGTTTGATCGATCGATACATATGCCGATTCGTCGGCTGTGGACCAGTTTCTGTGACCTGCTTCACCCACTAGTGAGTGGTGTCTTCTTTTCTCCCTCTGGTTATGATATGTTCCGGCAGTGTGCCTCTGAGACGGGCTCGAGAGGGAGTTGGGCCCGTCGAATGAGTGTGAGGTGTGGTGAGATGTGTGTGATGGGAATGGAATGGATGGGTGGATTGTGGATTTGGACAACTATACAATGACTTATACTACTAGTTTAATAATGAATCTTACATAGGAAGCCAATAGCCAAAGATAGGTCTTTTGTTATACCCTACATGCATCCAATACCACAAATATGCATTAGGGTGGGATAATGTGGCCAGTACAAATCGTACTGATAGATATTTGGCAGGTGAGGAACCGGACTTTGACTTCGATGGGAACGATGTGGAGGACTAGGTGTCTCGTGTCTAGCCTCAGGCTTGGAGAGGATCCCGGCGCTTCTGCGTTGCTACTTTGATTTATGTTGCAGTGTGATTCCGCCAATGTGGCGTTGTAATAGACTTAAGTAAACCCTTCTATTTGTACTATTGTATTCGAAGTATGGTAATGGTAGCAACTGAAATTTGGGTGATATTATGGACTGCTCCTGCAATCTATTTTATTACACTGCGAATCTGTGGATCAATCTATTTTATTACACTGCGAATCTGTGGATTTTCCTTCGTGGAAATCGAGGTCGTTTCAGTGAGGTTTGAGGAGAATTCCTTCGGTGCAAAGATGCTCCTCACGAATCCGAACAACTTGGTTCAAGTGGATTTTACAAAGCTACTCTCAATAAAGAGAAATTAACTCGGGAAAAAAAAGAGCAAAAGCAAAACACGAAGAACACAAGCAATCGAGGAGACTCGATCAAGTAAACAAAGCTGTCATGGCTAACGGAGGTTAAGGCCTCTGATTCCCACCAAAAGGTTCGCGAGTTCTTACAAAGGTTGGAGAAATCAATCTAGGACCCTCATGAACTAGAGAGAGGTTAGAGAGAGAGAGGTTGTGCAAATGATTAGGGTTCAAGAGGTGGGATGAGGGATACCCCTTCACCCCTTAATTATCGGGCTTTGGCTATTTCCCAAAGACCCCCCTAGATACATTGAGTGAACTACCTAGCCTAAGCATTGCAGTCCAAGCTCCAGAAAATATCTCCCGCATTTTGAATGGACGGCCCCGCTTCCTGTCGGGAGTTGTCATCGCCTCGACGCAACCTCCAGGATTTCGCCATGTGTCATCCCCGCTTCCTCGGAAGCTCCGCCTAGGTTTTGAGGCCCAAACCCAGGAAACCCGCCACCGGTTGCTTTGGGCTCAACTACCGAACCCCGAGTTTTGAGGCCCAAACTCGGAAACCGTCCTCGGATGGTTTTGAGGCCCAAACCGCTCGACTCAAGCCACCTTGTCCTCGCCCGGTCGGACTCCGAGTCTCATGAGCCTCCGCTCGACCCGCTCGTCCACCGTCTTGACTCGGTCGACTCGGTCTACCTCCATGTCTTCTCGCACTTGCCGGTGCCAAGTACTAGCCACCACAGCTAGTCCGCCGGCGCCCATGGTCCCTCAGTCCGAGCCCCCCTTCCGTCCTTCACCACTCTCAGTCCATCGACACGGCAAGTCTCTACTCGACCTTCTCCACCTCATTGACCACTGTTACTAGGCATAGCACCTACACACCACAAACCGATAGACAGACACACATTTGCTTTCGCAGATGGTTAGAATCAAGCCACTCAAAACTGAACCTCTATAGTGTTGGACAATCACTCATCACAAAACTAAACTACCTGGGTACTTACCCACCATATGTTCGCAACCTCTCTTTCCCCCATGTTTTGCAAAATATTTCACTGTATCTAAACAGGTATGCAAAAAGTTTTTATGTTTTATATTTTGGGCGCAATTTTTTTTTCAAAAACTTTTCACCTTTAAACACGGACTTAGTATACCTATACCTATACCTATACCTATACCTATACCTATACCTATAATAAAGAGTCAAAATTTCCGCCGTTTTTTTTTTTTTGGGTCCGGTGTGATTTTCGTCTGTTCTATTCAGTCTTATAGCCTTATTTTCGTCTGTCCTCCTAATCTAAAAGCTTCAGCGGGAGACACAGTCCATGTAGAATCCGTGGAAATTAAAGCAATAATAAATTAGCAAAGCAATGCAAGGTACAACAGAGCTCCAAGTCCGAAACAAACTACAGGTTGAATCAAGAAACTGGTTCAGCCTTTTTTCCAACCAAAAATCATCTCTAACTACAACTCTATATATAAAATAAAATCAAATAAATAAAGGCGATGTTTCTTTGGCTTACTACCACAACAATACTTTATATCAACAAAAACGATTTCATCTCCTCCATCCATACACGAATCCATTGGCGATTTGCTGCGACCATGATGTAGGTGGTGCAAGTGGAGGCTGACACAAGGAGCAACAAGGCCATGCGAGTGGAGGCTGGCATGGGGAGCGCCGGAGCCGTGTGCTTCAACGAGCTGGACTTGACGGTGCCAACGTCTTGCACGCAGAGCCGCCGCCGCCATGACAAAAGTAGGACGAAGTTAGAAAGTCGGCTAGGATTCAATGGGAGGAGCTTCGATAGCCAGTTTTGTCCCGTGCGGGCGCAACTGAACCGCCCAATCAAATCGAATACACCATGGCCGAGATCTAAATCCAAAAAAATCAGACACAATAGAGAGACCGGGAATAAAAGAAATCAATTTCAGTTGCAGTTCATTCGGAAAATACAACAGAAATAAAAAAAAAGGAAAAGAAATAGGCCTAGGAACTCGGATGCACGAGGTCCCCTCTGTCTCTCTTTGCTAGCAAATGGAAGCTATGGAAGGTGACGAACAGAAGAGCCAGTGTGGACTGGAGAAGGCCGAGTGGCCATTGGCAACCTGCCATGGTGGTTGGTGCGAGTAGTGAGTAGTGACCAATCCAATAATAAGCAGAGTGTGGGCAGCGGCGGCCGGGAATGGGAAGACAAAAGGAAACCTAGGGTTAGAGCACACACACGCACTATATATATATAAGTTGTTTACAACTTGGGCCAAGCTGGGCTTCTTTGTGCATCTTTTAGTGTATTTTACTGTTGCTATGCTACTAGCTGTTGAACCCCCAAAAAAAAGTCTATCCGACATTTCCCCAAAAATATCTCCATTCCGGAAGTTTATTTCTCATAATAAGATGTTAAAATAAATAATAAATATACTGTTAATTTCCTTTGAACCATTGATCCTTCACTAAGGAACGAAGATTTTTACTATCAAGTTACTATTTTGTGTCATTAGAAAAACGATTGTTCATGCAGTATTGTTCAGAAACAAAAACTTATTTTTATTAAAATATAGATCAACCGAGGGTCCAATTAGTTTAACCATAAACTGAAATCTTGAGCAATTTGTTGTCTAAATAAATGTATCTCTGTAATACCCGGCATGAGTTGCCATGTGAAATTAAAGTCATGATATATTTGCATCTCAATATTTCAATGCTTTGCAACTTTATTAAAGTTATATTTTATTCCCTGTGTCCACATAAGAATGTGTAACCGTGTCTGCTAATATAGATCATGTTAGACAAAGTTTACAGTGAAACTCTTGTGCACTGAAAATATGGTCATGTTAATGTTAAAAATAGGACATTAAACTTCCATTAGGATCAATGACCTTACTATTATCAACTTGCTATACATATTTAATGTTTTTCTCTCGTTGCAACGCACGAGCATGTTTATTAGTCTATACCTATTAATAAAGAGGCAAAATTTCAGTTTTTTTTTTCGTCCAGCCCATTCAATCTATGTCTAACTGTCAGTCCACTCACTCCAGCTCTCACACTTGCAGCCCAGCCACATGCTCCTCAGCCCAATCCAGTCACTTGCACCTCTGTCGGCCCACCAGCCTCCTGAGGCTATGTCGGCCCAATCCAGGCACTTGATATATTTGAAAAAAAAAACAGCCTCCGGTGGCTATGTCGTCCCAATCCAGCCACTTGATATATTTGGAAAAAAAAAATGGCCCAATCCAACCACTTGATATATTGGAAAAAATCAAAAATGGTTTGGTTGCCATCATTTGAACCTAAATTGGCACCCTCAAAGTAAGAAGAGCTCACCGCCACACCCTCGATGCTTATGTGTCAACCGATAAACCTTTATTTATTTATAGTTTCTAACACCTTCAAATTTCTCACTTGCTAACAACTTTAAGGTTGGCAAAAAAATAAATAAATGTACAAAAATATGGGGACATATATATACAGGATTTCTTGAGGTATTTTGGACGTAGGAGTCCTATTCTAGACCGTTCAAAGTCTAGGTAGGTAATTTTTTCATCCTCCTCAAAACTGTCCCGCTTCCGGACTCTGGAGCCTGCCTTCTCGATCATGCGCAGCGTCGGATCAACAACACTATGAAAGAAAATAATGGAAAAAATATATCAATACCATAAAGGAACCATGACGGATGACGAATACAACACACGCAATTGTAATTTAATTTGACCATAAGAAAAAAAAATATCAATACCATAAAGGAATTATGACGGATCAGGAATACAACAAACACAGTTACAATCCAAATTGACTATAAAAAATCAAACCAATCAAGCATAAAAAAAATCATGTTAGTTGCGCAAAGGCCATGGGGCCGCAAAGGGCACAGAGCCGCAAGATGTCGAGTGCGCAGAAGACCCTTGACGCCGAAGCCTGGTCGCTACAAGCGGGAGATGGTCCGGTCAGCGCACCGTCGAGCTGCCGCCACGCGGACGCGACCCTGGCCACATGCACCGCCGTCGAGCCACGGGTATGCCCCTTTGCCGCATATCGTTGCCGTGAAGATGAGTCTTGGTCGCCGTTGTGCGCCCGTGGCGTCTCAAGCCCCGACGATGCGTGTCACCATGCCTCCGTTTGCCACACCAGCGAAGTCGTCGTTACGCATCCTGGCATAGTCGACGCGTGACCTCGGCCTGGTGCGATGCAGCGCGTGCTGCCGGTCTTGGTCTTTGTGCGTGCAAAGATCAGATAGAAACGGGAATAGCGCTGCGATCACGGGACAAAAGGATGAGTTGAGGAGTGATCCAATTAGTTAGGGTTTGACCTTTATATATATGTTACCTATTTGTGATCCAACGACCATGGTTAATCCAGAGACAATCTAATGCTAGGAAATAAAAGCGCCTAATCGTTTTTCTCAAGATTGTCAACATGAGATCATTTTTTCTCCTGTTGCAACGCACGGGCACATTTGTTTTTTTTTAATAATAAAGAGCCAAAAATTCAGCCTATTTTTTTCGTCAATCCATTCTTTGGTTCAACTTCCTTTAACTACTAGACAATGGAGAGTGAGTACGAATCCAAAACCTATTGGGTAATGTATCTGAGCTGGACTAAGAATCCATAGCCGTTGAGATTGGTACGTGTTTTGGAGAGGAGAGTAGGACACATATCCATATTTGTTTTGAAAAAATTGAGAACAGACGCACACAAAACTTTTTGGAAACAGTGAGCACATGAGACAAAAAAAATTTACTTTTAGTATGCCACAACTTTAATCAATCCAAATAGAAAAGATAATAATAGAAATTATGGTCAAACATAGGAGAACGGATTATGAGTCGGGGTCACGTGCGTACACAACTCAATGTTTTAGAATCGGACTCTTCTTACAAATGCTATTCTGACGTGATTAATAATGGAAAATAAATATATTATATTTTTTTATGACGATTCTTTCTAAAAAAAATTGTTTTCCAATATGAATCGTATTTGGACATGTCTCATGATCAACATATATAATATATAAAACGAAAATAAGACGATCACAATGGCGCCACGGGGTAGCATCAAGCTCAGTCTACAGTCACAGCAGCTTGTGCCCGGTTATTGTTTTCTTGGTGCTATTAGTAATTCTTGTCTCTGTTTGCAGAATAGCGCAAAAGCATGTTGAAGTAATATATAGACTAAAGTGCAATTCGAATAGAGGATCGGAAAGGAGAGGAGGTGCTTGCATGACTTGTTCTTACCCTTGCAAAGTCAGATATGAAGATACCATTAGCTACGTGTTGTCACACTAAATTCATCGTTATGCTCTATTGAAGTCGATTCGTCGTTTTCTTGATGATGTCATGATTATGTCATCAATACGTGATATCACGGTTATGGGATTCGGCCCCACCGAATTTCGTCCATTTCGGCTGGGCCCGAAACAAGATTGAACCGGCCAAATAATTCGGCCCAATTGAATTTCAAGCCCAACAAAACATGTCACCAGGCCACAAAACATCTCCCACACCTCAGCCCACATCAGATGCCCCGGTTTTTTATTTTTCTCCTCCCTTTGGGAACCGGTCCGAATTTTCGGCCATTTCGGTGAGCACGGAAATATTTGTAAGAAAGAATCCCAAAACCTTCGTGATATACGATCGTTTTGGTTTACAAACTAAATCCATTATACCATCTGAATACATATACACGAGACATCTGTAGCAGTACATCACCACATATGTTGTCCAGATTTAATCATCTCAATACACCTATAACATGGACTTGATCCATGGTAGACCCTAGACACATCGCACTGCCCGTCCACGGTCCATGGACCAAGTTTTGTGACGACTAACAAATGTGTGATCTCAGGACGGGGGCAATACACGTCCTCGTGCTCCTCTAGCCTTTAGCATGAATGCTGACACGAACATTCGTCTCTGGTTTACGTACGACGAGATCCTTTTGATGTGACGAGGGACCATGCTCATTTGGACAAAAGACGAGAAGCAAGGTGATTGACACGTGTTGTAGACTCTAACCGGCCATGCTCATTGTAGCGACATTCACTACATCGCCCAGAGCCGACCACCTTTACTGACATGAGATGACAAGACTACGTGACGTTGAATTGGTGATGTCAAGATGATTACATATGCTATTAGAAATCTACAACAATGATGTCACCCCACAAACAAAGCGAGCTCGGACATCATTGACAATAGCTATGCATGCGTACACCAACAACATCACTATTCGGTAATGTCAAGATAAAAATGGACGCCATCAGCAATGGCTCCTACACCAACAATGCCGCCGCATCGAGGAGGCGAGCTCAAATACCATTGAAAACAACAATGGCGCTCAAATACCATTGAAAACAACAATGGCTCTTTACACGAACGATGATGTTGTTATTTCTCCCGTTGTAATGTACGAACATTTTTACTAGTAATAATAAATAGGTAAAATTTCAACCCCATTTTTTTTAGTACGGCCTTCCTAACAAACTCCGTGAATGTTCAAACTATCTCGGATCGTATTTGATGTTGTATTTGTTTTGGAAACTGACAACTAAGCAATGTGTCGTATCCAAACACAAACTCTCGGGTCGTATTCGATGTTGTATTTGTTTTAGAAACTGACATCTAAGCAATGTCATATCCGAATGCTGACTTTGCTTTTTTTTTCGAAAAAAAAATTATATTATATAATAACCGGGTACATCAACATATTACAAACACTCTAAATTACACTAGATACATCCAAAAATTGATTTTCATCTAAAAATTACCCACCTCGTGAAAAGCTCCAAATCTCAAAACCAAATTTTTTTTAGTTTTGTATAGAATATAGATGACCGCACAGGCAAATACTCAGCACCAACAATAGCGGCAAGCCTGAGAACAGATGCCCAACGGACGGCCAACCTGAGAACAATGCCCAACGGACGGCCACCGTAGGTGAAATTGAGTATCTTTTTCATGACAGCGACATCATCTCCGCCTTGATGCCGCCGTCCGGAAACAAAAATCTCCATGTCGTCATGTCGATGAAGATGACGTCGAAGTTATCACCCTCGTCTTCAACAAAGCCGCCATGGAGAAGACGATTCCACCCTTCTCCTTCACCATTGCTGGAGAAGAGGAGGAGATAAAACTCCAATATCAAGAACTTTGATAGGGAGAAATCCTATCCCTAAGGACTCGATTTACTGGAGAAACTTAACAATGGATCTCCGCTCCCTTCAGTCTCCGCTCCCTTCAGCCAGAGAGGAAGGGAGGGGGACCAGCGATTCTCGCCGGAGGACGGAAGAGAGAATGTGACTTTGCTTATGCCGACTCAATCTGTATTTTCTATCTTAAAATACTTATTAGTAGATTGATTTCTTTTTTTTTAAGGCAGATTGATTTCTTTTTGTTGTTCTATGTTCCAATAACTCATATCTAAATGCTTTTCCCCGGAGTTCGCACTCGAAAATAGAAAGAGCTGCACACACAATCTGAATCACGTGGAAATCAAATAAAGCAGGCAATGAAAACCAAATATATAACATAAAAGATCTGTTAAACCGGAAGCCGACCTATAGAGGTGTTTCCATAGAAGTTGCATCCAGCTATTGCGCAGTCCTATATTTGAGCTTGTTCATTGGCAGATTTGCCTCAGGGACACGCGCGCAGAGGGGCCTCCGACGCGAGGTCTGCGTTAGGAGGGTCTCTAGAGAAATTGGCTATTATAGTACTCTAAAAGTTGGGTTTCTCCGTAATAGGATTACTAACGTTTGCTTTTCCGAAATAAGACTCCAAACAATTACCATAAGTTCTAATGACATTGTGTTTCTTTTTAAATCTTTCTCCACAACTAAAGAGCACAAAGAGGCGAGGTGAGATGGTGCGGCAAAAAATTTCGCCTCGCAAGGAGCCGGCGTGCGACCAAAAAGTTTTGCGCCGCCAGGTGGACCAGCCATGCAGAAAGTTTTGGGGCGCACGGATCAGGATAAAATGGAAAGAAATCTCGCAAATCAATAAGAAGGAAATAACGCATACATGATACAGAATGAAATACCAATCAAGTACCAATGAAACAGCAATCAAATGGAATACAAAAGAAAATTAGCGCATGCATGTAATCGATATTACAGAGAACTGCATGCAATCAGGCGTCAATCACAACAATAGAAGAGATCCTCACGCAGGAAAGGAAGGAAACATGCAAAAGAAAGGACAGAAAATTCTCCATCAATATCCGGCTATATATTGACCACCGCACACTGCACCGGCAGACTTCACCACCCTCTTCCCCGACCGTCGCTCTTCCCCGACGAACCAGTGACGACTGAAGTTATATGTAACCCTAGCCTCTCTCTTCTCCTTCTCCACTCTCGGATCTCTCATGTTCATCCCAAAGACAAAGGTCGACCCTACTGGATCTAGACCTAGACAAAGCCCGACCCTACTGGATCTAGACCTAGACAAAGCACTACCCTACTGGATCTAGACCTAGAAGGTCCTACGGTTCTAACGGCGAAAGAGAAAGTAGCCCGACATGGATCGATGAAAGTACAAAAAAGGGAAAAGAAGTAATCCATGCCGGCGCAAGGAAAAGAAACGCCGGATCAGAGAAAGTAGAAGCAAGCAGTGGCCGGATCTCGATTCGGAAAAGAGTACTAGCCGGTTCTAAAATTAAAATTAGATCTTGATACGGTAAAAGAAACAGTAAAGCAACCCTAACCCTAGATAAATTCGGAGACGAACAAAAATACTGCATCCTGACGTTCGGGATGGAGAGAAAGATTGGGCTCATAGAAAGAGAAAAACCAAAAAAAAGAGAGGTGACGGCTCGCCGGGTCATGGGCTTTGCCATGCATCGTCGTGCACTGCACTCGGCTAAAGGGCACGGAACTAGATGCTACTCGACGGTACCGGGTGCTGCAGCACGCGTGCGCCGGCGAGGAGCTTCGAGCGGCGCCACCGGGTTTCCGGTGCGTGCATCGTCTTCGGCAACGACATCTCGGCTGTGCGGTGGCTACGATTGCGTGGGAGAAGAAAGAAAGAAAGCGAAAGGAACGGGGTTGTTCTTGTCGGCTGGCAAGGCAGTGGCCGCCGACGTGAGCCTCCTGCTCAGCCGCCGCCGACGTGAAGAGGGAGGGGAAGGAAGGAAAATGAAGCTAGGTTTCACGGTTCCCGGTCGGAACGGCCGTTTTGATCCAGCGAAAAAGGAGCGTGACCGTCCGATCTCCTCCCAGCAAGACGAACGGCCAGAATAGCTTGCGGCCAGCTGGGCCAACGGGGAAAGGAAACAGCCCAGGCGGGGTGAATGAGCTTTCCTGGCCCAGGCCCACGTTGCGGCCTGGGAGTGCGGGGGGAGCCTGGTACGCGTGTGGACCGGCGCTGCAACTGGGGTGCTAGCTGTGGGAGCTGGCTGGGCTGCGCTCGCTGGGCCAGCGCGATGAGCAAGCCGCGGTGGGCCGCGGGGCGTGCAGCTGGGCCGCGCCCTATGGACCAGCGCGAGTGGCAAGCAGACCTTCTGGCATATCTAAATAGCAACAATTTTCGTTTTTCTTTTTCAGCAAGCAGTTTTAATGTTTATTGAATAAGTTTAATTCCCTTTCTTTAGCAAAAGTTTTTACCATATTGTTTAGGGAATTTAAAATTGAAAAGTAAAGTTACTGCTTCTGATTAAGAAAATAGAAAAGTTTTATACATGTTTCCGCTGCAAAGTAATAGTTTTTATCTCAGGAATAAATTCAAACCAATGGAAGATTTAAATTTTGAGATGAAAAATCTTTGTTTATGATATTATTATTTTCTGACCAATGTTGTTAATAATGATATTTTATCGGGCTCTACATGAAGATGATGTATACACACTACATGCATACTGAATCATTTGTACATGTTTGATTCTATGTCAAGGTCCTTGCCCTACCTGCTGTTTGACACAGCGACGGAGCCAGCGGTAGGGTAGGCCGGGCTCAAGCCCCCCCTACTTCTGCTGCACCCATGGAGCATCCCATAAAATTTCATAAATTTCTGAACGGAAGGTGGGGCTGAGAAGTTGATTTAGAGGTTAAAGATGGCTGGAGGTCAGACTGACCAATCTATATGAATATTTGTAGTGTGTAGCTAAACTTAAACACATGTTCATCTAGCGTTATGTTACACCAGCCCCTCCTAAGATTTTTTCTGGCTTCGTCCCTGATTTGACATGTAACACGTTTACATTTACACGAATCAATGATGTCTACTCTCATGGAGAACATTGTTATATTATCGTGCGATCTATGTCTTTTTAATACAAATGAGTTATCCCGTAGCAACGCACGGACATTCAACTAGTTGTTATCTAAAAATACATATATTTTTCGCATGGACCATATTACCCCTCGTTTCATCTGTATGCTGTTACGAGACCTCGGGGGAGGCCGCCCGGCCGCCCACGGCCGCGAGCACGTCGTAGGCGTCGGCAGCCACGGACACGCGCAGCAGCCGCCGCGCCACCACGGCGACAACGGTGGCGTGTCGAGCTCCAGCTCGATGGAATCGTGCGCGACGCCAACGTCCACGACCACCAGCGCGCGGTTCCGACCCAGCGGACACGCGTGCATGAGCAAATCCGTGTGTGTTTCAATGCAAAAATCAGCATATGGCCAGGATCCATTGCTTTCTTCCTTTACAGAGGTCATGCATTGCGTTATCTGACGAAACTGAATATGCAGCGCCGAACAAGGTTCAAAGTTCCTGGCCTAAGCTGCTTGTTCGGCGTGGGTACAACATGGAGGCGGACTAGTACGGCGTATGGTAAATCAATAAGTGAGCAACAACATGGAGGTGGCACGGTACATGCTCCACGGTTCCCATGAGGACGCTGATGGCGAGCTCGAACAGCCTGCCCCTCAGTTCCATCTTGGCGGCGCCGGCGCCGGCCGCAACAGCACGGTACATGTTCCGTGCCAGTGGCGAAGCTAGAGAACATTTGAGGGGGTGCACTTAGCTTGTGGGTACTGAAAGGATCAAGATGTCCAAGAAGGGGGGGGTGAATTGGGCTCTTTTTAATTTCTAAACAAGAATTAAACCTATAAAGAGTCAATTAACCCCCTAGTGCCTACCGCTTGTGTGTCCTAGCTAGAAAGCGGTAACAAGGCAATGGAAAGCGAAAACTTCTTACACAATTCTAGTATGAATTGAAAGACAAGTGCGGAAAGTAATGCGGTAATAAAGAGCTAGGGAAAGAGATGATTGACACAGCGATGTTTTGCCGAGGTATCGAGGAGTCGACACTCCCCCCTAGTCCTCGTTGGAGCACCTCGCAAGGTATAGCTCCCCCTCAATCCCGCGCAAGGGATGAGTGCTCTCTACGGGCTGATTCTTCGCCACTCCGGCTCGGTGAATCGCCCACAACCGATCACAACGTCGATGGAGAAGGGCCGCCGACAATCTTCCGGTGATCACCTTCCTCCGAGCACCACCGGACCGTCTAGGTGATGTCGATCACCAAGAGTAACAAGCCTCGATCTTCGCTTGACTCACTCAAGCTTCATAACTAGAGGATGCACACTTGAACTCTTGGATGAACTAGAGAGAGGATGGATGGATTCGCGAATCACTCTCTCTCTCTCTAGGGCTCTTGCTCTCTTCCCAACCTTCTCAACAAACTCAGCAACCCAAATGAGCAAAGGCAAGGTGGGAGAGAAGTGGGAGGGGCTATAAATAGACCCTCTGAAAACTGCCTCGGGCTGGCAATTTAAGTTGGCGACGGACGCTCCGTCGCATGCCCAACGGCTAGTTTCTGTTCATAATTGAGGCGACGGACGCTCCGGCGCCTAGGCGACGGACGGTCCGACGCCTCTGTCTAACGGCTAGTTCTGACACACTGTTCCCAGCGACGGACGCTCAGCCACAGCGTCCGATGCTAAATTCTGGCTAGGGTTGAAAAACACCCTCTCTGGAAGGTCGACGGACGCTCTTCGCAGCGTCCGACGCCTGGCCGACGGACAGCGTCCGACGCACTCTGAAAAACTTAGCCAGAAAACAACCTCTCTGGAAGGCCGACGGACGCTGTGGACTCAACCACCTAGCGTTCGGCGCCTTTGTCCGACGCGACGGAGAGCGTCCGGCGCCCCTGCCAGGAGCGTCCGACGCCCAGAAAACGATTTTGACAACTCCGTTTTTCGTCGCGATGAAAATGGAAGTTGTTCTAGGCTATCTTACGGTCACCATAGGCTTGCTTAGAGCTAAGGAAGTCAAGTGTGCACCACACCTAAACATGAAGCTTTCCTAAGTCAAGCTACTAATCTCAACCCCTCTTAATATTACGGTCAAAGGTAAAAAGAGAAGCCCTATCTAATTCTAAGTGCCCTTCATCTCCTTATGGCACCTAGCCTATCATTCTAGGGTCTTCATCATGTCTCCTTATCAACCGAAACGATATCCATCTTGGGGGCTAAGTGATGACCTTTAGAGCCCATTCTCCTTGATCACTATGGCTAAGCTACGCATAGCCTCTGCAAAACACACGTTAGCCATAATAATCTCTAATTGTCGTTAATCACCGAAACCAACTAGGGCCATGATTCTTCAATCTCCCCCTTTTTGGTGATTGACGATAATAGAATCTCGAGTATGGATAAGAGTTTTGGTTAAGATTCAAGGGTGACTTGGAATGGTTGAGCAAGGGTTAGTAAAATGGTAAAGAAGCATACTTGCTCACCCAAGCCAAATCACAAAACATGGTACTTATGAGTATGAATGAAAAAGCAGTACCTCATGATATTCTCAAAGGATGTATCGGAGTAAAGCGCGGAAGCTCAAATATCGTTAAGCAAAGAGATATATCATGAACCATGAGACAACTCACATGAACCATGAGACAACTCACAAGATGTATTAGAGATAATCAAGAGTTTGTCACATGCAACCATATATACATCAAGCATCATCACATCACACATATAGACAAATGCATAAAAGAGACATGATGAAAGAGTACGGGGAAATAAAGCATACAAAGATCCAAATCCCTCCCCCTATCTCTATACTCGACCCTCTCTCCCCCTTTGGCGTCTAGCACCAAAAACTAAGAGTCTGGGGCTGGAGAAGAAGGCGAAGTAGCGGCAGCTCGGCGATCCAGCATAATGAAGTCCTGAAGGTCGGACTCGTCTGACTCATCTGACACGGTCTCCGCCGGTGTAGGTGCAACTGGGGTGGTCTCTGAAGCTGTCACTGGCACCTCTGGAGCTGCGGTCTCAACTGACTCCCCCTGAGGCTCTGCTGGTGCCTCGGACAGTCCTGCCTCAGTGGTAGCGGGCCTGGGAGCCCGACGAGTGAAAACTCGAGGCGAGGGGGACGATGTCACTGCAAGTGCCACTAGGGACACTGCTGCTGCAACCTCTGCAGGCTGAGTCTGACCGGGAGAGGACACTACCACTGTAACCTCATCTTCAAGGGATATGGCATCCGTCTGAACGGCAGCTGGAGGTGTGGTGACTGTCTGTGCCGACTGCTTAGGTGCGATCTCCGACGAAGCAACTGAGGACTGGTGAGTGCCTGTCGCCGGAGGATCCACTGCAGTCTCTGGAGCTGGTGTGACCTGCTGAGGTGCTCCTGGTGAGTCTTCTCCCGTGATCTCAAGATATGAAGCTGACAGATCTCGTGAGGCCTCTGCTAGTGTAGTTCCCCGGGTAGGAGTGAATCCCGTCTGGAACTCTCCGGGTGAAGCTATCCAAGAGGACACCTGGGTCCTTGGAGTCTGGTACTCTGGAGAAGCTGCTGGCTGGAAGGGAGGTGTAGCTGGTGCCTGACTCTGCTGTCCTCTGGACGGTAACGCTGTGGGCACCACAACTACTGGAGGCTGCGGTGGCGGAGAAGTGAACTGTTGCTGCTGAGAGACGGCGGGCAACTGAAAGTGTGGCGTGGAGGTCTGCCCGGAGCTAGAGGCCAGAAGACGCTCGAGTAGAAGAGTCTGAGTCTTCTGGATCTCTGCCTGCTGTAGCTGATAGGCTAGGAACTGGCACTGGAACTCATCCTGCCTAGCCTGTGTCTGAGCCTGAGCTGCCAGCTGCTGCTCAGTGAGCCTCCGTAGATCTGCAGTCTGTCGTCTCTGCTCCTCTGCCTGACGAGACTGCTCCTCCTGCATCCTCGAGAGTATAGTGAGCAGGGTAGCCTCTGAAGAACTGGAGCCTGGAGCTGGAGCTGCTACGGCTGTGCCGGACCCTCTAGCCTCGTGATCATGTGTCATAGGTGTATACTCGCGCACGGGCTGGTAGTCCTCGTCAGAGCTGTCAGAGTCGAGATCCTCTCTAAATACTGGCTCTGCAGCTGTATCGATCTCAACATCCAAATCTGTTAGCTCTGCTTGAGCAATCTGCTCAACTGTGGCATCGGTGACCTCGGCTGACTGTGGTGGCACTCCGGCCTGCCTCGTGCCTGGTCTGTAGGCTCTGCTGGGGCGAGGCAATTGTCCATGGGCCACAAGCTGGCTCATTGAGTAGACTGGGAACTCTGTAGCTGACCGCGTAAGGGTGACTCTCATAACCCCTGACCTAGTCTTGGCAACTATCAAGTATGAGATCCAATGTGCGAACTGTAGCTGCCAATGGCCTCTGAATCCAGCAGCTATGATATCCTCGAGCTCGCTCACTATCAAATCCCAGAGGTCGAACTGCTCTTTCCGAACAATGTGAGCTAGGAGCCAAAGCTGAAGACGAGTGATAGTATCCCTAGCTCCAATCCTGGGTAGAATAGTCCGTCTGAGAACCTCGTGGAGGATCCGAGCCAAAGGGGTGAGGTCTCGTGGCGTACGGCTCGAACCCTCAGTGAACGGCTGCTGAAAACACGGACTGACAAAGTCTGTGGATGGTACTATACCATCGTGAGGTCTGCGAGGAGCCTCCTGATCCCCATAGCAGAGACTGTGGATCCTGGTAGGTGAAGATCCGAGGTGAAAGAGCTCTCGGAACCTGGCAGCTGTAACCCTAAAGTCACGTCCCTGATATGCGAAGTGGAGGAACTCGTGATCAGGTGAGATCCACAGGGAATCATAGAACTGGTAAACCCACTCTTTCTGATATGCTCCTGAGCGTCCCATTAAGTCTGTGAAACCCTGAATGTACTGGAGATGCTGCAGGATCTCTGGACCACCGATCCCCTCAATCTGAGTAGATGGGCATACCCTGTGGGCCCTGAGAGGAGCATCGGTGTCAACATACGCTCGGTAGAAGTCCTCGTGCACTGTAGTATAGAACTCACGTCCGGCACGGGGGTCCCTCTGAGGTGGGAACCAGGACTGGAAGTCAACGAATCGAAGCAGCTGGACTTGCTTCGCTGTAAGTGTCCTGACCTGGTGCCTTACTGGATCTGGGAGTCTGGGTCCTGGAGGGCTAGGTGGTGCACCTGAGCCTCGGGAACGAGTAACTCGACGGCTCATCAGCTCTCCAATCGTAGAGTGGCCCACGGCCTCTGTCGGCTCAGTCGCTAGGACTGGCTTTGTCGCTGGTGCCTCTGAAGCCTCGACGGGCTCTGACACTGGAGGTGGAGGGGACTCACGACGCGCTCCACGGCGAGGCGAGAGCCTCAAGCCGGCGCGACGTCCTCCTCGCTCGGCTATCTCGGCGGCCTCTGCCACTGCCAGAGCTGCTACTGAGTCTGGATCCATCGCTGGCCTCTTGCGTTTCCGAGAAATGACCTTCTACTTTCCCTTCCCACGGTCAGTGGGTGGACGCGGTGGAGGTGGAGGGTCACCACCACTACCAGGGACGGGACCTGCATTCTTCGTCCTTGCCATTTTCCAAACTCTAGCAAACAAACCACTGACAGGAAACCTCAACAATCAAACCACAACCCCACTGCCAAGCAAACACTGTCCTTGATCCTCTGACAGACAACAGAACCAAACAAAACAAAGAGTGGCACGCCGGCCCTGGACTGTCCTCGCGAGGCTTTGCCTCGATCCGTACTCGCGGGCTTTGCCCCGAGTTCACTGACACTGCCCACTGTCTGATTCTCTGATCAACTGACCAACTGACCCTGCTCGTGAGAGATAGATAGAGATATATACCATAATCATGTAACTAGAGATAAGGATCTATTAGAAGCATGAAATTAGGAAAGAAAGAATCGATGTTAACTGCCATATCATACCTCGAACCTCTGACCAAAAAGGGAGAAGAAAAGTGATTCCCGATCGATCAAACGCAAACTGTAATCCGCACTCCGCAACCCCAAGCTAACCAAGAAAAAAAATGGGGGATTAGGGTTGGCAGAGAGAAGGAGAAAGGATGAAGTGGTTTGATATTCAGAGGAGTAAACATAGGGAATGAAATTCACCTCTGAGTACAAACAACTTCCAAGGATGGAAGCTTCTTGATCAACAAAGACTCCTGCTCGACTTGAAAAGGGTAGGGGATCAGGTGCGAGGCTGAGAGGTCTCACGGAGGCAGGGTAGTGCAGAGAGTGGAGCTGGCAGTGCTCACACGGCAAGGCAGGGAGCACTAATCTGGAGTGGTGGTACCATAGGCGGGTGAGGAGCTTTTAGCACGGCGGCGTGGTCAGGTCGGTGGAGCAGAGCCACGGCGCAGGGGAAGGACGGCGGGCGGCGGTGCTGAACAGGGAGGAGTGGCGGCGCTTGGGACAGATGTGGCGGGGCGGCGCAGGCAAGGGTCCACGGCGGCGCAGGGAGAGGTTCGCGGCGGTTAGGGTTAGCAACTCGGCGCGGTGGCGGATGAGATCGGATCGGGAGAAACAGAGAAGAACGGGGTTTTCAAAAAAAATTCGCCGATAAGTTCGCGACGGACGCTCCGACGCATAGGCGACGGACGCTCTGACGGCATGCGACGGACGCTCGGGGAGCGTCCGACGGCATCGTCCGTCGGGCTTCCAGAGCCGATTTGAAACGCCCAATCGCATTGACCGCGACGGACGCTCCACGACGGACGCTTGGGAGAGCGTCCGTCGCCCTTTTAGCGGGCAACTTTAATCTCCGGACGATCGCAACGGACGCTGAGGCAATTGACACCGAGCGTCCGTCGGCAGCGTCCGACGCCTTAAAAAATAGAATTTTTCAAATTTTCTTTTTGCGTCTCTCTCCCAACCAAGTTCCAATCCCAATAAGATCCAAATAACACTTGATTGGACTTGATATGAGAACCATCTCTCAAACACTCATTTTCAATTATTTTGCCATAGGCTTAAATTTAGTTTTTAGCTCAAAATATTCGAATGGAAGCGCCAAGGAGACATCATATGGCCACAAGAGGGGTAGAAGAGTGATTTGAGCGTGGAATGCTCCCCCTAAGTGGACTACCATAGAGGATGCTCAAGAAACTTAACCGAAAAGAAGGTGCAAACAACACACATGCATATGCTATGCAATACGAAAAGTGAATCTAGGTTGCTTGCAAGTTTAAACCGCGGTTAAGCTTTGTCACACGCTTTAAGGGCGGTTATCTTAACCGCGTCAGCCAAGCCTATGTGCATTACCATATTAAACATGTTATATTACATATGAATGCAAGGTTCACACAAGATCATCTTTTAGTGAAATTAGAGTAATCAAGCACATTTAACTCGCTTCACAACCTGCAAAAGGTTGTTTCATCGAGTGGTTTAGTGAAGATATCTGCCAATTGCTCTTCGCTCTTAACTCCAACTAGTGTTATGTCTTTCCTAGCCACATGATCTCTAAGAAAGTGATGGCGAATATCTATGTGCTTGGTGCGAGAGTGTTGAACCGGGTTATTTGCAAGCTTTACGGCGCTTTCATTATCACACAAAAGTGGAACTTCTTTTAAAAACACGCCGTAATCAAAGAGTGTTTGGGTCATATATAAGATTTGTGCACAACTTGCTCCCATGGCAATGTATTCCGCCTCGGCGGTTGACAATGCCACACTATTTTGCTTCTTTGAGGACCAAGAAACAAGTGATCTTCCTAGCATGTGGCACCCGCCGGAGGTACTCTTCCTATCAACCTTACACCCGGCGTAATCCGAATCGGAATAGCCAACTAGTTGGAAGGGAGCTCCTTTGGGATACCAAAGACCCATGCTAGGGGTGTGCCTTAAGTACCTAAGGATTCTTTTAACCGCACAAAGATGCGACTCCTTGGGGTTTGCTTGAAACCTAGCACACATACACACACTAAACATGATATCCGGCCTAGAAGCGGTGAGGTAAAGTAAACTACCGATCATAGAACGATAGAGAGTTTGGTCGATCGGTTTACCTCCCTCATCGAGATCGAGATGCCCATTAGTAGGCATTGGTGTCTTGATTGGCTTGCAATCCTCCATCTTGAATTTCTTGAGCATATCATAAGTGTACTTCTCTTGAGATATGAAGGTGCCCTCCCTCAATTGCTTCACTTGGAAGCCTAGGAAGAAGGTTAGCTCGCCAATCATCGACATCTCAAACTCCTTGGACATCAATGCACCAAATTCCTTGCTATGACCTTGGTTTGTTGACCCAAATATGATGTCATCGACATATACTTGGCAAACAAAGATCTCTCCATCTAGCACCTTGGTGAAGAGTGTGGTATCCACTTTCCCGATCTTGAAGCCCTTCTTGAGTAGGAAGTCCCTTAGCCTCTCATACCAAGCTCTTGGAGCTTGCTTCAATCCATAGAGTGCCTTGGACAACCTATACACATGATTAGGACAATTTGGGTCTTCAAACCCGGGAGGTTGTGAGACAAAAACAAGTTCATTAATGAAACCATTAAGAAAGGCACTCTTCACATCCATTTGAAAAAGTTTCATTTTATGGTGTGAAGCATATGCCAAAAGGATACGAATGGCTTCTAGTCTTGCAACCGGTGCAAAAGTCTCCCCAAAATCCAAGCCTTCAACTTGGGAGAACCATTTTGCCACCAATCTTGCCTTGTTTCTCACAACCACGCCTTGATCATCTTGCTTGTTCCTAAACACCCACTTGGTGCCAATGATTCTTGCTCCTTTGGGCTTTTCTACTAGTGTCCACACTTCATTCTGGGTGAAGTTGTTCAACTCTTCGTGCATGGCGTTCACCCAATCCGGATCCGCAAGTGCATCCTCCACACTAGAAGGCTCAACAAAGGAAACAAAGGAGTGATGTTCAACATAAGAAGCAAGTTTAGATCTAGTTGTTACCCCCCATGATGGACTCCCTATGATGAGGTCTTGAGGATGTGCTTGAAGCATAGGTGTAGATCTTCGATTGATCACTTGGGAGGAGGTTGCGGTGCTTCAACATTGCTTGCTTCGGCCTCGGTTTGATCTTGAGGAATGAGAGTGTCTTCTTGAGCTTCCCTCACTTGATCTCCTTCATCAACTTGAGGCGTGTGAGGTGGAGAAGGATCTTGATTTGCTTCATCTTCAACTTCTTCCACCTCTTGTGGGTTGATAGCACCAATTGGCATGTTCTTCATTGCCTCCCTCAAGGGTTCATCACCTACATCATCAAGATTTCATGCTCTTCTTGAGAGCCATTAGTTTCATCAAACTCCAAGTCATACGTTTCTTCAACTAAGCCGGTGGCTTTGTTAAATACACGGTATGCCTTGGATTTAAGTGAATACCCAACTAAGAAACCAATGTCACATCTTCTTTGGAACTTGCCCAAGTGTTGGCGCTTCTTGTAGATGTACACTTTGCAAGCAAACACTCGGAAAAAGGATATATCCGGTTTCTTTCCATTCACAAGCTCATAGGGGGTCTTCTTGAGAAGCCTTTGGACAAAAAGCCGGTTAGCCGCATAGCATGCGGTGTTGATTGCTTCGGCCCAAAACTTCTCGGGGGTGTTGTATTCATCAAGCATTGATCTTGAAAGTGTGATAAGTGTTCGGTTCTTCCTCTCTACTACACCATTTTGTTGAGGAGTATATGTGGCGGATA
The DNA here is from genome assembly GCA_022036555.1 of Microstegium vimineum. Classification (NCBI taxonomy): domain Eukaryota; kingdom Viridiplantae; phylum Streptophyta; class Magnoliopsida; order Poales; family Poaceae; genus Microstegium; species Microstegium vimineum. The sequence goes on along the minus strand of CM039138.1, from coordinate 11,849,581 downwards.
CTTCATGCTTGATTCCAACTTCATCACAATAGTCTTCAATCTTGGTGTTTACAAACTCGGTCCCATTGTCACTTCTTATCTTCTTGATCTTCACATCAAACTCATTTTGGGCTCTAGTTGCAAACTTCTTGAATATTGATTGAGTCTCTCCCTTGTCTTGAAGAAAGAACACCCAAGTGTATCTAGAGTAGTCATCAACTACCACCAAGCAAAAGAGATTGCCGCCAAGGCTAGCATAGGTGGTAGGTCCAAATAGATCCATGTGGAGTAGCTCTAGGACTCTTGAGGTTGACATGAAAGCTTTGGTTGGATGAGTGTTTGCTACTTGCTTGCCGGCTTGACATGCACTACAAAGTTTGTCTTTCTCAAACACCACATCCTTCACACCTCTAACCAATTCCTTCTTGACAAGCTTCTTCAAAGTTGACATTCCCACATGTGCTAATCTTCTATGCCATAGCCAACCCAAAGAACTCTTAGAGAAAAGACATGTTTGCAAACTAGCTTCATTTGAGGTGAAGTCCACTAGGTAGAGATTGTTGTGCCGAAACCCTTTGAATATCAATGATGAATCTTCAATCTTGGACACAACTACCTCATTTGGAGTGAAGAGACATTGGAAACCAAGATCACATAGTTGTCCCACCGATAGCAAGTTGAAGCTCAATGATTGTACTAGCAAGACATTTGATATTGATTGATCATTTGAGATTGCCACTTTTCCTAGACCTTGCACTTTGCCTTTTGAATTGTCCCCAAAGGTAATCTTGTCTTGCCCTTCACAATCTTCCTCAAGTGTGGTGAACATCCGGAGTCACCGGTCATATGTTGAGTGTATCCACTATCAATCACCCAATGACTTCCACCGGTCTTGTAGTTCACCTACACACAAGCAACTTGGAGTTAAGCTTGTTGTTTGGGAACCCACACTTGGCGAGGTCCCATAGCCTTGTCCACCAACTCCTTAGCAACCCATAGCACTTTGGGCTTGTTCTTCATCTTTGGACCGAGAAATACAACTTGAGGTCTACCCTTGGAGTCCTTATTGATGATGAAGTGTGCATCATGAGCGAAAGGCCTTATGTGCTTGGGCAAGGTCTTGGGAGGTGGAGTCTTGCATTGGGATTGAAGATGACCCTCTTGACCACATCCAAAGCACTTCTTGGGTTTGGGCTTTGGTGTGTCATAGTCGCTTCTCATACCCTTGTTCTTGTAATAGTTCTTGGCTTCTATCTTGACCTTGGCCTTCATGATTTGGTTCTCCTTGAACCCAATGCCGGTCTTGTCGGTCTTCATGATAGTGTTCATCAAGAGCTCACTTTGAAGGTTGTGGCCCTTGGTGAACTTCTCCAATCCACTTGTAAGCTTGATCTTCTCAACCTTGAGCTTTGCATTTTCCTCTTTGAGAGACTTGATCAAGGTCATTGCATCTTTGTCATCTTGTTTGGCCGACTTGATAGTGAGTGGCTTGCTTGCCTTGAGGTTGATTAGCTCTTCCTTGAGCTTGGAGTTTTCTTGCCTCATCTTCACATAGTCATCATGCTTGTCGGCCTCAACTACCTTCTTGCCCTTGCACTTTGCATTTTGCTCACTAGCAACTTCATCAAGCAAGTCCTCACAAGAAGTAGCTATATCACACTTAACAACCGGGTTAATAGCAACATGTGTAGCAAGATCATTTGAAAGCAATTCATTAGCTATCACAAGTGTGCCATGTTCATTTTTAACTTGGTTGTAGTCATCTTTTAGCAAGTTGTATCTTGATTGGAGCTCTTGTGTTGACCTCTCAAGCTTATCATGTTTCTCATTTGCTTGCTTGAGTGAGGCTTTGAGCTCCCTAATGTTAGATGAGAGAGATTTATTCTCAAGCTTCAATTCATCATTAGCACTAGTCAAGTCATCAAGCTTAGCATGCAAGTTTCCATTTGCTTTCTCTAGTGATTCACTTTTGCCTTTATACTTCCTAATGAGCTTAGCGTATTTATTGAATTAGCTCATCATAAGAAGGTGCCTCAAACTCATCGTCACTATCATCACTAGAGCTAGCCTCATCATCACTATCCTCTTTTTGTACCTTTTTGTCACCTTTAGCCATGAGGCATAGGTGTGTAGAGGATGGACCCAGAGATGATGGAGGGGGTGGCGGTGGAGTAGATGAACCAATCACCAAGGCGGCCACCTTCTCTTCTTCACTTTCATCTCCGGATGAGTCACTTGAGTCTTCAATGTCGGTGAGCCAATCACCAACAATGTAGGCTTTGCCATTCTTCTTCTTCTTGTGGAAGTTGAAGTTCTTCTTCTTCTTGAATGGCTTGTCATCCTTCTTCTCCTCATCACTTGACTCAATCTTGTTGCCCTTGTTGTACTTGAACTTGTTGTTAGCTTTCTTGTTCTTGTACTTGTCTTTCTTTTCTTTGGGGCAAGCATGAGCCAAGTGTCCAAGTTTGCCACAATTGTAGCAATCCATCTTGGAGAGGGGCTTTCTTGAAGAGCTTGTGAAGAATTTCTTCTTCTTTGAGTCAAACTTGACTCCATTCTTGCTTAGCTTCTTCAACATCTTGGTTGTTTTCTTCACCATGAGAGCGAGATCATCATCATCATCATCATCATCGCTTGTGCTCTCATACATGACTTGCATCTTGTGCTTCTCCGAGGAGGATTCCTTGAGAGCCAAGTCCTTCTTTTCCTCCTTCTCCTTTTCTTTCTTCTTGGAGGAGGAAGATGAGCCACCATCACCAATCTTCATGTACATCTCATGGGCATTGATCTTGCCCAAAATTTGTGTTGGTGTAGCGGCGGAGAGATCTCCTTGGTGAAGCACCATGACGATGTGGCCATACTTCTCAATCGGCAAGACACAAAGAATCTTACGTACCACATCGGCCGGTTCCATTTGGTTGAGACCGAGCCCATTCAATTCCTCTACAATAATGTTGAGACGTGAGTACATTTCATTTGCATTTTCATTTGCATGCATAGAGAAAGAATTGAGCTTAGCCATAACCAAGTGATAGCGTTCTTCACGCTCACTCTTTGTGCCTTCGTGAAGTGCACAAATAGTGGTCCACAACTCAAATGCGTCTTTGGCATTACGCACTCGGTTGAAGACATCCTTGCTAATGCCACGAAAGAGTATGTTCTTTGCCTTGGCATTGTGCTTCTCAAAGTTAAGGTCCTCCGCGAAGAGAGTACCTCCCTTTGTGGCGGCTTTGAGCACGCCCACGTCAACGGCCTCTAGATAGGCCTCCATACGAACTTTCCAATAAGGAAAGTCGTCTCCATCGAACATGGGAGGTGGTCCATCCCCATGGGACATCTTGCTCTAGGCGGTGAAGCCTAATTTAGAGCAACCTTGCTCTGATACCAATTGAAAGGATCAAGATGCCCAAGAGGGGGCGGGGTGAATTGGGCTCTTTTTAATTTCTAAACAAGAATTAAACCTATAAAGAGCCAATTAACCCGTAGTGCCTACCGCTTGTGTGTCCTAGCTAGAAAGCGATAACAAGGCAATGGAAAGCGAAAACTTCCTACACAATTCTAGTATGAATTGAAAGACAAGTGCGGAAAGTAATGCGGTAATAAAGAGCTAGGGAAAGAGATGCTTGACACGGCAATGTTTTGCCGAGGTATCGAGGAGTCGACACTCCCCCTAGTCCTCGTTGGAGCACCTCGCAAGGTATAGCTCCCCCTCAATCCCGCGCAAGGGATGAGTGCTCTCTACGGGCTGATTCTTCGCCACTCCGGCTCGGTGAATCGCCCACAACCGATCACAACGTCGATGGAGAAGGGCTGCCGACAATCTTCCGGCGATCACCTTCCTCTGAGCACCACCGGACCGTCTAGGTGATGTCGATCACCAAGAGTAACAAGCCTCGATCTTCGCTTGACTCACTCAAGCTTCACAACTAGAGGATGCACACTTGAACTCTTGGATGAACTAGAGAGAGGATGGATGGATTCGCGAATCACTCTCTCTCTCTCTCTAGGGCTCTTGCTCTCTTCCCAACCTTCTCAACAAACTCAGCAACCCAAATGAGCAAAGGTAAGGTGGGAGAGAAGTGGGAGGGGCTATAAATAGACCCTCTGAAAACTGCCTCGGGCTGGCAATTTAAGTTGGCGACGGACGCTCCGTCGCATGCCCAACGGCTAGTTTCTGTTCATAATTGAGGCGACGGACGCTCCGGCGCCTAGGCGACGGATGGTCCGACACCTCTGTCTAACGGCTAGTTTTGACACACTGTTCCCAGCGACGGACGCTACGTCACTGGGCGACGGACGCTCAGCCACAGCGTCCGATGCTGAATTCTGGCTAGGGTTGAAAAACACCCTCTCTGGAAGGTCGACGGGCGCTCTTCGCAGCGTCCGACGTCTGGCCGACGGACAGCGTCCGACGCACCCTGAAAAACTTAGCCAGAAAACAACCTCTCTAGAAGGCCGACAGACGCTGTGGACTCAACCACCCAACGTCCGGCGCCTTTGTCCGACGCGACGGACAGCGTCCGGCGCCCCTGCCAGGAGCGTCCGACGCCCAGAAAACGATTTTGACAACTCCGTTTTTCGTCGCGATGAAAATGGAAGTTGTTCTAGGCTATCTTACGGTCACCATAAGCTTGCTTAGAGCTAAGGAAGTCAAGTGTGCACCACACCTAAACATGAAGCTTTTCTAAGTCAAGCTACTAATCTCAACCCCTCTTAATAGTACGGTCAAAGGTAAAAAAGAGAAGCCCTATCTAATTCTAAGTGGCCTTCATCTCCTTATGACACCTAGCCTATCATTCTAGGGTCTTCATCATGTCTCCTTATCAACCGAAACGATATCCATCTTGGGGGCTAAGTGATGACCTTTAGAGCCCATTCTCCTTGATCACTATGGCTAAGCTACGCATAGCCTCTGCAAAACACACGTTAGCCATAATAATCTCTAATTGTCGTTAATTACCGAAACCAACTAGGGTCATGATTCTTCAGGTACATAGACCTATGTCATGGGAGGTGTCAATATGGTGAAATTTTGATCTACATAACTGTTTTTTTTTAATTTTGAGGGGGGCCTGTCACCCCTAGCCTCAACATAGCTTCGCCCCTGCTCCGTGCCATGGCGCGCACATCTGCTTGGATGGCGGGGAGCATGGTCCTCACGCTGTGAGCGGACAGGAGGTGCACCGTGATGACGCGGCGAATGTGGCGCCAGTACGCGCCGTAGCCGCATGTGTCGACCGTGGTGCCCCCATAGATCATGAGATCCAGCGTGGGGCACTCCTGGCGCTGTCCGCGGACGAGACGACCACGGTGTCGCGCGAGCCGAGCCGGAGGGAGAACACAGGCCATAGCGCGCGGCGAGGCGCATGAACGCGTGGTGGAACGGCTTCTCGAGTAGGTGTCAGTGGCCGAGGACCGAGACAGCGAGAGGCCCCGGTGGCGTCTGTCGTGTGCTCGTGTTCTTGCTATGGCCGCGGTTGAGGAGGCAGTGGATTGCAAAGATGAATAAGAACCAGAGGACTGACAACAGAGGCCGCCGAACATAGGCCATCGAGCTGGAGCTCGACGCGCCGCCGTGGTGGCGCGGCGGCTGCTGCGCGTGTCCGTGGCCGCCGACGTCTGCGCGGTGCTCGCGACTGGGCGGCTTCCCCGAGGTCTCGTAACAGCACATAGATGAAACGACATTAGATAATATGGTCCATACGAAAAATCCATGTATTTTTAGATAACAAAAGAGATTAAAAAAGAAACATAATGTCATTAGAGCTTATGGTAATTGTTTGGAGTCCTGTTTTAGAAAAGCAAACGTTAGGAATTCTATTACGGAGAAACCCAACGTTTGGAGTCCTATAATAGTCAATTTCTCCCGCAGGAGGGACGAGATCGACCGACGATGTCGTCCTAGACAGAATGGGGCGAGGCGGCTAGAGCAGGGGAGGTGCGAGCCCGAGACAAGGCAACCGGCACGGGGAAGAGCATAGACCTCGGCGACTAGGCTCGCAACCGCCGGGAGCGCGACTGCGCGAGGGCCCTCATCCGGCACGGTGAGGAGCACGGTCCGCGGCGCCTGGGCTCGCAGCTGCCGAGAGCGTAACTGCGCAAGGGCTCGCAGCCGGCACGGGGAGGAGCGCGGACCGCGACGCCTGGGCTCGCGACCGCCGAGAGCGCGAGGGCTTCTCGTCCGCAGGAAGACTCGCGAGGGCCACACGGACGGGAGCTCCTGTCGGCAGCCGCCGAGCAAAATCCTCCCACTCGCGTAGAAACCAGTGCTACAAAGTTTCGATCTATGCTCACGTGTCCCGGGGCCAAGGTAGCAAGCGAGCACAAGAAGCCCCATTGGACAAAATACTTTCTCGGTGCAAGAAAAAGAGAGATAATCTATAATTGAAGTTACGATTCTCCGTTTGTAATAAGGAAGTTCTCTGAGTCCTTGGCCTCCGCGAGTTTCAGTTACTCTCTATTCCTCGAGAAAACTCAGGTGACAGGAACGGGGTTGCCCGCCGCTCGCCCCTACATCTCTAGTCAACAGCTCGGGGGCAACTCCGGTTGGATCGGCGCGCTTGCTTGGTAAGTTCTAGCATGGAAAAAAAAGCGTGAGATTATAATTATATATATATATACCATGAAAAAAAAATATACCACCGGCCGATATACAAGAGTCCTACACAGACACAACCAAACACCTGGTAGTCTGGTACCCTATAAACATAAAATGATCCGATACTTTCTCTTCTTTTTTTTCACTATTTATTACTAGTGTATCACGTAGATAGATTAGTTTCTGAACCTAGGCCATCCTTTTCACGATACATGCTTTGAGATTCCCTTTTGCTGCTTCGTCTGGTGGTAGTTCCTGCGCAAGCAGTGCGGGGACTTCCTGCAATTCCAAATTGTATTGTATATACGCCAACACAATCTTCTCTCTCTTTTTGTTTTTATATTTACTTATTTATTATTAGTTTATTACTTATAATAATATGAATTGCTCATTGATTCTTCCTTGCCGGCAGCAAAGAAAGAAGAGCTTCTACGACCTACTATCGCTATCGAGACGATGCTGTTGACAACAAAGATGTACACAAAATTCTTTTCGACGTCCCGCTCGTTCGCCGAACTTGTTCGTCGTTCACTTCTCCCACCAAAAGCGTTGAACCCGGCACCGGCAACCAACCCTAAAACCCTATCTGGAGGGAGCCGCTCCTCCTTCCGCCCGCCCAGCAGACATTCTACTCTCGCGGTCCCACTTCATCGCCTCCACCGCGCGAGGCTGCTGTCGGCGGCTGCCGGTGCTGCTGCCGTTTCAGATGATGGTCTCCAACTCCAAGACGGAAATAAAGTTACAAAAGGTAGTACTTCTGTTATGAGCTGCATGGGTCTATTTGCTTACTTTTCATAGACGACAGGTACAACAGGTGGTGACGGGAAGATGGTTACTGCCACAAAGAAGGGTGCTGCTGTGCTTGATCAGCACATTCCTGACCACATAAAACAGGCCTACCATGTCTTGCAAGTGGTGTGTGGATTCATTTTTACCTCTTATTATTTCCATGTATTAGCACTCCAATTTCAACCATGCTCTATTTAGTTCCTACCTGTCATGCACATTAGTTACATTTAAATTTAGTGCAAAACATCACCCCCTGCCAGAAGAAATACCAAAATATGTATCAGTTTGAACTTATGCCAAAGCCAATATTCTTAAATGCCTGCTTCATTCCCTCATGCACATTCTGATTCTCTTCAAGTGGACACTGTGGACTAGTTATATATCTCACAGAGACTGAAAGGCTATTAGAATAGAACTTGTGATTGAATCGGTAATTCTAGTGTTGTGTTCCCTTTGTTTCAGATTTTTTTAATTTAATATTACAGCTTGCATGTTTTTCTACAGGGTGATCAGATCTATGATGCCACCTTGAACCAGACTAATGTTGGCAACAACAACAATAAGTTCTATATCATCCAGGTTTTAGGTTTGTCCTGCAAATCACTGTGGCTGCAAATGCCTTGATCTTCAATCCATTTGACAAATGATCAGGTATTAATCGGTGCCTCTTCATTGTAGAATCTGATGCTGGTGGACACTTCGTGGTTTACCATAGATGGGGGAGAGTAGGGGCAGCAGGACAAACTACGCTACTTGCCTTTCCAAGACGAGGCCGAGCAATCTATGAATTTGAGAAGAAGTTTCAGGAAAAAACTAGTAACCTTTGGTCTAACCGCAAAAACTTTAAACCTTATGCAAAGAAATACACTTGGCTTGAAACGGACTACGGTGAAACTGACATGGAAACCGTAAGCTACTATTTACAACTGGTTTTCAGTTTAGTGGCTGTCTTGGGCTTAATCATTTCTTCTTATTATTTGTCCTAGAACAAGACTGAAAAGAAAGGCTCCATTACTGATCGGATAAAGGAGACACAGCTAGAAACTCGAATTGCACAATTCATATCCCTGATTTGCGATATTAGCATGATGAAGCAGCAAATGGTGGAAATAGGTAAGTTGCTGTGTATTTGTTCTTTGCACAGGTTTTAAGATCAAAATTCATATTATAAGCTTTTATATCTGCAACTACTAGCTTTCTTCATATACTATGATGGCCACTGCGCCACAAAATCTTTAGTGATGTGTGGCCACCTTTTTTTTGTGTAGAAACAATAGGGGAGGGAGACCCCTAACTGTGCTAGCTATATATACTGTATTATATAGTACATAAAAGACTATGCAAAAACTAGCCCGAATAAAAGAGAAAGCTAGGTATTGTATAGATAGAAAGAACAATTAGGCGAGACTATCTAGCCAAGCCATGACTAAAATTTTACAAGTATCTCCCAATTTATGGGTCTGAAGGAGCACATCAAATTGACCCACCATCTCAAAGAAAAGAACGGACAGATGCCAAAGTGATCTGCCCCACCCAGATGTTTGCCCATTTTGTGACCAAGCTGAGGAAACAATCAACCACTCGCTGGTTGGCTGTGTTTTCCCTCGCCAAGTCTAGGCATTGATTTTTCAACTCTTGGGCTTAAAGCAGTTAGTACCTGACCCTTTAGTGGGCTGTTTCTTTGGATGGTCGAGAAAAGTAATCAAAGCAGTATCAAAAGAAGTGCATAGGGGCCTCAATTCCTTGATAATCTCATAATCTTGGTAGCAGGGGAGGTTTGGAAACACCGAAATGACAGTGTGTTTGAGAATTTGAGGTCGTGCTTTCATACGGTGCTTAGGGTTGTAAGCATAGAGGGTGGGCTCTGGTATTCTGTGGGGGCTTCAAAGCTCCGGGAGCTCATGCCCAGGTTATACTGACCATTGGTTTTTAGGCCTTTGGTCGCTGGTCCTTTGTTTCTAGTAGCCTGTGGCGAGTCGTATCTTTTTTTAGAGTGTTGGTGTGAGTGGTATTCTTGTACTCAAGTTTGGATCATTATGGACTCGTTCCTACCTTAATGAAATGACGTGTAGCTCTCCTAAAATGATGCAGTACAGTTTCTCCGGTGGGGATATGACTGCACTTAGTTGTTTCCTCTAATCTTATTGTTCTTTCTTTGGAGAATGTTTTTAGTATTTAATAAAATCCATTATTAGGACCCTGAGTAAGCTTGTCACTGCATTTTGACTTCCATATCCAGGTGATTGAAAGTTTTGAAATGGATATAGATAGTTCTTTTCCCTCAAACAAGCAAGAGAGCTAGGCATCATTTCTTTAAGAAAGAAAGGAAGTATGTGTTGGGGAAAAAGAAACCCCAACCTCACAACACACGCCAGCACGCGCATGCGCACACACCAATTACAGCAACACACTAGTTATAGCTGGAGAGATAAAGGCGACCAGAAAGAAACTACCGAGGGATAGGTTCAGCTGTTTGCAGCGCACTGAACATCAGTTCTTGGAGTCCTCGCTCCAGACGAGCATCATAGATACAGAGTACTCATTTGCAATTGTTTGTAGCTCTTGGAGTCCTCTTGCTCCAGCCGAGCACCATATATAAAAAACACTCATTTGCATTGGCTTGTAGGACCTACCCTGACCCTCGGTCTTGCGCCATTGAAGATGCAATCATTTTGGTAATTTCCAAACTTCCCAATCCACTAAGACAATGAGAAAATTAAGCCCTTTGTCATTGTTCTAACTTCTGAATGGTCATCCCGTTGTCGTTGTCACTGTTACACTTAAATTTAAAACTGAGAGTTAAAGAAAGCACGGACAATAGTTATCTGTCATCCGTTCAAATAATGGAGTTCAACAGGAAAAAAGAAATTATCATATAAGCTCTAAAAAACTCAACCTGTGGGTAAACCAACCCCCGACATTTTCCTAAGAAGAATACCTTCTCACCTGCGTCGAAAAAACCCTCGCATACAGCGGCACTGTCGTAACCCATGTGTGCTTTGATATGGGATAGACAAGTGGATTCTTTTAATCCAAACCTAAAATTCGCCCCCATGGGTAGTCGAACCTAGGACTTAAAGGAGTGCTACTAGAGCCACCTAACCAACTCAAGTAGAGGCCTGTTCACAATTATCATAAGCTCTATCTTGTCAAAGTTTGTATTCGATTATGTTGATGAAACTTGAAAAGCGTATTCATGTTGAATTAGCATTTTTATAATTCATCTTCCTTATTAATCAACTAGGTTATAATGCTGATAAACTTCCCCTTGGAAAGCTAAGCAAATCTACAATACTGAAGGTGAGTTGTGTTCATGATTCTAATCAGAACTTATACCACTTTCACTTAACTATACAAGCTAGGTGAAAAGTATGAATAAGGTTGTATTTTGACATGCAAATAACTTTACATATACCATACAACATCAAAAGTTCTACGAAATGAACTTTCAGCATTTCATGCATTAAAATTTTAGGCATTCTGATATTTTCCCTCTGTTTTATGATACGTTTTCTAACTTTCCACAGGGGTTATGATGTTCTGAAAAGGATATCCAATGTTATTTCAATGGCAGACAAGGGACAGCTTGAGCAATTGACTGGGTATATAACCTATAAGTTTCTTTTATTTGGTAGAAGTATAAAATATGACTAGAATCTATTGCCAGGTTGACATTCTATTCAACATATTTAGTTTTTTTCACCATACTTTTTATATAAAGCCTGAAATTTAACATTTTGTTCTTCAAATGTTGTGGAGACATTATGGGAATTATTATTTTTTCAAATATGGACCTTATTTAATAGAAGATTACACTTTCAAAATATCAATTAATGACAAAAAAACAAAGAGATTCTTTTGCACTTATGGCTTTTGGATTCTAATGATAATGATTGCCAATCTCAAGATATCAACTATTTTTTTATGGAAACATCAAAATTTCTTCACTAAAACTGATGACAGCTGTGCTATGCTTGAAACCTTCCACAACCAAATATACAATAGTTATATTCTGCTTCTTGCAGTAGAAATTTAGGTCCATCAAATGTTATAGCCATTGTGTATGTGTATTTATTGAAATTAATTTCCTTATGTTGTCTGGTTTCAGAGAATTCTACACTGTGATTCCACATGACATTGGTTTCAGAAAGATGAGTGAGTCTCAAACTTTTTAGCTTAGTGATGTTACATAATGATATATTATATCCAGCTCTGTTTTGGGTTTTGTATTACTTTAGTAGCATTTGACCTCTAACAAATACCATCCTACAGGTGAATTTATTATCGACACTCCTCAGAAACTAAAAGCTAAGCTGGAAATGGTAATAAACTCTGTCTTCTATTTATTTCTAGCATGGCACTAGTGGGTATGAAACTGAGATTATTTTGAAGCAAGACACTCTTTTGATTCATTAGCGTGTCACAATATCCTAAATTTATGTTGAGCCTTAATTTCTAGTGCCCTCTTGTGTAATGATGTAAGCTACCTGTCTTTCTTATTTGAGCTCAATCAGAATGGCTGAATGAATTGAAGTTTCATATTCACATTGCTCGAAGTATTTTGCACTGTATAGTGTCCCTTATGATCCATATTTGTGCAGAATCTGCTCACATTGTTATGTTACAATTTTCTAGGTTGAAGCACTAGGTGAGATTGAGATTGCATCCAAGCTTCTGGAGGATGATTCAAGTGATAAGGTATGTCACTTCCACATAATGGGTCAGATTGTTTTATATGCAATGTAGAGATGCCAATCTCCCGGTAACCTTTAACTAACAAACAGCAAGGGAGAGATAGGGAGGGAGGTGTTTTGGGTGTCTTGTAACATTTGCTTTGTTCTACTTCATGCAACTATTCTCTCTTCATAAAAAGTCAACAGAGGTGAAACTTATTTGAATTCAATCCAAAAGTTTCTTTATTCCGAGAGTTATGCCAAAATTTTGCAAAATGTACTCAGATTTTGAAGATGAAATTCTCATTTGTTGCTTTTAGTTGAAGGTATGTTGGAAAATAATCGTAACATGCCTTGAAATGTAGGATGATCCTCTATATGCTCGATACAAGCAACTTCGTTGTGACATCACGCCTCTTGAAGCTGATTCAGAAGAATACTCTATGGTAACTTTCTGCCAACTATCATTATAAATTGTGTGGACATTCAATGTCTGTAGTTCGGTGCATAATGAGAGTAATTGATAATTGTGTTTTGTAACCTTCTGCAAAAGGGAATAACTTTTATGTTTCTAGCTAATATAAATAAATGCCAATTTTTATGACCACCAAATATACATGGAATTGGTGGAATGTGTTTTATCCTTGTGATCCCCTATATTTAGTGAATTGATTATCTTAAAGGTTTCTGATTGTTTATTACAAAAATATCTGCTAACCAGATAAAAACATATTTGATGAACACCCATGGAAAAACACACTCGGGTTATACTGTGGACATAGTACAAATATTTAAGATGTCACGGCATGGTGAAACAGAGCGGTTTCAAAAGGTGAGGATATTTCTAATCTGCACAGCCTAAAAGAACAGACTGTAGTTTCACATGACAATTTTTTTAAAATGTTTGTGCAGTTTGCTAGTACAGGAAATAGGATGCTTTTGTGGCATGGTTCTCGGTTGAGCAACTGGGCTGGGATCCTTTCTCATGGTAATTTGGGTTATCTTCAACTATCCCCCAGATGGCTTTACTTGCATTTCTAATTCATGGGTTATTGTCTACTATTTAGTCGGCCTGCAGTTCTGAAAGTTAGCCATGTTTATCAGTGCATTTGCAGAAATATCAATGTTATCTCTATCTGCATGAGTTTTTGTTTCATTTTCATGTAAATTTGCCTGCTGCTTTACTTCACTCACATACAATTTTTTTGTTAGTGTGGTAAGTTGAGAAAGTTGTAGATTCCTAAAATAAAGCCAAATTCAGATATGTACGCTCTTTAAAAGTTGGACACTGATTGGTGAATGCTGATTCTGGTGACACTACTACCCCCCAGGTCTGCGAATTGCTCCCCCTGAAGCACCTGTTACTGGTTACATGTTCGGCAAGGGTGTTTACTTTGCTGATATGTTTTCAAAGAGTGCAAACTATTGCTGCGCTTCAAAAGCATCTAGATCTGGGGTTCTGCTTCTATGTGAGGTCTGTTTTTTTTGTCATAATTACCTCTGAGCTATACTCATTCATGTTTATCAACCTCAGATTGTGATCTGTTTGTCTCTTCGTTACACTACTTTGTCACATAGAGTTGTGCCCAATTATTTTGTTTGCAAAGGCATTTGCTGAGTTCAACTGTGTTGACAATGCCAATTTAACTTTACTCTCCCAGGTTGCATTGGGCGATATGAATGAGCTACTAAATGGAGATTACAATGCTAATAAACTACCCAAGGGAAAGCTAAGGTAAATTACTGATACAATATCTTTTAATTCTGCACTATTTTTTACTTAATGATCTAGTATTTTTGTTTCTTGATGCAAATTCCTGATGTAAATTCAATACATACAAATAATTCAAGACTGGGACAGACTTTTGATGCTCCATTAAGTTCACAGACCCAGTGTCAATTGAGACCACACTAGCTGCTCTCTCATCTGCTACCTTGTAACATTGCACAATAAAATACTCATCAGTCGCACACTCCGTAGATGAAATTATTGCATTTACTACTCCCTCCATTTCAAAATATAGGGAGTACTAGTTAGAATTAAAAAAAAAAGTCAAATATTGTAAGTTTTTTTACTATCAATCAATAGTCAAAATATATGTATCATTAATGCACAAAAGATGCATCATTAATTATATTTGTATTTTGCATGCATAAGTAAGACGTCTGTTTCATAATATATATAAGAGAAATTAATAGTCCTTCCATCCTAAAGAATGAAATTGTAGGTTTGGGATAAGTCAAACTTTTTAAAGTTTAATAAGTTTATAAAAATACTATCAATATTTCCATTTCTAAATACATTTATTATGAAAATATATTTTTCAATTAATTTAATGATACTTATTCGTCATCATAAATATTATTACTTCATTGTATAAAATTTGGTCAACCTTAGAACTTGTTTAATTTATTGGGAAAGTGAGATTTTTTTTAGACGAAGGGAGTAGTTAAAGTATACACTTTCTCAAATCCTAGTAGACCCAATAAAATCAAAAGAAATAGAGGGAGTGAACAAACATCAGGTTGCGACTATCTTTAAGAAAACAAGATCCAACATGAGGAACTAGGTGGTTTTCTTCCATTAACCATTAGGAAGAGAAAATAAAGAAAATATGCACTCCAATTTGAGCCAAGACAGGACACTTAATCTGAGTGGTTCGGTGCACGACCACGCCTCTCATCTAACTAGTTGAGCTAGGCTTTCTTTCTTAGTTGCGATTGTCTTTGGTGCAGCACAAAAGGAGTTGGTCAAATGACGCCTGACCTAACAAAGTCTAGGACCACCGGTGATGGTGTGCTTGTTCCCCTTGGGAAACCTACTAAGCAAGAATCAGACAAAATGGTTCGTGCGCTTCTACGCAGCATCTTCACAAATTGCATTGTTTTTCAAATGCAAGTCCCATGTGGGGCTGAAACACTTTATTTTCTACATGTGAAAAAAAAACTGTTGTCTGGTTGCAGGCTAGCTTGCGGTACAACGAATACGTAGTGTATAATGTAGATCAGATAAAAATGCGGTATGCCCTCCATGTCACCTTCAAGTTCAAGAGACGGTAGATGCTGTTGCAACAAGCTGAAGACGTTGCTAAGAACCATTGTGGAACACATGCACATTCACCAAGGTGTCATCCTCTTTTTGTAAGCATATTTGGTAGCCTTGGACATTTTGATATGTGATTCAAATCTTATAGCTTCTCGATGGCTGTTGCTCACTGCACAACCCCCTTTCGTTTATTGGCATATTTTTTTTTTTTTGAAACAAGCCTCCACAGATTTATTCAATAACAATAGGTTCAGCAGAGTCGCGAACCACTAAATCGATTACAAAGCTGGGGAGGGGATCCACCCAGACATGGGGTTGATCCAGGTCCCGACCAAAACATAACCGAGCTAACTCATGAGCACAAATATTAGACGATCTAGGGACATGACAACCTTGAACTGAGTGGAAACAATGCCTAATCAAATCTCTCGCTTCCCTGTACAGGACATAGGCAGGGCTTAAATCTAGCTCGGATGACTGAAGGGCTTTCACTGTGTTACTTGAGTCGGTGTCCAAAATCAATCTAGAAATACCTTGATTAGATGCCGCTTCAAGAGCAGCAACACACGCTTGTGCTTCTGTACAATCAACATCATGGACCGCTGAAAGGGATCCTGAACCCGCCATAAGAGCTTTTCCTTGATGGACTCTAAAAATGAATCCCCATCCTCCTCTCTTTGTATCCGGAAAGAAGGAGCCATCACAATTGACCTTTATAGTTTCAACCGGTGGTCGAGCCCAACCTTGTGATTGTGGTGTGTTGTTCCTATCATTTTTCTTTGTCGGATTCGCCTGCATCGCTTGCATCGCCAATGTGGTAGCCCGCTGGATGACTTGGCTTGGTTGTCGCACTCCTTCACCTGCATTTGCTTTGTTTCTAGCCTCCCAACATGCATACATCAGTGTTACAACCCTGAGACAAGTTTCATCACCCAAGGATAAAACGGTTGTCACAGTATCATAGGCTGAATTCTTCTGGAGCAGCAGGGAATGGACATCCTCAAGAAGAGCTTCGCGCCAACACTGAGCAACAAATTTGCATTTCAGAAAGCAATGACCACCATCTTCATTCATTCTCCAGCAAACTGGGCACCTCGTGTCTATATCCATCCCTCTCATCCTGATATTCATTTGCAGGGGAAGACTATTGTGTGCCAACCTCCAAAGAAAATGTCTTACTTCTGGGACACAATTTAGTTTACAAACCTGTTTCCATTCCATCTTTTTCCTTGGGGAGCACTAGAGGGCTCTCCTTTTTGTTTTTTAGCAGCCCGGCTAGCTTGATCATGTAGAGTATGATATGCCGATTTAACTGAGAATATGCCCTTCTTCTCAAAGTGCCACGCAATTATATCCTCTCTTCAGATGTGGACTGGGATCGCTAAAATGTCTTGCACATCTTGCTCCCAAAATATGTCCATGATAAGTCCACGGTCCTAATCACCAGATACCGGGTCAATCAGATCGGAAAGCCGCGTGACTAGGGACTGACCCCATGGAGTAATAGGTTTTCTTGTGACACCTCTAGGAATCCAAGGATCAAGCCAGATATTAATTCGGCTACCATTCCCCACTCTCCATATTATGCCCGCCTTTAGCACTTTAATACCCTGAACAATACTACGCCATGAATAAGATATTCCAGGCCTTCTTCCACATCTAAGAGGTTTCCGTGTCTAACATACTTAGCTCGAAGCACCTGAGTACAGAGAGAATCTGGCGCCACAACCAACCTCCATGCTTGCCGAGCCAACATGGCTAAATTAAACAAGTGTAAATCACGGAATCCCAGTCCTCCTTTATCCTTCATTTGGCACATTTTGTCCCAAGACAACCAATGCATTTTATTTTCGTTATCTTGCTGAGACCACCAATAACGACAAATCATGGCACTAATCTCATCGCATAGTGTTTTGGTAAGGTCGAAACAAGACATAGCATATGATGGGATAGCTTGGGCCACTGCCTTTATTAATATTTCTTTTCCTGCTTTAGAGAGGAGCTTGTCCTTCCACCCTTGTATTCGTTTCCACACCCGATCTTTTAAATATGCAAAAGTTTTTTATTTGGACCGACCCATATAAATAGGGAGCCCCATGTATTTCTCTGTTCTAGCCTCTGTAGTAATGTTCAGAGTGGCCAGCACATCACACCTATCCCTCTCAGGCGTGTTCCTACTAAACATCACTGAGGATTTATCTTTGTTGATTGTTTGCCCAAATCTCATACAAGTCAAGAATATTTTGCAGATGATGTGGACTTCGTTCATTGGATTTCAGAAGTAGTAGTGAATCATCAGCAAACAATAAGTGATTAACACTCAGTGCATCAACGCAGATCTGAACCCCCCTCCAACTCTCCTCTCCTTTCTGCCGCATTTAGCAAGGAAGAAAAACCTTTCGCACAAATTAAGAACAAATATGGGGAGATTGGATCCCCTTGTCTTAATCCACGTTCAGGTATAATCTCCCCAGTTAGACCACCATTTATTTTGACTATGTAAGAGACAGATGTAACACATCGCATGACAATGTTGACCCACGTCTCTACAAAGCCCATTTTTAACATCATATTTCTCAAGAAAATCCGTTCAACTCGATCATACGCCTTACTCATGTCTAATTTGATAGCTGCAAATCTGTCTTTGCCTGATCTCTTATTTTGCATAAAGTGAGTCATCTCATAAGCCAATAAAATATTATCGGTAATGAGTCTCCCTGGAACAAAGGCACTTTGATTTGGTGATATAATATCATCAAGGGTAGCTTTTAATCTATTAGACAACACCTTTGATATGATTTTATACACTACTGTACAGAGACTAATTGGGCGGAGATCTTTTAGCTTTTCTGGGCACTGTACCTTGGGAATAAGGGAAACAAGAACCACTATAGTTTCATTCCATCCCCGTGGCATTTCAGCACCCTCCAAAAAAGCTTTAACCTCCCTAACAATATCATCTCCTACAATGTGCCAATATTGTTTATAAAAAAGAGCAGACATCCCATCCGAACCTAGAGCTTTTAGGTCGCCGATTCCATCCAGCGCCTGCTTGATCTCCTCGCTGCTCAATGTGCCAATATTCTGCCTTAGTGAACACCGGGGGACGCGTGTCTGTAAAATCGACATAAGTCGTTTCCTGATTGTTATTATTGCGACCCCGGTTCCCATGACCACCTTGGTTGTGATGTTGAGCGAGTTCATGCAAAAGACAGGCATTATCCGCTGAAACATTGATTAATGCAGCCAACGTTTGTGCCAAAGTGAGAGGCACTGGTGGTGGATCAGGAAGTTCCCCATCATGAGCCCCAGCATTGTTAGGATCAGCCATCTGTTTGCACAAACATACTTTTATTGAAACACAAGCATAAAAGTACCAAGGTGCTCACACTTATATTACATGATCATCATAACAAGTGCTGGAAACTAAGGAGTTCTGAAAGCGATAAAGGTAGATTATATTACAAGACCCACTACTCGCATCCGAACTAGACCACTAGAGAAACCATGATCTACTCGTCGTCACTAAGGACCACAACCTCCACCTCTGGCTCTGGCTCAACTCCACCCTGAGCCTCAGGAGCAGGTGCAAAGAACTGGTATGCAAAGGCCAGGTCTGCCTGCACAAGATCTCCAAGGTCCTCTGCCATGGTCTGCTGCTGATACTCGGGGTTCAACAGGTTGGTGAGGTGATGCACTTCCTCATGAAGCACATTGTTGTACACCTCAAGGTTGCCTGCATAGTGCCCCAAGTTGAGGTACATCTCAGACAACAGGTACTCTCGGTCCCAGGCTTCATTCCTCTCTCCCATCACCTCGTACATGAAGCCCTCAGCGAGAGTCACCTCCGTTGCCTTGTTGGCCAGCTGTGTCTCCTTCTCTGCCAGCTGTGCATCCTTCTCTGCTAGTTGATCCTGACACTGCTGCAACTCAACCTCCATCTCCTCCACCTTGTCCTACAGGTCGTGGGTACTGCTAGAAAACTCGTCCCTGTTGGCCATCATCCAGCCCAGATCGACCCTCAAGAGCTCGATCTTCAACTTGTGACGAGCACAACATCTAGCACCCTGCTGGCTGCTCTCACCACCGTCTCCACGTGACGCTAGCCTGTAGCGAGGGACTCCCTGCGGTCCGGAAGACTTGCGAGCCGTGCGCTTAGTCCTGGCCATCATATAGACAAGATTTTAAAGGAGGCAAGTAAGTAACATGATAGATTTTAATTGATTAAGAACAAAATTTTAAAACCCATCCCAAGTTGTATTATATGATGCATGATACGTCCTATGAATATGATAATATTTACATAACATATTTATAGGGCATATATATAACCATATTCATACCATCAGCTTGATATTCCTAAGAACTACTCTCCTATTATCTAAACAAGAGAAGAGGTAAGTTAAAGAAATTTTTGGACTCAAACCAAATTTTAATTTAATATCCAAATCATTTTTGAAAGATTTACAACCGCAAGATCTGTAATAAGGAGAGCTCTGATACCAATTGTGACAGAACCTTTTAAAAAATGGTCCACTTGCCAGGATTAATAGTCCATCCGACTTAATCCCAAACAAATGATCCAATCCTTAATTAGTCCGTCAGGTGTCACCACTTTACAGCGGATCATTCACCTCTTTCCGAACATGATCTCCTCATTACAAACATTGCAGAAGTAATACGATAATTTATATTTCATCAAAGTAGCGGAAATTTAGAGTCATATTACAAACCATAAGTTTTGAAATATAACTTAAGTGTCATACGATAATAATACATCAAGCTGCTGATAGAGTATAAACAAACAACCGAGGTACTCTTGCCCAAGAGTCAAGCAAAGTCAGACTACTTCTCATCATCATCCACTGAAACAACGGTCATGTCGCACGAAGCTACACAGACCGGATTGGGACCCTCATCTGCAACAGGGGTTAACAAACCCTGAGTACGGGTACTCAACAAGACTTATCCGACAAAAGAAAATATTTGATGGACAAAAGGTATGCAAGTCATAGGATTCAAGGTGTGGTTTGCAAGAATCAAGTATTTTTCATAAATGAGCATTTATAAAAAGAATTGAAATCATTTCATTCATTTAAAAGATTACTCATGTACCAATCTAAATTTATGATTGATAACAGGGTAATAAACCATCCATGGAAGGAACCAACAAGTATCCAATTTAAGTTTCATTAACTACAATGAAGAAGACAGGGTTATGTTTCCATATCCGAGGAACACGACGATTCGAACCGGTTTATCCCAGCTAGGGCTTCCCTAACACACGACATATACAACCTCTTAAAGCACGCATATGGCTACCTTTCCCTGAATCCTCTCGCCAAAACCGGGGTTCCGCCACCCGAGAGCACAGTACATCTCCATCCAGTTCGCTAACTTGGAGGGTACACACTACTCTCGCCATCTCTCCACTCCCAGTGCGGTTTGACCATTCTTAAGACGAGAATAGCCAGAGTCCGACTTCCAAAAGTATGTGATAAGTACTCCAAAGTCACAACCCTAGTCATGCATCAACGGACGGTCCCTAATGACATAGGCAGAAAGAACCCGCTCACCAGATATCCATATCTGATGGCTCTCCAACACCGTGTCCGTCCGGTTACGAATTATTACTTCCAACAACATTCCTTTCTCAAAAGAGTATAACCATTTGCCGAAGCAATACGCTATGTGTAAGTGACCGGAAATCACTTACTCGAAAAAGTTCTAAGCATACTAAGCATTTTTAGCCAAAAGTTTGCATCTTTAAACAAGTGACAAGGTAAAGGTACAATAGTACAAGGATAAGGCTATGCATCAAGTAGGAATTTAACAAATTCTCATAATGCAATAATATAACCATAAGTGTATTTAAATAAAAGATTTTAAATAC
Organism: Microstegium vimineum; assembly: GCA_022036555.1. Lineage (NCBI taxonomy): Eukaryota > Viridiplantae > Streptophyta > Magnoliopsida > Poales > Poaceae > Microstegium > Microstegium vimineum. Next base: position 11,828,603 of record CM039138.1, on the reverse strand, counting down.
AAGGTAGGGTTTAAATGCATCAGGGCTTGCCTTGGTTGGAGAGATAAATAAATTCGGGCTCAGATTCAACAAGAGAGAAACCCCCTTCAAGAGAGGGATTAACCAACCCAACCAACGAACAATCTACACGATAAATGACATGCTTAGATGATGCTTGAAATAATAGACATGATGCTTTACAACACACACATCACTTAAAGATTGATTAAAACAGATTACCACCTTGAGTACAACTTTCCTTCATGAAGGAAAAGTTAAACTAAGCATAAAGCAAGTTAATTATAATATGCTTAACTAATTACTAAGTTTAATAATTATGTCCAAAAGCACTGGACAAACAACACATGAAAATACATGTCCAAACTATGTTTGTCACTGGACCAACGACCATTTGCATCAATCAATACAAAATCACCCAAAACCTAAAGTCATTAGGGTTTCTAATCATTTTATAAATAACTATTCAAAAAGCTATGTTCAACGGTTCATCCAAAAATTCCCAAACTTTTTGTATAGCAAGGTATAAGTATATAAAGGTTACACAAAAATTCCCAGAATTTTTGGGGCATTACACAGAGAATGAAAAATCATGAAAAAACTATTTTTCAATTACTTTGAGCATTTTTACAGGATTGAAAATGTACTGAACATGGTCATGTTATATTTTTATTAAATACTACACATCACAGAGAGCATACACAAATGTTTACAGAATTTATTTATGCACAGAAATAAACATATGAAAATAAAAAAAGCATTACTGTGCAAAACTGGAAATTAGGAAAACCCTTCACTGCTCTCACTGACACCTGGGTCCCGCATGTCAGTGTCCCAAAAACAGAGCAGTGGCGCCGATGACCAAAAAACACGGCGGCACGTCATCGGCGGCTACTTAGAGGCTCAAACAACTCATGCGCTGGACTCTACGCGTCACCCCAAACCCATCAAGGTACGATAGAGCCCTTTCTATCCCTTAGAACGCTCTCGCCGGCGACATCCGTGGCGGCCCGAGCTCGGTTGCTCGAACGCCGGCGAGCACAAGCCGTAAACGGCTCAACCAACAACCCCAACAAGCTTAGCGCCCCCCATACAACGTGGACCGCAACAAGAACGAAGCAAAAACCCTAGTGAACTACCTCGCCGACGACCATGGCGGACGGTGGAGATCTGCGAGACGTGTGTTGGCCAAAACACGCGTGCGCTCGCAAAACCAACACCGCGAATAGACTCAGGACGGCTAGGCGAAGCTAGCGCAAGACTCCGACTCGAAAACGATCAACCAACGCGAACGACCGACGAGCGCACCGTCGCGATGGCGCTCGTGGACAGAGCACTACGGCTCGATTCAAGAAAAACCAACCGCGCGGATAGTTTGAGGTGCTTACCCCAGTTGCAGAACGCTTGCTAGTGTGGCCGGAGATGAAACAGAACGACCGGTCGACGAAGACTGTGCTGACGGAAATGGCGAACAGAGCGGCAACGACGATGTTCCCGGAGCTATAGGCCACCAAAGAAGAAACGACGAAGCCGAGGAGGATCAACGACGAACAAAGAAGATGAAACGAGAAAGAAAGAAGCAATGCGGCTCCTGGTTAGCCCGGATGATGGTGGACCAGAGAGGCGGCGCTACCACCGGAGTCGAGGAAGAAGACCTTGCACCGGGCTTTTCACGCGTCCTCAGCTTCAACCGACTAGTGAGGGAGGTGAACTAGGCCAAGGCGACAACTATTGAGGTGGATTGGGAGCTTGGCAGTGGCTCGAATGCTCGCGCGAGCTCGGCGACGCAAAGTGCACTCTCGGCGGCGCGAACAGAGCAGAGCGGGTGGCGTCAAGGCGTGGAAAGAGAGGGCAGGGGTGGACGACGTCCGGTTTTGAGGATGACAACGGGGCCGTGGCGTTGCCACGCACCTGGTGCGACGCTCGCTGAGGCCAGGAGGCGCGCGGTGAGCTCGGCAGGTGGCCGGCCAGGTGTCGACGCCATGGTTCAACTTGAGATGCAGGTGTTCGGTGAAAGACTGAACTAACCCTGAGACCATTTTGCAAAATGCACAAGCTTCCAAGGGTTTTCATAAAAAACTTAGAACACCAAAGTTTCTACACATTTCATGATCTACACTTTTGACAATATGCACATTTTCAAATTCGGCCTAGAAATGAAAATGCATTTTTGGAAATTTGAAACCCTTTTTAAAAAGGATTCCCCCCTTTCTAATTACTTTAAAAAATTGAACAACACATGAAAAACTGTAAACAGAACAATTTCAATTCAAACAGAGGTCTATCACATTGCTTAAAAAACCATATGGAAATTCTTTATAGATTTCGAAAATCATGTTTAGGGTTGAATCCACCCCCTTTGGTAATTAGGGTTTGGATTAGAATTTGAAAGTTTGAATTTGAAAAGATGACCAACATTCATACATATGATCAAACACAACCAATTAAACTCATTTTAGTTCAATGCATAACAAGGTTCTCAATCAAGTGAATGATGCTTAATGCATATGATGGCATGATCAAGTTTTAATTAAGTGCTTAAACACCAGGGGTGTTACAGTACCACAAACAATCCATGCAACAAGCGGTAACCAAGGGTAAGATGATGTATAAGCACCCTATGACAGGCAATGATCGTAGACGGGAAAGGCCACAAGGATCACAGACTATTAATGTAAAGGCTAGTAATAAGCAAAAGCACACAACAATAATATAACTAGTATAATAACGCTCAAAGTAAATACTAAGTAAAGTAGAGGAAAAGTAATATATTAAATAAAGTAAAGTCTTACAAAGAAGGAAAGATACAAGAGTTATACCAGACTTCCCAGAAGTCGACTCCAGAAATCCCGAGCACCGCTCGACTCAACTCTAACTCTCACACTAGACTAACTACTAGATAACTCTAAGTAATTGAGCTTATAGGCTTGTCCACCATGAATGAAGAGGGGGGCGTGCGCCTCTATTTATAGTAGGGGTTGAGTAGGGGCTACTCCACTACCACGTCATCAATTCAGGAGGCTTCAATTCTCCACCCTTGGATCCACCGCCTCTAAACCGACTTGGAGTGGAGGGTCTTGATCTTCAACATGTGTTAAATGCGTGGAGGAGTCACCAGGCGCAACAGGGGGCATAGGGGGTATCGGCTGACCCCTATGGTAGGTGGGCCCTGCCTAGAGCTTCTAGATGTTGTCCCCACTGGTCAGGGACCAAGTGGGGGGGGGGGTAGTAGCCCCCATTGGGGTATCGGCCGAACCCCCTGGGGTCTCAGGCCCACCACCTTCTTCTAGAAGGTGGTCCCACTTGTCATGTGACTTGGTTGATTCTTCGAACACTAGTACAAAAATTGATTTTGTGAGACACCACCAAAACTTAACCGAGGCGGGCATAAAACTCAACCACCTCCAAAAATCAGGGCTATTAACGGAGGTGGGCATATTTTATTTACCGAGGCGGTCACATTTGCCCGCCTCCGAAAATTGATTTACGGAGACGGGCGTAAAAATAACCGCCTCCAAAAATCAATTAACCGAGGCGGACATTATAACAGGCCCGCCTCCAAAAATGCCCCTATTTACGGAGGCAGACCTCTTATAAGACCCATCTTGGTTAAAAGTGTCTGAGGCCTAAACGAGTCCACTAGGCCCATTAACTTGGGCACATATATAAGAGAGACTTAGGGTTTCAACCCTCCCCCACCCCCACCCCTCCCCTCCCCTGGCCGAGTCCGCTCCCTGCCTGCCCAGCGGCGTGGCGGCGCCTCCTCCCCTCCCTCCCCTCCTCGGCGTCTTGGCCCGACGGCGCAGCCGCCCCACCCCCTCGGTGGCTCCATGGCGCAGGTGCGCGCGGCCCGACGACACGGCCGCCCCGGCCCGACGGCTCGGCCGGCCCCGCCCCCTCGACGGCTCCATGGCGCGCGGCCCGGTGGTGCGGCCCCTCGCCCCGTTAGCGGCTTCATGGCGCGAGCGCCCACTCGGCCTGGTGGTGCGGCCGGCCCTGTCCCCTTGGCACACGGCGGGGCGGGCGCGGCCGGCGCGGGCACCGCCCTTCCCCCTCGGCGCCCTCCTCTCCTCCCTTCCCCTCTCCCCTCAGTGGCACGGGCAGCGCTCGGCGGCACGGCCGCCATGCCCCGCCCCTCGGAGCTCGGCGACTCGGTGGCAGCGGATCCGGATCCCAGCTACTGGATCCGACGGAGGCGCTCGCCAGGCCCGTGGTTGGGCTTGGTGGGCTTATCCATGGTTTTTTTTTTTTTGTTTTTTATTTTCACTAACGGAGGCGGGCGTGGTGACCGCCTCGGTTAATCAGTGATTAACCGAGGCCTTCCATTGGAGGCGGACGTGCTTGCCCGCTTCCATTAACCAAAAATGCCCGCCTCCAAAAAGTGTTTATGTACTAGGATGAGATGTTTGTCACGTTGATTTCCTTGATGTGGGCCCATAGATCCATGTGAAGTGAATATGAACCATTGGGAGAAAGCACAAGTGGATCCAAGGGTGGAGGATCACTTGGGAGTGCTTTTCCTGGATCATGGCCAGTGTGGGGGGCTGGTGGGCCCATGGTGGTGTCGGCCGACCCACTATGTGGGTCCCACTGGCCCACCTTACTCCATTTCTTCTAATTCTGCATCAAATACTTTATGGACATGTGGAACTTGTTATTTTATATAATATGCTCATGATATGTTGTTCTATCCTTGATCCCGAGGTTGTTGATGGTATTTTGATGGTGACAAGGTGGGTCATTCTTACCGTCAACAAGATCCCCCAAGCTTAACCTTTGCTCATCCTGAGCAAACAATCAAACTTAGCCTCGGTGGATCAGGAGTTGTTACTATGCTTTATATTTCAAGAGTACTAAATCTACAACAATACACTTCTCTTTTGAATGAAAAAATTAGCAATAAAAACTCACCCATTGAAGAATCATTGCCCTAGTTGGTTTCGGTGATTAACGACAATTAGAGATTATTATGGCTAACGTGTGTTTTGTAGAGGCTATGCGTAGCTTAGCCATAGTGATCAACAAGAATGGACATTTATGGTCATCACTTAGCCCCCAAGATGGATATCGTTTCGGATTTCAAGGAGACATGATGAAGACCCTAGAATGATAGGCTAAGTGCCATAAGGTGATGAAGGGCACATAGAAATAGATAGGGCTTCTCTTTTTATCTTTGACCGTACTATTAAGAGGGGTTGAGACTAGTAGCTTGACTTAGGAAAGCTTCATGACTTAGGTGTGGTGCACACTTGACTTCCTTAGCTCTAAGCAAGCCTATGGTGACCGTAAGATAGCCTAGAACAACTTCCATATTCATCGCGACGAAAAACGAAGTTGATAGAACTGTTTTCTGGGCGTCGGACGCTCCTGACGGAGGCGTCGGACGCTGTCCGTCGTGTCGGACAAAGGCGCCGAACGCTGGGTGGTTGAGTCCAGAGCGTCCGTCGACCTTCCAGAGAGGGTGTTTTTCAGTCCGAGCCAGAGTGCAGTGTCGGACGCTGGGATGAGCGTCCGTCGCCCCTATAACAGAGCGTTCGTCGCTGGGAAAAGCGTGTCAGAACTAGCCGTTGGGCAGGGCGTCGGAGCGTCCGTCGCCCAAACTATGAACAAAACTAGCCGTTGGGGCATGCGACGGACCGTCCATCGCCTAGTCGACAGAGCGTCCGTCGCCAACTTAAGTTGCCAGCCCGAGGCAGTTTTCTGAGGGGTTATTTATAGCCCCTCCCACTTCTCTCCCACCTTGCCTTTGCTCATTTGAGTTGCTGAGTTTGTTGAGAAGGTTGGGAAGAGAGCAAGATCCCTAGAGAGAGAGAGAGTGATTCACGAATCCATCCATCCTCTCCTCTAGTTCATCCAAGAGTTCAAGTGTGCATCCTCTAGTTGTGAAGCTTGAGTGAGTCAATCGAAGATCGAGTCTTGTTACTCTTGGTGATCGACATCACCTAGACGGTCCGGTGGTGCTCGGAGGAAGGTGATCGCCGGAGGATTGTCGGCGGCCCTTCTCCATCGATGTTGTGATTGGTTGTGGGCGATTCACCGAGCCGGAGTGGCGAAGAATCAGCCCGTAGAGAGCACTCATCCCTTGCGCGGGATTGAGGGGGAGCTATACCTTGCGAGGTGCTCCAACGAGGACTAGGGGGGAGTGTCGACTCCTTGATACTTCGGCAAAACATCGTTGTGTCAAGCATCTCTTTCCCTAGCTCTTTCTTACCGCATTACTTTCCGCACTTGTCTTTCAATTCATACTAGAATTGTGTAGGAAGTTTTCGCTTTCTATTGACTTGTTACCGCTTTCTAGCTAGGACACACAAGCGGTAGGCACTAGGGGGTTAATTGGCTCTTTATAGATTTAATTCTTGTTTAGAAATTAAAAAGAGCCCAATTCACCCCCCTCTTGGGCATCTTGATCCTTTCAATTGGTATCAGAGCAAGGTTTGCTCTAAATTAGGCTTCACCGCCTAGAGCAAGATGTCCCATGGGGATGGACCACCTCCCATGTTCGATGGAGACGACTTTCCTTATTGGAAAGTTCGTATGGAGGCCTATCTAGAGGCCGTTGACGTGGGCGTGCTCAAAGCCGCCACAAAGGGAGGCACTCTCTTCGCGGAGGACCTCAACTTTGATAAGCACAATGCCAAGGCGAAGAACATTCTCTTTCGTGGCATTAGCAAGGATGTCTTCAACCGAGTGCGTAATGCCAAAGACGCATTTGAGTTGTGGACCACTATTTGTGCTCTTCACGAAGGCACAAAGAGTGAGCATGAAGAACGATATCACTTGGTCATGGCTAAGCTCAATTATTTTTCCATGCATGCAAATGAAAATGCAAATGAAATGTACTCACGACTTAACATTATTGTAGAGGAATTGAATGGGCTCGGTCTCAACCAAATGGCACCGGCCGATGTGGTGCGCAAGATCCTTTGTGTCTTGCCCATTGAGAAGTATGGCCACATCATCACAGTTCTTCACCAAGGAGATCTCTCCGCCGCTACACCAACACAAATCTTGGGCAAGATCAATGCCCATGAGATGTACATGAAGATTGGTGATGGTGGCTCTTCTTCCTCCTCCAAGAAGAAAGAAAAAGAGAAGGAGGAGAAGAAGGACTTGGCACTCAAGGCATCCTCCTCGGAGAAGTACAAGATGCAAGTCATGTATGAGAGTGCAAGCGATGATGAGGATGATGATGACCTCGCTCTCATGGTGAAGAAAACAACCAAGATGTTGAAGAAGCTAAACAAGAATGGAGTCAAGTTTGACTCAAAGAAGAAGAAATTCTTCACAAGCTCTTCAAGAAAGCCTCTCTCCAAGATGGATTGCTACAATTGTGGCAAACTTGGGCACTTGGCTCATGCTTGCCCCGAAGAGAAGAAAGACAAGTACAAGAACAAGAAAGCAAACAACAAGTTCAAGTACAACAAGGGCAATAAAGATGAGTCAAGTGATGAGGAGAAGAAGAATGACAAGCCATTCAAGAAGAAGAAGAACTTCAACTTCCACAAGAAGAAGAAGAATGGCAAAGCCTACATTGTTGGTGATTGGCTCACCGACATTGAAGAAACAAGTGACTCATCCGGAGATGAAAGTGAAGAAGAGAAGGTGGTCACCTTGGTGATTGGGTCATCTACTCCACCGCCACCCCCTCCATCATCTCCGGGCTCATCCTCTACACACCTATGCCTCATGGCTAAAGGTGACAAAAAGGTACAAAAAGTGGATAGTGATGATGAGGCTAACTCTAGTGATGATAGTGATGATGAGTTTGAGGCACCTTCCTATGATGAGCTAATTGTAATTTGCAACAAATATACTAAGCTCATTAGGAAGTATAAAGCTAAAACTGAATCACTAGAGAAAGCCAACGATAACTTGCATGCTAAACTTGATGACTTGTCTAGTGCTAATGATGATTTGAAGCTTGAGAACAAAACTCTCTCATCTAGCACTAGGGAGCTCAAAGCCTCACTCAAGCAAGCTAATGAGAAACATGATAAGCTTGAGAGGTCAACACAAGAGCTCCATACAAGATACAACTTGCTAAAAGATGACTACAACAAAGTTAAGAATGAACATGGTACACTTGTGATAGCCAATGAATTTCTTTCAAATGATCTTGCTACACATGTTGCTATTAACCCGGTTGTTAAGTGTGATATAGCTACTTCTTGTGAGGACTTGCTTGATGAAGTTGCTAGTGAGCAAAATGCTAAGTGCAAGGGCAAGAAGGTAGTTGAGGCCGAAAAGCATGATGACTATGTGAAGATGAGGCAAGAAAACTCCAAGCTCAAGGAAGAGCTAATCAACCTCAAGGCAAGCAAGCCATTCACTATCAAGTCGGCCAAGCAAGATGACAAAGATGCAATGACCTTGATTAACTCTCTCAAAGAGGAAAATGCAAAGCTCAAGGTTGAGAAGATCAAGCTTGCAAGTGGATTGGAGAAGTTCACCAAGGGCCACAACCTCCAAAGTGAGCTCTTGATGAACACTATCATGAAGAGCGACAAGTCCGGCATTGGGTTCAAGGAGAACCAAATCATGAAGGCCAAGGTCAAGATAGAAGCTAAGAACTACTACAAGAACAAGGCCATGAGAAACAACTATGACACACCAAAGCCCAAGCCCAAGAAGTGCTTTGGATGTGGTCAAGAGGGTCACTTTGAATCCCAATGCAAGACTCCACCTCCCAAGACCTTGCCCAAGCACATAAGGCCTTTTGCTCATGATGCACACTTCATCATCAACAAGGACTCCAAGGGTAGACCTCAGGTTGTATTTCTCGGTCCTAAGATGAAGAACAAGCCCAAAGTGCTATGGGTTGCTAAGGAGTTGGTGGACAAGGCTATGGGACCTCGCCAAGTGTGGGTTCCCAAACAACAAGCTTAACTTCAAGTTGCTTGTGTGTAGGTGAACTACAAGACCGGTGGAAGTCATTGGGTGATTGATAGTGGATGCACTCAACATATGACCGATGACTCCCGGATGTTCACCACATTTGAGAAAGATTGTGAAGGGCAAGACAAGATTACTTTTGGGGACAATTCAAAAGGCAAAGTGCAAGGCCTTGGCAAAGTGGCAATCTCTAACGATCAATCAATTTCCAATGTCTTGCTAGTGGAATCTCTAAGTTTCAACTTGTTATCGGTTGGTCAACTTTGTGATCTTGGTTTCCAATGTCTCTTCACTCCAAAAGAAGTGGTTGTGTCCAAGATTGAAGATTCATCAATGATATTCAAAGGATTCTGGCACAACAACTTGTATCTAGTGGACTTCACTTCCAATGAGGCTGAATTGCAAACATGTCTATTCTCCAAGAGTTCTTTGGGTTGGCTATGGCATAGAAGATTAGCACATGTGGGAATGTCAACTTTGAAGAAGCTTGTCAAGGAGATGGTTAGAGGTGTGAAGGATGTTGTGTTTGAGAAGTACAAACTTTGTAGTGCATGTCAAGCCGGCAAGCAAGTGGCAAACACTCATCCAACCAAAGCTTTCATGTCAACCTCAAGAGTCCTAGAGCTACTTCACATGGATCTATTTGGACCTACCACCTATGCTAGCCTTGGTGGCAATCTCTTTTGCTTGGTGGTAGTTGATGACTACTCTAGGTACACTTGGGTGTTCTTTCTTCAAGACAAGGGAGAAACTCAATCAATATTCAAGAAGTTTGCAACTAGAGCCCAAAATGAGTTTGATGTGAAGATCAAGAAGATAAGAAGTGATAATGGGACCGAGTTTGTAAACACCAAAATTGAAGATTATTGTGATGAAGTTGGGATCAAGCATGAAGTGTCCGCCACCTATACTCCTCAACAAAATGGTGTAGTAGAGAGGAAGAACCGGACACTTATTACTCTTGCAAGATCAATGCTTGATGAATACAACACCCCCGAGAAGTTTTGGGCCGAAGCAATCAACACCGCATGCTATGCGGCCAACCGACTATTTGTCCAAAGGCTTCTCAAGAAGACCCGCTATGAGCTTGTGAATGGGAAGAGACCGGATATATCCTTTTTCCGAGTGTTTGGATGCAAAGTGTATATCTACAAGAAGCGCCAACACTTGGGCAAGTTCCAAAGGAGATGTGACATTGGTTTCTTACTTGGTTATTCTCTTAAATCCAAGGCATATCGAGTATTTAACAAAGCCTCCGGCCTAGTTGAAGAAACATATGACTTGAAGTTTGATGATACTAATGGCTCTCAAGAAGAGCATGAAAATCTTGATGATGTAGGTAATGAACCCTTGAGGGAGGCTATGAAGAATATGCCCATTGGTGCAATCAACCCACAAGAGGTGGAAGAAGTTGAAGATGATGCAAATCAAGTACCCTCTCCACCTCACACGCCTCAAGTTGATGAAGAACAAGTGAGGGAAGCACAAGAAGATACTTTCATCCCTCAAGATCAAGCCGAGGCTCAAGCTAGTGATGTTGATGCACCACAACCTCCTCCCCAAGTGATTAATAGAAGATCTACACCTATGCTTCAAGCTCATCCACAAGACCTCATTATAGGGAGTCCATCAAGGGGGGTAACAACTCGATCTAAACTTGCTTCTTATGTTGAACATCACTCCTTTGTTTCCTTTGTTGAGCCTTCTAGTGTGGAGGATGCACTTGCGGATCCGGATTGGGTGAACGCCATGCACGAAGAGTTGAACAACTTCACCCAGAACGAAGTGTGGACACTAGTAGAAAAGCCCAAAGGAGCAAGAATCATTGGCACCAAGTGGGTGTTTAGGAACAAGCAAGATGATCAAGGCGTGGTTGTGAGAAATAAGGCAAGATTGGTGGCAAAGGGGTTCTCCCAAGTTGAAGGCTTGGATTTTGGGGAGACTTTTGCACCGGTTGCAAGACTAGAAGCCATTCGTATCCTTTTGGCATATGCTTCACACCATAAAATGAAACTTTTTCAAATGGATGTGAAGAGTGCCTTTCTAAATGGTTTCATCAATGAACTTGTTTTTGTCTCACAACCTCCCAGGTTTGAAGACCCAAATTATCCTAATCATGTGTATAGGTTGTCCAAGGCACTCTATGGATTGAAGCAAGCTCCAAGAGCTTGGTATGAGAGGCTAAGGGACTTCCTACTCAAGAAGGGCTTCAAGATCGGGAAAGTGGATACCACACTCTTCACCAAGGTGCTAGATGGAGAGATCTTTGTTTGCCAAGTGTATGTCGATGACATTATATTTGGGTCAACAAACCAAGATCATAGCAAGGAATTTGGTGCATTGATGTCCAAAGAGTTCGAGATGTCGATGATTGGCGAGCTAACCTTCTTCCTTGGCTTCCAAGTGAAGCAATTGAGGGAGGGCACCTTCATATCTCAAGAGAAGTACACTCATGATGTGCTCAAGAAATTCAAGATGGAGGATTGCAAACCAATCAAGACCCCAATGCCTACTAATGGGCATCTCGATCTCGATGAGGGAGGTAAACCGATCGACCAAACTCTCTATCGTTCTATGATCGGTAGTTTACTTTACCTCACCGCATCTAGGCCGGATATCATGTTTAGTGTGTGTATGTGTGCTAGGTTTCAAGCAAACCCTAAGGAGTCGCATCTTTGTGCGGTTAAAAGAATCCTTAGGTACTTAAGGCACACCCCTAGCATGGGTCTTTGGTATCCCAAAGGAGCTCCCTTCCAACTAGTTGGCTATTCCGATTCGGATTACGCCGGGTGTAAGGTTGATAGGAAGAGTACCTCCGGCGGGTGCCACATGCTAGGAAGATCACTTGTTTCTTGGTCCTCAAAGAAGCAAAATAGTGTGGCATTGTCAACCGCCAAGGCGGAATACATTGCCATGGGAGCAAGTTGTGCACAAATCTTATACATGACCCAAACACTCTTTGATTACGGCGTGTTTTTAAAAGAAGTTCCACTTTTGTGTGATAATGAAAGTGCCGTAAAGCTTGCGAACAACCCGGTTCAACACTCTCGCACCAAGCACATAGATATTCGCCATCACTTTCTTAGAGATCATGTGGCTAGGAAAGACTGAACACTAGTTGGAGTTAAGAGCGAAGATCAATTGGCAGATATCTTCACTAAACCACTCGATGAAACAACCTTTTGTAGGTTGAGAAGCGAGTTAAATGTGCTTGATCACTCTAATTTCACTAAAAGATGAGTTTGTGTGAACCATGCATTCATATGTAATATAACATGTTTAATTTGTTAATGCACATAGGCTTGGCTAACGCGGTTAAGATAACCGCCCTCAAAGCGTGTGACAAAGCTTAACCGTGGTTTAAACTTGCAAGCAACCTAGATTCAAATTTCGTATTGCATAGCATGTGCATGTGTGTTGTTTGCCGTTCCTTTTCGGTTATGTTTTTTAGCATCCTCTATGTTCGTCCACTTAGGGGGAGCATTCCAAGCTCAAGACACTTCTATACCCCTCTTGTGGCCATATGATGACTCCTTGGTGCTTCCATTCGAATATTTTGTGCCAAAACTAAAATCTAAGCCTATGGCAAACTATTTGAAAATGAGTGTTTGAGAGATGGTTCTCATATCAAGTCCAATCAGGTGTTATTTGGATCTTATTGGGATTGGAACTTGGTTGGGAGAAAGTCGCAAAAAAAATTTTGAAAAATTCTATTTAAAAGGCGTCGGACGCTGCCGACGGACGCTCGATGTCAATTGCCTCAGCGTTCGTCGCGATCGTCCGGAGATTAAAAGTTGCCCGCTTACAGGGCGACGGACGCTCCCCCAGCGTCCGTCGCGGTCAATGCGATCGGGCGTTTCAAACCTGTTCTGGAAGTCTGACGGAGCGTCCGTCGCTCCGCGTCGGAGCGTCCGTCGCGAACTTAAGGCGCAAATTTTTTTAAAAATCCCCGTCTCTTCCCTGTTTCTCTGGGCTGATTTCGTACGCCGCCGCAGTGCCAAACCCTAACTGCCGCTGCCGTCGTTCCTCCTGTGCCGCCAGCTCCACCTCCCCGCGCCGCCGTTCCTCCCTGCCTCCTGCACCGCCAGCTCCACCTCCTTGTGCCGCCGTTCCTCCCTGCCCCTGCGCCGCCACTCCTCCCTGCGGCGCCGCCTGCCCCTGCGCCGCCGCGCCACCACTCCTCTCTGCGTCGCCGGTTGCTCCTGCACTGCTGCCTGTCCCTGCGCCGCCATCTCCCCTCGCTGCTCCACCCTGTACCGCTAACCACCCAGGCCGCCACGCCCTAGCACTCACCCGCCAAACACCGCCGCCAGTGAGCGTGCCCGCAGTTCCTCCCCTCTGTTTGAGGATTCCTTGTGTCTGGTTGCAGATTGCGGATTGCGGACTGCGGATTGCGACTAATTGACCAAGGGAATTTACCTCTTCTTCTCTTTGAACTCATTGGTCTAAGGTATGGTTTTTAGTTAGCATTTCGATCCTCTCTTATCTAGATTCATGCTTCTATAGACCCTCTCCTCTATAGTTATGTGCTTATGGTTATACCCTTATCTATCTAACGAGCAGGGTTCGTTGATCAGAAGGTCAGTTGAGCAGTGACAGAGAACTCGGGGCAAAGCCCGCGAGCACGGATCGAGGCAAAGCCTCGCAAGGACAGTCCAAGGCCGGCGTGCCACTCTTGCAGTTTGTGGGTCTGTGGATTGTCAGGATTTCAGTGTCAGTGGGCAGTGGCCTTTTGAGATTGTGATTGTTGAGGATCCTTGTCAGCGGTTTGATTGCAAAAGTTTGGTAAATGGCAAGAACGAAGAATGCCGGTCCCGTTCCCGGTAGTGGTGGTGACCCTCCACCTCCACGTGTCCACCCACTGACCGGGGAAAGGGCAAGCAAAAGGTCGTGTCATGGAAGCGCAAGAGGCCTTTGATGGATCCAGACTCAGCAGCAGCGCTTGCAGTGGCAGAGGCCGCTGAGATAGCGGAGCGAGGAGGACGTCGCGCCGGTTTGAGGCTCTCGCCTCATCGTGGAGCGCGTCGTGAGTCCCCTACGCGTGCAGAGACAGAGCCCGTCGAGGCTACTGAGATAGAGGAGACAGAGCCAGTCCCAGAGACTGAGCAGACAGAGGCCACGGGCCACTCTTCGATTGGTGAGTTGATGAGCCGCCGAGTTACCCGATCCAGAGGCTCTGGTGCACCACCTTGTCCTCTAGGACCTCAGCTCCCAGACCCAGTGAGGCACCAGGTACGAGCTCTTACAGCGAAGCAAGTCCAGTTACTCCGCTTCGTGGACTTTCAGTCCTGGTTCCCACCTCAGAGGGATCCTCGTGCCGGACGAGACTTCTATACCACGATTCACAAGGACTTCTACAGAGCTTACGTCGACACTGACGCTCCTCTTAGGGCTCACAGGCTGTGCCCATCTGCCCATATAGAGGGGATCGGTGGTCCAGAGATCCTACAACACCTATAGTACATTCAAGGGCTATCAAATCTGATGGGACGATCAGGAGCATATCAGAAGGATTGGGTGTATCAGTTCTATGCATCGCTATGGATATCCCCTGATCATGAGTTCCTACACTTTGGATTTCAGGGACGTGACTTTAGAGTTTCAGTAGCTCAGTTCAGAGAGCTATTCCACCTAGAGTCCTCTCCTACGAGGATTCACAACTTGTGCTATGGGGATCAGGAGGCCCCTCGCCGACCTCACGATGGGATAGTGCCATCTACAGACTTCGTGAGGCCGTGCTTTCAGCAGCCGTTCACTGAGGGTTCGAGCCGTACACCGCGAGACCTCACTCCACTTGCTCGGATTCTCCATGAGGTACTCAGGCGTACCATCCTCCCTCGGATTGGAGCTCGGGATACTATTACACGTTTACAGCTTTGGCTCCTTGCTCATGTCGTCCGGAAGGAGAAGTTTGACCTCTGGGATCTTATTGTCAGCGAGCTTGAGGATATAATAGCTACAGCATTCAGGGGTCACTGGCAGCTGCAGTTTGCTCATTGGATTTCGTATCTGATAGTTGGCAAGACCAGGTCAGGAGCTATGAGAGTCACTCTCACGAGGTCAGCTACTGAGTTTCCAGTATACTCGATGAGTCAGCTCGTAATGCATGGGAACCTGCCTCGCCCCAGCAGAGCTTACAGACCAGGCACCAGGCAGGCCGGTCTGCCACCTCAGTCAGCAGAGGTCACAGACGCTACAGTTGAGCAGATTGCTCAGGCAGAGCTGGCAGATCTAGATGCTGAGATTGACACAGCTGCCGAGACAGTCTATAGAGAGGACCTAGACTCTGATAGTTCTAATGAGGACTACCAGCCAGTGCGCGAGTACGCACCGATGCCTCATGACCATGAGGCAGGAGCGTCAGGCATAGCCGCAGCAGCTCCAGCTCTAGGTTCTAGCACCTCAGAGGCCACTCTTCTTACGATTCTTTCGAGGATGCAGGAGGAGCAGTCACGCCAGGCAGAGGAGCAAAGACGACAGGCTGCAGAAATACGGAGGCTCATAGAGCAGCAGTTGGCTGCTCAGGCCCAGACACAGGCCAGGCAGGATGAGTTCCAGCGCCAGTTCTTGGCCTATCAGCTGCAGCAGGCAGAAATTCAGAAGACACAGACGTTGTTACTTGAGCGTCTTCTAGCCTCCAGCTCTGGGCAGACTTCTACTCCTCAGTTTCAGTTGCCCGTAGTCTCGCAGCAGCAGCAGTTCACCTCACCTCCACAGCAGCCTCCAGTAGTAGTGGTTCCGACTCCAGCGTTATCGTCCGGAGGACAGCAGAGTCAGGCACCAGCTACTCCTCCGTTCCAGGCACCAGCTTCTCCCGCGTATCAGTCTCTGAGGACCCAGGTGTCTTCTTGGTTAGCTTCACCCGGAGAGTTTCAGACAGGCTTTACTCCTATCTGGGGAACTACCATAGCAGAGGCCTCGCGAGACCTCTCAGCCTCATACTTAGAGATCACGGGAGAAGACTCCCCAGGAGCAGCTCAGCTAGTCTCACCAGCTCCAGAGGTTGCGGTGGATCCTCCGGCGACGGGCACTCACCTCTCTTCAGTTGCCTCGTCGGAGATCGCACCCGAGCAGTCCTCGCAAACAGTCACCACTCCTCCAGCTGCAGTTCAGACAGATGCTATATCACTAGCAGATGAGGCAGTTACAGTGGCAGTCTCCTCTCCAGCTCAGACTCAGCCAGCAGAGGTTGCAGCAGCAGTGTCACTAGTTGCTCTAGCAGTGACACCTTCTCCCTCGCCTCGAGTATTCACTTGTCGGGTTCACATGCCCGCTACTACAGAGGCAGGACCGTTAGAGGCACCAGCTGAGCCTCAGGGGGAGTTCGTTGAGACAGCAGCGCCAGAGCTTCTAGTGCCAGCTCCAGAGGTCACCCCAGCTTCACCTACACCTACAGAGGCCGAGGCAGATGATGAGTCAGACGAATCAGATCTTCAGGACTTCATCATGCTTGATCGCAAGGCTGCAGCTCCTCCACCTTCTTCTCCAGCCCCAGATACTTAGTTTTTGGTGCTAGACGCCAAAGGGAGAGAGAGGGTCGAGTATATAGATAGGGGGAGGGATTTGGATCTTTGTATGCTTAATTTCCCCATACTCTTTCATCATGTCTACCTTTATGCATTTGTTTATATGTGTGATGTGATGAATACTTTGGTTGATGTTTATATGCTTGGATGTGACAAACTCTTAATTATCACTAATATATCTTGTGAGTTGTCTCATGTTTCATGATTTATCTCTATGCTTATATGATAATTGAGATTTCGCGCTATACTCCGATACATCTCTTGAGAATATCATGAGGTACTCCCTTTTACATTCATATCTATGAGTACCATGATTTGTGATTTGGCTTGGGTGAGCAAGTATGCTTCATTACAAATTCACTAACCCTTGCTCAACCATTCCAAGTCACCATAAAGTCTAAACCATAACTCTTATCCATACTCGAGATTTTATTGTCGTCAATCACCAAAAAGGGGGAGATTGAAGAATCATTGCCCTAGTTGGTTTCGGTGATTAACGACAATTAGAGATTATTATGGCTAATGTGTGTTTTGCAGAGGCTATGCGTAGCTTAGCCATAGTGATCAACAAGAATGGGCATTTATGGTCATCACTTAGCCCCCAAGATGGATATCGTTTCGGATTTCAAGGAGACATGATGAAGACCCTAGAATGATAGGCTAAGTTCCATAAGGTGATGAAGGGCACTTAGAAATAGATAGGGCTTCTCTTTTTATCTTTGACCGTACTATTAAGAGGGGTTGAGACTAGTAGCTTGACTTAGGAAAGCTTCATGACTTAGGTGTGGTGCACACTTGACTTCCTTAGTTCTAAGCAAGCCTATGGTGACCGTAAGATAGCCTAGAACAACTTCCATATTCATCGCGACGAAAAACGAAGTTGATAGAACTGTTTTCTGGGCGTCGAACGCTCCTGACGGAGGCGTCGGACGTTGTCCGTCGCGTCGGACAAAGGCGCTGGACGCTGGGTGGTTGAGTCCACAGCGTCCGTCGACCTTCCAGTGGAGATGTTTTTCTGGCTAAGTTTTTCAGGGTCCGACGGACGCTGTCCGTCGGCCAGGCGTCGGATGCTTGGAGAGCGTCCGTCGACCTTCCAGAGAGGGTGTTTTTCAGTCCGAGCCAGAGTGCAACGTCGGACGCTGGGATGAGCGTCCGTCGCCCCTGTGACAGAGCGTCCGTCGCTAGGAAAAGCGTGTCAGAACTAGCCGTTGGGTAGGGCGTCGGAGCGTCCATCGCCTAGGCGTCGGAGCGTCCATCGCCTAGGCGTCGGAGCGTCCGTTGCCTAGGCGTCGGAGCGTCCGTCGCCCAAACTATGAACAAAACTAGCCATTGGGGCATGCGTCGGACCGTCCGTGGCCTAGTCGACAGAGCGTCCGTCGCCAACTTAAGTTGCCAGCCCGAGGGAGTTTTCTGAGGGGTTATTTATAGCCCCTCCCACTTCTCTCCCACCTTGCCTTTGCTCATTTGAGTTGCTGAGTTTGTTGAGAAGGTTGGGAAGAGAGCAAGAGCCCTAGAGAGAGAGAGTGATTCGCGAATCCATCCATCCTCTCCTCTAGTTCATCCAAGAGTTCAAGTGTGCATCCTCTAGTTGTGAAGCTTGAGTGAGTCAATCGAAGATCGAGTCTTGTTACTCTTGGTGATCGACATCACCTAGACGGTCCGGTGGTGCTCGGAGGAAGGTGATCGCCAGAGGATTGTCGGCGGCCCTTCTCCATCGATGTTGTGATCGGTTGTGGGCGATTCACCGAGCCGGAGTGGCGAAGAATCAGCCCGTAGAGAGCACTCATCCCTTGCGCGGGATTGAGGGGGAGCTATACCTTGCGAGGTGCTCCAACGAGGACTAGGGGGGAGTGTCGACTCCTCGATACCTCGGCAAAACATCGCCGTGTCAAGCATCTCTTTCCCTAGCTCTTTCTTACCGCATTACTTTCCGCACTTGTCTTTCAATTCATACTAGAATTGTGTAGGAAGTTTTCGCTTTCTATTGACTTGTTACCGCTTTCTAGCTAGGACACACAAGCGGTAGGCACTAGGGGGTTAATTGGCTCTTTATAGGTTTAATTCTTGTTTAGAAATTAAAAAGAGCCCAATTCACCCCCCTTCTTGGGAATCTTGATCCTTTCACCCATATTACCTTAGTCCTCCATGGGGCTTATGGCTTTATCCTTTGTCTTGGGTGGTTGAGAGATAAAACAACTTGACTTGAGCACTATGTTGGTATTTCTTATGACTATTGGATAAATCCGCAAGCGCATAGATTATACTGTTGTAGCACTTCACCTAGGAGTATTCCAAGGTATCGTAATTTATATTTTCCCAAAGGAAAGCTGAGCTAGAAATGATAATTAGAGAGAGATCCTATAGAGTACCTCAACTTAGTACCAACTAGTATAGGGGGTAAACGATATATGTGACAGGAAGGGTGATGAATGAACAAGCCAAGGTAAATGATAACTTAGAATAACTAGTAAGTATAGCTAGGTGGGAGGACAACGAGAGAGATAGGAACCCATATGTAATTCACTTCTACTTTAGTATACTTAGCCAATTAATTAGTCTAAACACAATAATATGCCTCCTCAATACAAGTATGCTAGGCGAGAGGATAGATCACTAGGAGGGCAAAACTCCTACCGGACCGCGCTCTCTTTTTATGGGGGGCCTTACCTTTTAAGAACTTTCCTAAGAACACGTGGTGGAATACAAAGACTAGACAAGATTGTCACTCTCTTGCTAGCTACCACAAACAATCCGTGCAACAAGCGGTAACCAAGGGTAAGATGATGTATAAGCACCACGCTTACACACAACTTACTACTTTAATTATGATCTATAACCAAAGCACTCTATAACAGGCAATGATCGCATACGGGAAAGGCCACAAAGATCACAAATTATTAATGTAAAGGCTAGTAATAAGCAAAAATAGACAACAATACTATAACTAGTATAGTAATGCTCAAAGTAAATAATAAGTAAAGTAGAGGAAAAGTAATGTATTGAATAAAGTAAAGTCTTACAAAGAAGGAAAGATACAAGAGCTATACCAGACTCTCCAGAAGACGACTCCGGAAATCCCGAGCATAGCTCGACTCAACTCTAACTCCCACTCTAGACTAACTACTAAGATAATTCTTAGTGTTTGAGCTTGTAGGCTTGTCCACCATGAATGAAGAGGGGGGTGTGAGCCTCTATTTATAGTGGGAGGTGGAGTAGGGGCTACTCCATTGCCACGTCATCAATCCAAGAGGCTTCAATTCTCTACCCTTGGATCCACCGCCTCTAAACCGCCTTAGAGTGGAGGGTCTTGATCTTCAACATGTGTTAAATGCATGGGGGAGTCATCAGGCGCAACACCGACCTTAGGGGCTATCGGGCGACCCCCCTATGGTAGGTGGGTGTTGACGGTAAGAATGAGCCTTTTTGTCACCATCAAAATACTGTCAACATCCTCATATTCAAAGAAAGACAAGCATAATATGAGCATATTTTACCCAATAACTAGTTCCACACGTCCCTTGACTATTTGAGTGCAGGTAATGACAAATGGGGACTTTTGGGAGCCAGTGGGCCCACTTAGGGGGTCGGCCAACCTCCCAAGCCCCCATGATCCAAGTAACACTCTCCAAAGCACTTTCTACCCCTTGGATCGAAGTGTGTTTCCTATCAACAGTTTAGATTTACATCACGAGGATCCATGGGCCCACATCAAGGAGATTAGCATGACAAATCAACTCAGAACAAACACCGAATGCATATGACAGGTGTGACCAACATCCAGAAGGCAGAGGTGGGCCACCGACCCCTATAGGGGGTCGATCGACCGCCCATGGTGGCTACCACCCTCCACTGGGTCCCTAACCAATGGGGCAGCTTCTAGAAGGAGTAGAGAGGGCCCACAGGCTAGTAGGGGGGTCGGCCGACCGCCCATATGGTGGTTCCAACTCCCTCAACCGCCTCACTCACTCCCCACATGCAGGAAATCATCACCATCCATCCTAAGGCAGTTCTAAGGTCAGTTGGATCCTACGGGGGTTGATGAAGGTGACGCGGATCGCTGGCGTGGCACCGGAGTAGCCCCTACTCCACCTCTAGCTATAAATAGACCCCTAGAGCTCCCTTATCATTCATGCCTCATTGGAGAAATACTAGTCTCTAGTCTCTTAGCGGACCTCTTCAGTAGTGTTATGCTAGTTGGAGGAGAGTGAGGGAATTCTTCTGGAGAAAGCCTCGGATCTATCTGAAATCTTCTTCGGAGTTCTTCCTCAGCGGATGCGAGTCTCTTGTAAGTTTAGCACTTCTAAGTGACTTCTTCTGAGTTTTTTATAGCATTCAGTATTATAAATCTGGTTTAGCTGTTATACAACATTTCACGCTTGTTCATCGCTTTGCTCTGAGTGAAGTGCTTTAATCTTAGGCCAAGGTTAAAGTAGTAAGATAAGTGTAGACGTGGTGTCTAGGCTAGATCTTACCTTTGTAAGCCGCTTATCGCGCGGATTGTTTGTGGATGCTAGTAGAAGGTGACAACTCTATCTAGTCTTCGTATTCCACCATGTGTGTCAGATAAGTTCTTAAAAGGTAGGGCCTCAATACAACTTCATGGTGCGGTCCGGTTATAGTTTTGTCCTCTTTTTGATCTATCCCATCGCCTCCTGCAAGAGACGGGCTGATAAAGCCAGTATAACTAGTTATACCTTGTTAGATATCTTTGCTATAACAAACCTCTCAACCCAGTTATCATAGTCTCCCTTGATCTATCATAGGACATATCCATAATGCTAGTTAACTCACTTCTCGTTCCCTGAGGAAAATACGATACCTGGAATACTCCCGGTGAAGGCTACACTTGACAACCGTATGCTTGCGGTCTCTTACCCGTTTGCCACTTTGGTGTCAACAGTGGGCCCTGCCCCCGAGCTTCTAGAAGGTGCCCCACTGGTCAGGGACCAAGTGGGGGGTGGTACCCCTGGTAGGGTATAGGCCGACCCCCTATAGGGGTCTAGGGCCCACCTCGGTCTTCTAGATGATGTTCCCACTTGTCATGTGACTTGGTTGTTTCTTCTGAGATGTTTTTCACATTGGTTTTCTTGATGTGGGACTAATGATCCATGTGAAGTGAATATAAACCATTGGGAGAAAGCACAAGTTTATCCAAGGGTGGAGGATCACTTGTGAGTTCTTCTCTTGGATCATGGCCAGTGTGGAGAGCTGGTGGGCCCATGGTGGTGTCGGCCGACTGAAAGACCTTGTTTGGTTTTGAGTAATTGATGAAACATATGGACTAACCCTATTGCTTAGTGCATTATCAAGATAGGGTAATCCACCTTGACACATGGAGCCTAAAGGATGATCATGACGTATTAAGTACTCCATGGACAAGGAAAAGAAGGATTGGAAATGGCTCAAGGCAAAGGTATATCTATAGGGCCATTTTCGGTTTAGTGATCAAGACACTATAGAGAGTGTGATAACATTTAGGATAGATAGCCGTACTATCAAGAAGGGAAAATCCATATCGATTACGATTATCATGTGCCACTAGGTTTGCATTGCATATCCATATAAAATGAACCTAAGTGACACAAACTAAATTAAATCCAAGAAAATATGATTGAAAAAGGCCAACACAGGGGAACAATGTTTGGAAGACATGGTGTTAGCACATGGAAGCTTGGAGAAGAAGAGGCGGCTCGGTTCGACACTCAGAAGGGCTCCGGACGCAGGGTCCGGACGCAGGCTAAAGGCAGTCCAGACCATTGGAGATGCGACCGAAGGCATACCCTAGCCCCGGCCTCTCTGGACAGAAGGTCCGAACGCTGATCAGAGTTCGGACGCAGGGCTCTGGTCGATCGTCCAGATGAAAAGAGCTCTCAGAGAGCTCTTTGCGTAGCATCCGGACACAAAGCGTCGTCCGGACGCTAAGCACCGTACGCGTGTCTGGATCAAATGAGCTGTCTGTTTGCTCTCTGACTTGAGTCCGGACGCAAGAAAGAGGCAGTACAGACGCTACTATTCCATGGGTCCGGAGGTGACATTTCAACAGCAGACAAGGCGCCAACGGGCGGATTCAAAATGGCAGAGGGACCGGACGCATGCGCAATGGTCCGGGCCCCCTATACAACTTGCGTCCGAACTAACGCAGTGAGCTGAGAAAAAGGGGAAACAACTAGCTCAGTTTAGGAAGCTATTTAAGTGTTTTGGCCGGCCTCCTAGGGCAACTATTGCACCTCCCATTCATTTGACATACTTGTGCTTGCTTGAGATAGCCCCCCAACTCACTCTCTTCACTCTTGTTGCATACTTGTGAGAGTTTGAGTGAACCAAGTGCATTGATCATTACGTTGCATCTTAGTGGCACTTGGTCATCGTCATCGCCGCGGGATTTCTTGTTATTCTTGGTGTTTGCCAACACCTAGACGGCTTGGCGATTGTGGAGAAGCTTCGGCGCGTGTTGGTGATTATTCGCGGTCGGCTTCATCAATTGTGAGAGGGCTTGTACCCACCTCGGCGGAGCGCCAAAGGGTAACTCTAGTGGATTGCTCGTGTCATTGAGTTACTCTCTGTCGGGTACGAAGGTAAGGGGTACCCTAAACCCTTCGATAAATTAACGCTAAACATAGCAACCATTTTTAAGGCAAGGATCAGCCCACTATTCGGTGAGACGCGGCCCATCGATCGAGGGCCCCCTCTACACCAACCGCGGCAACAAGCCACGGGCCGGCTCCACCTCGACGACGGACGAGGGGTCGAACGAACGACCCCCGGCTCCACCTCGACGACGGACGAGGGGTCGAACGAACGACCCCCCGACCTCTACCTCGACTTGGACCTCTCGAACCCCGTCGACGCCTCGACCTCCCCCTCGATCAAGGGTCAAGCAGACGACCCTCGGACGAGGGGCTCGATTAACCCAACTGCTCCGGCATGGGTAAAAGTGAACCCACCTAACGACATGGGCGCCCGCGTCCGCTGTCAAATCCGCCAACTCCCCGTCCAGTCCCCGATTCCCGTCAACTGTGTCGCCACTGCTGCCACTGCACGAGTACGGACTCCAACAGTACCCCTCAAAAAGTAAACAGTGCGACCCTCGACGACGACTTCGGGAACGCGACGGAGTCACACAGGGCACGACCTCCCCCCTCGACCGGGGGCTCGACCCCTCCTCTTCAACAACTCCGGTACGGAAGCCATCCCATCCGCCCCGTCCCGCTTCGGCCGTGGGACTCGCGCCCGCCTGCGGACACTGCTCAGCGACGACTTCTACTCCCGCCACGACCAGGGATGCCTGAAGGACGGGAAGGCCATGCCGCCACAGTACACAACGTCTCTCCACCAGCACTGTGTCGCGGATACGCCGCCCATACTTCTACTGTTAGGACCCTGTGCCCTCGGGTCTCCCCTTAGTCTATAAAAAGGGGACGCCGAGGTAGAGTAAGGGGATTTTTCCGATTTCTGGGGACTCTCCGGATCGGCTCCTACTTCCTCTCGGACTCCGATCGGACTTTCGTTCTCAGGGACCCTAGTTCACACCCCACACTCCACACACCACGCCACTCGATCGACCCCTCGGGTGGCCGACTCCGTGTAACACAGCTTGTACCCCCCTGTACGAGCACGCTTTGGGTGCGAGATAATACAAGTCATCCTCCCCCCGCTGGACGTAGGGCCTTCTTTGCCCGAACCAGGATAAATCTTATGTCCATCTTGCATCACGTCTGAGAGAGGGAGCACGCGATATACAAATTTACTCGTTGGTGGTCTTGACCCCCGGGTCATAACACCAACAGTTGGCGCGCCAGGTAGGGGGATTCGCGTGTCGATCAACTCCGAACTACTCTCTCAGATGGATCCCACCATCCCACCGTTCCCGTTCAACTCCGTCATCTGGTTCGGCAGTCTAGGGTTCGTTTCCACGGACCAGGGCGACTTCATAGTCTTCCCCTCCGCCCGTGGCCTAGACGTCAGCAGCTCCGCTGCGCCGGAGCCAGCAAGGATCAGACGACGGCCCCTCCGCTTGCGACTCTGGCCTGCGATCAGGAGGAGGCGCGAGCGACTTCGTCGTGCTCGCCATCGTGCGAGCTCTGGGGCGCCGGATGCCATACCCCCGGTCCCAGCTGGCGACACGGCTCCTTCTCCTAGGGGTCCGCTTGACCCACGCTTGTGGGCCGAGGGCGGGCGTCTCCCCGCGCGGGGCTTCGGCTTTTCCACGTCGTCGTCCCCGGAGGCTCCCGTGGCCTCTCCGACACCCTCGATCCCGTCACCACCGCGTGACCCGTTCCCGTACGGGCTCCGCAACAGTGCCGGACTCTACTCTGCTTTCGTAGGGATGCGAGTACATACATACGACGAGTCACCATGGAGGCCGACGTGGGCGACGGCCGATCCCGTCACCACTACTTCACCAGGCGAGCCAGAGCTGCCCCGTACGTGGGGCACGTTACGGCGGCGCCTGGAGGAGGAAGAAACGGGCAGGCTCTTCCCCCACTTCTACCACGCCGACTTCGACTCGGACTCTCCCGACGAGAGTTACGACTCCACTCGGGAGTGCTTCCACCTCGACGAGCAAACCGTCCTCCAGGACGACGTCGACGATACCGCGGCCACCGAAGAAAGGGAAGGGGCCAATGCTACACCACCTCGAGATGCCGTTCCCCCAAGTCCTGATAGAGCCGATCCACCCCCCGATGTCCAGATTACGTAGGTCCGAGAGCTTCTCAGCAAGCTCGAGGAGGAGCGCCTGCGTCTTCAGCAGCTCGAACACGCCCTCGAGCGGGATCGAGGGCGTCCTCAGGGTGGAGGAGCTCGCGAGCGGGCCCGGGAGGTCCGCCGGCAGATCGTCGAGGAGGGGAACGCCGAACCCCGAGTCTTCAACCGCGCCAGCCAGAATGTCGTGGCAGCCGCGATGGTGCTCCGTGACATGCCGGCGCCATCGACCCCCCAGGCACGACGTATCAGGGAAGAAATCCAGGGGCTGCTCCAAACTGCGGCCGTGCAGCAGGCGGAGAGCTCGGCCTCGAGGCGTCGAGGGGCTGCCTCTGAGCGACGTCGAGGCTCGAGGCTACAGCGCTCACCGAGGTGGGCGCTACGACAGCGACGAAAACCGATGTCGGTCTCCGAAGCCGCCGGGGCCCCGAGTCTTCGGGAGAACTATCCGGCGGGCCTCCCTACCCGTACGTTCCCGTCCACCCACCAGCCTAATCAAATACAACGGCGAAACCAAGCCAGAGCTCTGGCTTGCCGACTTCAGGCTGGCATGCCAGCTGGGTGGAGCCAAAGATGACCTCGTCATCATCCGACAACTCCCATTGTTCCTCTCCGACACCGCTCGAAGGTGGCTCGAGGAGCTACCCCCGGACTTGATCCAGGACTGGTCCGACCTGGTCCGGATCTTCGAGGGCAACTTCAAGGGCACCTACGAGCGCCCGGGCAACTCCTGGGATCTTCGCAGCTGCAAGCAGAAACCAGGGGAGACCCTCCGCGCCTTCACCCGCCGATTCTCGAAGCAGCGTACCGCACTGACCCACATCTCCGACCACGACGTCATCACGGCGTTTATCGCCGGGACAACCTGCAAGGAGCTCGTGCGGGAGCTGGGGCGAAACATCCCCAAGACCGCCAACGAGCTCATGGATGTCATCGCCAACTACGCGGCTGGCGAGGAGGCCGTTGGCGCATTCTTCCAGATTCCCCCAGGGAAGGGAGAGGGCAACGCGGATGAACCCGGGGGCTCGGACGATAGGCCCACGAGAAACAAGGGGCCCAGGAGGAACAACGATGGCAACGGCGGCCGGAAGAAGAAGAAGAAGAACCAACCGGGCCGGCACAACGTCGAGCCCAACGTCGAGCACGACGACGAGCCCGACTACCTTGTCGCTGCAGCGGACAAGCGGAAGCCTCGAGGACCCCCTCCGGACGGGGGCGTCTTCGATAAGATGCTGAAGGAGCCTTGCCCCTATCATATGGGGCCGGCCAACCACCGCCTCGAGGATTGCCGCATGCTCCGAAGGCACTTCGTCCCTCCTGGCCCCAGGAGAGACGACGGCAAGGAAGACCCGCCCTGTGACGCCCACGTCAGGGGCGATGTCCAAAAAGGAGGCTTCCCCGAGATCCACGACTGCTACATGATCTACGGAGGACCCTTGACTCGCCTCACCACGCGTCAGCGCAAGAGGGAGCGTCGAGAAGTTTTTTCCGTTCGGGCCCAGGCCCCACGGTACCTCGACTGGTCCCACACGCCGATCACCTTCGATCAGGACGACCACCCCAAGCACATCCCCAACGTAGGGGCTTACCCGCTCGTCGTCGTCCCGATCATCCTCAACACCCGCCTCAGCAAGGTGCTCATGGATGGGGGGAGCAGCCTCAACATCATCTACGCCGAGACCCTCGACCTCCTGGGGATCCCGAGGACCATGCTCCTGCCCAGTGCGGGGGGATTCCACGGGATCGTCCCGGGGAAGAAGGCACTCCCGATCGGTCGCATCAAGCTGCCGGTCTGCTTCGGCGTCCCCTCGAACTTTAGAAAGGAAGAGCTGACCTTCGAGGTGGTCGCGTGGCGAGGCACCTACCACGCCATCATCGGTAGACCGGGGTATGCCAAGTTCATGGCGGTCCCGAACTACACTTATCTCAAGCTCAAGATGCCGGGACCCTCGGGGGTCATCACCGTCGACACCTCCTACGAGCATGCGTACGACTGCGACGTCGAGTGCGTGGAAAAAGCCGAAGCCCGTGAGGATTCAGCTATCCTCGCGGCCCTCGACGACTTGTCCGGAGAGATCCCCGACCCCAAGCGCCACGCTGGCAACTTCAAGCCGGCGGAAGACACGAAGACCGTCCCGCTCGACCCCGGCCTCGCGGACGGGAAGGTGCTGACGATCAGTCCACCCTCGAGCCCAAATAGGAAGCCGTGCTCGTCGACTTTCTCCGTGCGAACGCTGACGTGTTTGCATGGAGTCCCTCGGACATGCCAGGCATCCCGAGGGAAGTCGCCGAGCACTCCTTGGACATCCGAGCCGGGTCCAAACCGGTGAAGCAACGCCTGCGCCGCTTCGATGAGGAGAAGCGCAGGATCATCAGGGAGGAGGTCGACAAGCTTTTGAAGGCTGGATTCATCAAGGAGGTACATCATCCCGAGTGGTTAGCTAATCCCGTGCTTGTAAAGAAAAAGAATGGGAAGGATAGGATGTGTGTAGACTACACCAGTTTGAATAAAGCATGTCCTAAAGTTCCTTTTCCTTTACCACGCATCGACCAAATAGTAGATTCCACTTCGGGATGTGAAACCCTTTGCTTCCTTGATGCGTATTACGGCTACCACCAAATAAAGATGAAGGAGTCCGATCAGCTCGCGACTTCCTTCATCACTCCCTTCGGCATGTTTTGCTACCTCACCATGCCCTTCGGCTTGCGGAACGCCGGGGCCACCTACCAGCGATGCATGCTCCACGTCTTCGGGAAACACATAGGGCCGACCGTCGAGGCCTACGTCGATGACATCATGGTCAAGTCCAGAACCGTCGGAAACCTGGTCGTAGACCTCGAGATCGCGTTTGGGTGCCTCAGGGCTAATCGCATAAAACTGAACCCTGAGAAGTGTGTCTTCGGGTCCCCCAAGGCATGCTGTTAGGGTACATAATTTCCCAGCGCGGCATTGAGGCCAATCCCGAGAAGGTAACCGACATCACGAGGATGGGCCTGATCAACGACCTCAAGGGTGTGCAAAGGGTTACTGGGTGCCTCGCCGCCCTCAGTCGCTTCATCTCGAGGCTCGGAGAGAAGGCCTTACCCTTTACCGACTCCTGAAGAAGACGGAACACTTCGCGTGGACCGCCGAAGCCGAGGAATCGCTCTCGAGGCTCAAGGCCTTGCTCACCTCGCCCCCGGTCTTGGTCCCCCCGAGCCCGGCCGAGGCCCTCTTGCTCTATGTCGCAGCGACTACCCAGGTAGTCAGCGCGGTCATAATGGTCGAGAGGGGGAGGAAGGACACGCCCTGCCGGTTCAGAGGCCTGTCTACTTCGTGAGCGAGGTCCTTTCCGAGACCAAGACGAGGTACCCCCACATCCAGAAGCTGCTGTACGCGGTCGTCCTCACTCGGCGGAAGCTCAAACACTATTTCCTGGGCCATCCGGTCACTGTGGTTTCATCTTTCCCCCTCGGAGAGATAATCCAGAACCGGGAGGCATTGGGAAGGATCGCCAAGTGGTCCGCCGAGCTCATGTGGGAGACCCTCTCCTACGCCCCTCGGAAGGCTATCAAGTCTCAGGTACTGGCAGATTTCGTTGCAGAATGGACCGACACCCAACTACCCCCAGCGCAGGTTCAGAGCGAGCTCTGGACCATGTACTTCGATGGATCACTGATGAAGACGGGAGCAGGCGCAGGACTGCTATTTGTATCACCCTCAGGGGTCCATATGCGATATGTCATCCGCCTCCACTTCCCCGCCTCCAACAACGTCGCCGAGTACGAGGCCCTCGTCAACGGCCTGTGCATCGCCATCGAGCTCGGGGTCCGACGCCTCGACGTGCGAGGGGACTCTCAGTTGGTGATCGACCAAGTGATGAAAGACTCGAGCTGCCACAATCCTAAGATGGAAGCCTACTGCAAGGAGGTCCGAAAGCTCGAGGACAAGTTCTACGGCCTCGAGCTCAACCACGTAGCCCGTCGGTACAACGATGCTGCCGACGAGCTAGCCAAAATCGCGTCTACTCGAGGGGCGGTATCCCCCGACATCTTCTTGAGGGATCTACAAACACCATCCGTCGACCTAGGCTCGGGGGCTCCCGCCCTCGAGCAAGGGGTCGACCCACCCCCCTCGACCGATCCCCCCTCGAGCGGGGGAGAGGTCATGGAGGTCGACGGGGCCGCCGCGGCGCCAACCCCTTTAACGGATTGGCGCACACCTTACCTCGAGTACCTGACGCGAGGCGAACTCCCGGAAGATCGCACGGAAGCCTGTCGAGTAGCTCGACGTGCCAAAACCTACGTCCTATACGGGGATGGCCGCGAACTATATCGACGTAGCCCGTCGGGTGTACTTCAACGCTGCCTCACCCTCGAGGAGGGGAGAGCACTGTTGAAGGACCTACACCGGGGGCTTGTGGCCACCACGCGGCGCCGAGAACGCTGGTAGGAAGTGCCTTTCGACAAGGCTCTACTGGCCGACGGCTGTCAACGACGCCACCAAACTCGTTCGATCCTGCCAGGGATGCCAATTCTACGCCAGGCAGACCCACCTACCCGCCCAAGCTCTTCAGATGATACCCATAACTTGGCCATTCGCAGTATGGGGGCTCGACATGGTCGGTCCCCTGAAAAGAACCAAGGGTGGGCACACTCACCTTCTTGTGGCTATCGACAAGTTCTCGAAGTGGATCGAGGCTCGACCCATCGCCAACATCCAGTCTCGGCAAGCCGTGCTATTCTTTACCGACATCATCCACCGCTACGGGGTCCCCAATGTCATCATCACCGACAATGGCACGTAGTTCACCGGCCAAAAGTTCCTGGACTTCTGTGACGATCACCACATCAGGGTGAATTGGTCCGCAGTTGCCCACCCTCGAACTAACGGTCAGGTCGAGCGTGCCAATGGTATGGTTTTGCAGAGCCTCAAGCCAAGGATCTTCGACCGGCTGAACAGGCATGGAAAGAGATGGGTCGACGAGCTGCTCGCTGTGCTATGGAGTCTCCGAACGACACCGAGTCGAGCCATGGGGTTCTCCCCGTTCTTCTTGGTCTACGGGTCCGAGGCCGTCCTCCCCACCGACCTCGAGTACGGGTCCCCTCGACTGAAAGCCTACAGCGAGCAAGCCAACACGGTAGCCCGAGAGGACTCCCTCGACCAGCTCGAGGAAGCTCATGACATGGCCCTCTTCAAGTCGGCTCAGTACCAGCAGACGCTGCGACGCTACCACGACAAAAACGTGCGCAAAAGGGACCTCAACGTTGGCGATCTCGTTCTGTGCCGTCGACAGAGCAACAAGGGGCGTCACAAGTTGACACCACCTTGGGAGGGACCCTTCATCGTGGCAAAGGTGCTGAAGCCCGGCACCTACAAACTGAAGAACGAGAAGGGCGAGATCTTCACCAACGCGTGGAACATCGAACAGCTACGTCGCTTCTATCCCTGAGGCCCCAGGGCCTTGTACATTTTCGCATTTATGTACAAATTCTCGAATGAATAAAATTTTCTCGAAACACATTTCACGTTCGTTCGTAGCTCGAAGGTAGCCTCGACTTTGCTCGGGCAAAGTCGAGCTCCCCTCGGGGGCTGACGGGAGGGCACCCCCCTCCTAAGTCCCCGAAAAACCCGTACGTTTTCTCGGAACTCGACCCCTCCCTCCCGTTCTTCGCCTCGAGTACGCTTCATAACTAGGTAAAGGCGCCTCGAACCCCCTAAGGGTCGAGGGTGTCGTCGAGCCAGGGACCCACCTACGCCCCAGGGCTACGGTATCCCTACTCGCCACCCCCCTTCCAGGGATACAAGCGTGCGTCGAATACTTAAGTTCACAAGCGTCGACTTAGGCAAAGAAAAGCAGAGAGAGGTTGAGAAGTAGAAATAACGAGACGAACCCGTCCACAGCACTAAGGTAGCCCCGACTATGCCTCAGCAAAGTTGAGCCTCCTCGGGGGCTAACAGGGGGGGCACCCCCCTCCTAAGTCTCCAAAAAACTCGAACATTTTTTCGAAATTCGACTTTCCCTCTCGCTCTTTCCCTCGAGTATGCTTCTTAACTAAGTAAAGGCGCCTCGAGCTCCCTAAGGGTCGAGGGTGCCGTCGAGCCAGGGACTCACCTACGCCCCAGGGCTACGGTATCCCTACTCGCCACCCCCCTTCCAGGGATAAGAGCATGCGCCGAACACTTAGTTCACAAGCGTCGACTCAGGCAAAGAAAAGCAGGAAAAGCTCGAAAAAACAATATTACCTTTGTGCATATCAATCAAAATGCATTATACACAAAAAGCCCTCGGGGCCTTGGCATTGTACCAGTACAAAAGCCTAACTGTTACATGGACCTTTTTGTCCAGATACGGCTCGCAGGCCCGGGACTACCCATCGACACCTCCCGAGGGCTACTCATCCGCCGAGGGGATCACCTCGGGCTCGAAGAGCGACGCCAGCAGGCCTCCGGGCACCTCTGCGTGATCCATCAACTCCTGACACTTCGCGTCATTCTGTTCCTCGCTCAGATCCGGGTCGGTGGCGAACCCGTCGACAACGAGGTTGAGGTCCACGTCGTAGAAGGAGTTGACGACCGCGAGGGCCCGCTTCACGCCCACATGCAGGGCGGCTCGGACGTTCTCCGTCACCCCCTGCATCATGGAGTAGAAGCGGTGCAGCAAGGAGTCCCCTCGAGCATCCCCCTCGACCTCCGGCTCCGGCTTGACCGAGAGGTCGTTGCAGAAGGTGTTGATGGCGGCCGCGAGCGTCGCGTTGAGGTTTGCCTCGATGCCAAGAAGGCCCTATAGATTGTCCAGGTCCTTGTGGGCGCGGGCATTCTCCTTCGCAAGCTCTGCCAAAACAAGCACACAACAGTCAAAACCCAACAAAAAAGCAGAAAAAGGGTCGAGGCAGGACAGACTCTGCAACACCCGAAACACTCACCTTGGGCCTGCACATCCAAGGTGGAGTAGGCCTGCTCGGTCTCCTCGAGCTGGCGGTGGAAGTCGTCAAGCTCGGAGGACTGGTCATTAACCTTGGCCTCGAGGCCCTCGATGGTCTTGTTTGCATCCTCGAGGGCCTGCCTCTGGTTCATCGCCACCACGCCCAAAGAGGTCGCGCGGGTCCGAGCCTTCTCCTCCGAGGTGGCTAGAGCGTCGCGCTCTCGGGAGACGGCGTCGAGGTCTCCTCGGAGCCCTCGGATGTCCTCCCTCAGCCAGGCAGCCTCCTCCTCATCCTTGCGCTGGGCCTCGAGGGCAGCATCCCGCTCCTGCCCGACGGTGACGGTCGACCAAAGGGCGTCGTCGACCTTCGCCTGCGCCGACGACATGGCCTCCCGGGCTTCCTTCTGGATAGCCTCGTAGCCGGCCTTCGCATGGGCGATCTTCGACTCGGCATCCTTCTGGATAGTCGCCGCCTTCGCCTTCGCGCGGGCGACCTCATCCCTCGCCTTCTCCAGAGAGGCGTGGAGGGTCGAGAGTTGTCCCTGTACCCGGAGAATGTACTGGGACTTCTCGTAGGACCTCACCCGCAGCGACTGACGAGGATAAAAATGGAGATCGTCAACAAACGGCAACCAGGCGGTTCAAAGTACAATCTAGGGTATAACAGAACCTACCTCCATTCCCTAGCGTATGTCCACGGCGGCGACCTCCGCGGCGCGACGTACCGAGCGTTCAAACAACGCCCGATACTCCTCGACGTTCTCCCACCGTCGGAGCTCGGACTGGTCGTCGAGCGTGAGGAAGACCCGCTCGGGGTCTTGAGGGTCCGCCACCTCGAGAACCTCCTGGCCCCAGGCCGCGCTGCAGGCGGCGATCCTCTGCTCCATCGTCCCTGTGACGCCATCGCGCAGGTCCCCCCTCCTCGATAATCGGAAAGGGGCGAGGCTTCTTCCTCTGGGCCACCTCGCGAGGACGTCGATGGCCCCGCCAAGCCGTCTCCACCGGGAGAAGAAGACCCCGGCCAGTGAGGCAGCCTTGCGCGATGAAGGACTCCAAAAAGTTAACACACAACAAGATAAACCCACCGCGTCCCGAGTGAGTCGAAGTGTAACTTACCTCGAAACAGCGGCCACCCAACCTCGAGGGGAGGCCGAGCCACCTCCGGCTCCGCCCGAGGAGCCGTGATGATGGCCATTTCCGCCGAGTCCACCAACTCGGCCACCATCTCGTCCACCTGGGCAGGGGTGGACTCCATCAACATCACGCCCTGCGACGGCGTGGGCGTTCCCTCGGCGCGATCGACCGAACCCCCCTCTTCGAGCCCCGGCGTCGTCGAGGGGCCCTCGGGCGCGGTGATAGTCATACCCCCGCGCTCGAGCTGGAGTCGAGCCTCCAGCACAGCCAGGCCCTCGGGCCAACACCCCGGCGTTGGGTGAGCCGGAGCCTCCCGCTCGTTCGCGGGGGCCTGGGGCCCGACCACCTCCACCTCCTGGGCCGCGACCGCCGTCGACGAAAGCTCCGCGCCCCCCAGAGCACCGGGAGCGACTTCTTCTGACGGCCGCGTGGACGCCGCGACCGTCGCTTCGGCGACCACCGCCGGCGAGCTCGCATCCTCCGTTGTCGAAGCAGATGCCGAGGCCCCCTGCGCCTTCCCCGGGCCATCGCCTCCCGGGCCGTGGCTACCCATGCCGCCTCGGGGGTAACCGTCGAAGGGGGCGGGGTGGCCGGACCAACCTCGGCGACTGCTTGAACCGCAGCCCCCGTCTTCAGCTTCTTAGCAGGGGCGGGAGGCACGGCTCCCTGCCGGCGCTTCGACCTAAAAAAGGAACACGTGCACAATAATAAGCATGGGCCTTTACCGACAAAAAGACAAAACAGACGACGACTATAAAATCGACTTACCCCCTCGGAGCCCGGCGCTTCGGCCCGGCAACCGTCGGGCTGGTCGAGCTCTCGAGCGCCACCGCCTGGGGAGTGGGGGTCGAGGCGGCACTTGGCACCTTCTCTCGGGTAGGGGCCGGCGGCGCCACCGTCGACTTTTTGCCGGCCCCCACCTGCGCCGACGGGCCCGGCGCCCGTGCGCTCGACGCAGCAGGTTTCGGGGGCTCGCTCGGTCGACCCCTCGACGGCGGCGCCACCTTCGCCTCCTTGCCGGCCCCCACCTGCGCCGGCGGGTCCGGCACCCGTGCGCTCGACGCGGCGGGCGTCGGGAGCTCGCTCGGTCGACCCCCCGACGAGGGTCGCGACGTCTGCGACCGCGTCTGCCGCGGCGCGACTTCTTGCGAAACCACGGGGCGCTCCGCCCGTGGCCCAGCTTCAACGGAAGGGGCCGACCTCGAAGTCGACCCCTCCTCTCCACCGGTAGCAACGGCCGCCTGTTCAGGCGCCGTTTCCTCCTCCTCTCTCCTCCAGTTCGCTCCAGTTCGTATCTTCCTCATCATCGTCCTCCTCCTCCGAGGGCGACAACTCCTCATCGAGGCCCAACCGCCTCTGTTAGGCCCGGCGCTGATTTCTCAACTCTCTCTCCCGAGTCTTCCTGGGCGTCTTCGCCTTGGTCTTGTCCTTGTCGGACTTCTGCTTCTCCGCGCGGAGGCGGTTCGCCTCCCTCCTGGCCCGGTCCTCCTTCACCGGCGGGCGTGAGCGTTTGTAGGACACATTCCCCTGCGGGACGCGAGACGGTTAGAGAACGAGCAGAAAAGACGGAAGGGGCGGGCACGAAGACTCTAACTGAAGGAAAGGACCTTACCAGCTCAACGAAGCCCTCATCCGGCTTCATGGGGATCTTCGCGACGTTCTTGGGGTCGAACCCCCCCGTGAAGAAACGGCGGACGCGGCCGACCACCCGGTCCGGGGTCAGCTCTTCCTCGACGAAGCGGCACCCCGATAGATCGACCCCCGGACCCATCTCGTCGATGCGGAGGGGTCGAGCCATCAGCGGCAGAACCCACCGTCGGTGGAACGCCGACGCGACAATCTCCGCGGTAAGCCCCCTCTCCTTCAGACGCTTGAGCGCGTCCAGCAAGCCGTTGAGGTGCTTCTGCTTGTCCGTCGGGACGCCGTATCTCCAGCGGTCAGGCTCGGCGTCGAGTGTCCTCCCGGTGTACGCCGGGAGCAGATCGTCGTCGTTCCTCAGGTAGAACCACCCGGAATGCCACCCGGAGTGGCTCGAGGACGGGTTCGCCGGGAGCCAAAGCGGCGGCCACTTGACGAAGATGCTGCAGCACCCGGCCCTGACCTTCCGGCGGTTGCCCTTGTTGACCGAGGCATGGAAGATGTTGGCCTTGAAGATGTGAAGCCACAGATCCCAATGGGGCTCGATCCCCAGGTAGCCTTTGCACACCGCCGCAAAGACCGCCGCCTGGCTGACACCGTTGGGGGTGAGGTGCTGGAGCTCCACTTCGTAGTGGTAGAGGAGCGCGCGCAGAAAGCGGCTGGGTGGGGCCCCCAGCCCTGCCCGGTGGAAGACCTCGAACGACACCACGTACCCCTCCGGCGGGTTGGGCTCGGCGTGGTCCCGCGGCGGAGCTATCCAATCCGGCCTCTTCGCCGTGGTAACGGGCCAGAGAAGTCCGCTCTCCACCAACTCCATCAGATGCGACCGACGGATCGAGGAGGGGGCCAGGCGTCGGCACCGACGAGCTAGAAGGTGGCCATAGGGACGACGGTCTGCTCGGACTTGGCGGCGGGTGGTACGTTTCCTATCTTTCCCTTCCTCTCTCGCTCGCGCAGAGTTCCTGCTCGCGGGACGCCTAAGGCAGAGGCAGAGAGAAGAAGGCAAGGAAGATGAAGGCAAGGAGGCGGGGAAGGCAAGTGCGTGGAAAGGGCACCAGACCCCTCACCCTCACTACTTATACGCGGGAGGCCAACGGACGGATCCGGCAACAGGCAAGAGAATCTCCGCATTTAATTCGCCTGTAGTTCCTTCCTCGTATTCCCTCCAGGATAAGGCGTACCGTCCCATCATCGGGCTCCGCGCCGCACTCCGCTCTGTAACCGCACTGTTGCGCCGAACGGACACCGCCTAAAAAGGCGCGCGGCTGGAAACGTCGTCTTCGAGGGTAAGGAATCTTGAGGCAGCGAGAGCTGGCCCTCGAAAGAGGGTTCGACAGCTACCCTCGAGTACCCGAGGCCAGAAATGACCGCGGGTTAGGACCTCGGTCCACCCCCAAATCTCGAGGGGACAAAGGCCGGCCTACGAACGGGCTCGATAGCCCCCCTCGAGTACCCGAGGCCTGACAGGGCCTCGGGTCGTCAACTGCAGATCGTTCCATGGCCTCGACGGGGTAAAGGCTGGCCCGTCCGGGGGTTCGACAGCCTCCCTCGAGAGCTCCGACACAGGTATGTCCCCAAGTTCAATACAACAACCACCTGCTTTTCCCCTCGGCGGTCCACAAGGTCAGACTCCTCCTCCTGAGGATAGCGTCGGATGACGAACCATCCGTCAAATCTTGAGGGAGCGAAGGCTGGCCCTTACATAGGGTTCGACAGCCGCCCTCGAGTACCTGAGGTCAGGAAGGACCCATGGTTAACGGACTCCGGTCCACCCCCAAATCTTGAGGGAACGAAGGCTGGCTCCACGAACGGAGTTCGACAGCCGCCCTCGAGTACACGAGTCAGGGATGTCCTGGTAGCTCGAGAACGAACTCTCGAGGCTCCCTGGGACATAACCGAGGCATACCTAGGAACACCTAAGGATCCCTGCGCTGGGAGGCATCGAGCCACCAACTCCTATCGAATGGGGTTGGCACCTTCGTGGTCCACGTGGTCGTGCTTAGCGAGCCGTACGGCTTGCTTAACAATGAGAACGCCTCCGGGCCACTAGTCGATCCCTATCGAACGGGGTCGAGTTCTCACTCGGATTTTTACCCGTACAGGGCACCATTTCTAATGGACTCATGCCCGAGAACAGCTCACCGAGGACTTCGGGCTCGTCCTAACGAGGATAGCACGATGCTCTTCACCCCACGATCCGAACGAAAGGATCCGTGGGAAGGATGCTATGAGGTAGTGAAGGCCTAGCCATTCGAGGGCTCGAGGGCCCGACTACGCACGGCACCCCTCGACGAAAGAGGGTCGAAAAACTCGTAACCTGGCAGTCAGAGTCGACCTCTCGGGCGGGGCGCTCTGACTCCAGTGGTGCTCGAGGGAGCGAAGGCTGGCCCTCGGTAGGGTTCGACAGCCGCCCTCGAACACATCTCTTTTCAGGAAATGGAATGGAATCGACCCCTCGACAGGGTGCCACACCTCCAGGTATCCTTTAAAGACCCCACTATACAACATATTTTAGCCCCCAGAGGAGTTCTTAATCACTCCTCTGGGGTCTCGGGGGCTACCCCCGCGGGGTGCGCTCGCGCGCACCCCACGGAGAATCGGATTTCTCACTAACCCTGCAGGCCAAGGATAAAACCTCCGGGCAATCCTTACTCCCTCCGAGAAACGCGTATCATAGCCCCAGAGGAGTTCTAAATCACTCCTCTGGGGCCTCGGGGGATACTGTCAGGTACGAAGGTAAGGGGTACCCTAAACCCTTCGATAAATTAACGCTAAACATAGCAACCATTTTTAAGGCAAGGATCAGCCCACTATTCAGTGAGACGCGACCCATCGATTGAGGGCCCCCTCTACACCAACCGCGGCAACAAGCCACGGGCCGGCTCCACCTCGACGACGGATGAGGGGTCGAACGAACGACCCCCGGCTCCACCTCGACGACGGACGAGGGGTCGAACGAACGACCCCCGGCTCCACCTCGACGACGGACGAGGGGTCGAACGAACGACCCCCCGACCTCTACCTCGACTTCGACCTCTCGAACCCCATCGACGCCTCGACCTCCCCCTCGATCAATGGTCAAGCAGACGACCCTCGGACGAGGGGCTCGATTAACCCAACTGCTCCGGCATGGGTAAAAGTGAACCCACCTAACGACATGGGCGCCCGCGTCCGCTGTCAAATCCGCCAACTCCCCGTCCAGTCCCCGATTCCCGTCAACTGTGCCGCCACTGCTGCCACTGTGCGAGTACAAACTCCAACAGTACCCCTCGGAAAGTAAACAGTGCGACCCTCGACGACGACTTCGGGAACGCGACGGAGTCACACAGGGCACGACCTCCCCCTCGACTGGGGGCTCGACCCCCTCCTCTTCAATAACTCCGGTACGGAAGCCGTCCCATCCGCCCCATCTCGCTTCGGCCGTGGGACTCGCGCCCGCCTGCGGACACTGCTCAGCGACGACTTCTACTGCCGCCACGACTAGGGATGCCTGAAGGACGGGAAGTTCATGCCGCCACAGTACACAACGTCTCTCCACCAGCACTGTGTCGCGGATACGCCGCCCATACTGCTACTGTTAGGACCCTGTGCCCTCGGGTCTCCCCTTGGTCTATAAAAAGGGGACGCTGAGGTAGAGTAAGGGGATTTTTCCGATTTCTGGGGACTCTCCGGATCGGCTCCTACTTCCTCTGGGACTCCGATCGGACTTTCGTTCTCAGGGACCCTAGTTCACACCCCACACTCCACACACCACGCCACTCGATCGACCCCTCGGGTGGCCGACTCCGTGTAACACAGCTTGTACCCCCCCTATACGAGCACGCTTTGGGTGCGAGATAATACAAGTCATCCTCCCCCCGCTGGACGTAGGGCCTTCTTTGCCCGAACCAAGATAAATCTTGTGTCCATCTTGCATCACGTCTGAGAGAGGGAGCACGCGATATACAAATTTACTCGTTGGTGGTCTTGACCCCTGGGTCATAACACCGACACTCTCATTTGGGTGGATTCTTGTGGCGCTCGAGTTAGTGGGCTAGGCTTGTCATTGCCTATTAGCCACTGAATCACCATTTGGGTAGTCGACACAACGAGGACTAGCTTGGTGGCCACCAAGTGAACCTCAGGAGAAAAATCATTGTGTTCATCTTGTCTCCCGGCTACTCTTGGTGATCTTATTGTGATTTGTCTTCACTTTGGAATATTCACTTCACAAGGCATCGGTATAACAATCACCCCTATCTTGTATTTACATTCTTCATATCTTGTCTAGTTAGCTTGCTAGTTAGTTCTCTCTTAGTTGTTCTTGCTAGCTTGTGTTAAGTGCCTTAGGTTCTTTCTATTGATTGTTAGGCACTTAGCTAACTAGAATTGCATTGGATAGATGACTTTGCACCCCAAGTAGAGCTAGAGCAAAAAGCTTCGCTTAAGTGTTATCTAACCTTTTGCTCTAGTGTTTTGTAGAATTTTATTAGGCTATTCACCCCCCCTCTAGCCATCTAGGACCTTTCACCAACCCACTATGTGGGTCCCACTGGCCCTTCTTGCTCCATTTCTTCTAATTCTGCAATCAAATACTTTATGGACATGTGGAACTTGTTATTTTATAAAATATGCTCATAATATGATTGTCTATCCTTCACCCCGAGGTTGTTGACACTATTTTGGATATATAAAGTGGGTCATTCTTGGTGTCAACACACTAGTTTCCTTATTCTTTCACAAGCATCATATCGGAGGTTTTGCAATGTTTTGTAAAAAAAACTTAATGTTCCTCAAATGGTACTCTCGAGTCGCTCATATGGTGTATGATTCATTACCAAGGCACATATTAAAGTTGCCTTCTTTTCATCCTACTCTAAAGGCTTATGTGGAGCTATAGGTAGGGATAAAAGATGTAGCAAACTTACCTTGCATATATTGTAAAGTCAAATTTCGGATCCAAGGATAGAAGTGTCATACTCTTAGATCAAGATGTGCAAGTGTGTGAAAACATGGCAATTGATCAATACTCCTCTATTTGATATGATCTCTCTTTCTAACTTATTCTTTTGAGACATAGCTATCTTTTTTTAACACTTGGGACCTTCATGTGCCCCTATATTTTTTCTTTTCCATAATTTTGCATAGTCTGTCTCATTTACTAGCAACATACTAGAGAGATTATTTTAGAGCATGTAGCATGAACTTTGTGGAAAATTAAAGGCATGTTTTTGCGTACTTCTAGTGTAGAAGCAACATCTATATGTGGTGTGTACGTGATCTTGATCTTGATCTTGGGAGCATGATAAATCTCTCAACAAGGGTCACAAAACTTTACCAAACTCAACACAAAGCAAGCAGCTTATGTAGAAAGCTTATATCATGAAAGAGCATATATGTCTTTGGTAGGAATTTTCACCATTGAGGAACAAGAAGTGTTTTTATCATTTTCATAAATAAAACTCCGATAGTCATTCTTGTTTAGAACAATATTATAGCAGCTCTTGTCTTGTTATATCATGTCTCCCAACAACTTAGACTTAGTTACAACATTTGCAACCCACAAAAGTTTCAGGTTCATGATGGTTTCTTTTAAGCCAAATAATCTATGCTTAGAGAAACATTAAGTTGTAAACTAAGTACTAGAGAAACATTTAGCAAAGCAACTATTCATCATTTCCATAAGGGAGATAAACATTCATTGGAACATGTGAGAGTAGAGAGAAGTCTTTTTGTTCTTTTTATCATATTCAAAAAAAATTTATGCAGGCAAACATAAGCAAGAAAATGCAGGAATGTAAATGCTGAAAATAAACACTTACCTTAGTGGGGGAGGGAACCTCCCCAAGCTCATCCTTTGCTCAATAGTATGGTGGCTGATATGGATGTTGTTGCCACCACATTCTCCACCAATGGATTTCTTCTTCTTGCAGCGCTTGAATTTGTTCGGTGGTTTGTTGGACTATGCCTGCTATCACACCATGCTCAACGCGAAGCTCGCCTATGGCATTGGTGAGGTCGTCCATTTGTTGCCGCCGTTCACGATGCTCCCTATCTCGTGAGGACGAGAAGGATGCTCGTAGTCTTTGAGGATGTGGTGGTCGAGGAGGCATGCCACTGGAAGTGTCCATGGCATCGGAGGTTGCATCATCTTCCTCCTCGCCAACAACACCTCGGGAAGGACCACCTTGCTCAAACTGAACAAAGTATAGCCCCTCATGTGCTCTCCTATTTGAACCTACAACACCTCTTTGCCCATTCCCTTGATCCAAATCAAGGGTTAGTTTACGGGTCCTATACAACTGACGTTGCCTATTTGGAAGAGGAACCTCAGTTGTATGGCCACGATAAATCATTTTGAGTCCACCCTAGGACCTCTTTTTAGCATTTGAGAAAGTGTAAGATATTCTTCCAAAATTACTACTCTAGGTGAAGAAATGTATTCAAAAGGATAGGTTCTATCTAGCAAGTTCATGGATTCGACAAGACGAGTGATTAAGAATGTGAATTGTATGGGTTCATTACTTTCAATCGATCTTTGCCAAAATGCTACTAAACATTTCACAGGCGAGATTTGAATCTTATTAACCATAGCATATAGCAATTTTAGCTCTATGGTTCTTAGCATGCTAGCATCATTTTCAAGAAACATAGTCATGTTCATCCAAAGGTGAATAAAACGAAGGGGTGGATTATGGATTTCCTCAGGTTTGGGGTTAGAGCAATCATGCAAGGCAGAGATAAACAACCAAAATTCCCTTTTGTTAAATTTACTCATGGCAGGATCTAAGTCAAGCAAGCATGTGTCATCAAAACCGAAAGCAACATTTAGATGACTCCAAGTGAGATTAAAGCTTTGATTAAACATATGGAAAGATATTTCATCATGAGAGACTTGTAGAGAACACAAGAACTCTATGGTGAGCAATTTAATTCCATGTTTATCTACTTGCCAAAAACCAGGACAACCAATGGTAGAGAAGATAGTATCAAATTCAGTGTTCATACCTGCGTTGCGGAGGAGAGTTGGATTCAATATCCTTGTATGGTCGAAGGAGCGTTCCCGAATGGAGAGGTACTTCTGGTACTCTAGTTGGTCAAACCAGAGACCACTTGTTGATCGTACATCCTCATCGGGGGCACCATGAATGCACCAAGATGAGGCACCTCCATCCGCGATTCTTCCTCCTCCTGAGGTTGTCCTTCGTTTGGGATGTTCTCCCAAGTGTATGAACCACCCCTTCTCCTTTCTTGAGGAGTGTCCTCAGATTAGTGGGAGCGCCGAGATGAGCTCCCACTTAGAGCTTGCTTCACTTTCTTGATTGCGGACCTCAAAGGGTTCTTCATTTTATAGAAAGTGGGATAGACACAAGAACAAGACTAGGACAAGGATTAGTGTTAGCGTTAGTTTCCTAGTTTGCCTTGCGGGGAGAGGCTTGAGCTAAGAGAAGCTTGATGAAGACAAGGTATTTTCTTGTGGACTTGAGAGAGAGAGTAGCACTACTTCTTCAAAGAGTCGAGAACCTCACTTGAGAGAAGTGAGGAGAAGGCAAGGGCAAGGA
Organism: Microstegium vimineum; assembly: GCA_022036555.1. Classification (NCBI taxonomy): domain Eukaryota; kingdom Viridiplantae; phylum Streptophyta; class Magnoliopsida; order Poales; family Poaceae; genus Microstegium; species Microstegium vimineum. The sequence goes on along the minus strand of CM039138.1, from coordinate 11,786,267 downwards.
AGAAATGGGTTGAACTTGAACTGAATTCTAGTTGAAGTGTGTGGTTTTGAGCTCTCCTTGCATGGCCTTTTATAGGGGGAGAAGATGGCACCAAGGAGGCCTCATGGGGGTATCGACCGACCCCCTATGGGCATGTCCTTGGGTGCCATGGTCATGAGCTTTATTGGATGCCTTACACAAAGCAAAAGGAGGAGTGGGAGTGACATAAGGGTGTCGGCCGACCCCCTTATGATGAATCCAAAGTGGATATTCCACTCATACTTGCCCTAGTGTTTGATGAAAGGTAAAGCATGCCAATTGATGTGATCAAAAGTTGAGCTAGAGTGCTCATGATTCCTCTCTTTAAACAAAGAGTAGTGGGAGACAAAAGTGTGTCATGCTTTAGTCAAAAGGTGATTGATGTGTTTTCTTTTTAAAGGATGACAAAGCTAAAGAGATGTCTCCTAAAGAAAATTCTGAATTTTGAAATTCACACTACTCAAATCATGAGATTCTTAGACAAAAGAAGATGGGGGCGAAAGAGAGGTGGCCAAAGGGTTCCTAGGGGTTTCAGTCGACACCACTTAGGCCCCTTTCACTTTTCTTTTTCTATTAAAGTCACATTGCGTTCCCCATTTGAGAAAATAGGTTTAGGATCCCTAAGGGTGTCGGCCAACCCCCTATAGGGCCTAAACCTGGTCAGGTTTTAGTGCTAAACTAACATCAAAGTTTTATTAAGTCTAAACTTTATTTTTCTAAATTGTAAGCATGAAGAAAATTAAAGAAATGAAATAAATGTAAAGGGAAATAAAGAAAATAAAAGATAACTATCAATTTACCTTTCGAAGAGGGCTCCTTAATTTTAAGTCCTTGAAGCAGGACTCCTCCGTCGTGTTCATTCTTCGGGTGCACTTGATGTCTCTAGAGATGGAGACCGAGGAGTGTGCACCTCCTTAGCTTTCCAAACCTGCCTTGGATTGGCAGGTTACTCCTTCTTGAGTTCATTAATCTTGGCCTCCGGGTATTGATTCTTTTGGCGTGGAGCTTGAACTCTTTTTCTTGGTGGATGTGCCTTAACCTGTTTGTTAATTTTATAACCATTGAAAGCACATTTTACCTTGTGACTTGGGAATTGGAAGTGGATCTGGCCCGATCCCATGTAGATGGCCGCATTGGTGGTGTTGAGGAAGGGCCTTCCCAAGATGACAGGAATGTCCACATTGGCTCCCATGTCCAAGATGATGAAGTCGGTGGGGATGTACTCATCTTGGATGTTCACCAAGATATCTCTTGCAAGTCCCTCGGGAAACCTCATGGTTTGATCTGCCATCTGCAAATGAACACATGTATGGAACAAGGGTCCCTCTAACAAGTTATCATATGTTACCTTGGACATGATGTTGACACCTGATCCAAGATCGCAGAAGGCGTTGTGGAAGGTCTGTTGTCCAATCGAGCACTTGATCATCGGATGACCTGGATCTTCCTTCTTCATGATGAAGGGAGGATCGAGAAGGTAGCCCCAATTGGAGCGAAGTGGAGGCTTACCAAACCTTGTTGTGATCATATTAACATTTTCAATTGGATCCTCTGGTTTCCTAGGAATCTTACCTTGTTCTAGAGATGACATAGCTGCAGCTAACATTTTATTAAAGCTCAATTGATTTTTTATGGCATTGGCAAAGCTATCCATTTTCTCACTAAGATTTTCAAGAACTTTATCATTGGCTATCATTTTTCTATTTATACCATCATTGATTTTAGATTGGCCAAGAACAAGATCTTTCAATGAAGGCTGATTATTGTAAGAATTGTAATTATTGTAATTTCTATTACCTCCATTACCTTGGTAGAAGGGGCGCGAATTCCAATTTCCTTATTGCTGGGGTCGATACCCATTGTTGTTGTTGTTGTGGTTGTTGTTGAAGAAGTTCACGTCCTCCTTCGACATCTCAGGGCAGTTGTTGACTGAATGATCATTTCCCCGCACACCTCGCACCATGGATTAGCTTCAATAGCTCGTGCGGTGGCAGTGGGGTAGATGGCCTCTTGTTCCTTCTTGGAACCTTCTTCTATTTTCTTCATCAAGAGGTCCATCTTGGCAGAGAGTATGTCCACCTCGTTGATGGTGTGCATATCTCTTCTCTTTGGCCGGAGACGTTCCTCACCCCATCCTTGGTTGATCACCATCTTCTCAATGAGGTCCTTGGCATTCCTCATGGTGTGTTAGAGGAATGCTCCTCCAGCGGCAGCATCAAGGTGACTACGGGCCATATTAGACAACTCGTGGTAGAATCCTTGAATCAAGAGCCAATCATCTATCCCATGATGAGGACAGGCACAAATGTACTCTTGGAGACGATCCCATGCTTCAGGAATCGTCTCGTCAGCCTGTTGTTGGAAGCTCGAGATCTTTCCACGAAAAGCATTGGTTTTGCCCGTTGGGAAGAACTTCTTGAGGAATGCGTTGACACACCTCTCCCATGTGGTGGCTTCTTCTTTGTGGGCGTAGAACCATTGCTTCGCCTTCCCCAATAACGAGAATGGAAAAGGTGAAGGTCAATGGCGTCTGACGCCACTCCCTTGATGGTAAAAGTGCCACACAACTCCATGAAGTGATGGAGATGAGCGTTGGCATCCTCATGGGGCTTCCCGCAAAATGGGTTGGCCTGCACCATGTGGATCAAGGCGGGGTTTAGCTTGAAGGTGGCATCCCCAAAGTTGACTTCGGGGCCCTGAGCTATGTGAGTAGAGAACGGGGCTGAGAAGTCAGAGATCGCCTTCTGGGCCATAGCTTCCTTGAGTGGGGGTGCGGATCCTCCTTTATCAAACGGATTCAGGGTCGAGATGATCCTCTGAGGGAGGGGGGACTTGACGACATCTAGTCCTCCTCAACAGCTGCTCGAAATCTTCTAGATAATTTCTCAGCAGTTGGAAACCGCTCATAAACTTTCTGGCTTCACAAGAAAGGAAGACACAGACAGGGGTAAGCCCCTATAGCTAATTGATATTTAAGTTAACGAGAATCTCTAGATTTAATCTAATTAAAATTTCTAGGCTATGCTCTCCCCGACAACTGCGCCAGAAATGCTTGTTGGTATTTCTTATGACTATTGGATAAACCCGCAAGCGCACAGATTATACCGTTGTAGCACTTCACCTAGGAGTATTCCAAGGTATCGTAATTTATATTTTTCCAAGGAAAAGTTGAGCTAGAAATGATAATTAGAGAGAGATCCTAGAGAGCACCTCAACTTAGTATCAATTAGTATAGGGGGATAAACGATATATGTGATAGGAAGGGTGATGAATGAACAAGCCAAGGTAAATGATAACTTAGAATAACTAGTAAGTACAACTAGGTGGGAGGACAACGAGAGAGATAGGGACCCCTATGTAATTCACTTCTACTTTAGTGTACTTAGCCAATTAATTGGTCTAAACACAATAGTATGTCTCGTCAATACAAGTATGCTAGGCGAGAGGATAGATCAGTAGGAGGGCAACACTACTACTGGACCGCACTCTCTTTTTATGGGGGTCTTACTTTTTAAGAACTTGCCTAAGAATACATGGTGGCATGCAAAGACTAGTATAGTAATGCTCAAAGTAAATGCTAAGTAAAGTAGAAGAAAATTAATATATTAAATAAAGTAAAGTCTACAAAAAAGGAAAGATACAAGAGCTATACTAGACTTCCCAGAAGACGACTTCGGAAATCCTGAGCACAGCTCGACTCAACTCTAACTCCCACACTAGACTAACTACTAGATAACTCTAAGTGATTAAGCTTGTAGGCTTGTCCACCATGAATGAAGAGGGGGGTGTGAGCCTCTATTTATAGTGGGGGTGGAGTAGGGGCAACTCCACTGCCACATCATCAATTCAGGAGGCTTCAATTCTCCACCCTTGGATCCACCGCCTCTAAACCGACTTTGAGTGGAGGGTTTTGATCTTCAACATATTTTAAATGCGTGGAGGAGTCACCAGGCATAGCAGGGGGCATAGGGGGTATCGACCGACCCCCCCTATGGCAGGTGGGCCCTGCCCAGAGCTTCTAGATGTTGTCCCCACTGGTTAGGGACCAAGTGGGGGTGCTAGCTTGACAAGACCCGATATAGATCGGTAAGGGATTGGCCCGATCTTCACGACAGTAGGTCACTAATCAACGAGATAACTTGCTACAAATAGCGTGGGATAACTAGCTTTATACCTGTTCAAGGTTGGATGCGACCAAGCGACGGGGAGAGAGGCACCGAAACCGCGAAGACTTCGACTCGATCTCCGAACGACCGCAGAACCACAATCCGGAACTAATCCACACAATACGGCGCAGCCGAACGGAAGCCGTAGAGCACGAAGTAGGGGATCCCAGAGGAATCACTTCACAAGTCCAAGAAGAACAAGGAAGAACGAATGTTTGAGTAAGACACTCAACACCTCGGCTGCAATACCATATAGGTTCTCAAATTATCAAAGGTTGCTAATAGCTTAGTCGTAGGGGATATATATATATACTAGGAACAACCCTCCTAGATAGGTATGAAAACTAAAAGGAGTTTCTAAAGATAGGCTATGTGAAAGGTCCCCTCAAGATGGCTTTCCGAAGTGGCTTCGCGTGACTGTTGGCCTCCAGAGCAGTTTCTACTAAACTGATCATAATTCTTTATTGGGAACTCCAAATGACGAACCGTTTGTTGGGTGTGAAAGTAGACTTAATAAGCTTCCCATCCATCTATACCATGCATCACGAAACATTGTAGAATGGTACAGTTTCGCAGGAGAAGTTGAACCAACATTCTGTCCTGTGAAATTGTTAGCCTTCTGAGCAGTCTTGACTAAATCATGTATATCTCAATAATGAAACGTCCAAAATGGGTTAGTTTTGTTGCATTGGAAAGTAGACTTGAAGAGATTTCCAAAATGTCCTCATTGGCCTCAAAAGCTTCTCAGAGTGCAGAGATATGGGCATTTCTTTAACTGGTCCGTTTTTTAACTGAACTGGTCCGTTTTGGACAGGTCCTAATCTTCCTGAGAGAACTGGTCCGTTTTGGACAGGTCCGAATCTTCCTGAGAGAACTGGTCCATTTTTTGTCTGTAGCTTTTCTTCATGTAGAGTAACATTATCCTCTTGATGTGTATACCTAAGTACAATAAATTAGAACACTTAGGTAGTATAACATTCTTAGAATTATTAAAGTTGATTTTAGCTAGGAATGAATTCACCTCTTCATGTAGTTTAGTGGCACGACTACATGTAATTGGACCATGATTTATATCATTTATATAAGATGGTGAATCTTCTTCATGTTCCACCACATGATGAGATGTCATGTCCTCATCATCCTCCCCCTCTTGAAAAGGAGACGTCCTCGACTCTAATTCTTCTAGTCCAAAGAATTGTGCTAGGACTTCGCATTGTAGTATTGTGATAACATCAAGATCTCCTTCCATCACACCATGATGTTTGAATCTATAATCATATAAACCAAGTAGTAGCCATATAGGTGGAAGCCAAAAGTAATTAGAATAAAGTGTAGCTTTCACCTTGAATGGATACTTAGGCCCTGTTTGGTTCCTCTTGAAGAGGGACTAAAGACTTATTTTAAGTCCCTTTTAGTCTATTTGAACCAAACACTAGGGACTTATTTAGGGACTTTTTTGGGTTGGATAGTAGTCTCAAGGGGTGAGGCTTATGGGGACTTTTGGACCACAATTGACACCCCTTGCCCTTCATTATTGCCTGCCCATGCCCTCTCCCTTCACCATACAGGGGTACAATGGTCTTTGTTAGGGTGTATTAAATGATGTTAAGTCTATACAAGTCCATGAAACCAAACACCAATAGAGACTTTTATTAAGTCTGTATTTTAGTCTTTAGTCCCTAGGACTAAAGAACCAAACAGGGCCTTAGAAGTAATGGTGAATGTTGATTGCCTTGGCATGGTCTTATCATCCTCCCTCCCTTTATGAAAAGTCGTCCACGACTTTTGTTTACCTGAAAACAATCTAGAAAAAGCAGAGGATGGATGGACATGATAATTCCAATAATCTATTATTTTATTTTGTCCATTTTGTTGTTTATAATTCACATTCATATTATTTCCATGTAAGAAATATTCTCTCAACTTTGAAGAATCTGCAAATAGTTTTGAACATGGGAGCACACAAATTTCTTCCAACCCAATCATTTGATTCATGTTATCATGTTTCATTTTTGCAAGATCACATATATCAAAAGATAAGAATGAAACATTCTTGACATCCGTACTGCATGGGTGAGAGAAGCACTTGTCAAACTCAATGGTTCCAAAAGATGATGAAAATTTTTTCAGTGGAAGAATTGAACATGTTTCCTTAAGATTTGTTTCTTTAGATAGAAGATATGAACCAGGGAACACCATTTTTGATTCTTTATAGAAAAATATGGCTCAAAATAATTATTACAACGTCTATTTAACATCAAATCAATAAACTTATCACAAGTTATGGAAATAGCATACACATAGAACTTACTTGCAGCATGATGTCCAATCAAATTGAATTTAAACATGCAACTATAGGGAGTATTCAAAGATTTCAAGGATGATATATTAAAAACATTCTCAAGGATTTTATTGATGTCAACATATTTATCAAACATGACATAGCCCACACAAGAAGGATGGGGTTTCTTTGTGAAGAATTCGTCATGAGTATATACTTTCACACTATCAAATCTATTTGCAAGCAATGTATCACATATATGAATGCACAACATCATGTGTATTAACCATATCAAAGCATAGAAAAGATCATGTATGTTTGAACATTGGATATCAACTTGCAAAACTTCAGCACATAGATGAGCATGTGAATCAATTAAATCAGTGCAATATTTTGTGTATGGTCAATCTCATCTGAACCATCTGTTTTATCACAATTGTTATCTATTTTCATTTGCAAACTCAGATTTGAAATATTTTCATTATCTTTTATAGTTTCAAATGGTGCAAGTATCATGGATTGTGCCTCTGAAATTTTACCATTTTCCTCATCATGGTTCAGGTTTGGAGCAGCTCACAATTGGTTCGAATAGATGGATACCTTCTCACTTCCCTCAAAAAGTATGGTGATGTCAACAGTAGCCATCTCTTGTTTATTCTCGTTGCAAACCTGCACATTTGGAAAGACAACACTAGGAGTAGAGATAAGAGTATTAGTTTCGAAAATATCCTCACATGATCTACATTCTAACTGTCCATTTTTTTGTGGTGTATCTCTCACACACATTGTGGATACTCTCAACCTTATAGTGTGTGGAATCACACAACTCACTTTTGGTTTCACTATCTCTCAAATTGGCAATATGGCTCTCATTCTCACATAGGTTTTGATGCACAATCACTTCAACATCTTGTGCAGCAACATATGCATATGTATCATTGTCCATGACCTTCACTTCATCTTCCTCATCAAATATTGGGGGCTGGTCATAATTCACCACATCTTTTGCTTCATGAGTCTGCATCACACAATGAACAAGACTAGAAGAAGGTATTATCATGTTAGTAGTAAATAATTCCTCACATGATTCTTCTTCTTTTTCGCTCAATTTTTGTGTATCTCTCTCACACTGAATGTTGTGGCTCTCCTCCTCACATATAGTGGAATCTCTAATATTTTCATTTTGAACTCTCGCACGCAATTTTGGTTGGTGGCACTCTTTCTCACATGGGTTTTCCTGTCCAGTCACCACCTCTTCCAGTTGCATACTGAAAACATCATCTACTTTATGAGAAGAATATCCTCCAAAAACAAAGGTATGAAGATTCTTCTTATGCCTTGGAGCTGAGATGAGTTTTCTTCCATATGATCTTCCATGTACCTCTTGCTGAATTTTTCTTTGGGAGGACATACAATAATCTTCATCATCAATGAGCACACGGGGGCGAAAACTATGCCCACGAGCACCTCTCCCATGTTGTCCACTATGGACAACGAGACCACAACGAGAGTTGGACGGGCTATGTTGTTGTGGAGTTCGCCCGCCCACAGCAGAAAGATGTTTATCGAACATCATCTCCATAGCCTCCACTAGAGAGTGTTGTAGTTGACGAAACTCAGTCCGTGTGACTTGGTGATTCTTTTTCTCCATATCGACCACCACGAACACTTGAATTAGATCCTATCATATTAGCACTTATGCAAGAAAAAGTGGATAGATAAATTTGTGGAAACGCACAATCTCACCTCTTACTTACCAATGTTCTTGCTTGTTCTCAAGGACAGTGGCCGTGCTTAGTGCAGCAGTTCAACAGATGTGATTGAGAGGTCGCAATGATTACAAGTCGAACGTCCCGGTTTCAGATTTTTGTGGAGCTATAGGTGGCTCTTCAAGGGGGGCTATGGTATTGTAACAAAGTGAGACAAACGATACTGCTGTCCAGTACACCACAAACTTGAAATTTCATATATGAAACTTGGATTTATAGAATCCACAACACAACCCCTTTTACTTTCCTTCTCTCTTTTTTTTCTTCTCTCTTTTTTTATCACTTCTTTTCTTTTTTTCTTCTCTATTTTTTATCACTTCTTTTATTTTTTTTCAGCAAACACAAGATAACATATGTGGAGTGCGGATAAATATTAAACAAGAGTACGGCAAAAGAACAACGATGGTGACTAGCAACAAGATGAACGGGATGAACACAAAGTAACAATACCACGAAATGGCTATAGGATTTTTTGTGGCTTTTTAGTGGGCTCTAGGATATAACAAAAATAGTACTATATGATGGATAAAATGAAGGTAAATATGTGGATGATGGTAAGACCTACCGTGACAACCACAACTTTGATACCATATGACAAGACCCGATATGGATCGGTAAGGGATTGGCCCGATCTTCACGACAATAGGTCACTAATCAACGAGATAACTTGCTACAAATAGCGTGGGATAACTAGCTTTATACCTATCAAAGGTTGGATGCGACCAAGCGACGGGGAGCGAGGCACCGAAACCGCGAAGACTTCGACTCGATCTCCAAACGACCGCAGAATCACAATCCGGAACTAACCCACACAATACGGCGTAGCCGAACGGAAGCCGTAGAGCACGAAGTAGGGGATCCCAGAGGAATCACTTCACAAGTCCAAGAAGAACAAGGAAGAACGAATGTTTGAGTAAGACACTCAACACCTCGGCTGCAATACCATATAGGTTCCCAAATTATCAAAGGTTGCTAATAGCTTAGTCGCAGGGGATATATATATACTAGGAACAACCCTCCTAGATAGGTATGAAAACTAAAAGGAGTTTCTAAAGATAGGCTATGTGAAAGGTCCCCTCAAGATGGCTTTCCGAAGTGGCTTCGCGTGACTGTTGGCCTCCAGAGTAGTTTCTACTAAACTGATCATAATTCTTTATTGGGAACTCCAAATGACGAACCGTTTGTTGGGTGTGAAAGTAGACTTAATAAGCTTCCCATCCATCTATACCATGCATCAGGAAACATTGTAGAATGGTACAGTTTCGCAGGAGAAGTTGAACCAACATTCTGTCCTGTGAAATTGTTAGCCTTCTGAGCAGTCTTGACTAAATCATGTATATCTCAAGATTGAAACGTCCAAAATGGGTCAGGTTTGTTGCATTGGAAAGTAGACTTGAAGAGCTTTCCAAAATGTCCTCATTGGCCTCAAAAGCTTCTCAGAGTGCAGAGATATGGGCATTTCTTTAACTGGTCTGTTTTTGAACTGAACTGGTCCATTTTGGACAGGTCCGAATCTTCCTGAGAGAACTGGTCCATTTTTTGTCTGTAGCTTTTCTTCATGTAGAGTAACATTCTCCTCTTGATGTGTATACCTAAGTACAATAAAGTAGAATACTTAGGTAGTATAACATTCTTAGAATTATTAAAGTTAATTTTAGCTAGGAATGAATTCACCTCTTCATGTAGTTTAGTGGCACGACTACATATAATTGGACTATGATTTATATCATTTATATAAGATGGTGAATCTTCTTCATGTTCCACCACATGACGAGCTGCCATGTCCTCATCATAGCCCCTACTAGGGTATCGGCCGACCCCCCCGGGTCTCAAGCCCACCACCTTCTTCTAGAAGGTGGACACACTTGTCATGTGACTTGGTTGATTCTTTTGAGATGTTTGTCACGTTGATTTCCTTGATGTGGGCCCATGGATCCATGTGAAGTGAATATGAGTCATTGGGAGAAAGCACAAGTTGATCCAAGGGTGGAGGATCACTTGGGAGTGCTTCTCCTGGATCATGGCCAGTGTGGGGGGCTGGTGGGCCCATGGTGGTGTCGGCCGACCCACTTTGTGGGTCCCACTGGCCCACCTTACTCCATTTCTTCTAATTTTGCATCAAATACTTGATGTACATGTGGAACTTGTTATTTTATATAATATGCTCAGGATATGTTGTTCTATCCTTGACCCCGAGGTTGTTGACGATATTTTGATGGTGACAAAGTGGGTCATTCTTACCGCCAACAAGTACCCGTAGTACTGTTCACGTTGGGCCCATTTGGTCTGACTTGGGCCTGACACCTCTTTAGCCCGTCACGACTATTTTGGCCCATGATATCTCCCCTACCCTTGGAGACCCAGTTTGTCCTTGAGCTGGATAGCTTGATGGCACCGTCTTCTGTGTCGTAATGGAGCAGCACACCGGCCACAAGCTGCCATAGACCTACATGTTGCGACCTAAGGTTAAGCCTTTTACATCTCGGCTTACCTTTTTTATTTAAGACAAAAAATTGAAAGAAATTTGGGACTAAAATATTAAATAAATTTGGACTACAACTATGTCCTCATGGATCCCATGGAAAGAGTTGAACTACTAGCTTCACGAGGCCTGAAAAGCGGAGGATGTGGCAGCCAACGAGTCTTCTAGGCGTCGGAATAGATGAGACGGTTGTTGTAGTTCTTGGCACAGATTGAACCTCCCTTGGTGCCCGCTGCTGTGTTGCCATGGTCATTGCCGGGAGACACCATACATGGAACTCTGCAGGAAGGACAGGCCAGCTTGAGTGGTCAAACCTCCAGGCTGTGATTTTCCCTCGCGCCGTTGTGAGTGTCATACGCCATGGCCGCACCACGCGCTGGACAAGAAAGCCTCGCACGGCTGCTTGCATGCACGCCGCTGCTTGCTCCTCCGATGATTTCTCACCACGGAGAGCCTGCCCCCCCCCCTGTCATGCCAGGAGTCCCCGCGCTGCTGCCTGTAGGTGTACTGCTGCCCGACGCTTATGAGCCTGTGCCTCGAGTAGCGCCATTAGATGATCCAACAATGTGGCCATATGATGGAGCTGCTCAGAAATGAGACGATACCCCTTGGCAAGGGTGTGTAGGGCGTCAGCGGTAGCGATGGAAGGGGTGGTCGGTGGTGGCTAGTGGTGGTGATGGTGAGCGGGAGCGAGTAGGCGAGGATCACCGGACTCATGATACCAAGTTGTCATGGATATTGGGTTCATGGGATAACTAGGCCTAGGTTATGCTTTTCGTGGCCGAGTGTGTCTTCTCCTGTGAGGGTTTTCCCTCCGCTGTAGGCTTGGTTGTTTAGAAGAGATAGAGAGATTAGATTGATAATACTTTGCTTACCATTGAAAGGATACATCTCCCTTTATATATATAGGGAGGACTCGACTCGACTTGACCTACAAGTAAACCTAGCTCCTAGACTCTTCCTAAACCTAATGCTACAGTACTCGCGGTACTACTCACGTTGCCACTACAGTACCCGCGTCACTGTTCACGTTGGGCCCATTTGGCCTGATTTGGGCCCAACACCTCTTTAGCCTGTCACGGCTATATTGGCCCATGACAAAATAGGTGTATTCGTCTTTTAATAGTTGATTCATCAACACGTAATGAAAGCACTTGCTCGTAGGTCCACGTGACCCTTCACCAAGGTCAATCTCAGTGAGTAGTTTTATAATATTTTGTGTATAACATTGTCACATCATATAAAACAAGATTTTACATATAGACGAAACATCCATTCTTGTCTTCTCCGTCTCCAGTGGCAAAAGTTTAGGCCCCTCCGGCAAGCTCCTTACTCTGTTCCGGATCTGCTGGGCTCTAGCAAGGCAGCCTCTCCATCCCTCAAGAGTCCGGAGCAGCAAGGTTGCAGCTGATGAGGACATCGCTACGCTGGACACGCCTACGCCATCACCTTTCCCAAGTTGCAACTCATCTCCAACTCAGCTGCAACGTCGACTTCGAGTCTGTTTCGGAGTCCAGGACCAGCAAGGAGTAAAACGGACGCCCAGGACGCATCCGGACTCCGTTTTCAATGATTCACCCACGGATGGAAAGATAATTTCATAAGGAAACCAATGGAGTTGGTTTGAGGTCTAAATGCTTTCTGAGTAATTGGGAAACGTCGAAACAAGTCAGCGTCCAGAATCTGTTTCGGTGCTGCGTCACCCAATTTGGGGCCCATGGCCCATGTATCAACTTGGGTCCATTCGGGACTCATCCTAGGGTTGTAGGATGACCCTAGGACCCCTGTGGTCGTACTCCCTCCTCCTTATATCCGCATAGAGCCGCCACAAACAGAATGGGGTTTTGTTTTAGAGTTTAGTTTTCCATCGAGAAACTGAATCGTTCATTGTAATTATGTCGATTAGTCCTTTTACAGTGATCCAAGGCCCCTCATTTTTGATCTCCTCCACTGTGTAGATTAGTCCTTTGGAACCGAGTTTTTGAACCCTCTATTGATATTCACATCATTCATATTTGCAATTTCAGATTGCGTGTTTTTACCTTCTTGCTTGTGTTCTTCGATTCGCTTGCAGGAATAGCCTTATTGGCGAGGTCAATAAAGTTGTACTTGGTTGATAACCATCAGAGCAGTGGTGTAACAGTTGCGGGGTTCGAATCGTGTCTGATTTGAAGCCGGATCGCCAACGTCGAGTTCTCCCCAATCGAATTTATCGGTTACCTCATGGAAGATCGAGCCACTCCTCATCAGCAGCCTCCAAACCTGTAGGTAGAGAAGGAGAAGGGAGAGTGCTGCCAAACCGTTGCTAAGGTACTAACTCCTTACTAGCCTTCGACTCCTACGTTGCACCACCTAATCCCACAGTAGGGTTCACCTAGGCTAACACCCTCCATGTTGTCGATAGCGAGTGCGGCAATGAGTCTGACCTTTGAGTACTTCCAAAAGGTCAGGGCAGACCTGCCCGCTGCATGCCATGTGCCCTTTCCACCCAGCCATAGAGGTCGCCGAGTGCCCACCTAACATCCCACGAGAAGGCCTATGCCGCTGCCGTGTACATCTCTGTTAGCAGTAGGTATTGGGAACAGAGGAACCCGATTGAGGAAGGGAAAAGTAGAGCAGCAGACAAGGTTCCAACGAATCTTAGATGAAATATAGTTTTTTACAAGGTTTAATCATCCCCTCAACCAGTGTTGGCTGCTCTGTTTGCTTGAACTACTTTTAGTTTGTTTCAACTTATTCTCTCTCACAGAACACTATTCAATCAGCGGGAATCAGTCAGCTTTTGTACCAGCCGAACAACCTGCACGTCACTTCTACCACGCACAGTCACACATTCTTTCGGTATGGACCATAGCAGCGTGGATTCAGAGTCTTTGAGCCTTCTGGAAATTGGTTCATGTAGCTCGCCTAACAACAGCGTGGCTAAAGAGTTCCCAGCAAGAGAGGCTGAAGTGGAGCCTGTTGTTGGTTCGTTGACATCAGCAGTTGAGGTGCTTACAGTCCCCTATCCTTGCGCGCCTAGATGATCCTAGAAACCAGCGTGACAAAACTGTTGCTTTAAGAACTCCAAATCTTCCCAAGTTGCCAATGAAGAAGGTTGATTAGTTATAGTTAACTGAACGAGACCTTGGTGAACAAAGCGCTTACCCTTTGCGACTTGAATGCTCTTCAAGATATGGGCAGGGATGCTCCAAAGAACAGATGATGGAGGTAGAATGGGGGTGACCGTGTGACGAGCTCCTACTGCCTTCTTAAGTTGAGAGACATGGAATACCGGATGCACTAGAGATGAAGGTGGAAGTTCGAGCCGATACGCCACTATGCCCACTTTTGCTTATGACTCGAAATGGACCAAAGAATTTAAAAGCTAGCTTTTGACTGCTGCTATCAGCAAGAGAGGACTGAACATAGGGTTGCAATTTTAAGAACACCCAGAGTGATGTCACATTGCTTAGTTTAGCTAAGTAAGTTGAGCTCTCTAGTTGACTTGTGTAGTCTTGCTAGAGAGCATTGCTAGTGAGCTTAGGTGTTTTGTGCTTTGCTTACTAATATGTGTAGGAGCTTCCTTTGTGCTTAGAGTACTAGTTGCTTAGGTTTGTGTGACTTTGCAACCTAGACTTGTTTAGATGAGCTTCCTAGCTTGGCACCTTAGTGTCGGGTACTAAGGTAAGGGGTACCCTAAACCCTTCGATAATTTAATGCTTAAACATAGCAACCATTTTTAAGACAAGGATCAACCAAACCGCTCAAGTCAGCAAAGAAGGGCCCATCGCACAAAGGCCCCCTGCACCGGCCTGCTTCGAGGAAAATGATGGACGAAGGGTCGAACGAACGACCCCTCCGCCTCCACCTCGTCGCCGAATGACGAACGAGGGGCCGGACGAACGACCCCTCCGCCTCGACCTCGACGCCGAATGACGGATGAGGGGCCAAACAAACAACCCCTCGGCCCCTACCTCGATCTCTCCGACTCCGCCCCTGCTCTGACCCTACCTCGACGCTGAGTGACGGACCAGGGGTCGAACGAACGACCCCCAGACAGGAAGCTCGATCAGCCCAACTGCTCCAGGTATGGGTTAAAGGGAACCCGCCTAACGTCATGGGCACCCACGACCGCAGTCAAATCCGTCAACTCGTCGCCATGACCCGGACCTCCGTCAACTGTGCTGCCACTGTCGCCACGTTGCGAGTACGGACTCCAGAAGCACCCCTCGAAACGTGAACAGTACAGCCCTCGACGACACCTTCGGGAATACCACAAGGCTACCCCGGTCTCGACCTCACCCCTCGACCGGGGGGCTCGACCCCTACCGCCAACCACTCCGGTATGGGGCCCGTCCCATCCGCCTCGTCTCGCTTCAGCTGTGGAATTCGCGCTCGCCTACGGAAGCTATGCCACGACGTACCGCGACGACTTCTACTGCCGCCACGACCTAGAGCGCCAGAAGGACGGGAAGGCCATGCCGGCACAGTGCACGACGTCCCTTCGCCAGCACTATGCCGCGGACACGCTGCCCATGCCACAACAGTTTAGAACCCTGTATCCTCGGGCCTCCCCTTGGTCTATAAAAGGGGACGCCGAGGTAGAAGAAAGGGATCCTTCTGGGACCAACTAAACGGGGCCGAATCCCTGGACTTTCAGACGACTTCATACTCATACTCCACACCTCCCGTTGCTTGATCGACCCCTCGAGCAACAAACCGACTGCCTAGGGTAGCTCTGCTAGCCTTAGGCTCCAGCTCACTCGGAGCATCTCCGTGTAAACCAGCTTGTACCCCCCCCCCTGTACGAGCACTTTGGATGCGAGATAATACAAGTCATCCTCCCCCGCTGGACGTATGGCCTTCTTTGCCCGAGCCAGGATAAATCTTGTGTCCTTGCATCACGTCTGGGAGAGGGAGCATGCAATATACAAATTTACTAGTTGGTGGTCTTGACCCCCGGGTCATAACACTGACAGTTGGCGTGCCAGGTAGGGGGAATTGCGTGTCGATCAACTCTGAACTACTCTCTCAGATGGATTCCACAATCCCACCACTTCCATTCACCACCGTCGTCTGGTTCGGCAGTCTAGGGTTTATATCCACGGGCCAGGGCCACTACATAGTCTTTCCCTTTGCTCGTGGCCTGGACGGCGGCAGCACCGGTACGCCGGGGCTAAGAAGGATCAGGCGACGGTCCCTCCGCTTGCGCCTCTGTCCTGCGATCAGAAGGAGGCGCGAGCGACTCCGACGCACTCGTTACCGTGCAGACTCCAAGATGTCGGATGTCGTTTCCCCGGCCCCAGCTGGCGACACAGCCCCTCCTCTCGGGAGCCTGTTTGACCCATGCATGCGGGTCGGGGGCGGGCACCCCTCTGAGCGGGATTTTGGCTCCACCATATCATCGTCCCCGGGGGTCCCCGTGGCCTCTCCGACACACTCGACCCCGCCACCACCGTGTGGCCCTTTCCCGTACGGGCTCCACAACAGCGCAAGACTCTGTTCTGCCCTCGCAGGTTTCCAGATACAGACACGTTGCGGGTCTCCAGGGACCCCGCCGCGTGCGACAAACAACCCCGTCACCACCTCTTCACTGGGCGAGCACCCGAAGCCGAGGCAAGCCCGGACCTGGGGCACGTTGCGGCGACGCCTGGCGGAAGAGTGCAGGGGATCTTCCCCCCACTTCTACCACGCCGACCCCGACTCCGACTCTCCCGACGAGGGTTACGACCCCACCCGGGAATGCTTCCACCTCGACGAGCAGGCCGACCCCCAGGACGATGTCGATGACACCGCGACCACAGAGGAAGGAGGAGGGGGAAACGCTACACCAGCACGAGATGCCAACCCCCCGAGTCCTGACAAAGCCGATCCACCCTCAGACATCCAGATCACGCAAGTCCGAGAGCTGCTCAGTAAGCTCGAGGAGGAGCGCCTGCGACTTCAGCAACTCGAGCACGCCCTCGAGCGAGATCAAGGGCGCCCACAGGGTGGACGGGCTCGCGAGCGAGCCCGGGAAGTCCACCGGCAAATCGTCGAGGAGGGAGCAAACGAACCCCGTGTCTACAACCACGCCAGCCAAAATGTCGTGGCAGCCGCAATGCTGCTCTGCAACATGCCGACGCCATCGACACCCCAAGCACGGCGTATCAGGAACGAGATTCAGGGGCTCCTCCAAACTGCGGTCGTACAGCAGGCGGAGAGCTCGGCCTCGAGGCGTCGAGGGGCAGCCTCCGAGCGACAGGAAGTACCCCCTCGACAAAATCGAGAGGTATCCGTCCACCAGGACAAACCACCCCAAGGCCAAGTCAAGCGACGACTAGTTCGGGAACGCCTCGTCGATGATCGACCCCCACGGGTGAACAATCGACGCCGGTACGGCGACGCCGAGGCTCGAGGTTACAGCGCTCACCGAGGTGGGCGCTACGATAGCCGACAAGATCGATGTCAGTCTCCGGAGCCACTGGGGCCCCGAGTCTTCGGCAGAGCCATCCGGCGAACCCCCCTGCCTGTCCGTTTCCGTCGACCTACCAGCTTGGTCAAGTACAACGGCGAAACCAAGCCAGAGCTCTGGCTTGCCGATTTCAGGCTGGCATGCCAGCTGGGAGGAGCCGACAATGATCACGTCATCATTCGGCAACTCCCACTGTTCCTCTCCGACACCGCTCACAGGTGGCTCGAGGAGCTACCCCCGGACTTGATCCAAGACTGGCCCGACCTGGTCAGGATCTTCGAGGGAAACTTCAAAGGCACCTACGAGCGGCCAGGCAACCCCTGGGACCTCCGCAGCTACAAGCAGAAGCCAGGAGAGACCCTCCGCGCCTTCACCCGCCTGTTCTCGAGACAGCGTACCGCACTAACCCACATCTCCGACCACGAGGTCAGCACGGCGTTCATCGCCAGAACAACCTTCAAGGAGTTAGTGTGGGAGCTGGGACGAAACACCCCCAAGACCGCTAACGAGCTCATGGACATCATCGCCAACTACGCAGCTAGTGAAGAAGCCGTTGGCGCGTTCTTCCAGATACCTCCAGACAAGGGGAAGGGCAAGGCGGACGAGCCCGGCGGCTCGGACAACGGACCCAAGAAGAACAATGGGCCCAGAGGGAACAACAACGGTAATGGTGGCAGGAAGAAGAAAAAGAAGAACCGGCCGGGCAGACGCAACGTCGAGCCCGACGCTGAGCCCGACGATCTTGTCGCTGCAGCAGACAAGAAGAAGCCTCGAGGGCCCCCTCCCGACGGGGGCGTCTTCGACAAGATGCTGAAGGAGCCCTGTCCCTATCATATGGGACCGGCCAACCACCGCCTCGAGGACTGTCGCATGCTCAAAAAGCACTTCATCCCTGCCCGCTTCAAAAGAAACGACGGCAGGGAAGACCCACCTTGCGACCTCTACGTCAAGGGCGATGCCAAGAAAGGGGGCTTCCCCAAAATCCACGACTGCTACATGATCTACGGGGGACCCTCGACTCGACTCACCACGCGCGAGCGCAAGAGGGAGCATTGGGAGGTCTTCTCCGTTCGAGCCCAGGCTCCTCGGTACCTCGACTGGTCACACACGCCGATCACCTTCGACCAGGACGACCACCCCGAGCATATCCCCAACGCAGGGGTCTACCCGCTCGTCGTCGACCCGATCATACTCAACACCCGCCTCACCAAGGTACTCATGGATGGGGGAAGCAGCCTCAACATCATCTACGCCGAGACCCTCGACCTCCTGGGGATCCCAAGGACCATGCTCCTGCCCAGCGCGGGGGGATTCCACGGGATCGTCCCAGGGAAGAAGGCACTCCCGATCGGCCGCGTCAAGCTACCTGTTTGCTTCGGCGTCCCCTCGAACTTTCGAAAGGAAGAGCTGACCTTCGAGGTGGTTGCATTTCGAGGCACCTACCATGCCATCATCGGTCGACCAGGGTACGCCAAGTTCATGGTAGTCCCGAACTACATCTACCTCAAGTTGAAAATGCCAGGGCCCACGGGGGTCATCACCGTCGACACCTCCTATGAGCACGCATACGACTGCGACGTCGAGTGCGTGGAGAAAGTCGAAGCTGTCGAGGAGTCGGCCATCCTCGCAGCCCTCGACGACTTGTCCGGCGAGATCCCCGACCCTAAGCGACACGCTGGCAACTTCAAGCCGACGGAAGACACCAAGACCGTCCCGCTCGACCCCGGCCTCGCGGATGGGAAGGTGCTGACGATCAGCGCCACCCTCGAGCCCAAATAGGAAGCAGTGCTCGTCGACTTTCTCCATGCGAATGCCGACGTGTTTGCATGGAGCCCCTCGGATATGCCGGGCATTCCGAGGGAGGTCGTCGAGCACTCCTTGGACATCCGAGTCGGGTCCAAACCGGTGAAGCAACGCCTACGTCGCTTCGACGAGGAGAAGCGCAGGGTCATCGGGGAGGAGGTCGATAAGCTTTTGAAGGCCGGATTCATCAAGGAGGTACATCATCCTGAGTGGCTAGCTAATCTCGTACTTGTTAAGAAAAAGAATGGGAAGGATAGGATGTGTGTAGACTACACCAGTTTAAATAAAGCCTGTCCCAAGGTTCCTTTCCCACTACCACGTATCGATCAAATAGTAAATTCCACTGCGGGATGTGAAACCCTCTGCTTCCTTGATGCATACTCCGGCTACCACCAAATAAAGATGAAGGAGTCCGATCAGCTCGCGACCTCCTTCATCACCCCCTTTGGCATGTTTTGCTACCTCACCATGCCCTTCGGTTTGCGAAACGCCGGGGCCACCTACCAGCGATGCATGCTCCACGTCTTTGGGAAACACATAGGGCCAACCGTCGAAGCCTACGTCGACGACATCATGGTCAAGTCCAAGATAGTTGGAAACCTGGTCGAAGATCTCGAGATCGCGTTTGGGTGCCTCTGGGCGAACCACATAAAACTAAACCCTGAGAAGTGTGTCTTTGGAGTTCCTCGAGGCATGCTCCTAGGGTATGTAGTTTCCCAACGCGGAATCGAGGCCAATCCCGAAAAGGTAACCGCAATCACAAGGATGGGCCCGATCAGTGACCTCAAAGGCATACAAAGGGTCACGGGGTGCCTCGCCGCCCTCAGCCGATTCATCTCGAGGCTCGGAGAAAAGGCACTACCCCTTTACCGCCTCCTGAAGAAGACGGAACACTTCGCGTGGACCGCCGAGGCCGAGGAGTCACTCTCGAAGCTCAAAGCCCTGCTCACCTCGTCACCGGTCTTGGTACCCCCGAGCCCGGCCGAGCCCCTCTTGCTCTATGTCGCAGCAACTACCCAGGTAGTCAGCGCTGCCATAGTGGTCGAAAGGGCGGAAGAAGGACACGCCCTGCCGGTTCAAAGGCATGTCTACTTTGTGAGTGAGGTGCTTTCTGAGACCAAGACGAGATACCCCTAGATCCAGAAGCTGTTGTACGCGATCGTCATCACTCGGCGCAAGCTCCAGCACTATTTCCTGGGCCACCCGGTTACTGTGATCTCATCTTTCCCCCTCGGGGAGATAGTCCAGAACTGGGAGGCATCTGGAAGAATCGCCAAGTGGTCAGTCGAGCTCATGGGGGAAACCCTCTCCTACGCCCCTCGGAAGGCCATCAAGTCTCAGGTATTGGCAGATTTCGTTGCAGAATGGACCGACACCCAACTACCCCCAGCGCAGGTTCAGACCGAGCTCTGGACCATGTACTTCAACGGATCGTTGATGAAGACGGGGGCAGGCGCCGGACTGCTGTTCATATCACCCTCAGGGGTTCACATGCGCTATGTCATCCGTCTCCACTTCCCCGCCTCCAACAACGTAGCCGAGTACGAGGCCCTCGTCAACGGCCTGCGCATCGCCGTCGAGCTCGGGGTTCGACGCCTCGACGTGCGGGGGGACTCGCAGTTGGTGATCGACCAAGTGATGAAAGATTCGAGCTGCCACGACCCCAAGATGGAAGCCTACTGTAAGGAGGTCCGAAAACTCGAGGACAAATTCTACGGCCTCGAGCTCAACCACACCACCCGCCGGTACAACGAAGCTGCCAACGAGCTAGCCAAAATCGCGTCTACTCGAGGTATGGTTCCTCCCAACGTCTTCTCGAGGGACCTTCACAAGCCATCCGTCAACCTAGACTCGGGGGCTCCGCCCTCGAGCAACGGGTCGAGCCGCCCCCTTCGACTGATCCCCCTCGAACGGGGAAGAAGTCATGGAGATCGACGGGGCTGCCACAGCGCCAACCCCTCCGACGGATTGGCGCGCACTCTACCTCGAGTATCTGACACAGGCCGAACTCCCAGAGGACCGCATGGAGGCCCGTCGTGTAGCCCGACGTGCCAAAACCTACGTCTTGTATGGGGATGGCCGCGAGCTGTATCGACGTAGCCCTTCCGGGGTACTTCAACGCTGCCTCACCCTCAAGGAGGGGAGGGCACTGCTGAAGGATCTACACTCGGGGGCTTGCGGCCACCACGCGGCGCCAAGAACGCTGGTAGAAAGTGCCTTCCAACAAGGCTTCTACTGGCCAACAGCCATCGCTGACGCCACCAAACTTGTCCGATCTTGCAAGGGATGCCAATTCTACGCCAGGCAGACCCATCTACCCGCCCAAACTCTTCAGATGATACCTATAACTTGGTCGTTCGCAGTATGGGGGCTCGACATGGTCGGCCCCCTGAAGCGAACCAAGGGTGGCCACACCCACCTCCTCGTGGCTATAGACAAGTTCTCGAAGTGGATCGAGGCTCGACCCATCGCCAACATCCAGTCTCGACAAGCCGTGCTATTCTTCACTGACATCATCCAACGCTTCGGGGTCCCCAACGTCATCATCACCGACAACGGCACGCAGTTCACTGGCCAAAAGTTCCTGGACTTCTGTGACCACCACCACATTAGGGTGAATTGGTCTGCAGTCGCCCACCCTCGAACTAACGGTCAGGTCGAGCGCGCCAACGGTATAGTTTTGCAGGGCCTCAAGCCAAGGATCTTCGACCGCCTGAACGGGCATGGCAAGAGATGGGTCAATGAGCTGCCCGTTGTTCTATGGAGTCTTTGAACGACACCAAGTCGAGCCACGGGGTTCTCTCCGTTCTTCTTGGTCTATGGGTCCGAGGCCGTCCTCCCCACCGACCTCGAGTACGGGTCCCCTCGACTGAAAGCCTACAGCGAGCAAGCCAACACAGTAGCCCGAGAGGACTCCCTCGACCAGCTCGAGGAAGCCCGAGATGTGGCCCTCTTCAAGTCGGTAAAGTACCAGCAGACGTTGCGGCGCTACCACGACAAAAACGTGCGCAAAAGGAACCTCGACGTCGGTGACCTCGTTCTGCGCCGTCGACAAAGCAACAAGGGGCGTCACAAGCTGACGCCACCATGGGAGGGACCCTTCATCGTGGCAGAGGTGTTGAAGCCCGGCACTTACAAACTGAAGAACGAGAAGGGCGAGATCCTCACCAACGCGGGGAACATCGAACAGCTACGTCGTTTCTATCCCTAAGGCCTCGGCACCTCGTACATTTTCGCATTTATGTACAAATTCTCGAATGAACAGAAAATCCGCGATCCTAGCGCTTTCATCTTCATTCGTGACTCGAGGTAGATTTGCTCTACCCCTCGACGCCTCTCTTTCTTCTGCCCCTCGAAGCACGCTTAGCGCAGGTTAGGATACGCGCTCGAGTCCCACAAGGGGTCGAGGTGTGCCGAGCCAGGAACCCTCCTACGCCCTCGGGCTAAGGTACTCCCGCTCGCTCCCCCCTCGAGGGCCTCGGGCGTGCGTCCAACAACTGCGCCAAAAAGTGGAGCGCCAAGGACGGTGGAAGTAAGAATGGCTCGAGAGATCATCGCTCGTGGTCGAAAAGGTAGACTCGACCCTGCTCCTGCAGAGTCGAGCCTCCCTCGGGGGCTAATAGGGAGGGGACCCCCTCCTAAGTCCCCGAAAAACTCGAATGTTTTTTCGAAACTTGGCTTTCCCTCTCGATCTTCCGCCCGAGTACGCTTCATGGCTAAGTAAAGATGCCTCGAACTCCCTAAGGGTCGTGGGTGTCGTCGAGCCAGGGACTCTCCTACGCCCTAGGGCTACGGTATCCCCGCTCGCTCCCCCCTTCCAGGGATACGAGCGTGCGTCGAACACTTAGTCCACAAGCGACGACTCAGGCAAAGAAAAGCAGAGAGAGCTCGAGAAGTAGAAATAACAAGACGCATTTCGAACAAAATGCATTAGATATAAGAAGCCCTCGGAGGCTCGGCATTGTATCATTACAAAAGCCTAACTGTTACACGGACCTTCCTGTCCAGATTTGGCTCGCAGGCCTAAGACTACTCAACGAGGGGGTCACCGTCCTCAAGAAGCAATGCAGGAAGCGTTGGCCACATCGGAAGGTGAAGAGTCTGCAGAAGCTCATCAACAACATCCGAGGGCTACTCGGCGCCATCTCCGTCCGCCGAGGGGACCACTTCGGGCTCGAAGAGCTTCGCCAGCTCGCCTCCGGGCACCTCCGCAAGATCCATCAGCTTCTGGTACCTCGCGTCGTTCTCTTTGTCAGTCAGCCTCAGGTCGCTGATGAACCCGCCGACGACGGCGTTGAGGTCGTAGTTGTAGCCCGAGCTGACGACCGCAAGGGCCCGCTTCATGCCCACGTGCAGGGCAGCACGGACGTGCTCCGTCACCTCCTGCGTCATGGAGTAGAAGCGGCACAGCAGGGAGTCCCCTCGAGCGTCGCCCTCGACCTCCGGCTCCGGCTCGACCAAGAGGTCGTCGCAGAAGGTGGAGATAGCGCCCTCAAGCCTCGCGTTAAGATTTGCCTCAGTCCCGAGGAGGCCCTGAAGACTGGTCAGGTCCTCGTGGGCTCGGGCCTTGTCTGTTGAGAGCTCTGCCAAAACAAGCACACAACCCGATCAAAACCAAAAGAGCAGGAAAAGGGTCGAGACCGGGTAGACTCAACAACACTCTCAAGAAACTTACCTTGGGCATGCGCCTCCAGGGTGGAGTAGCCCCGCTCGGTCTCCTCGAGTTGGTGGCGGACGTCGACGAGCTCGGTGGCCTGGCCGCTGACTTTAGCCTCGAGGCCCTCGATGACCTTGCCAGCGTCATCGAGGGCTCTCTTCTGGTTGTTCGCCACCACCCCCAGAGAGACCGCGCAGGTCCGAGCCTTCTCCTCCGCGGTGGCCAGTGTGTCCCGCTCGCGGGAGACGGCGTCGAGGTCGCCCCGGAGCTCCCGAATGCTCTCCGTTGCCCGGGCCAGCTCCTCCTTCAGCTGGGCGGCCTCCTCCTCTGCCCTGCGCTGGGCCTCCAGGGCAGCATCCCGCTCATGCCCGACCTTGAGGGTCGACTGGAGGGCGTCGTCGATCTTCGACTGCGCCGTCTCTTGGGCGACCCGGGCTGCTTCCTGCACAGCCACCACCCCGGCCCTCGCGTGGGCGATCTAGGACTCGACCTCCTCCCGCGCGGTTGCCGCCTCGGCTCTCGCCTAAGCGTCCTCGGCCTCCGCCCTCCCTAGCGAAGCACGAAGGGCGGGGAGCTGCTCCTGCGCCCGGAGGATGAACTGGGACTTTTCGTAGGACCTCGCCCTCAGCATCTGACAGAGGTGAAAAAGAAGATGATCAGAAAAGGACAGTCAGACAATCCAAGCAAAACCGAAGGGAGAAAGGAACTCACCTCCATCCCCCGACATATGTCCACGGCAGCAACGTCCGCGATAAGGCGCACCGAGTGCTCGAAACATGCCCGTACTCCTCCAGGTGCTCCCACGTCCGGAGCTCGGCCTGGTCGTCGAGCGTGAGGAAGAGCTGCTTGGGGTCTCGAGGGTCCACCAGCTCGAGGACCTCTTGTCCCCAGTACGCGATGCGGCGGTCGATCCCCAGTGCAGGGCAGCAACGTCCGCGACAAGGCGCACCTCGGCAGCACCCCCACGGCGTTCCACCTTCTCCACCCAATCAAAAAAGGGGGAAAACTCCTCCGCCTGGGCCCTCCCGGCCTCGGGACCACCCTGCGAGGATGTCGACGGTCCCACCAAGCCATCACCCCCGGACAAGGGAAGTCCAGGCCGGGAGAACAACCCTGCACGATGAAAGACACAAAGCGATTAGTACCTAGCACCGCAGATCCACTATGGCTCGACCAAGTCGAAGGACGTAATACCTTGAGACGTCGACGACCCGACGTCGAAGAGAGGCCGAGCCACCTCCGGTTCCGCCCGAGGGGCTGAGACGGCGGCCGTTTCCGCCGAGCCTACCAGCTCGGCCACCATCTCGGCCACCTCTTCAGCAGTGGACGACATCAACATCCCCGCCTTCTTTGCCGCGGGTGCCGCCTCGGGCTGCTCGGCCCAACCCCCCTCCTCGACCTCCGACGTCGGCAACAGGCCCTCAGACGCGGCAGCGGCCGTGCCCTCGCGCTCGAGCCACAGTCGCGCCTCCAACGAAGCGAGGCTCTCGGGCCACCGTCCCGGTGTCGGGCGAGCCGGGGTCTCCTCCTCATCCGCGGCGGCTTGGGGCTCGACCACCTCCATCTCGGCGGCGGCTTGGGGCTCGGCCCCCACGGTCACGACCGCCGTCGATGTGGGCCCCGCGCCTTCCGAGGCGCTGGGTGCGACCCCCTCCGACAGCTACGCAGGCACGGCGATGCCCGCCACTTCGGCGGCCCTCGCCGGTGGGGCGGGCAGGCCCGTCTCCTCTCCCGCCTGGGCCGGTGCTGAGGCACCCTGCGTTGCCCCTCGCTCCATCGCCTCCCGGGCCCTGGCTGCCCACGCCGCCTCGGGGGTGAGCGCCGAAGGGGGCGGAGCAGCGGGACTGGCCTCGGCGGCCGGCGGCCGCCTCGACTGCAGCCCCCGTGCTCAGACTCTTGGCCGGGGCAAGGGACGCGTCCTCCGCCAAGCGCTTCACCGACCTGAAAAAGAGACCCATGCGTAACGGTAAGCACGAGTCGTCAGCAGCAAAAAGAAAAACATAGTAAGTACCCTCGATCAGCCGAAGAGTGACTTACCCCTTTGGGGCCACGCGTTTCTGGCCGACGGACTTCGAGCCGCTCGAGGGCTTGAACGCAACGCGCCGGGGGGCGCTCCTCCCACGGTCCGCCGCGGGGGTCGAGGCCGCCCTCGGCGTCGTCTCCTGGGCCGGGGCCGACGACGCCCCCGTCGGCCCACTGCTGGTTTCCTCCTGCGCCGATGGGCCCGGCGCTCGTGCGCTCGACCGGGCAGGCGCCGAGGGCATGCCCGATCGACCCCCTGACGGGGATCGCGACGACCGCTCGCGCGACTACCGCGGCACTTCATCTTGAGGAGCCACGGGGCGCTCCCCCCGCGGCTCGGCCTCGACAATAGGGGCCGACCTCGACGTCGACCCCTCTCCTCCTCCAGTCCCGACGGCCGCCCTCTGCTGTTCGGGCGCCGTTTGTTCCTCCTCGCTCCAATCCTCCTCGACATCGCTGTCGCTGCTCTCCTCCTCTTCCTCGTCCTTCTCTTCCGAGGGTGATTCCTCCTCGGGAAGGCCGTCCCGCCTCTGTCGGGCCCGGCGCTGATCCCTCTCCTGCTTCTCCCGGGCCTTCTTGGCCTTGTCCTTGGCCTTCTTGTCCTTCTCGGCCTGGAGGTGCCTCGCCTGGGAGTCGCCCCGTTCCTCCTTTACCGGCGGCGGTGAATCCCGGAAGGCAACATTCCCCTAGGGAATGCGAGGCAGTTAGGTCGCAAGCAAGGAAGGAGAACAAGGTAAATACAAAAACACTAACAAAGGGAGGGAGCCTTACTAGCTCAACGTATCCCTCGTTCGGCCTCATGGGGACCCTGGCAACATTCTTGATCTCGAACCCGCCCGCGAAGAAGAACGAACGCAGCGGACCACCCTCTCGGGGGTAGCTCATCCCCCAGAAGGAGACACCCCGAGAGGTCGAACATTCTTTTGCACGATGACGTACCTCCAGCAGTCGGGTTGCGCGTCGATCGTCCTCCTGGTGTAGGCGGGGAGCAGGTTGTCGTCATTCCTCAAGTAAAACCACCCAGAATGCCATCCGGAGTGGCTCGACGAAAGCTTCGCTGGGATCCAGCAATCCGATCGCTTGAGGGCGATGCTGCAGCACCCGACCCTGACCATCTTGCGGGTGCCTTTGACGGCCGACGCGTGGAAGATGCTCGCCTCGAAGAGATGGAGCCACAACTCCCAGTGAGGCTCGATCCCGAGGTAGCCTTCGCACACAGCGGCGAAGACCACCGCATGACAGACGCCGTTGGGGGTGAGGTGCTGAAGCTCCACGCCATAGTGGTGGAGGATCACGCGCAGAAGACGACTAGGTGGGGCGCCTAACCCCGCTCGGTGGAAGACCTCGAAGCTCACCACATATCCCTCTGGCGGATTGGGCTCGACATGCTCCGGCGGCGGCACCACCCACTCCGGCCGATCAACGGAGGTAACGGGGCGGAGGAGGCCGCTCTCCACCAGGTCGCCAAGGCGCGCAGTGGTCGCTGAAGATGGGAGCCAGTCATCGGGACCGACAAGGCTGTACTTGGCCATGGGATCAAGGAGGCTGGCGCGCTCGGGCTTGGGGCAGAAGAAGGCAGGGAAGGCGGTGGCAAGGAGGCAGGGAAGGCAAGTGCGCGGAAAAAGCAGCCGACTCCTCGCCTCCGATATTTATAAGCGGGAGGCCAACAGGCCGATCCGATAAACAGGCAAGTGAATCTCCGCATTTAATGCGCCTGTACACCACCTCCTCGTATTCCTCCAGGATAAGGCGTTCTGTCCCATCATCGAGCTTCGCACCGCACTCCGCCCTGCGCCTGCAACTGTTGCGCCGAATGGATATCGCCTAAAACGGCGCGCGACCGGAAGCGTTATCTTCGGAGGTAAGGAATCTTGAGGCAGCGAGAGCTGGCCCTCGAAAGAGAGTTCGACAGCTACCCTCGAGTACCCGAGGGTAGAAATGACCTCGGGTTATGGACCTCGGTCCACCCCCAAAATCTCGAGGGGACAAAGGCCGGCCCACGAACGGGCTCGATAGCCCCCCTCGAGTACCCGAGGTCTGGGGAGACCTCGGGTTATCGACTCCAGCCCACTCCCCAGTCTCGAAGGGATAAAGGCTAGCCCTTACACAGGGTTCGACAGCCTCCCTCGAGGACTCAAGCCCAACGGGCAAAGGCACAGGTATGTCCCCAAGTTCAATACAACTACCTGCTTTTCCCCCTCGACGTTCCACAAGGCAGGACTCCTCCTTCTAAGGATAGCATCGGATGACGAACCATCCATCAAATCTTGAGGGAGCGAAGGCTGACCCTTACATAGGGTTCGATAGCCGCCCTCGAGTACCTGAGGTCAGGAAGGACCCATGGTTACCGGACTCCGGTCCACCCCTAAATCTTGAGGGAGCGGAGGCTGGCCCCATGAACGGGGTTCGACAGCCGCCCTCGAGTATGCGAGTCAGGGATGTCCCGGGGGGGCCAGGCGCGCGCCCCTAGCTCGAGAACAAACTCTCGAGGTCCCCTGAGACGTATTCGAGGCATAACCAAGGAATACCTAAGGATCCCTACGCTGGGAGGCATCGAGCCGCCAACTCCTATCGAACGGGGTTGACACCTTGGTAAGCCATACGGTCTTGCTTAGTAAGCCATACAGTCTTACTTCAATGAGAACGCCTCCGGGCTGCTAATCGACCCCTATCGAATGGGGCACGAGTTCTCACTCGGATTTTAACCCGTACTAGGCACCATTTTTAATGGACTCATGCCCGACACCAGCTCACCGAGGACTTCGGGCTCGTCCCAACGGGGATAGCACGATGCTCTTCACCCCACAATCCGAACGCAAGGATCCGTGGGAAGGACGCTATGAGGTAGTGAAGGCTTAGCCATTCGAGGGCTCGAGGGCCCGATTACGCACTGCACCCCTCGACGAAAGAGGGTCGAAAATACTCGTGACCTGGCAGACAGAGTTGACCTCTCGGGAGGGGCGCTCTGACTCCAGTTAGGCTCGAGGGAGCGAAGGCTGGCCCTCGATAGGATTCGACAGCCGCCCTCGAACACCTCTCTTTTCAGGGAAAGGAACGCTCATAGCCTGGCAAACGTGATCGACCCCTCGGTAGGGCGCCACGTCTCCAGGTACCCTCAAATCCCCTCGATACCACATATCATAGCCTCCAGAGGAGTTCTTAATCACTCCTCTGGGGCCTCGGGGGCTACCCCCGCGGGGTGCGCTCGCGCGCACCCCACGGAGAATCGAACCTCCACTAACCCTGCAGGTCAAGGGCAAAACCTCCGGGTAATCCTTACCCCCTCCGAAAAAACACATCTCATAGCCCCCAGAGGAGTTCTCCATCACTCCTCTGGGGCCTCGGGGGCTACTATCGGGTACTAAGGTAAGGGGTACCCTAAAGCCTTCGATAATTTAATGCTTAAACATAGCAACCATTTTTAAGACAGGGATCAACCAAACCGCTCAAGTCAGCAAAGAAGGGCCCATCGCACAAAGGCCCCCTGCACCGGCCTGCTTTGAGGAAAATGATGGACGAAGGGTCGAAAGAACGACCCCTCCGCCTCCACCTCATCGCCGAATGACAGACGAGGGGTCGGACGAACGACCCCTCCGCCTCGACCTCGACGCCGAATGACGGACGAGGGGCCAAACGAACGACCCCTCGGTCCCTACCTCGATCTCTCCGACTCCGCCCCTGCTCCGACCCTACCTCGACGCTGAGTGACGGACCAGGGGTCGAACGAACGACCCCCGGACAGGAAGCTCGATCAGCCCAACTGCTCCCGGTATGGGTTAAAGGGAACCCGCCTAACGCCATGGGCGTCCACGACCGCAGTCAAATCCGTCAACTCGTCGCCATGACCCGGACCTCCGTCAACTGTGCTGCCACTGTCGCCACGTTGCGAGTACGGACTCCAGAAGCACCCCTCGAAACGTGAACAGTATAGCCCTCGACGACACCTTCGGGAATACGACAAGGCTACCCCGGTCTCGACCTCACCTCTCGACCGGAGGGCTCGACCCCTACCGCCAACCACTCCGGTATGGGGCCAGTCCCATCCGCCCCGTCTCGCTTCAGCTGTGGGATTCGCGCTCGCCTGCGGAAGCTGTGCCGCGACGTACCGCGACGACTTCTACTGCTGCCACGACCCGGAGCGCCAGAAGGACGGGAAGGCCATGCCGGCACAGTGCACGACGTCCCTTCGCCAGCACTATGCCACGGACACGCTGCCCATGCCACAACAGTTTAGAACCCTGTATCCTCGGGCCTCCCCTTGGTCTATAAAAGGGGACGCCGAGGTAGAAGAAAGGGATCCTTCTGGGACCAACTAAACGGGGCCGAATCCCTGGACTTTCAGACGACTTCATACTCATACTCCACACCTCCCGTTGCTTGATCGACCCCTCGAGCAACAAACCGACCGCCTAGGGTAGCCCTGCTAGCCTTAGGCTCCAGCTCACTCGGAGCATCTCCGTGTAAACCAGCTTGTACCCCCTGTACGAGCACTTTGGATGCGAGATAAT
Source organism: Microstegium vimineum (assembly GCA_022036555.1). Classification (NCBI taxonomy): domain Eukaryota; kingdom Viridiplantae; phylum Streptophyta; class Magnoliopsida; order Poales; family Poaceae; genus Microstegium; species Microstegium vimineum. Next base: position 11,756,125 of record CM039138.1, on the reverse strand, counting down.
ACAAGTCATCCTCCCCCGCTGGACGTAGGACCTTCTTTGCCCGAACCAGGATAAATCTTGTGTCCTTATTGCATCACGTCTGGGAGAGGGAGCACGCAATATACAAATTTACTAGTTGGTGGTCTTGACCCCCGGGTCATAACACCGACACTTAGTAAACCCAATTAGTATAATTTGCTAGGTGCTAAAGTTATAGATAGAGGGGTGTAGTCTTGGCAAGACCAACGGGTAGCGCACACGGAGGAGCAAAGGTGGGTGAGAGGTGAGCAACTGCGCTGAGCGGTGACAAAACCTCCCACGCGAGCTCAGTGGAGCCTAACTCCCAAAGAATGACCCTTGTCTGTGTTTTCCTGGAGCCTGGCTAAGTGGTAATGAGTGGCTTCATAGAGCCTGGCTTGAACCTCTAAATAGACAACGAAACAACTCGAAAGTGGCTCTCAGAAGCCTGGTTGGAAATTAGCCACCCAACCAAAGGGTATGTTTCTAATTTGACATGGCTACAATATCACCGTAGCACCACTAACATCACAATTTTTATTGACATTCTGATGGCGAAAGGAGACAGAACACTGGGACTGGCTACATCTTTTATGGACACATTTTTGAATGTTATAAGGTTAGGTCATTAATACTATTTTTGTTTCTAAATGTTCATCGTTTTTTTCTCGTGAAACAACTCTAACTAGACATATATTAATATTTATTTATGATACATAATTAGTACCATTGATATATATTTAAATCTGATTTTTTAATAAATTTATTAAAAAATATAAATGTTACATATGTTTTTTATAAATGAAGTCAAATTTATAGACATGTACATCATGGCGACATAGAGAGTATCAACCTGTTCGTTTGACAGGATTATGTACTGTTCCGGCAGAATTATTCACTGCTGGCTGATTTCTTGTGAGAGAAAAATTGTTCCGGTTGGATTTAAGCCGGCTGAAAAGCCAAGCGAACAGACTGTATATAGATAGATTTGAGATTGAGTGAGCTTTAAAAAAAAGTGTCTTATATTTTTTTCGGAGGGGTATCCTGGAAAATAAAAAATAAACAGCTAAAATTATTTTTATTTTCCCGCTGGAGCTCAACGTTTCCGCTTTTCGGCCTTCCCCTTCCGACGCCCGCTGCTTCCCCAGCACGATTCCTGTCCTTCCCCCTTCATCCGGAAGGAACCCGCCATTCAAAACCCCGGCGACCTACCCAAAAAAGGCAAACCCCCATCGAGAGCGAGCCAAAAAACCCAACCGTGCTAACCCCGCCCCCCATTACCCTCCCACGACCCTTCCCCACCGCCGTCACCGCACGGGGGCCCGAACCTTCTGGAACCTTGCGGGAACTCCAGGGGCGAGGAGCAGATGTCGGCGAGGCTACGGGTGGAGGAGCTCCGTGCGGAGCTTCAGCGCCGCGGCCTCGATGTCTCCGGCACCAAGCCTGCTCTCGTGAGTCCTCTCGCCTTTCCCCAAGTCGTCAAAAGCGGAATGCCAGCAATGGCCCAGCTGCTATTTTCTTGCTTGCGTTGTGCGCGGTCCAGCGGCGCGAATGAGCGCTCGACCAGATGCTCGTGCTGCGAAGGCATGCTGCGCTTGTGCTAGGTTTTTATTGCGTGAGCGTATTGATGCGTCCGAGATCCTTGTTGTGACCTTACTGCTGCAATATCCTCTGCACCAGGTGCGGAGGCTCGACGCCGCAATCCGCAAGGAGGAGAAGGCCGTGGTGGCTGCCGCGGCAACCAAGGTGGCAGATGGGTCTGGCCTAGCCGTAGATGGTGTGCTCGTGGATGGCAAAGGGGACGGTGGGAACAGCAAGAGGAAAAGGTCAGGGGATGGGGATGAACAGGGGAACGGCGATACGTCCATAGACCTGGCAAAACTAGAGGGCATGAGCTATCGCGAGCTGCAGGGATTGGCTAAGGCCCGGGGACTCGCGGCAAATGGGGGCAAGAAGGATGTTATCCAGAGGTTGCTCTCGTCGACTGCTGATCCTGCCGCAGTTGCAGATGGTAGTCCTCAGGGCAAAAAGGAAGTAAATAAAGGTCTCCAATTCTGTAGATATATTTGTTTCTTCATGTATTTTAACCCTGCATTGGATTGCAGTAGCCAATACCTATGCTCATTCATCAAAGGTGAGGGTATAATTTGTTCCTATAATTGATTGGTACAGGTGGTTATGAGGAGGTTGACGTGAAAAAGGAGAAGATGGTTACAGCAACAAAGAAGGGAGCTGCAGTGCTGGATCAGCACATTCCGGATCACATAAAAGTGAATTATCATGTCTTGCAAGTGGTACGATGATTTACTTTGCCTTTAATTGTCTCATACTTGCTGTGTGCCTTGGGTGTGCGCTTCAAATTACTCCACCTCATAGTCATATTGCTGAACTAATGAAAAATGTGACCCCTACAGGATGAAAAAACAAATTAGAGCATTTGTGTCCCCTAAGCCAAATCACATTAACTGAGTGCTGCTGCAATCATTGGGTGTTCAGTTTGTCTGTTAATAGACATTGTGTGGTAGCCTAATCTAGCAGGGCTAATTCTGTTTGAAGTTGAAAAACAATTCCAAGGAAAACTTATAATTATTTCCTCATTTCTTCCCTTAAGTTTTGGTACTGAAAGTAGGTATAATTTTTTTTCAATGACCTTGTGCTTCTTTTGTTACCATGTTTATGGTGGACATGCTTTCTACAGGGCGATGAAATCTATGATGCCACCTTGAACCAGACTAATGTTGGAGACAACAACAATAAGTTCTATATCATTCAAGTTTTAGGTTTGTCATGCAAATCACTTTCTGCAGATGCCTTTCTTCAATTCATTTTAAATTGTCAACAAACTGAGTGATATTAAATTGGTCGATGAAAATGCCATGCTTTCAAAAAATGTTGCAAGCTTCTCCTTTGGCTCTCATATGCATATGTACTATTTTATTCAAGTGTGATGCAGTAATGCACAAGTCAAATGTACTTGTTGCCATACCGTTACATGGTTTTAATCTATAAATGATGGTTGATATTAGATAGAGAGTTAACTTGTGCCAGTTAATTGTAGAATCTGATGCTGGTGGAAGCTTCATGGTTTACAATAGATGGGGAAGAGTAGGGGTACGAGGTCAAGATAAACTACATGGTCCCTTTCCAACACGAGACCAAGCGATATATGAATTTGAAGGGAAGTTCCATGACAAAACTAATAATCATTGGTCTGATCGCAAGAATTTCAATTGTTATGCAAAGAAATACACTTGGCTTGAAATGGATTATGGTGAAACTGATAAAGAAATGGTAAGTTTCAGTTATCAAATTGTTTCTAATATAATATTTGTGTTGATTTTAATTCTTTGTTCTTATTTGCACCAGGAGAAAGGTTCCCTTACTGACCAGAATCATCAGATAAAAGAGACGAAACTTGAAACTAGAATTGCGCAGTTCATATCCCTGATCTGCAATATTAGCATGATGAAGCAACAAATGGTGGAAATAGGTAAGTTGCATTGTTCCTGTTCTTCAAACAGATTCTAGTATCATAATGTAAGTCTGTGCGAAGGTAACTATTATTTGTATTTAATTCCTAAGATGATGTTGTTATCACCAAAAATCTTCAATGATGTGTGCCACCTTCATAAGTTTCGTGGAATAATTAATGCTTTGCACGTTATAATGGACTTAGTTTCAAAAAAACTGAGATTCAAGGGAGTAAATTGATTATTAATCACCAGTTCAAATAGTTACGCTAATTTAATTCAGGAAAAGAACGAACAATCAATTGCACACTTTATCTTGTCCAAGTCTGTATCTATTATGTTGAAAAATGAAAAATATATTGCTTATACATTTAACATGCATGTACTTATCATCTTGCTCAATCAAATAGGTTATAATGCTGAAAAGCTTCCCCTTGGAAAGCTAAGCAAATCTACAATACTTAAGGTGAGTTATGTTGATGTTTCTAATTGAGAATTATGAATTTGTTGTGGACATAATACTACAGGTGAAGAATGATTCACATATACAACTTGCACGTGAATATCATACAAGCTAGGTTAGAGTAACATAGAGTTGCATTGGCACAAACTTTACAAGTAAATAACTTGAATGTAGCATGCAGTGAAAATGTTTTCCAAGATGTGCATTAAAAGCTTCACTCTGTTTTAAGAATGATAACATTTCTGAGTTTTCCATAGGGCTATGATGTTCTGAAAAGGATATCCAATGTTATTTCAAAGGCAGACAGGAGACAGCTTGAGCAATTGACTGGGTAAGCTCATAAGTTTATTTTGATTTGACAGAAAGTACATTATGACTAAAATATGATTCTTGTTGCCACCCTATTGAACATATTCAATATGCTTTCATCATGTGTCTTATATTCTTTAAATTCTGCAAATATTGACATTTTTTTGCTTCGCATGTTATTGAGTGTCTTTTTACTCATTAGCCTATTACATTGTGGGCAATGGGACATCGTTTAATAGAAGTCATAGACTTCCAAAATATCAATGATAACCATCAATATGTTCATGTTGCCATACATGGTATGGTCTTTAATGTTGTAACGAATGATTATGGTTGTTTTCCATTCTCAAGGCATGAATTATTGGAAATATTGAACATTTCTTTATCAGAATCAATAATGGCTGTTCTGTGCTTGAAACCATCCATGTCCAGTATAGAGAATAGTCAAATTCTACTGATTATTGTTGCATTAGAAATTTTTCCTTCAACCACTAAACTGTTTTGTATGTTGCCTCTGGTTGTAGGGAATTCTACACTGTGATTCCTCATGACTTTGGTTTCAGAAAGATGCGTGAGTCAACTTTCTAGCTTAGTGTTCTCACAGAATTATATATTATGTTCAGCACTGTTTCAGTCGCCCCTTTAGCATTTGTTTGGTTCAGGGGACAAGTGGGGATGGGACTTGCCGACTTGGTGATATTCTTTCCACCGGTGTTTAGATGTGGGGCGAGCCTATAGCTTATAGTAGTTGGCTCATGTGGTTCATGTGTAGCTGGTGTTTAAGTATCATGTTGGAAGTGTAGGAGGATGAGTGCCAGCTTATAATCTTTGTTGCTACAGACGTAGTACCCTGATAATGAAAGTGCTACATGTGGGCTCATTCCAAGTATGAGCTGGGCTGTAAGCAGATTTTGGACGTGGGGGTGTTATAGAGCCCATCCCTCGTTGGCGGCGTCATTCTTCGTCTTGGAGGCCAGATCGAGGTTGGAGCTTTGGTGCGGGCCAGCTCGAGTCTGAGCCGCTTCAGTGCAGGTGCGAGGCGGTGTGTGTAACCTTGAATCTGAGCCGCACTGGATGCAAGTGAGAGCAGCAGGGCGGGCTTGAGCCTTTCCGGCTCATTGAGACGAGGTTGGCGCAGGGACCTCGAGCCAATCCAGCACTTGGGTGGGATGGTGGGTGAGGCCAGCGTGGCAAGATCCATACATTGTGGCAGTAGGCAACGACGATGGGAAGCGAGCAGTGGGAGTGGCCGGACCAACTGAAGTTAGTCTTGCAGACGGGTACGGTGGCAGCAGGCGGATGGACAGACGATGGATTGTTTTTTTTATTATAGGAAAAGATGTTGCACCTGAGACAGGTGGGTCCCATGGCTGACAGATTGGTCCCACTCGATGCCATCCGACCTACCAAACAAAAAACTGGGATTCACCTATCCTTCACAACAAAACACAAAGTGGGACAGTCATGCCCCAAAAAATAGGGATGGGATTATCCTGTCCCACCTCATCTTCAAACCAAACAGATGCTAGTTTGGAAGTGATTGACCTTCTAACAAACATCATTTGACAGGTGAATTTATTATCGACACTTCTCAGAAACTAAAGGCTAAGCTGGAGATGGTAATAGGCTACTGCCTTCTACTTATTTCTATTATCATGCTGTTTTCAATGCTTATTTGATTAGAAAGAGTGCATTTAGTTCATTTTAAGTTATGATATCCTAGTTTTTATATGTAATTGTGAAACACACCTGTCATTCTTATGCAAGTTCAATCAGAGTAGCTGAATTGATTTAAGTTTAAAATTTTTGTGATTCACATCACTTATTGACCGAGATTCAGTCACACCCCTTATTTGTATGATGCAGCATAAGACTGCATATTGTCCTCTATGACTGATGTTTGTGCAGCATCTGCTCACCTTTTTTCTTTCTTACACTAGGTTGAAGCCCTTGGTGAGATTGAAATTGCAACTAAACTTTTGGAGAATGATTCAAGTGACCAGGTATTCCATTTCACTATTGGTTCAAGTTTTTAGGAATAATTCCTTATATGCTACTGACTATACCTAAATCCTTGATATGGCACTGTCAGTGACTGGGGGTCAGTGATGGCATATCAGGGATTGTGAGTTTTCTCAGTGGAATATAAGGAAATCTGTTGTCTCTTTGGCTTTAAAAACTTGAATCGGTTATATGCTATTATCAGTTGGCCACAAGTTTTATTTTCCTGGGCCGATGTTTCTCTTTCTCTTTGGCTTTAAAAAATTGAATAATTGATATGCCATTATCAATCTTGTTAGAATAGGCGCCCTTTGGGCTGGTCAGGACCCTAATTGGCGCAGGACTGTTTGGGTTAGATAGATATGGCAGACCAGATAGATACGGATATGGCAAGGACTCCTGATCCTTATAGGACTCTGGACTCTTGATCCTTATAGGACTCTTGATCCTTGCCTGTATATATATGTAATTGTACCTTGCCTCATATCAATCAATCCAATCTATTCCTGATTATACTTTCCTTTATGGTAATCAGAGCCTAGGTCAATTTTTTTTCTCTCTTCCGCTGCCCTAACCCGCGCGCCGGCTCCTCGCCGTGCTACGCCCCCTTCCCTCCCTTTGCGCACGCCCGCGCAACCAGATGGCGACAACGCCTCCCTCCCCCAAGGGCCAGCCCGTCGATACCAAATCCTCTGCTACCTTCCAGGAGGCTGACATCGTGCAGCAGCAGGCCGAGGCTCAGCGCCTGGAGCACGAACGCCTGGTTGCGCGCGACGCCGCCCTGCTCCGCGCGAAGGAGGCCGAGGAAGAAGCCGCTGCTGCCGCCGCGGAGCGTGACGCGGCCGCCCAGCGCGCGCGCGATGCTCTGGCTCGCGCGGCTCAGGCCCGCGCTGCCGCTGCAGCCGCCAGCCCACCCACGGGGTCCTCTGGTCCCCCCCTGGCAGTGCCTCTACACCCGTCGTCGATCTCCGCGCCGCCATGCTTCATCATGAAGCCGTGGCTCTGCTGCAGCTCCACTCCCAGGCGGTCGCCGTCAACAACATCCGCAATCACGTCACTACTCTCTTGGACGTCGACTCCGGCAACTTCAACCGGTGGCGTGATCAGTTCTTGCTCATCCTCGGCAAGTTCTCCCTGCGGGATCACGTCACCACGGAGCCCCCAGTCCCGATTTCTCCCGACTGGGATTGGATGGATTGCGTCGTCAAGGCGTGGATCATCACCACCCTCACCGACGATCTGGCAGAGATCATCTCCGCCCAAGGCTCCACCGCCCGCCATGCTTGGCTTGCTGTCGAGTCTCAGTTCCTCGACAACCGGGAGGCTCGCTCCATCCACCTGGAGACGCGTTTCTGGAACTTCGTTCAGGGCGATCTTTCTGTCACCGAGTACTGCCGCCAGTTGAAGAAGATGGCGGACGATCTCAACGCCCTCGGCGAGGCCGTGACCGACCGGACCCTTGTCCTCAACGTCATTCGCGGCCTCAACGAGTGTTTCAGTCATGTCGGCACGCTCCTCCGTCGCGCACGTCCCTTCCCTTCCTTCCTGGAAGCACGCGACGACCTCATCCTCGAAGAGCTCACCTTGGCGAACAGGAAGGACGCTCCCGCCACCGCTCCTGCGCCCTCCGGCTCGGGTTCCAGCAATGCTGGGGGCAGCTCCAAGCCCTTCAACAACCGCCGCAACAAGCGCAACGGCGGCAACAAAGGCAGCAGTAGCGGCGGTGGTGGCCAGGGGACGCGACCTCCTGCTGGTGGCAACCAGCAGCAGTCCACCAGCGCGCAGCAACAGCAGCAGCCTGCCCCCGGTGGTGGTCGCTCCTGGCCCAGCTACTACAACCCCTGGATGGGCTCGATCCAGATGTGGCCAGGAGGCACCCGCCCTCCGTTAGCACCGATCCCGGTGCCCCCTCACCTCCAGGCGCAGCAACAGCAGGCGCACCAGCAGGCGCTCCTCGCACAGCAGCAGCAGCTGCAGGCCTTCGTCACCCACAGCCAGGCTGCTGCCCCTGACGGTGCTGCACACTGGGTTGCCCCCGGCTACTACAACCCCGTGGCTGGCCTTCCCTCCTGGGATCCGACGGCGCTTGCCTCCGCCTTCAGCACCACGTCCCTGACTCCACCTTCGTCCGGCGACTGGTATTTCGACTCAGGTGCTACCTCCCACATGACATCCCAGTCCTCCTCTCTTTCACATATTCTTCCTTCGCGGTATCCTACTCCTTCATCTATTGTCGTAGGTAATGGTTCCGTCATGCCTGTCACTGCTACTGGTTTTACAGAGTTGTCTCCTTCTTTGCGTCTTAATAATGTTCTTGTGTCACCACAACTTATTAAGAATCTCATCTCTGTCCGCCAATTTACTATCGACAATAATTGTTCTGTGGAGTTTGACCCTGCTGGTTGTTCTGTGAAGGTTCTTCCCTCCCGGACCGAGATCGTCAGGTGCAATAGCTCCGGGCCGCTGTACCCTCTGCGCCTACCTCCAGCTCACTTCCTTGTCGCTCAGGCTTCTTCCCCGCTGTGGCACCGGCGACTTGGCCACCCTGGTCATGAGGCGTTGTCCAAACTTGCGTCTAGCACTTCGTGCCATATTAGTGATTGTTCAGATTTGTGTCATGCTTGTCAGTTAGGGCGTCATGTTCGTTTGCCCTTTTATGCGTCCACCTCTCGTGCGTCTAGCAAGTTTGATCTCATTCACTGTGATCTGTGGACCTCCCCGGTTGTCAGTGTCTCTGGTTATAAATATTACTTGGTTATACTTGACGACTGCACTCATTACTTGTGGACATTTCCTTTGCGCCTCAAATCTGACACTTTCAGCACGCTGGCTCAGTTCATCGCCCATGTCTCCACTCAATTTGACACATGTGTCAAGTCGGTCCAGTGCGACAATGGGAAAGAGTTCGACAACTCGAGTACTCGCCACTTCTTCCTCGCTCAGGGCAACCATCTTCGCATGCCCTGCCCCTACACCTCGTCTCAGAACGGTAAAGCTGAACGCATTATTCGTACCATCAATAATGTCATTCGCTCACTGCTCTTTCAAGCATCTATGCCTCCCTCCTATTGGGTGGAGGCCCTCTCCACAGCCACTGTCCTCCTTAACATATTGCCTACCAAAACTCTCTCTACACCCCACTTTGCATTATTTGCAAAGCTGCCTACGTATGATCATCTTCAGGTTTTTGGTTGCAAATGTTATCCAAACATATCTGCCACCACACCTCACAAACTCGCTCCCAGGTCTGCTCTCTGTGTCTTTTTAGGCTACTCCTCCCACCATAAAGGATACCGCTGCCTTGACCTTTCCAGCAATAGAGTTATCATCTCCAGGCACGTCATCTTTGATGAAACGACCTTTCCCTTTGCTGAACGTCATGGTCCTAGCACCCCGGCCGATCTCGAGTTTCTTGATTTTACTGATGATGTGGTGCCAGCTCCTATTGGACCCTCGCCCACTTTGTTTTCTGCAGGCACGTCTCCCAGCACCTCCGACGCTCCTGCTGTCCCTGCCGGTCCTCGTGTGGCCAACCTTGGGGCACCTTCTGGCGACACCAGCGCCCCTGTCGGTCACTCTGTGACTGTGCCTGGGGCGCCCGAGGCTGCTGATGACTTCCCGGTGCAGACGCTCTACATCCCACCGGCGCTCCGGTCACCGGGGCCTCCTTCCGCGCCACGCACGGCATCCGCGACAGGGCCTCTCTACGTCCCGCCAGCCCTTCGTGCTGGCGCGTCGTCACCTACCTCGTCGACGGGTTCAGCGCCACCACAGCCCCGCCCCCGGGCCTCCGCCCGGATTTCCCCTCTTCGCCCCGAGCGCCTCTTCGAGCACCACTACAACCGCCGGCCTCGACCTCCACCTGTGCCCGCATCGCCAAGTACTACTGCTGCCTTGCCTAAGGGTGCCGTTCCTGTTCGCCCCGTGAGCAACCAGCATGCTATGGGCTCGCGGGCGAAGAGTGGTTTTCGGATGCCGGCCACTTATCACACCGTCTCGCTCTCTCCAGTGCTGAAGACTTTCCGCAGTGCTCTTGCCGACCCCAATTGGCGAGCGGCTATGGAAGAAGAACATCGTGCCCTTCTGCAGAATGACACCTGGGCTCTCGTACCTCGCCCCCCTCGGGCCAATGTTGTCACTGGCAAGTGGATCCTCCGGCATAAGTTCAAGTCTGATGGTTCCCTTGAGAGGTACAAGGCCCGCTGGGTACTCCGTGGTTTCACTCAACGTCCTGGTGTGGATTTTGATGAAACTTTCAGTCCGGTGGTGAAGCCTGATACTGTCCGCACAGTGCTCTCGCTGGCTCTTTCACGCAACTGGCCCATCCACCAGCTCGACGTTAAGAATGCCTTTCTCCATGGGACTCTGAATGAGACAGTGTATTGCCAGCAGCCCTCCGGGTTTGAGGATCCTACTCGTCCTGCGTATGTCTGCCTGCTCCAGAAGTCCCTCTACGGCCTCAAGCAGGCCCCACGTGCTTGGTACAGTCGAATGGCTACCTACCTTCTGCCCATCGATTTTGTTGAAGCTAAGTCAATACATCACTCTTCGTTTACCATCGCGGCTTCGACACAGCTTACTTGTTGCTCTATGTGGATGACATTGTCCTCACAGCTTCCTCTTCTGATCTTCTTCGGTGGATCATCTCAGCCCTGCAGCGAGAGTTTGCCATGAAAGATCTGGGAGAATTGCATCACTTCCTCGGTATGCAGGTTCAGCGAAGCAGTGCTGGTTTACTCCTCTCCCAGCGACAGTACATGTTGGATATTCTGGATCGCGCTGGTATGGCAGAATGCAAGCCTTGCTCTACTCCAGTTGACACCAATCCAAAGATTGCTGCAGCTGACGGGGCCCAAGTGTTTGATGCCACAGACTTTCGCAGTCTTGCTGGCGCCCTACAGTATCTGACATTCACCCGCCCGGACATTGCGTACGCCGTTCAGCAAGTGTGCCTTCATATGCACGCCCCTCGAGAGCCTCATCTTGCTGCCCTGAAGCGGATTCTCCGGTATATCCGAGGCACACTTCACCTTGGTCTACTGCTGCGACCATCTTCTACGGATCTTGTCGTTTACACCGATGCTGATTGGGCTGGTTGTCCAGACACTCGCAAGCCCACCTCGGGCTATGCGGTGTTCCTTGGTGATAACTTAGTCTCCTGGTCATCCAAGCGGCAGAACACAGTATCAAGATCCAGTGCTGAAGCTGAGTATCGCGCAGTGGCTAATGGAGTTGCAGAAGCCACCTGGCTGCGACAGCTTCTCATCGAGCTGCACACGCCCCTTTGGCGCGCCACGCTGGTGTATTGTGACAACATCAGCGCAGTCTACATGTCCTCCAATCCAATTCAGCATCAGCGTACCAAGCACATTGAGATTGATCTTCACTTCGTTCGAGAGCGAGTTGCCATTGGTGATCTCCGTGTCCAGCATGTTCCTACCACTTCACAATATGCGGATATCTTCACCAAAGGGCTGCCTTCTTCGGTCTTCACGGAGTTTTGGTCCAGTCTAAACGTGCAAAGTGGCTGACGTTTGGACTGCGGGGGTGTGTTAGAATAGGCGCCCTTTGGGCTGGTCAGGACCCTAATCGGCGCAGGACTGTTTGGGTTAGATAGATATGGCAGGCCAGATAGATACAGATACGGCAAGGACTCCTGATCCTTATAGGACTCTGGACTTTTGATCCTTATAGGACTCTTGATCCTTGCCTGTATATATATGTAATTGTACCTTGCCTCATATCAATCAATCCAATCTATTCCTGATTATACTTTCCTTCAAATCTGACCATAAATTCCATTTGCCTTGGCCGATGTCATCTGTTCCTTAAAAGATATGCCCTAAATATGTTTTGTTGAATCTTTCTATATACCATCTCCTCCAAATTATAGTTCACTTAGATTTGTCTCAAGTTAAACCTCTTCTAACTTTGAAAAGTTTATAGAAAAATACACTGACATCTAGAAATCAAATTAGTTCCATTAAATTCTCCATGAAATATGTTTAAATAAGCATTTGTTTGGGCTTATATGTTAATAGATTTTTCTAAAAATGTCATCAAAGTTATGGAAGTTTGACTTAGGACAAAGCCAAAGTGAACTATAATTTGGAATGGAGAGAGTATATATCATTATAAAATGAAATATTTATTTATGTTTCATTGATTTTGATTTATTGTTTAGTGAATCTACAAAAATAAACATATCATGTGAACCATAAAAAAACTGCACACTTCATAAAACTCCATTGTCTACATATTGGATCTTACTCATCAGATGCTGTTGCATTTATCATGAATCTACAGATGTGTTTTTTTTTATAAAAATCTTACGCATCGAATTGAATCAGAATGTGTAGTTTTCTGAGAGTTATGTGGAAAATTGTGTAATTGTGTGAATTTGATCTAATTGGGAATATGCATTTTCACTTGTTTCTGGAGTTAGCGGCACATTTTGATTTGTTTGGGTAACTAAAATAATTGTTTCCATGCTTTATACCCTTGCACATTTCTAAACATAAACATATCGTGATTCAAAATGTAGGATGATCCGCTGTATGCTCGATACAAGCAACTTCATTGTGATTTCACACCTCTTGAAGCTGATTCAGATGAGTACTCTATGGTAATTTTCCTACCAACAATATACATGCATATATTGTGAATGTTCGAGTCTGTAGTTCAAAACGATTCTTTTGTGTTTCAAGCTAACGTATTTATTTGGATAATACTTTGTAGTTGTCCTTGGTAACCTTTCCAAAAGGATCTTTTTACATCTCAAGCTTACATATTTTTCTTAGATATGGGGATTCAACCTTATAAATAAATGTGTGAAAACATTCTTATGCAACATGGAGTGGTGGAATGTCTTTATTCTTGATTTCTGCTGTCCTTGGCAAAGTTTATCTGAAGTTTTTAATTACTGTCCAGATAAAAACATATTTGAAGAATACACATGGAAAAACACACGCTGGTTATACGGTGGACATAGTGCAAATATTTAAGGTTTTAAGACAGGGTGAAACAGAGCGATTTCAGAAAGTGAGATATTTCTGTTCTGTTATTTTCTGCACAACCCAAAAGATTGGACTGTCACATGACTAATTTTCAACATGTGCATGTAGTTTGCTAGTACAAGAAATAGGATGCTTTTGTGGCATGGTTCTCGATTGAGCAACTGGACTGGGATCCTTTCTCAGGGTAATTCATGCTTTCTAAAATTATTTACTACCACTTCTATATATGCATAGAATATGGCTTCACTCTGGTTTCTAAGTTGATGAGTTACTTCCTGCATCTACTTGTCTTGGAGCTCTCAAGATCAGCATCTAGTTCTTAGTGGGACTGCTGAAACTTCAATGTTAAATTTATCAGCACGAATTGAATGCTTCATTTTCATGAGAATTTGTTATGGAGCTTTACTTCATGTTTTTAACACTTGTGTAGTTAGTCTGTTGAACTGGCAAAGTTTGTTCATTCAATCATTCATATGGAAAAGTAAATTCAGCTTGTGTTACCTTTTGTGCTCTTTGAAACTTGGCACTTTGATAGGTGATGGTTCTTGTCTTGAATTACTATCTCCCAGGTCTGCGAATTGCTCCTCCTGAAGCACCTGTAACTGGTTACATGTTTGGCAAGGGTGTTTACTTTGCTGACATGTTTTCAAAGAGTGCAAACTATTGCTACGTGTCAGAAGCATGTAGATCTGGAGTACTGCTTTTATGTGAGGTCTGCTTCCTACTGAATATTCATGCATTATGTTACCAGCTTCAGATCGTGTGCTATTTATCTGTTTGTTACATTGGTTGATTGTCATATGTGCATGTCCCAATTATTTTGTTTGTTACAATAGTTACTTTGCCATATAGAGACTAGAGTTCTGTCTAATTATTTTGTTTTAAGGTATTTGCTGAGTTCAGGGCACATGCAGATTACAAGTGAGCTATTTAACTTCAATTTGCCAGGTTGCATTGGGTGATATGAATGAGCTACTAAATGCAGATTATGATGCTAATAACCTGCCGAAGGGAAAATTAAGGTCAGTTACTTGTATTCATTTGGCCAATTCCTAATGTCAAATGATATGTAAGAATGGAAGACTATTTTTCCTAAACCATTGTTTGCTTGTTTTTTCTTGTGGCCAATTCCTGACGTTAACTCAGTTCATATAATGGCGCAAGATTGGAAGATATTTTTTATGCTCCATTTAATATGTACTACTGTAACGTCCATCGTCTATTTCCTTTTAAATTTTAAAATCGCATGAAAATGATACAAGACAATGGACTAATTGCATGCTATTGGCTAAAAGTATTATGCTTGCTACTGATATGAACAAGATTTGGTTGCAATTGTTTTTTGTGCAGCACGAAGGGAGTTGGTCAAACAGCACCTGACATGGTGGAGTCTAAGATCACTGACGATGGTGTTGTTGTTCCCCTTGGCAATCCTAAACAGGAACCTTCGAAAAGGGTCTGTACATTTCCGTGCTGCATTTACACGGTTATATATTTCCAAATGCAAATCCCATATAGTACCGTAACTGTGAAAATACTACTCTCTGGTTGCAGGGCAGCTTGCTTTACAATGAGTACATAGTGTACAACGTAGATCAGATAAGAATGCGGTATGTCCTACTTGTTAACTTCAACTTCAAGAAACGGTAGATGCTGTTGCAAAGAGCTGAAGGTGTTGCGGACATCTTCCTTAGCAGAACATCTGTGGAATCATAGCACCAAAAGGTTTCATCTTAGGTGCCCTCACCTCATTTTCTGAGCAGATTTGGTAGCCTTTGCATTTTGATTTTGGTCTCAGGCTTCCAGCCCTGTTGATGACTGATACTGAATGTATATATTAGCCATCGCAATCCATCTTCCATGTAGTTATATCTTCCATTTATGGGCATATTTGGTGTACTTAATTCCATGCATGTAAATCTGATGAAGCATATAGCCCTAATACGATTCTAATTATCTGCAAGCTAAAACTAACATGGCCTATGTAGTTTTTCAACAAATCATAAAATTGTGGACCCTTAAAAGAAAGCACTATGAAATCCTGCCCTCAGATATTTGAATGGATAACTCATAACACGCCATTGTAATTTCAGAAATCCTTGTCTGTATGATCCAACACCAATAAATCATCAGATAATGTGTCATGTTTCTTGCACGCCGCTTGGTGGGTGCACTACCAATGTATAAGATTATACTAATACCAATACCATTGGATGCATGGATGGGAGTTTGTCTTATTCTTTAAACTTTGGCACAAAAGGTAGAAAGTAAAAGAGTAAAGTGTATTAGTGGTCCTTAAAGTTATCTTTTTGTGCCATCTTGGTTCTTAAACTTGCAGATTGACCATTTGAAATTCTCAAACTTGTTCATTTATGTCATCTCGGTCCCTAAACTTGTTCGCCTATGTTATCTTGGTCTCTAAACTTGCAAATGATTTGTTTAGGTTCTCAAACTCATTTAGCTGTGTCATCACACTCATTAAACTTGATTTTGAGTCTCACCTGGGTTCAAACAGAACGATCTAAATTTCATAACTTCTTCATATGAAATCAAATGAAGACAAATTTTATATCAAAATTGTAACCCTCGACATGATCTATAACTTTATAGTTAAAAGGTTTTTAAATTAAATCTGTTTAGAGTCCCAAGATATTATTGTAAGTATACATATTTTAAAATTTAAAATTTAAAACTATTAAATAATCTTGGATATTGAAATGGTCTATATGAAAGTTATAGTTCTTAATATAATCTATAACTTCGTAGTTGAATAGTTTTTTATTTGAAGCCACTTATTATTCTGAATTTAATTGTTAAGATTTACATATTTTGAAAACAGTATTAATTAGACCATTTCAATACCCTAAACGGTTTAAATTTAAAATCTTTTCAACTACAAAGTTGTTGCGCTGAGGGCTACAAATTTTATATAAAGTTTGTCTTCACTCGGGTTCATATGAAAAATTATGAATTATTTGGTTGATAGTTTTTAGATCGTCATGTTAGGACCTAGATGAGACTCAAAACTAATAATACGGACCAGATGATACAATTAAATAAGTCTGAGGACTTAAACGGTCGATTTGTAAGTTTAGGAATTGAGATGACACAGATAAACAAGTTTGATGACTAAAAGGATCAAGATGCCCAAGGGGACGTGAATTAGACTTTTCTAAAATCTAAAGCAAGAATGAAGTCCTAATTCTAAAAGCTAATCACCCCTTGTGTCTAGAAGTGTATCTAATTGATTCTACCACACAAAGTTTAGTAACCTAGTTATATTAGCTAGCAATTCAATTCTAAGTATAGAAATGCGGGAATTGAAATGCTCAAAGTAAATTGCACAAGCTGAAGTAAAGGAAGGGACACGATGATGTTTTAGTCAGATATCGGGAGTTGCACTCTGTTCTAATCCTCGTTGGAGCACCCGAGAAAGGGTGTAGCTTCCCCTTCGTCTACGCAAGGACCAAGTGCTCTATCTAGGCTGATTATTTGTTGCTTCGGCTCGGTAAATCATCCAAAAGCAATCACAACTTGAGTTGGGTTATCCACAAGCTCTTTGAATGATCACCAAGCTCTCGACCACCACATAACCATCTAGGTGTTGTCAATCACCAGAGTAACAAGCACAAACTCACTTGACTCACACAAGCCTAATGAGATGGGTGGATGACTGGATGCACACTTGCTACTTTCTAGCCACTAATGAGATGCCTAATTTCCGGATTAGCAACTCAACATCCTCACTATGCCCTTGCTCTACCTTGCACTCTCAAGGTGTTTTTTAGCTGATCAAATGAGCAAAGGTGGTATGGTGAAGGTGGACAAGTATAAATACCTTCACTCCAAACATACCAATTAGATTCATAATCAGTTGTTTAAGTGGTGACTAGACGCGTCTTTTATGTTGTCCGGACACGTCTGGTCGCTGCTCAATAGCTAGTTTTTGCCTACATCGTCACACTGACCGGATGCTCGGAGCATCCGGTGCACACTAACTGGACGCGTCTGGTGCGATAAAACCATCTTTGAAACCTCCCTGAAATCGTCGAACACCACCCACAATCGCATTCGGTCCAGACTTAGTGTCCGGTCCTCACTCATCTTGACACGTCATGTCGATCGGATGCGTCAATAGTGTGACAGTCGTATCTGGTCGCAAACTATTCACATAATCCAGTTATTTCTAGAGAGGTTCTAGAGACACCATTTGGTGACCGGACACGTCCGGTTAGCACTGGATAGACTCACTCAACATCTGGTCCACACTTAGTGAACTTCTAGCGCCTAGGGTTAAGCACCGGATGCGTCTGCTCCCATGAGGACGAGTGTCCAATCACTTACAGTGAACCCTGGTTCTTCTTTAATGCCTTCACCCTTTCTCACAAGTGCTAAACACAATGTGTATCACCTTTGTGCATGTGTGTTAGCATTTCCACAAGTCTTTTTCAAGGGTGTTAAGTTAGCTCACTAGATATAATGCATATGCAACTAGTTAGCTCATCTCTTAATAGTACGACTATCAAACCTAAACACACTCACACCCTCTATGGTGTCTTAGTGCCAAAACAAAAGAGCCCTATTAAGTTATATCTTTGCCTTGATCTCTTTTTCCTTTCCTTTTTCTTCTTTTCAAGTTAGAGCACTTGATCCTCTTCATGGGATCTTCTCCATCTATCACTATGATCACTTGGCTCCATCACTTGATGTGTACAAACCTATCCCAATCCATCGCTTAGAGACAATAGGTTAGTACTAAAGGTTTCATCAACTATTCAAAACCAAAATAAGGCTTTTGATTTTCCCTTTTTGGTAATTGATGACAAATTCTAACAAAGGTATGAATTATAATCAATTGTGAGTCCTAGTTACTTGTCCAAGTATTTGTATCATATAAAAGATTTGGACGAGTTACATGAACTCAATGTGCTATGTTCTTAAAAGTTGAACTGGTTTGTTGGTTAGCTTGATATCATTGTCATTGTCACATAGCAATGACACTTTGTTGAACTTGATTCCAAAATACTCAAAATATCTCTCATCTAAAGTATTTGTGCACAACAACTACCCGTGAGTATGTATTCGACTTCGGCGATTGAAAGTGCAACACTATTTTGCTTCTTTGATAACTAAAAAACAAGTGATCTTTGTTGACACCAAAGGTGACGAAAAGGATAAACCGCAAGTGCACGTCTGTCAAGGTAGCTTTCACCCAAGAGTATTCCTAGGGTATCGAATCCACGGGGAACGTGAAGTGTACTTAACAAAGAACTAAGTTTGTCCTATGATGACACAAGGGGTTTATGATAGGTTGGGTAGAGAGGATCTTCTATGGTTATGAAACTAGCAAGGCAAGGTAAGAAACAAAGGTTGTTTACTTCGGGCCACTTAGCAATAGAAGGTTGCTAAACCGCCTAGCACAAGAAGGCCTACGTTTTAAGAACTTGGCTGAACGTGGTGAGATCAAAGCCTAGATAGGTCTGTTGCCCCTACTAGGTACCACAAACAAAGCGTTGGACAAGCTGCAGACACAAGTAAATGTATAGCCTAGACACCACGTCTACACTATATCTTACTACTCTAATCCGGATCTCGGTGAAATTGATTAGAGTACCGGTTTAAGGGCGGTGAACCAATGAACAACAAAAGTAAATACTCTACCAGAACTAAAGATCAATTACCATAAAAGAATCTCAAATGTAGACTTACAAAAGAGAAGGCCACATCTGTAGAGTTACAACTCGGAGAAGACACCAGACATGCCCAACTCTTCTCCAGGTACAGCTCGGAGAAGACGTCTGTCGGAGATCTAATTTAATGATAAACTTTCAAAACAAATCAACAAACTAGAGGCCCAACAACGGCCATCTAGGAAAGGATAAGAGGCCCATCAAGGATAAATCGCCACAGGCCCACGAAGAGGAAGCGCGTGACTTGTAGAACCTTGCCGGCCTGGGTAGATAGACGTGCCCCAGGCAGACGTGGTTCCGTCTCGCCCGACGCGGGGAGCAAGACGACTCCACAAGCCACGGAAGACGTGAAGAACACCGCCGGTGGGGAAAAGACCTATCTGCCCCCATCTAGAAGGTGGCAGCCAGTGGCAGAGGCAGGATTATAACATAGGGGGGGGGCAATTGGTCGATTATATTACGAGTAGTGAAAAAAAACTTGACCTTGTTTAGATTCAAAAGAATTATTTGTGTAAAGTGTGTATCGTTTCGTTTGTATTTGATAATTATTGTCAAATTATGGAGTGACTAGACTCAAAAGATCCGTCTCGTAAATTACAGACAAACTATGCAATTAATTATATCTTTTACCTATATTTAATGTTCCATGCATGCGTCCAAAGATTCGTTGTGACAGTTAATCTTGTAAAATTTTGGAATTTTGAGGGATCTAAATAGGCTCTTAGTGTTTATAATTAAGTCACAATATACAAAATACAATTGACAAGAAAATAGCCGAGCATAAAAGGTTCTAAAAACAACATAAAATCTTGATTGACAACAAAATATTACTCAATTAGCTACTTCTAATAATATATATATATGTGTAGATAGAAGCAGTGGATACCTGAATGGTATGTGCCAGCAGCAGAGCGTAGGGCTTTTTTGTTGTGGTCTACA
The DNA here is from genome assembly GCA_022036555.1 of Microstegium vimineum. Lineage (NCBI taxonomy): Eukaryota > Viridiplantae > Streptophyta > Magnoliopsida > Poales > Poaceae > Microstegium > Microstegium vimineum. The sequence continues at coordinate 11,736,240 of CM039138.1, read as the reverse complement.
CTACAAAGCTCAGGTACTTGCTTCATATGTCACGGAGGGAAGGGGGGGGGGGGCATGGCCCACTATGGCCCCTTCCTGGCTCCGCCAGTGGTGGCAGCCACCGCTCTTTGGTCGCTGACGGTGCAAACACCGATAAGAGCAGAGGTACAACACCCTGAGGGGTCGTACACCCCGTATAAACCGAGGCTCAGGATAACATCCTAGTCCCTACCTAAACGGAGACACGTCGAGTCCTCCGGTCAGGGACGGGACGGAACCGGACTCCTGAACAGGTGGGACCCACGCTTCCCATGGAACAACGACAACTTCTCACGCCTCCGGGCCCCTATAGGAACCCTTCAAACGAAGGTACGCCGGGTACATAGGGCCCACAGGGTAACGAAGTCCATTGGCTCGGGGTGAAGGAATCTGCCGTATACTAAAAGAATTGAGGAAAAGGTACAACGTTGTACTCACCGACAGTACAACGAACTCCATGCCTCTACCATGCTACGGGTTCAACCGGACCCCCCGTATCCTCCGGCGACGCAACGAGGGGCCGACACGACCCCCATTCTCCGACCAAGTACGAGGGCAATAAGAATATAGTATTATGAGTGGCCAACATCCTTCCTGAAGAAGGAAAGGATAAGGCACAACATCCTATGTAGATACTTCTCGACGCACGCTTTTAACTTTCCCGCTCTCCTTGCGACTATAAAAGGAGAGCAGGCGGGACGACTCAAGGGGACTCAACTCTTTGACTCCTAGAGAAAGAGACCATCACACACACAGCTAGCCGATAGCACACTCACTCACCGAATCAACCAGAGACCTGGGGCTCATTCCCCTTCTCTCGAACCAGCTTGTAAACACCCTCGCAAGCAGAGATAACGAACACGAGCAGCTCCACACTGGACGTAGGGATTTCTTGCCCGAACCATTATAAACCTATTGTATCTTTGTCTCACCATTCGGAGCCCGACACGTGTACAAATTTACTCGTTGGTAATTTCTAAACACCGACAACGCCAGACAGGCCCAACTCTTCTCCTCACTCTCTCCCTATTTTCTATGCTACTAGTAGAGTAGGGCTTCGCCTATGTGTAGACAAAGTAGCTCCTCCTTGGTGTGGTGAATGAGAGGGAGTGAGGGGGCATTTATAGTGGAGAGGTGGAGTAGGGGCTACTCCACCGCCATGTCATCAATCCGCGTGATGGATGATGAGAGCCCTTGGATTCTAATCGCCTTTGGATCAATGGCGCAAGAGAATTCAGCATGTGTGAGAAATCTCTAGTGTTTTGGATAATTGATGAAACCTAAAGTACTAACCTATCTCTAAGTGATTGAGTAGGTCTAGTACACTTATAGAAGATGATGACAATTGATAGAGCAAGCAAGGAAGCTAAATGTTGCAAGAGTTCACACTTGGAGAAGAAGGGAAGTGAAAAGACCCTAAGCTAATCAAGGCAAAGGTATAAGCTAGGGCTTTTCTTTTGGTGATCAAGACACCTAGTGGGTGTGATCACATTTAGGTTAGACAACAGTACTATTAAGAGGGGAAATGCAAAAGTGATTGCGGTTTGTTGAGTGCCACTAGGTGTTATCTATATTGCATATACATTTAGGACCTAGTGACATACACCCTGCTAAATGTCAAGTGAAACATGCCAAGACCTGCTCTCTAAAAAGGATTCTTAGTGCTTGGCACATTGGAGCAAAGGTGGAAAAAGATCAGAGACAAATGAGGATCAAGAAGGGGCGCTGGACGCTGAAGACCGAGCGTCAGACGTTGTCCGACGCATTGGACAATGGCGTTGAACGCTGGGACTCTAACTCTTGAGCGTCCGTCGGCCTTACCAAAAGTTCTAGGAATTCTTCGACCTGCGACGGACGCTGTCCGTCGGATTGGCGACAAAATTGGTGGAGCGTCCATCGGGCTTCCAGAGAGCCCTGCAAACGAGCAGCTCGTAGACAGGCGCCAGACGCTAAGGGGCCGAGTGTCGGACGCTGGTGATAGAGCGTTCGTCGCACTCATGTTAGCTCAACAACTAGTTCTGACAGGGCGTCGGGCGCTGCGACGGAGCGTTCGTCGCCAACTTATTAGCCCAACGGCTAGTGGCTTTGAGCGAGGTCTATAAATACTTGTTGGCCGGCTTGGGGCTCTTTCTCTCGGACATTTGAACACCTTGAGACTCTTTAGATCTGAGCACATTCCCTCCCACTCATCTCAATGCTTGGTTAGTGAAAACCCAAAGGAGATTGAGTGATCCAAGTGCATTTCGCATATAGCTTGCATCTAGTGGCACTTGGGAGGCGTTCTCGTTGCGGATTTCTTGTTGCTCTTGGTGATTGCCATCACCTAGACGCTTTGGAGGAGCGGTGGTAGATCGAGAAGCTTGGTGATTGTGCTTCGTCGACTACAAGTTGATTGTGAAGGGTTCTTGTGCCTTCCCCGTGGGAGATCCCAAAGGTAACTCTAGTGGATTGCTCGTGGCATTTCAATATCCTCATCTTGTGTTGGTTGTGCGGCACCCGGTGATGGGTTTGGCGTGTGATGCCAATTAGCGCGTGAACCTCCAAGTGAATGTCTTGCCACAACAGGGACTAGCTAGTTGGCAAACTAGTGAACCTCGGAAGAAAATCAAGTGTCAACCATTGTCTATTGTGATTGATTGATTTCATTGGTATTTACACTATTGGTTCATCCCCTACACTTCCACGGTGGTATATCAATCCTCTCTATCTCTCTCTCTTGTATCTTGTTGTTTCTTCTTAGTATAGATATTAGGTTGTGGTAGTGCTTAGTAGCTTGTGTAGGATTTGTGTGATCTAGAGCTATTAGGATAACACTTGTGGATAGGTGGCTTCGCTTTTCTCCCTTAGGATAGTGCAACATTCACTATTTGTTTCCTAGCTATCTAACTTGTTATTGAGTTTTCTTGTAGTTTTTAAATTAGGCTATTCACCCCCCTTTAGCCATCACATAGGACCTTTCAACTGGTATCGGAGATAGTACACCGTTGAATTGAGGCTTAACAACCTACGGTGTGAAGATGGCTCATATCAACAACATGAAGAAACCACCAAAGTTTGATGGCTCAAACTATGGCTATTGGAAGATCAAGATGACCACTCATATCAAGTTAATTAGCCAAAAAGTTTAGCTTGTGGTGGACAAAAAGTTTGAGGTTGTGAATGTGGATGCTCCAACTCCACAAGAGGAAGAAAAGTTGCAACACAATGATATTGCTCTTAGTGCCATTCATGAGGCTCTTGATGAGAAAGTGTTTGAGAAAATTAAGAATCTTGAGAGTGCTCATGAGGCTTGGAAGAAGCTTGAAGAATCTTTTGAGGGTACTCAAGCCGTCAAAAGTGCAAAGGCATACATCCTCAAAGAAAAGTTTGTAAGCTTCAAGATGAAGGATGATGAGAATGTGCCGGAGATGTTTCATAGGCTACAAGTGCTAGTCAATGATCTCACGACCCTTGGTGAGAAGGTCGAGGACAAGGATTTCTCCCACAAATTCTTGAGAAGTCTACCATCTCGGTTTGAGACTCTTGTGATCTTGATTGTGAGAGGTGGATTGGACACCATGACTCCTAATCAAGTCTTGGGAGATGTGATGACTCAAGACGCTTACCGGGAGGAAGAAGATGTCAAGAAAGAAGACAAGAAAGTTTAGAAGAAGAAGAACATAGCTTTCAAAGCTACTTCATCACACAAGAGCAAGGGCAAAGCCAAGATTGAAGAATCTAGTGAAAGTGAAGACCAAAGTGCTAGTGAAGTGGATGAAGAAGAAATGGCTCTCTTTGTGAGAAAGTTTGGAAGATTCATGAAGAAGAAGGGCTATCATGCAAGAATGAAGTGAACATCTTCCAAGAACTTTGATGAGCTAAGGAAGTGCTTCAAGTGTGGAAGCTTTGATAATCTCATTGCTCAATGTCCATACAATAGTGACAAAGATGATGATGATCACAAGAAGAGAGACAAGAAAGAGAAGAAGCCCACCTTTGACAAGAAGAAGAAGGGTTACTCTCATATTGTCACTTGGGATAGTGATTCTTCTTCATGCGGTGATGATAGTGATCATGACAAGAAGACCACTACCAAGAAGAAGGCTTTTGCAAGCATTGCAATGAGGGACAAGATCTCTCTATTTGACACTCCATCATCATGCTTCATGGCTAAGTCCACTAAGGTACTTTCTCATGATGAGAGTGAGAGTGAGAGCGATAGTGATAGTGAGGAGCCATCAAAGGAGGAACTCATGACCATGCTTGGACAAGCTAAGGATTAGATTGACAAGAAGAGGAAGGAATGCAAGGAATTGCGCAAGACCAATGTGGCTCTTAAGAAAAACCTTGACGAGGCCGTAGCATCTCATGAGAGGCTAATGGAAGCCCATGAGAAGCTAGTGAAGACTAAGGAAATAACTAATCTCTCTAAGCATAGATATCTCAAACTCACTAGTCATCATTTTGCCAAATTCACAAAAGTCTTCATTGGTTGATCCAAAGATAATGTCATCCATATATACTTGTAACACAAACAAGTGTTTTGTCAATCTTCTTGGTTAATAGAGTTGTGTCAACCTTTTCCATAATGAATCCCTTTGAGAGTAGGAAGTCTATCAACCTCTCATATCATGCTCTAGGTGCTTGCTTAAAACCATACACCACTTTTTTTAGCTTGTACACATGGTTGGGCTTGTTATCTTCAAAATTGGGTGGTTATTCAACATATACCAATTCATTGATATACCTGTTGAGAAATGCACTCTTTAGATCCATTTGATATAGTTGATGTTTATTTTGAGAATTGATATAGCTTGATGTTGTGAGCACAAGCATACACTAATAAAATTCTAATTGCTCCCAATCTTGCAATTAGTGCATATGTTTCTCCAAAGTGAAGACCTTCAACTTGAGTATAACCTTATGTAACTAGTCTTCCTTTGTTTCTCACTATTATTCCATTTTGATCTTATTCGTTGCAAAAGACTCATCTAGTTCCAATAATATTATAATTCTTTGGTCTTTCAACTAGTTCTCATGATTTCTTGTGAAGTTATTGAGTTCTTCATGCATTGCATTTCCCCAATCAATATCTTGTAGAGCTTTTTCTATCTTGGTTGGCTAAATAGATAATACAAATGAGTAATGTTCACAGAATGATGCCAATCTTGATCTTGTTTACACACCTCTAGTGACATAATAATGTGGTTCAATGGATGATCACTTGCAATAGAGGTAGGTTAAAGTGTTGAAACTTGATTTCTTCGTTTGAGTTATCATCAGGTTGAGATGATATACTAGCTACTTGTTGATCCTGCATTTGAGATGATGATCTAGCTTGATTTGAATTAACTTGCACATTTGGTGGAGTGAACACTTGATAATCACTATATTTTTCATCTATAACTTCTATAGGTCTTATGTCACCAATGTCCATGTTCTTCATTGCATTTTCCAAAGGTTCACCTCTTACATTATCATGATTCTCACTTTCATCTTGAGATCCATTAGTTCCATCAGACACAACATCATGAACTTCTTCAACTATGCCATGAATGTAGTTCCATACTCTATATACTTTTCTTGTAGTTGAATAACACTGTACCAAGCCTTCATCACATTTTTCTCCAACTTACTCAATCTTGTCCCTTTCTTCAATATATAGCCTTTGTAACCAAATAGTCTAAAGTAAGCAATATTAGGCTTTCTTCCATTCAATAGCTCATATGGTGTCTTCTTAAGCATCTTGTGGAAATAGAGTCATTTGCTATAGTAACAAGCCATATTGATAGCTTTGGCCCAAAAAGAATCACTCACATTGTATTCACTAAGCATAGATATTGGCATATCAATGATTGCCATATTCTTTCTATCAACAAGGCCATTTGATTGAGATGTATACTTGGCCGAGAATCAATGTTTGATTCCAAACTCATCACATAGCTCATCAACTCTTGTGTTCTTGAATTCACTATCATTGTCACTTCTCACTTTGTTAACATCTTTGGACAAAAGTATTGAATGCATCAAACATGTCACTATTGTCTTTAAAAATAATACCCATGTATATCTAGTGAAATCATCAACTATCACAAATTCAAATTTGTTTCCACCAATTCTAGTGTATGAAGTTGGTCCCAACAAGCCCATATGTCACTAGTACAAAAATGATTTTGCAAGACACCATCCAAAACTTAACTGAGGCGGGCATATAATTCAACCGTCTCCTAAAATCTAGGCTATTAACCGAGACATGAATTTTTATTTACCGAGGTGGTCAGAAAATAACCGCCTCCAAAAATCTATTAACCGAGGCGGGCATTTATCATAGGCCCGCCTCCAAAAAATACCTCCATTTATGGAGGCGGTCCTCTTATAAGGCCCGTCTCAGTTAATATTGGCCGAGGTCCAAACAAACCCAGTCGGCCCAATAACTTAGTCAAGTATATATCCACTCTCCAGCGGCGCCCCCACCTCCTCCCGAGCGCCACCGGCTCCCCTCCCCTCCTCTCCCCTCCCCTCCCCGGTGGCTCGACGGTGCTCCTCCCCTCCCCGATGGCGCCCTCTCCCTCCCCCTCCTCTCCTCCCTCCCCTCCCCAGAGACTCGGCGATGCGGCTCGATAGCGCTCCCTCCCTGTCAGCTCCGCGGCGCCCTCCCCGCCTGCGCGCCCCTTGCCTCCCCTCCCGACGGTGACGGCACGCGGGGCGGGGCGTGCTCCCCCAACGGCGCGCCCGCATGGGCGGTGCTCCTCCCTCGACGGCGGCAAGAGGCAACGTGGGATGGGGCGAGCCCTCCCTCGCCTCCCAACAGTGCGCCACGCGGCCTTGCCCTCCCCTCCCCGACGGTGGCGGCGCGCGGGGCGGGGCGTGCTCCACAATGGCGCGCGCGCGCGGGGGCGACGCTCCTCCCTCGATGGCGCGCGGAATGGGGCACGGCGCGGGTGGCGGGGCCGGCTCGCCCCGACGGTACGACGGTGGCGCGCAGTACGGCACCGGCTCGCCCCGGCAGTGGCGGCGCGCGGTACGGGCAGCGTGAGGCCCAGATCGAGGACCGGCCCGGATAGCTGGGCTTGCGGGCTTTTTCTTTTTTTCTTTTTTTTGATTAACCGAGGCGGGCATTTTAACCGCCTCAGAAAAGAACTCATTTTCCGAGGCCTTCCATTGGAGGCGGTTGGTGTTGCACGCCTCCAAAAATGTAAAACGCCCGCCTCGGAAAAGTATTTTTGTACTAGTGTGTAACAACTCAAAGGGTTTGCTAGTACTCTTCATGCTTTTTCTAGAATGGGTGTTTCCAACTTGTTTACCAGCTTGATAAGAGCTAGAAAGTTTGTCCTTCTCAAAGACTACATCTTTCAAGTATCTAACTATATATCATGCTTGACATGTCTATTCAATTGTTTCATTCCAACATTACCAAGCCTTCTATGTCATGACCAACCCATGTTAGACTTAGAGAGTAAGCAAGTTGATAGTTGTGTCTCTCTAGCATTGAAAACAACTATGTATAGATTCTCATATCTAAATCGTTTGAATATCAAGTCAGAGCCATCTACATTTATGATATCTACATCATCAACTCCCAATATGCATTTGAAACTAAGATTATATAATTGAGCTACCAACAATAGATTGAAGTTTAAGCTATCAACTAATAGCACATTGGATATGCTCATGTCATTGGATATATCAACCTTACAAAAACCATTGACCTTGTCTTTGCCATTGTCACCAAATGTGATAGATTTAAACTCATTGTTTTCATTTTATTTGATTTGATTGAATTAAATATTCTTGAATCATCGGTCATGTTTTAAGTGCACCCACTATCAATTCCCCAATGCCTTCCTTCAGCTTTGTAGTTGACCTACAAGAGAAATCAATTCTTTTATGGTACCCAAACTTGCTTGGGTTCTCCAAGATTAGTTACTAAGCTTTTGAGCACCCAAATAGTCTTATTTTTTGGGCCAAGAATGGGAGCACTCATGAACTTATCCTTCACACCATAAGTTCCCTAAGTAAGCTTATAGCCTGAATAAAAACAAATAGAGGATATGTTTGCATTGTTCTTCTCGATTTTACATGCTTGCTATAAGTGCCAAACTTGCTTGCATCTATTGCAAAATCGACCATTGACCTTCACAAAACTAGCCTTATGAGTGACAAGGGCCGCTTTGCCATACTTGGAGGTATAGCACAATCCTATTTGTTGACTAAAAATCTTTAGCCACCCAAGCACTTTTGCAAGCAAGCCTCACTATTAACGGTTGAGAGCCCCTATGTGTTTGGTTTTGAGTAATTGATGAAACCTACCTAACGTACTAACCTTTGATCTCTAAGTGAGTATGTTGGGATAGTTTGGTACATGCCATGTGATGGAGCTAGATGGATCAAGTGTTGATTGCAAGAGCTCTAACATGGTGGAGAAAATGGAAAATGGATTCAAGGCAAAGGTGAATTAGGAACCATTTTCCGTTTGGTGATCAAGACACTATAGAGAGTGATCACATTTAGGATAGATAGTCGTACTATCAAGGAGGGAGATCTTGTGTTTGATTGCGGTTATCATGTGCCACTAGGTTCATTGCATTGCATTAAAACTTGTGAACTAGTGAGGAAAACCAACTTAATTCCAAGATAATGTGAACTAAAAGCTAACACACGTGCACAAGTGCTTGAATCACTTAGTGTTAGCCCTTGGAAGCTTGGAGAAGAAGTTGGAGGCTGTTTTGACAGAAGAAGGAGGTCCGGACGCTAGTCTGGACGCTAGGGTTCTATTTGTCTGAACCATCGGTGATGCGTCCGGAAGCAAACCCTAGGGTGTCTGTTCTGAGAGCATGTGTCCGGACATTGGTCATCGTCCGGAGTTGAGGTTCGGACAGAGTCCAGAACACTTGGTGCTCTCTGTTGCTTCTGGAGACATGTCCCGAGGCTAGGCTTTGTCCGGAGGTGGAGCTCCGGACGTGGCGTCCGGAGTCTTGATGCTCTCGGGTGGTTTCGGAAGTAGTTTCGGACGCTCGGTGCTTTGGTCCAGAGGAGGACTGTTGAGCGCGTCCGGAGATACGTGCCGAGCAGCAGTGAGCGCGCCAACGAGCGATTTCAAACTGGCAAGGGTACGGACGCGTGCGCGTTGGTCTGGACCAAGAAAAAGGCACGTCCGGAGGTGCGTCCGGGCGTGGTTTACAGAGAGGCGATCTCGGCTGGTAAAGGGGTCTGGACGCTCCCAATGGTCCGGACCCCCTGAGCTTCTCGCGTCCAGAGGTGGTCCAGAAAGCATGGAAATGGGTGAAAGCGGCTAGTTTCGGTTGAGGGACGCCGGCCCAAGGGGGCAACTCTCGCACATTCACTTCATTCCTACACTTGTGCTTGCTTGAGATTGCATCCACCACTCATCCTCTTGATAGAATTGCTAATTTCATGAGAGATTGAGTGAACCAAGTGCATTGCTCTATTGATTGCATTCTAGTGGCATTTGGTGACCGTCGTCATTGTGGGAGCTCTTGTTATTCTTAGAGTTTGCCAATTCCTAGACGGCTTGGTGCAACGAGGATCGTTGAGCGTAGGAAGGTGTTTGTCTCTGGCTCCGATTGGTGGATTGTGAGGGGTTCTTGAACCTTCCCGTGGGAGTTCGTGAAAGGTATCTCTAGTGGATTGCTCATAGCTTGTGAAACCCCATCTTGTGTTGGTTTTGCGGCACCCAGTGACGGGTTTGGTGTGTGATGCCAATTAGCGCGTGAACCTCCAAGTGGGTGATTCGCTACAACGAGGAGTAGCTTGTTGGCAAACAAGTGAACCTCGGTAAAAATAATGTGTCATTTGTTTCTCTACGGAGGATTCATCTTGTGCTCATTGATTGATTGGCCATCTATTAGTGCTACTCTTTGCGGCAATATAACCCTCCTAACGCTAGCTCTTGCACTACATTCTTTACTTTCTTGCAAAGTAGAGTTTCTTGTGTAGCTTGTGTAGTTTGCTCTTGTAGTTCTAGTTAGCTAGCTCTTGTGTGTTATAGTATCTCTCTTGCTAGTATCTAGAATTTTGGTAGGCGGCTTGCCGACCTTTAGAGCTAGTGCAAACTTGCTTAACACCATTTATTTTACTAATCTCTTGCCTAGTGTTGTTGTAGAATTTTTTATTAGGCTATTCACCCCCCTCTAGCCATTCCTAGACCTTTCAACGGTATATAAGCCATCAAATTACATGCTCAAAACACTATCAACGTGCTTTGGATTCAAAGGAGAAACAACATAACATGAACACACTTTAGCAATAATAAGTTTCACTTGTGCCTTAAGGTATGTTTATGCAAGAGATGACATTTTGGACCAAAACAGGACCTGAAAGGCCAAATAAGGGGGTCAATCGACCCCTCTATGGACCCACCAGGCCCTACCAAGGTGGCATGATCTAGGATAAGCCTCTCAAAGTCATTTACATCATTCAAATCAGTTTTGTGCTTTCTCTGAATGGCTCAAGATGAAGTCACATGGATTCCTGAAGTCAAAACGAAAGATCCAACACCAGAAAAGCAGTACACCCAATCCACGACATGTGGGCCACCTTCTAGAAGGACAGGGGAGGCTCCACCATGCATAGGGGGGGTCAGTCAACCCCCCCCCCCATGAGGCCTAAGGGGCATCCACCACCCTTTGCATGGCCCCATGCAAGCATAAGAAACATGTGCTCTTTCTCCACCATCCAATCTATGATGGTTTGATCCTATGGTGGAGGATAGAAGTCACCTAGATCGTTGACGTGGTGTTGGAGTAGACCCTACTCTACCTCCACCTATAAATACCCCCTAGGCCCTCACTCTCAAGTCATGACACATTGGAGTAAAGCACTCTTTAGTAGCTTAGTGAATCTCTATTGTAGTGCTATGCTAGAAGGGAGAGATTGAGGGAAGTCTTCTAGAGGAAGCCCCGAGCCTATCGGGGGTTTGCTCCAAGCTCTACCTCAGCGGATGTGACCTTCTTTTAAGTAATACATCTGAGTTCTTTATATTCTTTATAGTAATTGATATTATGGTTCTATTATAGCAGTTATATACTCGTTTTACCTGTACATCACTTTACTTTAGTGGAGTGTTGTAATTACTCATGAATATTAGAGTAGTGAGTGTAGTGTAGACATGGTGTCTAGGCTATATATTACCTGTGTAGATCGCTTATCATATGTATTGTTTGTGGATGCGAGCAGGTGGTGACAACCTTGTCTAGTCTTTGTATTCTATCACATGTGGCAGATAAGTTCTTAAAAGGTAAGGACACCATAATAGTATAGGGCACTTCTAGTAGGATTTCACTCCCTACTATTCACATATAGCCTCCTGTAAGCGAGAGGTGACTAACCCTTTATTCATACCAGACCTTGGCCAGATATCATTGATATATAGATCCTCCCTACCTAGTTATCATAGACTCTTTTGTATTGTCATAGGATGATTTTGATTCTTAGTTAGTACACTTCTCATTCCTAGTGGAAAATATGATACCTAGAGTACTCTCGTGTGAAGTGCTATATCGATGTATTTTGTGCGCTTGTTGAATTATCCAATAGACAAGAAATACCAACAAACATTTTTGGTGTGCTCAGCATGTAGAGAGTTTATATGGAGAGTGGGAAAACCTTCTATCTAACTTTCTTTCCTATCTCTTGTGTTATTCGTCTTCGAGTAGAGGTCCTAACCTTCAAGCAAAAGGAGAAGTAACCTCTAGGTACAACATGGGCTCATATCATAGATCTAGCATCTTCGGGGCCTGACCTTGCTATTACCGAGCCAACATTATTGAACATTTTTACATCGGTCTTAGCAAAGCTTCTACACAATTCCTTGATCTAGTCTCTAGAGGTGCATTTCTATGTTGCCTTGTTGGTGAGGAAATTCTTTCCAAAATCCTTCAAAACACACCCAACGATGATGAACCTCCTAAGGAAAAGAAGGAATCCATCCCAATCAAGAAGAGAGCACGATAGTTAAATCCCCACCAATCTCATCCAAAGATTTAGCTATCGACCCTGAACCACAAATACCACAAATCTGGAATGCAAAAGAAAGCCATCGCTTAAACCATTCCTTTGAGTTCGAGGCTAACCTCCTATCTAATCTAGCTTGCTGGTTTTGGGAATGCTTTGAATTATTCTTTACAAAAGACACCTTCTATGAAATGTCTTTCAAAACCTCTCAAGAAGGGATCTCTTCAAAAGCCCCCCAAATCGGTATCATCTGATGCCCCAAATTCCCATGTGTCACATTGGAAAAATTCTAGGATCTTTGATGAGCATTCAAAAGGGATGTCAAGTGAGTCCATAGAAGGAGAACCAAGAAGTCTAGAAGCCAGACCTACCATATCCCTTTTTGTGCCCACATCTAACATGCCCTTCAATCTTATATTTAAACCCGTCCTTGATCTCGATGATATCCCATGTGCTCCTCTTTTTAAGTCTTATTATGACCCGATCATTGATTTCGGGAATTCATTAAGACACCCATGTCATGAAAGTCATGAGTGCCATAAATCTGACTAAGAAGATCGAGCTACAACAATGGTTAGAGCATTTGTCTACCATTTTAAGTCAAGAATGGTTGGATGAGGCTAGACTTCAAAGAAAGTTGCTAAAATGCCCACTCATGCAAGGAGGATATCATGTCAAGTAATGGGAAATATGCTATGATCCTAGACTCAGGTTAAACATCATTCCTCATTTCCATATCCAAAATTCATCAAAGGATCATCTCATGCAAACATAAAAGCATCTTGAACTCCACAATGGTCAAATCCTTGATTGCCCATGCACTTTTCATACGCACCGGATGTGTCCGATCCTTGCACTAGACTCGCACTGCACCTGCGTCTGGTGCCGATCTAGAGATGTCTAGAGAGTAAAATATCACACTGGACGCATCCGGTGGCTGCTCACCAAACTCACCCAGTGTCTAGTGCATAGCAATATGCACTTCTTCTCCTTAACACTAGACTCATCCACTTTTGAGCCTCTCATTCGGTGCCAACATCCAATAGTGATCCAGAGAGTTTCCAGAGAGCTCCTAGACTCACCGGACACGTCCGGTGACCCATCACCAGACTCACCAAGCGTCCGGTGGAGTCACTACACATAGACAAGAGCTAGGGTATGCCACCGGACGCGTCCGGTGCCTTCGACCACAATGGTTGGTGCCCATTTAAGAGCCCTATCTCATTTCTAACTTCTCCATCCTTACTCCAAGGTGTTAAACACCAAGTGTACTTCTTTAGTGCATGTGTTTAGCATATTTTTCAAATCATTTGCAAGGGTTAGCTCACTAGGTCTTAAATGCATATTCATGATAATCATCACCTAGTGGCACTTGCCACTCGCAATCACATACACATTTCCCCTCTAATAGTACGGCTGCGTATCCTAAATGTGATCACACTCGCTAAGTGTCTTGATTACCAAAAGTAAAACCTATAAAGTATACCTTTGCCTTGATCTCCTCGGTACCCTTTCCTTCTTCTTTCTCCAAGCAATGAGCACTTCTTAATCTCCATGATCTTGTGGCTTTTCATCTACTTAGCCACCTAGCTTGCTCCATTAATTGGTGTACCAACCTAACTCAACACTAGAGTAAAGGTTAGTAGCTAGGTTTCATATATTACTCAAAGGTCCTAGATGTCTAGAGGGGGGGGGGTGAATAGCATATTATTCTACAAACCAAAAGAGCAAAGGTTAGATTAACACTTAAGCGAAGCTTTTTGCTCTAGCTCTACTAGGGTTGCAAAGCCACCTATCCAAGCAATTCTAGTTAGTTAAGTGCCTAACAAACAATAGCAAGAACCTAAGGCACTTAACACAAGCTAGCAAGGACAACTAAACAAAAGAAGCTAACTAGCAAACTAACTAGCAAGAAATGAAATAATTTAAATACAAAGATAGAAGTGATTGTTATACTGATGCCTTGTGATGGATGGATGTCAATATAAGGAACCAATCACAATGAATACCAAAGAGTAGCCGAGAGACAAGTTTACACAAGATTTTTCTCCCGAGGTTCACTTGGTTGCCACCAAGCTAGTCCCTGTTGTGTCGACTACTCAAATGGTGATTCGGTGGCTAATAGGCAATCACAAGCCTAGACCACAACTCGGGCACCACACGAATCCACCCAAGTGAGAGTAACTCAACGACACGAGAAATTTACTAGAGTTACCCTTTGGCGCTCCGCCGAGGTGGGTACAAGCCCTCTCACAATCGTTGAAGCCGGCCACAAACAATAACCAATCGCACTGAAGCTTCCTCAATCACCCAAGTCGTCTAGGTGTTGGCAAACACCAAGAATAACAAGAAAACTGCAGTGATGACGAACACCAAGTGCTACTAAATGTAAATCACTAAGCAAATACACTTGGATGCACTCTATCTCTTTTGGATGAACAAGTGATCAAAGAGATGAGTGGGAGGGGTTCTCAAGAGCTCACAAGTGTATGCAAGAATAGAATGAGGCAAGAGCGTGAGCTAGACCCGGACATGGGCCTTAAATAGACACCCCTAAAAAACTAGCCGTTACTGCTGAGTTGTGTCCGACGGACGCTCTTTAAAGTTGCATCGGACGCTCCGATGCCAGCGTCCGTCGCGTGTCTAGAGAGTGTCCAGAGAGCTCTAGAGGCCATCGGACGCATCCGTCGCCTTCCCGTCGTACGCTCGGCAGCATCTGTCGCCTGTGTTAGTGAGTTCCTCAGTCCATCAGACGCTCGTCTGATTTTAGCCGAGTGTTCGTCGCCATCTTTTCAGCGTCTGTCGATGTCATCCGTCACGGGTACAGAGAGCATCCAGAGAGTTCTCAACTCCGTCGGACACATCCGTCGCACAGCCAGCAGACGCTCCTCAGCGTCCGGCGCGATGTCTGTACCGAGGCTGAGCTAGGGTTTGCCCGACGGACGCGTCGTTGCCTTGAGCCAACGTCTGTCGCTAGCGTCCGTCGGCCATAGCTTGTTCCTTTCTTGTTTCTATCTCTTCAATCCTTGCTCCAATGTGCCAAACACTATATGCACTTCCTTAGAGAAGGTGTTTAGCATATATTTTAAGTCTTTTAAGCAAGGTTATGTTACTAGGTTGATTAATGCATATGCAAGAATGACCACACATAGTAGCACTTGATAACCGCAATCACAACACGTTTTTCCCTTCTTGATAGTACAACTATCTATCCTAAAGGTGATCACACTCTTTATAGTGTCTTGATCACTAAACCAAAAATGGCTCTATGATATACCTTCGCATTGAGTCCATTTTTGTTTTTCTCTTTCTCCTTTTCCTTGTTCATGAAGCACTTGATCAAAGCACCATGATCATCCATCTAGCTTCACATGTCAAGGTGGATTACCCTATCTTGATCATACACTTAGCAATAGGGTTAGTTCATAGGTTTCATCAATTAACCAAAACCAAACTTAGGCTTTCAATCTCCCCTGTTTTGGTAATTGATGACAACCTTTCACAAATGAATATATAGAATGAAAATTTCAACTTTGGTAGTATTAGCTCCCCCTACATATGTGATATATGAGTTTGGTTCATTTTGATCACATATGTATGAATAGAAATTTTGGGAGAGTGAATGCTACCAAATGATGCTAAGGTATAAGGGATGGACCTTTGAAGCGTGATATCAATCGAAGTGCAATATTATACCTTCCTTAAAACCATGAATGCCTAGAAACCACTTGAGAGCAAACTTGAAAAACCACTTGAAAAGCTTAGCTCAAGAAGAATTAGGCTAAGACCTAATCATGCTAGTACTTCAAGCATCAAGTCAATTATGTTTCTAGCATTCACCACACAAGCAAGTCATGAATATAAATATATATGCAAGCAAGCACTTATGGATGCACAAAGATATGCAACAACTTTATTCATAGGCTTGCTCCCCCTACTTGTGTGCTTATATTTTCAAAATTTTAAATATTTCTTTGTGGTACTTACTTCTCCCCTTTTGTCATCTATTATCATAAAAGATGTGCTCAAAAGTGTTGATTATTGAAGAGAAGCTTAGTTGTGGCTCAATCTAGATTACTTGTTCAACATAGTTAACTCAGTTTAAACCATGAACAAGCTTCTTCACATATCCTAGAATGGTTATCTTGCCCATGTTGAGTTAACCAATTGAATGTAATATTCTAGATCAAACACTAGGATTGCAAGTCTACAAACATGTCATATGCTACCACTAGATCATATCAAACATATAAGCAATAGTGGTACCATATAAGCATCAAATTCATTTGATTTTCATGAAAGATCCTAATGAATTGATGTCTAGATGCACTAGCAAGTCCTAAATATTGGATGTATGAGATGTCAATCAACTTTTACTTTTCTTAGCTCGAAGGAGAGGCATGTCCTATATGGGGGTGCATCAACACATATTTGAGAATTCAAGAATGTTCAATTCATTCCTTAGCTTGCAAAATATCTTCTCATCTAATGGCTTGGTGAATATATCGGCAAGTTGATCATCGGTGCCAGCACTTGTGATTGTAATATCACCCTTTTGTTGATGATCCCTTATGAAGTGGTGCCTTATGTCAATGTGCTTGGTTCTTGAATGTTGAACCAAATTTTTGGTTAGCTTCACCGCACTTTCATTGTCACATAGCAATGACACTTGCTTGAATTTGATTCCAAAGTCATCCAAAGTTGCTTTCATCCAAAGCAATTGAGCACAACAACTACCTGCACTTATGTATTCGGCTTCGGCGGTAGAGAGTGCTACACTATTTTGCTTCTTTGATGACCAAGATACAAGTGACATGCCTAACAATTAACATGTACCTGATGTGCTTTTTCAATCAACTTTGCATCCCGCATAGTCTCTTTCTATCAACTAAACTTTGCATCCCGCATAGTTGGAGTCCTAATATCCAATCAACTCAAAGTTAGACCCCTTAGGATACCACAACCCAACATCTTGTGTATGCTTCAAGTACCTCAATATTTTCTTTGTAGCCTTCAAGTGACTTTCTCTTGGAGAATCTTGGAATCTTGCACACATGCATACACTAAACATGACATCCGGCCTAGAAGCGGTCACATAGAGTAAGCTTCCAATCATAGACTGATACAACTTTTGATCCACCATATTTCCACTAGCATCACTATCCAAGTGTCCATTAGTGCCCATATGAGTGCTAATGCCTTTTGAATCTTCTAAGCCAAACTTCTTCATCATATCCTTGATGTACTTGCCTTGACTCACAAAGGTACCATTCTTCAATTGCTTGATTTGAAGTCTAAGGAAGTAGCTAAGTTCACCAATCATTGACATTTCAAACTCATTTGCCATCATCTTGCCAAATTCTTCACAAAAATCTTGATTGGTTGAACCGAATATGATGTCATCAACATAGATTTGTAGCACAAATAGATCCTTGCCAAGCTTCTTGGTGAAGAGAGTAGTATCAACCTTTCCCATGATGAACCCTTTAGAGAAGAGGAAATCCCTCAATCTCTCATACCATGCTCTAGGTGCTTGCTTTAAGCCATATAAAGCCTTTCTCAACTTGTACACATAGTTGGGCTTCTTGTCATCTTCAAAACCGAGAAGTTGCTCAACATATACTAGCTCATTGATATATCCATTTAAGAAAGCACTCTTCACATCCATTTGGTATAACTTGATGTTGTGTGCACATTCATAGGCTAATAAGATTCTAATTGCCTCTAATTTTGCAACCGGTGCATAAGTTTCTCCAAAGTCAAGACCCTCAACTTAAGTGTATCCTTGAGCTACCAATCTTGCTTTGTTTCTTACAACTATACCATCTTGATCTTGCTTGTTTCTAAATACCCATCTTGTGTCAATCACATTGTAGTTCTTGGGTCTTTCAACTAGCTCCCAAACTTGATTTCTTGTGAAATTGTTGAGCTCTTCATGCATAACATTGACCCAATCAACATCTTATAAGGATTCTTCAATCTTGTTTGGTTCTATGGATGATACAAATGAATAGTGTTCACAAAAGGATGTCAATCTTGATCTTGTTTGCACACCACTTGTAATGTCACCAACAGTTTGATCAATGGGGTGATCTCTTGCTATGTTGGTCTGTTGGAGAGTAGGAACTTGATTGCTTGAGCTTGGTTGAGATGAACTAGCAACATGTTGATCTTGCCTTTGAGAACCACTAGCTTGCACATTAGGTGAGTTGAGCACTTGATCTTTGTCATCTTCAATATCAATCACTTGCCTTGGCCGAATATCACCAATCTCCATGCTCTTCATAGCATTTGTCAATTGAGATCCACTCACATCCTCTAGATTCTCATTTTCAATTTGTGACCCATTGGTTTCATCAAATTCAACATCATGAACCTCCTCAAGAATACCACTATCCGAATTTCACACTATAGGATTTGCTTGTGGTTGACTAACCAAGTAAGAACCCTTCATCACATTTCTTGTCAAACTTCCCAAGTCTTGTGCCTTTCTTCAAGATATAACATTTGCAGTCAAACACTCTAAAGTATGCAATGTTGGGCTTTCTTCCATTCAATAGCTCATATGGTGCCTTCTCCAACATTGGGTGACAATATAACCGGTTGCTAGAGTAGCAAGCGGTGTTGATAGCTTCGGCCCAAAAGGAGTGACTCACATTGTACTCACTAAGCATGAACCTTGTCATATCAATCAAAGTTATATTCTTCCTCTCAACAAGGCCATTTGATTGTGGAGTGTACTTGGTCGAAAATTGATGCTTGATTCCAAGCTCATCACATAGCTCATCAACTCTTGTATTCTTGAATTCACTACCATTGTCACTTCTCACTTTCTTAATAGTGGTCTCAAACTTATTGTGACATCTGTTGACAAAAGATTTAAATGTGGAAAATGTATCACTCTTGTCATTGAGAAAGAATACCCAAGTGTATATTGTAAGATCATCCACTATCACAAATCCATACTTGTTGCCTCCAATACTAGTGTATGTTGTTGGTCCAAATAAGTCCATATGCAACAACTCAAATGCTCTACTAGTGCTCATCATGCTCTTCTTGGGATCGGTGTTACCAACTTGTTTGCCGGCTTAACAAGAGCTACAAAGTTTGTCCTTCTCAAACACAACATCTTTCAAGCCTCTAACTAAGTCATGCTTAATCAATCTATTCAATTGCTTCATTCCAACATGACCAAGCCTTCTATGCCATAACCAACCCATACTTGATTTAGTGAGCAAGCAAGTTGACAATTGAGACTCACTAGCATTGAAATAAACTTGGTAGAGGTTCTCATATCTAAAGCCTTTTAAGATCAAGTTTGAACCATCTACACTAATGATCTCAACATAATCTACTCAAAATATGCATTTGAATCTAAGATCACACAATTGAGCCATGAATAGCAAATTGAAGTTCAAGCTCTCAACTAGCAAGACATTGGATATTGCAATCTTACCAAATCCCTTGACCTTGCCCTTGCCATTATCACCAAAAGTAATACTATCAATGCCATCATTGGTGTTGGAGTTGATTGATTTGAACATTCTAGAATCCCCAGTCATGCGTTGAGTGCACCCACTATCAAGCACCCAATGCCTTCCTCTGGCTTTGTAATTGACCTACAAAACAAATTAGTTCTTCTTAGGTACCCACACTTGTTTGGGTCCTTCAAAGTTAGTGACCAAGGATTTTGGCACCCAAATTGTCTTCTTCTTTGGGCCAACAATGGGTGTACCAACATACTTAGCCATGATACCATCTCTACCCTTGGTAAGCATATAACATGAATCAAAATGAATAGAGGTGGCTTTAGCAAACTTGGTTTGGATCATGTTAAGTTTGTAATATTGGTCAACATGCCCCACTTGCTTGCAACTATTGCAAAATCGACCATTGCTTCTCACAAAGCTAGGCTTTGGAGTCACAAAGGCCGCCTTGCCTTTCTTGGGGGTTGTAACACCCTAAAATTTGAAATAGAAATTAGATTTGAATTTGCTTAAATTTGATTTATTTCAAATAATTTTGTGATCATAGAATTAAATAAACAAAACTAAAACTAATATCACATGTTAGGGTTTAACTTGTTTGAGCATTGCATGCCTCTGCATATGTCTTGTGTTGGTTGAATTTGCAAAACTTGAAAAGGATTTCAAAACCTTTTAGAAATCAGTTTGAAAAGCAAAAAGAAAAGAAAAAGAAAATGGAAAACCCTTTCCCCTCCCTTTCTGTTTTTGGCCCAGCACCACAGCCCGACCTGCTTCCTCTCCCCTCTTTCTCCCGCGTGGGCCAGCCTCCCTCTCGGCCCAACTCGCCGCAGGCCCGCACCGCGCCTCTCCTCCCTCCTCCCTCTCGCTGACATGCCGGGCCCGCCCGTCAGTCCCTTCTTACTCCCCGAGTCCGCCTCGGAATCTGCCGCGCCGCGCCGCGTCCGCAACCGCCTCCCCCGCGGTTTCCGCGTCCCCCGCTCCCGTATCCGCGTGGGACTCTCCTCTCGACCGCCATAAATAGCGCCGCCCCTCCCTCATCCTCGCCTCGTCTCGCAAGCCGCAGCAGCACCGCCGCCGAACGGAGCCCGCCGCCGAGCCACCGTTCTGCGCCACTGGACGCCGCAAGGTCTTTGTCAAGCGTCGCACCGGCTTCGCGTACGTGCGGAACACCTTCCCCCTCTCTTTTTCCGTTCTTTCGCTCTTCGGTTAACCTCGTCGTCGTGTCGCAGGAAGCCGCCGCCGCTGTCTCTCGTTGCCGGCCACCCACACACAACACCGAGCCCCGCAAGTCGCGGAGGTGAGCTTGCCTCCCTCTCCTCTCTCCCGGTGCTCCCGGTTTTGGAAACCGAGCACCAGGGCCTCGGGACCCCTCGCACCGCCGAGCACCGCCTCAGGCCGGCCATGGCGCCGCCGCCATCTGCCTCTGCTCCGGCAGCCGCACCGCCCTCTCCCTCCCACCTTTTAATCTGGGCCGTCCAGATTAGATCGGATGGATCTAATCCATCCATACCCTTTCGGCCTGACGTTTTTGTTAAAGAGACCCCCGAGTTTCTGGGTCTCAACCCGCAGTCCCAAAGCGCCTTTCATCTTTACGTTTTTCTCTTTGGAAAACGTATTCCCTTCTAGATCTGTTTTAATTAAAAATTAAATAAAAATCCCTATTTACAGTTTTGCTACTGAGCTTTGAATGCTTATAATTTGCTCCTTTTAAATCCAAATCGATCCGTTCAAGTTGCGTTAGATCCGTAATTTTATGCTATATCTAGTAGTATAGATTTCATCTATGTTAATTACTCTTGAAAATCAAAGTAAATTAATTCTTTTAATGCTTTAATCTTGCCCTTTTCAAAATCTTGTTTAATCTATAGTTTATTCGTTTTAGATCCGATTAGTGTGATTTTTGTGTCTTTGTGATCGTAGTATAATATAGATCTGTTTTCTAATCTTTTCAAAATCTCTTTATTGTTTATGGTGTAATGTTCTAATTAAATCTTTATTGCTTCATGTATGATTGTTCGGATGATTGCGTGGTGATGTTGATCGAGTACAGCCGGTGAGATTTTCGGTGTTCCAGAGTTCTTTGCAGCAGATCAGGACCACCAGGAGCTTTGTGATCAAGGCAAGTTTAACATGGGATCATCCTTGTTACCTATTTCACACTAATTCATCTAGTCATATTGCATGTGTCTAATTTGATTCCTCTTTAGATCTTTACCATAGCTTTGTTATCCTTTTACCTTGTTACCAACGGTTTCTATGCATATGGGTAGCTTTGCTATGCTTTACATGATGAATATCGAATCGAATCTTAACTAATGATATATGCAACAATGGATAAAACTGGCTTTTATAGCAACATGGAATATGACCCCACTGTAGGGCAAAAGCTGGGATTCAAATGCAACCACGAGTGCTATAATGGCTCTGTCTTTAGTTAAGTATGAAGTTTGGACTAGCATGCTTGTGGTTCATGAAAGGCACCTTTGCCGAGCTGGTTATGGGGTATAACTTGTATGGGTACCGCTGCGGGTGGTACCATCGGGGTGTCCCAGATTCCCCTTTGCATTGGGTCTATAGGGTCCGCTACATGCTAGAAAGGGCTTTTGAAAGACTTCATAGTGTTCCCTGCCCGCTCACCTTGGCCGTGTTTTGGGAGTAATTAACCCGGACATATGGGCAACACGGCTTGTGGGTAAAGTGTATAACCTCTGCAGAGTGTAAATCTATCATGATAGTCGTGCTCACGGTCACGAGCGGCCTGGAAAACTCACAGTGTAGATGATCATGTTGTTTAATTGTTAATGTTGGTTACTAATCTTATCATGTGGTTATTTATTGGGTTGTGCATAACTAAAGCTAAGTGTTGGTAAAACTTGACCAAATTAAAAGCAACCGCAGTTCAGACAGTGTCAGCCTTTGAGCTTCATAACCCTATGTTACTCTTGCTGAGTACTTTAAGTGCTCACCCTTGCTTTCTCAACCTCATCAGATGGCTATGAAGACTACCGTGAGGAGTACTAGGCTAGTGGTCAACCAGTCGGCGTTCCCTGTGAAGTGGAGCTTCGTCACGAGAGTTATCTTTATTTCCGCTGTTATGTTTAAGAATATTATTTGTTAGGTAATAAGCACTCAGTGATGATACTATTTAAAGATTTGTCGGCTTATGTGTGTGATTGATCCCTGGGCACACATGAGTTATTCGCATTCAGTTTTATTCTTAAAATTGGGTGTGACAAATTGGTATCAAAGCAAGTGTTGACTGTAGGACGCAAGCCTAGTTAGAATGGTCTTCTTATCTTGTCTTTACCTTCTCTTTTCATGCTTACATTCTTGTATATATATTTTCTCAAACTGTTTATGCTACACTTGACTTATTCTATTATGAAAATGTTGTTCTAATCTATCTCTATCATGTTCAAGATGTCAAACCTTCGTCGGTCAGCCCGCATCAGCACCGGAGGACGTGCCCCTCCTGAACCTCAATCGCCAATGGTGGAATCTCAGGAAGAACCAGAGGAAGAGATCCAGGAAATCTCCAGTAGCGAAGAGTACCACGGGGAAGAAAGCCCCCATGCCCCAAGTGCTGACGTTAACTCCTCTACTCCTGATGTCGTCGAAGAAGATCTGCCAGAAGAGTCAGGGTGGATCCGCACTAAGTATATCCGAGGAGGAGCGCACAACAGCTACGCTCACTCCCAGCTGGTGGACCTTGTGATAGAATGCCACCCAGGACCCGAGATTGCAACCATGTACACTTGCAAGGAATTCAAACACCCCCTCGCCAACACCTACTGGAAGGCGAAGATCTACATCTGTGGAAGTGCTGGTGGGCAAGCAGTTGAACGTGTGGATTATACCTTCCATAGCTGTGTTGCTCATCCTACCATGGAAGCAAGTATGAAGGACGCCATGTTCTCTGCATATATGGCCATCCACAACAAATTCAGGGAAAGGATCACCAACACCCGATGCCGTTACATCCCTCATTTCGATGCGGAGCAAGGTTGGATAATCGCCGAACCTAACGGGGAAGGTGGCCCCGTCCTGAATGAGCTTGTCAACTTCGTTCAAGAGATGATGAGCATGTATGGTCATCTCCTAATAGAAGCAAGGGAGCTGCGCAAGGAGCTCAAGCGCAGTTACCGACAACAAGATGAGCTTCGTGAAGAGTTTAGGCTGCCAATGAACTTCAAGAAGATCAAGAAGAATTAGGACTAGGAGTCCCTTTATAGTTTCTTCACTAGTTCGTGAGTCGTGTGTGCTAGTGTTCCCTATGTGTTTAGTTTCTTGTGCTTATGCTAATGTGTGAATTGGTTCTTTGTAATGAATGTTGAGGTTGTGGGACTGTCCACAACACTCATAACTTAGGTTGGGTTTTTGAAAGATAATAATAAATAAAGTTGCAGTTTTCGTTAATCTATCTTTTTAGACCTCCATGTCTTGTTAATTTTGCTTAATTAATTCTGAACGTCCTAAAATCACGAAAAACTTAACTGAAAATAGTAGACTTCCTTATCTTTCCGTGGTCGCAAGAAGCACCTTCATATCTGTTCGGAGTTACGAGAAACAATTCCTGCAAGTTGATGTTTTTGCGCAGTTTGGTAATCTGGACAGATCTGTTTAATTGCAATTTATGAGTAAGTTAATGCCAGATTCAGAAAAAGTCAGAATTATGAAAGTTGTAGATAAATTTTTTATCTTTCCAACCACGTAAGCTTTGCCTCTGTTTGAGTTCGGGAACTTCATATATGACTGTTTTTCTAGACTGTTGTTGTGCTGGAAATCCAGAAAAGTTGCAGACTTGTCGCGTGTCAGGTTTTAAAGTTGTTCTTATGTTCTATGTGACATATGCCTCGCACCAGAACCAACTCCGGATCCAACACTAGTGACAACAACGACGACAATAACCAGCACCCTCTACCTCCACCACCTGCGATGACTCCAGAGCAGATGCAGGCTCAGATGATGGAGACAATGCAAGCTATGATGTAGTTCATGCAGAACTAACCTCACCAACCTGCTAGAGCTCCACCTGTCAACAAGCGGAGGGAATTTCTGCAAGGACACCCTCCTGTTTTCTCTCATGCCAGTGATCCATTGGAGGCGGATGATTGGTTGCGTGCGGTGGAGAAGCAACTCAACATCGCACAGTGCAATGACCAGGAGAAAGTTTGTATGCTTCTGGTCAACTTCAAGGTGCAGCTCAGACATGGTGGGATACTTATCAAGATGCTCGCCCCGGCAATGCTCCCGCTATCACCTGGGAAGAGTTTTCTTGGAACTTCAAGGCGTGCCACATTCCAGAGGGAATCATAGAGCTGAAGCAAGAAGAATTCAGGAACCTTCGGTTGGGACAGATGTCAGTCAGCGAGTACCATGACAAGTTCTCGCAGCTAGCTCGCTATACTCCCAATGAAGTAAGGGGTGATGCTGATAAGCAGCGTCTCTTCTTAAAGGGGATCTACTATGAACTCCGGTTGCAGCTGAAGGGTAATACCTACCCGAATTTCCAATCCCTGGTGAACCGTGCCATCGTCCTGGACAATGAACACAGAGAGATGGACAAGAAGAGGAAACTTAGAGGACAGGTTTCTGGGAGCAACACTCGCCAACGTCTCAACTATCCTCAGCAAGGTTACCAGCAGAGGTACCAAGGCACATCCAACTTTGGGAACCGTAACCCGAACCAGCAACGTCCACCATTCCAGCAGCAGGGTGGTTACTCAGGACCTCGTCAAGGCTCATCCAACAGTACCCCAGCAAAGACTAATGTTCCCAATACCCTCATCAAGTGTTTTGCTTGTGGTGAACCCGGACATCTCTCCTATAACTGCCCCAAGAAGCAAAACTCACCAAACCCTCCAAGTCAGAACAGCAGCAATCAGAGAGGAAGGTACCAGCCGCCCTCACATAATAGGAGCGTGAATCGTGTCTCTGCAGAAGCAGCTCAGGAAGCACCAGAAGTGATGATGGGTATGTTCCTTGTCAACTCCATCCCAGCTACTGTTCTTTTTTATTTTGGAGCATCGCATTCTTTCATATCGCAAGCTTTTGTTAGAATGCATGGAATATCTTTGTTAGCAATGCAAAACCCTATAATCGTAAATTCACCGGGTGGGGTTATGAGAACCGATTGTTATTGTCCATCGGTTACTGTTACTCTAAGGGGGGTAGACTTCAAAGCTCAGCTTACAGTTTTGAGGACCGCTGGGATCGATGTTATATTGGGATTGGACTGGATGAGAAAGCAAGATGCAGTGATCAAGTGTGTTAAGAAGATAGTTGAATTGTCTACACCTACAGGGGGCAGGATCAGTGTTGATGTGGTTATGCAACCTCCACCGACAGCCGCCGTCAACCAGCTAGAGGAGAATGACAACCCAACAGATAGGGTTGTGGATGAATTTCCAGATGTGTTCCCGGAAGATTTGCCAGGTATGCCTCCCGACCGTGACATTGAATTTATAATTGAGTTAATACCTGGAACTGCACCTATAGCTAAAAGACCATATAGGATGGGAATAAAAGAATTAGACGAACTTAAGAAACAAATTAAAGAGTTGTCGGATAAAGGTTTTATTCGTCCTAGCTCTTCACCTTGGGGTGCACCGGTTATCTTTGTTGACAAGAAAGATGGCAGTCAGAGGATGTGTGTTGATTATCGGTCACTCAATGAGGTAACTATCAAGAATAAGTATCCTTTGCCCAGAATCGATGATTTGTTTGATCAGTTGAAGGGTGCTCGTGTGTTCTCCAAGATTGATCTTCGGTCTGGTTATCATCAGTTGAAGATTCGTGCTTCAGATGTTCCCAAGACAGCATTCACTACGAGGTATGGGTTGTATGAATATACGGTGATGTCTTTCGGTCTTACCAATGCACCTGCATACTTCATGTACTTGATGAACAAGGTTTTTATGGAATATTTGGATAAGTTTGTGGTGGTATTCATTGATGATATTCTGATCTACTCCAAGAACGATGATGAACATGCTGAACACTTGAGATTGGTATTACAGAAGCTTAGAGGGCACCAGTTGTATGCTAAAAGAAGTAAGTGTGAATTTTGGTTGAAAGAAGTTTCTTTTCTTGGCCATGTTGTGTCTAATGGAGGAATATCAGTTGATCCTAGTAAGGTGGAAGATGTATTGAATTGGAAACCCCCAACCAATGTCAGTGAGATCCGCAATTTTCTCGGTTTAGCTGGATACTATAGAAGGTTCATTGAAGGATTCTCTAAGCTAGCTAAACCTATGACCGCGTTGCTTGAGAAGGATGCTAAGTTTGTTTGGTCAGAGAAGTGTCAGGCTAACTTTGAAGAATTGAAAAAGAGATTGACTACAGCTCCTGTGTTGACCTTGCTAGACTTGAGTCAGAAGTTCTCTATCTATTGTGATGCCTCTCGTCTTGTTTTGGGTTGTGTGCTTATGCAAGAAGGAAGAGTTGTTGCGTATGCTTCATGGCAACTGAGGAAACATGAGTTGAATTATCCGACTCATGATTTGGATTTAGCAGCTGTGGTTCATGCATTGAAGATATGGAGACACTATCTTATTGGTCATAAGTGTGACATCTACACCGACCATAAGAGCCTGAAATACATCTTCACTCAATCAGATCTGAATTTGAGGCAACGCCGTTGGTTGGAGTTGATTAAGGATTATGACTTAGATGTTCACTTTCATCCTGGTAAAGCCAATGGTGTGGCTGATGCTCTTAGCAGGAAAAGTTATGCTAATGAGATTCGGACAATACCTATGCCTGAAGAGTTGTGTGCTGAACTTGAGCATCTCAACTTGAGCATTGTTGCTAATACTGTGGAGATGGTAGTGGAGCATACACTAGAGAAGGAGATTCGTGAAGGTCAGTTGCAGGATAAGAATCTGTAGTTAATAGTGGAGAACATGAAGGAAGGAAGATCACCAGGTTTCCGGTTAGATGATAATGGCACAGTGTGGTATGGAAAGAGGATCTGTGTCCCCGACATCAAGTCTATTCAACAAACGATTCTGCGAGAAGCTCATGAGTCAACCTACTCAATCCATCCTGGAAGCACTAAGATGTACTTGGATCTTAAAGAGAAGTATTGGTGGGTTGGATTGAAATGTGATGTGGCAGAATATGTAGCAATATGTGATACATGTCAGAGGGTTAAAGCAGAACATCAGAGACCTGCAGGACTGTTGCAACTGATGAAGATACCTGAATGGAAGTGGGATGAAGTTGGTATGGATTTCATAGTTGGGTTACCGCTTACTCGGAAAGGTTATGACTCAATCTGGGTCATAGTTGATCGCTTGACGAAGGTAGCTCACTTCTTGCCAGTTCGAACCACTTATATGGGAGCACAGTTAGTGGAGTTATATATGGAAAGGATAGTATGCCAGCATGGAGTTCCAAAGAAGATCGTGTCAGATAGAGGAACCCAGTTCACTTCGCATTTTTGGAGGAAAGTGCATGAGTCCCTTGGGACAGTGTTGAATTTCAGCTCAGCCTATCACCCTCAGACAGATGGACAAATAGAAAGAACAAACCAAGTGCTAGAAGATATGTTCAGAGCTTGTGCTTTGCAGTATGGTACGAGTTGGGACAAGAGTTTGCCCTATGCGGAGTTCTCATATAACAACAGTTATCAGGAAAGTCTTAAGATGGCACCGTTTGAAGCTTTGTATGGACGGAAGTGTAGAACTCTGTTGTTTTGGAATCAAACGGGAGAAACCCAAGTGTTTGGACCAGATGTTCTGAGAGATACAGAAGAACAAGTCCGAGTAATCAGAGATAATCTGAAGATAGCACAGTCACGACAGAAGAGTTACGCTGATAACCGAAGAAGAGATTTGTCTTTTGAGGTAGGTGATTATGTTTACTTGAAAGTGTCACCTATGAGAAGTGTGAAACGGTTCAATATGAAAGGAAAGTTAGCACCCAGATATATTGGTCCGTTCAAGGTTCTTGAGAGACGTGGAGAAGTTGCTTATCGGTTAGAGTTACCAGAAAATTTGTCAGGAGTTCACGATGTGTTTCATGTATCTCAGCTCAAAAAGTGTTTGCGAGTACCTGAAGAACAGTTACCATTGGAGGAACTTATAGTTAAGGAAGATTTGACCTATGAGGAATATCCGGTTAAAATTTTGGAAATAGCTGAAAGAATTACAAGGAGTAAGGTCATCAAGATGTGCAAGGTGCAGTGGAATCGATATACCGAGAAAGAGGCCACTTGGGAAAGAGAGGAAGATCTAAGAAAAACCTACCCACAACTCTTTAAGTAAGTAAAATCTGGGAATCTCGGGTCGAGATTCTTTTAAGGGAGGTAGATTTGTAACACCCTAAATTTTGAAATAGAAATTAGATTTGAATTTGCTTAAATTTGATTTATTTCAAATAATTTTGTGATCATAGAATTAAATAAATAAAACTAAAACTAATATCACATGTTAGGGTTTAACTTGTTTGAGCATTGCATGCCTCTGCATATGTCTTGTGTTGGTTGAATTTGCAAAACTTGAAAAGGATTTCAAAACCTTTTAGAAATCAGTTTGAAAAGCAAAAAGAAAAGAAAAAGAAAATGGAAAACCCTTTCCCCCTCCCTTTCTGTTTTTGGCTCAGCACCCTAGCCCGGCCTGCATCCTCTCCCCTCTTTCTCCCACGTGGGCCGGCCTCCCTCTCGGCCCAACTCGCCGCAGGCCCGCACCGCGCCTCTCCTCCCTCCTCCCTCTCGCTGACATGCCGGGCCCG
The DNA here is from genome assembly GCA_022036555.1 of Microstegium vimineum. Lineage (NCBI taxonomy): Eukaryota > Viridiplantae > Streptophyta > Magnoliopsida > Poales > Poaceae > Microstegium > Microstegium vimineum. The sequence continues at coordinate 11,707,048 of CM039138.1, read as the reverse complement.
CCCGTCAGCCCCTTCTTCCTCCCCGAGTCCGCCTCGGACTTTGCCGCGCCACGTCCGCAACCGCCTCCCCCACGGTTTCCGCGTCCCCCGCTCCCGTATCCGCGTGGGACTCTCCTCTCGGCCGCCATAAATAGCGCCGCCCCTCCCTCGTCCTCGCCTCGTCTCACAAGCCACAGCAGCGCCGCCGCCGAACGGATCCCGCCGCCGTTCAGCGCCACTAGACGCCGCAAGCTCTTCGTCAAGCGTCGCACCGACTTCGCGTACGTGCGGAACACCTTCCCCCTCTCTTTTTCCGTTCTTTCACTCTCCGGTTGACCTCGCCGTCGCGTCGCAGGAAGCCGCCGCCGCTGTCTCTCGTCGCCGGCCACCCACGGCCAACCCTGAGCCTCGCAAGTCGCGGAGGTGAGCTCGCCTCCCTTTCCTCTCTCTCCCGGTGCTCCCGGTTTTGGAAACCGAGCACCAGGGCCTCGGGACCCCTCGCGCCGCCGAGCACCGCCTCGGGCCAGCCATGGCGCCGCTGCCATCTGCCTCTGCTCCGGCAGCCGCACCGCCCTCTCCCTCCCTCCTTCTAATCTGGGTCGTCCAGATTAGATCGGATGGATCTAATCCATCCATACCCTTTCGGCCTCGCGTTTTTGTTAAAGAGACCCCCGAGTTTCTGGGTCTCAACCCGCAGTCCCAAAGCGCCTTTCATCTTTACGTTTTTCTCTCTGGAAAACGTATTCCCTTCTAGATCTGTTTTAATTCAAAATTAAATAAAAATCCCTATTTACAGTTTTGCTACTGAGCTTTGAATGCTTATAATTTGCTCGTTTTAAATCCAAATCGATCCGTTCAAGTTGCGTTAGATCCGTAATTTTATGCTCTATCCAGTAGTATAGATTTCATCTATGTTAATTACTCTTAAAAATCAAAGAAAATTAATTCTTTTAATGATTTAATCTTGCCATTTTCAAAATCTTGTTTAATCTATAGTTTATTCGTTTTAGATCCGATTAGTGTGATTTTCGCGTCTTTGTGATCGTAGTATAATATAGATCTGTTTTCTAATCTTTTCAAAATCTCTTTATTGTTTATGGTGTAATGTTCTAATTAAATCTTTATTTCTTCGTGTATGATTGTTCGGATGATTGCGTGGTGATGTTGATCGAGTACAGCCGGTGAGATTTTCGGTGTTCCAGAGTTCTTTGCAGCAGATCAAGACCACCAGGAGCTTTGTGATCAAGACAAGTTTAACATGGGATCATCCTTGTTACCTATTTCACACTAATTCATCTAGTCATATTGCATGTGTCTAATTTGATTCCTCTTTAGATCTTTACCATAGCTTTGTTATCCTTTTACCTTGTTACCAAGGGTTTCTATGCATATGGGTAGCTTTGCTATGCTTTACATGATGAATATCAAATCGAATCTTGACTAATGATATATGCAACAATGGATAAAAATGGCTTTTATAGCAAAATGGAATAGGACCCCACTGATACATCCGACACAGGTAGGGTTGGCCGAGGCCCGATAAATTGAGGTTGCCCGGACCCCAACAGTTCTTAGGCACACCCACTTAGAGAAAGGCCCAATCTCCCTAAAAGACTAGTCTGATAGGGGGAGGGTGGCTCTCCCTTTTAAGGTGGCTTCCTCCTCCCAAGCTAAGCAAGGTGGGATTATTCAGAGGCTCACACGTTCGCCGCCCGACTACAACTGGGCCACTTGGCCCATTATTTGTTGCGTCTTTGCCAACGGGTAATAATGGAGGATGTCCTCATCATTCCCACCCCCTTAAACAAGGGCCCAGCTCTGATACCAAATGATGCATCCGGCCTAGGTAGGGTTGGCCGAGGCCCGATAAATTTTAGGCTACCCGAACCCCAATAGTTCTGAGGCACACCCACTCAGAGAAAGACCCAATCTCCCCAAAAGACTAGTCTGATAGGGGGAGGGTGGCTCTCCCTTTTAAGGTGGCTTCCTCCTCCCAAGCTAAGCAAGGTGGGATTATTCAGAGGCTCACACGTTCGCCGCCCGACTACCATTATTTGTTGCGTCTTTGCCAATGGGTAATAATGGAGGATGTCCTCATCACCCACTGTAGGGCAAAAGCTGGGATTCAAATGCAACCACGAGTGCTATAATGGCTCTGGCTTTAGTTAAGTATGAAGTTTGGACTAGCATGCTTGTGGTTCGTGAAAGGCATCTTTGCCGAGCTGGTTATGGGGTATAACTTGTATGGGGACCGCTGCGGGTGGTACCATCGGGGTGTCCCATATTCCCCTTTGCATTGGGTCTGTAGGGTCCGCTACATGCTAGAAAGGGCTTTTGAAAGACTTCATAGTGTTCCCTGCCCGCTCACCTTGGCAGTGTTTTGGGAGTAATTAACCCGGACATATGGGCAACACGGCTTGTGGGTAAAGTGTATAACCTCTGCAGAGTGTAAATCTATCATGATAGTCGTGCTCACGGTCACGAGCGGCCTGGAAAACTCACAGTGTAGATGATCATGTTGTTTAATTTTTAATGTTGGTTACTAATCTTATCATGTGGTTATTAATTGGGTTATGCATAACTAAAGCTAAGTGTTGGTAAAACTTGACCAAGTTAAAAGCAACCGCAGTTCAGACAGTGTCAGCCTTTGAGCTTCATAACCCTATGTTACTCTTGCTGAGTACTTTAAGTGCTCACCCTTGCTTTCTCAACCTCATCAAATGGCTATGAAGACTACTGTGAGGAGTACTAGGCTAGTGGTCAACCAGTCGGCGTTCCCTGTGAAGTGGAGCTTCGTCGCGAGAGTTATCTTTATTTCCGCTGTTATGTTTAAGAATATTATTCGTTATGTAATAAGCACTCAGTGATGGTACTATTTGAAGATTTGTTGGCTTATGTGTGTGATTGATCCCTGGGCACACATGAGTTATTCGCATTCAGTTTTATTCTTAAAATTGGGTGTGATAGGGGTATAGCCCAATCCCTCTTTGCTAAGGGAGAACCTTTGGCTACCTAAGCACTTTAGCAAGCGGGTATCTCCACCATATGCCTTACCCAAAGCATGAGTGAGTTCATTAATGTCATTTTTCATTTTCATTCACTAGTGTAGCATCACCCTTTGAGCTATCACTAGTGGATGTGCTAGTGTTGGTTGGTGTAATAATGATAGGAGTGAAAAATGATTCATCTAGAATATCACAAGTAACTCCAATATCACATGATACAACAACCTTATTCTTATTTTGATCAAGGAGGGAGGAGTGAGCCGTTGAGTTCATCAAAGGATTGTTCAAGAGCCTTAAGCTTCTTGTTCAATTCTTTGCACTCCTTCCTCTTTGTCTCAAAGCAAGCATAAGTTTTCTTCATCATATCCATGAGTTCCTCCTTGGAGTACTCCTCCTCGTCATCACTACTATCATCATCACTCTCATCACAAGATTGTACCTTAGTTGGCTTCGCCATGAAGCATGATGGAGTGTCGAAGATGGATGGCTTGTTGTTGATAGCAATGCTTGCCAATGACTTCTTCTTAGTCTTCTTCCTCTCATCATCACTAGAGGCATCATCGAAGGAAGAGTCATCACTATCCAAAGTCACCATATATGATTCACCCTTCTTCTTCTTGGTGAATGATAGCTTCTTCTCCTTCTTATCATGCTTGCCCTTCTTCTTCTCATCATCATCACTATGGTTGGGGCAATCCGCTATCATATGATCGGTGCTCTTGCACTTGTAGCATCTTCTCACATATTCCTTTCTCTTGAAGTTGTCTCTTCTTTTTCTAGCACCATATCCCTTCTTCTTCATGAACTTGCCAAACTTGCGCACAAAGAGAGCTATCATCTCATCATCAATATCACTTGCATCTTCATCACCACTAGAATCTTGCTTTCTTGCCTTGCTCTTGCTCTTGGATGATGAAGCCTTGAATGCTAAGCTCTTCTTCCTTGACCTCTTCTTCTTCACTTTCTTCATTATAGAGCTCTTCGGTCATGACTTCTTCAAGCACTTCATTTGGAGTGATCTCGGTCAAACCATCTCTTCTAATTATTCGCCTTAAGGTTTTGTATTTCTTGGGAAAACAACCAAGGAACCGGTTTGAGAAGTCCTCATCCTTCACCTTCTCACTCAAGCTCTTGATATCATTGATGATCACTTGGAGCCTATGAAATATCTCTGGGATTGATTCATCTTCTTTCATCTTGAAGTGAGATAGCTTGTCCTTGAGCATGTATAGCTTTGAGCTCTTCACTTTTGCGGTGCCTTTATATGTATCTTCTAATATTTTCCATACTTCACATACCTTTTCAAGATCTTTGATTTGCTCAAACACCTTTGAGTCAATGTCATTGTATATGACATTGAGTGCCATGGTGTTGCATTGCCGGTTCTCTTGCTCTCTAGGTGTGGGACTAGCTTCATCAAGAATGACAAAGTCCTTTTCGGTCACACTCCACACCTTCTCATGAATTGAGCCTAGATGCATCTTCATCTTTCTCTTCCAATAATCAAATGAGGTGCCATCAACCATTGGTGGTTTGTTCCCCATATGGTTGAATGATACTTGAGCCATAACTAACACCAAAGGTTGTTAAGCCTTGATAATAGAGGTGACCACGACTCTGATACCACTTGAAAGATCCTAGATGGCTAGAGGTGGGGTCAATAGCCTATTAAAAATTCTACAAACCACTAGAGAAAAGGTTAGATTAACACTTAAGCGAAGCCTTTTGCTCTAGCTCTACTAGGGTTGCAAAGTCACCTATCCAAGCAAATCTAGTTAGTTAAGTGCCTAACAAACAATAGAAAGAACCTAAGACACTTAACACAATCTAGTAAGGACAACTAAACAAAAGAAGCTAACTAGCAAGAAATTAAAGAATGTAAATACAAAGATAGAAGTGATTGTTATACCGATGCCTTATGATGGATGGATGTCAATATAAGGAACCAATCACAATGAATACCAAAGAGTAGGCGGGAGACAAGTTGAAACAAGATTTTTCTCCCGAGGTTCACTTGGTTGCCACCAAGCTAGTCCCCGTTGTGTCGACTACTCAAATGGTGATTCGGTGGCTAATAGGCAATCACAAGCATAGCCCACAACTCGGGCGCCACACGAATCCACCCAAGTAAGAGTAACTCAATGACACGAGCAATTTACTAGAGTTACCCTTTGGCGCTCCGCCGAGGTGGGTACAAGCCCTCTCACAATCGTCAAAGCCGGCTACGAACAATCACCAATCGCGCCGAAGCTTCCTCAATTGTCCAAGTCGTCTAGGTGTTGGCAAACATCAAGAATAACAAGAAAACCACGGCGATGACGAACACCAAGTGCTACTAGATGGAAATCACTAAGCAAATACACTTGGATGCACTCTATCTCTTTTGGATGAACAAGTGATCAAAGAGATGAGTGGGAGGGGTTCTCAAGAGCTCACAAGTGTATGCAAGAATAGAATGAGGCAAGAGCGTGAGCTAGACCCGACCATGGGCCTTAAATAGACACCCGTCAAAAACTATGCGTTAGTGCTGAGTCGTGTCCGATGGACGCTCTTTAAAGTTGCGTCGGACGCTCCGACGCCAACGTCCGTCGCATGTCTAGAGAGTGTTCAGAGAGCTCCAGAGGCCGTCGGACGCGTCCGTCGCCTTCCCGTCGGACGCTCGGCAACGTCCGTCGCCTGTGTCAGTGAGTTCCTCAGTCCATCAGACGCTCGTCTGATTTTAGCCCAGCATTCGTCGCCATCTTTTCAGCGTCTGTCGACGTCGTTCGTCGCGAGTACAGAGAGCTCTCAACTCCGTCGAGCGCGTCCGTCCCACAGCCATCAAACGCTCCTCAGCGTCCGTCGCGATGTCTGTACCGAGGCTGAGCTAGGGTTTGCCCGATGGACGCGCCGTTGCGTTGAGCCAGCGTCCGTCGCCAGCGTCCGTCGCCCATAGCTTGTTCCTTTCTTGTTTATATCTCTTCAAGCCTTGATCCAATGTGCCAAACACTGTATGTACTTCCTTAGAGCAGGTGTTTAGCATATATTTTAAGTCTTTTAAGCAAGGTTATGTTACTAGGTTGATTAATGCATATGCAAGAATGGTCACACCTAGTAGCACTTGATAACCGCAATCACAACACATTTTCCCCTTCTTGATAGTACGGCTATCTATCCTAAAGGTGATCACACTCTCTATAGTGTCTTGATCACTAAACCAAAAATGGCTTTATGATATACCTTCACATTGAGTCCATTTTTGTTTTTCTCTTTCTTCTTTTCCTTGTTCATGAAGAACTTGATCAAAGCACCATGACCATCCATCTAGCTTCACATGTCAAGGTGGATTACCCTATTTTGATCATACACTTAGCAATATGGTTAGTTCATAAGTTTCATCAATTAACCAAAACCAAACTTGGGCTTTCAATTACCAAAACTCACATAGGGCCTTCACTGGCCTGACTGGGTACGGCATGACAAGGCCTGACGTGTCGTCGAGCCGTGCCTCCCTGGGCCTTTATGCCTGGACAATGGCTCGGGCACGACCCACCGGGCCAGTTTCGTGCCGGGCTGGCTAGAAAAGCACGCCGCGACCAACATGCCAGGCCAGCCCGAGGCCCGTAGAGAGAGAGGGGAGGGGAGGCCGGGAGCATAGGGGCCGCTGTGGCCAACGGAGGTGGCAACCGTTGTCGTGCTCGATGTCGCCGCTGTTGCCTCTAGGGAAGATGATGTTGCTGCTTGACGTCGCTGCTGTTGCCACAACCTTGTGAAGAGTCGAGGAAGGCGCGCACGGGGGCGTTGAGCCGGCGACCGGACACGAGGCGCGCACGGGGGCGTTGAGCCGGCGACCGGACACGGGGCGTCACATAGAGGAGGTGGTGTTGACCGCCGTTGCTCAAGGTGGAGCTGTGGAGGTCGTTACTCGCCGGCCACGGGGTCGAGTTCTGTGCCTCCTTTCTCGGTGCGGCCTCGCGGGAGCGGGGGGGGGGGGGGGTGCGGCATGGGTGGCAGAGACCGTCTTGTCGTGACCTTGTGGGAGCCGGGGATACGCGTGCGGATGGATAGAAATGCGTGCGTACATGCAACATGGAGGAGAAATGTGATAGGATAAAATTTAGGTGGAAAGAAGTGGAAGATGAGCCTTAAACAGACCTTGGCAAACACCAGGCTCGCACCGGACCTTTCACCAGTTTGCAGGCCGGGTCGTGCCGCCCAGCTTGCGTGACTAGCGGCCTAGGCACGACCTGATATTGTGCAGACCCGGGCCGGTCCGACACAACACGCCAGTTGTGCTGTGCTTGGATCAAACTAAAAAAATGGTGCTTCTAACCAGACCACCGGGGTATGAGCTGCGTGCTCATCTTTACTGTTGTCCAGCCAGCAGCTCTCTCCCAATGTGGGTCAAAGTCAAATGTCCAATGCCGTAGCAGTTTACCACCTCGTGCGTTCAACAATACAGTCACCTCCGCTTCCTCCGTCCGTCACCATCACGCAAGCACTTGGCTTTCCCTCCAAACACTCACCGACGCGCCGGACCCACTTCCGGCCACCCAACCCAACCCACCTTCTCCGACCGCTCCCCTTCGTTTCAGTCGACTAATCTCCAACATTTTTTTTCCCTCTTCATTCACAACTCGGCAACTGCTGAGCTGCCTCCAACTCATTTGCTTACCATCCCTACCGCCTTCCTCAGATCTCGATGCGGCGCAAGCTCCCCGGCGACGCTCCGCTGTCGGTGGCGGGGGCCGGTCATGCGCCGTCCGCATCCGCGCCGTCCGAGGCAGACCTCGCGCAGCTCTCCGCCGCCATCGCGGCCGGGGAGGACCTGGGCCCCTTCGTGCGCCGGGCCTTCGCGTGCGGCCGCCCCGAGCCGCTGCTCGCCTCGCTCCGCGGCGCGGCGCGGGACCGCGAGGCCGAGATCGAGGAGCTCTGCCGCGCGCACTTCCACGATTTCATCCGCGCCGTCGATGACCTCCGGTCCCTCCTGGCCGACGCCGACGCGCTCAAGGGCTCCCTCTCGGCGTCCCACTCCGCGCTTCTCTCCTCGGCGGCCCCGCTGCTCGCCTCGCTCGAGTCCTTCCTCGCCGCGCGCTCGCTCGCGGGGAACCTCTCCTCCGCGCTAGCCTCCTCCCGCCGGTGCGTGCGTCTGCTCGCGCTCGCGGCGCGGGCGAACACGCACCTCCAGGCCGGCAACCATGGGCTCTACCTTGCCCTGCGCGCCGTCGACGCCATCGACCGTGATCTCGCCTCGGGACCCGAGCCGCTGCCGCTGCCCACGCTCCGCCGCATGCTGCTCAGCGTCGTCCCTGCGGTGCGTGCGCATGCGGAGCGCGAGATCTCCAGGGAGTTCTCCGACTGGATGGTTAGCATCCGCGCTGCTTCGAGGCACCTCGGCCAGGTGGCCATCGGCCGCTCGGCTGCCGCCAGGCAGCGCCAGGAGGAGCTCCGCTCCAAGCACCGCCCGCTGGAGGAGTGCATCACCTTGGATGACGATGGAGTTGGCGACCTTGATGATTTTGCAGCTGCCGCGGCAACAGCTGACGCAGCAGATGGTGCCGCTGCAGCCTCTTTCGACCTTACACCGCTCTATCGAGCGATGCATATACACCAGACGCTGGCGCTGGGTGAGCGCTTCAAGAAGTACTACCTGGAAAACAGGAAGCTGCAGCTGACATCGGACTTTGATGTCATTGCGGCGACGCCATTCCTCGAGTCCCACCAGGTGTTTTTCTCGCAGATTGCTGGGTTCTTTATTGTTGAGGACCGTGTGTTCAGAACAGGGGGTGGGCTCACATCTCGGCCAGATTTAGACGCACTTTGGGATGCCGCTGTGGGGAAGATGGTCTCTGTGATGGAAGATAACTTCTCCAGGATGCAGACAGCAAATCACTTGCTTCTCATCACTGATTATGCTGCTTTGCTTTCTGCCACAATGCGGCGGTATGGTTATCCAGTAGGGATGCTGCTCGATGTGCTGGCTAAGCACAGAGACAAGTACCATGATTTGCTGCTTGCAGATTGCCGTAGGCAGGTGGCAGAGGCACTGGCTGCAGATAAGTTTGATCAGATGCTGATGAGAAAGGAGTATGAGTACTCAATGAATGTCCTTGCATTTGGAATTCAGAGCTCAGACATCACCCAGCTTTCCCATATGTTGCACCGTTTTCATGCACTGTCCCAGACATTTGTCGTATTGTTCGTTCATTCATTGAAGATTCTGTGAGCTTCATGGCACATGGGGGTGGTGGGGATACCTATGCAGCAGTGAAGAAGTACCTTGGTCGGATCCTCTCTGAGGTGGTGGATGCTTCGATTCAAAAGCTTGTGGATTCAGGCAGTGGTCTAAGTGTGTCCCAGGCAATGCAGGTTGCTGCTAACATGTCTGTGATGGAGCGTGCATGCGAGTTCTTCACACGCCATGCTGCGCAACTGTGTGGTGTGCCGCTGCGTGCTGTGGAACGTGGTCGGCGGGACTTCCCACTTCGCAGGTCACGTGATGCTGCGGAGGCGCTCCTGCTGCGGCTTCTGTGTGCCAAGGCTGACGAGTTCATGCGGCAATCTGATGGTGTCAACTGGATGGCTGATGACCCTCCTCCTGGCGGCAATGAGTATGCGAACGAGGTCATCATCTACCTTGAGACACTCACATCAACTGCACAGCAGATCCTTCCCCTTCCCGTGCTCCGCCGTGTACTTGTGGCAGTGCTTGCCCACATCTCTGAAAGGATCATCGAGCTCTTCTTGAACGATTCAGTAAAGCGGTTCAATGCCAATGCGGTCACTGGTATAGATACTGATCTCAAAATGTTTGAGACATTTGCAGAGGGCATGTCTAGTCTGTTCGTGGACTCAGGTCAAGAATCTGCAAAAAATGAAATGAGGGCTGCACTAGTGGAAGCAAGGCAGTTAGTGAATCTTCTTATGAGCAATAGTCCAGAGAATTTCCTAAATCCAGTGATCCGTGAAAAGAGCTATAACAAGCTAGATTATAGAAAGGTTGCAATCATCTCAGAGAAGTTTAGAGATACCTCAGAGAGTTATTTCTCAACGTTCGGGACAAGGGGTGCCAGGCAGAACCCAAAGAAGAAATCTCTGGATACCCTGATTAAGAGGCTCAGAGAAGCCAGTTAGATATCCTCACTGCTGTAAGATAATATACATGCAATTGGCTTCTCACATCCTCATATTTTCATGAAATACTCTGTATCTGGTTTGTGTTATGCCTGTTTCAATCGTTAGTGTTATGCTGTAATTTTGCTGCTCTTAGATTCTATATTTCATATATGTGGATATCTTCCTGTTGATTCTTTTGCCCATTTACTATATGATCGAAACATGATATGTCATAATGGTTAATTTTGACTGTGAGGAGAAAGTTCTTGCTAAGCTCACTATTTTATATTTTTCTTCAGAAGATAGGGATGCTTTCATTTCCTCCCTCCAGTTCCTTACTCTTGGTAACACGCAACTTAATGTTATATATTTGAAAGTCATAAAGGCAAACTTCGGTAAGAGATCAACAAATCCTTGTAACTTGATACTACTAGGAAGCAATTACTTCATAAGTAGCAACACATTATGATTTAGGAACTAAACCTACCTGAGTTGGTGAAGGGTGTGGATGCTCACCTAGACGATCTAAGTTCTAGTCCTTGTCATAGCATGCCTAGTTTTTCCGCAAGTCCGTAATATAAAGCTTTGTTTCTCCTGGGTTGGTTATTTATTTTAAAGTATAGTTTTTCCGTAAGTCCATAATATAAAGCTTTGTTTCTCCTGGGTTGGTTATTTATTTTGAAGTAGTTATGGATTGTTTATTTTATTAGAAGATACAGATTTCCATGTGCTGCTTTGAGACAACAATACTCATTGATTTGAATTTCAAGGTTGACTGGCAAATTATTGGACTGGGAACCATACAACATTAAATGTCTCTTCAATTCTTTAGCTCACTGAGTCACTGTTGGTGATCTTTTACAAGTTCTGAAAGAGAATTGTACGAAACCTAATTTAAATGAAGTAAAATGTTCGTTTCGTTTTGAGTACAGTTGCACATGTATATTAACTTGTCCAAACTACGCCTCACATTGATTATCTTTTTTTAGGTTGATTAGGGGCTTTGGAGTCCAATCTACCTCACTGTTTGGGTATATTGAAATTGGATGGTCACTAACAGAGTAGATGACTGTTTGCAGCTGCAGATCATCAGTCAATTTTCTGTACCAATTCAGAAATAGTGAAACTTCAAATCAATAGAGGATTTTCCTATCAATATAGAGAAACCAGATTCATAGAGAATACACTATCCACTTCCCCAATGTGTAGAATGATGCTATGTATGCTTAAGTTTAAATTAAACACTTGAGAGGATTTTAAATAACAAACACGTAAGAGAGTCTGGTGTGCCTGAACTTTAAATTTAAATTAAACACTTAGGAGTCAAGTGTGCCTGACATATTATATGTTATTTAAGAAACATAAATGGTATATGGTTTCTCAACATGCATAAACACTTGATTTTTTACTTCTTTTTTTGTAACACTTATGCCAGATACTACTCCCTCTGTTTTAAATCATAAGTTATTTTAGTTTTGTCCTAAGTAAACTTTCTCTAACTTTGTCCCAAGTTTATAGACAAATATATTCACATTTACAATACTGAATAAATGTATTATCAATACATATTTCAAGGTTGATTTAATGAAACTAATATTGTTCACTATAAACTTGGTCAAAGCTAGACTGATTTGACTTAGCACAAATCCCATAGTTGCATATTTTTTGGGGCGGAGAAAGTGTATGCCTTGTACTCCCTAGGTGGAGACATAAATCTTAATACTACTTATTTTGTATCATAAATGCTAGTGCTTTTTTATATAACTTCGGTCAAACTTCAAATCATTTAACTCCTCGAAAAGTGACAATTGCATTCTTTTGTGGATGGAGGGAGTAATAACTAATAACTTGTATATAAATTTGAGAAATTCAAATTCCAACCAATTTTACTAAAAGCAAATGTATGGTGAACAATCTTTCATTACTTTTATTTTTTAATAATTTGTGCATTTTTTATCCATGTACAACAGTATTGCCAAGCTTGAGGCATTTTATTTACCTTGTGTTTGTGCCCTATGGGCTTATATGGCTTTCCACAATACTGTAATGCATCAGCATCAAGTCTAATATCATAGTATCTTATGCACTGTCTTTTTGTGCACCACCAAAATAGTACCACCAGTCATGTGAGGTCTTGGTAGGGGGACAATCATCTCTCTTTGACTGCAAAGCTTTGCTCATTTTAGACAGCTTTGATCCATTCTGTACTATACGTCTGTGGCTCCTTTGTGTACCTTACTGGCCAGTATTACTGTCTGTGTGTGCCTACTTTGTATAGGTTACCTGCCAGTGTTTTCTATGGGTTTATTAGGGAAAATCTTTATTGACAATCAAAGCTCTGGATAAAGATTTCTGAAAACTTTTTCAAGTCAGGTAACAGCCCATGGTTTAATTTCCCTACCTAGCTTGCTTAAATTTTGAGTTTTGAACTGAAATCACTTTTGCTTGCAATCACAGGTAACTAATGGTTGCATCTTGGTTATTATAGTAGTAACTAAGGTCACTTTGCATGAGTCATTTACCTGAACCCTATATGTGTAACTAATTTAAGTCATCTGAATATGTCTATTGACCTATAGTAGTGAAATATGTTTTAAGTGGTTGTTCTTTAGAATTACTCTTGTTACTGTTTTGTGTTTTTTCCCTTCAACTCAACTCATTTTGCAATTATTATACAGTGCTATCAACTCATCTGCAGCTTTTGTGGTTTTCAGTTGTGGTCATGGCAGAAAAATAAAATGTTAAGCCCGTTTACATTTATTCATGTTGGAAGTATGATGATCAGCTCAATTTGTTACAGATAAGATAAAGTCGAACCATTTAGTTCCCCAATGTATCGCTTTTGTAGTGGCAAGATTTGTTGCTCTTTAAATAAGAATTGTTGATTTTCATCTATATTTCTACATTTTGACACATATTTTTGTGCTTGAAACTGATGAAATCGATGAAAATCGCCATATTACGCAATACTTCCAACAGAGATATGAAAATATGTTAACATTTGAAGTAATCGCCATCTTACGCAAATCGCCATATTGCTGAAAATATGTTAAAATTACAGACTGAAGCCTCAATCAGCCTCAACATCATTTTTACTCAACCAAATTGCTGAACTGAAAGTCATGGTACAAATTAAAATTGGTTTTCCAAGCTCAAAAGAAAACTTTCAAGCCAAGAACCAAAGGTATTCATCCTTTCCACTAAAAAAGCACTGGCTCGACGGTGGTGAAGCCAAAAGTAACTTTGCTAGTTGCGGTGTGACCGACTCAAGAGAGCCCGTCGATGGTGTGCTTGTCGATGGTGTGCTTGAGTAGTCATAGCCAGAGAGATGACCTTTGTGGCAAGACTAACTTGAGGGAGCCCATTGATGGCATGTCATGAGCTGTTGTGATTAATGTGATAGAACTTAGGGATCAACTAACAGTAGATTAGCAGGGTTGGAATACTTAGAATAGATGTAGTTTGATGGATCTGAGAAGACAGAGGGAGGAAGAGGAGATTAGTGATAGGTTACCACCATCAGCAGATCCCGACGTCTTGGTCTGATCCGCCATGGCGCCTGGAGTGTACTGCGTGGTCGTCGGGGACGTCGCCGGAGTCGGGGACGGCGCCGGCGTCGTGGTCGTCGGGGACGTCGCTGGAGTCAGGGACGACACCGGCGTCATGGTCGTCGTAGTAGCGGCGGCGGAGGTCTTCCCGTCACTTGCAGCGTCCCTTGGATCAGATTAGGGTTTAGGTGTCGGTGGGTACTGTAGCTCGGTAATCAACCGATGATTAGAGCTCTGACCCCCACCTTCTATTTATGTACGCTGTGTGACAGGGGCCCTCCAGCCATAGATGGGCTAGGCTCTCCGATCAGGATCGAGTCAAGGTCCTAATGGACCGTTGGGCCCATTAGATTAGAGAGATCAATACTAACATTCTCCCCCTTGATCTCTTCTAATATCTTACCTTAATCTTATCTTAGTCTTAACTTAAAACTTAACTATTTTACTCCACCTCATTATAAAGAAAAGCATAGAGCTTGTCTCATCATCACAGAAGAAAATTTCTGTTGGACTTGACAGCTACAGTGCATGTCTCTAATTTGAAATAGAGTTCTAACTAAGGGCCCTAAGTGTTCAGAAATCACAAGCTTTCCTTTAAACCCATGCCAACTACGTGTTTTCTAAACACGTTGGGTGGTAAGTCTTTTGTGAACGGATCCGCTAACATATTGTCTGTCTTAATATGCTCTAGACTTATAAGATGATCCTGAACTCTCTCTTTCACAACATAATACTTAATGTCAATGTGTTTGGCAGCACCACTTGAGCTATGGTTGTGAGTATATTCAATTGCTAGATTATTATCGCAGTATAACTTAAGTGGTCTCTCAATGTTGTCTACCACTCTTAATCCGGGCAAGAATTTCTTAAACCAATTCACCTGCCCTGAGGCCTCATAACATGCTACAAACTCCGTGTACATTGTAGATGATGTCACGTGGCTTTGTTTGGAGCTCTTCCACGATATAGCCCCATTTGCGAGGGTGAATACATAACCTGACGTGGATCTTCTTTCATCTCCTGCATAATCTGAATCTGAAAACCCCACTATCTCTAGTGAGTTAGTCTTACTATAACATAGCATGAAGCCTTTTGTGCCCTGCAGATAACGCAAGACTTTCTTAACTAAAGTCCAGTGTGCTACTCCTGGATTTTTCTGATATCTGCCAAGTAACCCGGTAACGAATGATATGTCAGGGCGAGTACAAATTTGAGCATATTGTAAGCTTCCGACAGCTGAAGCATAAGGTACTGATCTCATTTGCTCGAGCTCGACTTTATTCTTGGGACACTGATGTTCCCCATACTTATCGCCCTTGACAATGGATGCAGGTGATGAACTGCACTTATGAATACTATATCTCTTAAGAACCTTATCTATGTATGCATTCTGTGACAGTCCTAAAACCCCTCTGTTTCTATCACGATGAATCTCAATCCCCAGAACAAAAGAGGATTCACCGAGATCTTTCATGTCGAAATGTGAGGACAAAAACTTCTTTGTTTCCATTAGTAGACTGACATCATTGCTTGCAATCAAAATGTCATCCACATATAGAATTAAGAAAATAAACTTAGCATTCTTAAACTTAACGTAAACACAGTTGTCCTCTACATTCGCCTTAAACCCAAACTTTCTAATTGTTTGATCAAACTTCAAATACCACTGTCTTGAAGCTTGCTTTAGTCCATAAATGGACTTCCTTAGGCGACATCCCATGTTTTCTTTTCCTTCCACAACAAAATCTTTCGGTTGTGCCATGTAAACATCTTCCTCAAGATCCCCATTAAGGAATGTCGTCTTTACATCCATCTGATGTAACTCTAAGTTGTAGTGTGCTACTAGCGCCATTATTATTCTAAAAGAATCTTTACAAGAGACAGGAGAAAACGTCCCATTGTAATCGATTCCTTCTCTTTGCGTAAAACCCTTTGCCACGAGTCGGGCCTTATGCCTCTCAATATTCCCTTGGGAGTCATACTTAGTTTTATAAACTCATTTAGAACCTACCTTCTTAGCTCCCTTAGGAATTTCCATTAGTTCCCAAACATTATTGGAATCCATGGATTTTATCTCATCCTTCATAGCCTCTAACCACCTTGTAGAGTGCTCACTCTTCATGGCTTGTTCATATGTAATTGGATCATCCTCCATACGAAATTCTTCGGTTTCATAAACCTCATAATCATCTGATATAACTGATCTTCTAAGTCTCTGTGGCCTTCTAACGTTCTCATTATTTGGCGCTATTTGGGGCTACTGTTGTTCTTCCTGATGCACGACAGGTGGTTCTAATGGATCCTGAAGGACAGGTTCCTGATTCTCATTAAGCGTCGGCAATGGAGGATCAACAACAGGTGCTGGCACCATCGTGTCTAACACTGTGGTTCACGCAGCAATAGGTAGCACGAAATATGGTTGTTGAAACATTGGAGTAGGGGCATGAACCCTTTTCTCCTCTAAACCAATCTCCTGTGCTACTTTACTCCCCCTGATCATAAGATCTTCTAAGAACTCAGCATGTCTAGTTTCCACAAACTTAGTATGCCTGTCAGGGCAATAAAAGCGTAACCTTTTGACCTGTCTGGGTAGCCAATGAAATGGCAGCTAACTATCTTAGGATCTAACTTACCTAAATTTGGGTTAAATACTTTAGCCTCAGCTAGACAACTCCACACCCTTAAATGCTTAAGTGAGGGTACTCTGCCTGTCCATAACTCATACGGTGTTTTAGGCACCGACTTACTTGGTACACGATTAAGAATATGAATAGCGGTTTTTAATGCCTTCATCCATAAGCTTACCGGTAAAGTAGAGTAGCTAATCATACTTCTTACCATATCCATTAAGGTACGGTTTCTTCGCTCAGCCACTCCATTTTGCTGAGGCTCACCTGGCATGGAATAGTGGGCAACTATGCCATTTTCCTGAAGGAACTTTGCAAAAGGTCCCGGAATTTGGCCATACGGGGTATGTCGTCCATAATATTCCCCACCACGGTCTGATCTTACTATTTTAATTTTCTTATTGTGCTGATTTTCTACTTCTGCCTTAAATATCTTAAACTTATCTAAGGCTTCTGATCTTTCTCTTATTGGATAAATGTAGCCATAACGTGAATAATCATCAGTGAAAGTTATGAATGAATCATAACCATCCACACTCTTAACAGGAAAAGGTCCACATATATCTGTGTGAATTATTTCTAAATTTCCTGCACTTCGTTTGGCATCTTTCTTAATTTTCTTAACGTACTTACCTTTAGCACAATCAACACATTGATCTAATTCTGAAAGTTGTAATGGCGGAAGAATTTCAGATTTGACTAATCTATCAATTCTCCCCCTCGAAATGTGGCCTAATCTGCAATGCCATAATTTCGAAGAGTCAACTTGAATATTCTTACGCTTTCTACTTACATTTGTAGACGAGGAACAATTCTTATTCTCAGTGGATATGGCATTCTGTAAGTGCATTCGCCCCCTAAGTGTGGGTTTTGGATAATTGATAACAATCAACCTAGGAACTAACACGCTTATCCTAAGCATATTCACAGGTGTTACTATATGGACAAGCTTAAACGATAATATTTGGTGTTTGAAGCACCCCCAATTCGTTCTCCATAGAAAGCGGTCGCTCAAGTGCCAAATAGATTTATCTTTTTGGATTGAGTTATAGGAAAAGCCGCACTACCAAGAGGGATGCATGTTTGGTTAGCTTGAAGAGGTTAAGGGTGCTCAAGTTACTAGTCTAGAAGCATTGGAGAGAAACGGTGCGAAACGAACACTTAGGAGGCTTCGGTAGCTCTCTGCTGAGCCACCAGTACTACTAGTCTCCCACCGGTGGTACCGGTGGAGGACCGGTCGTACCGCTCAGGTACCGGTGGTCCTCTAACGCATGCGAGGGCATCAGAACTTTTACACACTCGGTGGTACCGGTCACACACCGGTAGTACCGGTAGTACACATCATGCCCAGTCTGCTTTGACTTCTTCCAACAGTCACTTTCTGACCGGTAGTACCGGTACTGCTTCGGGCTGAGCAACTTAAAGTCTATCTCTTCCCCTCTCTCACCCCATCCACTCATTCATTCACTTCCCACACACCTAGAGACGAAAAAGAACTCTCCAAGCTTGACTCACCCCCTTCTCTCTCCCTCTTGCTCTAGAACATCAAATCTTGCTAGCTTAGAGCGAGAGAAGCGAGATTAGAGACCGGGGAACTTCGATCTACGACTTGAGCACTTGGATCCCTCTTCTTGCCGGCCGGATTTGTGTCTTCTACTCTTGGGTTCTTGGAACCCTAGTCGGCTAGGTGTTCTTCGTGGTTGCCCGTGTTGCTTCATTTGTGAGGGCACCCCGAAGTGTTTGTATTCACCCTTTTATTCTTAGTGGAAACCTCGGGCTAACCTTTGTGGTTGCTTTGAGAGAGGCAAGGAGGTGGAAGAGACTCCGACCTTTGTGGTCACCTCAACAACGGGGACGTAGGTGCTCCTTGTGTGGAGACCGAACCTCGGATTAAATCTCATGTCTCGTGTGCTCCCTTCTATTTCATATTATTGTGCTATCACTTGTTATTCTTGTTCTTCGTGTTCTTCCTCTCTCTCTCTCTTACTCTTAGGGTTGGAGAGGCCGATCTACGTTTTGGTGAAGAAGCAAGGCAAGCGGAGTACTCTCACTACCTCTACATCATCCAAGGACTGTAAGGAATTAGCAGATTTGAAATCTAAGTTGTTTCCCATTGAGATTTCATAGTTTTCGTAGGAAGTCAGTGCAACCGGCAGTAGCACCGGTAGTACCGGTCTCCCACCGGTAGTACAGGCAGTACTAATTTCTGCATCAAGTTTTTTGAGTTTCAGGTTTTTAGAATTGCCTGTTCACCCCCCCCTCTAGGCCAATTAGATCCTTTCACATTCACATTCTCAGAAACTGATAATAAATAAAGTTTGTCTTGTCGGAGTGCAAAACCAACACACTGATTATTAAAAAATATCTTACATCTGCCATCTCCAAAATGGCAGGCCAATCCATCATCATCTAACTTAGACACACTTATTAAGTTTCGATGCAAAGAAGGAACAAAAAGTACATCTGATAGCCTAAGTACATAACCATCTAACAATTCTAAAGATAAATCGCCTATGGCTTCGACTCCGGCTTGTACTCCATTAGCCACCTTAATTGTTCTTTCTCCTCTTTACAGGATCCTCCTGGTATGGAATCTCTGTAAAGAATTAGCAACATGAATTGTTGCACCTGAGTCAATCCCCCATGTAGATTTTTCATAACTAATATACAGAGATTCATCTACAAATGTAACTAAGTCCTCACCTTTCTTATTCAGGAACTTCATGAAACCGATGCAATCCTTTTGCATATGGCCTCGCTTCTCACAGAAGAGGCACCGATCAGCATCTAGTCAAGGCTTCTTGCCACCACGGTTTCCATTAGGTTGTCTAATTTCACCCTGAAGCTTATTCTCATTCATAGGGGCCTTTCCCTCCCTTTGGTTTCCCTAAGCACTGGAGGAAGAGTTGCCATCCCACTTTGGTTTCCCTTGTGGTCTGGCATTCTTAGTGTAAAACTTTCTCTTATTAGAATTCACATAGAGAGTAGAGTCTCCACGTGAATCCTTAAGTCTCTCCTCCTCCTGCACACACTGAACAATGAGCTTATCTATGGTCCAATCCTCAGGGGCCATGTTGTAGTTCACAACAAAAGCCTCATAGTCCTTTGGCAGAGACGTAAAAATCACATGAATGACAAATGGATCTGGAAGAACCATGTTCATTGATCCGAGCTTAGCTGCCAAGGTGTTCATTCTCAGTATGTGCTCTCTAATACCACCACCAGTGTATTTCTTAGTTACAAACTCTCTAATAAGCATGCTAGCTTGACTCTTAGTAGTTCCATGAAACTGAGTTTTAACTCTTTCTAAGTACTCAGTGGCGGTAGTGCACTCAGGAAGTGAGCCCCTGATTGGCTCTGAGATAGTTGCCTTAGCTAATGTCAGATATTTCTTATTTGATTTGTCCAATAGAGCTGTGTTAAGATCATAGGACATCCTCACATCTGCATGATTGCGGTTGCGTGTAGCAAACGCCTCATCTGCCTCACCAGTTTCCCTCACCGGTGCAACCGGTTCATTAGGGAATGGTGAGGTGAGAGCTAAGTCGTTCTCTGTCATGACAAGAGCTAATTCATACTGCTCACGCCAAAGCTTATAGTTGGTCCCGGTGAGCAGCGGAATCATCGAGATCCAGCTGCTAAATCCTGAAATTCATATAATATTAGGTGAGAAAACTGAATCAAAAATAAATATCTAACATGAAAATTGCATGTATTAAAACAACGTTGGTCAGAATTAATACATACAATCCCTTGTAACATTAAAACTATATTACCGTTGGGTAAAAATAGAAATAATGCATATTAACTTATGAACTAATAATTATAATATTGATATCAGCAACGTTGGTTAACAATATAACAATATTATAAAGATTTCTAAACTTAAAAATTGCTCCAAAATTAAATTCTCCCGTTGATTTGAATTCAATTGAAGAACAAAAAAATTGTACTTAGCAGCGGAAAAACGTGGCTAAAATAATTCTAATAATATTTTCGAGAACACATGCTAATAAATTCTCTGTAAAATTCATCATGTTGGGTCAAAATTTAACAAATATTTGAAACTAATGTAATCAAAATTTCTTAAAACTTATTTTCTGGAAAATATAAAATGAAAAAACGACACTGTTCTTCATGCGGGCCCAGGCTCGGCCGCAGCGGCTTTAAGTCGGGGCTTCGGCCGCGTCGACGCTCAGGCCGCTCGATGTGCCAAGCTAGCCCCCGCGCTGATGTTCTAATCGCCGGCGGCTAGGGCACAGCAGCGGCCTCGCCGGTGGAAACGGCGGATCTGAGGCCGGAGGCCGGTGAGGTAAGTCTCCCCTCACCGAATCTGGATTTTCTTACTCACTTTCTCTGATTCTGATTCGCGGGTAGGATTCTTAGATCTGAGTGCGGGTATAGGGTTAGGGTTAGGGTTCGAATCTGAGGGGTATAGCCCGGGATGATGCTCAAGACATGTCTCTCGGCGGCTAGATCTGAGTTCTTAGGAACCCTAGACTAACCACTATTAGCGTTAGGCGTCTAATACCATTGATAGAACTTAGGGATCAACTAACAGTAGATTAGCAGGGTGGTTGCAATACTTAGAATAGATGTAGTTTGACGGATCTGAGAAGACAGAGGGAGGAAGAGAAGATTAGTGATAGGTTACCACCATCAGCAGATCCCGACGTCTTGGTCTAATCCGCCATGGCGCCTGGAGTGTACTGCGTGGTCGTCGGGGACGTCGCCGGAGTCGGGGACGGCACCGGCGTCGTGGTCGTCGTAGTAGCGGCGGCGGAGGTCTTCCCATCACTTGCAACGTCCCTTGGATCGGATTAGGGTTTAGGTGTCGGTGGGTATTGTAGCTCGGTAATCAACCGGTGATTAGAGCCCTGACCCCCACCTCTATTTATGTACACTGTGTAACAGGGGCCCTCCAGCCATAGATGGGCTGGGCTCCCCGATCAGGAGCGAGTCAAGGTCCTAATGCACCGTTGGGCCCATTAGATTTGAGAGATCAATACTAACATTATGATATTGTCGTAGGTGGCGTTACTGACCCAGGATGCATCAATGGCATGCCCTGAGTAGTCATAGCTAGAGACATGGTCAATGGCAGCATGACCGACTTGGGGAAGGCAATCGACGGAGCGTCTGAGCAGTTGTTGAAGAAGACGTGGTCGAGTGGTTGTAGCCAATGATGTGTACCTCCTCGACGTTCATCTTAGGTGTAGCCTTGACGTTGTTCTTACCGTGAGAGATCGATCAAGAAGCCGCATGGACATCAAGGGCGCGTTTGCGGAGTGGCTGTGCAGCCCGGTTGCGCTCCCGGGCTGCAGCTTCCCGTGTTTGCATTGCCTGGCCGCTGGGGAGCTCGGCTCGCACGGTGCACAAAGCAGCAAAAAGGGTGGCTCCTGGGATACGATGAAATCGGCCATTTTTCTGGGCCTGGCTCGTTCCAGCTCCTTTGAGCGCATCAGCTGTTCTCTCGCCTACTAATTCCTCTTCCATTCACTCTTGTACGAGCAAACAAACACAGTCTCATCTCAGCTCGGCTCCCCATGAACATAGACGCAAACAAACTCAGTTGCACCATTTGAACCGGCCTCTAGCTGACCATGCCCAGACCGGCCGACTAGGCTGGTGAGGTACACCCTCGCAAACGCGCCCCAAGTGTCATCACAAGTGAGTGAAAGATGTCGTGGTGACATTGAGTCATGCCACTCCCATGGGATAACAAGAAATGATGTGGGTACATTGAGCGACGTCATGAGAGATTGAGGATGTCACAGGGATGACAAGCCATGCCTTAGGTGATCAAGAGATGCCGCAGGAAACGTCGAGCCACACCATAGGGTATCGAGAGATGCTGGTAGGATGTTGAGCTACACCACAGGTGATCCAAAGATACCATGGGGATGTCGATCCATGCCACAGGAGATTGAGAGATGCCGCAGGGACATCGAGCCACGCCAATGGGAGATTGAGAAATGCATCTCATTGAATACTATAACTTTAATGTTGACTTTTGCTGCATTCTTGATTGTCAACCATCTTAAATCCAATCTGAGAACTTATATTTAGTATTAGGACATATAAATCATCAGAACTGAAAAAAGAATTCAACTACAGATTTTTAGATCTCTTTGAGGCCTATAATTTTGATATAAAGTTTGTTGATCCAACTTAATATGAAAAAGTTAGTTTTTTTTTTTACAAAACAAGCGATACATTGTGCAACAATCGAGTAATATAGGCTAGTTTTTACAGTCGGTTTGTGGTTGTAACCAACAGTAATATATGAGTGCATATCGCTGTCAATTGTAGCCATATACTAAGAGTGATATATTACTGCTGGTTACAAAGCAACCAGTATTGATAGTCGGTAGTCATGGCTATTTTGTACTAATACTGAATAGTAAGGATGAAATAACCTATAGTGCACATAAAGAACCGAACAAAAAGATATATATATATATATATACAATAATAAATTAAATTTAAAATCAAACAAAGGTCATGTAAAAAGTACTACTACGTACGATGATATTATATACATATATATTTGGACACCAAATTTATTTGTACTAGTATAATGTCCGTGATAACGCTACGGCTTTATCTTAGAAATACATATGAAAACAAATCATACAAGGAAAAGACAAACAACACCATTGAATAACTTTACATCATTGTGTAATTGATACACAAGAAAACAAAGAATGAGAGGGGCAAAACTGAATATCGATTCATGTTTGAGCATGCTGGTTCATATACACAATTTCCCTACCATTCTATTTTGCTTGAACAAGATTCACCAAACAAAAGAATACACTCCCAGACGAAATCTATAGCACTGACAAATATACGTAGGACAAGAATATGAAATTATCAGCAACATGGTCATTATGAGGACACCGTTGTTTCTTGCAGAGGATGTGGCAGGCACTGCGAAGTTTACTCACTTCGTCAGGGGTGCACATCTGCTCATGGGAACCCAGCACTACCATCTTAGGCCTATGAAACACCAACCAAATTAACCATCAGAGACTCTATGGTGACTCCCTCTACAACTGCAGCTACTGAAGACATATGCAGTCCTTGGCACCGTGGCATTGACGACAAGTTACTTAACAGCACACAGTTCAACACAATCAGCTCTCAAATAAAAACAAACAAAGGTGCTAAAGTACAAGCAATATGGTTGCCAAATACGAAAAATGTGTCAGCTTTCATAGTATTCACAGAACTTTGTAATAGAAAATTAGAAACTAACCTCTTCTTTTAATTAGATAATATTGACAGCCACAAGCTCGTGTGTTCTGAGACCCCTTGTTTTGTACACTGCACCTTATGAACCTCTTTCTGCATTCCCAATTGAATTTTGTATTGCACAACACAGCTCAAAGCTTCAGCCTTCAAGTAGACATAAAGAATTAAAGAAACAATAATTCTAGAGCAAGAGTCGCACCAAGCTCACGGAACATCTCGTACTTGGTGGTAGAATCCTTTCTTAATACTTTTTGGCATCGAGCTCACTGATGGCTTCCGCCTGAATGTTACTGCCTGTTTATTTCTCCAGATGCTTGGATCATAATTCTCCGGATGCACATTGCGCCCTTGTAGCGCATTAGATATAGTGCAAGGACCTGACATATCACGCATCAACAAACTTCAGTAATAAGCATATTATATAGGTTGTAGCGCACCATCAGCACTCAGCGCCCAAAGCACAACATCATCTTTAGTTGCCATCATGTCGTCTGAATCCCAGAGCACAACATCATATTTAGTTGTCTTCAGGATACAATCTAATGATTTAGAGGATCTAATTATTTCAGAGATGGCAAACATTGAACATAAGCTCTTAAAAAGGTGACTGATACTCTTCAGCCCACACAACCTGACGGATAGCTCACCAAGAACGGGGATCGCCGCTGATCCTGAGAGATGAGTGGGGCTTGAAGGCAAAATTTCTTTATCTCCTACTGCTAGGGGCACTCAATGCAGAAACCTCAGCTTACCTCCTTTCTATGAGCCTGAGAGCGTGCCGTCGTGCAGGCAGAGCTAAAAACATTGAAGAGCAATATTGCAAAGTCAGTTGCATAGGTGCGAGTATTATCTAAAAATATATTCTTTGGTCAGGCCAGCTCATCTAATAGAATAAGCAAGAATACAAGATGACTATCTACTGCGGGAACAAATATAATCTTTGTGCAGCTACTCCAAACTCAGTATCATAAAAAGCTTACCAGGTTCATCCCATGGAGATTTTTTCATAGCAGTTCCTTCAGATATGGGATCCTATCTTTCAGATCAATGCCTCTTGGACAGATCATAGGCATTGTAATGGGAATTCGGTAGCACATCGACAATCTCTTGGATTTCATTTAGAGGGCGACAATTCTCATTCTAAATGTATCTAGTAGCAAAGGACTTAAGTTCAGTAATCCCAAGGTCGATCTAATTTCTAGCTAGAAGAATATATGTACACGGGAGAGTGAGTATTATAGCTTACTGAACAGATAGTGTGGCCCTTCACTGAGTAAAACCACAAATAAGAATTATGAATCCAAGGAAATTTGGAAATCCTACAAGACTTACCATTTAGAGGTGGAAATATTTGAGAAAACATTTAGAGGTGGAAATATATATATATACAGGCTATTTAGAGGACACTCACTGACTGACACAACATCACCATGACCATCTCAGTATTTAGAATGTTAGATGTAAAATGATTTAGCTGCCAAATTTCAACCGATGAAAATGTCAATTAGCCTCTAGTCACTACTTGTAGTTTGATACAGCTGAATAAATTCAGTAACTTTGGCATGTAAAATTCACCTCAACTATTTCTGAAAAAAGGGTGTAATAATACTCATTTCACAGAAGATGCTTGAGCTCAAACGTGTGGAACTCAGGTGCTCACCTAGGTAGAATTGCTTCCCTCACTCCTCAAGTACAGATAATGTGATATCAATAGTTCTTAGCGAAAACGTGAGATTTGTAAATACCTCTTTAATCATTCCCTCACTCCTCTAGTAGTAGGATTGGTGTAAAATTACATCCCATGTGCACCTACAACAAGTTGAAAGTTGAGACCTCAAAACAGTCAGAAAGAGAAATTCAGATACCAATTCTCTCCATGTAACATCTCACTACCTCATTTAGTATGAGAGGGTCTGCAAGTACCATTCATGTCTCAACAGGTGTGCAGCAAGTACCTCCGACCCAGTGCAATGTGCCCCATGGGGATTCAACCTGGGTCACCAGTGACAACAACTCAGGAAAGCAATAGCTATAAGCTTGAGCTCATCTGTGTAGTCCTAGAAAGAACCCATGTAGCAAAAGCTATAGCTACATGCACCCTCTTCACATCACCCCAAATCCCTAGGACAACATAACTTAAAATTACACTTTCTGACATAACTATACCTTGACAAGTGACACTGGTGATCAGAGTAATAGTTTCCTATCATGTTTTACCAATGTCAAAGATAAAGAATTATCATTAGCCAAAAATAAACTAAAATTGTCTCTAAAACATTTGCTTGTGAAAACAAGAGATACAAGGAAAATACCCATCAGGCAACATCTTAAAATTAAAAATTAAAAAGGATTAAACCCAGATAATGATAAAGGGAAGACTGAACCTTGATATGGCAAATCGGTACCTACGACCTGAGGATCATATGAATATTTTAGCACTGTTTGTTCCAACACATCATAGGAATCTTGCATGACAAAGTGAGTGGGCAGGCAACCCATAGGGCACAAACAAGATGCATATATATTTGCAAGCAATTTTATCACCAGAGAATGATCCTCAACGACTAAATATAACAATTATTGGTCGTGGTCCTGGCCGATGCTGCTCTTTTATCAGACAACGCTCATATATGAACATGACGTATGAACTAATGTTGAATATGAGTAAGACTACTAATTATCTCTCACCTTTATTCAATGGCCTGGTGTAGATAGCGAGCACCAGACCTGAGCTTATGTTGCTCCCACAATGACTCCTCCAGATACTAATTGCACTGCCGCAATTCAATCCAATCCCATCGAATCAACACAAAAAAGGACACAATTCAGACGACCATTCAAGAACACCAATAACAGAGGACAACAAATAGAACACAAGTAGAATATGGTGCCATCTTACCTGGTAGGGTCCGATATGAGGACGGAAGTGCCGGGGCTGCGTCAGATCGATGGGAAGGCAAGGTGACCCATCAATGTGTGCCTGCAAGGGGAGGGGTCGTGCTAACGACACCTTTGCGTGCCCCAGCGTCCGCAGTGGCGGAAGGAGGGAGACGCCGCCAGATCAGAGGATGCGCCGGTGTCGCACAACGATGGGAGGCAGTGGAGGAGGAGGGAGGTTAGCGAGTAGGGGCCCAACTCACCCGTCGCCGGAGAGGTCGCCCCTCATGGGGGACGAGCGCGCTTGTCGGGGAAGATGGAGACCCAGGTCAGAACCAGCGTGGCGCCGCCAGGAAACCCTAGCCGTCTGCTGCGCCGCCGATTCCACTTCGCCGCCGCGTCTGCCGCGTGCTCCACGTGCGCCGCTCCCGCGTGTCCGCGGCACGGCTGGCGTCGCGTGCTGCCGGCGGGGGGCAGGTGGGAGGGCGCAGCGCGGCTTGCGCCGGCAGCTGTCGGAGCGCGGCGATGCGGCGGGTGGGCGGGCGCGGCGCTGCCAGCGGGTGCGGGTGGGCGGTTGCGTGCTGCTGGCGTCGCATGCAGCCGGCGGAGGCGGCTGGGAGGGCGCTGGAGCGCGAGTTGTTGGCAGCGGTGGGCAGGCGCGGGAGGTGGGCAGTCGCGTGCGTTTTTTTTGGATTTTGATTTTGAATGGAATCGTGGATGGGGCGGGGTGCCGTGACAGGGACCGGCGGGCGTGGGATGGGGCAGGGACCGGCGGGCGAATTGGGAAAAATGAGTGATGAGGGAAGATCCAAACAACGTGGATCGTTAGATGTGAATGAGTACATCTAAGAAGAGGTTAGATTAAATCTGGATCCTTCATTTCGAAGGTTTTATTTTGGTGGGAGTAATTTTTTGGGTGCACTTAGAAGAGGTATTGACTGATTGGTACATTTTACTGTGTAGCTATAGGAAAACATTATCGGTGCATTATATATTGGTAGAGATACTCCCTCCGTATCCTAATTAGATGATGTTTTGGACAATGACACGGTCTCCCAAACACAACTTTGACCTCTTGTTTTTA
Source organism: Microstegium vimineum (assembly GCA_022036555.1). Lineage (NCBI taxonomy): Eukaryota > Viridiplantae > Streptophyta > Magnoliopsida > Poales > Poaceae > Microstegium > Microstegium vimineum. The sequence continues at coordinate 11,679,576 of CM039138.1, read as the reverse complement.
TAAAAATATTTATAGAATAATGATATATGTATACTTTTATGAAAGTATTTTTCAAAACAAATCTATTCATATAATTTTCACATTTAGAATCTCAACAACTTAAAAGTTATTGTCCAATGTTTGACTCAAAGCTTGTCCAAAACACCATCTAATTACGATACAGAGGGAGTACTATATAAATAAATCGGCGGTACATATATGAACGAGTTTGGCATGCGCGCCTAGTAAATGAAAGTAGCCAAAATAATAACTAGTATAGTTGTGTCCGTGGCGGCGGTGCTTCTTGGCCTTTTTCTTCTGGTGGTGTTCGTGGAAGGCAAAGCCGGCGCCGTCGACGGCGACGGCGATGGTGACGGTTAGAGTTTTTGGGCTAAAGCCCAAATAGCGATTCCAAATAAATTCCAAAGGTCCACTCACAGATGCATGACATGGTGGGGGACTTTAGTCCCACATTGCCAATCTAGAAGGAGTGACACCTCCTTAAAGAGGTGAGCTCACTTCTAGTTGAGCAATGGATGAGGAGAGGAAAGGAAGACATGCACGTGAATGGTCCGGCAATTTCTCGTCCCGACCTTGCGGGTGCGCAGCTTCCTTTTGCTGCTCCAAATTTTTGCATGCATGGAGAAAATTGCGCTGGCCAATTTTGACAAGGAATTAATCTCGTATTATGGTAATTGCACTAATGGCATGTCAATTACCGTAATGATGTGATTGAGCGGCTAATTTCTTTCCTTAGTCGTGACGCGTGTATAAATAAAGGGCAAGACGTCGCCCTCAGCACGAGTTCATTCTCATCCTGTCCACTACGCTGCGCTGCCGCCGTCTTCCCCATCCCATCGCCGACGTGCCATCGGTGCCGGGAGAGCAGGCTCCAAAGCCGGTGTCTCCTCGCGTCCCTGCACGGGGTAGGGGCGTATCAAGTTTTTGGGAAGCGCCGTCGCGACTGCTCGCTGGACGCCTTCTTCCCTCTACGCCACCGACGTCTTCTTCCCTCGATGCCGCCGACGTCTTTCTCCTCGACGCCGTCGACTCGCACCATCGTCCACGCCGTCAAACCCCCACTGTAATGATGTTCTCTCCTTCTCCCTTCCTCGCTCTTGTTTTCACCATGTTACTAGCGCTAGAAGTTTTGAACCTGTCTCAGATCGTAGCGCTAGTAGCAGCCGTATATCCATGAAAGATGCTGTTGTTCCTCTCATAATTGTAGGAATTAATTTATGCATCGCTAAATTGCTATTATTTACAACAATCCAAAAACCTGATAGGCATTTAGCGATGAAGGGATATACCGATGCGATGAAACCGGAGAAGTTCACTGGTGTGAATTTCAAGAGATGGCAGACGAGAGCGCAGCTATGGCTCTCGGCTATGAGCGTATTTTGGGTCGTGAGTCATCCTCCAGCACTACCTCTCGGATCTGAGAAAGAGGTGTAGGAGTTTACTGCGGCTACGACGATTTTCGTCGGATGCGTCCTCAGCGTGCTCTCTGACCAGCTGTGTGATGTTTACATGAACATCAAAAGTGTTGTTGAACTGTGGGAAGAGCTTGAACACAAGTTCTCTGCCGCTGACGCTGGGCGCGAGCTGTATGTGATGGAGCAGTACCATGACTTTAAAATGGTTGAAAACCGTTCGGTCGTGGAACAAGCTCATGAGTTCCAACTTATTGTGAGGGAACTCGAATAGCTCGGACACGTCTTGCCTGATAAGTTTGTGGCTGGTGGCATATTTTGCCAAATTACCTCCATCATGGAGGAATTTTGCCACAACTCTGAAACATAAAAGACAAAAAATCTCCGTTGAAAATTTGTTGGCTGGTCTTGATGTTGAAGAGAAAGCTCGGGCAAAGGATGCTCCACCAAAAGCACCCGAAGGACAGTCCAGTGCTAATGTAATGCATCATGCTGGTAAGAACAAGCATAAGGCTGCTCAGACTATTCAATTCAAGAAGAAGAAGATGAACATGGATGAGGTTGTGTGCTCTGTGTTGATATTTCTTATGACTATTGGATAAATCCGCAAGCGCACAGATTATACCGCTGTAGCACTTCACCAAGGAGTATTCTGAGGTATCGTAATTTATATTATCTCAAGGGAAAGCTGGCTAGAAATGATAATTAGAGAGATCCTAGAGAGCAACTCAACATTAGTGCCAACTAGTATATGGGGGTAAATGATAAAAGTGATAGGAAGGGGTTGATGAATGAAGAATCTATGGTAAAGGATACTTAGAACAGACCTCAGAGACTAGCTAGGTGGGAGGACAACGAGAAGAGAACAGGGACTCCTATGTCCTTCTCTCTACTTCAATATACTTAGCTAGATAACTAGTCTAGACACTATAGTTTGTCTCCTCAATACAAGTATGCTAGGCGAGGCGATAGATCAGTAGAAGGACAAAACTCCTACCGGACCGCGCCCTCTTCTTATGGGGGCCTTACCTTTTAAGAACTTACCTATAAACACGTGGTGGAATACAAAGACTAGACAAGACTGTCACCTCTTCCTAGCTACCACAAACAATCCGTGCAGCAAGCGATAACCAAGGATAAGATAATGTATAAGAACCATGCTTACACATAACTTACTACTTTGACTATGATAAATAACCAAAGTACACTATGACAGGCAATGATCGCATACAGGAAAGGTCACAAGGATCACAGACTATGGGTGTGAAGGCTATTAAAGAGCAAAAGCATATAGCAAGACTATATCTAGTATAGAAATGCTCAAAGTAAATAATAAGTAAAGTAAAGAGAAAGATATATATTGAATAAGATAAAGTCTTACAAAGAAGGAAAGATACAAGAGCTATACCAGACTCTCCAGAAGACGACTCCGGAAATCTGGAGCACAGCTCGACTCAACTCTAACTCCCACTCTAGACTAACTCCTAGAACAATCTAAGGAATAAAGCTTGTAGGCTTCTTCTTCATGATTATAGAGGGGGGTGTGACCCTCTATTTATAGCAGGAGGTGGAGTAGGGATACTCCGACGCCACGTCAGCGATCCAGGGCCTTCCATTCTCCACCCTTGGATCCAACCGACCTTGGAACCGACCAAGGCATCGATGGTTGTGATCCAACACGTGAGGAGAAGCTATGGCGGTTGGAGGGAGCCCAACCGACTTAGGGGGCATTCGGCCGAATGCCCCTATGGCCAGTGGGCCCTCCCCTGCCTCCTTGGATGGGGTCCCACCAGTCAGGGACTGAGTGGGACCCATTTGGGCCTTCTTGAGGTTCGGCCGAATCCCCCCTTGGGGGTTCTGGTCCTCCTCTGCTTCCTGGTGCTGGTCCCACTCATCATGGGTGTTGGATGTTGGTCCTAAGGTATTTTGTCACGTTTATCTCCTTGGTGTGGGTCCATAGATCCACGTGCTTCGCTTGTGAGCCGTTGAGAGGAAACACAGAGTGATCCAATGGATGGATTCTACTCTAGAGTGCCTCTCTTGGATCATGGTCGAGAGGAGAGAGCATGGTGGTCCCATATGGCTCTCCTTTGCTCCATTTGTTCATTCCTACACTCAAACACTCATGGACATGTGGAACTAGTTATTTGATAAAGAATGCTCATGATGTGTTTGTTTTATCCTTGATCCTTGGATTAGTGGCACCATTTTAGCTATGTAAAATATGGTCATAATTTGTGCCAACACTTTGTCTACGGTGAGAATGGGCACTTTGCCAAGAAGTGCAAGAAGTGCAAAGGCAAGAAGAATCAGCAGGGGCAGAAATCTGCCAACGTGACTATTGGGGATCCGAGTGGATCTGGGTATGGTAATTCCTTACCTAGTGTATTTTCTGTATGTCAATCTAATGATTGGTGGATAGACTAGCTAGGTGGGAGGACAACGAGAAGAGAACAGGGACTCCTATGTACTTCTCTCTCTTCAATATACTTAGCTAGATAACTAGTCTAGACACTATAGTTTGTCTTCTCAATACAAGTATGATAGGCGAGGGGATAGATCAGTAGGAGGACAAAACTCCTACCGGACCACGCCCTCTTCTTACGGGGGCCTTACCTTTTAAGAACTTGTCTATAAACACGTGGTGGAATACAAAGACTAGACAAGGTTGTCACCTCTTGCTAGCTACCACAAACAATCCATACAGCAAGCGATAATCAAGGATAAGAGGATGTATAAGCACCACTCTTACACACAACTTACTACTTTGACTATGATCAATAACGAAAGTACCCTATGAGGAAAGGTCACAAGGATCACAGACTATGGGTGTGAAGGCTATTAAAGAGCAAAAGCATATAGCAAGACTATATCTAGTATAGAAATGCTGAAAGTAAATACTAAGTAAATTAAAGAGAAAGATATATATTGAATAAGATAAAGTCTTACAAAGAAGGAAAGATACAAGAGCTATACCAGACTCTCCAGAAGACGACTCCAGAAATCCTGAGCACAGCTCGACTCAACTCTAACAACCACTCTAGACTAACTCCTAGAACAATCTAAGGAATAGAGCTTGTAGGCTTCTTCTTCATGATTAGAGAGGGGGGTTTGACTCTCTATTTATAGAAGGAGGTGGAGTAGGGCTACTCCGACGCCACGTCAGCGATCCAGGGCCTTCCATTCTCCACCCTTGGATCCAACCGACCTTGGAACCGACCAAGGCATGGATGGTTGTGATCCAACATGTGGGGAGAAGCTATGGCGGTTGGAGGGAGCCCAACCGACTTAGGGGGCATTCGGCCGAATGCCCATTGCCCAGTGGGCCCTCCCCTGCTTCCTTGGATGGGGTCCAACCAGTTAGGGGCTGAGTGGGACCCATTTGGGCCTTCTTGAGGTTCGACCGAATCCCCCCTTGGGGGTTCTGGTCCTCCTCTGCTCTCTGGTGCTGGTCCCACTCGTCATGGGTGTTGGATGTTGGTCCTAAGGTATTTTGTCACGTTTATCTCCTTGGTGTGGGTCCATGGATCCACGTGCTTTGCTTGTGAGCCGTTGAGAGGAGACACAGAGTGATCCAATGGATGGATTCTACTCTAGAGTGCCTCTCTTGGATCATGGTCGAGAGGAGAGAGCATGGTGGTACCATATGGCTCTCCTTTGCTCCATTTGTTCATTCCTGCACTCAAACACTCATGGACATGTGGAACTAGTTATTTGATAAAGAATGCTCATGATGTGTTTGTTTTATCCTTGATCCTTGGATTAGTGGCACCATTTTAGCTATGTAAAAGATGGTCATAATTTGTGCCAACACTTTGTCTGCGGTGAGAATGGGCACTTCGCCAAGAAGTGCAAGAAGTGCAAAGGCAAGAAGAATCAGCAGGGGCAGAAATCTGCCAACGTGACTATTGGGGATCCGAGTGGATCTGGGTACGGTAATTCCTTACCTAGTGTATTTTCTGTATGTCAATCTAATGATTGGTGGATAGATACAGGAGACAATATTCACGTGTGTACTGATACCTCTATGTTTTCATCTTACCAGGCAGCAGGAGGTTCATCCGTCATGATGGGGAACGGCTCGCATGCTTCTGTTCTTGGTGTTAGTTCGGTCGATCTGAAGTTCACTTCGGGAAAAATCGTGCGTCTCAAGAACGTGCAGCATGCGCCCTCAATAAAGAAGAACCTCGTTAGTGGATCCCTCTTGTGTCAAGATGGATTCAAACTAGTATTTGAGTCAAATAAAGTAGCCATTTCGAGATATGGCCAATTCATTGGCAAGGGCTATGACAGCGGAGGCTTGTTCTATTTTTCACTCTCTGATTTCTATAATAAAGTTGTGACCATGTGTGTGATTCAAAAAATTCTGTGGCTGATATATGACATTCACGTTTGTGTCACATTAATTTTGGTTGTATGTCGCGTCTATCCAATATGAATTTAATTCCGAATTTTACTAGTGTCAAAGGCTCAAAATGTCAAGCATGTGTGCAAGCTAAACAGCCTCGTAAGCCACACAAGGTTGTAGACGAGAGGTGCACGACATTATTAGAGCTCATACATTCTGATATCCGTGAAATGAATGGTGTGTTGACAAAAGGAGGAAAAAATATTTTATGACCTTGATTGATGATGCAACTAAATATTTCTATGTGTTTCTCCTAAAAACAAAAGATGAGGCTCTAGAATGCTTTAAGTCTTATAAGGCTGAGGTAGAGAATCAATTGGAAAAGAAAATAAAACGGGTTAGGTCTGATCGCGGTGGGGAGTACTTTTCCAATGAGTTTGATCTTTTCTGTGCGGAGAATGGAATAATTCATGAATGGGCACCTCCATATTCACCTCAATCTAATGGGGTTGCCGAAATAAAGTACCGAACGTTAATGGACTTGGTGAATGCCATGTTAGGAACATCCAGTATGGCTAAGGCATGGTGGGGGGGGAGGCTGTGTTAACATCATGTCATGTTCTAAATAAAGTTCCTACTAAAAATAATGATGTGACTCCATATGAAGGATGGAAAGGAAGGAAACCTTCACTTCATTATTTACGTATGTGGGGCTTTTTGGCCATGGTTAGCATACCAATTAATAAGAAGCACAAGCTCGGACCAAAAACAGTTGATTGTATTTTTTTGGGATACGCGTACCACAGCACAACATATAAGTTCTTAGTGATCAAATCTGAAGCGCATGATGTTGCAGTAGATTCACTTTTGGAGTCACGGGATGTTACATTTTTTGAGAATATATTCCCGATGAAAGTTGCTTATTCTTTACCAAGTTCGTCGAATGAGTTTATTCCTGAACCCACACCCACTCCCACTTTTGAGCCAATAATGAACTCACAGGATATTGAACTGGATGATAGTGTTGTAGCTCCGAGAATGAGCAAGAGACAAAGGGTTGCAAAATCCTTTGGTGAAGACTTCACTGTTTATCTCGTGGATGACACTCCCACAACCATTACAGAAGCGTATGCATCACCCGATGCTGAATATTGGAAGGATGCGGTCCGAAGTGAAATGGACTCCATCACTGCAAATGGCACATGGGAAGTAATAGATAAACCAGAGAGTTGCAAGACGATTGGCTATAAGTGGGTATTTAAGAAAAAAAAACTTAGGCCTTATGGTACTATTGAAAAGTACAAGGCAAGGCTTGTTGCTAAAGGTTATACGCAAAAGGAAGGCGAGGATTTCTTTGATACCTACTCACCTGTTGCCAGACTAACTACAATCCGAGTGCTATTATCCTTGGCTGCCTCCCATGGTCTTCTCGTCCATCAAATGGATGTGAAGACAACTTTCCTTAATGGGGAGCTAAAAGAGGAGATTTATATGGATCAGCCCGATGGATTTATAGCACAAGGACAGGAGGGCAAGGTGTGCAGGTTACTTAAATCCTTGTATGGCTTAAAGCAAACACCCAAGCAGTGGCATGAAAAGTTTGATAAGACTTTTGACCTCTGCTGGGTTTGCAGTAAACGAAGCCGACACTTGTGTGTACTATCGCTATGGTGGGGGCAAAGGAGTAATCATGTGTTTGTATGTTGACGACATACTGATTTTTGGGATAAGTCTCGAAGAGATTAATGATGTAAAATCATTTCTATCCCAAAAATTTAACATGAAAGATTTGGGGTAAGCGGATGTGATCCTTAACATTAAACTCCATAAGGGTGAGAATGGGATTACTCTTTTGCAATCTCATTATGTGGAAAAGGTATTGAACCATTTTGGTTACATGGATAGCAAACCTTCTCCAACACCTTATGATCCTAGCTTAATTGTTCGAAAGAATAAGAGGCTAGGAAAGGATCATCTAAGATACTCCCAAATTATTGGCTCATTGATGTATTTAGCTAGCGCAACCCGTCCAGACATCTCATTTGCTGTAAGCAAGTTGAGTAGATTTTCCTCTAACCCAGGAACTGATCATTGGCGAGGTATTGATCGTGTAATGCGCTATCTAAAAGGTACATACAATGAGTTATGCAATTCAATATTCAGGGTACCCATGGGTACTTGAAGGATATAGTGATTCAAATTAGATCACAGACGTTGATGAGTTGAAGGCCACCAGTGGGTACATATTCACTTTGGGTGGTGGTGCTGTCTCTTGGAGGTCTTGTAAGCAGACAATACTTACAAAATCCACAATGGAGGCAGAGCTCACGGCTCTGGATGCATCCTCTACTGAGGCTGAATGGCTAAGAGAAATGTTGACGGACTTACCTATGGTTGAGAAACCAATTCCTGCTATTCTCATAAATTATGACAGCCAAACGGTGATCACGAAGGTGAAGAATAGTCAGGATAATGCAAAGTCCAGCAAACATGTAAAACGTAGACTAAAGTATGTCAGGAAATTGAGGAGCTCTGGAGTAATAGCTGTGGACTACATCCAGACAGCTAAGAACCTGGCAGATCCCTTTACTAAGGGACTATCATGTACTGTGATTGACAATGCATCGAAGGAGATGGCACTAAGACTCATGTGATTTAACCTCAGTAGTAACCCAACCTATGTGATCGGAGATTCCGTGAATTAGGACCTGGGAAGAACAAACTGCTGGTTGACGGGAGAATACAACTTTTCCTTAACCCACTCCGTTGGATATGCAGTACTCTCATTACTGTAAGGTAGGTTGACTTTGTCTTAATGTGTTATGAGGATTTATGGCAAGATACTGTCCTACAGAGTATTCTTGTAAGAACACACTTATGTGAGTCTAACTGTTAGTCGCAGTTTATAAGAATTGGGTATTCTTTAAGAAGCTCATGAAGTGAGTTTGGAGTATGACTTATACGCTCCACTCGCGGGGTTAGCTTTGGCAGCCTAGTATCAATCAAGACTTCAAGTGAAGCTCATTCACACCAAACTGCCAATTCAAGGCCTAGTCCATTGCGCAATTATGGGTGAGTCTATCTTGTTGTTCTAGGTGGATGTTCAACTTTAACCGGTCTCCACTGAATAGCTGGTATATTAACAGTACTGTGGTACAGGGATTATGACTCGCGTGCCCTTGGGATCTGGTGGGGGATTGTTAGAGTTTTTGGGCTGAAGCCCAAATAACGATTCCAAATAAATCCCAAAAGCCCACTCACACATGCATGACATGGTGGGGGACTTTAGTCCCACATTGCCAATCTAGAAGGAGTGACACCTCCTTAAAGAGCTGAGCTCACTTCTTCTAGTTGAGCAATGGATGAGGAGAGGAAAGGAAGAAACACACGCGCGCGCTCGCCACACCTCGCCGGGCCGGACCGGGCCCGCTGGGGCGGGGCGGGGCCAATTGGGCGCGCATGCACAACATGCGCGTGAATGGTCCAGCAAATTCCCATCCCGATCTTGCGGGTGCGCGGCTTCCTTTTGCTGCTCCAAATTTTTGCATGCATGGAGAAAATTGCCCTGACCAATTTTGGCAAACAATTAATCTCGTATTATGGTAATTGCACTAATGGCAGGTCAATTACCGTAATGTTGTGATTGAGCGGCTAATTGCTTTCCTTAGTTGTGACGCGTGTATAAATAAAGGGTGAGATGTCAACCTCAGCACGAGTTCATTCTCATCGTGTCCACTACGTTGCGCTACCGCCGTCTTCCCCATCCCGTCGCCAATGTGCCTGAAAGTGTAATTGAGGGAATGAATCAATCTATTCCATGACAATGTGTGTATACATATATGGAGCCCGGGGTGGCTCTAAGCCAACCGCACAGGCATACATGCCTAAAATCATGGGCTGACTACTATGATTATACATACTATAATTACAATAGTCTAACACTCCCCCGCAGTCTAATCGGGAGCATCGCTAATGGTCAGGCTAGACCGAAACTCCTAGAACAACGAGGTGGGTAGGCCCTTGGTGAAGACGTCGGCGTACTGTGATGTCGTAGGAACATGAAGAACACGAATGTGACCGAGGGCGACCTTCTCTCGAACAAAATGGAGATCGATCTCAACATGCTTCGTCCGCTGATGCTGCACCGGATTGCTGGAGAGATATGTAGCACTGACGTTGTCACAGTAGACCAGGGTGGCACGATGAGGCGGGTGTTGAAGCTCAAGGAGTAACTGATGTAACCAAGTAGCTTCAGCAACACCATTTGCCACAACACGGTATTCGGCCTCGGCGCTGGACCGGGAAACCATGTGCTGGCGCTTGGAGGACCACGACACCAGGTTGTCTCCGAGGAACACTACATAGCTAGTTGTCTCCGAGGAACACTACATAGCCAGAGGTCGACCGGCGAGTGTCGGGACATCCAGCCTAGTTGGCATCCGTGTAGACAGCGAGCTCCGTAGGGGAAGACCGGCGCATAGTCAGTCCAAGGGACATAGTGCCCTGCTGGTAGCGCAAGATGCGCTTGAGAGCTGCGAGGTGGGGCTCTCGAGGATCATGCATATAGAGGCAAATCTGCTGAACAGCAAAGGCAATGTCCGGACGAGTGAAAGTCAAATACTATAGAGCACCTGCCAGACTGCGGTACTGAGTAGCGTCATCAACAGGAGGTCCATCTGCAGATAATTTGGAGTGGAGATCAACAGGTGTGCTGCATGGCTTGCACGCGCTCATCCCGGCACGCTCCAAAATATCCTGCGTGTATTGCCGTTGAGAGAGAAACAGACCACTGGCAGAGCGTGTCACAGAAATGCCCAAAAAATGGTGAAGCTGGTCCATGTCTGTCATAGCAAACTCATGCTGGAGAGCCCCAATCACATGCTTGAGAAACTTGACAGAGGAGGCAGTGAGTACAATATCATCCACATACAGCAACAAAAAGGCAGTGTCTGATCCTCCGCGATAGATGAACAGTGAACTATCTGACTTGGTTTCAACAAATCCAAGGGGAAAAAGATGGGAGGCGAACCTGTGATGCCAAGCACGAGGAGCCTGCTTCAAGCCATATAAAGATTTGTTGAGCCGACAGACAAGATCCGGACGGGAGGAATCCACAAAACCAGAGGGTTGCACGCAATACACTGTCTCGGTGAGGGTGTCATGTAAGAATGCATTCTTCACATCTAGCTGATGAATGGGCCAGTCCTGAGAGAGAGAGCCAAAGAGAGAACAACGCGAATTGTCGCAGGCTTGACAATCGGACTGAAAGTCTCATCATAATCCACACCGGGGCGCTGGGTAAACCCTCGGAGGACCCAACGAGCCTTGTAGCGATCAAGAGACCCATCTGCAAGCAATTTGTGTCGAAAAATCCACTTGCCCGTTACCACATTGACCCCATGAGGTCGTGGTACTAAACTCCAGGTCTCATTGGCGATTAGAGCATCATACTCAGCTTGCATAGCAGAGCGCCAATTGGGGTCTGACAGTGCATCACTAACGGAGCGAGGCAGTGGCGCCATAGGCACAGCGTGGAGGTTGAGATGATCCACGGGCTGTGCAATGCTGGCTTTGCCGCGAGTGCGCATTGGATGTGCATTGGCGACAGGGGTGATGGAGACCGGGTGAGTGTCGGTTGTGCGACCGGTGGCCGCGGTGCTACTGGCAACGGCCTGTGCAGGATGCACAGGGGCAGCAGCACCCGGTGACGTGGTCGGTAAGGCGGCGGGGGTGCTGCTAGCAGCAGCCTGTGCAGGGTGCACAAGGGCAGCAGCACCAGTCGATGTGGCAGGGGTCCCGGACGAGGGACTGGGCGTCCCCAATCTAGCGCTCATCCGCGCAGGAGGAGGCGTGGGAGCCTCTACACGCCCATGCACGACGTGAGGTGTACCTGCATGCACAAGTCTTGCTCCAGGAATAGGAGCGGTTAGATCATGTTCATCAAGGAGAAAATCCAAGGCGGAGGATGCCATGGGGGTGGTAGACATGTCGGCGAAAGGGAAGGACTCGTCAAAAACGACATGTCTAGAAATAAGAATGCGGTTCGACTCGAGCTCGAGACACCGATAGCCTTTGTGTTCTAAGGAATAGCCAAGAAAAAATGCATAAGGAGGAACGAGGGGCAAGTTTGTGAGGTGCTGTGGAGGACATATTAGGATAACAGGCACACCCAAAAACTTTAATATGATCATATGAGGGTTGGGAGGGAAAAGAGAGCACTATATGGTGTGGAGAAGGCAAGGGTTTTAGTGGGGAGCCGATTCAAAAGATATGTCGCAGTGTGAAGGGCTTCAACCCAATAAGCCGGAGGGAGACTTGCCTGAAACAAAAGGGAACGCAGAATGTCATTTATGGTGCGAAGAGAGCGTTCTGCTTTCCCATTTTGTTGAGAAGTGTAGGGGCACGACATGCGTAAGGCAATACCGTGGGAGAGAAAGAACGTGCGGGCCCGAGAATTATCAAATTCACGGCCATTGTCGCACTGGACGCTCTTGATGATGGTGCCGAATTGGGTGCGAATATGGGTGAAAAAATTAGCAAGGGTGGAGAAAGTCTCGGATTTTAGGCGGAGCGAAAACGTCCAAATGTAGTGTGAGCAATCATCAAGAATTACCAAATAATATTTATAGCCCGACACACTAACAATTGGGGAGGTCCATAAATCACAGTGTATTAAATCAAACTTATGAGAAGCTCGAGAGCTAGATGAACTGAACGGCAAACGTGCATGACGACCAAGTTGGCATGCATGACATATGTGGTTGACATCATCTTTATTACAGGAAATGACACTGGAGCTAATAAGTTTGGACAAAGCTTCACGCCCAAGATGACCGAGACGGCGATGCCAAAGGGAGATGGGTGCTGCGAGGAACGCAGAGGTGCTGGTGGAGGGTGCATAGAATGGGTAGAGGTCACCGGAGCTATTGCACCTGGCGATAACGTTCCTGGTTTACAAATCCTTCACAGAAAGGCCAAAGGGATCAAACTCAATAGAGCAATTATTGTCGGTGGTAAAACGACGAATAGAAATTAAATTCTTAATAATGTTGGGAGACACCAGCACATTATTAAGAACTAAATTGCGATGCGGTAAAGAAAAAGTATGTGATCCAGTGGCTGTGACAGGAAGCAAGGCACCATTGCCCACAATGATAGATGAAGGAGTGAATGAAGTGGGCGAGGAAATGGTGGAGAGTTTACCGGCGTCCGAGGTCATGTGCGATCCTGCACCGGAGTCGGCGTACCACTCGGAAGTGGCGTTCGACGGGTTGAGCGTCATGGTGTTGAAGGAGTGTGCAAGAGCATCCTGATGCCATGCACCACCATGAGTGGGGTTCCAGGGCGCCGCTTGGTACGCTGGTGCGGGCACCTGGAAACCTGGGGGGGCATCTCCCCCGTAGTACGTGCCATACGGAGGGGATGGAGCGCCGTAGAAGCCGCCATAGGCGCTGGGTGCGCCGCCGAAGCTCCTGAACTGTGGAACAGCGCTGAACGCTGGCGGCAGTGCTGGGCGCCCGGACTGGTCATATGGCCACAGCCGCACAGTGCCAGCCCATGGGTGCGCGAAGGACGGATGCATGCCGGGGGGTGCACCTCCCTGTCCAGCCGGAGGGGCGCCACCAGGGGGTACCGATTGGCCCTGCTGCTGGCCGTTGCGTCCACCGCGGCCACGACGACGGCCGATGCGTTGGCCGTTGAGCGCCGAGGGGCGTGCTGGAGGAGGCGCCCCTGGACGTGGAGGTGCTGGAGCCCCGGGAGCTGCAGGCCGTGGCGTTGCAGCGACGAGTGCGGATGGCGGGGACGGAGGACGTGCGTCGATTTCCAGCTCCTCCAACAGCAGGTGCGTTCTTGCCTCCGCGAAGGTGGGGAACGGCCTGTGCATCTTGAGGATGGACACCATGTGGCGGAACTTGCCGCCGAGGCCGCGAAGGAGCGTCAGCACCATCTGCCGATCGCCGATGGGATCATCGAACTCGACAAGGGAAGCCGCCATCGACTCGAGCTGGCAGCAGTAGTCGGTGATGCTGAGAGACTCTTGGCAGAAGTTGCGGGATTTCGTCTCGAGCAGAAGCGCCCGAGACTCCTTCTGGCCGAGGAATTCGTCCTCGAGGTAGCACCACGCCCCGCGAGCGGGGCCCTGCCGCATCATCAGAGATTGCTGCAGGTCACCGGAGACGGTGCTGTAAATCCATGTCAAGACGCAGCAATCAGCTTGAACCCATGCCGGGCGTGACGGGAAAGCTTCGTCCTCAAGGACGTGACGAGTCAGGGCATATTTGCCGAGGACGGTGAGGAACATGCCGCGCCACTTGGTGTAGGTGTTGGTCGACTGATCGAGGATGACAAGGATGAGCGCCTTCACGTTGACGACGGCAGTGGCCTGCGCCCAGAGGGCCTCATGGGCGTGCTCGTACGCGTCCAGAGCGGCAGCACGGAGGCGGGCTTCCTCGGCGCGGCGTGCGTCTTCGGCACGGCGGGTGTCGGCCTCAGCCGCGAGGCGCTGGTCCTCCGCTGCCTTGGCAGCGGCTGCAGCGTCGTCGTCGGCCGCCATCGGGACGGAGACGCGACGGTTGGGCGTGCACGAGGCGCGATCAGACCAGCGGACGAAGCCACGATGAAGCCAGCGATCGGAAGCACACGCTGGACTGGAAACAAATTGGATCACGTCAGAACGTGAGGTCTGGCGAGAGATCAGCGGCAGGAGAAAAAAGAAAAAGAAGAGCCGGCGTCCACTGGACTGGGACGGTGAGAAAGGACCGGCGTCCGGAGGACAACGTCGGTCTTGGGATTTACGATAGCCGGCGACGAATTAGCGGCGGCATGGGTTTGCGGAAGCGCGGCCGTAGGAGCGAACCGCACGTGATACCATGAAAGTGTAATTGAGGGAATGAATCAATCTATTCCATGACAATGACAATGTGTGTATACATATATGGAGCCCGGAGTGGCTCTAAGCCAACCGCACAGGCATACATGCCTAAAATCATGGGCTGACTACTATAATTATACATACTATAATTACAATAGTCTAACAGTGTCATCGGTGCCGGGAGAGCAGGCTCCGAAGCCGGCATCTCATCGCGTCTCTGCACGGGGTAGGGGCGTATCAGGTTTTTGGGAAGCACCATCGCGACTGCTCGCTGGACGCCTTCTTCCCTCTACGCCGCCGACGTCTTCTTCCCTCGACGTTGCCGACGTCTTTCTCCTCGACGCCGTCGACTCGCACCATCGTCCACGTCGTCGAACCCCCACTGTAATGATGTTCTCCCTTCCTCGCTCTTGTTTTCACCATATTACTAGCGCTAGAAGTTTTGAACCTGTCTCAGATCGTTGCGCTAGTAGCAGCTCGTATATCCATAAAACATGTTGTTGTTCCTCTCATAATTATCAGAATTAATTTATGCATCGCTAAATTGCTATTATTTCCAGCAGCGACCCCTTCCTTGATCTTGTGCGAGTGCGCGTGCTCCGGGTCCTTCTTGGCCTTGTGCTTCTCGTGCATGGCGTAGGCTGCTGCGGCGACGGCGCCGAGCTGGCCGAGCTGCTCCATGTGCTGGTGGTGCTTCTCCTTGCGCCAGTCGGTCACCTTGGACGCCTCTCCTCCATGGTGCTTGCTGCCCAGGAAGTGGTGCGCCATTGTTTCGGTCGATCTGAGTTGCACTACTAGAGTACTAGTCGCTGGTGGCCTTGGGGTTCGAGTTCGATGTGCTTGCTTGATGATGATCTGCAGATGCTTGCCGGTGCGGTTGTATGGATGGATGGATGGATATGTATTTGAAGATACAAATGGATGATTGGATGAAACCTGCTCGTGTTTATATAGGATCGGAATTGATGTAATAGTTGTTGGAATTGAAGACGCGTTGATGGATTTTCATGAATTTGGTTCACGCGTAATCGCGTACGATATTTAGTTTTTTGCTTGCACAAGTCATTACCGTGAAATAAATAAACGATAAAATAGATCACCACAGGCGTACGTCGTATAGTTAGCAGCTGGTTGCTTCGGAACGAATCCTAGCCATGCTGCAACAGGAAGATGAAGGTGCTTAGGAAGGTTAGCTTGGCGTGTCGGCTCTGTTTGCTAGCTGTTGACGGACTGAACAAGGGAGACTTTTATTTCTCAGTAGTCCAACAGTGACACATATATGTATGCAATGCGTCGGCAAGAACAACAACACTATTGATCGACGCGGACATGATGATATGGACGGATTAATTAACCCATGAGATTTCTTGTAAAAAACAACTCAGTGCTCCAGCTGATGTCGATGTAAATCAGTGACAGCTGATCAGCCATCCAGGTGCTGGTCGTTCGGTCGACACGGTTAAGTAACTCGACCGTACGTGTACGCGTGCTTGCATGATCTCTTCCGTCCTCAAGGTGTGCGCGCGGCATCTTTGCATTCCACAGCTACTAAAAATTAGTACCATTGCACCTCAGACTAATAAAAATTAGCACTATATTTATATACTAATTAGAAGGACTAAGAATCTGTTTGATACACACTACCGGAAACCGGGTCGTTGCCGAGTGCCGGCGCGTTTGCCGAGTGCTTTCCCTCGGGCATTCGGCAAACGGATCATTTGTCGAGTGTCACACAAGTATATTATATGTCATACCCATTTCAGACGGACATCCGTCTCAATGGGTGGGATATTGTGCACAAGGTATAAAATACCTATCCCAAACGATAAAGATTACAATTTGAACCCAAACACATATGATGGAGAGTTCTTTCAAGAGGAGGGTCTAGAAGGTAGGTTTGAGATAGACTTAACCGAAACCATTGAAATGGAAATAGACAATGAAAGGGTATCTGCCGAGGATGCTGGAGATGAGGTGGAAAATGTAAAGGACTTACAATCACTTGAGAGATTAAGTTTAGGCAACGGAAATGAGGATAACATCGCTCGTTCGGATAGTGTTGAGCCTTTGGACATGGTTGATAGTGATGATGACACTTATGATCCCGCTACTCCTAACCATGAAGAGTATTTCTAATACATGTAATACATTGCTATTTTGTTTATTATTCTGCATGTCTTTCATAATTATGTTATTATACTAATTGGTATACTAATTATTCTTTTAAATGCAGGTAATTCAAGATGGTCAGCGGCGGAATGAGGGCTCTCTCCTCGGTTTACGCCGTGTCGAGCAGGAGGCGGAGCGCCTGCAGGAGAGGCTCGGATCCTACCCCGCAACCAGAGGCGCATGCACAGCAGGAGGAGGAGCAGGGGGACGAAGAGCAACAGCAGCCACAGGAGCACGAGCAGGCGCAGGGGGTTGAGGCGGAGGAGGGGGACAACGACGACGACTCGGCACCTGCAGGGGGGTTCCACTTCAGCTGCTCCGCCGATTGTTTACTTGTGAGGACCGGCGAGCCTCCCTCAGCGACCCATCCCACTGTCGGGTCGTCCCATGATTCGACTCGGGGTCGAAAAGTAAGTACTCTTATATGGTTTCCCTATTTCATTTAATTTGTTTAAAACCACAATTACAACTAACATTCTTGGGTCTCTTGTGCAGGAGTTGGGCGTTTATGAGTCCAGGTACTCACAAATGCTCGGTGAATGGGATCTTGGGTCTCTTGTGCAGGGGGCACTTCCCTGGCTTAGTTGAGTACGTTGGCGTCGTAACTCCGGCTTACACGTTTGACCACTACACCGTACCAAACGATGCTCCAGATCGGAATGGCAGGACGTTTGCCAACAAAGCGTAGCGGGTAATCAGCGAGCTGTGGGTAAGTTGTATCGTACACATTTATTGTACAGTCTTAAAAATACATAATAGATACATCACGTCTCTCTCTCTCTATGTATCTGTGCAGGATTTCTATAGATGTCAGGAGGGACGCGAGGCCCACGTAGACACTGTGGCTCACCGAGTTTACAAGAAACTCGTGTCTGACATGCACTACGAGGCGCGTGTCCAGACCATCGTGACTTACTACGGCGACGTCCTTAAGGAAAAGGTCTCCAAAGGTGACGCAAGGACCATGAGGCTCACCTGATAGCAGTACGAAGATGTAAGTATACAACTTTACTATTGATTTTATTTAAGATTTAGTAGGCTAAATATGATAATGTCACTTGATGTGTGTAGACGATTCCATCATGGTGCTCCCATCATACCGAGTGCTGGAAGCGGATAGTGGAGAGGTGTTGCGGCCCCGATTGGGAGGAGACGCATAACGCTTGCCGGGAGCGGCGTTTGATGAGGCCATGCACAACACACTACCAAGGAAGCCAGAGCCTAGAAGCATATGCGGCCACTTGGGTACGTCAATGACTACAATTTAGTGCAATAGTTACTTTGCATGGTTTCTAATCATCCTTTTGGTTTTCTCGCAGACGGCAAAGCATGACAACCAGCCTTGCAATCTGTTCAAGGCATTTGCCTTGTCCAAAAAGGGCACGTCGTCATCGAACGTCGACTATAACCCGGATAACCCGCCAGAGAAGTACACTAACCCGAGCGTCCACAACGGCCTTACCGAGTACACTTCAGCGGTAAAGAATCTCCATGGAGCACTACGACCCTACCACTGAGGATCTTGATGAAGAGGTCATCATGAGGATTGGAGGCGACAAGAAGCATGGGCGGTACTGGATTGCCGACGGTGCACTCGATATAGCTAGTACGCCCAGTCTCAGCCAGATTAAAGCGAGGGGCAGATCGGGCCCGGTCATACGCGAGCGCCCAAACACCTCACAACAGCATTTGCATGCACTCCAGGTTATTTCTATTTTATTCGTCGTTCATTGATTTTCCTTAGCTTTGCATTCGTCTTACATTTGAATGAAATGTTGTAGGCCCAGCTGGAGGATGAGAGGAGGCGACGGGAGGAGCTGGAGGTGAGGATGGAGGCTGATCGGCAGGCGGCGGAGGTTGAGAGGCAGACGATGGCGGAAGAGCGAGTACTCAACCATCAGAGTATGCAGAAGATGTTTGAGTACATGCAGAGCCTTGGCGGCGCTCATGGTATGGCTCCTCTAGCTTTGGAGCTGCCTCCACGTCCACGTCCACCTCGACCTATATACTTCAGCACTCCTGTGAGTATAAATGTTTTGGTTCATATGTTAGAAACTTATAGTTCACTTGTGTAACACATGCAACCTCTTTTAATTTGTGCAAAATCAATCGGCGGCATCAAATAATGCTTCCCCTGCTGGCTTGGGAGCTTCGCTGATCTATGGACCTTTCCAGGGCTTGGGAGGATCGTCGGGCTATGGAGCTTTGCTGGGCTATGGAGGATCGCCGGGCTTGGGAGGATCGCCGGGCGCTGGAGCTTCGCCGGGATCAGGTTGTGGGCCTCGTGACCCTGGACCCTCGTCGTGACCATTTTGGATTGAACTTTGGATCTTTTGTGAACTGTGGATGCATTGTGATGTTGAACTATGGATGTTTGTGAGATATATGTGATGATTGTGATATCTGTGTTGTTTGTGATGTGATACATGTTGTTTGTGATATATATGAGTTGCTTGTGATATATATCTTCTGTTTGTCTGGATGGAATTGAAAAAAACAAATAAAAAAGGTAGTTTCTGGTCAATTTGCCGAGTGTAACACTCGGCAAAGGGATGGTTTGCCAAGTGCTATGGTCATAACACTCGGCAAAGGGACCATTCCAGAGCACCTGGGAAGGCCCTTTGCCGAGTGTCGAAGTTGTGCCGAGTGTCATGGCCAAGACACTCGGCATAGGGTACATGATTTTCCGAGTGCCCTGCATGGGGACACTCGGCAAACGGGTGTGTTTTGCCGAGTGCCATGCATGGGGCACTCGGCAAACGGGTGTGTTTTGCCGAGTGCCATGCATGGGGCGATCGGCAAACGGCTCCGTCACCGTACCAACACCTGTTACCGTGCACTTTTTTTTGCTGAGTGCCTATTTGATTTGCCGAGTGTTCCCGTGCATACGGCAAATCATTTACCGAGTGACCGAAAAAAAACACTCGGCAAAAGCCCTTTACTGTTAACATCGTTACCGTGTGTCCTTTGCCGAGTGTTTTTAGGCGTTCGTCGGCACTCGGCAAAGGGCCCGTCTCCAATAGTGACAGCTCTGCTTCACTAGTGAAACTGTTTTTTTTAGAAAATAATTTCATGAACAACTCTCTAGGTGAAGCTGAATTATTTTAGAAAAAGTGTTTAGCAAAGATAGCTTCACCAATAAGTTTATGTATGGATATGAGAGAGATAAAGGAAGAGAGCTGACATAAACTACTGTTTCCAGTTTCATCCCACTTCATATATTTGTAATGAGAGGAGAAGAAAAATAACTTCATGGTGAAGCTGTTTTGAAAAGAACTGTTTGACAAAAAAATAGATCACAGCATGAAGTTGTTGTGAGCTGTACCAAATAGACCCTAAATATGAATTAATTTCAAAACTATTTGTATAAACGAGACTAACTCGCAAGACAAATCTATTAATCCAAATCATATGGTACTACAACAAACAATTTTTGACGCAAAAGACTGTGGGGGAGATCCCCACAGTGAGTTTTTCAAGAAATTAAAAACAGAGGTCTAGAAATTACAAACCTGAATTAACTAATAGCATCTAGCCAAAAATAAAAGGAGGACCTAAGGCTCTCCTGACCGACTGAATCAAACATTGATTCTTAAAGTTACAAACCCAAAGAGAAAACGAGGGATTACGACGTTGAAAAATCTTGTCGTTTCTTAGCTTCCAAAGTTCCCAAGAGATTGGCAGTGATCTCCATGAAGAAATCTAGTTGCAGAACTGTTGTCGTAGCTGACAATCTTTCTGCCAGAGGAAGAGTTAAGTCCCAGTTGAAGTTGATCTTATTCTAGCATTGCCTGGCAAACGGGCAGTCGAAAAAGAGGTGATCAATATCTTCCTCTACCCGCAGATTGCACATAACACAGAAGTCATCCCCTTGAAAGTTCAGGTGTTTACCGTCAAAAACATAGTTTTTGTGTTTAATCTGTCCTGTAGAACCAGCCAGACAAAAAACCTGACTCTCGACGTACAGCGAGCTTTCCAAATTGCTCTGAAGCATCTTGGTGAGTTTATTGCTGAGAAGACCTGCTTGTAGAATTTATTAGTAGAGTATTTTGTCCCCCAAATCATGCACCATCTGTCAGAAATAGAGCCATCATAAACCACTGAGGACAGATGGTTATTCAGTTCATCTAGCTCCTCAAAAGCCATGGAGGATAGAGGCAGTTCAAACAGGTCATCAAGATCTGATAGCAAACATTGGCTAATCACGAATTAGCTATGGATATCGCACGGAGATTCAATGTGACACTGTCGTGTCGAAATTTTTCCCTTGACAACGCTAAGTTAGTCTAGAATCCAGATCGCTCCAAAATTATCTTTTTCACTCTTTTCTAGTTTGCACATGTTTTTCAGTCCATATTCGACTCACCTGGTCATATTTTGGCCGCCAATAAATTGTTACTAACTCCATTATATTTTATAAGATGCTAAGATGTGGCTAGATATGGCACTGACTTTCAAACTACAATTTAACCATTTACTTATTTTATATTGTATTTATTTATATTTATCAATTTATGATACTTAGATATAACATATTTAATTACCAATCTAACCATGTCAAGGTTATAGTATAATAAGCGAACTGATCACATATTAGTTGGTTAGCTTTTTTGTGGTGGAACTAGATGCCCACCAAAGTAAACGACTTGCTGGCACGAGTATTTGTATTTTCTTGGATTTATTTTTAGCGTACATATGTTCATAGGACTAGGACTGAGTGTGAGTTCATATTGTGGACGTCTGAATGGAGTGAGTAACATTAATTGGTAGCTTAGTTTAGATTCACCCGATGATACACTACGTGACACAACATTTGCAGAGGCAGCTGCAGCCTATTTTTAGGGGCAGTTTGGTTAGCCACTCATACGGAAGTGTCTACAAATTGCCAATTTGTAGGGGCGGTTGGTCAGCCGCCCTAAGCGCGGTTGATGAAATCATTTTCTAGAAATAGTAAGGGCAAAAAATAGCAAAACATCTTTTTTAATTCAAAGAGACCCCCACTAGTCAGCCATGATCGTGCACAAGATTTGAACCAGCCATGATCGTGCACAAGATTTGAACCCAGGACCTCCTACTTCACAAAACCATCCTCTACCACTGCATGTCACAACTACTTGTGTCTACAGTGGATTTTGGGTCTCCTCATATTATAGTAAATCATATTTACATTGACCATTTGAAACCTTAAATGAATTCAAATAAAAAAGTTGTCAACTACAAAGTTATATAATGTTTCAAGATCTATAACTTTTGTTTTTGGAATTTCTCTATCCGAAGTCTTTTATGAAGTTTGAATTTCAAATTTGAGAAATTCAAATATATAGTTTTCTTTGATGAGATGATTTCAAATAAAAAAGTTGTCATCTATAAAGTTGAATAAACTTTTGAGATCTACAACTTTTATTTTGGTTGTTTCTCGATCTGAGGTCATTTGAAAAATACAAATTTTTAAATTTGACAAATTCAAATGTTGTTTTTTCATGACAAAATGACTTTAAATGAAAAGGTTGCCAAGTATATAGTTATATAACTTTTTGGTATCTATAACTTTTGTTTTGGTTGTTTCTTCATCTGAGACTATTTAAACAATTCAAATTTCAAATTTGAAAAATTCAAACGTAGTTTACCAAGATAAAATGATTTCAAATGAAACGTTGTCAAGCTCTACAACTTTTGTTTTGGTCATATTTTCATGTGACTTGGTTTGCACAATTCAATTTTGAATTTCAAAAAAAGGCAACTTCAAACATGATTTTAAAACATCAAATAATTTTAGCTAATTAAACAAGTCATCAATAACAATCTTGTAGCATTCAACAAGTTCTACAAGTTTTATTTTGATTATATATCTATTTGACAAAGTGATACTATACATTATTCATGAACTCATAAATCTCTCACATAGTTTGTGAAACTATAAACTATACGAGAGATATGTCATTTGCGAACAATGTTTATTACTATTTTGTTGAATGAAAAAATGATCAAAATAAAAGTTATAGATCTTAATGAGTTCTACAACTTTTTTTTTGTTGATGACTTCTTCAGCTAAAATTATTCGATGTTTCAAAGTGCTATTTGAAGTTGTCATTTTTTGAAATTCAAAATTTGAAATGTTCACAAGAAAATATGACCAAAATAATATATGTAAGAACATAATAAATTAATAGAGCATGATTTTAGAAAACATTTAAGGAAAAATCAAGTAATTTGAAGTTAGTATGAGTGAGAAAGACTACTTATAAATTTTAACCAGAGATTAAAAAGAGAAATTAGAGTTCTTCACAATTTAAAAACTAAATTTCAAACAGGATTTTAAAGCAAGAAATGATTTAAAATCAAAAAGTTGTAAATTAAAAAGTTTGTTACCTTTTAAGATCTACAACTTTTATTTTGATCATTGTGTCATCTACGGCCATTTAAAAAAATTCAAATTCAAAATTTAGTATTTAAATTTTAATATTGGACATCTATTTTCCGTCCCTACAAATTGGATTTGTAGGTGGTGTTGAATATGTTCCAAATTAACAGTCCAAGATAAAGGTCGGACTTCTAACGGAGCGAAGCGGAGGCCCGTCGCCGGTAGGCTTGGGCCGGAGCGATCATGAGTAGGAGTGTTGTTTTCAATGAATCTGTGATGTTTAATGACAATTTATCCTCAGATCATGTTCCAGAGAATTCTGAAAAAGAGTTGCAGTATATCAGCGTGCAGGTGGAGCATGATGATGATGAGGCTGGTGTGCAGGTGGAACCAGTTGATACTCATGATGATGAAGTTGCTGATGTTAATACTCATGATGATGTTCAGCAGCACTCACCTCCTATTTTGCAATCACAAGAGGATTTACCTATTGCTCATCGCAGGTCAAATAGGGGTTGTGGACCTCCAGCCCGTCTTATTGAAGAGTGCAATTTGACTTATTATGCTTTGAGTTGTGCTATGCTGAACAGGTGGAGAATATTCATGAGCCAGCAACCTATACTGAAGTTGTTGATTGTGGTGAACGTGAGAAGTGGATCTCAGCTATGCATGATGAGACGCAGTCTCTCGAGAAGAACAACACATGGGAGGTTGTACCTTTGCCCAAAGAGAAGAAGACCGTTCACTGCAAATGGGTCTTCAAGAAAAAGGAGGGTTTAACTCCAAGCGAGCCTCCAAAGTTTAAGGCAAGGTTAGTAGCAAAAGGCTACAGTCAAATTCTCGGTATTGACTACAATGATGTGTTCTCTCCAGTTGTAAAGCACAGTACTATTCACACATTTTTTAGTATTATTGCTTCACATGATCTTGAGCTTGAGCAGTTAGATGTGAAGACTGTGTTTTTCATGGAGTGCTTGAGGAGGATATATATATGGACCAGCTAGAAGGGTTCATTGTGCCTGGCAAGGAGAAGTTGGTTTGCAAACTGAAAAGGTTCTTGTATTGTTTGAAGCAGTCCCCTCATCAGTGGAATAAAATGTTTGATTCATTTATGTTGTTGCACAATTTTAAAAAGTCAAAATATGATAGCTGTGTTTACATTAAGCATGTTAATGGATCACCTATATACTTGTTGTTATAATGTTGATGATATGCTGATTGCTGCCAAGAGTAAGGTTGAAATCACTAAATTGAAGAAATTGTTGAGTAGTGAGTTCGACATGAAGGATCTTGGTGCTGCTAAGAAAATACTCGGTATGGAAATTACTAGAGACAGAAAATCTGATTTGCTATTTCTTAGTCAGCAAAATTATATTAAGAAAGTTCTTCAACGTTTCAACATGCATGATGCAAATCCTGTTAGTACTCCTATTGCACCTTATTTTAAATTGTCAGCTACACAGTGTCCTAGTACAGATGCAGATATTGAATACATTATTCAAGAGTTCCTTATTCCAGTGCAGTTGGGTCTTTGATGTATGTCATAGTTTGCTCTTGTCCAAATTTTCATATGCTATGAGTTTGGTTAGTAGATATATGTCTAATTCTGGTAAAGAACATTGGAGGGAAGTTCAGTGGATTTTCAGGTACCTCAGAGGCACAACAGATTCTTGTTTGAAGTTTAACAGAACTGAACAAAGAGTTATTGGTTATGTGGATTCTAACTATGCTGCTGATCTGGACAAGCGAAGGTCTCTTACTGGTTATGTGTTTACAGTTGACAATTGTGCTGTGAGTTGGAGAGCTACATTGCAGTCTGTTGTTGCTTTGTCTACTACTGAAGCAGAATATACGGTTGTTCCTGAGGCGTGCAAGAAATTAATTTGGCTGAAAGGTTTGTACGCTGAGCTGTGTGGAGTTGATGATTGCATTAATTTATTCTGTGAGAGTCAAAGTGTCATTTACCTTACCAAAGATCAGATGTTCCATGAGAGGACTAAACATATTGACATCAAGTATCATTTTGTTCGTGATGTGATCGATGATGGTAAGTTAAAGGTACGTAAGATCAGTACTCTTGATAATCCTGCTGATATGATGACCTTGTTGGATTAGCCCCAGAGGCTATTTGGCGCCAGTGGTATTTTTCTTTGTTATGATCAGGATGAAGGTGTTGATTTATGGTACAAGGTGAATTTGTGTCAAGGTGGAGTTTGTTGAATATGTTCCAAATTAACCGTCCAAGATAAAGGGCGGACTTCTGACGGAGCGAAGCGGAGGCCCGTCGCCGGTAGGCTTGGACTGGATGCGCCCCTGCTGAGTTGGGGGTGCGGGGGGTTGGCCCCCCGCGGTACGGTACATATGCCCGTCGCTAGGTTTCTACCGAATTCAAGTCCTTCATTATTCTTGTAAGCCGCCGTACGGCGTTGTAACCGACTCTTGATAATAGTGAGGAGTGTTTGCTAGCTGACGCCCGTGGTTTTTCCCCTTCACATTGGAGGGGTTTTCCACGTTAAATCTTGTGTCTCGCTGTGGTTTGATCTTGTGTTCTTCGCCGTATATCCGCCGTCATTCACAACAGGTGGGTGGCTGGATATTGAGTGGTCCCTACAAATAGGGTTATTTATAGATATGATTTATAACATCACCGGCTCCTATAAATCTATTCGTAGGAGCGACTCGATTAAGAACCATTTGTGATGGCGAGGCGTAATATAGAGCTGGTCCAAGACAATTGATCGACCACATGAAGAAGGTATGGAAAATTCGTTGGGAGATGGATGATAGTCATCTGGAAGCAGGCATAGGCAGAAAATTCTTCTTGGAATTCTCTGAGGAAGGTGGCTGGAGGCATGCTATCCTGGGCGGACCATGGAAGTACAAAGGTGATGCATTCCTGGTGGAGGGGCTAGCTGCAGGTGCTGACCCCTCGTCTGTTCTCTTCAGCCATGTGCCCATGTGGGTGCAATTCAGGAACAACCCTTTCTACCTCCTCACCAAGAAGCTGGCCCATGATCTTGGAGAGAGCATCGGGACAACCATGAAGATCGACAACAACGCAAGAGGTTGCATTAATGATAAGTTCATTAGAACTAGGGTGCAGCTCCCTTTGTTCAGGCCCTTGCAGAAGGAGATCGTGTTGGTCGACGAAATAACAGGTGAAGAGATTACTGTGCAAATCCGGTATGAGAGATTACCAAATTTTTGCTTGTTCTGCGGTTTCATTGGGCACATGGAGGCTAGGTGTGACTTACCTGTTGCAGGGAGGAAGATTAACTACAGCTTGTCTCTCCGTGTTCTTACGGTCCACTTTGATGATCCACGTTGCTGGTTTTTGCCAAATAAGATGGGGCAGTCCTCCCACCAACCCATATCGTCCCCTGTGTGGCGTACCCCTAGACCTGCAAATACGAGCACTCCAGTGGGTGTAGACTAGGTCTTAAAAGAGGTGGCTCGCTTATGTGTGACTGATAAGGTTTTGCAGGAAAACAAAGCAATGTTGGCAGGCGAGATTTGTGGCGAAACAAAGAATGTTGGGGCAGAAAACAAGAAGGAACAGGTTGATGCACTTGACTCCTCAGGATCCACCAGTACAAAGAAGCGAAAGGGCTGGAAACGCAGAGAACGAGAGGGTTCAGAAGTGCAAAGCAATATTGTCGTCAATACATCTCCAGAAAAGCAAGGTAAGCTGGGAGTTGGTGGTTTGCGATCCCGCTCAGATTTCCAGGATGGTGACACTAACATAGAACCAGCTTCTAAAAAGAATACTTTCCAAGGCCCTACACTCTCTGAATGCTTTGCAAAGGAAGGTCTGCAATTTCTGAGGGCAGCTGATCAGTACGTTCCTCATGTTGCAGATAATGAGTGTCTGAATGCAGGCAATGGCTCGAAGGACAGTGGTAGAATCCCAAAGGAAGTTGAAGGTGGTAAGGCAACGACCGGCAATGGGGCTACCGGCAATCTGTCGGGCGCTGATGTAAGCGCCCGGCAGGAGCCATGAATCCTTCCAGAAGGAACTGGCGTGGCCGGGGACAGCCACGTTCAGTTCAGTATTGTGTCCGGCCAGTTCGGACTTTGGACAGCCTGTTCCGCTTTTCTGCTCCCCTCTGATATTAGGCTTATGAATTTTGTAATAGCTTATGTGTGTGAGTGCTTTGGATATAGAGTTTGCTTGATAGATCATATAAAAGAAAAGAAGAATGGTGTAAACCTGCTATCCTCCTCACACCTCTCACATGCTGTAACAGTTGGAAAGCCTAATGGAATAAAAAGGAGCAGTATGTTTGGTTATGGGGTCCTGAGTTCTTTCAGTTGTGTGTCTCTGTGTTTTTTTCCTTCATCTTCTCTCGGTCATGGCAGTATCCTCTGTTCCGTTTTTTATAACAGCAGTTCCTCTCTGTTGTTGTTGGGGAAGATGCTGACCTGTTGGAAGAACCTGCTATGAAAGTTTATGTGACCCTTGTGTTCAGCAGCGATGGATATGTCTCTAATACCAGTTTGAACCTTTCAATTCTTGTTTGGGAAGTTTTTGTTGCATCTCTGGTCAGGTATGGTCAGGACAAGTTTCTGTTTGTGGTGCATTCTCTGTACACCACAATGCCTTTTTTGGCGGGGCTGTCGGAACAGTCCTGGGAAGATAAATGAAACTTATAGCATGGAACTGTCGGGGATTGGGGAATGGCCCGACAGTTCATGGCCTTCTGAATCTTCAAAAGGAGGAGGACCCTGACATTCTCTTCTTATGTGAAACCAAAATGGACAATAATAGAATTGAGAAGTTCAAATGGAAACTAGGTATGACAAATATGGTTGTTAAGAACTGTGAAGGAAGAAGTGGGGGTCTAGCTATTTTTTGGAAGAAGGATATCAATTTTCATCTTGAAGAAATATCCAGGTTTTACATTGATGGGGATGTGAAACAAAAGGATGGTTTCACTGGAGATTTACTGGTTTCTATGGTGAACCCCATACAGATAAAAAAAAATTGTCTTGGAAAGCTCTACGAACTCTGCATGCAGCTAGGAAACATCCTTGGTTATGCGTGGGCGACTTCAATGAAATTCTTTTAAGCTATGAAAAAGAAGGAGGACAACCTCGGACGCAAAGTTGCATGGACAAATTTAGGGAGGCGCTGGAGGATTGTTCTCTTACCGATCTTGGTTTTGCTTGGTTTTGCTGGGGACCCTTTCACGTGGAGAAATAATGGTCATACCAAAAGCATATATATATGTGAGAGGTTGGACCGTGCTGTTGCTGATGTAACTTGGCGGACAAAGTTTCCACATTATAAAGTGATAAATGGTGAACCACGGCACTCAGATCACAGACCCATAATTGTAGTGATGGAAAATTCTGCCAACGAAAATAGAGAAATGTCGGAACCATGACTTGAATATCTTGTTGGGTTTCAACTCTAGCCTACCCCAATTTGCTTGGGACTACAGGCTTTGTTGATGTTGATGTTGATGTTGAAAATAGAGACACAGGACCACGTTCTTTTCGTTTTGAGGCCAGCTGGTTACAGGAGGAACAGTGTGCTACGATTGTTGAGAACTCCTGGAATTTAACAACTCAATGTAGAGCAGGAAAAATTGGAGATGCTGTTCGGGAGGTTGCCAGTGAGTTGTGGGATTGGAGTAAGAATGTCCTAGGAGATGTAGAAAAGAGAATTAAAAGACTCAAAAGGGATCTGGAAAAATGTCGGAAGGAAGCACTGACTGAAAGGAATATAGCACATGAGCAAATTCTGAGATACAAGTTAGAAAAACTAGAAGATCAGAGGGAGTTGTACCGGCGCCAAAGAGCGCATGCCCATTGGTTACAGAAAGGTGATCGAAATACCAAATACTTCCAAGAATATGCCACTGGAAGGAAAAAAAAGAACAAGTTAAATAAGTTGATCATGGAAGATGGGTCAATTGTAGAGGACAGCAATGGGATCAAAATGTTAATTACTAATTTCTATACAGATCATGTAACAATCCACAATTTCCTCGAAGGGAAATCTACATAATGTGATAGTCCAAGGAATACCAAGCTATCACATTATTATTATACAGCTGATACCACAATCATACATCTTTGATTACAAGTTTACAAGTATTACAACTTAGAGATTCACACCCTACTACAACATGAAACTAGCAAAAGACGCACGCGAAACGATATCAAAGTAGACATAGCGCGCCAGCGGGTGAAGGCTCCTCCTTCACAGGCAGCCTTGAGCATAGGACAAGACCACCTAAACCTCCTCTGGATCCTTGTTGTTGTCGTCGAAGATGAAATCCAAACCTGATAAATAACTTTCAGTACGATTTGTACTGACCACTGTTTCCCACCATATGCTTTGCGTTTGCTTTGTGGTAAGTGCAATGCAAGGATATAGCAAAACACCTATTTATGGTTGTAGTTTGCCTATGCAAAAAAAATCAATATTAAATGTATATAATTGTAGTAATAGTTCATCAAGTTTTAACCCATTTCCATTCATCCATCTCATCCACACACATCTCACCACACTCTCACTCTCGATGCGACAAGGACAACTCCCTCTCGTCCTTGTCTCAGCGGCTAGCAGCCGGATCCTGCTGTAACACCCTAAAATTTGAAATAGCTAAATAGATTTGAATTTGATTTAATTTAAAGTATTTTTGTGAAGCATAGAATTAAATATATAAAACTTAAATTAAATCTCATGTTAGGGTTCACATGGTTGTGCATTGCATGCTCTTGCATTGTTTTTGGGTGACTTGGTTTTCAAAACCTTGAAAATGGTTTCAAAATTCATTTTTGAAAAATCCTTGCAAAATTCAGAAAAAGGAAAAAAGGGAAAAGAAAAGGAAACACTGTTCCTATACCCTATCCAGCCCGAAGGCCATCTCGGCCTGCTTCCTTCACCCGCAGTGGGCCGGCCCAGCACCGCCCGCACTGCCTCTCCCTCTGCCAGCGTGGCCCACCTGTCGGCGCCGCCATCCCCCTCCTTCTCCTCTCCCTTTCACTGACACCCCGGGTCCGGCTGTCAGCTCCTCCCCCTTCCCTTCCCGTGCCCGATCCGGACACTGCCACGCCGCGTCGCCGCCGCATCAGCAACTGCCCTCCCCGCGAGTTCTGCGCCCGAGCTCGTGTCCGGGTAGGATTCTACCCCACGGCCGCTATTTATAGCACGCACCCGCGCCGTTTTCCGCCATCGCAAGCCCTCTGTTCACCCGCATCGCAGCAGCGCAGCTCCGCCGTCGAGCCGCCGCGTTCCGCCGCCGTTCTGCGCCGCCCGCTGCTCCAAACGCTTCGCCAAGCCGCGCATCAGCATCACGTGAGTGCCGAACGCGTAATCCCTCTCTTCTCTCTCTCCCTTGCACCCTATCTTAACCCGCCGCCGCGAACCCGAGGTTCCGCCGCCGCTGTCCGACGAGGCCGGCTCTCCTCGGCCGTCCTCAGTCCCATCTGAGCACCGCATTCGCTTCGCGTGTGTGCGAGACACCTTTCCCCTCTGTTCTCTCTCTCTATTTCGCTCTGGAAGCACCGCGCCGCCGTTACAGTACACCGCCGCCGCGGTTCATCGTCGCCGACGCTCTCCGTCCTTCTTCGAGCTTCGCCGATGACCTAGACGAGCTCGCGATGCCATCCTCGACCCCTCGGTGCAATTGGATTTGAAAACGGGGCACCGCAGAGCCTTTTTCCCCTTGCGCCGTCGTGCTCTGGCCGCCGGCCATGGCAACCGCCGCACCGCCCTGCTCTGACTCGGTGAAGAACCGCCGAGCCCCTCCCCGATCTAATCCTGTCCCTTCATCTCTAATCCTACGGCTCAAGATCCACCATACCCCTTCGCCTGTAGTTTTTGCTAAAGAGCCCCTCTGTTTTCTCCCCTCTAAACCCGCGGTCCAAAGCGTCATCCAGCAGTACGTTTTTCCATCGGGAAAGCGTATTTCCTTTTCTGAGTTGGTTTTATTCCGAAAATAAAATAAAAACCCTAATTCCTAATTTCAGCTTTTGCCCCTAAACTTCAAATGTCTATATTTTCTTCGTTTCAAATCAAAATCGACCCGTTGGAGTTGCGTTAGATCCGTAATTTCATGCTCTATCCAGTAGTATAGGTTTCACCTATGTTAATTACTTTTGAAAATCAATGAAAATTACTTTGCTTTTGCTAAACCTATCTCTCTTCAAAATCCCGTTTTAGCTCTAACTTCTTCGTTTTAGATCCGATTAGTGTGATTCTCGTATCTATGTGATCGTAGTAAAGTATAGATATGTTTTATAACCTTTTCAAAGTCTTTCAATTGTTTTTGGTGTAATGTTCTGATCATGTCTTGTTGCTTCGTGTATGATTGTTCGGATGATTGCGTGGTGATGTTGATCGAGTACAGCCGGTGAGATCTTCGTTGACCAAGAGTTCTTTGCAGCAGATCAGGATCACCAAGAGCTTTGGGATCAAGGCAAGTTTAACATGGGATCATCCTTGTTACCTATTCACCATAATTCAATCTAGTCATATTGCATGTGTCTAATTTGATTCCTATTAGATCTATACCATAGCTTTGTTATCCTTTACCTTGTCACCATGGGTTTATATGCATAAGGGTAGCTTTGCTATGCTTTACAATAATGGATCTTGAGATGAATCTTGACTAATGATATATGCAACAATGAGATAAAATTTGCTTTTGTAGCAACATGGAATAGGACCCCACTGTAGGGCAAAAGCTGGGATTTCTAATACAACCACAAGTGCTATAATGGCTCTGGCTTTAGTCAAGTATAAAGATTCGTACTAGCATGTTGGCAGTTCGTGAAAGGCACCTTTGCTGAGCTGGTTATGGGGTATAGCTTGTGTGGGGACCGCTGCGGGTGGTACCATCGGGGTGTCCCATATGCCCCTTTGCATTGGGTTCGTAGGGTCTATCAACATGTTAGGAAGACTTTTGAAAGGCTTCATAGTGTTCCCTGCCCGCTCACCTTGGAAGTGTTTTGGGAGTTATAAACCCGGGCATATGGGTAACATGGCTTGTGGGTAAAGTGTATAACCTCTGCAGAGTGTAAATCTATCATGATAGCCGTGCTCACGGTTACGAGCGGCCTGGAAAACTCACAGTGTAGATGATCATGTTGTTTAATTGTTAATGATGCTTATTAATCTTATCAT
The DNA here is from genome assembly GCA_022036555.1 of Microstegium vimineum. Lineage (NCBI taxonomy): Eukaryota > Viridiplantae > Streptophyta > Magnoliopsida > Poales > Poaceae > Microstegium > Microstegium vimineum. The sequence goes on along the minus strand of CM039138.1, from coordinate 11,647,275 downwards.
GTGGTTATTAATTGGGCTATGCATAACTAAAGCTATGTGTTGGTAAAACTTGACCAAGTTAAAAGCAACCGCAGTACAGACAGCGTCAACCTTTTGAGCTTCATAACCCTGTGTTACTCTTGCTGAGTACGTAAGTGCTCACTCTTGCTTTCTCAACCCCTTCAGATGGCTATGAAGGCTACCGTGAGGAGTACTAGGCTAGTGGTCAACCAGTCGGCGTTCCCTGTGAAGTGGAGCTTCGTCGCGAGAGTTATCTTTTTTCCGCTGTTATGTTATTTAAATATTATTCGTTATGTAATAAACACTCAGTGATGGTACGATTTAAAGATTTGTCGGCTTATGTGTGTGATTGATCTCTGGGCACACATGAGTTATTCATATTCAATTTGATCCTTAAAATTGGGTGTGACACCTGCAAAACTCAGGGGGAGAGAAGAAAGGACTCATCTCACTACTCAAGAGAAGAGTAGGTCAAGGGAATGTCCATATCCGGGGACACGGCTATACGTATAAATCGATCAACTCTGCAGAGTGTGTACACCTGTACCCACAAGATCGCCATCATCGACGTTGCGCAACGCCTAGGCTGATAACGGGCTATCTCCTGATCCGGAACGATACCATCCTGCCACTCAGCCCTGGGGCTCTCCGGCGCACCGGCAAACTGAGATTGGGAGACGCAACACCTGGCCATTGTGGTACTGCGCATCTAGGATGGTACGGGTCTCAAGACCGGTACCACCCACCCTTATCACCTAACAACCTGGCAGCAATGGCATCGCCCAAACCGATCGACATCCGCACCCCGCCCATACAGGGACGAGTGGTGTGCACGAAAGTTCCCAAGGTTCCGGTCCACTCGATAAACAGGTCCTAGGTGGGATTAGACAGGTCATCTCCACAATCGGGGTACTCCCCCGTGCCATCACAACACCTCTATCCCGAAGCTCGCCTCGGGATCTGCTCGGAACACAAGTACCCGCCACAGGTACCTCACGTGGGGAAGTCCAGGTCGCACCCCCGGCAAGACTCGTCCCACGGACTCGTCGTAGGACCTATCTGATCGACTCAACCCTCACCACACACCTAAGACACACGCCAAGATCTACCATTATAACAGCACTCAGTGCCTAGCCACTCACAAACAATCCTCCACTAAGCATCACATCATAGACATAATGCGAAGTAGAAGTAAGCAACTCACAAGTAAGTAAAGCGAGTGTCTAGCCTAGCAGCGGGTGTGCAGGGGTAAGGTTGCGACAAGGTAAAGGCTTTCCAAGCAATCTACCATGCAACCTATCAGATTAATTGTAGAAAGTAAAAAGCACTAGCCTCTATGTATATGCATGTCTAATAGGATTCTATGAGGTTGGGTGGGACGTGGCACAAGTTTGTTATAGATCCATATAATCATCCACATCTTGTTGCTGCCCATGTCTCCTGCCTCCAATGAATCACTGCTCCGATCAACATCGCCCTCGATGCAACTACCTCGGTAGAGCGACAAACAAGGAAGAAAACAATCAAATCCTTACCCGAGATCCAACTCAAAAAGGGAGCAACATAAAAGAGCAGCTAACAACAACAGACACCAAAAGACTTAGCCCTCGCGGTGGTTGTCTGCTTTCCTCGGGCTCAAAATAAAACACGAGTGGTTGCCTGTTAAGATTAAGCTCGAGTCACAACCCCAAAATAGCCACACTTCCCGGGTTGATAATGTCAACCTGTATGGCTTCAAGAGAAAGGGGCCTAGACCCTAGCTTAACTTAAACATACACCACGGCTTGTAGTATTTCAATCCGGGTGTCATGGAAATTGACAGGAACCAAAAGATTGCAAGCGAGAGAGGAAGACGAACACAACAGGGCCCATCCTTTGTAGCCTTAAACCCCACAAGTCACAACTAAAGAAAGAACAAACAACAACGCAAGACGCAAGAGTTGTGACTTGGTCCCACAGACTTCGACTTGCACGCCATGGAAATTGGCACAAGCAAAAGAGAATGGGACGAGAGAAAAGGATGCACCTTCCTTTGATCCACTCGCCATTGTATTTGACGGCAAACAAAGGAAGGAACAAAGAGATCGATAAATAAACACCAAAAGGAAGCAAGCAAGCGAAAGGGGATTGGTTCCTCGACACTTCGATCATCACATCATGGCAAGGACATGAACCGAAGGAGTTGGAACAAGAGGGCTCAATCCACGTCTTACTGGATCGACGAGGATTGATAAGAAAGGAACAATCTCCGCATTCTCTCGACCAACATGCTATGGAAATAGACGAGGTCGAAGGAATAGGGACACTAGCTCACGATTCCTCGAACTACACCAACTCATAGGGAACCATGACCTCCGTGCACTAAAACGGCACAAGGTAATCCCTTGGTCTAGGTGGTGCAAGCATACGAGATGGGTAAGACAAAGGGAGGCAAAAGAGGTAAAGTCCGATGGTCATTGCAAGATGACTCGCGACCATGAGCTCTACCTACACGAGTTGGCTTCCAAAGGTTCCACGATAGTCGTATCCTAGTTCGTCTCGTGGACAAGGTCACGTGAGGCTCGTCATGTGCGGGTGGAAAGCGCACTATCGTTGAGTCCACCATGGCCATGTCCCAGAGCCGAGTAGGGTTTAACGATCGTAGTTCTATGGGACCAACAAGACACGAGAGAAGGGGTCGTGCTTGGCATTACGGCCACTGTGGGACGAACCCACGACCGAAACGACCAAACACGTCGCTTCTCAACCGGCTTGAAGGCTCGGTCCAGAGACAAACAAAACACCACAACGCAAGAACCAATACACAATCCATAACTGACAAGGGAGTAGCATAATCCCATAGCATAGAGAGATAGGTAGACTGGCACGAAGGCACGACGCAAGCACAAGTATGGATAGATATAGATAACATGGATATCATGAGTATATGATGAGTACGGACAAGTATGAACAAGTATAAATTAGGAGTTTTGACGACGTATGGTGTCGGCGGGTTCAAAGGCTCGACCTTGAAGTGACGAGGAAGCCGCCGGGTTGCTGCGTTGGGTCGACGTAGCGTCCGGGGCGGGCATAGCCAGCTACGGCCACACCGGGCCGGCTATGGCCAGCTGCTCTCAGGCTACAGCCACCCCCGGAAGGTCATGACTGGTTGAGTGCTTGCTGCTAGTAGCTGGACAGTGGCTGCGGCTGGCTTGTTGCGACTGCAGCTGGATGGACGGGCCGCCAAGTGGCCGGGAGGTGGCGGATGTCCAGCAGACGACATGGCAAGGCCACACCTTCCCTGCACAGCGAACACCATGGCACGAAGGCCGGACAGAACAACAAGTGGGCAGGGACGTCGACGCTTCGTCAAGGTAGTCGCCTCCCTACGGCAGTGAAAGTCGTGGCACGAAGGCCGATGTCATGCAAGGATGGCAACAGGGAAGGAAAAAGGCTAAGCCTTTGGTGCTGATTAGCTCACCGGTGGTGGAGGAGACATGGTGACGCCGGACTGCTGAGGTCGTAGGGGCAGAGTTGGCTCGGGTGCTCCGACGAACAGCAATGCGATGCAAGGCCAGAGCCTCGCTGCAGCAGTGAAAAGTAACGGCGTGAAGGCCGGACTCAGGCCATAGCAATGGTGACAGGAATAAAAGGTAGGGCCTTGGCTTCAGTGGCTCACCGGCAGCACAGGAGGAGTGTGGGTGGAGCAGGACGACGGGGTCGGCGGACCGTGGTCCCTGGGCGACGTCGCGGTCCTGGTGCGGTGCGAGGATGCCCAACGTCGTGGACAAGGTGCCCCTGCTACTGTAGCCCGTCTAGGAAGGGGAAGGCAACACGGCCCTGTCACGACGCGGTCGGCAGGGGCGCGACGAGGCACCGGGCGACGTCGGGCGAAGTTGATGCGAGCAGCAGGGCTGGCCCGGTCGTTGGGAACGACCCTGGCGCGTTCCATGGGCAGCGTCGCGGCGTGGCACAGGAACGGAGGCGGCGCAGGCAGTCGACATCGCGGCGATCGGAGTCGATGACATGACGTCGAGGAAGATGACCTTAGCGAGAGTGGCCGGCATCGAGCTCGGGTCGGGGAGGCCGTGGCGCGTCTGCGGACAACTACGTGACGCACAACATGGGCTTGTCGTGGCAGAAATGGTGCCGTCTGGACGACGTCGCGGACGTCGCGGCTTCGCGGGCTCCAACACGGGCGGCATGGCGTGACGGTGGGCGCGCCCATGGCGGCTTCAGCTCCGGTCGGCGTGGCTGTGGAGAGCAGAGCTTGTTGCAGCTGTAACCCTTCGACGCGAGCTCGCGAGGTGGAGGTAGCAGGCGGAAATGGCGGCGGCGACCTAGAGGAAGCAGGGGAGGACACGGTCGGCACTGTTCTTATACGTGGGCGTGACTAGGGCTCCCAGGTGCGGACGGCGATGCCTCGACGTCCGTACCACGGCTGGGCACGTGGCGGACATCCAGCGGAGGAGGCGCGGACGCCAAGGGCAAAGGCGTGGGGTCGCGAGGGAGTGCGCGGGCGTGTAGACAGAGCCCCGGCGGCGGCGGCTCCCATGGGGCGCTGGGGCGTGCCCCCGTTCTAGGGTTTAGGCAGGGGTGCAACACGGTTGGACCTTGGGCCAAGGCGTGGTGTGGGCTGGGAGGGAGATGGGGCAAGGCAAGCTGGGCCGCTGTGCTTCTGGGTCCTCGGCGGTGCTCCTGGGCCTGCGGGAGCCGAACGGGCTAGAGCGAGGGAGAGCAAGGAGATGTCGTTGGCCCAAGAGAAAAGAGAGAGGAAAGGCTTCCCATTTATGCTAGAACAAAAGAGAGAATTCAAAAGAATTCAAGATGGATTCCAAGGGGATTTTGAGAGGAATTCAAAAGGACAACAAGAGAGATTTGGAAGGAGGTGAAGGGTATGATTCAATGGAAGATTTGGAGAGGTTCAATCATGGAACTTGATTCGAGGAAAAGGCAAGAGGGTTAGAAGGGATTTGTCATGGATTTGAGCACAAGAATCGAAACTCAAAACCAACACGAGAACAAGGGCACATGCCTACAATCAACTCTATATGTATGCAACGATTTGTCAGTAAACTCCTCTAGTTTTAGTTCGGTTTTACTTAGCAACTACATGTTACACACATTGCACGAAAAGTTTTTGAAAGTTTGGATTTTTGGTTGTTAGAAAACTCGGGTTGGAATGGGACTTTCTAAGGATGATGATGGACAGCATGGGGTTTAAAAAAATTGGATTGATCTTATTATGAATTGTGTGACTACAGTAAAATACAGCATCAAAATTAATGGCGAGCTTAGTGAGGAAATTAATCCACAACACGGTCTTCGACAGGGAGATCCCCTGTCCCTGTATCTTTTCTTATTATGTGCTGAAGCCTTCTCATGCTTGCTTCTTTCAGCAGAAACTACAGGAGACTGTCTGGAATTAAAGTATGCCAGAACGCACCGAGTATCAATCATTTATTGTTTGCAGATGACTCTTTGCTACTCCTGAAAGCCGATGAATGGAGTGCAATCCATCTACAAAATATTCTTTCTCCGTTGAAGATTGTTCAGGGCAAACCATCAACAAAGACAAGTCCTCAGTCATGTTTAGCAAAAATACAAAGAATGGTGAGAACCTCCATCTAATGTCAGCTTTAAGTATCATGACAGAAGCCTATAATGAGAAATATTTGGGACTACCAGTCTATATGGGAAGATCAAAGAAACAAACTTTTGCTTATTTAAAGGAAAGGGTATGGAAGAGAATCCAGGGGTGGAAAGAAAAATTATTATCAAAGGCAGGCAAAGACGTCCTCATTAAGGCAATTGCACAGGCTATTCCGACTTATGCAATGTCTTGTTTTGATCTTACCAAGGGTCTATGTGACGAAATAAGTAATATGATATGCCGTTTTTGGTGGGCTCCATAGGAAAATGAAAATAAGGTTCATTGGCTGTCTTGTGAACTTCTGAGCAGTAGGAAGGAGAGGGGAGGTCTAGGCTACAGAGACCTCCATTTATTCAACCTTGCTATGTTGGCACAACAAGGATGGCGCCTTCTTTTAAACAAAAATTCTTTATGTGCTCGAGTCTTACATGCTAAATATTTTCCAAGTGGAGATATTCTTTCTGTTGTTGAAAAACCAGGGATCTCCTACTCTTGGAGAAGTATTGTGCGTGGGGTGCAAGCCCTCAAGGATGGCCTGATTTGGCGTGTTGGTGATGGCACACAAATTAATGTATGGTTAGATCCCTGGATTCCATATGGTGTCACAAGAAGACCAATTACTCCAAGAGGACACATAGTTCTGTCTAAGGTGTCTGAACTTATTGACCCAAGTACGGGTGCTTGGGACAGTGTTTTAGTGAATGATATTTTCTGGGAGCAAGATGCACAACATATTTTGGCAATTCCACTTAAACAAGGCATGGTGGACAATTTGGCATGGCATTTTGATTCGAAGGGACGTTTCTCAGTAAAATCAGCTTATCATGTTCTAGCAGATAATAGAGATGTAAACAAAAAAAGACAAAAAGGGTGAGTCAAGTAACACTGTTAATGAATCTTGTGTCAGGTGGAATAATATTTGGAGGCTTCCGTGTCAACCAAAGGTGAAACAATTTATGTGGAGGTTGGCACATAACAACCTCCCTTTGCGTACTAAAATCTCACGCAGGGGCATGGACATTGACACAAGGTGCCTTGTCTGCTTACGATTTGATGAAGATGGAGGACATTATTTCCTAAATTGCAAAATAGTGAAAAAATGTTGGATAGCAATGTCCATAGAACATATTCGAATCACGTTTTTGGAGTCAAACTCAGCAAAGAACTTTGTGCTGAATATTCTATCTCTTAAGCAAGGAACAATGATGAAAGTTATTGGTCTTCTCTGGGCTTGGTGGGATGCTCGCAATAAGGCTAATGCAGGAGAACCTTTGTGGTCAACAGAAGAGGTGGTGCATAGAGCCACGACCATTAATCTTTTTGGTTCTATGCAGTGGCAAGAGAAAAGAGTTAAACCTGTGATACAGAATGTAAGGTGGTCTCCGCCTAACTCTGATTTTGTGAAGATTAATTTTGATGACGCTTTTCTCAAGAGCAAGAAAAGTGGAGCTTGTGGCTTTGTAGTAAGGGACCAGGAGGAGTTGGTGGTTTTGGCGGGTGCAGGGAATTTGGACAAAGTTCATGATATGCTTTATGCGCAGAAGCACATGCATGCTTGATAGCAATCACTGCAGCGGCAGATCAAGGGATAATGCAAATTCAACTTGAATCGGACTCCTTGGTTTTGGTGAAGGCCCTCAAATCTTCTGATTTTGATCTCTCAGTTGGAGGTACTCTGTTTAGAGTAGCTAAGTTCCTTCTAGACACACAACTTTCTTCTTTTGATGTGTTTTATGTATCTCGTTCATGTAATAGTTGTGCACATGAGTTAGCTCGCTATGGTTTGTAACCACTCTTGCGAATCATGACTTACATTATCCATTCTTCATTTTTTGTGGAAGGCCCCCGCATCGCCTCGCGGAGGGCGGCTCGGGCGGCGCCGCCAACCGCCCGCCAAGCACCCCTCTCCCCCGGCTCCCCTCCGGCCGCCGTCGCCGCTCCTGCTCGCGGCGGCGGCGGCCACCGTCGGCGCCTCCCTCCTCCTCGCCTCCCCCCTCCTCCGCTCCCCCCATCCACCTCAACTCCGGCAGCACACACGGCGTGGGGCGGCGGCGGTTGGCCGGATTCGGGCATCGGCGAACTGGATCCGCCGTCCAGTGGTCCCATCCTCCCATCCCCCCTCTCGTACGGTGTCCTTGCGGGGGTGGGGCGGTAGCATGTGCCTGCCGACGACTGGTGTGGGTGGTGGCTGGACGGATCTACGTCGGGCCACCCCCCCCCCCCGGCGCCCATGTGGTGGTGGGGCGGCAGCCTGTGCCTGCCGGCGACTGTTGTGGGCGGTGGCTGGCCAGATCTGGGCCGGTTTTTCCCTGGTGGCGGCTTGGGGGGGCGATTTGGACTCCCAGGCACCGGATGGGGATGCCAGTGTTGGCACCGACCATCTCGACAAGCCGTCCAACTTGCCCTCCCACGAACCACGTCGCTCCCAGGCGGCCCGTGTTCTGACATTCACATCAAAGGACACCGTCGCCCCCTATTTTACTGTTGCCTCGTTGTATCTCGTGAAGACCCTGACGATCATCTCCGACATCTAATTGTATGCAGGTTCGGCTTGGATGTGCCTGTGCGGGTTCTTGAAATACGGGTGAAAACTCTGTCTGGCGGTGCTGGGCCGGCGGCGATGACGCATTCAACGCCACCTTCCCCCTTGGACGCCTCGTTGTAATTCCCTCTTCCTTTCATTGATGATGGCATTTGCGGACGTCATTTACCTTCTTGAAGGCATCAACACAAGCACAACTGCTCCTAGCCATGCCCTGCAGTACGACATTTGGGACTCAGCTGCGGCACCAAGAGCAAGCCAAAGACGTCCTCTCGTTCAAACAGAGGGTCGAAGCATTGATCGTTTGTTGTATTGTCCTGGTCTATGTATAAGACTATGGTTTTTCTCTATTTTATTTTTTCTATCTCCTTTTGTAATAATTGGTTGTGTACATCCCCGGATGTAGAGGCCGAATTTGAATATCTTTTATCGAAAAATGAGTCGCATGTGCTATAATAAAGGCGCGAGGCTTTGTTTCAAAAAAAACAAATAAATGAAGGCGTTGCTACACATCGGTTTGGTAGTAGTGATATTTAAGTGGACCTGCGTAGACGATGTGGATGTGGAGTATATCTGTGTGTACGGAAACTGCCGTACATGGAGGGTGATCCGCGTCCCCGTTGGACTAAGGGTCTGTCTGGATGGAGCGACAAATGTTTTGCCGTGTCACATCGAATCTGTCGGCACTAATTTAGTGTATTAAAAATAAACTACTTATAAAAACTAATTACATGCCCCTGCGAGACTTAATAAGACGATTCTATTAAGCTAAGTTAATCTATAATTAACAAATATTTACTGTAGCACAACATTGTCAAAACATGAACTAAATAGGCTCAAAAGATTCGTCTCGTGAATTTGCCTTCGGCTGACAAATTATTTTTTTACTTAGTACATTTTAAATAGACGAAACTAGAGACGGAAGATTCGATGTGACGGGGGCAAAAGTTTTACCCCCAATCCAAACAGGCCCTAAGTCAACCAAACGCGTTAGATTTGCTGGATCATCGATTACTTTGGTGCAAGGGAAGAGGGCAGACCGCGGGCAGACATGGTGTGTGTACGCGTGTGAATTCCGTATGCATAATGCAAACCCGCGTTAACAGTAGTAATTCTAGTTTCTGCGAGCTATATAAGTAGATCGGTGCATGCGGGTGGCATATCTCATATCCCAACCAACTCGTCTTCATACAATCACATACTCTGCTAGCGCTGCATATACAACGTCGTCATCCCTTGCACCGCTAACTAGCTGCTAGCTTAGCAATGGGTCACCACCACCACGACAAGCAGAACAAGTCGTCCGAGCAGGCCGCCGGCGACTGGCGCAAGGAGGAGAAGCACCACAAGCACATGGAGCAGCTGGCCCAGCTCGCCGCCGCCACCGCGGGAGCATACAACGTACACGAGAAGCACAAGGCCAAAAAAGATCCCGAGCACGCACGGTCGCACAGGATCAAGGAAGAGATCGCAGCCACCATCGCCGTCGGCAGTGCGGGGTTCGCCATCCACGAGCACCATAAGAGGAAAGAGGCCAAGAAGCACGGACACCACCACCACCATTAGTTAACAGCATTATATTTACCTGCTGTGTGCTAGCTAGCTCTGAATATTCATTTTCACATCATATATATACCATATATAATATGTGCTACATATGTTTGTATGCCAGTTTTTGTCGTCGATAGTTTATTTGACCTACTTTTATGTATGTTCATTGTACCTTTGTACATATTTTTACTGTATATTGTACGAGTATACGTACTATTTATTTGTACATTTTGTATAATGAAGGTTGTGTTTTTATATTATTTTGGCTCATTATTCTTTGTGCGTATTATAAAAAAATAGATATTTTTATCACCAATGCTTAGTACTGGACTTCGAATAAGACCAAATAACTGGGCCAAAAGCGAGGCCACATGCCATTGTCACAACATTTAAGTATAAGTTGTAGTCTAAACTCACACTATAGCTAGGCATGTTTAGCACGGCTCAGCTTTAAGAGTGAAGTTGTTTTTTTTTAAAAAAAATAGTTTCATAAGCAACTCAATAGGTGAAGCTGAGCTATTTTGAAAAAAAAATATTTAACAAAATAGCTTCACCAATAATGGGAAGCTATTTTTTTAATTTTATCTCATTTTATGTCTTTGTGATAGGTGAAGAAAAACGATTTCACCCATAAAGTTATTTTAAAAATAGGTATTTGACAAAAAAAATAAACTCATAATAATTCGTAAAACTGTTGTGAGTTGTACCAAACAAACTCTATACATACCATACACACACACATTAAATCTATCGAGACCCTTTACAATGGTTGGAAATGTTTTTCAACGCTTTTTGATGCTTCCACAAAATATCCATTTTATTAGTTGAAGGAAGCCGCTCTGCCTCGCTCTCTCCCTCGCCCTAGCTGCCGCCCTGCTCTCTCCCTCGCACGGCGTCGCGGCAGCCGCTCTGCCTCGCTCTCTCCCTCCCCATAGCGCCGCCCTCGCACGGCGTCGTGCCTCCGGCCCGCCGGTGGCTCTGCCCCTTCCCCGCACGGCGACATGTCGCCGGCCCTGCGCCTCACCCACACGGCGTCCCGTCGGCCGCCCTGCCTCGCTCTCTCCCTCCCCGTAGCGCCGCCCTTGCACGACGTCATGCCGCCGGCCCTTCCCCACCTCCGGACGGCTTCACGCCAGCGGCCCTGCCCCTCCCCGCACGGCATCAAGCAGAGGCTCATCAAGCAAACTGTTCCTCGTGTTATTTGAGTCTTGAAGATTTGCTCTGTTTTTTCCGTCTGAACTTCTGCTCTGAATGACTGAATCTTCATAAATGTCACTTGAACTTTGACTAGCTCCATAGTTCACATCAGTCGAGTGCTTTTGCTAGTGGATGCACAACTCTTTGTTTGTTTGGCCCTAAGTCACACTTACTGATCAATGCAGGTGTCACTTTGCTTCTAGTATCTGTTTACAGAAAAAGAGCTGAGTTTTGCATGTGGCCGCCTGGGTACTGGTTAATCTACTCATCTAGCTATGCTGGATTTAGATTCTTATGCATTCTTGTAAATTGATTTCTTAAAACTTGTTTTGTTTCTCAGAGGATTTAGCTTCAGTTGGGGAAATTCATTTTTTTAGAGGGAAGGGAATTCATTTTTAAAAAAGAAGAAAAAGATCACTTCCAAATTATGTGTCCATATTGCAGATAAACCCCAACTTGAGTGAATGTTCTATAAAATTTATTATCTTTGTCGCGTTTATTGGGTAATACGAAAAATATCAGGTATTGTTAGTTCTATTCATTTGATATGGATCCTTATTGTTCTTGTTCTGGGGAGCTGGTCAACTTGGACCAGTCCAGAGATAGCAAGAACCTGCCATATTAGGTAACCATGCTTTACTATGACAATTGATAATTCAAATAATCATATCTGTTTCTGTTAGCATCCAATATTATTTGTTCATGAATGTTACTGTTTAAGATTACCGACAAGATTACCGACAGCACAAGCCTTTCTCCTAGTTTAGTTGATTTCCCCACCTCGATTTTGCTTCATTAACTTCAGCTTCCCATAAGTGCTTCTAGCATCTGTTTGATTCACCATCTGCAAACACATGGTGGATAAGTACCCATGTATGTTCAGCTTTGATGATGAGTGATCGTCCAACATGTGAGTGTTTCAGTTTGAGTGGCTTACCCTAACCTCTGCGAAAGCAGAAACATGTGCTTGTCTATCGGCTTGTGGTGTGCAGGTGCTATGCCTAGTGACAGTGGTCAATGGCGTGGAGAAGGTCGAGTAGAGGCTTGCCGTGCCGATGGACTGAGAGCGGTGAAGGGCGGAAGCGGGGCTCGGACTGAGGGACCATGGGCACCGGCGGACTAGCTGTGGTGGCTAGTACTTGGCACCGGCGAGTGTGAGAAGACATGGAGGTAGACCCAGTTGACCAAGTCAAGACGGTGGACACACGAGACGAGAGGAGGCTCAGGGGACTCGGAGTCCGACCGGGCGAAGACAAGGTGGTTCACGTCGAGTGGTTTGGTGGTTTGGGCCTCAAAACCATCTGCGTCGGTTTCCGAGTTTGGGCCGCAAAACTCGGGGTTCGGTAGTTGAGCCCAAAGCTACCGGTGGCGGGTTTCCTGGGTTGGGGCTTCAAAACCTAGGCGGAGCTTCCGAGGAAGAGAGGATGGCACGTGGCGGAATCCTGGAGGTTGTGTCGAGGCGACGGCAACTCCTAGCAGGAAGCGGGGCCGTCCATTCAAAATGCGGGAGATATTTTCGGAGCTTGGACTGCAATGCTTAGGCTAGGTAGTTCACTCAATGTATCTAGGGGGGTCTTTGGGAAATAGCCAAAGCCCGATAAGTAGGGGGTGAAGGGGTATCCCTCATCCCATCTCTTGAACCCTAATCACTTGCCTCTCTCTCTCTCTAGTTCATGAGATCCCTAGGTTGCTTCCACCAACCTTTGTAAGAACTTGAGTTTGTCACGAGGAATCGGAGGCTGTAACCTCCGTAAGCCATGGTGGCTTCGATTTCGTGATTGTGTCCCCGTTTTGCTTGTGTTCTTCGCGTTTTGCTTTTGCTCTCTGTTTTCCCAAGATGATTTTTCTTTGTAGGGAGTAGCTCTTGCAATTCCATTTGAACCAAGTTGTGCGTAATCGTGAGGAGCTTCTTTGCACCGAAGGAATTCTCCTCAAACCTCACGAGTGCGTAGATCGGGTGTTTTCTCTGTTGCGTTCTTCGTTTTCCTCTTTCTCCCCCAAATCCGAGTGTTCTCGTTTATTTTCTCCAAATTGAGCGATGATTTCTTCGGGATAGCTCCCCAACTGCACTAGGATCATGCTTACAAAGTTTAGTTGCAGTTGGTGATCTTTTGGTTGAGTTTTGGGAAGATTTGGCCGAGAGAAGTTCATTTTCGCGGGCTTCAGTTTTTCTGTTCGTGAGCTCCGGATCAAGCGTCGGACGACTTTGATTAGGCTCCGGACCATTGCAAGTGGTCCGGTGGTCAAGTCCCGGGAAACCGCCTGACTACTCAGAGCGCCGGACCAGAGCCTTTGGTCCGATGGTGAGCGTCGCACGGGTTGTCCGAAGCCTGTGTGCTTACTGTTTTTGGAGAGGGAGTTTCTCAGTGAGCGTTGGACCAGGTGTGTTAGTCCGACGGTGAGCGTCGGACTGGTAGTCCGGAGCCTCGGCACTTACTCTCTATTTTCTGGGCAGGCGTCGGATTACTCAAAGGAGGCACCGGACTAGTCCGGTGGTGCTTTGCTATGCACTGGACCAAAGGCACCGGACCACTTCCATTGGTCCGGTGGTCTTGACCAAGGTAGTCCGGAGCCTCCTGTGCTTAGCTGTTTTCTCCCGTTTTGCCTAGGTTCTTGCCTCGTTTCCCTAGGGGTTGAGAACCTGTGTTTTGGGGTTTCCGGTGTTTTTCCTCCATTGCGGGTGAGCACCCAGCAACTGGGTTTGGTTTTTGGGAAGAGTGGCCTGAATATTTCCGAGTGAAATTTGAGGCTCCCATTCACCCCCCCCCCCCTCTGGTCGCCGTTCTCGGTCCTTCACCATCCATGTTGTCTGGACATCTGCAGTTAATGGTATTGTTATTGTATTAGTGCAAAAGGGAATGATGAGTTGGATATTAAGTATCTGAGTTAGATTAGTTGTGCAGCTATTTGTGTTTTCTTAGAGTTGAACACATGTTTTTACAGCATCTCTTTACGTATCATTGTAATTCTTCTTGCCTCTAACAATCTGTGTGACATTTCACTTGTTTAACTCACATGGTTTCTCAAAAGCTCTTCTGGAATGATGCATGAGTAGTACCTTTATTTATTTATTTGTTAATTGCTATAACCTTTCCTTCTTCTTTCATAGATTGATGAGAATGGCCAAAGAGAGATCATGAACCATAGGTCGCTGAGGCATCCAAACATGGTTAAATTTAAGTAGGTAAGTCCCATTTTTCCTCTATGACAACAATACAAGCATTTGCAATTTCCTTTTACATTCTTTGACAGCTCATGTAAATCATGTTGGTACATAGATTTGTTTCTTGAATAACCATTTGCGGTCCCTTTTAATCCACTGATAATAATTCAGAGAGTATATTGCATATATAGTTTTTTTATCAGTAAATGCACTATCTTGCTCAATACTGTAGTTTTGGTTTATTAGTTTGTATTGTCAAATTGCTTTATTAAAAAAACGGTGTAACCGTGCTGAAAGGTATCAAACAAGGTGAGGTCTAGGGAATGGAATTTCTAGACTAATACAATTGGTACATGGACCAATATACAGGCATCGAAGAATATTGTAAACCTACCTTCAACCAACCCAACTTGTATATGTCAGCTGTGATTACCAAAATTGTGTTGATATGATGTACCATTCTTGCTCTTTCTTCTCTAGAATATCCCTGTTGATGCTTATAAGAGAAGCTTGGTTTGGATTGGAGTTCAACTTTATTGTGGCTTTAAAAGTTCAAGTAATTGTTTAGATTCTAATTGACAGATGAAACCAAAGCTAAATCTCTAACTAAAATTCTGTAATTCCTCTGCAGCTGAACACGTCAAAGCTGCAGGGGCTGGGCTTCAAGATCAGAGGACTGCAGGAGATGATCGACGATTATGTCCAGTCGCTCAAAGACCAGGGCCACCTGCTAGAGTGCCCCCTGTGATGAAGATTGAGGGAGAAAGAGGTCTTGTCTCCGACAAGAACAGGCCATAGCCAAACACAGTTCATCTTGCGTGCCAATTTATTCCTTGTAGAGGATGCTATGACTGATATTATGAACACATCCACAGATGATGCTACACCAGAGGATATTTTAGATTCATATGTGAAGGATGGTTATGCATTCATTGAGGATGTGGAAGTGTAGGAGACTGTTGTATCTATGGACAACATTAAAATACCCAAGAAGGTTACAGCTGAATTGCAGGAGTGCGCTGGTGTACCTTATGCAGCTAGCACCTTGACTCCTAATTCTATTTCATTATTTATTGTATAATGGATGTATGTGAATTCATCTTTTTCACATTTTTTTGTTTTAATATATGGAGTATCCCACTATTGTTTATCCTCTATCCTTATCGATCATGTCATGTCAGCGTTCGCACTGCATTTCTTCAAGGAATCCATTGTATGTCTGACTAAATGTCAAGTTCAAAATTCAGGAATTCGCTAGCATAAGTTCAGGCGGCTTGTTAGTGTTCAAAGTACTCCCTGCTGTTAGTTCGTATCTCAATATGCAGTATTATTTTTCATGAGGAGCCACCTAGTTGTATTGCAACAAGAACCTTTTCCTTGGATCGAGAGACAAGCATGATCACGTTTCTCTCAGGTACCAGCCTAGCATGGATATCATTAAGGGGCAGTGTTGACGGTCCTTAAGTATCAAATTCAACCGTCAACTAGACAAGGAAAAGGATCTTTATGAAACCAACACTTAGAAATAAGGTTTACACTGACAGAATTCCACGAGTTTTGGTGAATGTCTATTTCTGCAGGGGGATATCAGGAAATATGGAGAAAAGGCCCACATGTCATGATTACATAGAGATAAACATCATTCGTACAAACAAGAATACTCTAGAAGAGTCAAGAAGGCGCGGGAAGGAACCAGAGGCCGAGCAGGCCCAGGGGCAGGGCGGCCGCCCTACCCCTTGGGGCGGCCGCCCTAGGGCAAGGCCCATTAGAGTCTGCCTTGTGGGACCACCTCTCCACCGCCTTTGAGATCACATCCATGCCCTCCATCAAGGTCGGTTTGATCCGACGACCGACGTTCATTTGAGGGGCCTATATAAGGAAGGCCCCCTGACCCTGAGGAGAAGAGCCTCTCTGACCTAATTCATTATTCATCATCCATCTCAAGAGAAGAAGCCCCTGATCAAGCCCTAGAGCCACCACATCAACTAGATCTCTAGTTTAGCATAGCTATATATGATTAGAACTAGAAGGAGTCAATCTTCGGTTCGTTTCCGGATCTGTCAAGAGGATTATTGGTAATTCTCTCTCTAGTTCTTCCTTGTTCATCATTTGTTCGTCAATATTATGGATATGACTTTGCTCTACTTCATTATATTGTTTATGACTTTACTCTATTCGTTTATGTTCTTAGTTATATTGTTCTTAGTCTATTGTGATTATATACTTGGCATAGTTAGATCTGAATCATATCCATGCTTAGGATCGTATAGCGTTTATCCATCAGTACTATGGGTAAATGATAGATATTGTGTAGGCGTGGTGCCTAGATTGTATTTATCTACGATTGTACCCTACATTCCGGATCGTGAGGTAGTTCGCGGGAGTGACGGTCCTGTTGAGTTCTTTGTAGTCCTCATCCCATTTGTAGGGCAGGCAGAACAGTTCTATTGCGGGGAAGTGATTGCTATGTTCTTCACTTCCTTAGTGATACTCACTAGACATGAATATTTCTTTTCTCGTCATGATTGTCAAGTGTAATTGCACTAATCATAATATGCTAGACTGTATAGTTAAGAATGACTTAGGAAATATCTTTGTAGTTCGTCCTAATTCCATGCTAATGACTTGTTAGAATATCTGTTGAGGTGCTTATAATTATCTTATGTGGCTACATATATGTTGATCAGTATTTATCTTTTGTCACTATTCATTCATTATCTATATCTTATGTGACACTTATCTTGTACTGAGTGAGATAGATGAAAACTCTCCATTACACATGCAGTGATACTCATTAATCATCTTTATTCATTTCTCATTTATTCCCTTAGTATCCCTTCCCAGTGGTAAAAATATAAATAACGATATCTGGAATACTCCTGGTTAAAATGCTACATCGGTATAATCTATGCGCTTGCAGAAACACATTTATATTTCATTAGAGCAATTGCATATTTCAATACCACATCTCTTTGGCATGCTGGGGATGACAACCTAGCTTAAGTGTCATAAGAGATGTCAACAGGCAGCATGCTCTCTCATGTTGTAACAGCTGTAGTTGTAACAGCTGCAGTGCAGTGACACAAGTCGCGTGAGGGACCGGAGCTAGGAAAGGGTGTCGGTGAGGTAGTTCTGGGACGCGTTGAACATCTACAGCTTAGTGAGCCTGCCGAAGCCAGCGGGGAGCACGACGCGGAGCGAGTTGTTTTAGAGCTCGAGCTGGGTGAGGTTGGTGAGCCTGGCGATCTCCGGTGGGATCTCGCCGGTGAGGTTGTCGTCGAGCACGGAGAGGCCCGGCGTCGCGGCGAGCGAGCACCACGAGAACACGTTGTCGAAGCAGATGGAGGAGACGTTGAGGCTGCGTAGCCCGGACAACGGCATGAGGTCTGGCACGGCGCCCGTGAAGCTATTGAACGCGAGGTTGAGGTCCCCGAGCGCGGTGCACGCGGCGATGCCGTCGATGCCGCTGGCCAGGGAGTTCTCCGGCAGGGACAACGTGGCAAGGGACGGCAGGGACGCGCAGAGGTCGGCGAATGGGACCGTCGTGGCGGACAACTTGAGGGCCAGTAGGGTGAGCGCCGTGACGGTGCCGCCGGTGCACGTGACGCCGGTGAAGCCGCAGGGTGCTGACGCCGTGGTGGTGTCCCATGTGGCGAAGGTGGGCGCGGCATCGGGCGGGACGATGAGCGCGGCCTTGAAGGCGAGAAGCGCGTCTGTCTGGGACGACGGTGACAACGTTGTTGTGGTGGCGTAGATGACGAACGGGAGCACGAACGCTGTCATGGCCTCCATGTGCTTGGTTTGGGAGCTGAGGGGTGGTGACGAGGGGTCGGGCCCAGATCTCGCCAAAGACGCGATGCGGGAGCGGCGCAGCTTGTCGAGGTCCTACCGCGGACGGATAAGGGAGCGTCGGCGGCGTACGATCATGGCACAGACAAGAGAATGAACTCAATGCACCTATAAATTACCATTTTATCCTTGATTACATAGAAGAATTTTAAAAACGGGATTACTATTCCACTTTAATCATTTAAATTTGGAAAGCGTCGAAAGGCATTGCGGTGCATATGGACCCACCAACCATAGACACAATCAGAGCCGTTGGAAGGCGTTATCGTGGAGGCATCTCAACGCCTTTGCCTTTGTAGCCGTTAGATCGCTCGTCGTGAGCCGTCGAAATTCACTCCAACCATACTAAAAAAAATCAAATCTATAACCTAGGTCAAAAAGTACAAGTTAAGGCTGAAAAATATCAAAATTGTTGCCCATCGTGTGAGATGGTGAAGGAAAGCCTAGAAAAATCCTAGGCGCAGCTGAAACTCGCAGGAATCTAATTCATGGCAATTGCTTGCACGCCAGTAGCTAGTAGCCTGTTCGGTCTCCTTGCTCGTCTAAAGGGACGACCGAGCTCGTCGAGAATGGTTCACACTTCGAGGCTCAAAGCGACGAAGGCACTGTGTTGTACAGAGAGGCTCGTCGCCAAAAGTAGTGGATCCAGTGCGCCTGACACTCCTTGCCTCGCGCGCATCCACCTCTTCTCTGCACCGCGTCGTCACCAGATATAGGAACAGCAGCACCAAGAAGGACGCAATCTGTGGAGCAGAAAGGCCCGGCACCAGAGGATGGCTTCTTCCACCGACAGTCGCGGTAAGCAAGAGTGCAGAGTGCATGGCGAACCAAGGAAGGGCGGCGGGACGATGCGTTGCTCAATCTATATGCCGTGACGAGAAGCGTGTGTCCATGGTGTCAATGGAGGTTTTGTGGTGACTGCAGGAGAAGCGGCTGCAGGAAGTGCCTTGTGGCCCGCGTGCACGAGTACGTCCTGGCATAGGCAGGTGCCAAGTGCTACCAAGACAATAGAGGTGTCAACAGAAGCGGCGCTGGGGCACTCGATCGTTTGGCCGGGCGGTTGTTTGCAACAGCTGTCCGAGCCCCCATCGCCAGCTGTCCAACCTTTTTTTTTTTTTGCCGGACGGTTGTTTTGCTTTCTTTGTTTTTTTTCATTTATATAATATCGAAACGTTTTATAAATGGTTTTTTTCCAAAAAAAGGACATAGTCCTGGCTAGCAAAAGTCCCTTGTTTTTTTCGAAAAATCAACGTTTTTAAAATGTCGACAATTATATATTAAAATATATAAATAATTATGCTAAATGATTAGTATCATCAGAAAGGTCTTTAAGTCTAGTTTTTTAACAAATTTATTTGAACATAAAAAATAATACACGTATTTTTTATAAACTTAGTTATGCACGTATCTCATAACGTCGTTCTTTTTTGGACTGCCAACAAGGAAAAGCAAACAAGATAAAAAAAAACCAAGGAAAACAAACACCCGCCCGAACAAAAAAAAGCAAACACCCGCCCGACAGAAAAAAAGAAAACAAAACAACCGCCCGACCGCCCGGCAAAAAAAAAAGAGAAAAAGCAAACAACCGTCCGAGCAAATTAACACCGGATCGCATTTGCGGGTGTCAACATCATCCACTACCTATTCGATACAATGCCCAAACGGAATGTTCTTTCTTGCAGCTCATGTCCATATAACGTCCTTTGTGCTCTATAACAAATTGATATCCTCAATGTGTCACACTACTACAGAACTTTATATCTGTACCGGTTCAAAACCCTTCCTTCAGTGGCGGTTTTTGAACCGGCACAACCACTTCACAGTGATGAGCCTATGCCATCATTGTCGGTTATATCAAACCGACAGTGATGGCTCAAGCATCACTGCCGGTTCGTAACACGAACCGGCAGTGATGCTTGAGCCATCACTGCCGGTTTGTTTCACCAACCGACAGGGATGCTTGAGCCATCACTGTCGGTTTGTAACACCAACCGACAACCGGCAGTGATATTATTTTTTAAAATTGTATTTTTAATTGTTTTATTTTGATTTGGGGTTGCTGGTTTAGGGTTAATGGTAGAGGTGGTGGGGTGGGAGATCGTGGAGGTGTTTGCTATCGAACCATTTAATATCGATGTGAATTGAAGGTGGTTGTGGACCAGCGACAATACAAACCCATCACACATTTATAATAATAATTACAAAACATCGAAACAAAACTTAAAATACTGAATTAATTGTCACATTACAATAGCCTTTCGATACGGTCTTTTTCATAGTTCTTCTTGAAGTCCTTACTCTTGGTTACAGATAAGGGATGTATTCATGAACATTCAGGGATACGCTAGGCATGGGCACATCATTATTGGTAGGCACATGTTCTGTGTAATCATGAACATTCAGGGATACGCTAGGCATGGGCACATCATCATTGCTTTCTTGTGCATCATTTTGACCAACCTCCCCATGCAAAGTCCAAATAGTGTAGTTTCTTATGAACCCCCTTTGATCAAGTGCAAACGTATATGCTCCACGTCGCCTTATTTTCTCGTATTCTTGCAGTCTTTGCATGGACAAAATACAAGATGTGAGTCCACAGAATTGGCTCTAGCTCGCTTGATGAAATCGTCGATGCCCGTCAAGTACCGTGGGTCTGTACATGACAGATCGTATATCCACCCTCGATCCATGTCTGCACAGATAAAATTGGCAGAGCAGAGGAAACATAGGAACATATTAATAGGGGCATTTTTGAACAATATTATTTTAAGCACATGAACATATATAATATAATTCCCTTCCAAATTCCAAAACACCGACAATATAAATGTAACTAACCATTAATATTTGGTTAATGCAAAAGTATATTGTTGAATTAAAAAAAATGTTTGGTTACTATTTATATTCCACACTAGAAAAGATCATTTATCCACCTCATATCAAATCTTTAAATGCATGCATTGAGTATTAAATGTAAGTGAAAAATATAACTAATTACAAATTTTATACATAATTTTTGAGACGAATCTTTCGAACCTAGCTACTCAATGATTGGACAATAATTACCCAATAAAAACAAAGAGCTACAATTTTGACAAGTAATTTTAGATCTAAAAGCTAGGAAAAATAGACACAAATTACAACAACCCTCTTCTTGATCATGAAATGAAGTTTGACTCTAAACTATGAATTTACACACAAAAGCAATGTAAACCTACAATTATATAGAAATATGCTTGTTACTAACCAAGAGATAGAAGATGTGAGCATCCAAGAGTGAAGAGGAGCCAAGAATAGGGTCTAGAAATCCACCAGCCGCAACAATGGAGAGATGAAGCTCCTCATGCACTGTTCTGCACTGTTGGGGCAGAGGAGATCGAAGCTTTATACTGTACACAACATCACTGCCGGTTTCAGCCACGAATCGACAGTGAAACACCACATCACTGCCGGTTGGTGGCTTGAACCGGCAGTGATAAGACCGAGAGCTATCACTGTCGGTTCAAGCCACGAACCGGCAGTGATGTGGTGTTTCACTGCCGGTTGAGCCCCTGCCCCCAATAATTGGGGGCCTGTCAGAGCCTGAACCGGTAGTGATGAGGTATCACTGCCGGCCCAAACACAACCGGCAGTAATGAGCCGACAGTGATTGTCGTTTCTGTAGTAGTGTCACTTGCCTGCTCAGTACACATGTTCGTTAGTTTTAGTTAAACTGATTGGTTAGTTGATAGTGTGCACTGGTTAGTGATAGCATGATTTTTTTCATACACCATCCTTTTATTGCGTTTTTCATGGTGTAGGTCTGGACTCCGGAGGAGGTATCTCACACAATCATTTTCATGCCCCACGTCCACTAAGAGATTATTAGAGAAGATGGTTAAGTACTTTTAACAACTTGCTTCAGGAAGAGAAAAAGCGCAATTAAACAATAACCACAATGACTTTAGTACTTTGTTTGGCTGCACTACATTTTACTCTAATATACATGTATATTAGAGTATTTCCACTATTAGCCCTTAAATCAGAGGGCCTCTATTTTTAATTTAAAGGCTTCCCTTACTTTTGAGGTCTTGGAATTTTTTATTACTCTAGTAGTACCTCTCAAATTAGACCCTTTAAATCCTATTAGTAGAAACTGCCAATTGGGGCCCACCTATCATCTCTATCAACTCAGCTATTTCCATATGAGCGAGTCGCGGCCGCATGTGGGGAAGAAGTTGCGGCAAGCTACCGGGAAAAAAGTAGCGTTGTAGGGAAGAGCACATGCCATGGCAGTGGGGAAGAAGGTGGTGCCCCACTGCGCTGGGAGATGGGTTGTGCCATGGGAAGGGCTGGTCGCGCCGCTAGGGATGGCCGGGGCGAATGCCAGGATATATAGCCAGGGATGGTTGAGGATGGCTGGGGCAGATGGTGATGAGATAGTCGAGGATGGCTGGGGCGGTTGCATCGGGCATCAGAAAGAAAAAAAAAGTAGGAGTAAAATAGGGGGCTAACAGAAGTAGGGGGCTGTTGGAATTTGTTTTTTGAACCCCACTACTCAAATCCAGAGTAGGAAGCCAAGTAGAGGTGCTGCTAGAGATGCTCTCTTAATGGAATAGACAAAATAAACCATAACAAATTGGCAAATAAACCATAACAAATTGGCTAGGAAATTGTACCCCCTTAAGCCTGATCGGTGGTTGGAGCATCCACAACACTATTACTTAAGTCTAGCCGAGCTTCCTTGTTGTAGTCGAACACAGTTGACGTATAGTGTAGTAACTTGATGTAGTGAAACAACTTTAGTGACACTATAATCCATATGGCGATGACCAAGCTGATTGTATGAAGATGATGTCATCATGACCGGTGGAGGAGAGATATTTGACGAGGATTGGTCCAAGCAGCACCGCATCACTCTCATGTCTTGGTCGAAAATAACCTGTGTGATGAAGGTGTTGGCAGTTAAGGAATTGCTTCCAATAATTACCAGTGTACGCCAACAATTGCGATGGAATAGAATATGGTGGCGAGAGGAAAATCCAATTGGCTATCTTAGAAATTTCTAATCCTAGGGGCTCTCTATAGTGTGTTTGTTTGCCTGGATGAGATGTCTCTGGTGGACTAGAACATAGCGTGTTTGTTTACCTAGAGAGCTAGCTTCTCAGGCCCGGATGGGAGCTTGGCTATGGGGAAAACAAAATTGTTTCGGGCATGTGTGGTTGTAAGTTGTATGCTAGGACTCACACACAGGTGTACCAAACCAAAACAAGATCTGCATATAGATAAGCCAAACAGCACCACATCAACCAAACACAAGAGGTTGCGCCACTACAACCTAACTATTGCAGACCTGGCCCTAGTAATTGCATAGGCCACCATTGTCCAAGTAAATATGGTGCGTCTTTCATAAAACTCGTGCTTCAACATTAACTAGTAATATATGACACTAATTAATGGCTCACCTCCATGTCTCCACTTGTAGATTTAAATATTAATGCATATTAGAAAACATAAGTAATATGCCTTTGAAATTTATTAGAAATCTATGTATGGTAAGGCTAGCGTATATAAAATTCTAACATAAATATTGATATCTTGTACATGATTTTTTTTCCAAAATTATGATATTGTACATAAAGTTGATCAAACTCCAGATTAATGTTAAAATTGTCTTTTTTGGATGGAGAATTTATGAGCTCCTGTTTGGCATGGCTAGCTCTGGCTTTGGCTTCGGCTCCGGTAGCAGAGGAGCCATACCAAATACTTTTGGAGGAGCCATTTTCAGTGAATAGTAAAGGTGCTAGAGTTATTTTGATATTAGGAGTAGGAGCTACAAAAGGTAACTTTGCCGTAAATGCTCCGGTTCCTTCAGAGAAACACTTCAGTAGGCGCCCTGGCAAACGAGTAGTCCTAAAATTGGCAGGCCATAATGACTCCATATATAGCTGTCACATATTTTGTGATGCGCCACCCTTTTTGTCTTGCAGCTTCACTGGATGCCTCGGAGACATCCTCACATTTCTCTGCCCAATCAGGATGTTGCCATGCGTTCTTTAGTCAAACTCATATCTTGTTAATTTCTCGGCATCTCACATGCTTTTGCCATGATCCCATCTGTCTCAATCTACCTAGCTAAGGGCAACTTCAACAGTTTGACATTTAGACTTGGCATATCTAATTTTGTCAAAAAAAACTAAAAAATTGGTGACCAACAGTTTGACATTTGGATTTGACATTTTTGTCAAAGTTGCAAATAAGAGCCTGCACTTGACAATTTGGAGACCTTGAAAAGGGAAGGCAATTTTTTTTCCTTCTTTTTTTCACGGTTTAACACTAGGCGGCGCCTTTTTTTTCTTTTTTTCCTTCCTTTTTTTCACGGTGGAAGGCGGCGGCTTTTTTTTCCTTCCTTTTTTTCCCGTTTTTGTCAAGTCATTATGGAGAACTGTTGGAGATTGCATATTTTTTGTTTTGGCATATCTATTTTAGAGTTGACAAATTCCATGTTTTGCCAAACCAAAATTGTCAAACTGTTGGAGTTGCTCTAAGGACCTGTTTGGGTAATACGGTTTTCAAAAACGGTAATATCAGAACTATGGTTTTATAAAACAAATAGACACAAATCCGCGATTTTAGAAAAAAAAGATCATGATCGGAGATTCTAAAACTGACAATACTATAATCTTAGAGACTAAAAGATTTGCTGCATCCAAACACTCAGTAGCTTTTAAAAACTAAAGTATTTTATAAAACAATAGCATTTCTTTAAATTTCAAAAATACTTTGCTTTAAAACGGACCTAGGTCTTGTTGCTCTGCTCAATTTGGCACGAAAACATCTTGTTTAGAGTTGACAGAGACATCGTTATCAGATGATCCCTGTGGGCCGCTTGTTTTTGTTGGTGAATGGGCCAGCCACAATTTCTACATTCGTATATATCTAGATGCGGAAGATAGTAACATTTAGCCCACGTGACCGATTGCATCACACACCACCAAGTTTGAGTTATGTGTGTTAAACCCAGAAACTAATATAATCATTGCTTCACACAGTACATTATTATGTACATATATGTATGTATACCTTAATTTAGTTTTTTAGTTAATAATAATAATAGAAGTCTGTAACTTGGAAGCATACATAGACTTGTAAAGTATTTTGAGTGGAGGAGAAATGTACTACAAATTACATACAGAATTAGGGGATTCTTTTATGTTATTTTTTATAATGATGATGGTCAACTTATATATAAATTAGAGCATTACTTTACATTATTTTCATAAGTGTTCTTATAGTTTATTTTGATAATGATAGATATATTAGCAATTTATATGCAAATTTACTTAATGTTATTTTCATAATAAATGATGCGGTAATTTATATATAGATTTAATATGGGTACTTTAGCTGTTTTTTTATAATGATGAAGGTCAGTAAATTGGATATAGATTTATGGGTCACTTTATGCTGTTTTTAACATAATGGCAGATGCGAATACTCTTTTAGAAAATAGAATACATTTCCCCTGTTATTTTCAATAATTATTAAATCCTATTTAATTATAGTTTCTAATTTCTGCAAGAACTAGCATGCCTTTTAAGGATAAAGTAGTTACTTCAACTTGAAAGAAATTTGTATCCATTGTTCACATAAGCATTGTTCACACAAGAGCACAGGATAATAAACTAAGGTCTTATTTAGACGTTATCGGATTCATGAAAATTACATGTTGTTAATTTGTGGAACAATGGTCACATCACGATTTCCTCTAGCTTCCTGAGTTCCTGTTACATATTATTGATGGCCACTGACGAGAACTCACGCAGTCACGCTCACTGTAGGCGTGGGATGCTGAATCGTTTTCTAACGTGATTGTGACGTTGAACTGATTTCTTGTCTCATTTGGTGTTCGATCTGATCCAGACGCTGTCGGTAGCTATAGTGAAATGCATATATGGTGACGTGAGAAGTTAGGTCCATCAACTCCTAAAATAATGATTTGTCATTTAACTTTTTCCATCAATTAATTCGAAGCGTGAGTTAAAGTTCATGATTGGACATAGAGCCAATTTAGAATTAATTGCTTTGAAAAGGTCTAATATCACTTTAGGCCTTATTTCAATGTTATTGTATTCATCTCAATCCATATATGTTGAGGTGAATTAAGGTGAAATTTAGTTTAAGTTCTACTTCAATTCACATCCAAAGCACAAATTTGTAGCTAGCTCATCTCACGAAACTACGACGCCATTATATACGGGTGGGGCTGGGTTCGAGGATTTTCTCGATCTGTGTGAGAAAATTTTCTTCTTAAGACGGAATACACGAGACTGTCTTGCCACCGTGGATCGAGTTTTTTTAATAATGAGCGCTAGGATTTCCTGTACACCATTTTCATTTTGTTCAAGAGGTAGTGCTAATGTGCAAGTGGGGTTTGTAGAGAACCAAACCGCTCTAAAAAATGTGCATCATTCTCAATATTTCTACATGTATTGCATTGGTTACCGGTCTTGGTAGAGTATCTTCCTACCCTCTCTCGAGTTGCTATTGTCTTCTAATGAGTCTCCATGCAAATGTTTTTAAGACATGGTCGTCATATCTTGTGTTTCCAAATTCTTTTGAGGATGTATGTTGCCTCGGTTGATATACTTATGGGGCCTTGTAGTGGGAGATATTCCTACAAATGTGTCTTTAAAAGAAGAAGATCCTATTTTGAGGACTAAATGCCATTGTTAGATGTTGTGTCCATCTAATATGGTAATGGGTACATGGATGGAATTGTAGACAAGTGATTGATTATTTGAGTGGCTTGAGTGCAAAAAATATTAGATATACGAGTTGAGTTCCAGATTTGAGTGTTTGGAGTCCAGAGATCAACCATGGTTTGAGGGGGAGGAGAGTCGATGATAGGGAGTTTGAGGTGAGAGTGAATAGAGTCTCTAATTTGACACTAGGGAGTGGACCAAAAGCTGGAATCACCTTGATGGATCTAGATGATACGGTTCTGATGCAGAGTGTCTATGAGTTGAACCTTCAACATTAGAATTTCATGG
The DNA here is from genome assembly GCA_022036555.1 of Microstegium vimineum. Lineage (NCBI taxonomy): Eukaryota > Viridiplantae > Streptophyta > Magnoliopsida > Poales > Poaceae > Microstegium > Microstegium vimineum. The sequence continues at coordinate 11,620,309 of CM039138.1, read as the reverse complement.
TCTAGTACTTTCTTGAGTTCTTGCATGCATGGCAAAAGGCTAGGCATGTGCAACTCCACAAGCGCTCATGACACCTACCTTAGTCCTTTTCAGGGCATAACACCTGTCTGAAAGCTAATGCAAGAACATTATTCAACGGTTTCAGTGTAATATGCACATTTTGCATGGATAATGATGCAGCATTTTGAAAAAATGATCTGTATATCGGAATCAAACTCTAGACCTTGCTTTATAAAGCCAAAAAAGTTTCATTAGTACCACGTAGAACAATTCCAACCTAAACACTATGAGATGGTTTCCCTACTAAGTCAAGTAAACATTGTGCATAAAAATCACATTCTCAATAGATAGTTTTTATAAATTAAATTTTGTCTAATCAAATACCTTATCTCTCATATCATCTACCAATCGATGACATCTCTTTATAATCTTGATTCTCGTGTAGACAATTTCTTATATACGAAACAATTCTATCCCCTCTCTTCATTAGTAGGGCTGTTTGGTTGCTAGCCACACTTTGCCACACTTCATCTTACGCAAATTGACCAAGTTGACAAGTGTTTGGTTGACAACTAAGGTTAGACATGATTCTTTTGGGCTCTACATGTCATAGAGTATAAAAGTGTGACAAGATTCTATTAGACATGACAACCAATTTGCTAGCTACACTTTGCCACACTTACCACTTTTACCTAAGGTTAGTTGTGGCAAACTATAACTAGCAACCAAACAGATATATCAACATTTTGTTTAGTTGATGACACACTGACTAATGGTCATAAAAACTATTAGTTTTTGGATTGGGAGCATCCTTAGCGTGTTTTTATGGATTGTCTTTCAGAAATTTTAAAACAGTTTTGACTATATCCATTTGTTTGGAACAAGGAAGAGTTTCCGACAAACCTCACCAACCCAAATTGTCAGAAAATCAGAATCCACCATATCCTATATTATGATACTAGCCGAGAATCCAGATTTGTAGAATCCACGGTCATCTAAAACGGCGAGGTTTTTTTTTTTTTTTCCTGACCATCCCATGTCCGGCAGCAGACCGGATCAATTCATACCAGACCCCGTTGAAGAGAACTTTTCATGTCAAACCCAAACATGCAACGAATCATCACGCCCCCAGCATCCGCACGTCCATTCCCCATCCGACGGCCGGTACCGCTCGACACGGTTTCGATGTTCCCTTGGCCCCCCACACAAACCAATCGCCAACGTCACACACACCACTATTCATTTTCATTCAATCCGTCCGCGCCGGCGCGCATCCATTCCTCTCGCTTCCCTCCCTCCCTGCCTCCTTCCTTCTTGGAGGACCTCCGTCGTCGAGGGATTGAGGACGGAGAGCCAAGATGATGATGACGCGGGCGTCGATGGGGGCGATGGATGCGGCGGCGGTGGACGAGGTGGTGCGTCGCCTAGTCGAGGGCGGCCGTGGGGGGCGGCAGGTGCAGCTGTCCGAGGCCGAGATCCGCCAGCTCTGCGTCGAGGCCAAACAGGTGCTGCTGTCGCAGCCCAACCTCTTGCGCATCCACGCGCCCGTCAAGATCTGCGGTGGGCCTCCTTTCCTGCACCTCACCTGTGCATGTGCATGCTCCCATTTTAGACGCCATGTTCTGTTCAATCCTGGTTGGATTTCTGATTGCTGCGGTTCCAGTGAGTCCGTGCATGTGCCGTGTTTCATTGGCGGCTATGGGAAATTGACCATCATTAATCGATTCTCGGTCAGCAGGATTCGTTGATGCTCGTTTAATTTATCGTTTTTGCAGCAGTCGTTTTAATTCTGGGCATCGCAAGGTGCTAAAATATGCAGTTTGTGAATGCCTCGTCGTTGTTCCTGTCCCACGATCGATAAGTAGCGTGGCCGCGGTATTTGCTTTTTGGGTACGCCTGGCCTTATCCTTTTGTGCATTTCTGGGAGGAAGGAAACCGCACTTTTTGGCAAATGCTTGGTCTGGAAGTGTAATGCCATTATCAAAGCTTGCACCCTTCCCTGATGGAAGGGGCAAAAAATAGGCTGGCTAGTTCTGCTTCTTGTTGGTGTTGGAGGTTGGTAGTCTCATTCGGTTTGTCTTTATCCCTGAGCCTCCCATTAGTATGGATTTTGGAGTCATGGCAAAAGTTGGTAGAAAAAGATTAGGCTTGTGCATCGAAGTTGTATTGTCTGATAGGTTGTTTGGAGTGGATGATTAAAAATTATTGAGTGCATTCTTCAGGTGTGTTGCTGGATTGCATTTCTAGTGCTTATTTGCCTACACTGCAGGAAATTCTGATGATTGTTTGGATCACAACTAAAACTTTACATGTGCATATTTCTTTGTGAACGGAGGAATAATGGCTTCATTACATTATCCCTATCATATGGTAGCCTCCCTGCTCCAAATGCTGCTTCACCATGGTTATGTTTTTACTTTCGTGTACAATCTCTTTCCATTGAGTAGTTTCATTCTAAAGCACATTGTCAATTTTTTTTCTAGGCTCTAGTAGGCACCCTAGTAAGCAGTGATATAACTGGTTTATGTGTACCCCTGAATCACGAGCAAAAGCTTGACGTTACACTACTCATGAGTAACTGTCACCACTTTGTGATTAGCTATATCTTAAGCAATCCTGCATGTAGTTAAGTAGTTTGACAATATGTAGGGTCATATGAGCGCCCCCTTACGTTTCAAAGCACACCAATATTTTTTCAAGTATACATGATGTTGTGCCTCTCAATTTCGCCTTTAGTTGTGATGTGTTTCGATCTATGCCTGCTTGGTTGTTTTAAATTTCTTAGAAGAAAAAAGTTTATTCTATGTATGTTGTCTTCCTTGGTCATTTCTGCACATGTACAGAACATACATTTTATTATATTTCAGCCTTTTTTTTTATGCTTCAGAACTTGTCTCTAAGGAAAGCACATGCAATGTGACATGCAGGTGATATCCATGGACAATTTGTTGATCTCTTGAGGCTCTTCGATTTGGGTGGTTATCCTCCAACTTCAACTTATATTTTCCTTGGAGACTATGTGGATAGAGGCAAACAGAGCTTAGAAACCATATGTCTTCTTCTGGCATACAAATTGAAGTACCCTGATAAGATATACCTTTTAAGGGGAAACCATGAGGATGCCAAAATTAACAGAGTTTATGGTTTCTATGATGAATGTAAAAGGAGATTCAATATTCGACTATGGAAGATATTCTGTGATTGCTTCAACTGCTTGCCTATGGCAGCACTTATTGATGACAAAGTATTATGCATGCATGGTGGCCTCTCACCTGAATTGAATAGTTTGGATCAGATAAAAGATATTGAGAGGCCTACCGAAATTCCTGACTATGGTCTTCTCTGTGATCTCCTTTGGTCTGATCCTAGTCATGATACAGAAGGGTGGGGGGAGAGTGATAGAGGTGTTTCTTGCACTTTTGGCGCAGATAAGCTTGTCGAATTTTTGGAGAAGAATGATCTTGACCTTGTGTGCCGAGCCCATCAGGTAAAAAAAAGTATTTCAACCATTAGTCTTTATCTTCAATTTTTGTTTTAGAGTGCTGTGGGTTTTTAAGTGCGAGTGTCATTGGGGGTTTTCCCCATGTGTTTCAGTCTTTTCTTCTCAATGAAATGATACACAACTCTCATGTGCGTTCAAGAGAAAAAAAAAATCTTCTTTTGAGATTCACGTGACAATTTTTGACGTAATTGTCCCTACCTCCCTAGGTGGTAGAAGATGGCTACGAGTTCTTTGCAGAAAGAAGATTAGTGACGATCTTTTCAGCTCCAAACTACTGTGGTGAATTTGATAACGCAGGTGCTCTATTGAGCATAGATGAAAGCTTGATGTGTTCTTTTCAGATCTTGAAGCCAAATGAAACAGGTGCACCGCATTCAAGGAAACCTCTTCCAAGCAAGGTAATTATCAAGCTCCAAATGACTCCATCTTGAAAATCATTTAAATTTTCTCTTGTATTATTATTGTTTTGGTTTGGGGTGGGGATTGGGAGTATGTTTATCCCACCCTTTTTATTTCAGATCGTGTATTTTCCTTGTCTTAATCACACTTTTACATCCCATTTTTATATGAGAATGTTGGGTTTGGGTCATTATATCTGATTGTATATTTTGTCCAATGATATGCAGCTGTCATGTGTGTTCGAGAAAGAGAATATTTTACCCAGTGGCAAAATAATCTGTTAGCAATGTAGAATACATCTTCCCTCTAAATTTGAACGGCATTATAGTGTACTCAGTCAGAGGCATTTTAATAGTCATTTTCATAACTCACATTCGTTTTGTCTGTGGGGATCCCAAGTGCATGATGCATCTCAATGCACCTAGTTTGTTCCCTCAGCAAGCTATATAACCTCTAAGATCATTGTTTGAAGGGAAATATCATTTTTTTTTTGTTTGCAATACTTGTTATCTCAAATATTTGTTTTCCCATTTGCTTAGCAGGCACCAAAAGGAGAGAACGTCTAATTTTTATCCAGTTACCTACTCAAAATCAATGTCAGCTCGAAGGGGGCGATCTCATTATGTCTCAGATCCACCAGGGCATGGCATTAGCGTTCTGCAGGCAATTTCTCTTACCGTCTGGAGCAACAGGGATCTACACCACTTGCTAAATTTGTGTGGACTCAGTCAGCAGCACTTACATTCTTCTGTACAGCAGCAGTGTTTCTAACTTGCATATCGTCGTCCGTTCTGATAGTTACATTGCCACAGCTGCAATGTTTAGTCGGGTGGACAAGGCATTCTGTTGGGTGCAGTAGCTGTTTTTTTCGTTAGCTTTTTTTTGGGTGATGTATGTTTGCATGATTGATCGCTGTGAGTTTTGTTTGCTTGATTGATCTTCATCAGGCTCTGGCGTATATACATCCTGCAATTGTGTAAATGATTTTGTCTAACGAATGTCTGTTGACATAAAGATTGTTGTATACGTTTTTGACAATGGTCACGCGAATTAGAAAGTAAAACATGTGCAAGGAAGGAAACACAAAACACGTACAGCTTCACATGTTCATTGATCGGATACATGTTTTGCCCTTAAAAGATATACCCTAGGCCTATTTTCCGATTATGCATGACCATTCTTAGGGTTTGTTTAGACTATTTTCAACTAGAGATGTATTTTGATACCCAAACCCAAAATGAGTCTCCAACACGAAACCTATAGCCTCCAAGAGACAACCTATAACCTATTTTGGTTCTAGGGGTAACAATAACATAAATCTGAGTCTTCTCTCCTCAAAACTCATTTCTTAAAAGAGTTGTCTTTTGGTCGTGTTGTTAGAAAAGATTAAAAGTAGGTATGAAACCTTTTACCTGTAGCGGTACCCAAAGTACAAATGAGTATTATATTTTGGGTCATGCTTGTTGGAGATAGTCTTAGAAATTGGAACGGTGCTTTTTAGTGTAACTTATTAGCTATATAGTACAATATTTTTCTCTCATAACAAAACAGGAAAAAACATCTTTCATAACAAAACAAGCAAAAACAACATAAGTCAGCTTATCAGCCACAAAAATCATCAGCCGAACAGGTTTCATGTTTTAATTTTTTTACAGGAAAAATTCCTTGTATTTCAAAGGGTGCCCTATAGCAGGGCTTGCAACTTGAGAAGTATTCTCCCATATAATAATTATTAAAAAGGACACCCCTGTGCTATTTCCCTACTTTATTTTGACAGGAATATACCGCGCCTCATTACTGATAGTGGTAGTCTACGGTTCTACGCATTCTCACAGCAACAGCACTGGTGCCCTTCAGGATACTAGTCTCCGGACGCTCCATTTTCTTGTATCCTAAAAACGTGGCACCTAGTGTTTGACAGTAGCTATTCTGCGAATTCACTGGAATCTACTTATAATTGGGACAGGCTGATGTTATTCAACGCAGTCTCCCCGTCCGCAAGGAAACCTGGTGTTCATCTTATAGCCGAGCCTGAACTTTCTTTGCCAGTGCACTCTGCAAATGAAATTTTATTTCGAATCAGGTGCTATGGTGATGATATCGTTGCATTATGAATAGACCAAAATAATACAAAATGTTACAGATAAAATAAGTCTTAATGTAGGTAATTTAATGCAATCACACTAGCATTTTGTAATCATGCTAATGAGCTGTAACATTCAGCGTATGAGTGTATTTGCGCTTGTGCTCATGAGGTGCAAAATTCAGAGTATTGCATGAAAAGGTATCCATGTGCAAGATTCAATGTAAGTACTAAACTGTTTTTTTAATGTACATATGAAAAAGTTAACAGATAGTTTAAGAGAATGATGGATGCTGTGAAAGGATAATGACTTGCTCACCAGAGGAATCCCTTTTGCAGCTCTTTCAACGAGGTAAGAGCAAGGCTTGAAGAAGCCGCCATACCGCTTTGTCCACTCCTCCAACTTTCCATGGATGTACTTTGCACCGATGGAATCTGCCCAGTACATGACACCTCCCCTGCTTGTAGCAACAAATTGAGTGTGAGCAGTTATTCAGTTATATGATTATAAATGAACTATTGTTCTCGCTCAATTGAAAAGAGGCAAACTGGACCAGGGTTCTCAAAAACAGACCTATAAGGTGGGAACCCCATGCCAAAGATTGAAGCAATGTCTAGGTCAGAAGCCTTGACCGCAATATTCTCATCAAGGACTCGGCAGGCTTCATTTATCACTGGGAAAAACACCATCTCGACTATGTCTTTCTCACTTAGCTTCAGCAACTGGCACACCAAAGTTTTCAGTGTTAGAAGGAACCTTATCATCAGTTCCAAAAAGAATCTAACATTTACTTTACCAAATGTTATATCCAAAAATAAGAAGATTTCTGTGTTGCAGTTTCTTTCAAACAACAACGTTGAATCACAATTTCACCTCCCATTGTCTGAACAAGCTTACCAAGAATACCAAACAATGCAAGACTATATTCAAACTATACAGGTTCAACAAGACACAAAAGATTACTGGAACTATATTTGGGGCAGCAGCAGCTATACTTCTTCTAAATTCTACAACTTTCCCAACAGAAATGTTCATCCTCCTGCCCCTTTCCAATGGATTTGGGATTCAAAGTGCCCCTTCCCAACAAACTTAAAGTCTTCTCCTGGCTCATAATTATGGATAGGCTAAACACAATGAATCTTCTCAAAAGGAAAACACACAAGTTGGAGGGCAACAACTACAACTGTGTTCTCTGTAATCAGAATGTTGAGGAAACTGCTTTTCATCTCTTCTTCAGTGGCCCCTTTCAGTCAGGCCTGCTGGCATCACTTAAATATGCACTGGAACTTCCAAAGTGATTTCTTACAAATGATGATGCAGTCAAAACAGCAATACCAGAATCCCTTCATCATGGAGATCATCATTGCTGCCTGGCACATATGGAAGCAGCGAAACAACTTTATTTTTGACAGCCTTCTTTCTCCTCCTGGAAATGCTCCTTAGACAAGTCTAGACTGCAAGCTCCTAGGATGTATGAGGATAAGTGCTCTTCTTTCCTCCTTTGTTTAGATCTCTTTTCTTAATTTTCTGGCTGCCAAGTGGCTCTCTTAGTCTTTTGGGTAGTTTTTGTACTGCTCATTTCCTTGTAAAGTTCCTACCTTTTTTTATTTATAAAATCTCACATTGGGGGTTTCCCATGCTGTATTTTACACTAAAAAAAGTTATATCTAAATTTCTTTGGCATTTCATGTCATCCTAACCATCACATTTAGCATAAAGAAAAATGACTTCAACACAGTGTTGGGATAGTCTTGCTATTTAATCGACACCATCAAACCACAGTTCCCTCAAAACCTGTTTCTAAACCAGTGAACCAGGTTTCTTTTAATTAAGAAGAAATATGCACCCAGATTTACCTTGATGAGAATTTGAACTTGGGTGCTATCGCCTTCCATGCCCAAGACCATTTGAGTTAGGCACCCAAAAGGCAGCATGGTTATATGGAAAGTACATAACACTATATCTCAAGGTGTTGTATTACTATCAGCACAAATGAGACTCTACAGTAATGGCAACTTCTCAACTGGCAAGAGACTAGGAACAGACTAACAAAAAGAAGTTCATGAGGCCACAGCCACCAAGTCATTGTATTACTACCTAACACATGAGCTTTGGGGAAAGAAAAAAGTGCATATTTCTTGAGGAATAACAAAATGACATGGACAGTCAAAAGGATTATGAAAGCAAACCTCAGGATCTGGTGCAACTCCTGCCATGCTCCTAGATTTTTCAATATATTTCATAATTTCAGGATCAGTGGTGGCCTTCCTCTTGCCCTCATACTTGTAAAATCCTTTTTGGGTGGCTTCACCTAATTTAATCATTTCATAATAAACAAATAAAGATATGAGCTGCATAGAGAACACACTGATAACGCAACAGAACTGTTTGATTATGCTTACCTGCCCTATTATCCTCCATCATCAGAGGAAGCAACATAGATTTGTAGACCCTCTCTGGGAAGTTTTCAAGGTATTGCATACCAGTGGCCACGGCCACACCAAAACCAACCAGATCTGCCAGTCTGGATATAAGAAACAGAAAAGGGGCAACAGTTTTCAGTCCATATGTGATAAACAACCTCATGAAATAGAAACAAAGTTGCAGAAAATTATAGACTAAACGACAATAATGCAAGGTTCGATATCTTACCTGAAAGGACCCATGGGCATGCCAAATTTGGTACAGGCACGATCAATCTTATAAACATCCATACCAAGATCAACATAAAAGAGTGCTGATTGAGTGTATGGAAAGAACATCCTGTTAACTGCAAAGCCAGTACAGTTCCCAACCACTATTGGTGTCTTCTTAATCTTCTTCCCAACATCCAGCAAGTCAACAACAACTTGTGCTGAAGTGTGCTTAGTACGGACTATTTCCAGAAGTGGCATTACATGTGCAGGACTACATAATAGTACAATAAGTCAATAGAGTGATGCAAAAAAAAAAAAAAATGCATCAATTTTACGCTGCATTACCTAAAGAAGTGTGCGCCAGCAATGCGATCTTGAGACTTTGTTTTCTCCCCAATCAGATTAAGATCAATTGTAGATGTGTTAGTAGCAAGGACACAATGTGAAGGACAGTACTTCTCCAAGTCAGCAAATATTTGCTGCTTCAACTTCACATTCTCAATAACCGCCTGCAATTATAACAAGAAAATGAATAAGGATAAAGGAGTTCACTATAATAAGTATCTCTTGGTACATGAATGAGGGTAGGGTAAAGAGTAAAGAATTGCCTCTATAACAAGGTCCACATCTTTGAAATGTTCATAATCAAGGACACCTGTGACAAGAGACATAGCTTTCTCATATCTCTCCTCGGTCATTTTCCCTTTCCTTACTCGACTCTGCAAATTGGCTGGGGAAACAAAATAGTAAGTTTACTTAATATAATTGCACTGATTGAAATATCAAAAGATTTGAACGACAAGCAGGATTTAAGATTATGCTAAACCATGTTCCACCTTTGACTCTGTCGATTCCAGCATTTAGGAACTTCTCATTTACTTCTTTAAGTACGACAGGATAGTTACTTAATATCATTGCAGTTGCAATTCCTGAACCCATAAGTCCACCGCCTAAAATGGCAACTTTAGTTATTTTCCTAGGCATCAACCCCAAGTCTGTAGCACCTGGAATCTGTTCCGTGTAACAAAAGAATTAGAAGATTGTATGATTCATATATTAATACTAAAAGGCATTCCTCGTACCTTAGATGTTGCCCGCTGAGAAAAGAACACATGAACTAAGCTTTTACAAGTATCTGAGAGAAGCAGTTCCTGGAAAGAAGTTGCTTCCTGCATTTTCATCAAGTAAATGTGCCCAGAATTTTGTAAACGCTATCCATCAATAAATAAATAAAAAATTAAAATAAGCATGAATAAATATAAATCATATCAAGTACCTTCCAGAGTCCAGCTCGTGGTCCTGCAACTATACCTTCTTCAACGACATCAATACAAACAAGTGGGTGATGAAGATTAGCTGCCTGCTTTTGAGCTTGAGCTCTTGCAAACATCAGAATTTCCCTAGCCTCCCCAAGAGGTTCTAGCTTGTCAGTCTTATAAAGGCTTTTGATCCAGGGCCTCCTACATTCATATATATCCAAAGCCCATTGACGAGCAGTATTCACCAAATCATTAGGAGAAACTAAGGCATCAACCAGACTCAGTTGGTGTGCCTCACCACCCTTGATTGGCTTAGATAACTGGAAAAATGATACACATTTTAAAATAATTGGAGCAGCTGGGCGCAATAAAAGAAGATAATGCCAGAAAACTGAATCTCAAAAGAAGAAGGAAACAAGCAGCAGAGCTTACCAGCATCATTTCCAAAGATTTTGTCAGTCCAACTAGTCGTGGGAGTCGCTGTGTTCCTATAGTTAAGAAATTGGGAACCATATGGTTGAAAGGACACTCAGAAATGAATCATTTCCTACCTAGGACATTAAGAGATTCTTATAAAATAGTAGTAAAATGAATATACCTCCAAATCCTGGAATAATTCCTAATTGAAGTTCTGGAAGACCTAATTGAGCTGTTGGAGTTGCAATCCGTGCATGGCATGCCTAAATGAATACATAAACATTTTCATTAATGTTATCACCTCTGAAATAATGTAAATTAGATGACAGTGACAGGATAAAACAATAAATTACCATGGCAACTTCTAAACCCCCACCAAGAGCAAGACCATCAATTGCTGCCACTGATGGCTTTGTTGCAGCTATTTAGGAGAAATGGAAACATTGATCAGAACAATTCTTTAACAAAAAATTAATAACCAATCAAGAAAGCTGAATGAATTAAATACCTTCTAAAGTATCTGTGAGAATATCTATTGCTATGTAACCAACCTTTGGTTGCATTGCTGTTAAAAAATAATAAACCAGTTAGTATTGAAAACTGTAGATAAATTAAGAAACAATTATAAGATGAGATAGTGTAGTGAGAAGAGGAAAGTAGTTAAGTACAACATACTTTGGCCTCCCTGAACACCACCAAAAGAACTAATATCAAATCCTCCAGAAAACTTCCCTCCTTTCCCTGTTATAGGTTGTAAAAGAAAAATTGCCATCAGGCAAACAGGTGGAGAGGGGATAGAAGGTCTCTGCCTTCCAAAATTGACACATGTATTACTTAAAAAGAATGAACTGCTTTATATATACCTGTAACAACAATAGCTTTAACATCACTTCTCCCAAGTGCTTCTTCATAGCTTTCCTTTAAGCTATATAAGACTGAAGGAAAAAAGAAATGCAATCTTGAAACAACATACTTAGCAGCTAATGTAATATATCAAACACATGATGACCCCAAATAACAATACTGAATCTAAAAATTTGAGAATTATTCTGATTGGGTTATATATAGATGCATTTGAAGAGCCTTACATATGTATATGTCTAAGTGCAAACAGGAAAGAAATATTGGTTCGGCAATTGTTTGTGGCCTTCCTCTCTACCAGAGGGTTTGGCTAGGGGGTTCCAGCCTCAGGTCTTGGGTCGATCTTAGTTTTAGGAGGCATTTAAGCCTGTCTCTACAGTAGTGTGCGTGTGTGTGTGTGTGTGTGGAGGGGGTTTGGAGACTTTCTGTATGTCTCTTTTTCTACTATTAATACAATGATACGCAGTTCTCCTGCGTGTTCGATAAAAATTGTTTGTGTGTTATATGGTCAATTGTTTGTGTGCATAAACTGTATGTGTACATTGCATCAGTACTTGCAAAATGCCATATAATCTAAGTGAAACGTTATCCTTTCTTTCTGAATGAAACTACCTTGTTTGTAGTGATTCCAAGTTTTAGAGTTTTGAAAATGTGCATATACACCCAACACGGAAGGAAATCCTTTTGAAGTTCCATGTATCTAACAATGGATTGCAGCATGTGTAAACCAAGGATATTTTTTGATAGCAGTGAATTAGATGTAAATGATGGGATTTATTTAATGTTTTAAACTAAATTTTAAAAACTCCAGAACTATCCACGCATAAAAACTGGGAGCAAGTGGATCAAAAAATGCAAATTATGCAAGTTAAAAAGTAAGCCTTTGCCTGAGATGATGCTTTCCTACTTAAATATTCATGTTATAAGATAAATGAAGTAAACAATCTATCTATTTGGCAATTCTCTAGTTCAGGAACGTACTCTGCTAAATCTGCATATGATGGATTTTTTATTGGGGCTGTACAGTTTGGGCCTTGGGAGAGAATTTGGAAGAGCTGGGCACCAGGAAAATGCAAGTTCTTCATGTGGTTAGTGGCACACAATAGGTGTTGGACTGCTGATCGGCTTGTTAAAAGAGGTCTACCCCATCCTGAACGATGCCCACTTTGTGATCAAGCTGAGGAAACGATTGATCACCTATTGGTCTCATGTGTCTTCTCAAGGCAAGTATGGTACAACATTTTGCATAAGGTCGGCCTGCAGCATCTCTCCCCCCAACCTGACAACAATTCCTTTGATGCATGGTGGGCAAGCACAAATTCTGATATTGATGTTCAGATTAAAAAAGGTCTCAATTCCATCATTATTCTAGGAGCTTGGTCTATTTGGAAGCACCGTAATCGCTGTGTGTTCGATGGGTTTCAACCGAACCTTAATAGTGTTATGGTTTCAGTAAAAGATGAGCTTCTCCTGTGGAGTTTGGCCGGAGCTCGGGGAATTTCTAATCTCCTTGCTCTAGAGCCAGTCAATGCATGAGTCCTCTCTCTAGTAGGTCTTGGGTCAAGTTTATAAACTGTGAGAGAGACACATCATTGATGTAAAAGGGTGTGTGTATGTGTGTGGTTGTACGGGGTTTCTAAACCCACTCCTTTTTTCTCTTAATATAATGATGCGCAGCTCTCCTGCGTATTCGAGAAAAGAAAAACAATCTATCTATTAAGTGAAGTAATTTTCACATTTCGTTCAAAAAAAAATTCACACTAAATTCACTGGGCACAGAGTCAAGCTGTTCATAAATGCCCTGAAGTAAAACAAATATGCCTAGCATCAGTAGCATGACTTCTTGGTTAGTATATACATGGTTCGGGGAACACCAAGCGCCCACAGGGATAACCTCAATGGGATTTCCGCAAACATAATAATCAAGAGAAACAAAACAAAATTAAAAGAACAAGGTGCTTTGTTATCACGTTTGAACTGAAAATTTTGTTTCAGTTACTATATTCATTTACTTTATTCACAGGAATACAAATTGCAAAATCAGGATACTGAGAAACAGAACATATAACCAAGATTTAGTTCATATATATTGAACCAAAGCGGTAGGATTTTCCAAACAGGCCCCAGGACCACTCAGTATGACAATAACTAAAAAAAAGGTAGAAATAACGAGGTTTCCATCAAGACACAGTAAAATCACACAATTGGTAGAGGTATAGCAAACGCACCATAATGAAATATTTCACAGCTTGGCTTTCGAACTTTGATAAGCTGAGGCCGGAACGTTTTTTCTTTATCTAAAAAAGATACTCCTAGCTTCAACTAAAGGAAGTTCACCAAGTGCCAGTCCCAATTCAAAATTTGCATAACACTAATTCCGCAAATAAAATAGTTAAATTGAGAATGCCTTTACAGTTCCGCATAGACCTGTGTATGCGCCCCCCCCCCCCCCCCCCCCCCCCCCCCCCCCCCCCCCCCCCCCAAAAGGCGCAATTTTGGATCAGGTAGATCACGGAGGACAAAATTAAGCACAGCAGTGGCAGGAATCAGCATAAAGGAGGTACTTGTACATCTGCCCAAATCGAATTCGACCACCCCCGGGCCTCAAACCCCAATCTCGCATCAACCGGCCAGGCACAAGAAAACAGATTTGGGATGACGAGGTTAAGCCGAGTACCATACCGTCGATGGAGAGCGAGTTGACGGGCGGATTGTAGATGGTGATTACTGCCACGCCGTCGGCGCCCACGTCCATCTCCGTCCTCCCCTTAGCCGCCATCGCCGCCGCGATCTCTGCTCCGATGGTTACAAGGTCTCTTGCTGCCGTTGCTTTCTTGCAGTTATGGCTTGCTTGGAGTCGGGAGCTGGCAAGCTACTAGTGCCAGCATTTATCGGGACCTCCGAATTATTGTTTATGGCGCGTACCGCAGGCGGTTAATGCTGACGCGATGTGCCTCATCTATCTACGTCTCTGTTTACCGAGAAGGCATGGGACTCGGCTCAGCTGCGGTGAAAATTGAGTTTGTAGATTAGGATATTGTCTGAAGATAACAGCGAATTCTCGAGGATGTGTCACGTTTCACGTACGAAGACTGTATCCAACGGGAACAGACGGAACAATAAACTTGTTGGAACATTGCGATCGTCGCATATACTTGTTGCGTGACGCTCTAGAAGTCTAGAATCCTATATGTCCCATCCAGAAAAAGAAGAAAAGTTCATATCTGCTTCATGGCCCGCGACTAGGCAACCGCAGGCCATGTATATGGTTACCGAGGAGTTCCGCCACATATACTAGTAATAAAGATGCATTTTATTATATTATAAACTTTTTTAAATCAGTATTTTATAAATAAATGTAGATCTAACTATTTTTTATATATAGTTCATAACCTCTTCAATAGATATGATAAAATAAATAGCTAAATTACATAGTTTACATCTTTTGTAAAAATATAGAAGTTCTAAAAAAAAGAGTTTTCCAATAGACTTGCTATTTCTCATCATAAGATGACAAACCAGGTTCGATTGCTATTTATGCCTAACGAGATTTCAGGAATAACATACTTGTTATTATACAAAACCAAATAGAAGATTTATTGGAGTTCAATTTTCTCTGTAAAAATCTAAATATACAATACAGAACAAGGATAACATATCTCTTGGAGATGCTCTTAGAATCAGGCCCGTCTGATAGGGGTGCTAGGGCACCGCGCTAGGGGCCATGGCGCTAGGGGCCCATGAGTATAGCCTCTAGGAAAAAGTCTACTTTTGGTGCCTTAACTTTCATGAAAGTTCGATTTTCATCTCTCAACCACAAAACCGAACAAAACGGGTCCCTCAACTTTTGAAACCGTGCAAATTTCGTCACTCAGTTGTTTTTTCCAGTGTTTTACTACAGTAACCTGGTTTTGTTTTCCCCCTTTTCTAATTTATTTTTATTGAATTTTTAAAAAATCATAACTATTTGATACGACATCGAATGAAGATGATTTTTATATGAAAATTGTAGCCCTCGACGAGATCTACAACTTTCTAGTTTTGAGTTTTTTTTATTTGATAACGTTAAAATACTCAAAAAAATTATACAAAAGTACAACACCATAATAATCGCTGTACTTCTACTTGTCACATTAGAAAAATAATATATTTTTGTTTGTTGTCAAATAAAGACACTATATATATCAAAATTTTAGCACTCTAAATGATATAGATTCTTGTAGTTTTGAGTTTTTACATTTGAAGTTTTGAGTTTTTACCCTCAGCGTCTTTCGCGTACTTAATATGTTGGTTTAACTGTTTTATCGATATCTTAACAACTTCAAATGTAAAAATACAAAACTATAATAATCTAGTTTTTTTAAAATGCTAAAATTTTAGTATATAAAGTCTATTCATTTGACAACAAAAAAAATATTATTTTTCTAATGCGGCAAACAAAAGTACGCGAATATTATGGTGTTGTACTTTTGTATAATTTTTTTGAGCATTTAACGTCATCAAATCAAAAAACTCAAAATTAGAAAGTTTTAGATCTCGTCGAGGGCTATAATTTTCATATAAAAATCATCTTCATCCGATGTCGTATCGAAGAGGTATGATTTTTAAAAAATTCAGCTGAAATAAATTAGAAAAGAGGAAAAAACAAAACCGGGTTACTGTAGTAAAACCACCGAAAAAACAGCCGAGAGACGAAATTTGCACTGTTTCGAAAGTTAAGGAACCCATTTTGTCTTGTGGGATAAAAATCGAACTTTCGTAAAAATTGAGGGACGAAAAGTAGATTTTTCCTAACCTCTATAGTAGTAGAGGTATTCAGGTTTCCACGGCCCATTTGATCGTGCGTTCCCTTCGCATCACGCGGGAGCCGGCCTTCACGAGGAGCCTTTGCGGTGATGGCATGCTGGCGGCGGCACTGTAGACTGCAGTCCGGTGTTCCTTGTCCGTGTCTCAGAGTCCCTGAATCCTTCCGGTCTCTAGGATTGTAGTGGCCTGGCGGCCGTAGGCCATCCCTACGGCAGCCTGTCCGTAAGTTCAGCTTATGAGCTACAAGGAATTAGGGAACAGGGATACCGGATACGGGCATATGGCTTGATCTAATTTTCTAATTTAATATATTTTTTTGAACATGTTAGATGTTGTTAAAGAAACATTTGTCCGGCGCTCAGAAACAAAAAAAAACAAGAAGATTTTACATAAAAAGATGCCCGAATGCAGATTTTAAAAAAGCACTAACGCACTATAATTTTATTTGAGGTAACCAATTATTTTATCATTCTTTTAGCTTCTTTGATGTACTGTAATTTTTAGAATTGAATATATATTGTAAGTTATCTCTTATGAATAGTATTATATAATTCAATTGTCATATTAAAATATTAGTTTGTTGGGCCCTTAGCGTCTTACTTGCACAAGGGCTCTTGAAATTATTGAGACAACCCTCGTTAGGATAGGATTTGTCACACTAGATGCTGACAGTGACATGTCCAGCATGGCGGGCTAGGTGGGCTACCTTGTAGCGTCAAAGTCACAAGGACTAATGTCAATTATATTATATGGGCCCTAAGTATTCTCATCTTAAGGGAAATCCCAACCAGGAGATGATGGCCTAACTACTTAAAAGCTTAACCAAACGAAGATACATCATTGATGAGAATCCAACGTCAAGGTATGTTAAACCCCCAGATTAAGGAGATTTCATTGGTAGGCCACAGATGGACCACTTCCGAGGAAGTCCCTAGTGTCAAAAAGGCAAGCCAAGAGAGGCTAAAGTCCCCTATTTGGACCACCTTCACTCAGGGGCTCGGAAACTCTGCCAAGACACAGAGAGTTCCTAAACCAAGGGAGCCCTAGTGAAAGGTCCTAAGTGATGGCTAGAGGGGGGGGGGGTGAATAGCCTAAAATAAAACTATCAACAACAACTTGCAAACTAGTTAGTAAAACAAATGGTGAAGCGAATGTTGCGCTAGCCTAATGGGGTTGCGAAGTCACCTATCCAACAAATGCTAGCCTAATAGTTCTAAGACACACAAAGAGCTACACAAGAACTAAGGCTAACAACTAGTACTACACAAGCTACAAGCTAAGAACAACTAACACAAGCCTAGTAGTTCTACTCGCAAATATGAAGAAAAGTAATGCAAGGAAGGGTAAGGATTGTTATACTGCCTTGTAGAGGATTGAACCAATCAAGATAGATATCCAATGAAGATCAATCAATCAATCAATGGAGAGACAAGGAGACACTCGATTTTTTTACTAAGGTTCACTAGTTTGCCAACTAGCTAGTCCTCATTGTGGCGAGTCACTCACTTGGAGGTTCACGCGCTAATTGGCATCACACGCCAAACCCGTCACCGGGTGCCGCACAACCAACACAAGATGAGGCTCACACAAGCCCCGTGCAATCCACTAGAGTTGTCTTTGCAATCTCCCGCGGGGAAGGCACAAGAACCCCTTACAAATCACTTGGTGTCGATGAAGAACAATCACCAATCTTCTCGAATCACCTCCGCTGCTCCAAACCGTCTAGGTGATGGCAATCACCAAGAGTAAGAAATCTGCAGCGAAAACGCCTCCCAAGTGCCACTGGATGCAAGCTATATGCCAAATGCACTTGGATCACTCAATCTCTTTTGGACTATCACTAACCAAGCATGGAGATGAGTGAGAAGGAGAGTGCTCAGCTCTAGGGGTCTCAAGGTGCTCAAAGGTGCGAGAGAGAGAGAGACCCAAGCTAGCCAACACACACACACACACACACATATATATATATATAGCACTCCCTCACCCGAATTAGTCGTTATGCTCCAACGGACGCTCTTTAAGTTTGCATTAGACGCTCCATCACCAGCGTCCGTTGCCAGTACAGAGAGCAACCAGAGAGCTCCTAAGTCCATCGGACGCGTCTGTCACCATGCCATCGACCGCTATAGTGCGTCTGTTGCCTTCGTGTCAGTGCGTTCTTTAGTCCATTGGACGCTGCTGTGAAAACCTTCGTGCGTCTGATGCGATCGCCTGATGCCTGTCCAATAAGCATCCAGAGAGCTCCCAAATCCATCGGACGCATCCGTCGCATGCCCGACGGACTCTCTTCAGCATTTGATGCCATGTATGCACTGAGACTCAGCTAGGGTTATGCACCGGACGCTCCGACGCCCTTGAGCCAGCGTCTGTCGCCTGCGTCCAATGCCTGAAACTTCATCCTTTCTTGTCTCTATATTTTCAAGCCTTGCTCCAATGTGCCAAACACCAAGTGTACTCTTTAGTGTGTAGGTTTTGGCATGTTTTACTTGTCAATTAGGCATGTTGTAGCTTACTAGGTTACAAATGCATATGCAATATAGATAACACCTAGTGGCACTCGACAAACGCAATCACTTTTGCATTTCCCCTCTTAATTGTATGGTTGTCTATCCTAAATGTGATCACACCCACTAGGTGTCTTGATCACCAAAAGAAAAATCCCTAGCTTATACCTTTGCCTTGTATTGCTTAGGATCTCTCCCTTTGTCACCTTGTCCAAGTGTGGGCTCTCTTGCTTTGATCTTCCATGATCTTGTGACTTTCCTTCCTTGTCACATTTGCTTGCTCCACCACTTGACTTCTTATTGTGTACTATACCTTCTCAACACTTAGAGCAAGGTTAGTACTTAGGTTTCATTAATTACCAAAACACTAGAGATCTTCACCTAGCCAAGCATGAACCCCCAAGATCCACCCCAATCTTAAATTAACTTGAGCGCACACCCCGGGAAACATGGGAAAACAAAACCCAAAATTTGCCAGGTGCTCAAAGCCTGACAAATGCAGAACAAAAGAAGCTTGACATGCCAAGGAAGCCACGAGAAGGCACACCCTAAGGAAGATGTTCCTACACAAGATAGCACCTAGTGGTAAGTGCTAGACCATAACAGTGGCGGCTAAAGGTGGTTGCAACGTTGTCGACCCCTAGCTTCAAGAAAAATAAGGAACGACAACGCCCCAAGGAATAAGACTAACCGAAGCATAAGGTGAGAAACCTATCACGACTAACTATTGTTCCAAATAAAACTTTTTCAAAAACCTCCTTGATGACTTTGCATAGACCCTCTTAGCTAAAGTACCACAACAACACTCTCTCTAAAAGGCTCCTAGTACTCTCTACTGGGGCAAGGACTCCAAATTTGCCAACCATCCCTATCAATTCTCATAATCAACCTTGAAAGTGCAATCAAGCCCTAATGTGGGTTTTGGTGTTGATGACCGCTTAATTTAAGAACTAATGAGATTAATCGAGTTGACAAGTAGAGAATCATGAAAGGATGAGGTTGTATAGATCATAGAGGTACCCTAATTCTTATTATGGCTATTCCAGCTGGTGAAGGTTTAATTCTTTCATATTTTGAATGTTGAGTTTAGGAAAAGACATACCATTAAGGGGGATTTTAGAACAGTTAGTCAAATGTTGAACCAGATGCTCCCATCCCAACATTGACATCACCACAACTAGTCCAGACACCAGTTCAAATTGTATCCATAGCAGTGTTGTCTGGCTAGAGTGGCAGTGCCGCCCATTAAGGATGACAATGCCACCTTTGAACTCTACGAATTTTCCAGAGTATAAATATCGATCAGAAAGGTCTCCACCTCACCACATTCATACCCCTTCGTCTACCTTGCATTCTGACCATTGTGAAATAGACCAAGCTCTCTCTCTCTCACTCACTCACTCTCCATTGTTGCTCCCTCACTCTCCAAGCCAACCTTTGATTCCTACCAGCAAAGCTTGATATAAGAGGCAACAAAACACTCCTAGAGAGCATATCTACTACTTCCCAAAGTCTAAGAGCACTTGGTTCACGTTTGGCCAGCAATTCTAGGGTTCTTTACTCTTGAAGCTTGCTCCTAGCCGGCTAGGCGTCGCCCTAGAGCTTGCCCCCTTCTTGTGGCATCCTAGGGAGGTTTGCAAGGCACCCTTGTAGCTAAGAAGTTACCCATCACTTTAAGGATTAAGTTCCTTGATTTGAGAATGAGGGGGAGTTGCAAAGATCCTTGCCTTTGTGGCTAACCTCAACAACATGGAGGTAGGCAAGCCTTGGTGGCGAGTTTAACCACATGCAAAATCTTGTGTCTTGTGTGCTGTTACTTTAGCTATATTCATTGCATGGACATTGCTAGGGTTTGAGGATTCAATTTGAGCTAGAAAGAAATTTCTATGGTATCCAGTCTTTGAGCTGGACTTTACTTTCATATAGTATCTAGTTTCTCTCTATAAAATCTCATCTTGAGCAGGGCAGTGCTACCATGTGGTCTGATATTGTTTGAAGTTAAATTTTTTATAGGCCTATTCACCCCCTCTAGGCTTAATACCCTTCCAGGAGATCCTACAAACCTAAGTAAACAAGGGGTTAACCCTAGTCAACATCAATTAGACTTTGAGAAGATACTCTTAGGTAGATACCAAGTAACCTTCCCAAACTCTCTAAAGGTGCTTATGAACCCCTGGACCAAGATCAATAACCCCAATATCAAACCCTTCTTCCTATATCAAATTCTCTAATTTTAGTGATTAGACTGTCCACCAGATCACTTATTCAGTAGATTCAATTTTGATGAGTTATCACTCTCCTCTCTCCAATGTCCCACATGTTAGCACAAAATGGAGATACCTATCAGCAGAACCAACTCATCCCCACTCCCTCTCCCACACACTCACACATTCCCTAATCTCCCTCCCTCTCTTCTCAAGGGAAGACCAAGATTAACTAGATATAGAAAAGAGAGGAGAAGAACAGAAGGAAAGAGAAAGAAAAGAGGGAAAAGGGAAGTTCAACATCTCTCTCAAGCATTAAGTGCACATCAAGCTCTCCATCTCCATCTTTATCTTTGTGAGCTCAAGAAATTCTCTTCTCATTTTCTTGAGAACATATCTCAACCCTAACCATTGATTTCTCCATGCATGGATGCAAGATGAAGCCTTTTAGTTGCTCCATCATCTCAAGTATAAGCTCAATGTCACCCCTCACTCAATCTTATCATGAATCTCATGGATTTCTCTCTAATGGTATTCCTATGTTTTTGGCAAGAAACATCATGAAAAGACCAAATCCATCTCATTTGCTTGGAATCAAGGAAGAGCAATGTTCAATGCATGATCTTAATGGCCTAAGAGACACTCAATCTCAAAGATAAGTTTCAATGCCCAAGTTCACAAAATTTATCTCTCCTTTCTCAAGATTTAATTGATCTATAAATCACTAGATGCACTTGACATCTAGAGCTCCAACCCTAGCTATCATAAGCCCAACACACCACCTAAGTAACCTTAAAGACCTCTGCACATGATTGGCAACCATCACCGACAATCTAGAGTATATCAAATAAAAACACCAATAACATCTCAAGAACATAGGTTCTATTAATGTTTAGATGACACGAGAATGCCCACTTCACAAACACAACCAACACTTAGTCTCCATATATAGTTTATGTTCCCATGGATTAACCATGAGAACACTAGACTGACCCATAGAAATTTATTATTTGGCACATTAGACCATCCACCAAGTCAATGGACCATCCTCCAAAACACTTAGGATAAATGACTAAGTTATGCATGCATGGACCATTCTAAGAAATGATCCGACACACTAATAGAACATACGATAGGTCACTGGAATGCTCTGTGAAAGCATCTAGACCCCAATGGTTTCGGTGATTAACGACAATGCAAGATTACTATGACTAACATGTATTTTGTAGAGGCAAACTTGGTAAGTTAGATCATATGTAATGTAGATGAATGGGCTCTAAGGTATTCATGCCCCCAATATGGATATCATTTCGGTTTTCAAAGGATGGACGTCAAGTTTGAAGAGTAGGCTAGGTCTAAGTGCCACATGGTGTGAGAAGGGCACTTAGAGTAGTCACCTTTATTTTCCTTTGGCCGTACTATTAAGGGGGTATGAGGTTAGTAGCTTGACCTAAGAGAGGTTATGGATGTTGGTGTGGTGCACACTTGACAAACCTAGTCCTAGATAGCCTACAAACAACCCTTGAGATGAGTAGAGCAAGTCCCTTTCACATAGCGTCGAGATCCGAGGTGATTAGGGAGCTCTAAGAGGCTCCAGACCAGTTGTCCTTAAGGCTTCAGACTAATGGTGATGGTCCAGACCCTAGGGTCTGAGCAAAGAAGGTGAAAAGAGGCTCCAGACCCCTAGCAGTGGGGCTTCGGACCAATTCAAAGAAGTCCAGTGAGTACTGAGCCTAGGGTATGGCTCCAGACCAGTCTGGAGCACCTGTCCGATTCTTAGTCCAGAGCAAAACAAAGAGGTTTAGGAAGGGTTAAAAGGCTCCGGACCTGGTCTGGTGCCTGCCTCCGGACTAATGCTCAAGGTCCAGAGGTCCTCAGAATAGTGTGGTTATTGTTGAGTCTATGAGGTTCGGACCATAGAGATTGGTCTGAAGCCCTCGTGACAGTAGGTACAGAGGTCCGCAGACAGTGTTACTTTTGAGTAACGACTAGTTTGGAGGGTGGGGGCTATATATAGTTGCCCATTGTTGATGTTTCTTAGAGCACATGAGTAAATTAATTATCTGCAAGCACACAGATAAACAACGATGTAGCACTTCACCGAGATAACCCAGTTTTAAATATCGAACCCAAAGGAACGGTGTATGAGGAAGACTAAGTCTATATTAACTTAACCCGTTTCACAACCAAGTATATATAAATATTGATAAGAGGAGAAAGAACCAAGGACTTTCTAGTTCTAGTCACTGGGTAAGCTTTATCTTCTATGATCTTTAAGGACGATGACTTGAATAAGAGCAGAAAATAGAGTTCTCTCCTACCAAGCACCTATATGCCTGTCAAACATATTACGGGAAATAGACTATAGAGGAATCAACGTAGCTATAAGAGTCACCTACGTGAGCTACCGCTATCTAGAAAATCAGGGGACAATTGCAAGTAAACTTAACCTAGGCACCGCACCTACACTACGAATTACTACTTCAATCAAGTAATGATCAAGATCAAAGAACTCAATAAGAGTTGCAAACATAAAGAACAATAAGAGTAAATGCTTACTTGAACCAGAAGTCGAATACCAGGGTATCTCAGAATACAGATCCCGGGCAAAAGGAATATGATCCCAAAGAATATAGCGATGAAGAAGAACCGACATGCCGTAACTCCTCCAGAACTACACTCTCCAACTATATATCCCTAATCTCTAAATAGAGCTAGATCTACATAGATCTAATCTCTCTTAAATTATTGGCCTAGATCTACTAGATAGGAATTAGGGTTTCATGCTCTTTAGCTTCTGATTTTGCTTGGCTCCAGGGGGGTATAGACCTCTATTTATAGCCCAGAGGGATGCACGACAGCCGTTGGATCAAACCGACTTAAGATAGGGTTCAGATTAATCTTCAAAGGCGGTGGAGGAAGCTTCCAGAAGACGATGGCTAGTGGGCCCAGGGGGTGCCGGCCAACCCCACCTTGTGCCGGTCGGCCCCACCTAGTGGGGTCTGGGCCCCCGCTTTGCTTCGGTGTTTGCGGGATCCTCCGTGAGTAGATTGGCATGTATATCTTCGCGGGATTTATTCGATATCTTCTCTGATTTGATTCTCTTTATTTCTCTTTTCTGGAATAGTCCCTGGAAAATATTGAAACACCAAAACTAGTGGAATTTGTTAGATAAAGCCCTAAATTTCTTGATTTTATATGTGATTGATCCATTTATTTTATTTATAATTGCATTAAAAGTTGACGCTAATGACCATCAATGAGCACTCCCACACTTAGGCTTTTACTCGTCTCGAGAAAAAGGTTGGTTAAGGAATATAAAATTTAAGACATAACTTAAAGATAAACTTTGCCATAAGACTTTCCCAAGTCATTTGAAAAGAATTGCATATTATGAATCTTAAGTGATTGGAGAAGTGAATAGCTCGAATAGATTACCTTCTTCTTTCAATCAAGTCTCTGGAGAGTTTGGTAGAATTCTGAAAAGAAAACCCTGCAAAAGTTGTAAGAGAATACTCTGTTATTTCCTTAGATCAGAATAATTTAGTTATAATCATTCTTCTTTTTATTATTTCTCCTTATGCATTCATCCTCTCCTTCTGAGAAGTATGGCATTTTCTCTTTTTTTCAGAGGTACGTCGGACTTTTGTCCCTTTTTAATTCCTCTTGAGGGTGCTTTGAACTTTTATCCATTTTTAGTTCCCTCTATTTTCTCCCATGCATCTTTTGTCATGGATTATTTTCATATATTTTTGCATGAACCTCATACAACCCTTCTGAGGAGGATGATTCAAACATATAAACTAAAACTATTATTTTATTCAAATTTAAATTTTGATCATAGGAGCATAGCAAAGTACTAAAATTGCAATCTTTCAAAGGTTTTTGAATTTTTAAAGAATAAATGCTCTAGAGACGAGATATCATGAATCAAGTTCTCATATCTTAGTATATCTTAGTCTCAAATCATCTTAAGTAATATATATTTTATTGAATTGAATTGAAACATGTCTTGCGGAAAAAGTATTATGTAAGTTTATTTTTAAGCTGTGAATTAAATTAGCAATTCAAAATATTTTAGTATGTGGATTTTAATTCAGATCAAAGTAATAAATATATATAATGTGTAAAGTGTATAATTCAAACCTGACCGTGGACAAAGTGGGTCGGGGGATGCCGGTTCCGCTTTGTTGGGTGCGATCTTTGTTTGACTCTTTTCCTGAATTGCATTGTCTTCTTGAGCTAATTTTATTTTGCAGTCGTGGTATGTCTCTCCCACACTTGTTTTTTTCCTATATTCTTTTTCTGTGTAACATGTGGAGACAAAACACATACCAAAATATAGAGATTAGAGTGGATAGTAAAGACATTGAAAATCAATAGGGCACTTTATTCATGATTAAGCAAACACTCTAAACATCTAAATTTAAAGACTGAAATTAAACTAAGACACACTTTAACAATAAATTTAACTAATATGTGCCCTATTATAAGGATAACTAAGCATTGTTATTATGATTTAGCAGAACTAAGGCTCTAAGATGATTATTGCTTCTTTCTAGCACAACGATCTTCCTTATATTGCTCTCAACGAGCTTGGTTGCAGTTCTGAGCCTACTCTCTGATTGAAGAGAGTTGACAGAATTGGAGAGTGATTTGATCCTCTCCTCTAGCATAGCAATGGTGGTTCTAGGGCGCTTAGGAGCAGATCTCTTCGATTCCAGTCTGGCTCGGTGTAGCGGACTTGGCTTGAGGATGCACGAATTCCTTCAAAGGATGGACGGTTCGGCGTATACTTTGCACAAGTAACGTCCCCGAATTTGTTAAACTTGATAGCTTTTGACATGCCAAAACTAGCACCTTTTTCATTTCAGAAGTCATGCCAAAACTAGCACTTTTTCATTCCAGAAGTCATTACAAAGATAGGCTCATTTCACTTGGCCATTGTCAATCACATGAGTATAGGAAATGCACTTGCAAATTATCAATCAACACTTTTTTCATTTGAGAAGTTGTTGACGGTAAGAATGACATACTTTTACATACTCAAAACCGTCAACAAAGGACCATTTCGGGAACCGAATAAGCAAAGAAGAAATGATTTGGTTCAAATAACTTGGTTCCACATGTATATGTCCTCTATTTGAATGTAGGCACAAAACATCATGATTCAGGGCCCAACATGACATATTTCTAAGTATGGCAAATGTGCAAATCCAATACACCATCATGATGGACATTACCTCTAGAAGCTACCTGCAAAAGATGAGCTTATTTGGCCACAAAAGACGGCCGACCGACCGCACTTTGGGCCCAACTTTGCACAGTAGAATACACACCTATCAAGGAGGTCCCACACCGAAGGGGAGGCCCAGAGCTCTCTATAAGGGGTCGACTAACCACCCTATAGGGCCACCGAGGCCTCCCATGTGTCCATGATCCAAGCACACCCTCGAGAGTGAAGATCCACCCTTGGATCTCCTCTGTGCTTCTTCTCAACAGCTCTAGATCAAAGCACGAGGATACATGGGCCCACAAACTATCTCGGAAAAATACCAAACTATTGCCAAGGTGTCTATGACATGTGGGTCATGTTTCACACGAAAGGAGGAGCCCAGAAGGCTCAACTCACGGTCGGTCGACCACATGTATGGGCCCATAGGCAACCAGAGGCCCCCTGACCAGTGGGGTCAGCTTCTAGGAGTGGCAGGGGCCACGCGTCATAGGGCGGTCGGCCGACCACCTACATGTGCCCAAAAGCCTCCCCAAGCTCTCCACCGCCTTCACGCATGCCTCCATGCATCCACTTGATCGCCACTGTTGATCTAAGGCGGTTACAATGACGGTTTGATCCTACGGTGGCTGATGGAGGTGGCGTAGATCGCTGACGTGGCACCGAAGTGGCCCCTACTCCACCTCTAGCTATAAATTCCCCCCTAGGCCTTCACTCTCACTCATGCCTCTTTGGACAAACTACTTAGCTTAGCGTAGCTCTGCTATAGTCCTATGCTAGTTGGAGGAGAGTGAGGAGCACCTGGAGGAGAGCCGGGCCTATCTGGCGTCTTCTCCAAGCTGTACCTTAAGGGATGCGATTCTCTTGTAAGTTCCGCACTTGTAAGTGATACATCCGAGTTCTCTATAGTATTTGATATTCTACTTCTAGCATAGCTGTTATACAACTTTTCGCGCTTGTTCATCGTTTTACTTTAAGTAGAGTGCTTTAATCTTATGCATGGGTTAAAGTAGTAAGAATAGTGTAGACGTGGTGTCTAGACTAGATCTTACCTTTGTAAACCTCTTATCACGCGGATTGTTTGTGGATGCTAGTAGAAGTTGCCAGCTCTATCTAGTCTTCGTATTCCACCACGTGTGTCAGATAAGTTCTTAAAAGGTAGGGCCTCAATACAACATGATGGCGCGGTACGATTAGAGTTTTGTCCTCTTTCTGATGTATCCCATCGCCTCCTGCAAGAGAAGGGCTGATAAAGCCAGTATAACCAACTATACCTTGTTAGATATCTTTGCTATATCGAACCTCTCAACCCAGTTATCATAGTCTCCCTTGATTCATCATATGACATATCCATAAACCTAGTTAACTCACTTCTCGTTCCCTGTGGAAAATACAATACCTGGAATACTCCCGGTGAAAGCTACACTTGACAGCCGTACGCTTGCGGTCTTTTCTCGTTTGCCACTTCTGGTGTCAACAGAAGTCATTATAACTCAAAAGAACAATGTATTTCATAATATACAGGCTCATTTGTCAATTTGTCCTATGATGATGATCGTTGACCTCTTTGTGTGGACTCAAAAGAACAAAATTGTAGAACTTGCAGCAGCAACACCTTTCCCATCCCGCATCTGTCATACAATATATGCAAGTTCAAAAACAAGCATAATCATCTCGACCAGCTAGCTCCCTACCATAAATACAATCAGATCCTTCAGTTGAATGTGGCTACTTTGTTCAAGTAAAGTTTCAACAGCTAGCTCCCCGCCATAAATACAAGCACTCTAAATATCAGTCCAATAAACATGTGATCCAATGAAAAACATAATTAGCCTGTAAATAAAAAATTGTTCAGTCAAATGCAGGAAATAGGGGAATTGATACTTCATGAGCAGGGCATTGCTTCCTGAACTGGTTTTTCACAATGGCACCCATTGATTTCCTTGTGCGATCAAACTCGAGGGTATCAATCTTTTTGGCAACATTGTTCCATCATTTGCAGCATCCTGATAGCAAACAACATTGCGATCCACTTGTGTGAGACTCCTTTGATGTATGTATTTGTTAAGCACCACTTATATGCAGATACAGAATGATTTGGAGATGGAAAACGTCCAAGCTTCCATCCAAACCCTAATGTTCTGATGCAAGATGCTATTCTCTTTTTCAGCTCCAGACCTGATCATGCACTGCATGGCCAAGACCTCTCTTTGATTTTGAATGCTTCAATGTTGAATGATTGGAGTTGGAGCTAGATCAAGGCATGTTCTTGCACTACTCAGTAGTATGTATACATGGCCTGGAGCCATGGATCATACCATGGTCCTTTGTCCTCTTAGTTCTTGTGCCACTTTGAAGCTTGTGTTCCTAGATTTTTTATAACTAATAATGCTAACAATTAACAATTAAAATTAGCATATAGAGATTCACTCCTAATAAACAAATCTACTAATAGACATGTTAAATATTAGTTAACTAGTTCATAAGAGCAACTCCAGCCCTATACCGAACCTCATAAGAGCAATACACTTGAAAGTTGAAACTTGAAAGCTCATCATGAGCATGCCGTGGAGCAGCGCGCCTTGCACACGTTGAAACCATTTCTTGTGGAGAAGATGGATTCCCACCATGGATGGCTGGAAGAACATCTTTAACCCTGCAAGAGCGGTGGAGGTATGTATTAGCTCAAAGATTTACACATGCTATCTACTAAGATGGACCTATCGATGAAGAGGCTTAGAGACCAAGCCACTGAGAAGCAAGATGTCAAGAAAATTCATGACTCTCGGATGAAACATGAAGAATGTGGAAACATGGGACATTCAGGGAACAAATGTCCTAAAACTCAAGAGGGTGTGAACTTCGTCGACACAACAATTATCGTCCAAATAAGATCAACAACAAAGGCCTAGCTATCAAGATAACTATCAAGGTAATAATTATAATACTTTCAATAATCAACCATCTTTGAAAGATTTAGTTTATGGTCAAGGTAAAATTATGGAAGGTTTATCTAAAAAACTAGCTTTTAATGATAAAATCTTAGAAAAGATAAATAATAGAATAGATAGCTTCTCCTCAGCCATTAAAAACCATAAAGCTTTAATAAAATGTTAGAATCATAAATAGCTTAGTTGATGACTATTGTCCTTCAATTGAGAAAGATAAGATTCAGAGCAACCAAAAACATGTAGAATCTGCATGCAACCCTTATAGAGATTCATAATGCAAGATATTATCAAGAACCAAAGAGTAAAGGGTACCAAGACGAGTCCATCAAGAAAGTGATCTCGGATGCCCCGTTGAAGAATCATGGCCCTATTGGTTTCGGTGATTAACGACAAGTGAAGGTTATTATGGCTAATGTATGTTTTGCAGAGGCTACATTTAGCTTAGCCATGGTAACTGATGTGAATGGGCACCTTATGGTTATCTATTACCCCCCAAGATGGATATCGTTTCAGATTTCAAAGAGATATGATGAAGACCCTAGAATGGATAGGTCTAAGTGCCATAAGGAGATGAAGGCCACTTAGCATAGATAGGGCTTTATTTGATCTTTGACCGTACTATCAAGAGGGATTTTGGAGTAGTAGCTTGACTTAGGAGAGCTTCATGACTTAGGTGTGGTGCACACTTGACAACCTTAGCTCTAAGCAAGCCTATGGTAACTATAAGATAGCCTAGAAAAATTCCCATATTCATCGTGACAAAACCGGAGTTGAGAGAGAAACTTTCTGGGCATCGGACGCTGAAGTCCTAGGCGACGGACATTGTTTGTCACGACAGACGCTGGCACCGGACGCTAGGGTTTACCCATAGAGCGTCCATCGGCCATACAGAGAGTTCTAGAGAGGCTCAAGTTGCAACGGACGCATCCGCCGGCAACACGTTGGACACTGTGGAGCGTCCGTCGATTTAATTTCTAGAATCCCGAGAGCAATGAGTTTGTGGCAGACGCTGGGGTGCAGCGTCCTTCACCTAGCGATGGAGCGTCCGTCGGCCGAGGATTTGAACAACAACTAGCTGTTGGGGCTTGCGATGGTGCATCCGTCGCCTAGGCGTCGGAGCGTCCGTCGCCAACTTAAAAGCTGATTTTGAGCTACCCGTGGACTGGTTGTGTGTGGGGGTATTTATACCCCATCATTTGCCTTCCCAACCTGCCTTTCTTCATTTCATTTGCTGAGAAACACCTTGTGAGGTTTGGGAAGAGAGCAAGAGCCCTAGTGAGAGAGATTTGTGAATCCATCCATTAATCCTGTCCCTAGTTCATCCAAAAGTTCAAGTGTGCATCCACTCTAGTTGTGAGGCTTGAGTCAGTCAAGTGAAGATCTAAGCTTGTTAATCTTGGTGACCGACATCACCTAGAAGGTCTGGCGGTGCTCGGAGGAAGGTGATCGCCGGAAGGATTGTCGGTGGCCCTTCTCCATCGACTTGTTCATCGGTTGTGGGCGGTTCACCGAGCCGGAGTGGCGAAGAACCAGCCCGTAGAGAGCACTCATCCCTTGCGCGGGATTGAGGGGGAGAAATACCTTGCAAGGTTCTCCAATGACTCTTTGATACCTCGGCAAAACATCGTCATGTCAAGATTTCTATTCCTAGCTCTTTTATACCGCATTTACATTCCCCACTTGTTCTTAAGCTTTCTACTAGAATTGTGTAGGGTGCTCTTCCATTCCTTGGTTTGCTACCGCTTTCATAGTATAAGGCATACATTCGGTAGGAACGGGGTGATTGGCATGGTTTAGGATTTCATAATTGCTTTATAATTTTGAAATAAGCCCAATTCACCCCCCCTCTTGGGCATCTTGATCGTTTCAATTGGTATCAAAGCAAGGTTGCTCTAAATTAGGCTTCACCGCCTAGAGCAAGATGTCCCATGGGGATGGACCACCTCCCATGTTCTATGGAGACAACTTTCCTTATTGGAAAGTACGTATGGAGGCCTATCTTGAGGTCATCGATGCCAGCGTTCATAAAGCCGCCATCCATGGTGGTTCAGTGTTCACCGAAGATCCTTACTTGGAGAAGAACAATGTCAACACAAAAAATATCCTCTTCTATGGCATTTGTAAGGATGTGTTCAACCGTGTGCGGAATTGCAAAACCGCTCATGAGGTTTGGACCGACACTTGTGCTCTACACGAGGGCACTAAATGTGAAAGAGAGGAGCGCTATCACTTGATTATTGCTAAGATGAACTCCTTCACCATGTTATCTCATGAAAGTGCTAATGAAATGTATTCTCGATTGAATGTGCTTGTAGAGGAGTTGAATGGCCTTGGGCTCACCCAAATGTCACCGGCCGATGTGGTGCGCAAGATCCTTTGTGTCTTGCCAATTGACAAGTATGGCCACATCGTCACGGTTCTTCACCAAGGTGATCTCTCCGCATCTACACCAACACAAGTGTTGGGCAAGATCAACGCTCATGAGATGTACATGAAGATCAATGATGGCTCTTCATTCTCCTCCAAGAAGAAAGACAAAGACAAAGAGAAAGAGGAGAAGAAGGACTTGGCTCTCAAGGCATCCTCCAAGGAGAAATGCAAAGTCCAAGTGATGTATGAGAGCACAAGTGATGATGAAGATAAAGACAACATTGCTCTCATGGTGAAGAAGACCACCAAGATGTTGAAGAGGCTAAACAAGAATGGAGTCAAGTTTGACTCAAAGAAGAAGAAATTCTTCACAAGCTCTTCAAGGAATCCCATATCCCAGATGAAGTGCTACAATTGTGGCATTCTTGGCCATCTAGCACATCAATGCAACGAAAAGAAGAAAGACAAGTTCAAGAACTACAAGAACAAGAAGGGTGCACAAGATTATTCAAGTGATGATGAGGAGAAGAAGCAAGAGAAGCCATTCAAGAAGAAGAAGAATGTCAACTTTCACAAGAAGAAGAATGGCAAGGCTTACATAGTTGGTGATTGGCTCACCGACATTCAGGACTCAAGTGACTCCTCCGATGATGAAAGTGAAGAAGAGAAGGTGACCGCTTTGGTGATTGGTTCTTCTACTCCACCGCCACCTCCTCCACCATCATCGGGCTCATCCTCTACACACCTATGCCTTATGGCCAAAGGTGACAAGAAGGTACAAAAAGAGGATGATGGTAGTGGTTCTTCTAGTGATGATAGTGATGAAGAATATGAATCACCTTCCTATGATGAGATAATAAAAATTTGCAACAAATACACCAACATCATAAGGAAGTACAAAGCTAAAAGTGAACCACTAGAGGAAGCAAATGAAAACTTGCATGCTAAGCTTGATGACTTTACTAGTGCTAATGATACACTAAAAAGTGAGAACCAAACCCTCTAATCTAGCACTAGGGACCTCACTCAATCAAGCAAGTGAGAAACATGATAAGCTTGAGAGGTCATCCCAAGAGCTCCAAACAAGATACAACTTCCTAAAAGATGACTACACCAAGTAAAATATTCAGAACCTGTAGATTCTTATGATTTGCTAATAAATCTGTCATACATCTTGCTATACTGTTGCTAAGTGTGATAGTGTATACTTGTGAAACTGATACAATGTTCATGACAAATGCCAGTGCAAGCAGCAAGTGGTAGAAGCCGCAAATAACTACTAAGATGAGAACTCAAAGCTAGGATACTAATAACCTCAAGGCAAACAAGCTTCACCTAAGTCGGCTATTGAGATGACAAAAGCCACTTCTTGATCAACACTCTTCAAGAAGTAAATGCAAAAGCTCAAGAATGAGAAGGTCAAGCTGCAAGTGGTGGAGAAGTTCACCAGGTCAAAACATTCAAAGTGAGCTTGAGAACACAATCAAGAATGACAAGGTGTGGTTCAAGGAGAACCAAGCTTGACACCAAAGTCAGATTGAAGTAAAGAATTACCTCATGACAATACAATGCAAAATCAGAGAACCCAAAGCCAAGCCAGAAACTTGATGTGGCAAGTTGTCATTTGCTAATGATTGCAAGACGTCCACCACCCAAGGGCCTTCAACAACAAGACCTTGCTCATGATGCACACTTTGTCATCAACAAGGACCCAAGGGTAGACCACTGTAGTGTTTCAGGTCCAAGATGAAGAACAAACTAGATGTGTGGGAGGCTAAGGATGGTGACAAGGTTGGTTCCGCCAAGTGAAAGGTTCCCAAAACAAACAAGGTTACAACTCCAGTTCATGTGTGAAGTGAACTCAAAGAACCGGTAAGCCATTGTAATATGATAGTGTTGCACCACATATGACGGATCCCGATGTTCACCACCTTATGAAGATTGTGCAAGTCAAGACCTCAAGAATTAAAATTTTGGTGTAATTTCATAAGAGAACAAATAGATTTTCAAGGGGCCTTGGAAAGGTGTTCCCGGTCTATTTCTAACCAAGACTGTACAATTCAATATCCAGATGTTCCCTTGCTCAAGTTATCAAAATCCTTTGAAGATCTTCCAACTTGCTAGTCGCTTGTTGGTCAATTGTGTGATCTTGGTTTCCATTGTCTATTCACTCCAAGTGAGGTGGTTGTGACCAAGGAAGATGACAAGTCATTGATTTTCAAGGGATTTCGGCACAACAACCTCTATCTAGTGGACTTCACGTCAAATGAAGCTAGCTTGCAAGCTTGCTTGTTCTCCAAGAACTCTTTGGGTTGGCTATGGCATAGAAGATTGGCTCATGTGGGCATGTCAACCTTGAAGAAACTTATCAAGAAGGAGATGGTTAGAGGAATCAAGGATTTGGTATTTTAGAAGGACAAGATTTGTAGTGCATGTCAAGTGGGAAAACAAGTTGCAAACACCCATCCAACCAAAGCTTTCATGTCTACCTCAAGAGTGCTAGAGTTGTTACACATGGATCTATTTGGACCCACTACTTATGCTAGCTTGGGAGGCAATCTCTTTTGTCTAGTGGCAGTGGATGACTACTCTTGGTACACTTGGGTATTCTTTCTTCAAGACAAGGGAGAGACAACTGACATCTTCAATAAGTTTGCTACAAGGGCTCAAAATGAATTTGATGTGAAGATCAAGAAAATTAGAAGTGACAATAACATGAATTTGTCAACACAAGAATTGAAGATTATTGTGATGAAGTGGGGATCAAGCATGAGGTTTCCGCCACCTATACCCCTCAACAAAATGGTGTTGTAGAGAGGAAGAACCGGGCGCTAATCACTCTAGCAAGATCTATGCTTGATGAGTACAACACTCCGAAGAAGTTTTGGGCAGATGCCATCAACACGGCTTGCTATGCGGCAAACTGCCTCTTCATCCAAAGGCGATTGAAGAAGACCCCCCTATGAGCTTGTCAATGGGAAGAAGCCGGATATTTCATTCTTCTGGGTGTTTGGTTGCAAGGTGTATATCTACAATAAGCGCCAACACTTGGGTAAATTTCAACGGTGGTGTGACATTGGTTTCCTTGTTGGATATTCTCTTAAATCTAAGTCATACCGTGTATTTAAGAAAGCCACTGACTTAGTTGAATAAACATATAACTTGGTGTTTGATGAAACTAATGGTTCCCAAGGAGTGCTTGAGAATCTTGATGATATAGGTGATGAACCCTTGAGGGAGGGTATGAAGAATATGCCCGTTTGTGCCATCAACCCACAAGAGGTGGAAGAAGTTGAAGATGATACAAATCAAGTGCCTTCTCCACCTCACACGCCTCAAGTTGATAAAGAACAAGTGAGGGATGCACAAGAAGATACCTTCATCCCTCAAGATCAAGCCGAGGCGGAAACAAGACCTTATCATAGGGAGTCCATCAAAGGGACTAATGTCTCATTCTAGACTTGCATCTTATGTTGAGCATCACTCCTTTGTGTCTTTTGTTGAGCCTACTAGTGTGGAGGACACACTTGCGGATCCAGATTGGGTGAATGCCATGCATGAAGAACTCAACAACTTCACCCGGAACCAAGTGTGGACACTAGAAGAAAGACCGAAGGATGCAAGAATCATTGGCACCAAGTGGGTGTTTCGGAACAAGCAAGATGATCAAGGCGTAGTTGTGAGGAACAGAGCAAGATTGGTGGAAAAGGGGTTCTCTCAAGTTGAAGGTCTTGATTTTGGAGAGACCTTTGCCTCGGTTGCAAGACTAGAAGCCATCTGTATCCTTTTGGTGTATGCTTCACATCACAAGATGAAACTCTTTTAAATGGATGTGAAGAGCATCTTCTTAAATGGTTTCATTAATGAATTTGTCTATGTATCACAACCTCCCAGGTTTGAAGACCCAAATTTGTCTAATCATGTGTATAGGTTGTCCAGGACACTCTATGGATTGAAGCAAGCACCACGTGCTTGGTATCAGAGGCTAAGGGACTTCCTACTCAAGAAGGGCTTCAAGATCGGGAAAGTTGATACCATACTCTTCACCAAGAAGCTTAATGGAGAGATCTTTGTTTGTCAAGTATATGTCAATGACATTATATTTGGGTCAACAAACCAAGATCATTGCAAGGAGTTTGGTGACTTGATGTCCAAGGAATTCGAGATGTCAATGATTGGCGAGTTAACCTTCTTTCTTGGCTTCCAAGTGAAGCAAATAAGGGAAGGGACCTTCATATCTCAAGAGAACTACACTCAAGATGTGCTCAAGAAATTCAAGATGGAGGATTGCAAGCCAATCAAGACCCCCATGCCTACTAATGGACATCTCAACCTTGATGAGGGAGGTAAACCGATTGATCTAACTCTCTATCACTATATGATCGGTAGTTTACTTTACCTCACCGCATCTAGGCTGGATATCATGTTTAGTCTTTGTATCTGTGCAAGGTTTCAAGTTAATCCTAAGGAATCACACTTAATTACCATAAAAAGAATCCTTAGGTACATAAAGCACACCCCTAGCTGATGAGATACAGTCTCGATCTTCACCACGTAGGATCTTGTTCTTGATAACTAGCCAAAGATTGGCCGATAACTCGCACAATCTCACCTCTCTTACCAACTAAAGCTCTTATGAATTCCCTACAGATTACAGAGGGCCAATGCGAGGTGGAAACCGAAAGTGATGGTTGGGAGAATACAAGATCAGCGTTCCTATGACGGTGGGTTATTTGTGGAGCTTGGTGGGGATTTAATTAACAAGGAATGCAAACTGAATTCTTGATATTATAAAGTTAAATCACAGTTCAAAATAGAAGTTCAGTGCCTAGTGCTGACTACAAGTTATCAATGATGTAAATGGATCAAACACACACGCAAAGATAATTTCAGATTTGATGCAAACAAGGAGTATGCCTAGGATGCAAGTGTTGCAATCAAACCCAAGCAAAATTTTGCACCAAAGGATAGATAATAACTGATTGTGCAACTTGATATAAAATTTCAGAACTTGTGCACATAAACAAACTGAACTTTTGACTTCTCTGTCTGCACTTTTCTCAACTTCTCTTTTTTTTGCACTTTTCTTTATTCTCTTTTTTTGTCACACTTTTTTTTATAACTAAGAACAAGACCAGAGATAACACTTATACACCTTTTTTAGAAACAAGACACAACCGTCAATGTTCTAATTTGATAGGATCAAAATTTACGCAAAGGATGATACGGGTTTCTGATTTTTTTTATATAGGGATTTGCAAATATATGAAAGAAGCTCAAAGGACACGCGAAGGATAATATGATCAGCAACTAAATAAAGACTCTAATGAACCAAAATTTAACCAAACTCACAAGAAAAACAGATTGAAACAAAGGGTTATGGCAGAATATTTTGTGGCTTTTTTAGTGGATAGGACGAACACAAAGCTTTGATACCAGATGATGAGATACGGTCCCGATCTTCACGACGTAGGATCTTGTTCTTGATAACTAGCCAAAGATTGGCCGATAACTTGCTGCAAGCAGCGATAACTAGTGCAACCTGATGACACGCACAAGGAGCCAACCACCGTCTCTATATGTCTAACACCCTAAAGTTTGAAATAGAAATTAGATTTGAATTTGCTTAAATTTGATTTATTTCAAATGATTTTGTGAAGCATAGAATTAAATAAAAGTAAAACTAATATCACATGTTAGGGTTAACTTGTTTGCGCATTTCATGCCTCTGCATATTTTTCTTGTGTTGTTTGAATTTGTAAAACTCAAAAAAAGAATTTCAAAATCCATTTAGAAAATCAATTTGCGAAATAAAATAAAAAGAAAATGGAAAATCTTTTCTTCTCTCCCTCTCTCTCTTTCAGCCCGAGAAGCCCAGCACTAGCCTGCTCTCTCCCTCTCCCCTTTCTTTCTCCCTTGGGCCGGCCTCCCTCGCGCTCGGCCCAGCTCGGCCGTAGGCCCGCGCAGCGCCGCACCCTCCCCTCTCTCTTTCTGTCACCCGCAGTGGGCCGGATCCCTCGTGCTCGGCCCAGCTCGGCCGCAGGCCCGCGCCTCTCCCGTCTTCCCTTTCGCTAACACGCCGGGCCCGCCAGTCAGCCTCCTCCCTCTCTTCTTCCTTGAGTCCGAGCCGGACACGGCTGCTCGCCGCGCCGCGTCGCGTCCGCGGGCGCCCCGCAACCGCCTTCTCCGCGCGTTCCGCGCCCCCGTAGCCGCGTAGGACTCCGCGCCTAGCCGCCTTAAATAGCACTGACCCCCGCCGCCTCGTCCCATCGTCTCCCAAGCCGCAGCCACGTTCCGCCGTCGCCGAGCAGAGCGTCGCCGCCGTTCTGCGCCGTAGGACATCGCAAGCATCCCACCGAGCTTCGCGCTTGCCTCACGTGAGTGCGGAACACCTTTTCCCCCTCTTTTCTCTCTCTTTTCACACTCGGTTGATCCCACCGCCGAACGCAGGAGATCCGCCACCGCGGTTCACCGCCGTCGGCGCTTCCCGTCCGTCCCCGAGCCCTGCAATGGCCCTGGGTGGGTTCGCCTTGGCCTCCTTGTGCTCCCCGACCTTTTTCCGGGTCGGATTGGGCACCCGAGCCCCTAACCAACTCGCACCGCCGTGCGCAGAGCCTCCGCCACCGCTGCTCCGCGTCGTCGGTCCTTCCCGACCGTCCTCGACCCCCTCCGAACTCCCAGGGGAGTTCACCTCCCTCTCCTCTTTTGCCCGGTGCCCTCGGAGGGGAGAACCGAGCCCTGGAGCCCCCTATTGGGTTTCGCCGGCAAGCTTCGCCTCTGCCGGTCATGGCCGCCGCCGTGCGCCGCCCAACTCCGGCCTCTGCGCCGCCCTCTCCCTCCCCTGTTCTAATCTGAGCCATCCATCTCGGATCCAATGAACCAGATTGCCCCGTGCCCCTTCGCGTGGCATATTTGCTAAAGAGACCCTCGGGTTTTCTGGCCCTCAACCCGCAGTCCTAAAGCGGATTCCAACAATGCGCTTTCCCCTTTGGAAAGCATATTCCCTTTTTAATCTGTTTTAATTCGGTTTTAAATAAAAACCCCTATTTACAGTTTTGCCACTGATTTTCAAATGCTTATATTTTGCTCGTTTTAAATCCAAATCGATCCGTTCAAGTTGCGTTAGATCCATAATTTTATGCTCTATTCAGTAGTATAGATTTCACCTATGTTAATTACTTTTGAAAATCAACGTAAATTAATTCTTTAATGCTTTAATCTTGCCCTTTTCAAAATCTTGTTTAAGCTATAGTTTATTCGTTTTAGATCCGATTAGCGTGATTCTCGTGTCTTTGTGATCGTAGTAAAGTATAGATCTGTTTTATAATCTTTTTAAAACCTCTTTATTGTTTATGGTGTAATGTTCTGATCATATCTTTATTTCTTCGTGTATG
Source organism: Microstegium vimineum (assembly GCA_022036555.1). Taxonomy (NCBI): domain Eukaryota; kingdom Viridiplantae; phylum Streptophyta; class Magnoliopsida; order Poales; family Poaceae; genus Microstegium; species Microstegium vimineum. The sequence goes on along the minus strand of CM039138.1, from coordinate 11,581,689 downwards.
ATTGTTCGGATGATTGTGTGGTGATGTTGATCGAATACAGCCGGTGAGATCTTCGGTGAGCAAGAGTTCTTTGCAGCAGATCAGGACCACCAAGAGCTTTGTGATCAAGGCAAGTTTAACATGGGATCATCCTTGTTACCTATTCACCCTAATTCATCTAGTCATGATTGCATGTGTCTAATTTAATTCCTATTAGATCTATACCATAGCTTTGTTATCCTTTTACCTTGTCACCATGGGTTTTCTATGCATATGGGTAGCTTTGCTATGCTCTACATGATGAATATTGAATCGAATCTTGACTAATGATATATGCAATTATGAGATAAAATTGGCTTTTATAGCAACATGGAATAGGACCCCACTGTAGGGCAAAAGTTGGGACTTAAATGAAACCACGAGTGCTATAATGGCTCTGGCTTTAGTCAAGTATGAAGATTCGTACTAGCATGTTGGCAGTTCGTGAAAGACACCATTGCCGAGCTGGTTGTAGGGCATGTCCTAGGGTGATTACCGCTTCGAAAGGTACCATCGAGTAGGGGCTTTACATACCCCTTGCCCTTGGGTCCGTAGGGTCTGACAACATGTTGGGAAGACTTTTGAAAGACTTCATAGTGTTCCCTGCCCACTCACCTTGGAAGTGTTATGGGAGTTATAAACCCCGGCATATGGGCAACATGGCTTGTGGGTAAAGTGTATAACCTCTGCAGAGTGTAAATCTATCATGATAGCCGTGCTCACGGTTACGAGCGGCCTGGAAAACTCACAGTGTAGATGATCATGTTGTTTAATGTTTAATTGTTAATGATGTTTATTAATCCTATCATGTGGTTATTACTTGGGCTAAGCATAACTAAAGCTAAGTGTTGGTAAAACTTGACCAAGATAAAAGCAGCCGCAGTACAGACAGTGTCAGCCTTTGAGCTTCATAACCCTATGTTACTCTTGCTAAGTACTTTAAGTGCTCACTCTTGCTTTCTCAACCCCTTCAGATGGCTTTGAAGACTACCTAGGCTAGTGGTCAACCAGTCGGCGTTCCCTGTGAAGTGGAGCTTCGTCGCGAGAGTTATCTTTATTTTCCGCTGTTTTGTTTTAAGAATATTATTCGTTATGTAATAAGCACTCAGTGATGGTATTATTTAAAGATTTGTCGGCTTATGTGTGTGATTGATCTCTGGGCACACATGAGTTATTCATATTCAATTTTATCCTTAAAATTGGGTGTGACAATACGGCAGCCTGAACCAAGGATTCGCCCAACCACACTCTCAAAGAAACCAACCTACGCAACCTGAACTCGAAGATCAGGAGCACGGATTGGGTGCCGATGACGCGGCCGCTTCTGTAATCTCCGCGAAGGAAAACATAAGAGCAAAGGGGTAGAGAATCTCTCTCTGGGGGTTTGTGAGCACACAGCTGAACAAAGGTTCTATATTCGATTATCAAAAGTCTGAGTTTTCAAAGGATGCAATGGGGTATATATACTAGCAACAACCCTGCTAGATAGGTGTAAACACGAGATGGAAATAAAAAGACTAAGAATATGAAAAGGCTTCTACGAAATGTTCCTCTGAAGTGGATTCGCGAGGCTGTTGATTTCTACGCAGTCTTCACTAAATTGGCAATAACTCCATCTTGGGAAGTCCAAATGACACACCGTTAAATGCGTTGGAAAGTAGAATTAACCATATTTCCAACCATGTATACCATGCAGCACGAAACATTATAGAATGGTACAGTTTTGCATGGGAACTTAACCATCACGCTGTCTGTTGACCTTCAGACCAGTATGCACTAAAACAGGACGGCGCTCTCAATGGTAACTCTAAACAGGTCGACACTTGTGGCATTGGAAACTAGACTTGATAAGCTTTCCAAAATGTCCTCATGAGCCTCAAAAGCTTCTCGGAGTAGAGAGATATGCTCATTTCTTGAACTGGTCCGTTTTGGACTGGACTGGTCCGAACTGGTCTGTTGCTTTTCTTCACTTAGAGTAACATCCTCCTCTTCATGTATATACCTGCTCTTGAAGTTTCTTAGCGCAACTTCTTGTAAGTGGACCTTGAATTGTATCATTTATGTTTGATGATGGCTGCTTAGTACTTGAAGTAGCATGCATGGTTGAGATGTCCTCATCACTAGCATTGGCCTTTGGTATCCCAAAGGAGCACCCTTCCAACTTGTGGGCTATTCCGATTCGGATTATGCCCCGGGTGTAAGGTTGATAGAAAGAGTACCTTCGGAGGGTGCCATTTGCTAGGAAGATCACTTGTTTCTTGGTCCTCAAAGAAGCAAAATAGTGTGACTTTGTCTACCGCCGAGGCGGAATACATAGCCATGGGAGCATGTTGTGCACAAATCTTATACATGAAACAAACACTCCTTGATTACGGCGTTACTCTATAAAGTGTTCCACTCTTATGTGGTAATGAAAGCACCGTAAAGCTTGCTAATAACCCGGTTCAACACTCTCGCACCAAGCACATAGATATTTGCCATCACTTTCTTAGAGACCATGTGGCAAAAAAGGGACATCACACTAGTGGGAGTTAGAAGCAAAGAGCAATTGACGGATATCTTCACAAAACCACTCGATGAGACAACCTTTTGTAGGTTGAGAAATGAGTTTAATGTGCTTGATCACTCTAACTTCACTAAAAAATGATCTTGTGTGAACCAACCATGCATTCATATGCAAAATAACATGTTTAATTTAGTAATGCACATAGGCTTGGCTAACACGGTTAAGATAACCGCCCTCAAAGCGTGTGACAAAGCTTAACCGTGGTTTAAACTTGCAAGCAACCTAGATTCAAATTCCAAGTAATGCATTGCATTTGCATGTGATGTTTGTCATTTCTTTTCGGTTTAGTTTGAGCATCCACTGGGTTCGTCGACTTGGGGGGAGCATTCCAAGCTCAAGTTGTTACTATACCCCTCTTGTGGCCCTATGATGTCTCTTTGCGCTTCCATTCGACTATTTTGAGCTAAAAACTAGTTTAAAGCCCATGGCAAACTATTTGAAAATGGGAGTTTGAGAGATGGTTCCCAAATCAAGTCCAATCATGTGTTATTTGCTTCTTATTGGGATTGGGACTAGCTTGGGAGAAAGAAACAAAAATTAGATTTGAAAAAACTTTTGGAAAACCCGTCGGACACTGCCGACGGACGCTCGGCTCCCTTTGCCTCAGCGTCCGTCGCGATCGTCCGCAGAGAAATCCACTCGGCTAAGGAGCGTCGGACGCTCCCCAGCGTCCGTCGCGAGGGCGTCTGAAAGGTCCTATTCCAAGGCTAGACGGGGTTAATAGCCTAAATCGAAATCTAAAAACAAACTCAACAACAAGTTAGATCACAAGATGGAGAAGCTAGGATTGCACTAGCCTACTAGGGGATGCGAAGCCTCCTAACCACAATTTCTATCCTAATACTAAGAAAAATCAAAGCCTACACACGCTACTAGCTCACAAGCACAACCTAATATACTACTAGCAAGAATGAATAAGGTAATGTGAGGATGGGAAAGGTGATTATACCGCCGAGTAGAGGATTGATCCAATGAAATGGAGAATTCCGAGATAGCTAATCAATCACAATGGGGAGACAAGGTTGACACTTGATTTTTATCCTGAGGTTCACTAGTTTGCCAACTAGCTACGTCCTCGTTGTGTCGGTTCACTCACTTGGTGGTTCACGAGCTAATTGGCATCAAATGCCAAACCCGTCACCGGGTGCCGCACAACCAACACAAGATGAGGGCATTCCAAGACACGCACAATCCACTAGAGTTACCTTTGCGATGTCCCGCGAGTAAGGCACAAGAACCCCTCACAATCTCCACTTGTGGTCGACGAAGCCCAATCACCAAGCTTCTCGAATCCACACCGCTGCTCCAACCGTCTAGGTGATGGCAATTACCAAGAGTAACAAGAAAACCGCAGCGGTATCAACTCCCAAGTGCCTCTAGGATGAACTCACTTCATGCAATGCACTAGAACACTCAAATCTCTCAAATGGAAGAACAATTGGCTAATAGATGAGTGGGAGTGTGTGTCACTAGCTTCACAAGAGTATGCAATATCAGAATGAGCAAGAGCGCTGCTTGAACCGCCACACACCCTTAAATAGCCCCCTCAAAGGAACTAGCCGTTATGCACTTGGGCTTCTGAAAAACAAACCGTCGGACCATAGCATCTGGTCCGACGCTTTGGTCCGGAGCCTTCTCCATTCTGCCACATGTCGCGCTCAGTTTGAATTCTGACCGTTGGCACGCAGCTCTGGGTAACGTCGGACCTCCTCCATCGGTCCGGTTGCCTGGTCCGACGCCTCGTCCGACGCCTGCCAGGTCTTCAACCAGTTTCACTTAGTACACGACCAGGCTTCGGACTCCTGGTCCGGAGGTCACCATCGGACCAAATCCTCTGGTCCGGAGCCTCGCAGTCCTTCAACCAGTTTTACACAGTATGCACCCGTCGGTGTTTAAAATGGCAGGGTCTAGACAACAAACGAGTAAATTTCTAAGCGTGTCGGAGATCGGATGGTTATGCCCGGAGAACACAAGGTTTATACTGGTTTACTGCTAAGTCGTGTTAGCGAGCATGGAGAGCTCGTAGAGGGGAGCTACAAGCTTTGGTGAGAGAGAGAAGCGGGTTCCTAGGTCTCGTGCGTATGAAGTTCGAGGTTCGTTGTGAGAGCTCGCGTGGATGCGAGTATGAGTGTGTGTGAATGAGTTCAGAGAGTCGAGAGAGCTAAATTGGAGTTCCATTCTCCCCCTTTATACGTAGGGAGAGATGCAGGAGTACAGTAGAGAGAGAGGGAGAAAACGTGGGCCCGGTATGGGCCGTTGACTTGGAGGACGCTCCTGGCTCTTGTTAGTCCTTGATGCAACTGTAGTCATGTGCCTTGTACGTGGTGATGCTCCTATTGCCATATTTGGGCATGGGCGGAGGTTGGCAGAACAGGGTTTGGCACCCCTGCGTTTCATCATACAGGGACGAATACACCTTAATCCATGTTCGGCTGTCCGTCGGAGGGATGGTGAACGTCAATCGGTGGTACTGGAGCTTGCACCGCAAGGATTCTACAGGGGTAGGCATGGCGATCCATGTCTTTAACCCCCATCCCCAAGGACGAGTCTGCACTGTGCACCTTTTGACTACGGGTTAAAAGGCACTGTGGATTGGGGAAGCTTCCAAGGGCAGGCGACGTCACGGATGACGTTACGCTCCCTCGGACGAGGCGAAAGAGCCTCCGAGGGTGGATGGCACTATAGATGACGTCATCAGGGCTCGGACGGGGCGAAACATCCTCCGAGGGGGCGCCCTTGCCTTAGCCGGTTTGGGCGGGGAAGCCCCCGAGGGTGGATGATGTCACGGGTAACGTCACCCCCCTCGGACGGGGCGGAAGAGCCTCCAAGGGAGTACTGCCCTTTCAGTTTGGCTAAGGCGATGTGTCCCCGGGAGTGATGACGTCATCCTGGCTCGGGCGAGTCGGAGGAGCTCCCGGGGATGATTTTGTTTTCGCGAAGTGTGAAGTTAGGGTACCCTATTCTCAGGTATCCGACGGTAGCCCCCGAGCCTATGATGTAGTGACTGACTACATCGGAGGCTTCCGAGAGTACTTATGGTGTTTGATTATGTTCTTGCATTCCGGTGGGTGCGCGCGAGCGCACTCACCGGGTGTAGCCCCCGAGGCCTTAGGAGAAAGATTTTTTCTCCTAAGGGCTTATTCGGTCCAGCCTATAGCGTTTGTCCTTTTGCCCCTCTCAAGGGGTGAGGACTGCCCCGCCCGTACGGGGTCAGAGCTTCGCTTGCACGCTAGCCCTGCCAAGGGCGTACTGTTGTACTTGGACTGACGCGCTCTGAAGTGACGAATCGGACTGCATTGTGCTGTCTTTCGGTCGAAGCGTCTGCCTGACCAGTCGATGTCGGGTCGGCATCGGCCTGGTCTGACCGCGCCTTTGTTGACCCAGAAGTGGGTGCATCGGGCTCTCCCATTTGAGGACGCTGGAGACACAACGCCCTCGTGTGGTCGAGTTTTTTGGAACAGCGCACCCCGAGCATGCCGTCTGCCTGACCATTTATGGTTCTGCGGCGCCCCCACTGAAACGGACACTGTCGCTCAGTGCGGTTTAACTAGGGGAAGCGGAGCGCTATGGCTTCACGGGTTGGCTATTGCATGGGTGCCCTAGCGGGCTATAAATAGAGGCAGCCCGCCGTGGGATGAAACACACAATCCCACAGCATGGTTTGCCCTTCCTTCTTCCTCCGAGGTCTCGTCAGAGATACCCTTGAGCCGCCCTGGCGAGCGGTCCTTTGAGAGTACACCGAACTCAGGGGAAGTTCTGCGTTAGGGGTGCAGGCATCCCACTTTGCCCAGTGAGAGAACTCAACGGAAGCTCTGCGAGGTGCGCATAGCTCCGCTGATTCTGGCCACCGGTTGGGAGAAGGGTTGTCACCACCCCCTGCATGAATCGCTTCCGCAAAGCGGGGGCGTAGGATCCATCCCTTTTCCGGAATGGCCCTGGCGCTCTGTCCCAGGGGAGTGGTGACGTGCTATCCCTCTCTAGAGGGCAGCCAAGAATGTGTCCACTAGGGAAACCATAGCAGTTCGCCTGCATGGCTCTGGGAGTCGGCCCATCCCTGGCAGTTCGCCTGCATGTTGTCGTTGGCGAGATAGGCGGACTCGGGGCTGCCAATGTATGGCAGACCTGGAGTCGTTCGCCGACGGCGTCCTTGATCACGGAGAAGCTGGGGCGACTTAGCTGTAAAGTGCCCAACCGTCTCCGGAGGAGGGACACGGACCGGGGCTTCCTGAAACGAGGCAGCTGTTGTTCTCCCACAGTTGCAGCATGCTTCATCAGGGTGACCCACGGGATGTGGCACCACCGTCCGACACGGTCTTGTACATCAGGCAGGTGTTTGTCGAGCCTCGCGGTTGGGTTTCATAACCTGGATACACAGATGCGTCGAACAGTGGTTGCATGCTTAGTATGGGTGCCGTTATGGCACCCCTAGCTTTTGGCCTCTCGGCCCGGGATTTCCCTTCAGTCCATTTTGTAAACGCTTCCATGTTTTTTGGTGTCTCATGATTGGGATTAGCCCCCATGGCCTTTTAAGAGTATGTAACACCTGCAAGGATTAATATGAGCATACATATGCATGAAATGAAATGTGTTCGTGTTTACCTGTGCGGACCTCTGTCACGTGAGGCTTGCTCCGTGGTGCGACGCCAACCCCCGAGTCTTTACCCGTTGTAAAGAAAATCATCTCGGGTCTGTGTCGTCTTTTTTGTTCATTCCCCACGCATCTCTCCGCGAGAAGAGGGAAATATGAGCCGGACCATGCTATCCTCGAGGGGGACAAATCATGGTTTCTCGTCGACTTGCTAGCAGGCAAATCTGAGTGGGGTGCTCGGTTCCCGTTCGCTAGGGTTCCGGCTCGTGGCCCATGTCGTGGCTCCCCCCAAATCGGTTTCATCTAGTAGCCGAGTTCGTTCGATGGGTTCCGGGGGCCTGCTGCCTTCCTTCGATAGGAATACCATGAACCAATCAGCCGTAAAGACGGACTCAAATACGAAATCTAAGAATGACCTTAGCATCCGATTGTCAGGCTAATGACCGCTAGTGTGTCCATTCCCTATTCGCCCCTCACTCTGTCGTCCTGAGTCGGCCGTTTCAAACCCCGTTGGGTCGGCCTTCGTAACTTTGGACCGTAATGGGCCGTCAGGGGCGTCTATATCCCCGATCCCTTTGTCTTACCTAGACCCATGGGCCGTCGCCGCTGGTTGCGCCACGGGTGCGCCTCTCCGACCTTCGCATGTATTGGCTGAGCTCGGACGAGTCGGAGGCTCTCACGAGGCACGCTCGCGCTCGGGAGGTGTATGCCTTGGCTGGGGACACGTGAGAAAAATCTGCGTGCACGGCATGGTGGGCCCGGAGCGGATCCTGTAATGATGACGGATACGGGATGCGAATCGAAATAAGGAAAAAGGCGAGTGGTGTCAGTTACCTGCCGCAGTGTGTGCGGCTCCCGATATTCCCGTGAATAGTGGAAGCGTTGTAGTCGAGCGGCCATATTTAATGTGACTTGAGACGTGGGGTCGTGGCATCAAGAGCCGGTGGTGCCGCTCGGACTTCTAGGTTCCTACAAGTATCCGCCCGCCGCGTCGTTTCCCGCGAGCCCGCACTGTTCGCCCTCTTCGCCTCCTTGTCCTGCTCGCGTCGCCTCCCTTCGAATTTAGGGTTCACGCCGTCGCGTCCCCAACTTAGCCTCGTCCTCCGCCGCACCGCAAGTCATTCCTCCCGGCGCATCCTACATGGCAGGGGAACATCCCGAGAGGAGCTCGGCCCGGTGCGAGGTGGAGTATGCGCGGGCACTAGAGCTGGTGGCCGCGGGGTTGCTGCGCCCCGAGCTTTCCGCCAACAATGTCCTCGAGTGGATCGTTCCCACCGGCGCCGACGTGCCGGACCCGCCAGAGGGGTATGTGGTTTCCTTCCTCTGCGCGGCCACAAGCGCGGGTTTTGGACCCCGCCGACTCGCTTCCTCTGCGGGATTCTTAACCACTACGGGATCGAGCTCCATAACCTCAATCCCAACTCCGTCCTTCACCTCGCGGCCTTCGCGGCCATGTCGGAGGGGATGTTGGGGGTGGAGCCCGATTTCGTGTTGTGGAAGTTTTTCTTTAGGGCGATGGTGTTCCTCATCAACTCTGGTGGTGTGAGGTTGCTGGCCTCGTGCGGGGGGTGCTCGATCATCCTTCTCCACACCAACTCGGGGTCCTATATGCCGGTGCGGGCGACTTCGTCCAACCGGGGGTGGCATTCGCAGTGGTTCTACATTCGAAACCACCCCGGGGCGCCGCTTCCGGCTTTCACGGGCCTGCGCTTCGCGGAGGAGCTTCCTAGCTGGTACCACAGACCGACCCCTCGCGAACTCGAGAGGATTCAGCCCTACCTTCGGAGCTTGACACTGCTCCGGGACCAGAGGCTGAACCTTGCTGGGGTCGTTGCGCAGTTTCTCCAGCGCCGGATGCTGCCGCTCATGGCGCGTATGCATCCTCTGAACGACATGGTGCCCGGCGTGCCACGCGAGGGGACTGCAATGGCCACCGAAATGTTGAGCTTCGACCGCACGGTCGCCATCATGAGGGGGCTACTGGGGAACACGTTCACCCCTGACGACATTAGCTGTTGTCCCCTGATGCACGTGGACCCAAAGTTCATCCCTTTGGTGAGAAAGGATGGCATGGTGCCAATTTTCTCCTTCGCGTCGCCTTTTCTCCCTGGTTCTAACCCTTGCATTTTCCCCGTCTTCCCTTCGCAGGGGCCGCGCTCGACGACACATCACGTGGCCACCCCCTTCCTGTTCCGCCGGCTCAGCGGGCGGCGAACAGGGAGCGAAACGCGCGGCAATAGGCAGATGCCGTCGAGAGGAGGAGGAGGAAAGCCGACAGGGCCCTCTGGCGCACAGAGTTGGACCAAAGGCGGGCCCGGCAGCGTCGCGCTGGAGAAACGAAGGAGGAATCCCCCACCGAGTCGGACGAGGACGGTGAGGGCCTTAGTGGAGGTGGCGACAACGATGATGATGATGGCGAGGGCAGGCGTCCTCGGTCTGAGGTAGTGTCGGCGCCGCTAGCGGCTGGGACCTTGCGCCACCCCACGGGGGATGCGCCGATGGTGGAGGTGCCACCAGTGAGAACGCTCGAAGAGCACCTAGCCCCCGGGGGCTCCGGGAGCGGTGTCGCCGGTGACACACCGGTCCCTCCCCGTTCCACCCTGTCTGAAAGGGGCGGACAGAGTGGAAACTCGGGCACCGCCAGCCACGGCGAGTCGGAATCGAGGCCGAAACGCGTCCGCATCTTCTCCCCACGGTAAGGCTGCAGTTAACGATGTTTTTCTTTGCTCTTTTCGTTGAAGAGAGTTTTAGCTCATGCTCGCCGGTGCGCGATGTTTGTTTTAGGATCACCGGCAGCTCTGTGCACGCGGAGTGGAAGATGCTACGCCGGGGGTGACGTCCGCCGGCGAGGGGCAGAGCGACGCCGCCCCGGTCCTTGGTCTGGCGAGTTCCGCCGTGACCGGGAGAGAGACGGCCCCGGGCGGCGCCGCTGTCGTTGGCGTGACTCCGCCGACCCCTACAGACACCAGCCCTGCAGCTGTCGCATCGCCCCTCCCCCGAAGGTGGTAGTCGTGGATGACTCCGGGGAGGAGGACGATCTGGGTGACCTCGTGGCCATGGATGTCGAGGAGGCTCCGCCGGCCGCGGCGACGGAAGATGTTGTGGTGGTGGACGAGGCCATTGAGGGTGACCTTGACGGGGTGGATGGCATAGAAGACATCGTAACCGCGGCGTTAGTGGGTGACGTGCCCGCGCCTGGGGTGAGCGAGGAGGGGCCCCTAGACAGACCCCTTCCTCCCAACATGTCGGCCCGAGGCACGGTGGTTTCTCGGTCCTTCACGGCGGAGGAGGTGACAGCCACGCGTGCGGTGAAGGTCGTTCTCTCTCAGTCTAGTGCGACCCCGTTGGCAGAGGTGGTTGACGCTGGGGGAGAGGCTGCCCCTGGGACCCTACGTCATCTCCGCCCCAATCGTCACTCCTTCAGGGACGGTGACCGGCTTGCCTGGGTTGACCAGGAGAACTTGGGCACCCCTGTGTTCGTGCTGGACGACGGGCGTGAGCTTCACCAGTGGAATTGCGTGGCAGACCCGCGCCAGGAGCATGACCTCCTTATCGCGCGAGGCTTGGGGTACATCCAGTGGGCGGCCGCGCCGCTCTCTGACGACTTCTGGCATCATGGTGATGTGAGAGGCCGCTTGATCGTGAGTGTTTGTTTTTACTCCTTACTGTCGATTGACTTCTCCTTTTGCGCAGATCTTGATGGCGACGAGCGTTGAGAAATCAGAATTTATCCGTCGCAAGGCTGGCCGTTGGGCTTCTGGGTCGTGGACGTCTGTCGGAGGGGCTGTCGTGGCCAAGGACCTTGTCGCGGCCCGCCATCGCGTGGTGGAGTTGGAGGAGTAGTTGGGCGCTTCGGAATCAAGGGCGGCGGATGCCCAGGTGCTAGCGTAGCGGAGCGCCGCCGACGTCGAGCGGTCGAGCAAGCGCGGAACGCGGCTCGTGCCAACGCCGAGGCGGCCCGCCATGTGCTGGCAAATGAGCGCGCGGCGCGTCAAGTCCAAGTGGAGCGCCTGGCGGGCGAGGGCGGTGCTGAAGCAGAGGCACGACGCCGAGTCGTCTCGGCGCCGAACTCCATGGAGGAGGAGCGCAACGTAATGCGGCGCCAGCGTGACGTCCTTCGTCGAGAGCACGATGACGTCGTGGCTCGTTTTGAGGATCTGTCTAATAGGCCTCGCGACCGCAGCGTCGACGCCGACCGGAGGATTCTGGAGTTCTCCACCCGGGTTGGTGAGCTAACGACGGCAGTCTCCCAGCTCCGTGCGTCGATCCACGGCCTAGAGAGGGAAAATGGAGGTACGTTTCCTTCCTTTTGTCCATTTGTCTTGGTGTGATGTACCTTTTTGCTTGGAGGCTGAGTCTCCCTTCTTGTCGTCCCAGAGCTGTGTGCTGGTGCGCAGGAGTCACAGGTGTTGTGCGTGGTCGTGCATGGCGCGTGCGACCTATTCGGTGTGCCAGTCGTCGAGGGTGGTCCGGAGGCGGCCAGGACCCGTGTCGGCCTGCTCTGGGAGCGGGGCCAAGCGCGGATCTAGAAGGCACTGCGTGTCCGCGTCCACTGCACAATGGCGATCGCCACCTGCCTCTACGACGCGGTGACTCCTACGCTTGTCAGCGAGGGTTATCCCCTGGACGCCCCGGAGGACCTGCTTGATCGGGTTGAGGCTGCGGCGGAGGAGCCCGCTACGATCCTGGCCGACAAGCTCGAAGAAGAAGTGCTCCCGCCGCCACCAGCAGAGTGACCCTGCGTGGTCAGTGATCAAGGTCGATTGACCTTGTAACAAACAATTTAAGTTATCCTTTTGCATGATGCACCCTGGGAGGCGTTGGACATGTTTTTATTGCTCCTTAGTGAGCTTGCTTTAAGTTTTCTTGTTTTCTGGTTTTCATGTCTTTTCCGTTTTGTCCTACTTACTCTGCCTTTCCTGATAAGAGATTTGATATGCTCAAATGGGTAGTCGGGTGGAAGTACTTGACTCCAGGGAGTCGGAGTACTTCACGGCCCGTTGCCGCGGTCCGGTGAGATTTTCTCCCTTGGTCGGAGAAGACGAAGTGCGGATGTTTTGCGTGCAAAACTTTTTGGAGAGAAAAAACAGGGGGTTCCCCCCTTCACAGCCCCCGAGCGAGGTGTGCTCTGGCGCATGCCGGGAGTGCACCTTGCCAAGCGATTGGTCCGAGAGTTCCCTAGTTTTTATTCCTCGAACTATTTGCTTATAGAAGATTACATGCGTATGTACAATGTGCTAGAGTACTTAGTAAAAGTAGATAAACGACATAGCTGTTGGTGATGTGGGCGTCCGAGCTCTTCGCGCTCTAGGGGTCGACGTCCATCTTGTCAGCGGCTTCGATCGCCGCCACCAGCTCCTCGCTACGCACCTCGCCCATGGCGTTCTCGCAACAGTCCACCTCTCACTGGTACGCCACCTTGACGTCGGAGGTGATCATGATGATGCCGCACGGCCCCGGCATCTTGAGCTTAAGGTAGGTGTAGTTGAGGACGGCCATGAACTTCGCGTAACACGGCCTCCCCAACACCGCGTGGTAAGTCCCTTAGTAAGCCACGACTTCGAAGGTGAGGTACTCGCTCCAGAAGTTGTCCGGCTCTCCCGTCGCAGGCCGAGGGCCTCGACGACATTGTAGTACATGATGTTGAGGTTGCTGCCTCCGTCCATCAGCACCTTGGTGAAGCGCACGTTCCCTATGACCGGGTCCACGACGAGTGGATAATGACCCAGATGGGGGACGTGGCTCAGGTGATCATCTCGACAGAAGGTGATGTCGGGCTCCGACCAGTCGAGGAAAGCCGGAGTCGTTGGGGCGACCACAAAGACCTCGCGCCGCTCCTTCTTCTGCCGGCATTTGCAGCCGTAGGCCTCCGAGCCCCCGAAGATCATAAGGCACTTGCTTACGTGGGGGTAGGAGTCATCGTGGCCCCTATCCCCATCTTGGTCTTCCGACTGCTTTGACTCGTCCTTGTCAGGGACGGCCTTGAAGTACCTGGCCATCATGTCACACTGCTGGAGTGTGTGCTTGACCAGACCATTGTGGTACGGGCATGGCTTGGTGAGCATGTCGTCGAACTTGCCCATTCTCTTCCCGCCCTGGGGGCGGGGAGCCTTGCGGTCTGCCGCCGCGACGACATTGTCACCACTGCCACGCTGCGGCTTGCCCCTCTACATGCTCTTGTTCTGGGCGCGGTTTGAGCCGCCTTCGTCGGCGGTCTCTACTTCCTTGCCCTTACCCTTGTCGGGGTGGAAGATTGCACTGACCGCCTCCTCGCCCGAGGTGTAGCTCGTGGCGATGTCGAGGAGTCTCTCGGTGGTGCGAGGGTTGTTGCGGCCCAGCTCGTGGACTAGATTTTTGCAGCTGGTGCCCGCAAGGAAAGCCCCGACTATGTCTGCGCCGGCCGTGGTCGGGAGCTTGGTGCATTGCTGGGAGAAGCAATGAATGTAATCACGGAGGGACTCGTCGGCCTTCTGCCTGCAGCTGCGGAGGCCCTAGGGGTTTCTTGGGCGCGTGTAGGTGCCTTGAAAATTCCCGACAAAGGCTTGTCGTAGGGAAATCCACCCATCGATGGTGTTGGGAGGCAAATGCTCGAGCCACGTGCGGGTCGAGTCCGAGAGGTGGAGAGGCAAGGTGCGGATAATGAAATCATCATCATCCGTGCCGCCGGCCTGACAGGTGAGGCAGTAGTAGTCGAGCCAGAGTCCGAGGTTCGTTTCCTCGGAGTACCGGACGATGTTGGTTTGTTGTCGGAACGGTTGCGGGAATGGTGCACGGCAGATGCAGTGAATGAACGCCAAGGGGCCTAGCGGCTCCGGCGTGGGAGGCCGGTCCTCGTCGCTGTCGTATAAGCCCCCATGGCGGACGTGGTAACCTGTGCTGGCACCATCCTGCTTGGCATGCTTGTGTGCGTCAAGCGTGTCACGCACGTCTCGCTTTTTGCCTACACGAACATGCACCATCGGACGCCAGCGTTCAGCCGGTGCGGGATCTGGGTGGACTGACCCCTCGCGGTCGTTGGGTGTCGGGCTGGTTGGATGGCCGGTGCTGAGCCCGTGCCTCCGCGACGTGGAGCTCTCGGCATGTTGTGTCGCGGCTCACTCCAAAAGGGTCTTCAACTCGTCATGAGCGAGCTTCCCGTCGGGAGCATCTGCGACCAGAAGGTTGCGGAGCAGCATCCTTGCTGTCGCGATGTTCTGGTTCGCCTGCGTGAACTGCGGCGTACTGTGTTCGTCGTTGATGATGCGCTGGTGTACCGTTTGGACATCCCTGCAAGCGTGAGGCTCTGCGGGGTCCCTGGCGGCTTCACGTTCGAGCTTTTCGCGCTCGAACGTCACCCTTCGCAGGTGCTCCGCGAGCTACTGCTCCATGTCGCGGAGGTCGTGAAGCTGCTGCTGCCAGGGATCCGAAGGCGGCGGATCGGGCCGTGGCTGGGGTGTCGGAACACCCATCTCATGTACGGGCGTGTGGACGCTGTCGCCGTCGTCGTCCCCGCTGTCGATGAGGGTGGGGTCGATAGCAGCTCCGGGCGGCGGTGGGTCACACATGAAACACTCACGGCCGCAGCCCGCGCTGTAGTCGCTCGAGTTGGAGTCGAGCAAGTAGTCGCTGGCATGGAGGAAACCATAAAAGCCTCCTTATCCCCCAGACCTTCGAAGTCCAGGGGCTCCTAGGGGTCGACGCTCCCACAGCTGGAGCCGGCGTAAGAGGTAGCCTTCGGGCTTGTGAGGAGATCGGAGACGGACCGGGGGTGATGAGACGCAAGCCCGATGCGTGTCCCTTCCACAGGGTCAGCATGGAACAATGCGACCACCATCTCCGAATAATATGCGGCGGCATTCTTCATGTCGAACGGTAGTGCCTTCGGAGCGGGCGCTTTGATGTGCCCGGGAGAGAGCGGCTGTCCTCCCGTGAGCTACGCCGTCACGTTGGCGAATGCGTAGTAGAGGTTGTGCAGGGACTCCTAAGTCGGCTGGGGTCCCGTAAACGTGTCAAGCTGGCGCTCGAATTGAGGGTAGCCAGCTCGCTGGTTGCTTGTCCCGCGAGCGACTTGCTCTTGTGAGGGAGGCAGGTTGAGGTGGGCCATGGATGCCGAAATGGCGTCCACGGCTACCTCGGGCGATGGAGGACCAGGTCGGCCCCCTGCCCGTGGCACTGGAAGTCCAGGCTTCCAAAACGAACAATGGAGTTCGAAGCAAAATCAACGTGGCAAGAAACCATCCGATACTCGAAAATACGGGTGACACGCAAAGTCCCCTACTTGGCGCGCCAACTGTCGGTGTCTAAAATGGCGGGGTCTAGATAGCCAATGAGTAAATTTCTAAGCGTGTCGAAGATCGGATGGTTACGCCCGGAGAACACAAGGTTTATACTGGTTCGGGCACGAACGCCCTACGTCCAGTTTGCTACTGAGTCGTGTTACCGAGTGTGGAGGGCTTGTAGAGGGGAGCTACAAGCTTTGGTGAGAGAGGGAAGCGGGTTCCCAAGTCTCGTGCATATGAGGTTCGAGGTTCGTTGTGAGAGCTCGCGTGGATGCCAGTATGAGTGTGTGTGAATGAGTTCAGAGAGTCAAGAGAGCTAAATTGGAGGTCCATTCTCCCCCTTTATACGTAGGGAGAGATGGAGGAGTACAGTAGAGAGAGAGGGAGAAAACGTGGGCTCGGTATGGGCTGTTGACTTGGAGGACGCTCCTGGCTTCTGTTCCCCTTTCTTCCCGGGAAGGCTTCGCCCGTTGGCACGCCACGGGTCCTATTCATCCTTGATGCAACTGTAGCCATGCTCCTTGTACTTGGTGATGCTCCTGTTGCCATATTTGGGCATGGGCGGAGGTTGGCAGAACAGGGCTTGGCACCCCTGCGTTCCATCATACTGGGACGAATACACCTTAATCCCTGTTCGGCTGTCCGTCGAAGGGATGGTGAACGTCAATCGGTGGTACTGGAGCTTGCACCACAAGGATTCTACAGGGGTAGGCATGGCAATCCATGTCTTTAACCCCCCATCCCCAAGGACGAGTCTGCACTGTGGACCTTTTGACTACGGGCTAAAAGGCACTGTGGATTGGGGAAGCTTCCGAGGGTAGGCGACATCACGGATGACGTTACGCGCCATCAGACGAGGCGGAAGAGCCTCCGAGGGTGGATGGCGCTACGGAGGACGTCATCCGGGCTCGGACAGGGCAGAACATCCTCTGAGGGGGCGCCCTTGCCTTAGCCGGTTTGGGCGGGGAAACCCCCGAGGGTGGATGACGTCACGGATAACGTCACCCCCTCGAACGGGGCGGAAGAGCCTCCGAGGGAGTACTGCCCTTTCAGTTTGGCTAAGGCAATGTGTCCCCGGGAGTGATGACGTCATCCTGGCTCGGGCGAGTCAGAGGAGCTCCCGGGGATGATTTTGTTTTCGCGAAGTGTGAAGTTAGGGTACCCTATTCTCAGGTATCCGACAGCACCCATGCTTCGGACCACTCCTCCGGACCATACCACAGGACCATGCCTTCTAGTCCGGAGGTCACTTTGACTTCTGCTCTGCTGTAGACTGAGCCATCGGACCTTTAGCCGATGGTCCAAAGCACCACCGGACCACTAGTCCGGAGCTTCTCTGCCTGGTAGCCCGTGCTGGTAGCAGGCTGTCGGACCACGTCCTATGGTCCGGAGCTCCTATGCAAACTAGTCCGGAGCTTCTGTCTTGGTCAGAATTCACTTCTCTTTTCTTCCCTTGATCTCATGTGCCATCACCAAGTGTTTTACTGACTTGTGCATGTGTGTTGACATATTTTAACAAGTTTTACAAGGGTTGGTCATTAGGATTAGATGTAATGCAATCATGGTCCACCTAATGGCAGTTGATAGTTGTAACCACATAGTATTTTCCCCTCTTAATAGTACGGTTACCTACTAGGTGTGATCACCAAAATGTGATCGCACCCACTAGGTGTCTTGATCACCAAAATGGAAAATCCCTAGCTTATACCTTTGCCTTGAATAGCTTACGGACTCCTCCTTCTCTCTTCTTCTACAAGTGTGAGCTCTTGTTGGATTTCTCCTTAGCCTCCTCCTTGCTCCACCACTTGTCATCCTCACTTCTTCACTCACACTTAGAGCTAGGTTAGTACTTAGGTTTCATCAATTACCCAAAACACTAGATATCTTTCAATCTCCCCCTTTTTGGTAATTGATGACAACCCATATAAAATGATATGAAATATGATTTTGAATTCAACCCGAAATGCTTGATACCACTTGAACGTATCATAATGAAGGAAAGTGGTCAAACATTTCTAAGTTGGTTTGATAGTGTTAACTCCCCCTACATGTGTGCACTTCTATGAATATGAATCAAGCTTTGCACACATGCTTATATAGAACTTTGGAGGGGTGAACAACTAACAAACTATGTCATGATGCTAAGGTTTTAAAAATAGACCTTTGAAGTGTGATACCAATCAAAGTGCGCCTTTCATTTCACTTTTAGCAACATGATTAGCTTGATACCAATTGGATTACACAATAAAACAGGAGAGGATATCTAGCTAACTTCCCTATGCATGCTATTGATCAAATCATCAATCAAAATTACAACTAGGCATGCACCACACAAGAAAGAAACCACATGGAAAAACTATTACAATTTTAATGCAAGCGAGCATATGAGTGGATGCACATTCAAATGCAACAATTTGTTCATAGGCTTGCTCCCCCTACTTGTGTGCTCAAATTTTAGTTTTTCATTTTTCAAAATCTTATTTCTCCCCCTATTTCTAGATTCTCTTCTATCACTTGAAAACTTTCTTTTTAGCATATTTATATTTCTCCCCCTTTACCCTTTACTCATATTATGACCATTTTTATCACAATTTCTCCCCCTTTGTCACACATTACCACAAAGGAAACCACTTGTAGTAACATGTATCACTTGAGGATACTTAGGAAGATTTGTATATCAAGTCAATTTAGAAAGGAGTGGGGTGAATATCAATTTAAATTCAACCTAGATTACTTGTCCTAAATACTTAACACGGTTTAAACCATGGACAAGCTTCTTCACACATCTTGCAATGGTTATCTTATCCATGTTGGTTAAGCACAAGAATAAGCATTCTAGACTAAACATGTGAGGTTGCAAGCTTATTAACATGTCATATGCCACCACTAGATCAATCAACTCATAGAAGCAATAGTGGTGTCATATGTACATAGAAAATATTTGATTTTCATGAATGAGCCTATCATGAGTGATGTCTATATGCTCTACACAAGACTAGCAAGGGATGAATGCATATGTCAAACAATTGTACCTTGCTATGTTCGAGTAGAGGCATGTCATAGGTGGGGTGTATAAACTCATGTTGGAGAAATCCAAGATGTTCAACTCATTCCTTAACTTGCAAAACCTCTTCTCATCAAGTGGCTTGGTGAATATATCGGCTAATTGATCATCGGTGCCCACATTGTCAATAAAAATGTCACCCTTTTGTTGATGATCTCTTATGAAATGATGTCTCACATCTATGTGCTTTGTTCTTGAGTGTTGGGCGTGGTTGTTTGTAAGCTTCACTACACTTTCATTGTCACAAAGTAATGGGACTTTCTTGAATTGAATTCCATAGTCCTCTAAAGTGGCCTTCATCCACAATAGTTGTGCACAACAACTCCCCGCACTAATGTATTCGGCTTCGGCGGTAGAGAGTGTCACACTATTTTGCTTCTTGGATGACCATGAGACTAGTGACCTTCCCAACATTTGACATGTACCACTAGTGCTCTTCCTATCCACTTTGCAACCTGCATAGTCGAAGTCCGAATATCCAATCAATTCAAACCTTGACCCCTTTGGAAACCATAGTCCAACCTCTTGTGTATGATTCAAATATCTCAATATTCTCTTTGTGGCTTTCAAATGACTCTCTCTTGGAGATGCTTGAAACCTTGCACACATGCATACACTAAACATGACATCCGGCCTTGAAGCAGTCACATAGAGTAAGCTTCCAATCATAGACTGATAGAGTGTTTGATGTACCATCATGCCAGTTGAGTCACTATCCAAATGTCCATTATTCCCCATGGGAGTACTAATGCCCTTCGCTTCTTCTAGCCCAAACTTCTTCATCATATCTTTTATATACTTGCCTTGACTCACAAATGTACCATTTTCATTTGCTTGATTTGAAGTCCAAGGAAGTAACTAAGTTCACCAATCATTGACATCTCAAATTCATTAGCCATCATCTCCCCAAACTATTCACAAAAGTCTTGATTTGAAGATCCAAAGATAATGGCATCCACATAGATTTTCAAGATGAACAAGTCATTTCCAATCTTCTTGGTGAATAGGGTAGTATCAACCAACCCCATCTTGAACCCTCATACCATGCTCTAGGTGCTTGCTTCAACCCATAGAGAGCCTTCTTGAGCTTGAATACATGATCGGGCTTCTTAGCATCTTCAAAACCGGGTGGTTGCTCAACATACACCTCCTCATTGATATACCAATTTAGGAATGCACTTTTGACATCCATTTGGTATAGATTGATATTGTGTGCATAAGCATAGGCCAATAGAATTCTAATTGCCTCTAATCTTGCCACCGGAGCATATGTTTCCCCAAAGTGAAGACCTTCAGCTTGTGAGTAACCTTGAGCTACTAGTCTTGCTTTGTTCCTCACCACTATTCCATCTTGATCTTGTTTGTTCTTGAAAACCCATTTGGTTCCAATTACATTGTGCTTCTTTGGTCTTTCTACCAATTCCCAAACTTGATTTCTTGTGAAGTTGTTGAGCTCTTCATGCATAGCATTGATCCAATCAACATCCCTCAAAGCTTCATCAATCTTGGTTGGCTCAAATGATGAGACAAAAGAATAATGATCACAAAATGAAGCCAATCTTGATCTTGTTTGAACACCACTTTGAATGCCTCCAATAACTTGATCCAAAGGATGATCTCTTGCCATGTTGGTAGGTTAGAGCACTTGCATGTTGATGTCATTTGGTTGAGATGATGAACTATCTTGAACTTGATCTTCACTTGCACTTGCTTGATCTTGAGTTGGAGAACCACTAGCTTGTTCACTTGGAATGGTCACTTGATCTTCATCTTCATCTTGGACTAGTTTTGGTCTAATGTCACCAACATCCATATCTTTCATAGAATCGACCAACTTGTCACCTCTCACATCATCCAAGTTTTCTTCTTCATCTTGAGAGCCTTGAGTTTCATCAAATTCAACATCATGCACTTCCTCCAGAATGCCACTAGCCAAGTTCCATACTCTATAAGCCCTGCTAGTTGTTGAGTAACCAAGTAAAAATCTCTCATCACATTTCTTCTCAAACTTTCTCAACCTTGTTCCCTTCTTCAAGATATAACACTTGCATCCAAACACCCTAAAGTAGGCAATGTTTGGCTTTCTTCCATTCAATAGCTTATAGGGAGTCTTCTCAAGCATTCCATGACAATAGAGACAGTTGCTAGAGTAGCAAGCCGTGTTGATAGCTTTGGCCCAAAAAGAATCACTAACATTGTACTCACTTAGCATTGATCTTGCCATGTCAATCAAGGTTCTATTCTTCCTTTCAACTATCCCATTGGATTGAGGAGTGTACTTTGGAGAGAATTGATGGTTGATTCCAAAGTCATCACAAAGTTCTTCAACTCTTGTGTTCTTGAACTCACTCCCATTGTCACTTCTTACTCTCTTGATAGTTGTTTCAAACTCAATTTGGAACCTCTTGACAAATGACTTGAAGATATCAAATGTGTCACTTTTGTCACTCAAGAACAATACCCATGTGTATCTTGTGAAGTCATCCACTATCACAAATCCATACTTGTTGCCACCAATGCTTGTATAAGTTGTTGGCCCAAAGAGATCCATGTGCAATAACTCAAAATATTTGCTTGTACTCATGATGCTCTTCTTTGGATGAGTGTTGCCAACATGCTTTCCGACTTGACATGCACTACATAGCTTGTCCTTTTCAAATGTGACATCCTTCAAGCCCTTCCCTAGATCATGCTTGATTAGCTTGTTCAATTGCTTCATGCCAACATGTACAAGCCTTCTATGCCACAACCAACCCATGCTAGATCTTTATATGAGACATGTAGAGAGTTGGGTCTCACTAGCATTGAAATCCACTAGGTAGAGGTTCTCTTACCGAAATCCCTTGAAGATCATGTTTGAACCATCCACACTAATGATTTACACATCCTCCACTCCAAAGATGCACTTGAAACCGAGATCACACAATTGGGCAACCGATAATAGATTGAACTCAAGCCTTTCCACTAGAAGCACATTGCTAATGCTTAGATCATTAGAGATAGCAATTTTTCCAAGCCCTTTCACCTTGCCTTTTCCATTGTCACCAAATGTGATACTATCATATCTATGGTTGTTATCTTGGTTGATTGAGTTGAACATCCTTCCATCACCGGTCATGTGTTGAGTGACCCACTATCAAGCACCCAATGCCTCCATCCGGCTTTGTAATTGACCTACAAGCAATGTTTTCCTAAATGGTAAACGGTCTTTACACGGTCTCCCTTCGTTTAGCGTTTAGGCCGTTTACATGGTGTTTAAACGGAGTTAAACGGTCTAAACGGTTTACACAATATTACCAAAATAAGCATATTTATTGATGTAAAATCAATTATTCTAGCATTAATACATATTTAAGCAAGTAAAAAATTAATTATTTAAGTATGTATATAAATATTTGTACATATAAAAAGAATCAAATATACATATTTATGCATGAGAAATTAGGAATATATATTCATGAATATAAATACTTAAATATACAAATTTATGCATGTAAAATTTAATTGTATTTACACTATGTTCACGTAAACAACCGTTTAAGTTACCGTTTAACCCGTTTAAACCTGTTTACCTCTGTTCCGTTTAGAGCGTTTAGACCGTTTATTCCCGTTTTTTTGACCGCAAACTGTTTAATTTCCATATAACCCCCTAAACAAAACAGTTTCCCACCGTTTACCGTTTAGCGACCATTTACACGGTCGTTTAGGCGAACACTGCCTACAAGAGAGATCAATTCTTTATAGGTACAAAAACTTGCTTGGGTCCTCCAAGGTTAGTTACCAAAGATTTTGGTACCCAAATGGACTTCTTTGAAGCCATCCATGGTGCACCAACAAACTTGGCATGAACTCCATTTGTACCCTTGGAAAGTACATAGAATGAATCAACTCTCATGGAGGATACATCTTGGTTGGCCTTCTTGTTCACATATTGACGCTCATTGTGACCAACTTGCTTGCAACTCTTGCAATAACTACTAGTGTTCTTCACAAAACGAGTCTTGTGAGGAGCAAAAGAGACCTTGCCATTCTTGGGGGTATAGCCCAATCCCTCTTTGTAGAGAGATAATCTTTGGCTACCCAAGCACATAAGCAAGCGGTCCTCACCTCCACAAGCCTTAGCTAAGGAGTGATTGAGGTCTGTAACCTCCTTCTTGAGGGTTTAATTTTCCACCATTAGTGAGGCATCACAAGTGAAACCATCACTAGTAGATGAAGTAGAAGTGGTAGTGCTACAAGAGGGGTTAGTGGGAGAAACAATGATAGGAGTATAGAAAGATTCGTCAAGAATATCACAAGTAACTCCCATGTAACATGTTTGAACAATCTCCTTCTTACTTTGATCAAGGAGGGAGGAATGAGCTCTCTCAAGCTTAGTGTAAGACTTCACTAGCTTCTCATGGGTTTCCATTAGCCTCTCATGAGATGCTACGGTCTCATCAAGGTTTTTCTCTAGAGCCACATTGGTCTTTCTCAATTCCTTGCATTCCTTCCTCTTCTTGTCAATGTAATCCTTAGCTTGTTCAAGCATGGTCATGAGTTCCTCCTTTGAGGGCTCCTCACTATCACTATCGCTCTCACTCTCACTCTCATCATGAGAAAGTACCTTAGTGGACTTAGCCATGAAGCATGATGATGGAGTGTCAAATAGAGAGATCTTGTCCCTCATTGCAATGCTTGCAAAAGCCTTCTTCTTAGTAGTGGTCTTCTTTTCATGATCACTATCTTCAGCACATGAAGAAGAATCACTATCACAAGTGACAATATGAGAGTAGCCCTTCTTCTTCTTCTTCTTGTTGCCAAATAGGGGCTTCTTCTCCTTCTTGCCTTTCTTCTTGTGATCATCATCATCCTTGTCACTATTGTAAGGACAATGAGCAATGAGATGATCAAAACTTCCACACTTGCACTTCCTTGGTTCATCATAGTTCTTGGATGAAATTCTCTTTCTTCTTGCACCATAGCCCTTCTTCTTCATGAATCTTCCAAATTTCTTCACAAAGAGAGTCATTTCCTCTTCATCTCTTCGAGCAGGGCGTCCAAGTTCCTTACCCTACAATCATGTGAGCTATGCATAGGTCAAAAAGCCCCAAAAATGATCAATTAAACAGAGATGGCAATGATAAGTTTCTATACCATTTTATGTGCAGTAGAAGCATAACTCACACTGCCTGATGTATGAAGAAACTTCAGCTTTGCACGATTGTCTTTTCCGCTTACCGTCAAAGCCTTTGATAACAAGTCTTACATTACATCTTACAAGTAATTGAAGAAAAAAAACAGATTCATATTAATTAATCATTACTTGAGACTCAGGAGACCTCCAAATTTTGAGAAGAGAATCCAATTCATGGGGATCTATTCTATGACCATGTAAGTTTTTCATCTCCTCATCAGTCAATGTTTCGTCAAAAATTTCTTTCTTAAGTTTTGCCTTAAATTGCTTCCACTTTGCTCCAGCACTATTTATAACCCATTCCATGGCTTTATCATCTATATCAAATCGTTTCTAGAAAATCAATGAAAAAATAGTTTGTGAAGAATCCTACTAGAAGCAACAGTACAGCCATCTCAGCAAAACAAAACTAAGAAAGTTCAGTACCTTTATGTCAGTCCAAAGTGCTTTCTTCAATTTAGCATCCAAAAGCCTCCAATCAGACCACCCAACTGGCAACATTTTCCTTGTTTGAACTCCAATACAACTAGAAAACTGCCTATAATTATCTCCAATAGGCTGCCCATCCTCATTTACTTCTATTTTAATTTTCGGTATGCTGCCAGGTTCCTTTAATAATATATCATCCATTCTAGTGGCACTCCTTCCTCCTTTCCTCTTCTTTTTGATAGTACTATGTATATCTGCAACTTTAAGGATAATTTGGAATTAGCTACAAAATCACAGGTGGGGTAAGTTACAATACATGTCATGAACATCACCTTCGTTGTCACTTAAGAAGTCTCCAATTGTTTCATAGTTAGTAATTTCCTCATTTGCAATTGCAATCTCAGGACGTGGTTTTTCAGGCCTAGGCCGCAAATTATGATTATTAGGTGTTGCTTTTATTGTCTCCTGAGGTTTCTGCAAAAACATCATGTGATTGTGAATTAATGATCTACAAATATGTAAGTGTGGTACCATGATAATTCATAGCAGGAGGATAGGCTGACCTTTAATCTTTTCCTAGGTTGAGTTGGCTGTTGCAAGTTCTTTGCACATTGTGTTAGATTTAATTCTTCGAGCCTCTGTTTTTTCCTTGCGCATTGTACCATTTTCTATAGCTCATACAGATTGATATAGGCTTCCTTATTGTTTCCTCTTGCGCTTGACATTTTTACTTCTAAAAGGGAAGAAAAAAGTTAGCCAAGTTAGAACTAATATGCAAGTAAAGAATAACAAAAACATGGCAAACACAACATACTTCTTAGATTGCTTTCTAGATTTTTTTCGCTCAACAAGTATACCATCTATATCTGTTCTAACAGCAGGGACAATCCCATTAACAACATCCACAGTCACACCGACATTTAAATCAGGTAATGGCTGAACTAGTCCATTGCCACTTTCAATGTGCTCAATAGCCAAATTGTCAATGTCATAGTAGTCTCTTGGTTTTGATTGATTAACAGAAACCCACTCAGTAGCAATTCCATCAAGAACATAGAAGACTTGAACTGCTTGTGATGCTAAAATGAAAGGCTCATCTGAAATTTTTTCACCGGTATTAAATAAATGCTTAAAGTTGATAGAGGTGATACCGAATTGGTCTGTCTTAACCCACTTATCTTCCACACAGTTGTCAACCCAATCACACTTGAAAAGAACCACATTTCCTTCATTTGAATAGTTCAGTTCAACAATATCCTTTATAACTCCATAGTAAGTTTTCTTTCCCATTACGAAGTTATTGTTATTCCCACTTTCAAAGCATGTTGTCTCCGCAACTAGAGCAACCCCACTATTCTGAACAGACCTACCGATATCATAGGAATATGTGTGGAAATCAAATTCATTTATTCTATAGCTACTGTACTTTCGTGCAGCCGTCATGGGCATCTTAGCTAAAATTTTAATCTCATTTGGTGCTTCCTCACACATTTCTTCCACCTGAGGCTAAACAAAATACTTTGATTAATTACCAAGCTAGACATGAACTAGGAAATAACATGTGTCAAGTTATTTTTCCTACTTACATGTGACCTAAACCACTCATGGAAGGATTCATGCTGCAAGCGGTTGATATCTCTTTGATTTTGGACTCCAATTGAGGTTAGATAATGAGTATACTTACTGCAAATGTCAATTTGTAAATTTACTATCCATGGTAAAGTAAATAGGTGATGTCAAGTGAGTTAGGAAACTTACTCCAAGTAAGATTCTATATTAGCATAGTTGAATAGGACATATCTATGTGCTTGGAGCCAAGTCTTGTGCTCTAAAGTCACCATGCTCTTCCCAGCCAGACTCCGCCCAGTGCTATGAAATATAGTTGTACTTGAATTTTCTATGTGCAGCCCTCATTAACTGTTATTGGATGGTAAAATTGAGGCGATCCATGTAAATAGCGAGCACAAAATCATAAAACAAAGAACCCTCCAAGATTGATCCCTCTGGGTGGCTTTTTGATCGAACACTACCCTTAAGTCGCATCAGAAACCTATAAACATATATAATAGCCTCATCATGTTCTAAATTCAATATGTATTAAGTTTGTTTCTTAAGTTTGAATCTGCCAAAGAAATTACCTCTCAACAGGCCACATGCTACGAAAATGTACTGGACTAGCCATTCTTGCTTGGGCAGAAAGATGAACCATCAAATGTACCATCATGTCAAAGAAAGACGGAAGGAATATGGTCTCAAGAAGGCTCAAGGTTTCAGCTATATCGGCCTCTAGCATATCCATGTCAGTTTTTCTAAAAATAGGAGCAGAAATCTTCTTAAAAAATTGACTAACACGAGCAATTGCAACACTAACTATCTCTGGCAACATTTTTCTTACAGCAAGTGGTAGTAAGTCTTGTAGAACAATGTGGCACTCATGGCTCTTTAGCCCAAAGACCTTTTTCTCATTAACATGAATGTTGTGTCGAATATCAGACATGTAACCAGTAGGGAACTTTACTCCTTTTAGTATTTCACAAAATAATTTCTTCTCATCAGGACTCCTTGAATATGGTGCAGGTGGTATATAAAATTGATCTTCAATTTGAACAGGGTGAAGTTCACTTCTAATACCAAGAGCTTGAAGGTCCAATCGAGAATTAAGATTATCCTTTGATTTCCCATCAGTACCTAGGAATGTATTAGCAAAGTTCTCATAAAAAAATTTCCCTATGTGCATGACATCAAAGTTATGGCGCATCATCAAATCTTTCCAATATGGAAGTTTGAACCAAATAGATCTCCTCTTGAAAATGACTTGCGGCTCCCCTTCCTTGTGTCTCTTGTTTGCTAGTTTCTTTCCAGATGGATCCTTGCCATAGACCGTGACAAGATCTTTAGTACACTCTAAAATTTCATCTCTAGAAAGTGGAGTAGGTGCCTGTCTAAGCTCAGTCGAACCAAATTCTTCTCATCAAACCTAAATGGGTGCTCTCCATGCAAGAACCTACGATGACCCATATAGCAAGTATTTGTGCCATTACCAAGTCTAATGGAGCATATATAAGAGTGACAATTAGGACATGCTGCTTCACCAGATGTAACACAACCTAGGACACATATCCTAATGGAAATTGCAATATACACATTTGCAATATGAAAATATCTTGAAGGACATACTTGGCTGCCTTACAAACTCTATTTATCATAAAGTCTTCCAATAGAAATCTGCTAGGATGCAAGAAAGATAGTTTCGCACCTCTTCATGCACAATCTTTAATCGGTTACATATCAGCAAATCATACTAACATTGCTGACCATATCTTTATGGAACATCGTGCAAAATCCAGAATATTTGACTTCATACAAATCTTGATATATCAACGTTCCAATCAAACTAACTTTGGCCATAATAAATCATTCTGTCGCATTCCAGTACAATGCATCTTGTCAAATGATTGTATATCATGTAACAAGACCTATGAGATCATCACTTTTTGATTCAGAAAGTTCTCGTTCTGAACTCTAACATCTTAGAATCTATAAGTTCAAAACTTCTATAGTTCTGCTCCTATCTCCAATGAAAATTGCTTGTGCTCTCAAGTGACAGTTTCATATGATGTTCCAAGACTATGCAGCTTCATTCATACTTTTAGATTCATGAAAGTTTCTCGGTAGTGCTGAACCCTCTGGTAATGCATCATTAAGAAGATCTATTAGTAGGTCAAAACTTCTATCAGTCCATCCTCCAAGAAGCTTGATGTGAAGTAATCTAATCAAGAAATGCAGCTTCTTATATTTCTTGCAAGTAGGGTACAACTCTTGGCTATTGGCTTCTACCAACTTTTGGAAGGCTCGTAGATCAACACTAGGTTGCACATCAGAACCGTCATCTTCAAAATCCCCTCCATCATCTAGACCACCAGCTAGGTCTCTAAGCAATTCAGATATTTCATCTTCTTCAGTCTCTTCAATAGGGACAGCACCATCAATATTCCTAGGATTCACATCGGATGAACTAGCTTCTCCATGGAAGTTCCATGTTGTGTACCTCCTTAAAAACCCATCACATATCAAGTGTTCATGTACATCACATGCCTCTCTCCAAAATGAGTTAGCACACTTTCTACAAGGGCATAATATCTTGTTTCCTATGGCTGAATTCTTAAATGCATAAGCTATGAAGCCATTCACACCTTGTATATATGTCTTGGTGTGCCTACATGAGATTCATTACGTTAAATTTCATGTTACCTAGATTAAGTCTAAGCAATTAAGAAATAGTTCTTGTGTGTACCTAGGCTCATTCTCAATCCATGTTTTATCCATAGACCTTTGTGGGGAGATCGAGAGGCTTTCTTTAAATATATATTTTCACACTAAAACATCAAACATCAAATGAAGGCAATCTGTTAGCTTAGAACCAGGCAATCTAGTAGTCATGAACGAGAACTAAATAAATAAAACCTCAGCGTTTCACAGAAGCTACTTTAACCAACAACTTCTCACAAGTGAAGGCTAGGGGCTAGCTGCTATGATTGTTCTGACAAATTTGAAATCCTTGCAAGATATTCACCACCTCCTTGACCCCCCAAAAAACAAGTAAGGCAATATAAAATGCCAATTTAGACTAATATTCAAATTGGAGGGCAGAAATAAATGAACAGTTTGAGAGGTCATGCTGATGTTTACCTCTCCAACTATATAAAATAAATCTAAAAATCTTAAATCTAGAATTAGTGATCTTGCAGCAAATCCAGAAAAGAATCACAAGCCACACGTATGTAGTGTCTACTTTTTTGGGGTTGAACTGATTCAAGCCTTCACTAACCATCAGAGCCATGTTGACAAAAGTTAAGGCTCTGTTCTAATCTCTAAAGTAGGCCCTAATGATCTAGAAAAATAGAAACGATAATCATAGAGACAATATTCTATAGCACCAACCTGTAGCATTAAGTAATTAACAAAAAAATGTTTTCTTCAAAATTCTTCACAAATAGAGATGGACAAATGGCCGGCGTATGTGAAACTAGTACATATAGTGTGTCAACAGGGAAGAGGGAGAGATAGGGTGTGGAAGACAAGCACCTGGCCGGAGTCGCACTTGGGCTCAGCTCCCTCTAGCAGTCTAGCAGATCAAGATGTGGCAGCGCACAAAGGCCTGCAGCGTACGGGTGGCCAGCCGGGGATGACGTCCTGGGACGGGGGGCCAGCCGTGGACGACGTCGTGGGACGGGCGGCCGAACAGGGGCAACGTCTTGGGACAGGTGGCCGGCCGGGGACGACGTCGTGGGACGGGCAGACGGATGGGGATGACGGCCTAGGGCGGACGGGCGCCGACGGACGACCGTCGGGGGCAGGCTGGCCGGTCGAGCTCGACCTCCGGCGGACACCGCTGGAGTGGGGCTGTCGGGGGCGGCGGCGGATCTGAGGGCCCGGGCCGGAGTCGACCTCCGGTGGCAGCCGGCAGGGAGGGGCTGTGGATTCGAGGGAGGGGATGTGGAGGCGGCAGGCGGCGGCAGGCAGCGTTGGAGCTCAGGGCAGTGGCGGGCGGCGGGCGGCGGCGGCGACGCTAGGCGTGTTGTGCGTGCGTGAGAAACCGGGCAGAGCGGTCACGGTGAATTTAGTGCCACTGGACCCTTTCTTTAGCTACGGACGACTCGACTCAATTACTCATATATAGCGACGGACTGTCCAACGCAAAATGAAAATATGTATAGCAACGGATCGTCCATCGAAATATTGAAATTTTGCAACGGATGGTTCGTGGTTAACCTTTAGCAACAGACCAGTCAACATTATTTTTTATCTTCAGCAACAGACCGTCCGATGTTGTATTTGGGTTGTGGTATAGTGATCACTAGCACTTTGGTCTTCACTTTGACTAGACTCTTCAATCTTGCTCATGCCCTTGCTCTTGTGTGATGATGTAGCCTTGAATGCTACACTCTACTTCTTCTCATCCTTCTTATCTTCCTTCTTGACATTTTCTTCCTTGTTCTCCCGATATGCATCTTGAGTCATCACATCCCCCAAGACTTGATTTGGAGTCATGGTGTCTAGCCCACTCCTCACAATCAAAGTCACAAGAGTGTCAAACCAGGATGGAAGACACCTCAAGAACTTGTGAGAGAAGTCCTTGTCCTCAACCTTCTCACCAAGAGCCGTGAGATCATTGACTAGCACTTAAAGCCTATGGAACATCTCCGACACATTTTCATCATCCTTCATCTTGAAGCTAGCAAACTTATCCTTGAGAATATATTCCTTGGCTCCCTTGACGGCTTGTGTGCCCTCAAATGATTCTTCAAGCTTCTTCCAAGCCTCATGAGCACTCTCTAGATTCTTGATTTTCTCAAAGACCTTCTCATCAAGAGCCTCATGGATGGCACTAAGAGCAATGTCATTGTGTTGCAACTTTTCTTCCTCTTGTGGAGTTGGAACATCCACATTCACAACCTCAAACTTCTTGTCCACCACAAGCCATACCTTCTGGCTAATTGACTTGATGTGTGCGGTCATCTTGACCTTCCAATAGCCATAGTTGGAACCATCAAATCTTGGTGGTTTCTTCATGTTGTTGATTTGAGCCATGATCACACCGTAGGTTGTTAAGCCTCAAAACAACGGTGTACTTGCTTTGATACCACTTGAAAGGTCATATTCCAAGACTAGAGGGGGCGTGAATAGCCTAAATCGAAATCTAAAAACAAACTCAATAACAAGTTAGATCACAAGATGGCGAAGCTAGGATTGCACTAGCCTACTAGGGGATGTGAAGCCTCCTAACCACAATTTCTATCCTAATATAGCTCTAAGCACAATCAAAGCCTACACAAGCTACTAGCTCACAAGCACAACCTAATATACTACTAGCAAGAATGAATAAGGTAATGCGAGGATGGGAAAGGTGATTATACCGCCGAGTAGAGGATTGATCCAATCAAATGGAGAATTCCGAGATAGCCAATCAATCACAATGGGGGAGACAAGATTGACACTTGATTTTTCTCCAGAGGTTCACTAGTTTGCCAACTAGCTACGTTCTCGTTGTGTCGGCTCACTCACTTGGAGGTTCATGAGCTAATTGGCATCACACGCCAAACCCGTCACCGGGTGCCGCACAACCAACACAAGATGAGGGCACTCCAAGACACGCGCAATCCACTAGAGTTACCTTTGCGATCTCCCACGGGGAAGGCACAAGAACCCCTCACAATCACCACTTGTGGTCGACGAAGCCCAATCACCAAGCTTCTCGAATCCACACCGCTGCTCCAACCGTCTAGGTGATGGCAATCACCAAGAGTAACAAGAAAACCGCAGCGGTATCAACTCCCAAGTGCCTCTAGGATGAACTCACTTCATGCAATGCACTAGAACACTCAAATCTCTCAAATGGATTATCAATTGGCTAAGAGATAAGTGGGAGTGTGTGTCACAAGCTTCATAAGAGTATGCAATATCAGAATGAGCAAGAGAGCTGCTTGAACCGCCACACACCCTTAAATAGCCCCCTCAAAGGAACTAGTCGTTATGCACTTGGGCTGCTGAAAAACAAACCGTCGGATCATAGCATCTGGTTCGACGCTTTGGTCTGGAGCCTTCTCCATTCTGCCACGTGTCACGTCCAGTTTGAATTCTGACCGTTGGTGCGCAGCTCTGGGTACCGTCAGACCTCCTCCATTGGTCCGGTGGCCTGGTCCGACGCCTCGTTCGAGGCCTGCCAGGTCTTCAACTAGTTTCACTCAGTACGCAACCAGGCTTCGGACTCCTGTTTCGGAGGTCACCATTGGACCAAATCCTCTTGTTCGGAGCCTCGCGGTCCTTCGACCAGTTTTACACAGTATGCACCCA
The DNA here is from genome assembly GCA_022036555.1 of Microstegium vimineum. Lineage (NCBI taxonomy): Eukaryota > Viridiplantae > Streptophyta > Magnoliopsida > Poales > Poaceae > Microstegium > Microstegium vimineum. The sequence continues at coordinate 11,549,736 of CM039138.1, read as the reverse complement.
TGCTTCGGACCACTCCTCCGGACCATACCACCGGACCATGCCTTCTAGTCTGGAGGTCACTTTGACTTCTGCTCTGCTGTAGACTAAGCCATCGGACCTTTGGCCGATGGTCCGGAGCACCACCGAACCACTAGTCTGGAGCTTCTTTGCCTGGTAGCCAGTGCTGGGAGCAGGCCGGTGGACCACCTCCTATGGTCCAGAGATCCTATGCAAACTAGTCCGGAGCTTCTGTCTTGGTCAGAATTCACTTCTCTTTCATTCCTTTGATCTCATGTGTCATCACCAAGTGTTTTACTGACGTGTGCATGTGTGTTGGCATATTTTAACAAGTTTTACAAGGGTTGCTCATTAGGATTAGATGCAATGCAATCATGATACCTAATGGCACTTGATAGTTGTAACCACATACTATTTTCCCCTCTTAATAGTACGGTTACCTATCCTAAATGTGATCACACCCACTAGGTGTCTTGATCACCAAAATGGAAAATCCCTAGCTTAGACCTTTGCCTTGAATAGCTTAGGGACTCCTCCTTCTCTCTTCTTCTTCAAGTGTGACCTCTTGTTGGCTTTCTCCTTAGCCTCCTCCTTGCTTCACCACTTGTCATCCTCACTTCTTCATAGTGTACTAAACCTACTCACACTTAGAGCTAGGTTAGTACTTAGGTTTCATCAATTACCCAAAACACTAGAGATCTTTCAGCGTCAGACACGTCTGATGCGTCTGGGTGCCCTCTGGACCTTTACTGTATGGGCGACAGACGCTAGGGTTCTGCGTCCGTCGAATTGCGTCGGAGCATCCGTCGCCACATAACAGAGCGTATATGATTTTCAAAACTCATCTCCCTCTCGGTCGGTTTCCACTCGTCGATCTGTACGCCACCAACCGTCGCCGCCTCCTTGCCCGCATTCGCCCTTGCGCACTCACTTGCGCCGCTCCATCGTCATTGCCCTCACCGCCGGCGACCCTGTGCTCCAGCAATGCCACTGCATTCCTCTGATTTCTCCCGCATGTGCGTGCGTTTCAGCCACGTGGGTAAGTGCCTGTGCCACCGTTCTTCGTCGATCGGGAGTGCTTCTTCACTGGAGTCTTCATCCTCTGCTCACTACGGCAGAGTCTTGACCGTGGCATCTCATCAGTCCTAATTTCTTCAGGTGCTCCTCCTCTCGGTTCACAGTTCATGCTCTACCTTTTTCTAGGGTTTGGGTATCTCTACTCACTGCCTATCTGAATTCAAGTCGTGACTCAATTCTAAATCCACCAAATCTCAAATTGTCTTAGGTTGCGGATTGTGGTTTGTCAATTGACCGAGGATCCTTATCTCATCCTCTGTTTTTGTCACCTATTGAGGTAGTTGCAGATTAGTTCTATTATCATACCCTATTCATGCTTTCTATAGATTACACTTATCTCTAGATTAATGCTTAAATGTTATATACCCTGTCTATATCTATCGTGCAGCGGGTGCGTGGTTTGCATTGATGGCGGCAGTTACATCGGGGCAAAGTCTGCGAGTACGGAACGAGGCAAATCCTCGAGAGGACAGTCCAGGGCTTGGATAGCCACTCTTCAACTTCATTGGGTTGTCAGTTGTTTGTTAGAGGATTTGTATCAGCTGTCAATGGGTTTCTTGTTGAGTTGATCTTCAATCTCAGTTGATCTTTGTTCTTCTCGTGCCCGGCAATGGCACGCACGAAGAATGCATTCATGTTCCTGGTAGTGGTGGTGACCCTCCACCTCAACCGCGCCCACCCACTGATTGGGGAAAGGGCAAGGCGAAGCAAGTATCAAAGAAGCGCAAGAGACCTCTGATGGCAGTAGCAGAGGCAGCAGAGGTAGTCGAGTAGGGTGGATGTTGCACCGGCTTGAGGATTGGTTCCCCTCCTCGCCGTGGAGCGTGTTGTGAGTCCCCCTCTCGGTCAGAGACAGAGGCAGCTCCTGAGACAGAGACAGAGCCCCCAGAGGCTACAGAGGGAGACGAGGCTGAGCAGGAAGAGACTACAGAGCCAGCTTCCGTTAAGGAGTTGGTGTCATGACGAGTTACGCGCTCTCGCCTCTCGGTGCCACCTAGGCCCGAAGGTCCGAGGCGCAATGATAGACCTCCACCTCGACCACTTCTTCCAGACCCAATGAGGTACCAGGTCCGTGGTTTGACAGCAAAGCAGATATAGGACATGAGGTTTGTGGATTTCCAGACGTGGTTCCCTACTCGCCGTGACCCCCATGCTGGAGATCACTTCTACACCACTCTCCACGAGGACTTCTACCGTGGGTACGTTGAGACAGCCAGTGGCGGAGCTAGAGAATTACGAAGGGGGGTGCGACCTTATAGTCTAATGACAATCAATAATATAACTTAATAGTAACAAAACCATGATTTTAGCGTGAATAATTTAAAACAACTAATATTGATGTGCATGAACAATGAAGTAACAGTAATAACAAATTTGTGCTTACCTTTTATCAAAATATAGTAAGAGAATCCCACAATTATAACAACAAAAGATTATTGGCATTCACAAAATGCAATCCTCACTGACCTAAAGAAAAAAACAACCATTCATTATAAGAAAATAATAATTTATATAATATATTATTAAAAAATTGAAAAGATATGCATTACCTCTTATAGACCAAATCTACGCCCTTTTCCTTCTCACCCTCTTTCTGTGATTAGGATGGTAAGAATCAATTTCCTTTCTTAAGCCTAGTTCATATTTGATCTCCTCTTCCCAATTAATATCATCTGGATGACATGAATTCTTTGCATTGTCTGGTGTTTTTCTTCTATAAAATCTTTCTATGTATTTCCTAGCACAGCAGCACCCAAGCAAATATTTCATAAATATCACTGAAAGAACAAAAAAATCCTAATAACCCTAAAATCTGGACAAACTAACATGAACCATAAATTAATGTCATTGGATAATTAAACTAATGAAAACTGAATAAAGAATGACGAAGTTCCTTACTTTTTGAAGGATCACGTAACAACAGGGAGGTGGATGATGTGCGTGCGTCCCAGGAAGCCCAGCAGCAGTGCGGCCGTCGATCTGCTAGCTAGCCGCGGCCAGGAAGCCCAGGAGGCCACTCACCACCTGCCGACGCCTGATGGCTGATTTGATTGGCAATCACTTTGCGTGGAGCCGTGGAGGGGAGACAGGAAGATGAATCGACGAGCAGAACGAAAGACAGGGAAGGTTGCGGCGGGAATCTTTCTGGCCGACCAGTCGGCTGCAAGACGCCCGCCGACCAAATTTCTGCGCGGAAAGAAGACGCCCCAAAGGAAGTGGGACAGGCCGAGGCCCACGTACCTCCGACCGTGCTGTTGCCGCATGTAGGATTGCCGTAGCGCGTAGCCGCGTAGGTTGCGGGTAGCCGGCCATTCATTTTCTTTCTTTTTTTTTCTTTTTGTCTGTGTTCTGTTTTTCTCCTTTTTATTTTCCTTTTATTTTCTCTGCATGTTTTTCTTTTCTGTTTTCTTGCTTCCATTTATTTTTAGATTTCTTTATTACTATATATGGCGCATTTTATTCCTCTTTTCACTTTTTTCTTTTGCCATAATTCATTATTTTTCATTTTCAATTTTGATTTTGATGGTTAATATTTTCTATTTTTCTTTATTTTTTATTTTTACTTCAATTTAATTTTTTATGTTTAATGTAGATCTTTTTCATTTTAAATTTTTCTATTTATTTTACTCTAATTATTTTTATTTCCAATCATTTTCATGCTTTAGTTTTTTTATTTTGTATTTTATATCAGATGAATTTCATGCTTTTGTAATACATGTGATTAATCTTTTATATATTTAGCATTAGGTATTTATGTTTTTATTTCTACTTTTTTACTTTACTCCAATTATTTAATTTAATAATTTTGTTTGTTACTCTTTTTATTTCTTTATACATGTGATGTTTATGTAGTATATACAAGACGTTTTATGATATATTTTGTAATATTTTATGATTAATTTTGACATGTTCATGAGTGTACATGTGATGTTTTTATGTACTTTATTATATTCATGCAGTATATGTGTGATGTTATTTGATATATTTTTATGATGTTTTACGTAGTATAATGTGATGTTCTTCGATATACTATGTGATGTTCACAAAATATACATGTGATGTTTGCATAGTATACACATGATGTTCTATTATGTATTTTTAGATGTTCACGTAGTACGGATACGATGCTCTATGATGTATTTTGTGATGTTCATATAGTATATATAAAATGTTCTAAAATATATTATTTAATGTTCATGAAATATATATGTGATTTTTACAAATATATTATTTTTCATGGAACATGCATGTGTTGTCTATATAGTATCTGTGATGTTCTATGATGTATCTATGATGTACCTTTTTCCATATTCTACGAGATTATGTGGTATATTTTTTATTTATAATATTATTCGTGTGAGGTCCAATTTTTTATCATACTTAAATAATTTATTTTTTCGTATTTTCATTTTATTTCTAAGGTCACATAACCTTTCTTTTCTTTGTTTTATCCTTTTTCTACTCTTTTTCTACATGTGCTATTCTACAATATGTTTACAGATGTTCACATAATATAAGTTTAATGTTTCACATAGTACCCATGAGATGTTATGTGGTATATTTTAGGTTGTTCAAGTGGTATATATGTGGTATGTGTTTTCCTTAAATTTAAATAGTCCTATATTCTTTAATAATGTTTTTTATAACTTTAAAATATCTACCTGGCGTGTTAGTTGAGAATGATTTTATTAGGCCAAAGCATCCACACAGTATTTTTGTTCCTACTTCGATGTATTATATTTACTATTTACTATTTTCTTCTTGAGAATCATTTGATCTGATCAAAGCACCTGCCCAGTATTTTGTTCCTATTTCTATTTATTACACTTATACTATTTACTAATTTTTCTTTCTTATATCTAACTTTGTTCCTATTTTCTTTTATTATATTTTGTTCTTTCTTCTATCTGTAAAGCAAGAGTAGGCACCTGTAACCTGTTCGTGTTCTCATGCATGCAGTGTGAGCAAGCTCTCGCTTGATCTCGATACGATGGCATCATGGGCTCATGGCAACAATGCATTGCATTACATGCGTGCAACGTTTTCATGCCACTGCTTTTTATCTGGACGACCGGCCGGGTTGATTTATCATGGCCACTATTATTTACTAGTCTGCAAATGCGACATCACTAGTGTTCGTTCACTATTGTATTAATTAACTAATATTTAACACATGCTAAGATGCGTACGTCTCTGTGCGTTATCCTGTGCATGGCAGAATGTACGCAGAGGAAGGCAAGCTCGTAGAAACACTTTCGTCCGTGGAAGCCGGGCCGGTCCAGCACTGGACGGGATTTCAGAGCGTGGGCACGTGCGGAGCCGGGCCGGGCCGTGGACGAATTGAGAGCTGGCCCGCGCGCCAGCGGGTGGTCGGCACCGTGCTCGCGGCCACCTTGGTCGGACGCTAGCACGCCCCAGGTTGCAGCAGCAGAAACAGGAACCGTGTATAGTCGAATAGTCGCGGTCTCGCGGACGGCCGTGGTGGATACTACTTCTGCCTATCTACGTACATAAGATTATTTTTTGTGGGATGTTGTGGGCTCTCCACGCTGGGATGTGGGTGCAGCTGCTTGGACCATGCGGGTGCGAACAGGGTAAAAATTTGTATAATGTAAGACTTTCGCGATTTTGGTTTGGGTGCGGTCGCACCCAATCAGGACAACGTAGATCCGCTCGTGGAGACAGCGGCACCGATCCGAGCACACAGAGCATGCCCCCTCCAGTCTATTATTGACGTCAGCGGCTCACCATCACTTACAGTACCTACAGGGGTTGACCGGGTTGATCGGGCGTGCCGGCACCTACCAGGAGGACTGGGTGAGACAGTTCTACGCCTCGTTGTGGGTCTCTCCAGACCATGCGTTCATACACTTCGAATTCAGAGGACGAGACATTCGGATCTACGCCACCAGGTTCAGGGAGATCTTCCACTTGGAGGCCTCAGACACTTGTATTCACACCCTTGTTACGGTGATCGGGAGGCCCCTCGACGTCCTCACGACGGCACGGTACCAACGACTGACTTTGTACGGCCTTACTTCTTACAGCAGTTCGGAGACGGGTCCAGTCACCGCCTGCGTGACCTCACGCCGACTACCCGTGTTCTGAACGAGGTACTCAGGCGTACACTTCTTCCCAGAGTTGGAGCCCGCGAGACACTGACTCGACTACAGCTGTGGCTCCTAGCTCACTTGGTTCGGATGGAGAAGTTTGATATTTGGGATCTTCTTGTCAGCGAGATGGAGGACATTATTGCGACATGTTTCACAGGTCACTGGCAGCTTCAGTATGCGCACTGGATTTCCTACCTGTTGATTGCTTGTAGCGAGTCAGCTGTACTTCTTACCACTCTCACTCGTTCAGCCACAGTCTTTCCAGAGTACAACATGTCTCAGCTTGTTACTCACAGTGGCAGAGGACGTGGTAGACGTGGACAGGGTCCTCACACACGACAGACCGACATCTTGCCGGACACAGAGGAGCAGCAAGATGCTGCAGTTCAGGGGATAGCCGAGTCCGAGCTCGTAGACCTTGACGCCCAGCCAGAGGGCGATGCTTACCGAGAGGACCTTCCCTCAGACAACTCTGACGAGGACTACCGTCCAATTTCATTGTACGTACCTCGGTCACACGACCACGAGGCCGGTGGGTCCGGTTCAACTCCAACTCTAGCCTTAGGCTCTTCAGAGGCCACCCTCCTTTCCATCCTCTCTAGGATGCAGGAGGAACAGTCTCGGCAGGCAGAGGAGCAGAGGAGACAGACAGAGGAGGTCAGGAGGCTAGCAACTCACCAGTTGGCAACACAAGCTCAGTCACAGGCTAGACAGGACGAGTTCCAGCTGCAGTTTCTAGCTTACCAGAGGCAGCAGACTGAGATCCAGCGATAGCAGACAGAGCTACTTAGTCGTATTCTCAGCTCTAGCTCTGGACCCACTCAGACACCACAGTTCGAGCTGCCTAGCACCTCTCAGCAGCAATTCACCTCTCAGTCTAAGCCTTCTCCAGTTGTGGTTCCGACTCCAGCGTTACCGTCTAGTGGACAACAAAGTCAGCCACCAGCTTCACCGGTTTACCAGACTCCGATGACACAGGTGTCATCTTGGTTAGCCTCCCGAGCGAGTTTCGTACTGGGTTCACACCTTCCCAGGGCGCTACCTTAGAGGAGGCCACACGAGACCTTACTGTCTCCTCCGAGAGATCACTAGCGAGGACTCTCCAGTCAGAGCAGACTTCGACACTCAGCCACTAGAGGTTTCCCCACCGGCGACAGACACACACCTCTCCTCTGTTGCTTCGTCGGAGGTTGGACCGGATTGTTCTGCTCAGATAGTCACCACCCCTCCTCTACTTGTTGTCACCACTGATGCTACTGCAGTTGTAGTTGAGGCAGGGGAGTCAGAGACACCAGTTACATCTCAGGGTCACCCGACAGAGGTTGCAGCAGCCGTGACACTTGCAGAGCTTGCAGTGACACCTTCTCCCTAGCCTCGAGTCTACACTCGTCGGGTCGTTGAGCCTGCTCCTACCGAGGCAGGCCCGTCTGAGGCTCCAGTTCAGTCAGTCACACCTTCATAGCTTCAGCGGGAGTTGGGAGAGTCAATAGCCGCTTCTCAGACCGTAGCACCAGCCACAGAGGCTACTCTAGCTGAGCCTACCCAGATAGCTTCTACCTCAGTGCTAGACACTCAGGGGGAGGACTCAGATGATGATCTTTCAGAGTTTATACTTCTCGATCATGTCGCAGCTTCTTCGGCTCCACCTCCAGCTCTAGATGCTTAGATTTTGGTGCTAGACGCCAAAGGGGGAGAGGGGTCGAGTATCAGAGATAGGGGAGGGATTCAATTTCTCTGTGTGATTTATATTCCCCGTACTCATGCATCATATCTACTTTTCATGCATTATATATATGTGTGATGCTTTTGAGTGTGAGATACTTGTGTGTGACAAACTCTTGGTTTTCACTAATATATCTTGTGAGTTGTCACCTTGGTTCATGATATATCTCTATGATCTAATGTTTGTGCTTCCGCAACATACTCCGATATATTCTTTGAGCATATCATGAGGTACTCTTGTTATTCATTTCATATCTTATGAGTACTTATTGTGGCTTGGCTTGGTTGAGCAAGTTTCATTCACTCTTATTCACTAACCCTTGCTCAATCCATCCAAGTCACTTGGAAATCCTCACCATTATCTTTCATATCTTATACTCGAGGAATATTGTCGTCAATCACCAAAAAGAGGGAGATTGAAGAATTATGGCCCTATTGGTTTTGGTGATTAAAGACACGTGAAGGTTATTATGGTTAATGTATGTTTTGCAGAGGCTATATTTAGCTTAGCCATGGTAACTAATGTGAATGAGCACCTTATGGTTATCTATTTCCCCCAAGATAGATATCGTTTCGGATTTCAAAGAGATGTGATGAAGACCCTAGAATGGATAGGTCTAAGTGCCATAACGAGATGAAGGGCACTTAGCATAGATAGGGCTTTATTTGATCTTTGACCGTACTATCAAGAGGGGTTTTGGACTAGTAGCTTGACTTAGGAGAGCTTCATGACTTAGGTGTGGTGCACACTTGACAACCTTAGCTCTAAGCAAGCCAATGGTGACTGTAAGATAGCCTAGAACAACTGTCATATTCATCGCGGCAAAAACCGGAGTTGAGAGAGCAACTTTCTGGGCGTCGGACGCTGAAGTCCTAGGCGACGGGCGCTGTCCGTCGTGACAGACGCTGGCGCCGGACGCTAGGGTTTACCCACAGAGCGTCTGTCGGCCATACAGAGAGTTCTAGAGAGGCTCAAGTTGCGACGGACGCGTCCGTCGACAACACGGCGGACGCTGTGGAGCATCCGTCGATTTAATTTCCAGAAACCCGAGAGCAACGAGTTTACGTCGGACGCTGGGGTGCAGCGTCTGTCGCCTAGCGACGGAGCGTCCTTCGACCGAGGGTTTGAACAACAACTAGCCATTGGGGCTTGCGACGACGCTTCCGTCGCCTAGGCCTCGGAGCGTCCGTCGCCAACTTAAAAGCTGATTTTGAGCTGCTCGTGGGCTGGTTGTGTGTGTGTGTGGGGGGGGTATTTATACCCCATCACTTGCCTTCCCATCCTGCCTTTGCTCATTTCATTTGCTGAGAAACACCTTGTTGGGTTTGGGAAGAGAGCAAGAGCCCTAGTGAGAGAGATGTGCGAATCCATCCATCAATCCTCTCCCTAGTTTATCGAAGAGTTCAAGTGTGCATCCACTCTAGTTGTGAGGTTTGAGTGAGTCAAGTGAAGATCTAAGCTTGTTACTCTTGGTGATCGACATCATCTAGACGGTCCGGTGACGCTCGGAGGAAGGTGATCGCCTGAAGGATTGTCGGCGGCCCTTCTCCATCGACTTGTTCATCGGTTGTGGGTGGTTCACCGAACCGGAGTGGCAAAGAACCAGCCCATATAGAGCACCCATCCCTTGCGCGGGATTGAGGGGGAGCAATACCTTGCGAGGTGCTCCAACGAGGATTAGGGGGGAGTGTCAACTCGATACCTCGACAAAACGTCGTCGTGTCAAGATTTCTATCCCTAGGTCTTTTATACCGCATTTACATTTCACACTTGTTCCTAAGCTTTCTACTAGAATGGTGTAGGGTGTTCTTCCATTCATTGGCTTGCTACCACTTTCATAGTCTAAGGCTCACATTTGGTAGGCACGAGGTGATTGGCATGGTTTAGGATTTCATATTTGCTTTAGAATTTTAAAATAAGTCCAATTCACCCCTCCCTCTTAGACATCTTGATCCTTTCACCCGTCATTCCAATCTAGATTGGACCACATCACTTTCTAGAAGTCGCCTGCGACCTTGGAGCAAGTGTTAACATTTTTTCTAAGATAATTTATGAAAAGATTCACGGTGGACCTTTGTTATATACAACCAAGCGTTTGTAGCTTGCAGGTCAATCACCCATCTATCTCGAAAGAATCCTTAATGACAAATGAATATGCGTCGGAAGCTCATACGTATGAGCGGACTTTGTGATTATTGACACCGGCAGAGACATAAGGACACCCATTATTTTGGGATGTCCTTTCCTAAGCACTACATCGAGCTATCATCTACGCTGCAAATAATAAAATCTATTTCCAAACAAAACACAAGAAAGAGTGGTTCGATCTCTTTCAAGAAGCATATCTTGTTTGATCCTGCGCACCCACACAAATGGTGACGGAATAGAAAACACAACTATGACCAAGAAGAAGAGAAATAACAAGCGCAGGAGAAAGATAATCAAAGATCACGAGCCAAGAGACATGTTATACAAACACTACTCACACTAAGGTTAGTCGTCAAACTCAACCAAAGCTTCACATCTCCTAATAATCAACCAAAGCTTCACATCTCCTAATAATCACTTGATCATCATCCATTGACATACATATCAACTCCCAGTAATGTAATGTTTCGCATGTTTGCTCCTATATTAATTATTAACATCACTGTTCAGTGATGTAAGCTTTATGTCAACAAACATCAACTTGGTATCCATCATCGTAGCGTGTTGCTGCTGAAATAAAATGCTTCCTGTAAAAGATAACTGTGTTAGCCATTATAAATTTACTCATGTGTTTCTGTGCAATAGAACTATTGTAGTTGAAAAAACTATGGCTCTCATGTTTAACTAAAATAGACATGTGTGTTCCCGGCTGCCCGGAAGACTGTCATTCAACTTTTTTCCGGTCAAAGCATGTCAAGGTTCTGTTTAGTTCCCTTCAAAATTCCAAATTTCCTATCACATCGAATCTTTATTAAATCTTTGAACACATGCATGTAGTATTAAATATAAATAAAAAATATAACTAATTACACAGTTTATCTGTAATTTGTAAGACAAATCTTTTGAATCTAGTTACTTCATGATTGGACAATAATTACTATATATAAACGAAAGTGCTTCCAAATTTTTTTTGAACTAAACAAGACCCAACTCCCAATGACACTGTGGAAACTCCTGGTGCTACACATCGCGTTTGGCGTGGCCGTAGCAGAGGGGGGCAGGTGTCAACCACTACCACGACGGCCGGACAGCAATCATAGTAGGTCTGCGCACCTAAACGAAGTGGCATGCATCAATCACTCTCCGCCAAAGACCAAACGTTATCCAGACTGGCCGGCCGGCCTGCCGGTCCCGCTCCACGGTGACTGATGCGCCGGCCGGCCCTGGTGTTGTCGTGCAACCCGTCGTCGGCTGGCCGCTGGCGCATGTCTCGCACCGCACAGGGCCAATTTGACCACCAACCACTCTGCGCTCCTACGCATCCGCCCATCAATCAGCTGACGACAAGGAATCCCCCACCCCACTCACGAGAGCAGAGAGTCAGGCGTGCGCTTTCTCTATTCTGTGCAGGCGGAGCCCGACGCCGCCATGTCCTCCGCCTCGGGCCTCGGCGGGAAGGAGGGGCCCTCCTCCGCCTTCTCCGTAGACCTCAAGGCCGCCGCGCGCCGGCTGCTGGCTTTCCTCCACGCGGCGCCGGCCGGGGTGGGCCTGCGGTCCGTGTGGAGGTACGAGGAGCTGTGGATGCCGCTCGCGGCGGGTGAGGTAGGCGGAGGAGGAGAGGCGGCGATGCTGGTGCCGCCGCCCGACGTGCACCTCGTCTGGCTGTGCCACTGCTTCCACCATGTCAGTCTTGTTGCCACCTTTTCGGTTCTTTCTTCATTCGGATGCCTCTGTTACTGATATGTGATTCCTTGTGGTATTGACTTTTGAGAATTTACATTCAAATCCACGGTACACGAATTCGTTTTATCGTTTCGGTGACTGATAAGCCGGCTGCTGTTTTTAGCTGCATATTATGTAGTGGTGGTCACATCTTTCTCTGTAATCTCGGGCCATGCTGATCAAAAGTCTTTGCTTTCTTCTTTCTCCTAATATAAATTTGAAATGTTTCGTTTTTTTAATGAGATAGAGAATTTACTGTGAATGAGCAACAAGTTGGTTAAATTGCGATGATACACTTCTAGTAGTAGTATAAATTACCGTGCTTAATTTTTATTTCTCTAAATAATTAACTTCAAATGAACCCCTTGCTGAACTTACATTCCACAAGGCATCCTTCTGGAAATAATCAACCTCAAATGAACCTCTTGCCGGACCTAATATTCCACAAGAAACCCGCTTCTGGCCAACTCAGCTGCTTTTGCCCCTTCAACACTTCTCACCGTGCTCCTTCTTAAATTTGTTTGGCTCTGCAGGAGAGCTACTCTGCATACTGCACGTCAAGGTTTGGACGCCTCATCAACCGTCCATCAATCCTTGATGTGGAGAATGAGGTGTATGCCGAGGACCATTGTCGAGATGTCTGGGCTACTCATTTCCCATCTGAGCCATTTGACCTTGACAATAATGAGATTGATGGAAACAGTGCTGATAACATAATCTGTGACAATGTCAATGGTGAAATTGTCAAAATGGTGAGACGGTACGCTGACCTAGCAGATTGCTTTGCATCACCCTTTGTGTGGGAAGGTGTCTACCATGTTGCTGCTAGGCGGCGATATGTGCGTTTCCTGGACCTTATCAAAAAGGTTGTGTGCACAACCCAAGAATGCACACGACTTGTGGCTAGCCTAGACATGTTACTGATGTGGCTTGCTCACCAGGTATGCATAGACCTTACATTTGATTAAGCAAGTAATTTTGTTCTCAAAAGTACATTGGCTTACACAGTTGTGATGAATCCATGCCAGAGTTTCCCTCTGTTATGCCACGGATATGCTAGCCATGGCCATCAGGGACAATGTTGCAAAAGTGGGGGTTGGTTATGGGGAAGTGGTGAGTGATGAGGTGGTAGGGAGGACAAGGAATCTGTGGGAGGACACATATGATGAACCATATGATATGGCTGGATCAGAGGCTGATACGGGAGCAGTTAGTGCAGCAAGGGAGGCATTTTACTGGGTGCCAGTAGCATTAGAGGAGGATGCCAACCGGCTATACAAGAGTCTGCAGCCAAGATTTATTATGCAGGTATATATCCGAGACCTTCAGAGTATCATTTTCTGTACTTATTCAGTAGCATTTGTGATTGAATTCACTGCTCTAGAATCTAGATGAAATACCAAACAGTAGAGCTAACATTGTAATCATACTTAACCAGTTAACCTTATGCCAAACTTAGGATATTCCACATTAGCTTATATGATGTCCTCATGAGGGGCTAGCAAATAGGCATAATTTTCTATTTGTCTACTGTTATGTTCTATTTATCTCTGCTTCCTCAGCAACCTTCCATTTGTTTCTGAACCACATCGTGCATAATGCCAACAAAAGTAAGTAATAAAGTTAGCAATAATTCGAAAAGGCAGTTATAAATTCTACAGCCCCATGTGCACCATGGTCACTCCAAGCCAAAATGCTAGATTCCCTTTGCTAATGGCCTCAAGTGCTTGGGTGGTGGGTTGGCCTGCTCAATCATTTGTTTTTTGCCATCATCATCTTTCTCCAAAAAAATCCACCCCCACGATGTTGGGCCTCAAAAAATACTTTTTATTCTTAGTATGCACAACACATAAACAAGTATCGTCCTCCCTTCAGACGAGGTATTTGTACATTCATATGATTAGGTATATTCAAACTACCGAGGACTGCTACTAAAACTTTCAAGCTGCGGTCCTATTGATCTGTATAGAAAATCTAGTCATTGAAGCAACTGATAAGCTTATTTCTGGGTTGAGGCCTTGTATAGTCAATTTGTTTAGGTATATTCAAATTGTTTCTCTGGTAATCTGGGTCACATATTACAAAAACTAAAAACAAATTTATATTGGCATGACACATGATGTCCTTATATATTTGTTTGGTTTACATTCTGGCTAAGTGTATCATTGATCTTCTTGGTAACAGGTATATGTGTTCTTGAAGGGAGAATTTGATAAGGAACCCACCAACAAGGAGTTCCTTCGACTGCGAACACAGAGGTGTCACAGATCACTAAAACTCAACAAATCGATGGTCAATTTATCCTGCAAAAGCTGGCAGAAAGTATGGCATTTGTATTGTGAATTTGCAACCCGGGGCCTCTTCATTGAGTTCAGGCGTACCCTTAGTGGGTGCTTCAGGAAAAGCAAGTTCCTCAAGAACATCTCATTCTCATGGAGTGATGTGTTGCATGAGAAAGCACTAGCTCGCACAGAGGAACTTGATGTCAGGATGAGAGCGATGGTTTCAATTACTCCTCCAGTTCAAGCACCATACTTGTTGAAGTGTGTGCCTGATCGAGTCACTGATGATGGTGGGGCCATGATTTCTGATGTCATATTGCGCATGAGAAGTTACCGTCCACAAGAAGGACGTTGGTTGACACGCACTGTGCTTGATCACAGTGGGAGAGAATGTTTTGTCATCCGGATGAGGTATTGTTCAGTAGGTTGTACTATTACTATTCTAGAGTTTGGCTTTGGTTGATATGTTTGTCATGTACCACCTCCCTTAAAAAGATCCATTGAATCATTTCATCTGTAATGATTACAGTACAAGCTGTTGGCAAATGACTTGTAATTTTATATCTCAGTATGCTTTTTGATGAAACCTGTTGCAACTTGTGTAGAGTAGGCAGAGGGATTTGGCGGAGAGGTGCTGAAACTCCCATGGCAGTGAAATGGGAAGATAGGAGCATTGAGGTTCGAGAAGGATCATGGTCATACATTGCTAGTACAAGCTCCGTCGGTTATGCTCCTGGTAACTTCAGTTTATGCAGTAATTGGTTTTCCTGGAGATCGCTATTGTTATGATAATGTGGGTATTGTTCCCTTTATGGTGCAGAAAAGATAGTGGGCACAGCAACAGTGATGAAAGATCAACAGGAGAATAAGGTAGTTTGGAGCTTGTCAACAGGGGATACACTCACAGTACGTTTGGGAGATGAACTCAGCTTTCAGTTAAAAAATAACAGCTCAGACGAGGAGGTATGTCAGTAAATTTAAGTAGGGGTTAGAATGTATATGGATTGTACTGATCCATCCTCCATCCTGAAAAGAATTCAATTCCACTTCTATTCTTAGTCAAACTATCTAAATATGACCAAGTTTATAAAAAGGAGTAGCGATATTTTTTACAGCAAATAGGTATATTATGGAAATATATTCCATGATGAATCTAATGATCTGATATTATAAACATCGATATAGTTTTTTATGTAAACTTGGTCAAACTCTATGGATTGACTTGGTACTATGTCGTCGCAAAAAAAAAGGAAAAAAAAAGAAAGAAAGACTTGGTACTATGTTAGAATTAGAATTACATTCTTACAGGAGGGAGTAATAAACAAAGTACCATCATCGATGCTCACCACTGAAAGAACTGGCAGTACAAGAATCTTGCTTGATTTTCTGTAGTAAACAAGTCTTTATATGCCATACAAAGTGCATGCTGTAGAGTTCACCATTTTCCTTTAGAAAAATGTAGCACGGCAGAAGATTGAAGATATATGGTATTATTACATGAACTTAATTTGCACCAATATGTTTGTCTGGTTAAACTGTAGGATAGCATTTGTATTGGCCGTTTCAGTTTCATAGAATTTGCGTGGCCATTTAAATGTAATTCAAACATTTTGTTTTATTAAAATGTAAAATATCAGTTGCTTACTATTTCACTGTTGATATACTACATTTTTGCACCGTTAGAAAACATCTACAAAGCCATTTCATGTCTTTTAATTGCACTGCAATGTACTATTTACCAGGCAAGGCTGCTTGTCGGGAGGAGATTGAGCTACAGAGTAAACACAGATAATGAATCCAGCAACCACGTTGAGGAGGAGCAATACCTCACACTTGTTCGTAAGTCACCGGATCATCATGGTGACAGAGCAACCATGCTTCTAAACTGGAAATTACTTGCTGTGGAGTTCTTACCTGAAGAGGACGCAGTTTTTGTTCTTCTCCTATGCATGGTGATTGCACGGACCATGACAGAGATCAGGAGAGAAGATGTGGCTGGGCTTTTAGTGCGACGGAGAATAAGTGAAGCAAGGGCAGGGCAGAGAGACTGGGGTTCGTTGATGCTTCCTGGTTCGCTTTCGCCAGATCCTCATTTGCAGCCTTGGTACCGGAACGCAGCGCAGGTTTTGAGCTCTGCGGAGACAGGACCAATGCTCGCTAACTACTCACCTGCTGACGGAAAGGACATGTTGTACCGGCAAGCTCTTATACCCTGAAGTCCTGATAGAGATTATTACCATCAGGACTTGCCTGAGATAAAAAAAAAATCGCACCCAATCTTCCTGGGTATCGCAGGGAAATTATTTCATTTCCTCAATGCTATGACATAGGATCTTTGTACAGGACAAATTTTGTGTATGAGCTGTTGTTTCACTAATTATGATAGGTCTTTGATACGAATCCAGTGATTGTTGTCATATATGGTTAGTTAGTACTGAGAATTTCCACATTTCATTTTAAAATGATTTGATTTCTATAGTTTGACAATGAACTAAAAGAAGAGCTTCTGTCCATTTGAACAAACTGATTATAGAGGACAAAGGATTCAAAATTTGATATCCAAAAAAGAGTCTGAATGTTGATCTTGTACATATTTCTTCACAAAAGAAAAATTGCACAAATTTATAACAGAAACTACATTCCCTCTATGGATGGTTCTTGTCAATCCAAGCTCGTAAACCATATTAAAAAACCTCAAATGTTCCAGAAATGTGCTACTTACAAACCTTGTTGTATGAGCTGTGGATTACAAACCTTCTTGTATGCATTAGCAGGAACGTTGGAATGTAAGATTAAACATCAAAATCCTTCGATGTGTGATTGTGATTTATGCGCTGGGCTGTCATTACTGCTCCAGCCAGCTTTGATTGCCTCTATTGCTTTTTGTATCTCCAGAGTCATTGCACTGTCTACACTCCCAGAGGATATCTTCTTATGCGCCTTCTGCAAGTGGAGCTTCAGTGAGCTGCTGCTAAGACCAGCATTCTTGCCACATATGGGACACACCTTCATTGCTGGCCTCTTGTGTTGCCATTCCATGGAGATTTTCCCGTGCAGTTTCTTGTCAAGATCCAGCAAGACCTTAGCAAACCCATCATTGGGATGCGCACGTCGATGTACCTTCTTCAGCATGTTCCATGCTTCCAGGAGAGTACATTTTCTTAAGAAAAAAAAGGGGGAAATTATGAGATGATGACCACGTCCAGGACGATAAAAAAAGGAAAAATACAATCTTTCTATCCTTACAGATGCCATTTCTGGATTGATAGACCTTAAGGTCACATAAAAAATGGGTAAATCTGGTAATAAATTGTTTCAGTCGTGGTAAATTATTGATTTTAACAGAGAAGCATGATAATGATGATATAGTAATTATTGTGCAGTCTTACTTCCTCAGCATCAGGTAGGCAAGAACAACAGTCGCACTACGACTTTTTCCCTCAAAGCAATGCACAAGTACTTTGCCACGCAAGTGATCCACGTAATCGATGAAATCAGAACCATCTTGAAAGAGATCACCAATGTCTGCATTGTCATCATCCTTTATCTATATAAAGAAGCAATTAAGGACTGCAAGATATCTAAACTGGGTCTTCTCGTTTATGCTAAAGGAAAATAATTTTGCATCCATGGAGATATTTGAACTCACCGAGAAATTCCTATACTCAAAAAGGTCAGGCTTCTGTGATTCTGACTGTCCAATTTCATTTGCACACAAGCACAATATATGGGTGATGCCAAGGTGCTTAAGTGTGTGCGTTGACCGAGCAGCTAGAGCACCACCAATATACAGGTAGTCTATGATCTGTGATGGACGCTCAGTGCTTGCAGCATCAGAGATCAAAGATATCCTCTCGAGAATGTGCTCAAGTCGAACCTAACAACAGAATGTCTTGATAGGTTCAATTAATGAGTATACAAGTAGTTAGTACAGAGGGTACATTTAGATTTACCTTCAACTCGTAAGCATCAACAGCGGTGCTATTATCAGTACCTTCAAAAAAGCCTGTGTGAAAATTGTTGTCTTGACACAACTTTACGACTTCAGTCCTCAGCATGTCATTCCATTGTTCTATCTCTTTGCTTAATTCACTGTCTACCTGTAAAAAATTGCTGAAAGACTAATAGAATCGCGTGATACACTTGACTGATTATGCAAAACACCATGTAGCAGACTAGTAGTCAAATTAACTAAATAGTCGTCTGATAGGTACCATAACCTGAAACAAAACTTTGGTTAGTATGCAAGTTGCATGCTGAAATCATGAAGCCCTTTAGCTATTTGGTCTCATGCAACTAAATTATGTTTTGTGCTATATTCAGAAAAAATAGTGGAACAATCTAAAGAGTGAAAAAAAAACAGCTAGATGTCATCTAGGCACCTACGTCAAACATTTTATAATGGACAAATTATCCATCCACACTTCAAAGGTCTTAACCTTGGCATACTTGTTAAAATCTCGCAGCTTCATTGTCAACCGAAGACCACGAGAGGCATCACCATTGCCTTTGAAATGTTTGCTGATAAAGCTCTCTCGGCAGGAAGGAGATGATAGGTCTAGATTGTCACGGGATAAGGTTCGGGAAGGCTTACGCAGATTCCTTGGAACATCAGTATCATTTGAATCTGCTTGTGATTCTACTGAACACAATGGTGAATCAGAAGTACCAGCATCCTCCCTGGCATATTCATTGGAGCATTTATACATAAGATTGAAGAAAATTTTCAATAGCCCATCCAGCTTTTGATAGAGTGTGATGAGGAAAATGTGGAATCGTTGAAGGTCTCTCAGAGCACTACGAAAACCTCCTCGGAATGAATGCACTGTTGCTACCATATCACTCTCAGAGAGAGGAGAATTATAACTATAATCAGATGATACATCAAATTCTCCATGCCCTGGGATGCCAAGTTTTCCGAAGGACACCTCAAACAGAAGTTTGGAAGAATAGTCGAAGTTGTTCAGTGTTAATTCCACTAGTTTGGGGTAGCTCTCCTGATCTTTTGCCCGCTTACTGGCAGGTGGCCTGCGTGGTACCCCTGAATCAATGGCTACAATATTAAAGCTAGAAAACTCATGTCCACTAGAAGCATAAGAGTCCTCCAATGTGAGGTCAGAGACATCTGAGCCGATACTGCCACTAATTGAAATAGCTCTTCTCTGCTTCTGTTTCTGAGGGCTTCTGATGATCTCTGGCTTGTATCAAATGATAGCAGAATCATAAACATCATCTAGTGAGTCAAGGTTTGCATAAGCTTCCCTGTTGGCGACAAGTAGATTTGCATAATTTCCACGTCAGCCAAGGGGACGGCATCGCAGTCTATCCTCATTCCTCAATACGAGGTCCAGGATTAAGACCCTACCTAAAGCTTCAGCAGCTTTTTTCAGCAGCTTGCCGTGACTCAAATGGCATTACATTCTCTAGCAGAGGGGATCCATGTACATAACTGCAAAACAGTAAGACAAATTTGTTTTTTTTTGTTATAATTAATAAGCACTATTTTGATAAGTACATTACTGGTAAGTGGCAACTTCATGTTTATATATACTTCATCAAAAATGTGCAATGACTCAATTCAAGGGCTTCTAGCATCTCAGCACAAATCAGCTCCTCAAGTTCATCACCAGCAGCTATTGATGCATGTCGTGCATTTTCAACTGCATCCTTGATTTGTTGCCATTCAGATGAGGAGCTATGAATGACTCTGCCCTATATATATGGGTCAAGAGAGTTGTCAGTACAACATTTAGTTAGCGTGAGTGCCTGCTAGCATAGTGGATTCTTACTTGAGGAGTTCTCACTCCAAGCCATTTAGCAAGTTCGTACCCAAAGCGTTCGGACTGCGTGGCCATCCTTGAAGGTGCTATTTTAATGACTGCAGCTGTTTCCTTGGATGGAAGGTCAACATTTTCAATAGCTTTGAATAATGCAATAAAAACAACGCCCCCCGAATTTACTGTCACCTAAGCAAAATAGTACAGTTATTACAAGGACTTAGAGACATGGTTTGTAATATTAATTCTAATATAAATATTCGTAATAGATAGCCTACACCTTTATTACCAATAATATTTCTCCAACTGCAAAAAAGTAATTTGCAAAAACAAGGATGGAACAAATAAAAACCTCAAAACTTCTGCTAACGTCATCCTCAGATGGATCAGTACTTGTAGCCGTATGTTTTGTATGGTGCAGTGAGGTGAGAGAGCTCCAACTGAAGTTACTTGACTCAATATCCATCATGGAAACCCTCCCAAGCCTCTCCCAAAGGATTCCTTCTGGCACTTTGTCACATGGGTCAGGGTCAATGACATTACTATCAGGATCGGCAAATTCTAGTACTTCTGAACTGCAATATAGTAAGAGCAACAGTAATACTATCAGTTTTTGAAACAAAAAGTATAAGATCTGCCTTGACAAACCCGTCCCATCCTATGAAGAAACAAATTATATATACTCATGGTACAAATCATTTGGATACAATAAATGTGTATTTTCAATTAACTATAAAACAGTAAGTATCAGTTTAGGGCTTTGGGCTGAAAAGAAGTTAAGATGGTCACACTGTACAAAGTTCACGACGCTTGATTAAATATATGACCACCAAATTCAGGATGGATTGGTGTGGTTCCTCTATGCCTAGGACACCAGAATATCGAACCATGAGCGAGAAAAGGCATGAGAGAAATATTGGCTAGTAATTGTGAAGCCCCAATTCTTAACCGGAAACGTAAGGATTTTCAGCATACCAAACAACAGGTGCTAGCACCGCTCATAAATCAAATTGACATTTTGATGAAATTCAGGCACGTGAAAGATTGTCAAAAATTAAAAAAAAACTTAATAGTTGTATCAACATCCAATTGCGTGGCTGAGAATGGAAAGGAGGGGTTGTTCTTTCGCCACAGGAACTGAAGAGCGAGACGAAATGGCTCTGGCGGTACCTGGCTGATGAACGGAGACCCAGACGCCCGCATGAGGCAGCCTTCCCATTGCGTTTCCTAACCAATGCCACCCACTCCTCGAACCCACCCTGCAGGAATTCATCGAGATCAAGAAAGTGTGGCCGTTCTACTTCCAAGAATAGGGAACGGGAACCAAATCAAATCAACTTTTTTTTTTTTTTTTTGGCGATGAGCTTACGAAGGAGGAAGAGCGGGAGAACGATCCGGATTCCGTGGTCCCCTCTTCCATTGCAACTCAAGGGAGATCCCACCGAATGTGCGATTGAAGGTTGGATTGATCCAGGTTTCTTGAAGAAACCGCTTGAGGAAATGCTGTGGAGTTTGGTTTGGTTGCGGATCGGACAAGTCTGCGGGCGAAGGGAAAGGTGGTGGTGCCTTTTGGCCAACTGCTGCCCGAAGGGAAGGAGACAGGACCAGAGGAGAGAGGAAACAGTAGCGCATGCATGGTTTGGACGTGGCGAGCATTTCTCATTATGAGATGAGAGAGAAAATTTGTCCTCCTAAATGAATGACACCTCTCTCCGTCCTAAATTACAAGACATCCAAAAATTTTGGAGCTTATATGTCAATATAATAATATTTATGATGTCAAATAAGTATCATTAGATATGTTATCAATCATATTTTCATAGTATACCTATTTGATATCATGAATCTTTATAATTTTTTTTATAATTGTTGGTTAAACTTGAGATGCTTTGACTCTCCTAAGATTCTTGTAATGTCTTATAATTTAGAACGGAGGAAGTATCAAAATACATATGGAAATCGTGCGGGTCAAACTTTTTTAATTTTGACTAGATTTATAGAAAATATGTGCAACATTTATGTTTCCAAATAAGTTTATTATGAAAGTATATTCATAGATCTACCTAATGATACTAATTATATGCTATAAATATTAATATTTTGTTAAATATAGTTGGTCAAATTTAAAAACTATTGACTTTTTAGCAAGCGAGAATGACTTTTTTTTGGGACAAAGGGAGTAGAACCGTTTTTGCTGTTTCTTATGAACAACTCTCTAGATGAAGCTGAGCTATTTTGGAAAAAGTGTTTGTCAAAACAGCTTCACGAACAACTTTATGTATAGATATGAGAGAGAATGAGGGGAGAGAGTTATGATAAGCTACTATCTTTAGGTTCATCCCACTTCATATCTTTATGAGAGGGGAAAAAACAACTTCATCGGTGAAACTGTTTTAAAAAGAGGTGTTTGACAAAAAAACAACTCACAAAGTTTGAGATGTACCAAATAGGCCCGAAGTGTTCTGTTTGGGAGATAATTGGATACTTAACATGCATCATCTTATATACTACATTAGTCCCAAAATATATGTTGCTTTTTTCAAGAAATAACTGAGACAAAAAATATTAATATTTATGATGCATAATTAGTATTATTGGAAATACTTTTTAATCTAGTTTTTTTTAAAAAAGTATTTTGAAAATACAAGCATTACAGTTATCTTTTACAAATTAAGTCAAACTTGTGGCACAAAAACCAAAGCGATAGTTAATTTAGGACACATGGAGTATATTTATCAATATATTCCATGTACTCCATTCGTCTCTGAAGAATAGATTTCTAGAGTTGTCATAAGTCAAACTTTTTTAACTTTAACCAAATTTCTAGAAAAAAAACATTAAAAATTATGGTATCAAACTAGTATCATTAGATTTATTATAGAACATACTTTCATATTGTGCTCATGTTAAGTCATAGATGTTGTTACATTTTTCTATAAAGTTAGTCAAAATTAAAAAAAAATTGACTTGCATGAATTCTATAAATTGATTCTTTCAATGATGGAGTGAGTATTTAATATAATAATGAAAAGTAAAAAAAATCATCTATCCTTCGATCATGCACATCGTTCTTTGCTCCTAGCCCACTTGACTATCACTCTCTATAGACTATATCTGTGTCTCCCTCACTCTAGCTCTGCACTTCAATTTCATTTCTTATGTGTATTCACGGCCACTGACCTATAGTATGAGTTTAAACTAGAGCTTGTTTGGATATGTTAGCACTAAAAATAGTTAACTAAAAGTTAATAACCGCTAATTTTTAGCAGCCTTGTATGGATCAGCTTGCTAATCAGTGGTTGGACAGGGTTAAAAGTGCATATGAACCATTGGTACATATTAGTAAGGATGAAAACGGATCGGATACGAACGGATATCACTGATATTGTATTTGTTTTCATATTTCTGTTCGGATTCGGATTCGAATACGAATAGTGTCAGAAATATCGGATAGGATACGATTAGATATCGACATCATAAATATACCGATTTTAGTATTCGGATACGAATACGGTATCAGATGTCAATCTTCGGACTCGGATACGGACAGGTCTAAACTCTAAACGAATTCGGTCGGACGGACGGTCGAATAAATATCTGTACCGTTTTCATCCCTACATATTAGCAATTCTAGATCTGCTAATAGAACTAATAGGTAGCAACCCTAACCCTTCAATTAATAATTAATAGGATTATTAGCATGTTTGTGTTGGATCTATTGGTACTAATTATAATTTTAGTTGCAATTTTTTAGTGCTAATGGATACAAACACGCATTTAGTCATTCATTCTCTTCTTTATCAAACTACTACAGAAAATATTTCGCATGACACTTGAAAAAATCTTAACCGTGGCGGTTAAAATAATAAACCGCCACGGTTAATAGGTGCCCAGAAGCCCAGTTGTTAGGGGCAACGTCGGTATAAAGATTGCCTCCACGGTTAACTCTGGGCTTTAAATACAACATTCTTCTCCTTCTTCCCCGCGGCTCCTCCTCCATTTTTTATGTTTTTGAGCTCAAAACCCTAAAATTGACCACTTCTTGGGGGAGGTTTTACCGTTGGATTTGGTGAAAGGTGGCACTGCAAGAGAATGACTTTTACTCTCCAACACTCGTTTTTCTCTCTTTTCGATGATTTGGGTGTGTTTTCACTAGATCTAGATCTAGATCTAAATGAGAGCAGAGAAAATAGCATATCGAGAGCTACACGTATGCTAATTTATTTTTTCGTGTGTTTGCAAGGTTATGGACCACAAGGACGAGTGGATGTACAATACATTTAGGATGAAACTGTCTTTCCTGACAAATGTGAGGAAGAAGTTTATGTCTGTTATGCAAAAAGCATCGCCTGAGTCTGGACCAGGAGCTTTTAGTTTGTCCATGCAATGATTGCAAGAATCGGTTTGCCCAGAAAGATGTAGTGGCGCAATCGCACCTTGTACGATATGGTTTCATTAAGGATCTGAAGTAGTGTAAAAGTTTTACGGTGAGAAAGAGCCGAGTGTCGACAATGAACACGGGAGATCTCGTCGACAATTAACCGTGTGACCATTGATCCGTAGCGGAGAATTGTTTTTACCCGCCTCGGTAAATGCTTTTTGTAGCAGTGCCAGTTGGTTACTGATTTATCATGCTCCCTCGTTTGCTCCTCATTTCGACCAACCTTAGCTGTAGACAATTGTCTTTTACATACTCCCACTCGTTGCAACTTACCGCAGAATTCCAAGACCCAAGATGGATAATATCCTCCGTCAGCATGGTGTTGATCATAATTTACTAGAGCTATATAAAACCTCCAGTAGCTGCTTGGGCCTATGCGTGTCATGATTTTGTGCACGCTAATATGTGGCTCGCTTTCATCTTTTAACTTTGTAGCAAACGCGGATGATAGCAACCTATTTATCTATTTAAGGTGAGTTCAATCAATTTTTTATATTGATTTCTGTTCGTAACAAACGTGGATTATAGCGATCTATTTATCTATTTAAGATGAGTTCAATCAATTTTCTATATAGAGTCCGATTCTGATATCGATTTCCGTTGTAGTACAGGGACATGTTGGCTAGTAAACCTATTTAGCAAAGCTGATTGTGCCTATTGTGCGAGCCGTAGAGCGAGCAGTCCCTGCCTAGCATATAGCAGCAACCACGACCACCAGTTCCCGCCACGAAGAAAGATCCTCCTTTCCCAAGAAGAGGAGAGGATCCAAACACGCAGCTCTAGTGAACTCCGGCCCACACCCAGGCCCACTGTGCCCCACCGCCTGTCGTGTCCCACAGGGCCACCTTGGGTCTCTAGTAGTCCCTTCCACCACACGCGATCTGGGGCGATCCGCGCCGTCTCGGTGGTTGAATCCTTGATCAGAGAAGGGTTCGGCACGGGGGACCGTGCGGGTTCCGTAATCTTGGAGATGGAGATGGTGCCATCGATCGTCCAGATCATAGATCCGATCTGGAGGGTGGCGTCGTTTGCGGTGATGACAAAGGATCCGGGGAAAGTAACCGCTTCACGAGCCATGAAGTCGTTGCACACACCCCCTGGCGCGCCAACTTTCGACGAAATATGTGTCGCAGTCTACCTAGGGGTACCCTACAGTAGTAGATTGTAGGCCACTACTACAAAACTCTTTACCGCAGCGGTCAAAACCGCATTACCATAGCGGGCAGAAGCGTCCGCTTGCGCTGCCACGCTACGGTAAAGAAACGGTTAACCGCAGCGGGCGAAAGGGGCCGCTGCGGTATATCGATTTACCGCAGCGGGCAACATAAGGTGCCCGATGCGGTTAACTACCATTAACCGCAGCGGACGCCTTGTGTTGTCCGCTGCGGTAAATGGATATACCGCATCGGCAACCTTACAGCGTCCGCTGCGGTTAAGTTTGGTTAACCGCAGCGGACAGTTAAGTTGTCCGCTTCGGTAAATAGTTTTCAAAATAAAAAATAAAAAACATAATTCAAATAATTCTCAGAATTTGAATTCAAAACATTTTCAGATTCCAGATTTCATATATATGCAGCAAACATTTAAATATAAACCATCCAAGCATTGCACATGACATAATACACAGTTTTCAACATCCATATACACATCACATCAAACCAACAAGTCCTTTTGAGTGACATTTATAAAATCCTCTAAGAAAAGTCCACGGACCATTTGTAATCACTTGGGCGCAGCAGAGTCGTCCATTTTCTAAGCCTCTCGTACCTAGGTTCGTTAGCTAAGGGAGATTCTTCGTCGAAGAAGTGTTCTCCTTCGAGGACGCATTTCTCCATGATGAACTTATAGATTTCCGCCTTAACTTTCTTGGAAGATGGCTTGTAGGTGTTCATCCAATATTTTACTCCTTCCTTGAGCTTCTTCCTGCACTGCCTCATGTGCTCGCATGTGTACAAGCCACATGCCTTGGATCCAACCGGTTGTTTGGCACACTGCACGATCGTTATAGAAGCTTTAGAACAAACACATATATATGGAAACAAAGCACAAATGAACTTTGCAATTACTTTACTTACCGGGAAGTCGCGTCGGATTTTGATGTGGTCGGTATTGTTCGCCTTGCAACTATCGGTCCTGCGATCCCAGCATTCGGGATCCTTCAAGTACTTCTTATAAGCCCTGCACAAAATGTAATAGAGTTAGACATGTTTTGAATAATAACGATAACCGTAAAAGATGAAAATGCTTATTGACTTACACTTTCAAGCAATCTTCAAATGTCTTGTATCCTGCTTTGTTTATTGTCCTCAACGAGTCAAATACGACCGCTCTGCCATCTTGAGGATAGATGGGATATGCAATCCAATGGCCCTCGAGGCCGTTGCTGCACGATTCAAACAACTATTGGTTAGGATGATTACAAAGCTTGATCCTACCCACTTCGGATCTCTACGGACATGTTTTCATACTTACCCAAAGTGATATGGAGCCATGATACACCGTGGCCCATCCTTCTTGACCTTCAACATTACTGAGCACATGTACTCTGCCACTTTCTTATTCTGATTCTTCATATTGTCTCTATATTCCTTCTCTCTTTTTGATTGTCTTTTTTTATCCGTTGGCATGTGACCCTTGATGACATTCTCATTGATATGCATTGGAGAGAGAAAAAGAGTTGAACGATGTTTTTTGTTGCTTACGGTGGCAGACATCCTGCATAGATACGTCAACGCACATCTAATAAGTGTAGAGTTGACGTATACAATAGGATAGATCTATGTAAGTAACTCGCAAGTACTCACTTACATTCCAAACATGGTGAGTTGGACGATGTCTAGGTCTTCTCCCCGAAACAGCCTATACATGTCTTGGAAGCCCACCGGAATAGTGAAATCCTCGGTATCGGGCAAGTCGAAGCAATCCGCTACAATCTTCACGGTGAAACTTGACATGCCTCTTTTGGCCGCTTCCATGTACCAAAGATAAAACCTCCTTGTATCCCACAATTCTTCATCAAGGAGTGCTTGCTTGGTTATCATGAACTTCCCGTTCTCAAAGTGGTCGGGACAGTCATCCGACTCTGGAAATAGATGATGAGGATCATCTTCAGGCCTGGAAAAGTCGGGATAGAACGTACGAATGTGAATTGAGGTACAAATTTGAATTGAACGCTATCTGAGCTCGTCTGTAATGTACCTTGGAAACGTAGTCGAGTATGGGAGCAATGTAGAGTCATCCTTCGGGTTGTCCGCTTCCGTACCTCCCTGTTGGCTTGGTGCACCTAGCGTTGGCTGCGTCGCATGTTCCCCCTCTGTAGATCCCCCGGTGCATCCCCTTGAGCCCCCTCCTCATTTGTCAAGGGCATAGGCTGAGTGTCGGGACTGTAGGAATACGAGGTTGCTACGCTAGCCGGAAAACAAAACTTTTCGACCTCATAAAACAGGATCTACTGCTAGTTATAGGTTACGGGATTACCACTAGACGCGTAGGTGCAGCGGAAGACGACTTGATGTAGTCGTGCGCGTCACAGCAGGCAGTGCAATTGCGTGGTCATCTGTCTCAACGTCCCCTTCGCGCGGTTCGTCCTTGTGCTCCAGATGCAGCACCTCCGAGGAATCCCACACGTACAGGGAGGAAGCGTTGCGCCTCCGGACTGCTAGGTCCGCGAGGAGCAAAAGGCGCGAGCGTGGGGAGGCGACGATGGCTGCCAAAAGGCGTGGATCAATCTCGCCCCGCGCCCACCCCTTGCTTATATAGGCGTCCTGACGAGCTCTCACGTTGGAGGCCCATTAGTATCCCTAAACCTAGTCTAATTCGGGTCAACCCGAATTAGGCTTCCAGCCCTTTAAGCGTGCGACCCTATGGGCTCACGCATACATAGACATGGCCCAAGTACTCTTACTCGACCAATAGTTGATAGCGGCCTCTAGCAAGGCGTGTCAACTCCTATGCATACGCTATGATCATATCAGACGAACCACTATGACCATGTACAAGTTATTCCCTTTGCCACTCGATATATGGTTCAACTCGTGGGTTAACACTTAACCCAAGCACAGCCATGCATTTGTTGATCCAATCACATGAGTGATCCAATGATATCTCTCTCACAAAGAGAGGGGCAAATTCCATCTTGATTGTCTATGTCTCATAGCATGTTTCCCGACCACCCAATGACCACCTTTATAACTACCCAATAACGGAGTAGCGTTTGATAGTCCCTAAGTAGATCGTTTCACATCTTGAGTACATACCACAATCTCAGGTCTAAGGACATAACGTACATGACATGAATAGAGACTTTCTCTTGTTGGGTCAGTCCAGCCTACATGTCTCACATGTGCCCACATTATTAGTTTGACATCTCCATGTCTATGACTTGTGAAACATAGCCATCAACTAATACATGTGCTGGTCTAATATTCAAGTGTGCTCTTACAAGAATGCCGACCAGGGACAACTTTTAGAATAACCATTCAGGTAATTGAGTTCCACAAACAATTCACATAATCATCGATCAATACTATCTGTCTATAATGGATATTCAAAGAACACTTTATTAATCATGGATACAATCGGAATATAATCATCTACATGATTAGCTCTAGGGCATATTCCTAACAGGGACGTGGAGGTGGCCCGATCGGGCTCGGCTGGCTTGAAGGCATTGTGTTGCCCCTAGAAGCGGCCCCTGAACCTCCTGCCTCAATGGTTGGACCCAAAGGCAGACTTTTCGAGCTCTGAGGAGGGCTCTTGGCATGAGGTGAACGAGGCGGGTCCTTGTCACAGCCTTCGTCGTCGTCGTCGTCGTCGCCTTCTGGGGGCAAGATCCAGCAACAGACGCTGTCGTCATTGGTATGATCTCAAGGTCATCCTTCAAGGAAAAGATGTCATCACATTCCACTTCTTCAAGGGTACGGTGACGTTGTAGTGGGGAACATCTAGTTCATATTATTTATGCTCTGGGTTAACAGACGTTATGGTCACTAGGGCATAGTTCTCAGGTAACCGGGTCCGATATGCTTATGGTATTTCGTTGATCGGATATACAGCTCCCTCGCCCACAACAATCTTCTTGCTCCTGCCAAACGGAATCAGAAGTTGCACAAGTGTCATCTCGTTGACGTCATCGATTGTGTGGCGCGGGCAATCCTCGAGTTGAGGAACGTTCCCCCCTTGTGGAGCCTGAGGGATTGGCACGCCAGCTTGGTGGAACATCTGTGACCTCATCGCCACCATATCGGGGTCGTTGCTCTTGAAGGCTTGTAGGGTCGAGATAGCGGACTAGAGGGGGGGGGGGGTTGAATAGTCTTTTCTAAAACTTAAGCGCTCCGGCTAACCGAAACTATTGCGGAATTAAAACTATCGGTCTAGCCAAGACTACACCCCTCTATCTATTACTTTAGCGCCTAGCAAAGATGTCTATTATGCTAATTAAGGTGCCAAGCTAGGAGGCTCACCTACACAAGTCTAGGTTGCAAGGTCACACAAACCTAAGCAACTAGTACTCTAAACAAACCGGGGAGCTCCTACACATACTAGTAAGCAAAGCACAAAGCACCTAAGCTCACTAGCAATGCTCTCTAGCAAGACTACACAAGTCAACTAGAGAGCTCAACTTACTTAGCTACACAAACTAAGAAATGTGACTAACAAGGCTACACAAGCCAATTAGCCACTCAAGAGCTACTTCTAAGCTACACAAGCTAGAAGGTAACTAAGCTAGCTACACAAGCTAAACTAGTTACAAGAGCAGCAACTAAACACTAGCACAAGTATGAATAAGTAAATACAAGCTAGTGATTTGGAGAATGCAAACCACCGAGAAGATGTACAAGGTTGACACGGTGATTTTTCTCCCGAGGTTCACTTGGTCGCCACCAAGTTAGTCCCCGTTGTGTCGACCATACACTTGGTGATTCAGCGGCTAATAGGCGTTCACAAGCCTAGCCCACTAACTCAGGCGCCGCAAGAATTCACCCACAAGTGAGGGTAGCTCAATGACACGCTCAACTAGAGTTCCTCTTCGCGATCCCCGCGGGGTGAGCACAACACCCCTCACAAGCTCTTCTCCGGAGCCACGCACAAGCTTCTTGCGTGCTTCGACAGAGCCTCAAGCCACCAAGCTGTCTAGGAGGTGGCAACTTCCAAGAGTAACAAGCACACCGGCTTGCAACACGATCACCTAGTGCCACACGATGCAATCTCTCAAAGCAACGCACTAGAAATCGCTCTCTCACTCAATCGGATGAACACTATCGAGTATGAGTGAGTTAGAGGGCTCCAAAACCAAGCACACTAGAGGCAACAAATGCCCAAGGTGCTCAACTAGTCCCAAGGGCCGGCCAAAGGCTATAAATAGCCACCCAAACGAAACTAGCCGTTTTGCCCCTTCACTGGGCTTCATGCAGAGGGTCCGGACGCATGCAACAGTGCGGGTCCGGACCATGCAGCCTGTGTCCGGTCTCTTGACCGTTTGAAACTTCCCGTTAGCGCGCTCACCGATCGCCGCCACGCGTCCTCCGGACGCTACTGTTCACCGGGTCCGAACGCACTTTACCGAGCATCCGGAAATATTTCTCGAACACCCGAGAGCACCCGAGAGCTCGCAGCACCTCCGGACGCACTCAACAGTGCCACACCGGACCAACACACGTGCGTCCGGACCTCTACTCCAGAGAGGTTCCAGAGAGTGCCGAGGGCTAGGGTTTGCCTCTGGTGGCAAGACCAATGGTCCGGTTGGCGTCTGGCCTGCGTCCGGACCTTGCGTCTGGAGCCCCTCAGGGTTCCAAACCGAGCTGCCTCTTCTTCCTTGCTTCTCATGTGCTAACACAAACATGTTCTTCACCTTGTGCAAGTGTGTTAGTATTTTCACAAATATTTTCAAAGCATTTTCACTTGCTTCTCACCACGCCACTCAATCCTAATTCATCGCAAAGTTAGATCGCTTACAGTGGCACTAGATAACTGATATGCGAACAAGTTTGCTCCTCTTGATAGTACGGCTATCTATCCTAAACCCGTCATAATCTTCTCTACACACCTATGACCGGAGAAATGAAATGCCCTATGGTTATACCTTTGCCTTGCGCATTCCATTCCATCTCCTTCTCCAATGTTGATGCAACACATGCACCAACCACTTGTCAAATGATATGATCCACTCCATATAATCACATGACCGTGTTGGTTCATCGATCTTGACCTCACTTGCTCTTCACCATTGCCTTGGTCCATCGGCGCCAAGCATCACCCGCTTGCCCTTCACACTTGCAACCGGTCCATCAAGCCAAGCCTCATCTTGATCTTCTCCACCTTGATCACATGACTCCATGTCATGTTTCATGTGCAATAAGCTCCTTCATCACACAATCATATGTGAACTAATCTCCTGTGTATATATCACTTAAACACATATTAGTTCACCTAAGTTGTCACTCAATTACCAAAATCACATAGGAACTCTCAATCTCCCCCTTTTTGGTAATTGATGACAACTCTACAAAGATATGGAAATTAAGATCATTTTTGGATATTATGTCATTTATCCAACATTTAAGCTCTATGTCAATATTTGGATAAATGCCACAAAATCCGACTTGGTAGTGATAGCTCCCCCTACATATGTGCTCCAAAAGATTTGTTTTGAGCCTTGCACACATGCATAAATAGGAGTTTTGGGAGTGCTAGCACTACTAAGTGATGCTAAGGGTTATAGGATAAACCTTTGAAGATACTCATTGTAGTTCTACTTGAAGTTCATCCTTAGCACCACCATGGTTAGCTAGATAACACAAAAACACTAGAAACCCAGTGAGATCAACATTATAAGCACGGTTTCTAGATACCACTTGAAAGATCAAAATATCTAGCTTACCAACCTATGCATGCTAGTTACCAAATCATCATTCAAGTCCTATGACTAGTATACACCACACAAGAATGCATATAAAGATAATACTTATGCAATATGCAAGCAAGCACATGAATATGCACATATCAAATGCAATCAATCAATCCATGAGCTTGCTCCCCCTACTTGTGTGCATCTCATCTCTTAGTCCAAGATTTTGATCCTTTGATCTTGTTCCCTTGTCCATGTCCATGTATCTTTGATCTTGTTCCCTTGTCCATGTCCATGTCCATGTCTCTTCCCTTTAGTGCATGTCCAATATATATTCATATCTTTGCACTAATCTCTCCCCCTTTGTCATCAATTTCCATAAAAGATAACACTTCTTTATTGATGCAAAGGTTGCACTAGGGTAGATGGTTGATACTTTTTGATGGACACTAACATTTATGTATTGGAATGACTCTTCATGTAAGATCATTGACCATTAATCCATTGAGTAGGGTAATTCCCCTTTGGTCAAAGCAATTATCATCCAAATAAGCTTTGCAAGCAAGAGAACTTTTGATTTGATCACTTAAAGTTGAGGATCACTTGTTAGCTTGTAGGATATCACTTGTGAGATTACCACTTGTAGGATTATTTGAATTAACTCAATGTGGATCATCACAAGTATGCTAGAACTAGACATCTTTTGCAAGTACCAATATAAAAGTTGATACTTTTTGAAAGATTAGCATAAGTCTAGATACCATTTGTAAGTTGCATCTTGATATCCATTTGCATTGTTGTCTTGTGCTTGAACTAGATTAATCTTCATGAGCTTCTATGTTGGACTTGAACTAAAATGAATAGCATACGCTTCCAAGTCCGGTTTAAACTCTCTCTAAGCTTGTTCACATGCATTAAGCGGTTATCTTATAGAGGTTGTACTTGTCACTTATACAATCCATGAATAGATCAAGTACTTGGTTTTACTAGCTCATGAACAAATTCATATACTACCACTAGATCAAACAACTCAATCAAGCTATAGTGGTAGGCTATAAGCATATAAAATTTATTTGATTTTCAATGAATGATCACTATGTATGACTATATGCACTAAACATGTCCTAAGCAAAAATGTATGCATATGTCAAACAATTTCACCTTTGCTATGTTGGAGTAGAGGATAGTCATATAGATTTCATCTCCAATTAGCAATGTGAAGTCCATTAAGAGCATGGTGAAGACCAATGAATACCACTTGGAATGTTAATCTTTACCCATATGATTA
Source organism: Microstegium vimineum (assembly GCA_022036555.1). Classification (NCBI taxonomy): domain Eukaryota; kingdom Viridiplantae; phylum Streptophyta; class Magnoliopsida; order Poales; family Poaceae; genus Microstegium; species Microstegium vimineum. The sequence continues at coordinate 11,516,321 of CM039138.1, read as the reverse complement.
GAGTCCCACTAATGATCAAGTGCACTTTCTTGTTGTGGTTGACTTGCTTCTTTCTTGATCTTTGCTTGCATGAGAGAATACCAAATGATGTACCACTTGTAGAAGGTGATACCACTTGAAAGTTAAGATCATGAATCTCTCTTGGGTGTTGCTTGCTTTCTTTTGATCAATCCTATTGATAGCTTTCAACTAAGCATCTCCAAATGATCTCTAGATCACCACTTCCATGTTAGCCTTCCAAGTAACGTCCTTGGTTTACCTAAAAAAGCGTCAAGTCCCTACAAAAGGGAGAAGTGACCTTTCTCTATGAATCATCCTTGATACTCACTTGAAATGACCTTGTTTGATTGATCTTCATCTTGAGTACTAAATATGTGCCAAATACACTCCACAATCAAATGACCTTGTACTCATTGCTAACATAGGTACCTCAATCACTTATAAGCATGATTCAGAACCTTTCAAACTAAGTGACTCTAAATCAATCCAATGTTTGTCACTTTTCTGGCAGATTCTGTACTCTTCAAAGAATATATCATATCTCACAAAGTACATATCCAATGATCATGAAATTTTGTGGAGATGTGCTTCACTAAGTCATCTAGCAGCCATAAAAATTTGAGCTTCATTGGACTTCTAGATTGCTAACAGATTTCACATCTTCCCACATAGGTACATGCTGAAAACTGCTGCACATGTGTTGACAAGATCCACTCCAAAACCGAAGTATCCCTTATCCACTAATCATGAAACTTTCACAGAAACTCATACTATAAGTGTAGAGCATGTGTACCAAATTTCAAGCCAATACAAATAGATTTGAACTCTCAAATATGGCTATGATCACAGCTAGCTCAGATTTTGAATGAAAGACAGATTTTGACACATTGAGCTATGCTTCTTCAAATTGAACCAAACTTGATATCTACTTGTTTGAACACTCTCAAGAGACATATATCCATTCAATCACTTACTAAAAGTAGTCTCTAGATCACATCCATTCAAATCAACTCAATTTGATCACTAAGCATTAAACCATCCAAATAGCAAGCAACTAGTGCCCATATATATCCAATTCAATCAACTCATATGCACTATGTGTATATCCAATTCAAATCACTTATACACACCCAAATGAACTTGATCAACAAGAAATATACCTTAGTAGATCATGTTCAATCCATTAGCAAGCTTCAACTTGGATAATTGCAAGCCTTCAAATAATCCAATATATCACTACAACTTGATCATGCACTTGTATGTTGTAGCACTTGGACTTCATTCTTTTGACTTGGCAATGGTATGAGATATGCATTAAGCTTCACTACTTGAATCAATTATATGATGGACAATATGAAGCATATTGAATCAAGCCTCCAATGCCAATGGTACCTATACACATTCATCCACTTGTTGATGGTACCCAAACTAGTTTGGGTCCTCCCAAGTTAGGAGCAACATACTTAGGCAAAGCCTTAGTATGAATAGCGGGATGTTTTGCAATAGCAACCATAGAGGTACCACTATGATCCTTTCTAAGCATATGATAATTATCAATTGAAATGAGCTTAGAAGTCATACCTAGGGGACGTGAATGAGCCATGTGTCCCCTTTCCTGACATGAGTAGCACACTCTCTTTGCTTGAGCCTTTTCTTCCTTGCTCATATTGCGCTTCTCATTGTCTTGCCTCTTCTCTTTGCTTGAATCTTCATCTCAAGCTTGGTAGGACACTTCGAGGCAAAGTGTCCCATATCTTCACACTTGAAGCACTTGATGTGAGCCAAATGATTCTTCTCTTGATCTTTGTTCATCATCATCTTGTTGGCATCATGAATATGAGTTGGATGCCTTGCTTTTGCTTTGCCACCTCTTCTTGTTTTCCTCTTCTTTGTCATCCCCGAATCACCATCTTGATGGTTGATCTTGTATTGCACTTGGGGCTTGACTTGTGGCTTAGCTTGAGCATTCTTGGTTGGGTAAACATTTGCAAGATGTCCCATCCCATGGTACTTGAAGCACATGAGATTAGTTAGCTTCTTATGTTCTTGCTTCTTCTCTTTCTTGCCCTTGCCCTTGTGGAAACCAATTCCACTCTTGTCACCATGTCTTCTTTGATTGTTCATCATGTGATCAAGGGTGACCTTGGAAGTGTAACACCTCTCTAGCTTGTTGCTCATGTTCTTCAATTCACTTTTGAGCTCATTGTTCTCCTTCAAAAGGTTAGTCTCACAAGAGATAGAATTAGAACAAGCATCTATATTTGAAGAACATGACATATCAATTAAATCATCATAATAGGTGGATACATTCTTCTTCCCTACATCACAAGGGTTAGCAACAACATGTGATTGATCATTTGACCCAAGTGATGAGCTCTCTTCGTTTTTAAGATTTAGCAATTCATTAATGAGAGAGCCATGTTTGTGAACCAAGCTTTCATGAGACACACGAAGCTCCTCATGATCAAGCTTTAGTTCCTCATGTGAAGATTTAAGAACATCAAGTAAGTGCTTATGTTCTTCACATGAGTTCTTTAGAAGTGAGTTTTCATCTTTTAGTTTCTTTGTTTTATTTATCTCACTTGCTAAAGCCTTTGAGAGTTTGCACACAAGCTCAAAATTTGGGTCATCACAATCTACAATTACATTGCCAATAGATACCTTAGAGTCACATTGTGATGAGGTAGAAGAGCTTGTGGAAGCATCACTCTCATAGCCCGATGCATCATCATCATCATCATCGAGTGGGCTTGGAGTAGCATCATGAATTGCAACACTTGATGTTGGGCCTTTATCATCCTTGTCAAGTGATTTCTTGATAGATAGATCATCTTCATCATCACTTGAACATGAGGTGGAGCAATCTTCCACAACCACCAAGTTGTGGTCATGCTCAACATCATCATGTGCCACCAACTTGGACACATCATCATCAATGTTTGGCACCGTCTCATATGTTTCAATGAGATAGGTCCAAATCTCACGAGCGCTCTTCATGTCCATAATCTCACCAAAGATGTTATGTTTCATAGAATGGTAGAGAATGTTAGTAGCTTGGCAATCGAGATGTAGGCACTTCTTTTTTGCTTGAGTTGCATCATTTCTCTCAATTGCACAAGAGAGTCCCACATCTACGACCCACCACATTTGGGGAGAAATAAACTTAAAATTACATGTCAACCAATTTTCTCCACCGTGCAAAGTGTGTGCCATCAAATATGTGTGGACACTCAACATCTAGCCCATAAGTCGCCATCCTCTCAGGTCGGTAAAGACCACAAATGAGAGACCAAGCTCTGATACCACTAGTAGGGTCGAGATGGCGGACTAGAGGGGGGGGGTGAATAGTCTTTTCTAAAACTTAAGCGCTCCGGCTAACCAAAACTATTGCGGAATTAAAACTATCGGTCTAGCCAAGACTACACCCCTCTATCTATTACTTTAGCACCTAGCAAAGATGTCTATTATGCTAATTAAGGTGCCGAGCTAGGAGGCTCACCTACACAAGTCTAGGTTGCAAGGTCACACAAACCTAAGCAACTAGTACTCTAAACAAATCTGGGAGATCCTACACATACTAGTAAGCAAAGCACAAAGCACCTAAGCTCACTAGCAATGCTCTCTAGCAAGACTACACAAGTCAACTAGAGAGCTCAACTTACTTAGCTACACAAACTAAGCAATGTGACTAACAAGGCTACACAAGCCAATTAGCCACTCAAGAGCTACTTCTAAGCTACACAAGCTAGAAGGTAACTAAGCTAGCTACACAAGCTAAACTAGTTACAAGAGCAACAACTAAACACTAGCACAAGTATGAATAACTAAATACAAGCTAGTGATTTGGAGAATGCAAACCACCGAGAAGATGTACAAGGTTGACACGGTGATTTTTCTCCCGAGGTTCACTTGGTCGCCACCAAGTTAGTCCCCGTTGTGTCGACCGCACACTTGGTGATTCGGCGGCTAATAGGCATTCACAAGCCTAGCCCACTAACTCAAGCGCCGCAAGAATCCACCCACAAGTGAGGGTAGCTCAATGACACGCTCAACTAGAGTTGCTCTTCGCGATCCCCGCGGGGCGAGCACAACACCCCTCACAAGCTCTTCTCCGGAGCCACACACAAGCTTCTTGCGTGCTTCGACGGAGCCTCAAGCCACCAAGCCATCTAGGAGGTGGCAACCTCCAAGATTAACAAGCACAATGGCTTGCAACACGATCACCTAGTGCCACACAATGCAATCTCTCAAAGCAACGCACTAGAAATCGCTCTCTCACTCAATCGGATGAACACTATCGAGTATGAGTGAGTTAGAGGGCTCCCAAACCAAGCACACTAGAGGCAACAAATGCCCAAGGTGCTCAACTAGTCCCAAGGGCCGGCCAAGGGCTATAAATAGCCACCCAAACGAAACTAGCCGTTTTGCCCCTTCACTAGGCTTCCTATAGAGGGTCCGGACGCATGCAACCTGCGTCTGGTCTCTTGAGTTTGAAACTTCCCGTTGGCGCGCTCACCGATCGCCGCCATGCATCCTCCGAATGCTACTGTTCACCGGGTCCGGACGCACTTCACCGAGCGTCCGGAAATATTTCCCGAACACCCGAGAGCACCTGAGAGCTCGTAGCACCTCCGGACGCACTCAACAGTGCCACACCGGACCAACACACGTGCGTCCAGACCTCTACTCCAGAGAGGTTCCAGAGAGCACCGAGCTCCGGACTCGCGACCGAAGTCAGCGTCCGGACGCTCTTTAGCGTCTGGACCTCTTGTCCAGAGAGGCCGAGGGCTAGGGTTTGCCTCCGGTTGCAAGACCAATGGTCCGGTTGGCGTCTGGCCTGCGTCCGGACCTTGCGTTCGGAGCCCCTCAGGGTTCCAAACCGAGCTGCCTCTTCTTCCTTGCTTCTCATGTGCTAACACAAATGTGTTCTTCACCTTGTGCAAGTGTGTTAGCATTTTCACAAATATTTTCAAAGCATTTTCACTTGCTTCTCACCATGCCACTCAATCCTAATTCATCGCAAAGTTAGATCGCTCACAGTGGCACTAGATAACTGATATGCAAACAAGTTTGCTCCTCTTGATAGTACGACTATCTATCCTAAACCCGGCCATAATCTTCTCTACACACCTATGACCGGAGAAATGAAATGCCCTATGGTTATACCTTTGCCTTGCGCATTCCATTCCATCCCCTTCTCCAATGTTGATGCAACACATGCACCAACCACTTGTCAAATGATATGATCCACTCCATATAATCACATGACCGTGTTGGTTCATCGATCTTGACCTCACTTGCTCTTCACCATTGCCTTGGTCTATCGGCGCCAAGCATCACCCGCTTGCCCTTCACACTTGCAACCGGTCCATCAAGCCAAGCCTCATCTTGATCTTCTCCACCTTGATCACATGACTCCATGTCATGTTTCATGTGCAATAAGCTCCTTCATCACACAATCATATGTGAACTAATCTCCTATGTATATATCACTTAAACAGATATTAGTTCACCTAAGTTGTCATTCAATTACCAAAATCACATAGGAACTCTCAAGGCTTCCTTTACCGAGCTCTTGATCATATCAGACATGCCGAGCTCATAGCCCTTTTCAAAGATTCTCGCCTTGTACCTCTACCTCGACTTGTTTGAGGAAGCGTCGGATTGCCACGCCTGAATTGTGTTCCAGTTCATCTTTGACTGCACTCCACGTACGCGGCCGTGGTGCTCGGGGGTTCCTAGGACCTCAGTAAGTAGGTCATGGCCCCTCTGAACCTCATAGGACCCGCTGTCCTTGGAGGCTTCGATGACAGCCTTCTCCACCTCCTCGAACCCGGGCTCGTTGAACTTGGTTCAACCCTCCTTGAGCTTCTTTGGAATTTGCGCTCTGATGAAGTCCTTAGCCCTAGGTTCGACGTCCTGGTACAGATCTGGTTGCCCGGTCACTCTCATAGCTTCATCTTGTCTTTGCCACTCTTCCCTCTTCCCGGCAAACCCAGTCATTCCCATGTGGTGGGGCCACTTGTTCTTCTTTGCAAGTGCGCTAAACTTGGCACTCTTTTCCTTTGCTTCGTCTGAGCTTCTAAGTTTGCAAAAAGCCTCCCACTGATGATCCTTGATCATATTGTATTTGGTACACGGATTCTTTCCCTTCTTGAACCAATCTCTCGCCAGCATTGACTTGAAATTGCGAAGAGAAGTCCCCGCCACGTGCATGACCCAATCCTTGCACTTGGCCAAATCTGCGTTCTCGGGATAGTTGAACTTCCTCCTCACCAGAGTCCAGATAAGGCCCTTGTAATCCTCTGGGACAGAGTGCCAATCAGGCCAAGTGATTTCCACCTTGTCCCTTGTAATCATGACAACTTGGTTGCTGAACACTGCAATCACCTCATGAGGCTTGAGTGGTTCTCCCATAGGCCCCACCTCAAGGATCTCATGGACTTCCTCGCTCCTGTCGATATTGTGCCTCCCATGTTCACCCCTCATCCGCTTGGTTCCCTTAGACTTGGATGTCGTGGTCCCCGTGGAGGGTGTCGGGGCCTCTTCTTCTCTAAAATCCAGCATCCGAGTAGAACCCGGTATTTGTTGTTCAGAGAAACTTGCATTCAAGTTTTCAACCGCTTTAGCATAAAGTGCAAAAAGCCAGTTGGTTGCTCTAAGTACCTCGGCGTGGACGCTATCTCAACTCAGAACCCGAGACACACTTTCACCCTCGTTCCATGGTTCCCAACTCGGATCAGCGTCCTCCTCTGTGCGATTCTTCTTTGGCCTCAGAGGGGTAATAGAGACTTGGCTCTCCAGTGAGATTGAAGAGGGACTTGGGGTAGGTGTTTTCCACTCGCCCGAGTTCTCCATTTATATTCTATGATGAATTTCGCTAGTTTATCATATATTATTGGAGTTACAATAGCAAGACAAGTTAAAAGCATAAACATGTGTTTAAGGAAAAATTGCTCTCAAAATAGCGGGTTACTGCAAAGCAACCGTCCAACACTACGTGGTGATCACAGATCATTGACTAACGTGACAGTCATCTTACCAAGTGGGGTAGTTAAAGAGCACAAGTATGGAGTCCAACAATTTAAGGAAACTAGAACATAACAAGTGTATTCAAGTATAGTATTCAAGAAAGCAAGTGTAACAAGTATAGTATTCAAGGTAAATGGTAGTATTCAAGTAAAGTAACAAGTTATCAGCAGTAAGGTAACAAGTTATAGATAACAAGTGTAACAAATATCACTATGAGTACCAAGTGTAACAAGTAGAGATAACAAGAATCTAGTAGTCTAGGAGTAACTAATATCACTATGTACCAAGACTGTCACGTTATTGTCTCACTACACCAGTTTCTATCATGGAGCAATAAAGAAATCCCCCATTAATGCAATCACTCCCAAGTATATATTGATACTAGCAGATTGCACAATTCAATATCCCACCAAGTTATCTCAAATGTAAATCAAGCAAGACAATGGGTAACTCACATGAGCAATAGGACCACAGCTAGAGCACCACCAGGAAGGACCATAGCTAGAGGCAGAGCAATACCAGAGGGTCAGCAGGAGGCAGACAACAACAGAACAACACCACCAACAGCACCAGCACAGAGCAGAGCACAAGTAGTATCCAGAGAACCACCAGCTGAGCACCAGAGAACCACCACCAGCTAGCACAACACCACCACCAGATAGACGAGTAGAGCACCACACCAGCACCAGCAGAGCACCAACAGAGCACAACACCAGCACCAACAGAGCACAAGCACCAACAGATCACTATGTACCAGCACCAGCAAAGCAGAAGCACCAACAGTTCACAACACAAGCACCAGCAGAGCGCAAGACCATCACCAACAAAGCACAAGGACTAGCGAGGAGCAGAGTACCAGCACCAGCACTAGCAGAGCACCAGAACCAGTAGAGCACCAGCACCAGCTAGGGTTCCACGAGGACGACCAGCGGTGGCAATGGCAGCACCCGCGGCGGTCACCCTGCCCGGAGCTAGGGTTCAGCCGTGGGCGGACGACGAGGTGCGGTCGAGGCCAGCCGGTGGTAGGAGCACAGCAGGACTGACCAGTGGTGGCGATGGTGGCGGCAGGCGCCCAACCGGAGCTAGGGTTCCCGGCCGCGGGGCGGACGACGAGGATGGCATGCAGATGACGAGGAGGGCGCGTACGAGGCGGGGAGGAGGTTACGAGGCGGAGAGGAGGTGCAGAGACATCAATGGAGGCGGCGGCACGAGAGAAAAATTGGGCAGCGGTTCAGGGTAGAGCACCAGAAACCGCAGACTTATAATTTTCGACGCGGCACAACGACCTTTATATACCTATCTGTTTACCGCAGCGGGACGCCCGCTGCGGTAAATATTTCCCGCAGCGGTCCATTTAGCCTGCCCGCTGCGGTAAATCATTTACCACAGCGGGACTTTAGGCTGCCTGTTGTGGTAATTATTTACCGCAACGGGCTTTGTATCTCCACCCCTGTGGTAAATTTTGTTTGACTTGAAGTTTTGAAACTCTAAAATGTTTTACTTGAAGTTTTGAGATTATAAATGTATTCAAATAGAAAAGCTATGAATACAAAGTTTGTCAAACTCATCAAGATCTATATTTATAACCAGGTTCACATGTCACAAACTTGTATTGGTCTACATTATTACAAAAAAGTGTGGCACACATCTCATTTTGGTGCGGGAGCTTTCACGACCCTCTTCTCATTACCACTCCGTGCCCAGGGCTTCATCTTGCTATGCTTGCAACTGACCTCGACTACCTTGATCTTCTTTTCATGATGTGTAAAAAGCTGGAGCTCCGCGTAGTTGTTGTACTGCTCGGGGCTTTGCACCCCATCAGCTCCCATGATCCGTTGCTTTCCGGACACGACCACGTGCTTCTTTGTATCCGGTGGATAGATATAGTACGCCACTTGCGCTACATTGGTTGCAAGTACCCATTGGTCATCTTTGTACCCCGTGCTTTTGAGGTTCACGGTGGTTAACCCATAATTGTCCACTAAAACTGATTTCAGGTTGACCCAATGGCACTTGAAACCGGTTATGCGTAAGTTGAGTCCATAGTCAAGGTCCCATATTTGTTCAATCTGCCCATAGAATTGTGTCCTCTTTTGTGTCAACTCATCTGGACTGATAGCTCTTATCAATATTGGAAGGAACACCGTGAACATGACATGATAGTCATGTGAGTTGTAGCTAGTCATTGTGAGGTCTTTCATGGAGACCAGGCTCTTGATGTTGGAGGAGAAACTGGTCGGCACATTGATACCCCTCATCAATTTGCAAAAGCTCACCTTCTCGACATGCGTGAGGTTGTATGCAGCCAATGGGATATCAACTTTACCATTCTGAGGCTTTCTAGGGTGGAGTTCCTTTCTAATGCCCTGGTTCACAAGATCGGTTCGTGACTTGATCCCATCCTTTGTCTTGCCCGGGATGTCTAGCAGAACACCGATTGTGCTCTCAAACACATTCTTCTCGAGGCGCATGCAGTCGATTGCATGGGGTGTATGTAGTGTTTTCCAGTACGACAGGTACTTGAAGAAGATCGACTTCTTCTTGAAAGGGACGACTGGGACATCGTCATTAGGAGATGCCTGCTTGTCGCGCTTTCGCTTCCTAGTCGATTTTGTCCCTTCCTCTGGTGGTTTCTTCTTCTTACTGAACTCGATCTCATCCATATCCTTCACCATCTCATACACCTTTGGCCCCCACTTTGTCTGCGCCATTGGAAGTCGTTGTGGCTCATCCTTATTGTTGAAGTATTCATTCATATCACTTCTTCTATACCTGTGTTTGGCCTTAAGGAACCTTCTATGACGAGTGTACACCAGCTTGGTGGAACTCGAAAGGTAAGTGTAGCAAGTCCCGTCGATGCAAACGACACATCCAGTCTTACCTTTGATTTGCCCCGATAGTGAGAAGAGACCGAGGTAATCAGTGATGGTGACAAAGATGATGGCTTTAAGTGTGAAGCTCTCCTTTATGTACACATCCATTATCTCGACCCCAACATCGAATAACATCTGCATTTCCTCCATGACCAGCTCTAGGAGGACATCTATATCATTGCCGGGCTGCCTCGGTCTAGAGATAAGCATCATCAACATAAGATACATGCGCTTTAGACACACCCATGGAGGTAGGTTGTAGATGTTGAGGACGATTGGCCAAGTACTGTGCGAGTTGCTTAGCTCACCAAACGGGTTCATCCCATTGAGACTCAGCGCGAACCAGACATGTCTGGGCTCGTCACGAAACTCAAGGTAGTCCTTATCGAAATCCTTCCACTTCTGTCCATCGGAGGGGTGTCATAGCTTGCCATCGTTCTTGACCCGATCAGGAGATGCATGCCATGACATCAGCTTCGCATCCTCTGGATTCTCGAACAGTGCACGCAGACGATCGACCATAGGTAGGTACCACACGGATAGTGCGGGGCTTTTCCTCAGCGTGTAACCTTCTTCTTCCTCGTCTTGCTGAACCGAGATCTACTTGGCCGCAACACTAGTCTTCTTCTTCTTGTTGTTCGGAATATCGTCGTCTGCATCCACGCGGCAACCGACATTCCTCTTGTACCGACTGAATCCACAGTGTGGACAACTAGTCATGTTCTCATACTTCTCGCCCCAGTACATGATGCGGTGGTTAGGGCAGGCATCAAACTTTCTAACTTTCATCGCCACTGGACGGATTAGCTTCTTCGCTCGATATGTATTAGCTTGCACCTTGTTACCTCACGTAGGGTACGTCGTAGCAAGGTAACTTAACAACTCGTTGAAGCCAATGTCTGACCAACCATGTCGAGCCTTCATCATCAGCATATGGATGTTGAAACGGAGCGCCGTGTACCCCTCCAGACATTTCCACCATCCTGGTATAGAGGATCAATTGCCGCCTGCTTCATCTCCCTAAAATTCTCCAACCACTTTGGATTGCCAAACATAACATCATCCTCGTCGATGTGGTTGACTAGATCCTCAAAGAGCTGGACATCTTCGGGTCCCCTCAGAGTAGCATCTTCAGTAGTGTCACCGTCATTGGCACCATAATCTGGAATGTTCTCGAGCAGTTCATCCATTGTGATGTAGTCATGAGAATTGTTCTCGTCGTCGATGGCGGCTAGCACTGGCACATAAGGTGGTGGTGGTCGAACATGATCTTGGTTGTTCACTGTCGCCGTCGACGAGCTCACTCCAGATACACCGCAACTCGCATCGAGACTTTGTTCACCATGAGAAGTCCAAACCATGTAACCCTCCATAAACCCATTGACAATCAGATGTGATTGCACCGTACCATCTGGGTAGCCTCTGAGGTTCCGACATTTAGAACATGGACATACGGTTGTCGTCCGCTTCAAACTAGCACGATGAATTTTCGCAGCTACCATAAACTTCCTCAATTCGCTAAGGTACCAAAGATCAAGCACTCTATCAATGTGGTACATCCATTCGGACCTGTCCATCGTAGCATAACACACGACAAAACAACAAAGTGCTATATAAAAAAAGATCTACTAATAATTCATGAATCTAGACACACATGATGAGACATATCAGACTAAAAAGTGAGAATAAAAGAGAGAAATAGGTGTGTGGAAGAGCAATCATGTACCTCTTATTGTCCTCTCCTCCCCAAATCAAAGCTTTAAACTCAATTTGACGATTTAGTGAAAAATTCTGCAATAACTCCGCCCCCAACTAACAAGATGAGAGATCAAGATAAAACTTTAGCCACACCGGTGAATCTAAATTAAAAAACACAGGTTTTATATGATCTAGTACGTGGATTTATGAAGAATCTAGACTAAAACACAAACTAGATCTAGATCCATGCATGGTGGATCCCATGGATCTAGATCTAGATCAACATGAGGCATTGCACTAAAAAGAGAGAAAATGAGGGAGAAATAGGGGTGGGAGAGCAATCATGTACCTCTATTCGTGTCCTACTCCCCCAAATCAAAGATCTAATACTAAATTAGAAGATTTGGTGAAAAAATCGGGCAAAGCCTCCCCCCACGTTTTGCAAAACGAGAAGTCGTGGGAAGAAAGAGGGGGGATGCTGCTATTTATAGGACGGGGATAACCGCAACATGCAACTTAATATGCCTGCTGCGATAAATGAGCATCTACCGCAGCGGGCAGCATAATCCGCCCACTGCGGTAGATGCTCATTTACTGCAGCGGGCGGGTTATGTGGCCCGCTGCGGTAAATGGAATAACCACAGCGGGCAACGCAGTGGCCAGCTGCCCAAGCTGGCCACCGGTTTACCGCAGCGGACGCTTAAGATGTCCGTTGCCGGGCGTCAAATGCCAGCGCTGCGGTAAATGAATCCTGTAGTAGTGGGCGAAGGTGTGGCGACGACGATCAAGCGTAACACAGAGAGCGTAGACACGGCGATTTATACAGGTTCAGGCCGACAAATCGCAGTAATACCCTACATCATGTGTTTTGGTGGCTGGATTGATATGAGTATTAGGTTACACGAGGTGTAGATGATCTTCTTTCGAGGGGGTCCTTGCTCGCCTTATATAGCCGGGGAGCAGGGTTACAGTTTTCATATCCTAATAGATTACGATCGGTCCCTTAAGGCAAGGGATCCGAGTCTATCTACTAGGATATTCCTTGGCGAGTAAGGCTCTTCGGAGTCCCTGGCGAGCACGACGGGCTGGTCGCGTGCCGCAGGGTCTCGTGGGCTGGGCCGTCTTCTGGTCGGTAGGCCCATAAGGCCCCTGGGGATATGCCGAGATAATATCCCCAACAAAGGCCCTCATAAAAAGAGAGCGCGGTCTGGTAGGAGTTTTTCCCTCCTACTGATCTATCCTCTCGCCTAGCATACTTGTATTAAGGAATCAATCAATGTTTATATCAATTGTGTGTCATAGTTAGATCCACAAAGGTAGAGTTGAAATCATAGGAGTTCTTTTACTCTCTCGTTGTCCTCCCACATAGTTATACCTACTAGTTATCTCTTACTTATCTTTATCTCGGTTTGTAACATCATCACCTTCCTATCATATTTCGATTATCCCCTTACACTAGTTGATACTAAATTGAGGCGATCTCTAGGATCTCTCTTTTATTATTATTTCTAGCTCCGTTTTCCTTTGGGACAATATAAATTATGATATTCCGGAATACTCCTAGGTGAAGTACTACATCGGTATAATCTGTGTGTTTGCGGATTTATCCAATAGTCATAAGAAATACCAATAGACAGCAGCATGATAATCCAGGAACCACTTGTACTATTTTTTGGTTAATTGCTTGGTACTTGTTTGAAGAGTAATTTGGTAGTACTTATTGTTGTGTTCTATTTTTAATTACTTATTTTTTATGGATACTTGGTTATTTTTGGAAGCATGAAGAGAGTAATTTGGTAGTAGAAGGACCCTGCTTACACGGATTAGCTATCATTTTTTGTAGTAGTAATTCGGTAGAGGGAAGACATCCCTCTGTATCTGTGGACTGTCGATATGTTCTGTCATTTTTACTAGCACGTGTACTGACTGTTAGTAGTATAGATGCTGTGCTCCTAGTCTGCTGGCAGCTTTATGAGGTTTGAACCGTGGAGCACAGTGGATCAGCAAGAAAGTGGTTAGGGTCGACCCTGAACCTTATTTAATTAAGAGTGGAGCGCAGGTTTGGTAAGAGGAGCGTTCCGCTCCGCCTTGCAAATTGACTTTTAACTTCGCATAAAATAACAAACGCGGATGATAGCAACCTATTTACCTATTTAAGGTGAGTTCAATCAATTTTTTATATAGATTTATGTTCGTAACAAACCTGGATTATAGCGATCTACTCCCTCCATCCACAAAAGAATATATTTCTAGGTTTGTCCTAAGTCAAACTTTTTAAACTTTGACCATATTTATAGAATAAAGTATGCAAAGTTATAATATCAAAACTAGTATTATTAGATTTATCTAAACTCATATTTTTTTACGTAGTGCTCATTTTAAGTCATACATATTGTTACATTGATTCTTTCATGGACGGATGGAGTATTTATCTGTTTAAGATGAGTTTAATCAATTTTCTATATAATGAGTCCGATTCTGATATCGATTTCCGTTGTAGTACACGGACAGGTTGGCTAGTAAACCTATTTAGCAAAGCTGATTGTGCCTATTGTGCGAGCCGTAGAGCGAGCAGTCCCTGCCTAGCATATAGCTAGCAGCAACCACGACCACCAGTTTCCGCCACGAAGAAAAGATCCCCCTTTCCCAAGAAGAGGAGAGGATCCAAACACGCAGCTCTAGTGAACTCCGGCCCACACACAGGCCCACTCCGCCTCGCCGCGTGTCGTGTCCCGCAGGGCCACCTTGGGCCTCTAGTAGTCCCTTCCACCACACGCGATCCCCACGAGTTCCCGAACCCACGTCTGCCCCGCGCCGACCCTACCAACCCCATGGAGATCTCCGCCTCCGCCGCGGTGGCCGCCTCCTCCCCGCCCGCCAGGCCGCTGCTCCTACGCCCGCTCGCCTCGTCATCGCCCCACCTCGCCGCGTCCTCCTCCACCACCATCCGCCGCAGCCCATCCTCCTCGGCCACCGCCACGGTCCGCCGCCGCGCGCGCACGCGCCCCCGGACGGGGCGGTCCAAGGCCCCCGCCGACGCGGGGGACTACTTCTCCGGAAACGACGGCTCCGGCCTCGGAGGATCCGGCGGCGGCGGTGGCGGTGGCGGAGGAGGACCGTGGAGCTGGAACGGCGGCTTCGGTTCCGGATCAGAGGGCCCCGGCGACTGGGAGCCCGATGTACCCGCGCCCCGGAGGTCCGCGGCGGATGCGGCCATCGAGGTCGTCTACGAGCTCATGTGCCTTATCGCCTTCTCAAACTGCACCCAGTTCGCCGTCCGCAGGCTTGTGGGCCTCCTCTCCGCCCGCGTCGCCGCCCTGCGATTCGTCCCCACCGTCTGCTGATCATCCGTGGGGGTTTGATTTACTCCCTCTTCCTCCTGCCCCCGTCTCTACCTCAAAACCGCTTCTGTATATATATCTGTCTGCAACTGCGGTTTTACGGGGTTGGGACCTTGGGGAATTCAGGACCTCTGTGCTTATCTCAAGCATTATACCGTTGAACAGTAGCAAAATTCGTCGAATACAAATGCAAGAACAAATAAATAAAAACTACTTTTTTATCCTTTGTTGTTGGACTCAAGATTGATCGATGCAAATTGTGTTAGGATGCATCATCGTCTGTTCCTTGTGTATATAAATGTGCTGTAATTTATTTTCTTGCAATTCGTCTATTCAAGGCATGCCAGGAGCAATGCATTTGGGGATTTCTCATCAATCCAGTTGATTGAATTTAACTGAATTCATATGCTTTATATATATGGCTACTAACTTTGCACTTCTTACTTGACAATTTGTGTTTCTATAATCAGCCATTTTTATATGGTTAATACTCTATAGAGAAAAGACTTGATGATATGCACGGCATGTAGGATGATATTACTTAGTAGCAATGGGCGTTTAGTGCAATGATTCTTGTAAATAGAAGATTCAGACTGGGTGGAGAAATCTATTTTGGGATTACAGTTTTTGTTACTTTGAGACAAATTGTAGTAATTTGTGATTTTTAGAAAGGGAAGGAATAAACAGGACCTCCTATTGGCTATTGTTGAATAGCCTAAAGTTTAAACAGCTTTCTACAGTCATATATCACTTACTATCCAACATGCTTAGGTTTAGTTCCATCAGAGGGAGTGGGAAAAACAGAGGAGCCGAGTTCCAACGATTTTTGTTCTTATTATCTTGATTACATTATCTTTCCTGTAGTTTTAGAGTGATTTTCCAGAGAGCAAAATGAAACAAGAGGGTAGCCTTTATTGGTGATTTTAGTCAATTTTTTCTTCCAGTTATTTCTCACTTGTATTGTTTAAATTTTGTTTTTATCTGGAGTTTGTGTGAAAAACGCCTGTCTACTATTTTCCTAAGTTTAACATATATTGTTAATTGCTCTTGCATTCTATGTTATCATGTAACAATTCAAAGGTTTTCAAGAGTTTTGAGTTTTCTGTATGGTGTACACACTTCTGGAGCTGTTTTAGTTTTGGCCTTCTGTTCTTGTGAGTGTTGCTAGTCTCCTTATTATACTTGCGTCTAAACAAACCTATTGGGTTCCTAATTACTGGCTGACCATAATGAGGTTTTTTTTTTAGATATATTTTGTGGGTGGTATTCGACTAGTCATGCAATTATACGATCTTTCGTGTTGTATATAGAGATAAATGAGAGCAAGACACATTGTTGTCATTCATGTTTAGGTTCAAGTTTAGAATGTATAGTAAGACTATATGATCTGTTCCATTTATCTGAGAAGTTCAATGATTATCAGTGTTACAAGTTTATGCTGGAGGGATTGAACAGCAAAGAAACTGATCACAGACCAAACAACCATTTTCTTTTGGCAACATTTACGTTCCAGTTTCAAAATTCTCGAGGGCCCAGGGCTGTCCAACTTAAGCGAACTTCACATAAATGCTAGTACTCCATTCGAAATCGTTAAGCGGTTCTAGCTTTTCTACATAACTTTTATTACGCATGTTATATCAGAACCGTTACAGAAGAGAAGATTTACAAATAAAGACAGTAAAATGGACTAGCAGCAAGAGACACTTCGAGTTCGAAAATAACAAAATGTATCATGTTCTTTCGAGTGGCTCATCATGGCTACACCTGTTAACGTACCCACAAAGGATCGCTAACATCCTGCTGGTCTGACGCTACATAAGCTGGGATTACTACAACTGCTAGCCACCGTAGCTTCCTGATGACACGTAGGTATTCCTTACCTCATCTCGCTGAAGCAACACGAGGAGGACTATAGATGCAATTCCATTGTTACACCCACAGAACGGACGCAAAGTAAGCCGCTACTGCACGCTAGTGGCGCAGTGCTGGCCAGTAAAGAGAGTAGGGAGATCACAGAAAAGCTATCTTGACATGTTGCTGCTGCTCCTCTTTGTGCTCTCCCACCGGCAGTTTTGCCGTCGAGGCCTTGTGAATCATTCTGTCGATCCTGTTTATGTGCATCCCTCGATTAGTTCAAAAGATCGGCCCGATTTTGTGGAAGAAACATGCTGACGATAAATATCCAAAATATCAAAACTTGATCAATGTCTGAAAGAAAAAAAATTAAACACTTTGGATTTATTTGACACATCTCAACTTCACTAGTGAAGTTATTTTTTAAGAAGATAACTTTATCATAAACTTTTTAGATGAAACTAAATTGTTTTGGAAAAATTATTTGGCAAAACAGATTTATCAATAGTTTTATGCATAGATGAAAGAGAGAAATAAGAGAGAGCTAAGATAAATTACATTTTTCTAGTTTTATTTTAACTTATGCCTTTGTGAGAGGATGAGAAAAACAACTTTATCCATTTTTCTAGCTTTATTTCAATTCATGCCTTTGTGATATGACGAGAAAAACAACTTTGCCCATAAAACTATTTTTAAAAATTAGTGTTTGACAAAGAAAAAAAACACACATACATACACACATCTCTATGCCAAACAAGGCCTTGTCTAATACTTTTTGCCACCACAATCCACATGGAACTCGTAAACTTGACAAGAGTATCTTTTGCATGTAACTTAAAGTAGTCTGAAAAATACACAAATGTTATGTGGAATCATTTTTCAGGACCACACATAGTTTGGAATTTCATCGAATTTCAGGAGCACACGAAACCTTGAATCAGTTTGGAATCATCCCAACTAAATGTTATGTGCTGGTTTGTCTTGGGGTGAATCAACGTTTAGAATAGTACCTTAATCATCCTGAAACGTAATTTTTCCAGTGCTGGTAGTATGACGGTATTAGCAGATCAGGTTAATTGGGAATCATCACATTTAGGGGCTGTTTGGTTGGTGCCAAAATCTGTCACATCAAATATTCGGCAAACTGTGACTGTCACAGAGTTTGACTATGACAAGATAAACCTGTAGCATGGCACGTTCTAGTCTATGGATCAGTTTGCTGAGTCCTTGATGGAGATGAAAGTTGGGGTGGAGTGTCGATCAAGGCCGATCACCGACTAAGGTGAAGTAGATAAAGTACCACAGCCTGCTGGAGATCTTGTTATGACTTGGTTTTTATTAGCTAAGATGGGCTATCGTGCCGTCCGGCCAAGTGGATTTAGCATGTTTGGAGATCAAATACGAGGACCTAGAGTTACACTATAACATTGTTTGGAACAATACTTCAACTAATTTTAAGGAAAATGACTACTCTAATGTCTCGACTTAAAATAGTTGTAAATTAATTAAAGATGCTATAAAATTATATTTGGATGTATATGTATCTCCGTCAAACCACATGTGTTGAAGGGGATTAGAGTGAAACTTAGTTTAAATTCACTATGAAAGCATCTAGGCCAACACTATAAGTGCAATCAAACCCTATGTGGGGTTTGGTAATAATGATCACATAATTAGAGAACATTCATCAAGATAACAAGCAGTTTGAACAAAAGGAGGTTGATAAACAGATTGCCCCCCAACTACAAAAGTCTATGACAACAAACTCAAAGATATTTAATTCATTTCTATATTGAATTTGAGTTAGGAAAAGTCGTACTATAAAGGGGATTCAACATGCATGCCTAAATGTAAACCAAGTGCAATATATATCCACCAAACATCATCTTCCATAATGTCTAAGCTGCCAGCAACACAGTTTTCCATTCTATGCAGCTTAGCCAGGGTGGCTGTGCCGCGCCCCTGTGACGGGTCTTCTGCCTTCATGACTATCTCGAGCGAATCTGTGACGGGTTCTTTCTTCTGACGATATCATTTTCTCGACGGCTTTTTTGAAATCTTCGTTTGACCTTGGGTTTTCGTTGAAGTAATCTTTCAACTGCCAATTGGCTAAGATTCCATCAGCGAAAGTTTCCATCACCTCCCTGTTCATGATATCTTAAATTTGGGCTCTGAGTTCTCCAAATCTCCGGTAATATTCCCTTAGAGTTTCTCCTCTTCTTTGTTTCACGTTTTCAACTCCGCGGCTGTAATTGGGTGTGTTATTATCCCAGTGAAATTGTTACATAACTCTTCTTGTAAGTCTACCCAGTACTTGATTTCAACTTGTCAAACCATTGTAGAGGCATGGCTTCGAGTGCCATTGGAAAGTATAAGGCCTTGATGTTGTTATCTCCTCCCGCGAGTTCAATGGATTGAGAGTAGACTCTTATCCATTGTCTGAGTTCTACTTTGCTGTTTGAGAGTCTCTATGTGATTTTGGTAATTGAGTGACAACCTAGGTGAACTAATATGTGTTCAAGTGATATATACACAGGAGATTAGTTCACATGTGATTGTGTGATGAAGAAGCTTATTGCACATGAGACATGACATGGAGTCATGTGATCAAGGTGGAAAAGATCAAGATGAGGCTTGGCTTGATGGACCGGTTGCAAGTGTGAAGGGCAAGCGGGTGATGCTTGGCGCTGATGGACCGATGCAACGGTGAAGAGCAAGTGAGGTCAAGATCGATGAACCAATACGATCACATGATGATATGAAGTGCATCATATCATTTGGTGATAGGTTGGTGCATGTGTTGCATCAACATTGGAGAAGGAGATGGAATGGAATGCGCAAGACAAAGGTATAACCGTAGGGCATTTCATTTCACCGGTCATAGATGTGTAGAGAAGTTTATGACCGGGTTTAGGATAGATAGCCGTAATATCAAGAGGAGCAAACTTGTTTGCATATCGGTTATCTAGTGCCACCGTGAGCGATCTAACTTTGCGATGCATTAGGATCGAGTGGCGCGGTAAGAGCAAGTGAAAATGCTTTTGAAAATGATTGAGAAAATGCTAACACACATGCACAAGGTGAAGAACACATTTGTGTTAGCACATAAGAAGCAAGGAGGAAGAGGCAGCTCGGTTTGGCTCGGGTATAAGCTCCGGACGCTGGTCCGGACTATCGCGGTTGCGTCTGGAAGCTAACCCTAAGCATGCCCTTTCTGACTCAGAGGATCCGGACGCTATTGTTGGTCCGGACGGGGACTCCGGACCTACGTTCGGAGGTTTGGCCCTCTTTGGACCGTCTCTGTGTTGGGTCCGGACACTGTATGCGGTTCAGACGGCAGGTTCTGAAGGCTGACCGGACTGGTTGAGCTCTCGGGGAGCTCTCTATGTTGCATCCGGATGCGGCATGCGTTGGTCCGGAGTGGCACTGTTGTGCGCGTCCGGAGGCACGTGGCGGTGATCGGTGAGCGCGCCAACAACTCTTTCAAACGGGAAGAAGGACCGGACGTGGGCGGCATGGTCCGGACCTGCACTGTTGAGTGCGTCCGGACCCTCTGCAGGAAGCTCAGTGAGTGGGCAAAATGGCTAGTTTCGATGAGGTGGCTATTTATAGCCCTTGGATGACCCTTGGGGCTGGTTGAGCACCTTGGACATTTGTTGCCTCTAGTGTGCTTGGTGAAGGAGCCCTCTAACTCACACACACTTAATAGAGTTCATCCGATTGTGTGAGAGAGCGATTACTAGTGCGTTGCTTTGAGAGATAGCTTCGTGTGGCACTAGGTGATCGTGTTGCAAGCTCGTGGTGCTTGTTACTCTTGGAGGTTGCCACCTCCTAGACGACTTGGTGGTTTGAGGCTCCGTTGAAGCACGCAAGAAGATTGTGCGTGGCTCCGAAGAAGAGCTTTGTGAGGGGTGTTGTGCTCACCCCGCGGGAGATCGCGAAGAGAAACTCTAGTTGAAGGTATCGTTGAGTGCCCTCATCTTGTGTTGGTTAGGTGGCAACCCTTGAGGGGGCTAGGCAATGAGGCCTGTAAAAAGTCGTAAACCTCCAAGTGAGTGAGCCAATACAACGGGGACTAGCTTGGTGGCGACCAAGTGAACCTCGGGAGAAAAATCACCGTGTCAACCTTGTACATCTTCTCGGTGTTTTGCATTCTCCAAATCACTAGCTTGTATTTACTTATTCATACTTGTGCTAGGGATTAGTTGGTGCTCTTGTAACTAGTTTTAGCTTGTGTAGCTTGCCTAGTTACCTTATAGCTTGTGTAGCATATAAGTAGCTCTTGAGTGACTAATTGGCTTGTGTAGCCTTGTTAGTCACATTTCTTAGTTTGTGTAGCTAAGTAAGTTGAGCTCTCTAGTTGACTTGTGTAGTCTTGCTAGAGAGCATTGCTAGTGATCTTAGGTGCTTTGTGCTTTTCTTACTAGTATGTGTAGGAGCTTCCAGTTTGCTTAGAGTACTAGTTGCTTAGGTTTGTGTGACCTTGCAACCTAGACTTGTTTAGGTGAGCCTCCTAGCTTGGCACCTTAAGTAGCATAATAGACATCTTTGCTAGGTGCTAAAATAATAGATAGAGGGGTGTAGTCTTGGCTAGACCGATAGTTTTAATTCCGCACTAGTCTTGGCTAGATCTCCAAAGCATTTAAGTTTTAGAAAAGACTATTCACCCCCCCTCTAGTCCGCCATCTCAACCCTACACCGTTGTATTTGGAGTGATTTGTTTGTTTGAACTTGTGTGGTAGTTTTAGTGTTTGTAGCCTTCCTGCGAAGCAGGGGAAGTGGTCGTATTGTTCTGTTCGGTAGAAGTTGGGTGACCAAGCCCTTCTGTAATAATCTCTGTCATCTCTGAATTCGGATTCTCCGTAGTCTTCTGGGTATCGTTGGTTCTAGTCTTGTCCGCTTTGTTCCAATTGTTTGAGGTGTCTCTCTTGCTTTTTAGACGGGTGGGCACCTTCTGTTCTACCCAACCTGTGGAAGATTGAGTTTTAGGTCTCCGGCCCACACACTAGGGCATGTGTCTGGGGTCTTGTTTGAGGTGTCACTCTTGCTTTTTAGACGGATTCTACCTCTCTCTCTTCTTCCACGAGCAAGCACAGAAGCTGGGTCGGGGAGCCACGGAGGCGGCGCGGGGCCGCGGCGGCGTGCGGAGCATGGACGACGCTCGGCAGCGCAGGTCTGCGGGGCCACAGCGAGTGCGTGAGGCCATGGCGTGCGGGCTGGCTGCCTCCTTCCCCTGCTTCTCTAGTTTGTGATGGCTTAGATCCGACGACGGCAGTCCGCCTCTGGCGAGGCGGATCTGGCAACGCGGGTTGCAGACTGGGATTGGATTCGCTTGCAGGGTCGCGATATGGGCTCGCTGGTGGGCTTTGGGGTGTTTTCCTCAGTTTAACTGTGGCGGATGTTGTTAAGTGTCCGCTGTGGATAATATGTTTACTGCAGCGGGCACTGGCGCCCGCCGTGATAAAGTCACGATTTACTGTGACCTTCTCACGGGGCAGACGCGTTTGTCCGCTGCGGAAAACCAAATTCGACCGCTGCAGTTAAATCATTATGTAGTAGTGACAACAAGGTGATGGAGGAGATCAATGTGCTCATCAAGAAGCTCTTGTCCTTCAATGGTAACGCTTCTTCGCCGACATGAAGGCTCCTGGTCAGTGCTGCTATGTTTGGCCGGTTTATTTTGGGAACTCAGAAACTAAAGTTGCAGATGGTTGGCAACTTTTTATTGTATGTTGTTATGTTATGTGAACTGGTGATGTTGTGAACTGAGTTGTATGCTCGTTGGAATACTGGTTTTATTTAGTATGTAATTTTGTGTTCTTTCTAATATCATTTTGTTGGTATTTCTTATGTCTATGGATAAATCCGCAAACACACAGATTATACCGCTGTAGCACTTCACCAAGGAGTATAATGAGGTATCGTAATTTATATTGTCCCAAAGAAAAGCCTTGCTAGAAATTATAATTAGAGAGAGATCCTAGAGAGCACCTTAACTTAGAACCAACTAGTATAGAGGGGTAAACGATATATGTGATAGGAAGGGGTTGATGAATGAAGAATCTACGGTAAATGATACTTAGAACAGACCTCAGAGACTAGCTAGGTGGGAGGACAACGAGAAGAGAACAGGGACTCCTATGTACTTCACTCTACTTCAATATACTTAGCTAATTAACTAGTCTAAACACTATAGTTTGTCTCCTCAATACAAGTATGCGAGGCGAGGGGATAGATCAATAGGAGGACAAAACTCCTACTGGACCGCGCCCTCTTCTTACGGGGCCCTTACCTTTTAAGAACTTGCCTAAGAACACGTGGTGGAATACAAAGACTAGACAAGGTTGTCACCTCTTGCTAGCTACCACAAACAATCCGTGCAGCAAGCGATAACCAAGGATAAGATGATGTATAAGCACCACGCTTACACACAACTTACTACTTTGACTACGATCTATAATCAAAGCACCCTATGACAGACAATGATCGCATACGGGAAAGGTCACAAGGATCACAGACTATGGGTGTGAAGGCTATTAAAGAGCAAAAGCATATAGCAAGACTATATCTAGTATAGAAATGCTCAAAGTAAATAGTAAATTAAAGTAAAGAGAAAGATATATATTGAATAAGATAAAGACTTACAAAGAAGGAAAGATACAAGGGCTATACCAGACTTTCCAGAAGACAACTCCGGAAATCCCGAGCACAGCTCGACTCAACTCTAACTCCCACTCTAGACTAACTCCTAGGACAATCTAAGGAATAGAGCTTGTAGGCTTCTTCTTCATGATTAGAGAGGGGGTGTGACCCTCGATTTATAGCAGGAGGTGGAGTAGGGGCTACTCCGGCGCCACGTCAGCGATGCAGGGCCTTCCATTCTCCACCCTTGGATCCAACCGACCTTGGAACCGACCAAGGCATGGATGGTGGTGATCCAACACGTGGGGGAAAGGTGTGGCGGTTGGGGGAGCCCAACCGACCTAGGGGGCATTCGACCGAATCCCCCTTTGGCCAGTGGGCCCTCCCTTGCCTCCTTGGGTGAGGTCCCACTAATCAGGGACTAAGTGGGCTTGTTTGGGCCTGGGTGTGATTCAGCCAAACCCCCCTTTGGGGGTTTTGGCCCACCTTTGCTGTCCTGAGGCTGGTCCCACTTGTCATTGATGCTAATTGCTGTTTTTGAGTTGGTTGTCACGTTTATCTCCTTGGTGTGGGCCCATGGATCCATGTGCTTCGCTTGTGAGCCGTTGAGAGGAACCACAGAGTGATCTAATGGATAGATTCCACTCTAGAATGCCTCTCTTGGATCATGGCCGAGAGGGGAGAGCATGGTGGGCCCATAGGGTGGTCGGTCGACCCCTATGTGGGCCCAACTGGCTCTCCTTTGCTCCATTTGTTCATTCATACACTCAAACACTCATGGACATGTGGAACTAGTTATTTGATAAAGTATGCTTATGATGTGTTTGTTTATCCTTGATCCTTGGATTGGTGGCAACATTTTAGCTTTGTAAAAGATGGTCATAATTTGTGCCAACATGATCCCCAAGCTTAACCTTTGCTCGTCCCGAGCAAACAATCAAACTTAGCTTGATGGATCAGGAGTTGCTACTATGCTTCATATTTCAAGAGTACTAAGTCTTTAACAATCATACTTTTCTTTTGAAGGGAAAAATTAGCTCTAAAGACTCACCCATATTACCTTAGTCCTTCATGGGGCTTATAGCTTTATCCTTTGTCTTGAGAGGTTGAGAGATAGAACAACTTGACTTGAGCACTAGTTTTCTCATTCTTTCACAAATTTCATATCGGAGGTTTTGCAAGTTTTTTTTGTAAAAGGAAGACTTAGTTTTCCTCAAATGGCACTCTCGAGTCGCTCATAAGGTGTATGTTTCCTCACCAAGGCATATATAAATGTTTGCCTTCTTTCTTCCTATCTCTAAAGCTTATGTGGAGCTATAGGTAGGGATCAAAGATGTAGCAAACTTACCTTGCATATATTGTAAAGTCAAATTCCGGATCCAAGGAGAGAAGTGCCATACTCTTAGATCAAGATGTGCAAGTGTGTGGAAACATGGAGAATGATCAATACTCCTATTTGTGGATGATCTCTCTTTCCTAAAATTATTATTTTGAGACATAGCTATCTTTTGAATTTTTCTATGAGCTTTGAAGATGCTCATCATTTCATTTTTTAATTTTTTTCAAGAGAGCTTTGGAAATGCTCATAAAGATTAGGACTTTAGAATTCCCTTGAATTTTCATAATTTTGCATAGTCTATGTCTCATTTACTAGCAACAAACTAGAGAGAGTTTTTTCTACTTAGAGCATGGAGTATGAACTATGTGGAAATGTAAGGCATGTTTCTGCGTACTTCCAGTGTAGAAGTAGCACCTATATGTGGCGTGTACGTGATCTTGATCTTGGGAGTATGATAAATCTCTCAACAAGGGTCACAAAACTTGACCAAACTCAACACAAAACAAGCAGCTTATGTAGAAAGCTTATATCATGAAAGATCATGTATGGCTTTGGTAGGAATTTTCACCATTGAGGAACAACAAAGTTTTTTATTATTTTAATAAATAAAACTCCGATAGTCATTCTTTCTTAGAACAATATTATAGCAGCTCTTATCTTATCATATCATGTCTCACAACAACTTAGACTTAGTTATGACATTTGCAACCCACAAAAGTTTGAGGTTCATGATGGTTTCTTTTCAAGCCAAGTAATCCATACTTAAAGAAGTACCAAGTTGTAAACTAAGTTCTAGAGAAATATTTAGCAGAGCAACTATTCATCATTTCCATAGGAGATATTAATTTTCATGGAATGTGTGAGAGTGGAGTAGAGAGAGTCTTTTTATTTTATTTTTATCAAATGCGGAATTAAAATGCAAAGCGAAAGATAAGTAAGGAAGTGCATAAATATAAATGCTGAAATTAAAAACTTACCTTAGTGGGGGAGGGAACCTACCCCAAGCTTGTCTTTTTCTCAATAATACGGCGGATGTGGATGTTGTTGCTGCCAGAAATCCCAATACCGCTGTTGTTTCTTCATGCATTGCTTGAATGTCCTCGGCGGTTTGCTGAACGATGCGTGCCGTCACATCGTGCTCAACACGTTGCTCACCGACGGTGTTGGTGAGATGATCAAATTCTTGCCGTAGTTCACGATGCTCCCCTGTCTCGTGTGGACGAGAAGGATGCTCGTGCTCGTTGCGGGCGTGATGGTCGAGGAGGCATGCCACTTGAAGTGTGCATGGGATCGGAAAATGCATCGTTGTCCTCCTCGCCAATAGCTCCTCGAGAAGGACCACCTTGCTCAAGATGAACAAAGTGTAGCCCCTCCTGAGCTCTCCTGTCTGATCCTGCAAAACCTCTTTGTCCCATTCCTTGATCTAAATCAAGGGTGCTTACGGGTCCTATACAACTGAAGTTGCCTATTTGGAAGAGGCACCTCAATTGTATTGCCACTGTAAATCATTTTTAGATCACCATTGGCATCTCTTTTTGAACATGAGCAAGATATTGTTTTGAGATCATCGCTAGAGGAGCAGAGATGTAGACAAAGGGGTTTGTGCTATTTAGCAGGTTCATAGATTCGGCAAGACGAGTTATTAAAGAAGTGAATTGAATGGATGCATCACTCTCAATTGAACTTTGCCAAAACTCTAATAAGCATTTAACATGAGAGATTTGAATTTTGTTGACCATGGCATAAAGCAGTTTTAGTTCCATGTCACTTATCAAGTTGGCATTACTTCCAGGGAACAAAGTCATTTTCATCCAAAGATGAATGAAACGAAGGGTAGGATTATGAATTTCCTCAGGCTTAGGATTTGAGCAATCTTTTAAAGCAGAGATAGAGAACCAAAATTTCCTTTTATTAAAACTACACCTGGAAGAGTTTAAATCTATCACACAGGAATTTTCAAAACCAAGAGCAGCACTAAGATGACTCCAAGATAGATTATGATTTTGATTAAACATGTGAAAGGATATTCCATCATTAAAGATTTGGAGAGAGCTCAGAAATTCTACGGTGAGAAACTCAATTCCAAACTCTTCTATTTGCCAAAAGCTAGACCAACCAATAGAGGAAAAGATAATTTCAAATTCGGTGGTCATACCTGTGTTGGAGAGAAGACTCGGATCCAACCTCCATGTGTGCTCAAAAGATCGATCCCGAAGATAAAGGTACCTTTGATACTCTAGTTGGTTGAACCAGAGTCCACTTTGCTTATCATAGGTCCTCATTGGGGGCACCATTAATGCCCCGATATGCGGTACCTCTGTTGGTACTTCCTCCTCCTGAGGGTGTTCTTCGATTTGGAGGTTCTCCATGTGTATCGGGCCGAACCTCCCTTGTTCTTCTTTGGGAAGTATCTTCTGAATGGTGAGAGATTCGGGATGAGCTCCCCCTTACGATTTTCTTTGCTTTGTTGAATATGGAACTTATTGGGTTCTTCATCTTCTAGAGAGGAAGAAAGACACAAGGGCAAGACTAGGAAGAAGTATATGTATGTGGAGTGGATTTCTACTTTGCCTTGTGGGGAGAAGTTTGAGCTAAGAGAAATTTGATGAAGACAAGAGATCTTCTTGTGGACTAGTGAGAGCAACACTACTTCTCTTGAGATCTAAGAACTTCTCTTGAATGAAGAGAGGGCAAGGCAAGGAGAGACATGAACTAGAATTGAATTCTGGTGAAGGTGTGAGGAATGAAGCTCTCCTTGCTTGGGCTTTTATAGAGGGAGGAGATGGCACCAAGGGAGCACCATGGAGTGGTCGGCCGACCACCCATGGGCATGCCCCTTGGGTGCCATGATCACATGTCTTGGAATATGCCTTACACAAAGCAAAAGAGGAAGAGGAGGTGACACAAAGTGGTCGGCCATCCCTTTAAAGTGGAGATTCCACTCATGCTTTTTCTAGTGCTTGGTGAAAGGTGGAATATGTGACATGATGTGATCAAAAGCTAAGCTAAAGTAGTCAAGATTCTCCTCTTTAAACAAAGAGTAGTGGGGTACAAAAGATATGTCATGTTTTGGTGGATGGTGATTGATGTGTTTTCTTTTTCAAAACATGACAAAGTGAAAGTGATGGATGTTATGATTCTCTACTTTGGACAAGGGGTAGTGGGAGACAAGGATGTGTCATGCTTAAAGTGATTGATGTACTTTCAAGCATGACAAGACAAAAGAGATATCTCCCAAAACAAGAATCTGAATTTTTGGGAGTCCACTACTCTAATCATGATATGTTTGGATGAAGGATGGTGGATAGGAAAAGATGGATGAACAAGTGGCATCTAGGGTGGTCGGCCGAACCCCCTAGTGCTCCATTTTTTTCTTTTATAAAGGTCCTAAATGTTCCTTAATTAAATAAGCAAAAGTGGGATGCATATGGGTGGTCGGCCGACCACCCCTATGACCCTAATTTTTGTCCAGTTTTAGTGCTAAATTAATTCTCAAGTTTTATTTAATCTAACTTTAGTTTTCTGAATTTCAAGTATGAAAGAAATTAAATGTTTGAACTACATTTAAGAAAGCAAATAAAAGATAACTACCGATTTACCTTTCGGTGAAGGCTCCTTGATTTTAAGTCCTCGGAGTAGGACTCTCCTTCTTATTCATTCCTCGGGTGCACTTGATGACTCCGGAGGCGGAGTGTCACACCCATTTTAAGAACAAAAACAAGTGCATAAAAGGCTCATGTGCACCCCAGGAATAGTCGCACACATGAGTTGACAAATTATAAAGAGTACCATCACAGTGCTTATTATATAGCGAATAAATATTCATTACATAAATCTGAAACAAATAACTTTAACTAAATGAAGATAACTGCGGAAGCTCCAAGGGACTGGTTGACTGGTTGACTCCAAGTCTAGTACACATTGCAGTATTCATCAACCCAATCTTCATCTGTGGTGTTTGAATGCAAGGGTGAGCACATACGTACTCAACAAATATAACACGGGGTTTATGAAGCTCAAAAGGGAATGCATGGTTCATAGCGGTAAGCATTTTAAGTAGATCATGTTATATTAATATCAACAATTGCCTAGGTAGTTTGCATGAGCTCAAATATCCATGATCATAAAGTAAATGACAAAGATATACAATAAATAAATAACACATGCATAAGCCACATAGAAGTAAGAACCCAATAATTCTGTGAGTTTTCCGAGCCGCTCGTGTCCGTGAGCACGGCTATCATGATAGTTTATTAACTCTGATTAGAGGTGTACAACTTTACCCACGAGTCGTGTTTGCCCATATGCCGGGTTAATTACTCCCAAAACACTGCCAAGGTGAGCGGGCAGGGTACACTATGAAGCCTTCCAAGGGTTCGTCTAACAAGTCAGGGCCGCAAGGTTCGTGGCAGGGGGATGTAGAGCCAACCTGTCTACGGTCACACTCCTTCGTGGCTGGCCTGTAGATTAGGAACCACACTATACCCGTCTTGGCACGCTCCTATTTGCGCCATAAAGGTAACCACTGACAAGCTAGAAAAGGTCCCCATACTGAGCTAAAGCCAGAGCCATATAGCCCTCGTGGTTGTACTGTATATCCCAGCTTTTGCCGACAGATAAGCTCCTATAATCATATATTGCTAAAAAGCAAGTTTTACCATTATTGCATACAGTCATTAACAATTAAGATCATGTACATCTGGTATGAGCACTAGCCGTACTAATCATATATGGTGGATCAAAACATAGGTGACAAGGTATTCAGGTCAACAAGGATTTTCATGCATATGAGTTGTATTAATTGTGAATAGGACAACAAGGATAATCCCATGTTATACTTGCCTTCTTCGAAGAACTCTTGCTGATTCTGCTGGTCTTGATCAAAGAGAAACTCCGGTTCTTCAACGGATTGCTCAACGTCTATTCCGATCAACAAACAACACCATTCAACCAACGGGCAATCATACACGAAGCAAACAAAACTATGATTAGAACAGTACACCAATATTAATAAAATAAGATAAAAAGTTTATAAAACTGATCTACGCAACACTACGGTCACAACAATGTTTCGTTCACGCAAAACGGAGCTAGAACGACGAAGCTACGAAATAACGGGTTTTCCTATACAAAGATAATAGATTAAATCTAAACACAAAATTAAACTTTTTCAAAAGTATCTAACAGTAGTATTAACATAAAGAGAACTTTATTACGAACCTAACGCAATTTGAACGGGTCAAAAAGGATTTAAAATGAGCAAGTTATGGGATTTTGAATACGAGTGGCAAAACTGAAATTAGGATTTTCATTTTATTTTCGAAATAAAAGAAATTCGACGGAGTTTACGCTTTCCAGAGGCAAAGGCGTATTCTCTGAAGGCCCATGGACTGCGGGTTGACAGTTGAAAACAGTCAGGGGCTCTTTTGCAAAACGGCAGAGCGAAGGGGTATCTTTGATTCCCCACCATTGATCTCTGATTGGAGTGCCGAGATTAGAAGGGAGAATTAAAGGGTGGCCGAAGGGGTATCTGGCGATCTGGATCGTCGGACCTAAAGGGGACGGTCACGATTAGAAAGAAGAGGGAGAGAGGCGCGGCGCCGACCGGAAACAGAGCAGACGCGGCGGTCCGCCATGGGCTCCGCCGTGGAGCTCGTCGGCGTGAGCAGATTAAGGCCTACGGGCCACTATCCGATCAACCAAGAGGCCCGGGAGAACGAGAGGGAGACGGCGAGTTCACCAGAGGGCTTGGCGCGGGCGATTGAGGAGCAGGGACGACTGACGACGCTGCGAGGCGGCTACGGCTCCACTGCAATCGAGGACAGTCCAGCGGGAGCAAGGAGGGGAGAAATTGAGCGCGGGGTGAGGTACGGGGGTGTTCCGCGAACCCACCGAAAGCTTTCGCGCGGACAGAGAGGCTCCGGAGGCGGCTGTCGACGCGTCAAGGCGGAACTTCGTCGACTGTGAACGGCGGCAAGACGACACAGTCAAGTAACC
The DNA here is from genome assembly GCA_022036555.1 of Microstegium vimineum. NCBI lineage: Eukaryota > Viridiplantae > Streptophyta > Magnoliopsida > Poales > Poaceae > Microstegium > Microstegium vimineum. The sequence continues at coordinate 11,485,545 of CM039138.1, read as the reverse complement.
TCGGAATCGACCAAAGAGGAGCGTTAATGGGGGTACGGTACCGTGCTCCGAGAAGTGTTGGGGCTCGCGAATGGCCACGGAGCTCGCAGAGACGTCAATGGCGTCGGCGGCGGAACTTGGCTCGTGGCGGCACTGCGGAGCTCTGCTGCGAGGCGTAGGTGCCGTTTAGATGGGAACCAGAGATGGAAGGGGTGCGGGATGGCTTATATGGGTGTTGGGTTGATAAAAGGGGCAAGGAATCCTGGAGAATCGGATGGGAGGGAAGGAAATCGGAGGAGGAGTCGGCCGGGTCTCGGCTTCGACGCGCAGAGAAGAAGGAAAGGGAGAAGAAGGGGACTGACGCGTGGGGACAGGCCGTCAGCGGCTCAAGGCAAAGGAAGGGAGGGTTCTGACGTGCGGGCTCAGCGGTCAGTGACACAGAGAGAGAGAGAGAAGGGTGCGAGAGAGCAGACTTGTGGGCCACTGCTGTCAGCGGAAAGAGGAGGGGTGCGGTTCACCGCACTAGGCTTTTGGCCGTCGGCCCAAGAGAGGATAGGGGGAGAGGGAAACGGGCCACTGCGGGGCTGGGCCTCCTGGCCGGTTGTCGGGCCGAGCACAGGGAAGAGAGGGAGGGAGCCAGGCCTGCGGCCAAAGGAGAGCTGGGCCAGATTGGAAAATGAAAAAGAGAGAAAAGAAAAAGACTTTTTCCAATTTCTGAATTTGATTTTCCAACATAATTTTCAAGTACAATTTTCAAACTCAGTTTTGGGTATTTTTCATAACCACTCAAACAAGAATAGAATGCACCAGCATGCAATGCATAACATGTTTCTATATGGAAATTTTTATTTTACCAAAACTATATATATCTTAATTACTTTGAATGCAAATACAAAAGAAGCATAATTAATCAATTTCATGCTATTTCAAAAAGATGCAAAATTTGGGGTGTTACAAATCTACCCCCTTAAAAGAATCTCGTCCTCGAGATTAGCTGGCTTACTCAAACAATTGCGGGTATGACTTTCTCAACTCATCTTCTCTTTCCCAAGTTGCTTCTGCCTCTGAGTACCGATTCCACTGAACCTTACACATCTTAATTACTCTGCTTCTAGTTACCCTTTCTGTTGTTTCAAGAATCTTAATTGGGTACTCTTCATAAGTCAGATCATCGGCAACATTAAGATCATCCAAAGGTATTTGCTCTTCTGGCACTCGTAAACACTTCTTAAGTTGTGACACGTGGAACACATCATGAACTCCAGATAAATTATCAGGCATTTCCAACTGATAAGCAACTTCACCATGTCTGGCTAAAACTTTAAACGGTCCAACATACCTTGGTGCTAGCTTGCCTTTCATGTTAAACCTTTTTACACTTCTCATTGGTGATACCTTGAGATAGACGTAATCACCAATATTAAAAGACAAGTCTCTTCTTCTATTATCCGCATAACTCTTCTGTCTCGACTGTGCTATTCTCAAACTGTCCTGGATCACTCTCACACGATCCTCAGCATCTCTAAGTACATCAGCACCAAACACTTGTGTCTCACCTATTTGATTCCAAAACAATGGTGTTCTACACTTACGACCATACAATGCCTCAAACGGTGCCATCTTGATACTCTGCTGATAACTGTTGTTGTATGAGAACTCTGCATAAGGCAAACTCTGATCCAACTAGTACATACTGCAATGCACAAGCTCTCAACATATCTTCCAATATCTGATTAGTTCTTTCAGTTTGACCATCTGTTTGAGGATGATATGCAGTACTGAAGTTCAACTTAGTTCCCAAAGCTCTATGTACATTGTGCCAAAAATTTGAAGTGAACTGAGTACCTCTATCAGACACAATCTTCTTTGGAACTCCATGCAAACATACTATCCGTTCCATATACAGCTCTGCTAACCGAGCACCATTGTACTTTGTCTTGACTGGTAAAAAGTGAGCTACCTTGGTCAGACGATCGACTATTACCCAAATAGAATCATAACCTCGCTGGGTGCGGGGTAACCCAACAATGAAATCCATACCAACTTCTTCCCACTTCCATTCAGGTATCTTCATAGGTTGCAACAATCCAGCAGGTCTCTAATGTTCAGCTTTAACCGCTGACAAGTATCACACAAAGCTACATACTCAGCTACATCTCTTTTTAATCCAACCCACCAAAATTTCTCCTTCACATCCATATACATCTTAGTACTTCCAGGATGAATAGAGTAAGCAGACTCATGATCTTCACGCAAAATCATTTGCCTTAAAGCGTTATCATCAGGTACACATAAACGATTACCAAACCACAAAGTTCCATTATCATCCATGCGGAAACCAGGTGACTTACCAATTACCAGATTCTCTGCTATCTCCTTTAGTTTCTCATCCTGCAACTGACCTTTTCGGATCTCCTGTTCAAGTGTAGGTTCCATCACCATCTCTGCTGCATTGACAATGAAACCCAAATTCAAGCATTCAAACTCAGCACACAACTCATCTGACATGGCTGTCATAAGTAACTCATGGACTCCACTCTTCGTGTTGAGAGCATCTGCAACCACATTAGCTTTCCCAGGGTGATAATGCACATCTAGATCATAATCCTTGATCAGTTCTAACCATCTGCGTTGTCTCAAGTTCAGATCAGACTGGGTGAAGATATATTTCAAACTCTTATGATCAGTATATATGTCACACTTATGCCCAATCAGATAGTGTCTCCATATCTTCAAAGCGTGTACTACTGCAGCAAGTTCTAAATCATGAGTAGGATAATTCAATTCATGTTTCCTCAACTGCCTAGATGCATAAGCAACAAACTCTTCCTTCTTGCATAAGAACACATCCCAAACCAGTACGAGAAGCATCACAATAGATAGAGAAACTCTTACTCAGATCTGGCAGTATCAACACAGGTGTTGTAGTCAACCTCTTCTTCAACTCTTCAAAGTTGACTTGGCATTGATCAGACCACACAAACTTGTCATTCTTCTCCAATAAGGTTGTCATAGGCTTTGCGAGGCGTAGGTGCCGTTTAGATGGGAACCAGAGATGGGAAGGGGTGCGGGATGGCTTATATGGGTGTTGGGTTGATAAAAGGGGCAAGGAATCCTGGAGAATCGGATGGGAGGGAAGGAAATCGGAGGAGGAGTCGGCCGGGTCTCGGCTTCGACGCGCAGAGAAGAAGGAAAGGGAGAAGAAGGGGACTGACGCGTGGGGACAGGCCGTCAGCGGCTCAAGGCAAAGGAAGGGAGGGTTCTGACGTGCGGGCTCAGCGGTCAGTGACACAGAGAGAGAGGAGAAGGGTGCGAGAGAGCAGACTTGTGGGCCACTGCTGTCAGCGGAAAGAGGAGGGGTGCGGTTCACCGCACTAGGCTTTTGGCCGTCGGCCCAAGAGAGGATAGGGGGAGAGGGAAACGGGCCACTGCGGGGCTGGGCCTCCTGGCCGGTTGTCGGGCCGAGCACAGGGAAGAGAGGGAGGGAGCCAGGCCTGCGGCAAAGGAGAGCTGGGCCAGATTGGAAAATGAAAAAGAGAGAAAAAGAAAAAGACTTTTTCCAATTTCCGAATTTGATTTTCCAACATAATTTTCAAATACAATTTTCAAACTCAGTTTTGGGTATTTTTCATAACCACTCAAAACAAGAATAGAATGCACCAGCATGCAATGCATAACATGTTTCTATATGGAAATTTTTATTTTACCAAAACTATATATATCTTAATTATTTTGAATGCAAATACAAAAGAAGCATAATTAAATCAATTTCATGCTATTTCAAAAAGATGCAAAATTTGCGGTGTTACACGGAGACTGTGATGTGTGTACTCTTTTGTTTTCCAAACCTGCCTTGGATTGGCGGGTTCGTCCTTCTTGAGTTCCTCGATCTTGATCTCTGGATATTTGTAACACCCTAAAATTTGACTTAGCAAATTAGAGTTGAATTTAAATTAAATTTGATTTATTTCAAATAATTTTTGTGACCATAGAATTAAATAAAGAAAAGAAATAAAACTAATGTCACACGCTAGGGTTCAACTTTTATGTGCATTCCATGCCTCTGCATTTTCTTGAGTTGGGTGAAGTTGCAAAACTCAAAAAGGATTTCAAATCCTTTTTGGAAACTCAAATTGGGAAAACAAAAGAAAAGAAAAATAAAATTTGAAAACCTTCTCTCTCTCTCTCTCTTTCGGCCTGCCTCGCCCAGCTCCCAGCCTGCTCCCTCCCCCTCTTCTTCCCCCGTGTGGGTCAGCCTCCCTCTCGGCCCAGCTCGCCGCAGGCCCGCACTGCGCCTTCTCCCTCCTCCCTCTCGCTGACACGCCGGGCCCACCCGTCAGCCCTTCTTCCTCCCCGAGTCCGCCCCAGACTCTGCCGCGTCGCGTCCGCAAACCGCCTCCCCGCGGTTTCCGCGCGTGTCCGCGTGGGACTCTTCCCCCTTTACCCGGCCATAAATAGCACCGACCCCGCGCCGTTTTGCTCCCATCGCAGCGCGTCGCCTAGCCCTAGACAGCAGCAGCGCCACCGGCCGCCATTGCCGCCGCTCTGCTCTCGCCGTCGAGCCGCCGTTCCGCGCATCTCCGGCCGCCGTAAGCCTCTTCGAGCTTCGTTCTGGCTTCGCACGCCTGCGGAACACTTTCACCCTCTCTTTTTCCGTGCAATTGCACACCGGTTGATCTTGTCGCCGTGCACAGGGAAGCCGCCACCGCTGTTCGTCGTCACCGGTCGTCCACATCCATCGCGAGCCTCGCCGTTGCCCTAGGTGAGTTCGCCGTTGCACTGAAGCTCCCATCGGGTTCCGCCGCCGTACGCCGGCCGTACGGCCATGGGCCCCGCCGTGCCGCGTTCTGCTCTGGCAGCCGCGCCGCCCTCTCCCTCCCTCCTTCTAATCTGGGCCGTCCAGATTAGATTGGATGGACCTAATCCATCCATACCCCTTCGCGGGTGATTTTGCTAAAGAGACCCCCGAGTTTCTGGGTCTCAACCAGCAGTCCTATGGCGCCTTTCACCTTTACGTTTTCCCCTCTGGAAAACGTATTCCCTTTTCAGATCTGTTTTAATTCGGTTTTAAATAAAAATCACTATTTACAGATTTGCCAGTGAACTTTAAATGCTTATAATTTGCTCGTTTTTAATCCAAATCGATCCGTTCAAGTTGCGTTAGATTCGTAGTTTTATGCCCTATCCAGTTAGTATATATTTCATCTATGTTAATCACTTTTGAAAATAAAAGTAAATTAAATCTTTTAATGCTTTAATCTTGCTCTTTAAAATCTTGTTTAATCTATAGTTTATTCGTTTTAGATCCGTTTAGCGTGATTCTCGCGTCTTTGTGATCGTAGTAAAGTATAGATTGTTTTATAATCTTTTCAAAACCTCTTTATTGTTTTTGGTGTAATGTTCTAATTATATCTTTATTGCTTCGTGTATGATTGTTCGGATAATTGCGTGGTGATGTTGATCGAGTACAGCCGGTGAGATTTTCGGTGTTCCAGAGTTCTTAGAAGCAGATCAGGACCACCAGGAGCTTTGTGATCAAGGCAAGTTTAACATGGGATCATCCTTGTTACCTATTCACTTTAATTCACCTAGTCATGATTCCATGTGTCTCAATTGACTCCTATTTAGATCTATACCATAGCTTGTTACCTTGTACCTTGTCATCATGGGTTTCTATGCATATGGGTAGCTTTGCTATGCTTTACATGATGAATATTGAATCGAATATTGATTAATGGTATATGCAACAATGGATAAAACTGGCTTTTATAGCAACATGGAATAGGACCCCACTGTAGGGCAAAAGCTGGGATTTAAATGCAACCATGAGTGCTATAATGGCTCTAGCTTTAGTTAAGTATGAAGTTTGGACTAACATGCTTGTGGTTCGTGAAAGGCACCTTGCCAAGCTGGTTATGGGGTATAGCTTGTATGGGGACCGCTGCGGGTGGTACCATCGGGGTGTCCCATATACCCCTTTGCATTGGGTCCGTAGGGTCCGCTACATGTTAGAAAGGGCTTTTGAAAGACTTCATAGTGTTCCCTGCCCGCTCACCTTGGCAGTGTTATGGGAGTTATAAACCCGGGCATATGGGCTACTCGGCTTGTGGGTAAAGTGTATAACCTCTCCAGAGTGTAAATCTATCATGATAGCCGTGCTCACGGTCACGAGCGGCCTGGAAAACTCACAGTGTAGATGATCATGTTGTTTAATTATTAATGTTGTTTATTAATCTGATCATGTGGTTATCAACTGGGTATGCATAACTAAAGTTAAGTGTTGATAAAACATGACCAAGTTAAAAGCAACCGCAGTTCAGACAGTGTCAGCCTTTGAGCTTCATAACCTATGCTACTCTTGCTGAGTACTTTAAGTGCTCACCCTTGCTTTCTCAACCTCATCAGATGGCTATGAAGACTACCGTGAGGAGTACTAGGCTAGTGGTCAACCAGTCGGCGTTCCCTGTGAAGTGGAGCTTCGTCGCGAGAGTTATCTTTATTTCCGTTGTTATGTTTAAGAATATTATTTGTTATGTAATAAGCACTCAGTGATGGTACTATTTAAAGGTTTGTCGGCTTATGTGTGTGATTGATCTCTGGGCACACATGAGTTTTTCGCATTCAATTTTATTCTTAAAATTGGGTGTGACAAATTGGTATCAGAGCCTGGTTGACTGTAGGACGCAAGCCTAGTTAGAATGGTCTTCTTATCTTGTCTTTACCTTCTCTTTTCATGCTAACATTCTTGTATATATATTTTCTCAAACTGTTTATGCTACACTTGACTTATTCTATTGTGAAAATTTTGTTCTAATCTATCTCTATCTTTGTCATGTTCAAGATGTCTAACCTTCATCGGTCAGCCTGTATCAGCACCGGAGGACGTGCCCTCCTGAACCTCAGTCGCCAATGGTGGAATCCCAAGAAGAACCAGAGGAGGAGGTCAGGAAATCTCCAGTGGCGAAGAGTACCAAGGGGAAGAAAGCCCCCAAGCCCAAGTGTTGACGTTAATTCCTCTACTCCTGATGTCATCGAAGAAGATCTGTCAGAAGAGCCAGGGTAGATCCGCACTAAGTATATTCGAGGAGGAGCGCACAGCAGCTACGCTCACTCCCAGCTGGTGGACCTTGTGATAGAATGCCACCCAGGACCCGAGATTGCAACCATATACACTTGCAAGGAATTCAAACACCCCCTCGCCAACACCTACTGGAAGACGAAGATCTATATCTGTGGAAGTGCTGGTGGACAAGCAGCTGAACGTGTGGATTATACCTTCCATAGCTGTGTTGCTCATCCTACCATGGAAGCAAGTATGAAGGACGCCGCTTTCACTGCATATATGGCCATCACAGCAAATTCAGGGAAAGGATCGCCAACACCCGACGCCGTTTCATCCCTCGTTTCGATGCGGAGCAAGGTTGGATAATCGCCGAACTTAACGGTGAAGGTGGTCCCGTCCTGAATGGCTCATCAACTTCGTTCAAGAGATGATGAGCATGTATGATCATCTCCTAATGGAAGCAAGAGAGCTGCGCAAGGAGCTCAAGCGCAGTTACCAACAACAAGATGAGCTTCGCGAAGAGTTTGGGCTGACAATGAACTTCAAGAAGATCAAGAAGAATTAGGACTAGGAGTCCCTTTATAGTTTATTCGGTAGTTCGTGAGTCGTGTGTGCTAGTGTTCTTCTAAGTGTTTAGTTGCTTGTGCTTTTGCTAGTGTGTGAGTTGGTTCTTTGTAATGATTGTTGAGGTTGTGGGCCTGTCCACAACACTCATAGCTTAGGTTGGGTTATTTGAAAGATAATAATAATAAAGTTGCAGTTTTCGTTAATCTGTCTTTTCAGACCTCCCTGTCTTGTTAATTTTTGCCTAATTAATTCTGAACGTCCTAAAATCACGAAACTTTAACTGAAAACATTAGACTTCCTTATCTTTCCGTGGCCGCAAGAAGCACCTTCATATCTGTTCGGAGTTAAGAGAAACAATTCCTGCAAGTTGATGTTTTCTGCGCAGTTGGTATTCTGGACAGATCTGTTTAAACGTGAGTTATGATTAAGTTAATGTCAGAATCAGAAGAAGTCAGAATTACGAAAGTTGTAGATAAATTCTTTATCTTTCCAACCATGTAATCTATGCTCTGTTTGAGTTCGGGAACTTCAGATATGACTTTTTTTCTAGACTGCTGTTGTGCTGAAAATTCAGAAAAGTTGCAGACTCATCTCGAGTGAGGTTTTAAAGTCGTTCTCATGTGCTATGTGACAGATGCCTCGCACCAGGACCAACTCCTGATCCAACACCAGTGGCAATGGAAGTCAGGATGACAACAACAACAACAATAACCAGCACCCACTACCTCCACCACCTGCGATGACCCCAAAGATGATGCAGGCTCAGATGATGCAGACCATGCAAGCTATGATGCAGTTCATGCAGAACCAACCCCATCAACCTGCTGGAGCTCCACCTGTCAACAAGCAGAGGGAATTTCTGCAAGGACACCCTCCTATTTTCTCTCATGCCAGTGATCCGTTGGAGGCGGATGATTGGTTGCGTGCGGTGGAGAAGCAACTTAACATCACCCAGTGCAATGACCAGGAGAAAGTGTTGTATGCTTTTGGTCAACTTCAAGGTGTAGCTCAGACTTGGTGGGACGTATCAAGATGCTCGCCCCAGCAATGCTCCCGCTATCACTTGGGAAGAGTTTTCCCGGGACTTCAAGGCGTGCCACATTCCAGAGGGAATCATAGAGCTGAAGCAAGAAGAATTCAGGAACCTTCAGTTGGGACAGATGTCAGTCAGCGAGTACCATGACAAGTTCTCACAGCTAGCTCGCTATGCTCCCAATGAAGTAAGGGATGATGCTGATAAGCAGCGTCTCTTCTTAAAGGGGATCTACTATGAACTCGGTTGCAGTTGAAGGGTAATACATACCCGAATTTCCAATCCCTGGTGAACCGTGCCATCATCCTGGACAATGAACGCAGAGAGATGGACAAGAAGAGGAAGCTTAGGGGACAAGCTTCTGGGAGCAACACTCGCCAATGTCTCAACTATCCTCAGCAGGGTTACCAGCAGAGGTACCAAGGCACATCCAACTTTGGGAACCGTAACCCGAACCAGCAACGTCCACCATTCCAGCAGCAGGGTGGTTACTCAGGACCTCGTCAAGGCTCATCCAACAGTACCCCAGCAAAGGCTAATGTTCCCAATACCCCCATCAAGTGTTTTGCTTGTGGTGAACCCGGACATTTCTCCTATAACTGCCCCAAGAAGCAAAACTCACCAAACCCTCCAAGTCAGAACAGCAACAACCAGAGAGGAAGGTACCAACCACCCTCACATAATAGGAGCGTGAACCATGTGTCTGCAGAAGCAGCTCAGGAAGCACCAGAAGTGATGATGGGTACGTTCCTTGTCAACTCCATCCCTGCTACTGTTCTTTTTGATTCAGGAGTGTCACATTCTTTCATATCGCAAGCTTTTGTTAGAATGCATGGAATATCTTTGTTAGCAATGCAAAACCCTATAATAGTAAATTCACCGGGTGGGGTTATGAGAACCGATTGTTATTGTCCATCGGTTACTGTTACTCTAAGGGGGGTAGACTTCAAAGCTCAGCTTACAGTTTTGAGGACCGCTGGATCGATGTTATATTGGGTTTGGACTGGATGAGAAAGCAAGATGCAGTGATCAAGTGTGATAAGAAGATAGTTGAATTGTCTACACCTACAGGGGGCAGGATCAGTGTTGATGTGGTCATGCAACCTCCACCGACAGCCGTCGTTAATCAGCTTGAGGAGAATGACAACCCAACAGATAGGGTTGTGGATGAATTTCCAGATGTATTCCCGGAAGATTTGCCAGGTATGCCTCCGATCGTGACATTGAATTTATAATTGAGTTAATACCTGGAACTGCACCTATAGCTAAAAGACCATATAGGATGGGAATAAAAGAATTAGAAGAACTTAAGAAACAAATTAAAGAGTTATCGGATAAAGGTTTTATTCGTCCTAGCTCTTCACCTTGGGGTGCACCAGTTATTTTTGTTGACAAGGAAAGATGGCAGTCAGAGGATGTGTGTTGATTATCGGTCACTCAATGAGGTAACTATCAAGAACAAGTATCCTTTGCCCAGAATCGATGATTTGTTTGATCAGTTGAAGGGTGCTTGTGTGTTCTCCAAGATTGATCTTCGGTCTGGTTATCATCAGTTGAAGATCCGTGCTTCAGATGTTCCCAAGACAGCATTCACTACGAGGTATGGGTTGTATGAATATATGGTGATGTCATTCGGTCTTACCAATGCACCTGCATACTTCATGTATTTGATGAACAAGGTCTTTATGGAATATCTGGATAAGTTTGTGGTGGTATTTATTGATGATATTCTGATCTACTCCAAGAATGATGATGAGCATGCTAAACACTTAAGATTGGTATTACAGAAGCTTAGAGAGCACCGGTTGTATGCTAAAAGAAGTAAGTGTGAATTTTTGTTGAAAGAAGTTTCTTTTCTTGGCCATGTTGTGTCTAACGGAGGTATATCAGTTGATCCTAGTAAGGTGGAAGATGTACTGAATTGGAAGCCCCCAACCAATGTCAGTGAGATTCGCAGTTTTCTTGGTTTAGCTGGATGTTATAGAAGGTTCATTGAAGGATTCTCTAAGCTAGCTAAACCTATGACCGCGTTGCTTGAGAAGGATGCCAAGTTTGTTTGGTCAGAGAAGTGTCAGGCTAACTTTGAAGAATTGAAAAAGAGATTAACTACAGTTCCTGTGTTGACCTGCCAGACTTGAGTCAGAAGTTCTCTATCTATTGTGATGCCTCTCGTCAAGGTTTGGGTTGTGTGCTTATGCAAGAAGGAAGAGTTGTTGCGTATGCTTCGCGACAACTGAGGAAGCATGAGTTGAATTATCTGACTCATGATTTGGAGTTATCAGCTGTGGTTCATGCATTGAAGATATGGAGACATTACCTTATTGGTCATAAGTGTGACATCTACACCGACCATAAGAGCCTGAAATACATCTTTACTCAATCATATCTGAATTTGAGGCAACGCCGTTGGTTGGAGCTGATCAAGGATTATGACTTAGATGTTCACTATCATCCTGGTAAAGCCAATGTGGTGGCCGATGCTCTTACCAGGAAAAGTTATGCTAATGAGATTCGGACAATACCTTTGCCTGAAGAGTTGTGTGCTAAGCTTGAGCATCTCAACTTGAGCATTGTTGCCAATGCTATGGAAATGGAAGTGGAACCTACACTAGAGAAGGAGATTCGTGAAGGACAATTGCAGGATAAGAATCTGTAGATAATAGTTGAGAACCTGAAGAAAGGAAGATCACCAGGTTTCCGGTTAGATGATAATGGCACATTATGGTATGGAAAGAGGATCTGTGTCCCCGACATCAAGTCTATTCGACGGGACGATTCTGCGAGAAGCTCATGAGTCAACCTACTCAATACATCCAGGAAGCACTAAGATGTACTTAGACCTTAAAGAAAAATATTGGTGGGTCGGATTGAAACGTGACGTGGCAGAGTATGTAGCAATATGTGATACCTGTCAGAGGGTTTAAAGCAGAACATCAGAGACCTACAGGACTATTGCAACCAATGAAGATACCTGAATGGAAGTGGGATGAAGTTGGTATGGATTTCATAGTTAGGTTACCGCTTACTCGGAAAGGTTATGACTCAATCTGGGTCATAGTTGATCGCTTGACTAAGGTAGCTTACTTCTTGCCAGTTCGAACCACTTATACGGGAGCACAATTAGCAGAGTTGTACATGGAAAGGATAGTATGCCAGCATGGAGTTCCAAAGAAGATTGTGTCAGGTAGAGGAACCCAGTTCACCTCGCACTTTGGAAGAAAGTGCATGAGTCCCTCGGAACAGTGTTGAATTTTAGCTCAGCCTATCACCCTCAGACAGATGGACCGATAGAAAGAACAAATCAAGTGCTAGAAGATATGTTGAGAGCTTGTGCTTTGCAGTATGGTACCAGTTGGGACAAGAGTTTGCCCTATGCTGAGTTCTCATATAACAACAGTTATCAAGAAAGTGTTAAGATGGCACCTTTTGAAGCTTTGTATGGACGGAAGTGTAGAACTCCGTTGTTCTGGAATCAAACAGGAGAAACCCAAGTGTTTGGACAGATGTTCTGAGAGATGCAGAAGAACAAGTCCGAGTAATCAGAGATAATCTAAAGATAGCACAGTCCCGACAGAAGAGTTACGCTGATAACTGAAGAAGAGATTTGTCTTTTGAGGTAGGTGATTATGTTTACTTGAAAGTGTCACCTATGAGAAGCGTGAAATGGTTCAATATGAAAGGAAAGTTAGCACCCAGATATATTGGTCCGTTCAAGATTCTTGAGAGACGTGGAGAAGTTGCTTATCGGTTAGAGTTACCAGAAAGTTTGTCAGGAGTTCACGATGTGTTTCATGTATCTCAGCTCAAGAAGTGTTTGCGAGTACCGAAGAACAGTTACCGTTGGAGGAGCTTACAGTTAAAGAAGATTTGACCTATGAGGAATACCCGGTCAAGATTTTGGAAACAACTGAAAGAATTACAAGGAGTAAGGTCATCAAGATGTGCAAGGTGCAGTGGAATCGTTATACCGAGAAAGAGGCCACTTGGGAAAGAGAGGAAGATCTAAGAAAAACCTACCCTCAACTCTTTAAGTAAGTAAAATATGGGAATATCGGGTCGCGATTCTTTTAAGGGGGGTAGATTTGTAACACCCTAAAATTTGACTTAGCAAATTAGAGTTGAATTTAAATTAAATTTGATTTATTTCAAATAATTTTTGTGACCATAGAATTAAATAAAGAAAAGAAATAAAACTAATGTCACACGCTAGGGTTCAACTTGTATGTGCATTCCATGCCTCTGCATTTTCTTGTGTTGGGTGAAGTTGCAAAACTCAAAAAGGATTTCAAAACCCTTTTTGGAAAATCAAATTGGGAAAACAAAAGAAAAGAAAAAGAAAATTTGAAAACCTTCTCTCTCTCTCTTTCGGCCTGCCTGGCCCAGCTCCCGGCCTGCTCCCTCCCCCTCTTCTTCCCCCGTGTGGGCCGGCCTCCCTCTCGGCCCAGCTCGGCATAGGCCCGCACCGCGCCTCTCCTCCCTCCTCCCTCTCGCTGACACGCCGGGCCCGCCCGTCAGCCCCTTCTTCCTCCCCGAGTCCGCCCCGGACTCTGCCGCGCCGTGCCGCGTCCGCAACCGCCTCCCCGCGGTTTCCGCGCGTGTCCGCGTGGGACTCTTCCCCCTTGACCCCGCCATAAATAGCACCGACCCCGCGCCGTTTTTCTCCCATCGCAGCGCGTCGCCTAGCCCTAGACAGCAGCAGCGCCACTGGTCGCCATTGCCACCGCTTTGCTCTCGCCGTCGAGCTGCCGTTCCGCGCATCTCCGGCCGCTGTAAGCCTCTTCGAGCTTCGTTCCGGCTTCGCATGCCTGCGGAACACTTTCCCCCTTCTCTTTTTCCATTCAATTGCACACGGTTGATCTTGTCGCCGTGCATAGGGAAGCCGCCACCGTGTTCATCGTCGTCGGCTGTCCACATCCATCCGCGAGCCTCGCCGTTGCCCTAGGTGAGTTCGTCGTTGCACCCTCTCTCTCCTGGTGCTTTTGGTTCGGAAAACCGAGCACGAAGCTCCCCATCGGGTTCCGCCGCCGTGCGCCGGCCATACGGCCATGGCGCCCCGCCGTGCCACGCTCTGCTCCGGCAGCCGCACCGCCCTCTCCCTCCCTCCTTCTAATCTGGGCCGTCCAGATTAGACCGGATGGATCTAATCCATCCGTACCCTTCGCGGGTGATTTTGCTAAAGAGACCCCCGAGTTTCTGGGTCTCAACCGCAGTCCTATGGCACCTTTCATCTTTACGTTTTTCCCTCTGGAAAACGTATTCCCTTTTCAGATCTGTTTTAATTCGGTTTTAAATAAAAATCCCTATTTAAGATTTGCCACTGAACTTTAAATGCTTATAATTTGCTCATTTTTAATCCAAATCGATCCGTTCAAGTTGCGTTAGATTCATAGTTTTATGCCCTATCCAGTAGTATAGATTTTATCTATGTTAATAACTTTTGAAAATAAAATTTAATTAATTCTTTTAATGCTTTAATCTTGCTCTTTAAAATCTTGTTTAATCTATAGTTTATTCGTTTTAGATCCGTTTAGCGTGATTCTCGCGTCTTTGTGATCGTAGTAAAGTATAGATCTGTTTTATAATATTTTCAAAACCTCTTTATTGTTTTTGGTGTAATGTTCTAATTATATCTTTATTGCTTCGTGTATGATTGTTCGGATGATTGCGTGGTGATGTTGATCGAGTACAACCGATGAGATTTTTCGGTGTTCCAGAGTTCTTTGCAGCAGATCAGGACACCAGGAGCTTTGTGATCAAGGCAAGTTTAACATAGGATCATCCTTGTTACCTATTCACTTTAATTCACCTAGTCATGATTGCATGTGTCTCAATTGACTCCTATTTAGATCTATACCATAGCTTGTTACCTTGTACCTTGTCACCATGGGTTTCTATGCATATGGGTAGCTTTGCTATGCTTTACATGATGAATATTGAATCGAATATTGATTAATGGTATATGCAACAATGGATAAAACTGGCTTTTATAGCAACATGGAATAGGACCCCACTGTAGGGCAAAAGCTGGGATTTAAATGCAACCATGAGTGCTATAATGGCTCTGGCTTTAGTTAAGTATGAAGTTTGGACTAACATGCTTGTGGTTCGTGAAAGGCACCTTTGCCGAGCTGGTTATGGGGTATAGCTTGTATGGGGACCGCTGCGGGTGGTACCATCGGGGTGTCCATATACCCTTTGCATTGGGTCCGTAGGGTCCGCTACATGTTAGAAAGGGCTTTTGAAAAACTTCATAGTGTTCCTGCCCGCTCACCTTGGCAGTGTTATGGGAGTTATAAACCCGGGCATATGGGCTACACGGCTTGTGGGTAAAGTGTATAACCTCTGCAGAGTGTAAATCTATCATGATAGCCGTGCTCACGGTCACGAGCAGCCTGGAAAACTCACAGTGTAGATGATCATGTTGTTTAATTATTAATGTTGTTTATTAATCTGATCATGTGGTTATCAACTGGGTATGCATAACTAAAGTTAAGTGTTGATAAAACATGACCAAGTTAAAAGCAACCGCAGTTCAGACAGTGTCAGCCTTTGAGCTTCATAACCCTATGCTACTCTTGCTGAGTACTTTAAGTGCTCACCCTTGCTTTCTCAACCTCATCAGATGGCTATGAAGACTACCGTGAGGAGTACTAGGCTAGTGGTCAACCAGTCGGCGTTCCCTGTGAAGTGGAGCTTCGTCGCGAGAGTTATCTTTATTTCCGCTGTTATGTTTAAGAATATTATTCGTTATGTAATAAGCACTCAGTGATGGTACTATTTAAAGGTTTGTCAGCTTATGTGTGTGATTGATCTCTGGGCACACATGAGTTATTCGCATTCAATTTTATTCTTAAAATTGGGTGTGACAATATTGCTTCTGTTGGGAATATGCCCTAGAGCTAATCATGTAGATGATTATATTCCGATTGTATCCATGATTAATAAAGTGTTCTTTGAATATCCATTATAGCCAACGAGTATTGATTGACAATTATGTGAATTGTTTGTGGAACTCAATTACTTGAATGGTTATTCTGATAGTTGTCCCTGGTCGGCATTCTTGTAAGAGCACACTTGAATATTAGACCAGCACATGTATTAGTTGATGGCTATGTTTCACAAGTCATAGACATGGAGATGTCAAACTAATAATGTGGGCACATGTGAGACATGTAGGCTGGACTGACCCAACAAGAGAAAGTCTCTATTCATGTCATGTACGTTATGTCCTTAGACCTGAGATTGTGGTATGTACTCAAGATGCGAAACGATCTACTTAGAGACTATCAAATGCTACTCCGTTATTGGGTAGTTATAAAGGTGGTCCTTGGGTGGTCGGGAAACATGCTATGAGAAATAGACAATCAAGATGGAATTTGCCCCTCTCTTCGTGAGAGAGATATCACTGGATCACTCATGTGATTGGATCAACAAATGCATGGCCATGCTTGGGTTAAGTGTTGACCCACGAGTTGAACCATATATCGAGTGGAGAAGGGAATAACTTGTACATAGTCATAGTGGTTCGTCTGATATGATCATAGCGTATGCATAGGAGTTGACACGCCTTGCTAGAGGCCGCTATCAACTATTGGTCGAGTAAGAGTACTTGGGCCATGTCTATGTATGCGTGAGCCCATTGGGTCGCACGCTTAAAGGGCTGGAAGCCTAATTCGGGTTGGACCCGAATTACACTAGGTTTAGGGTTACTAATGGGCCTCCACCGTGGGAGCTCGTCAGGACGCCTATATAAGCAAGGGGTGGGCGCGGGGCGAATTGATCCATGCCTTTTGGCAGCCGCCGTCGCCTCCCCACGCTCGCGCCTTTTGCTCCTCGCGGACCTAGCAGTCCGGAGGCGCAACGCTTCCTCCCTGCACGTGTGGGATTCATCGGAGGTGCTGCATCTGGAGCACAAGGACGAACCGCGAGAAGGGGACGTTGAGACGGACGACCACGCAACTGCACTGCCTGCTGCGACGCGCACGACTACATCAAGTCGTCTTCGTCTTCCGCTGCACCTGCGCATCTTGTGGTAATCCCGTAACCTGTAACTAGCAGTAGATCCTGGTTTATGAGGTCAAAAAGTTTTGTTTTCCGGCTAGCATAGCAACCTCGTATTCCTTCAGATGTGGTATCGGAGCCGTTACTACCTCGTTATAGGTTCAGATCTTAGCATATGGTGATATGCGGGTTTTATGATGAATCTCTGACTTTGGTTCATGTCTTGCTGCGATGGTATTGTATCAACCTAGTCGTACCGGTCGGAATTCCACCATCCGAGTTAACAGATACAAGTAAATCCAGTCAGGGCAAGTTGGAGATCAATTAGATTGATCGAATTGAAACCCTAGTCAGAAGCCGGGCGCATGTGATGTGCGTCGGGACCGCCGTTGCTATCTGCTATAGCGCCTAGAATTGTTCTGCGCCTAACTCGTTTTTGCAGGAGTTGATGTGGTTGGTATGGCCTATGAGATTGTATGTAATTTTCATGCCCTGCGTGACATGTAAGCAACACGGCTGGAGCCATATGTGTTGTCTTTTGATGTATTGGCCTGCGTGCCATCTTGTGATCCTACGACTATGTAATTAGTATAGCTTGCGGTAAGATAGTTCTTGGAGGACTTATCACAAGAAGGATGTCACATGTGGATCATGGAGATGAAGATCACCATGATGGGTAAGATGATGGAGATGGAGATCACCATTATTTAAAGGTCCATACCAAGTCACTATGTGTGAATGTGATTCTCATTTTATTCTTACTTTGTTGTTCGCTATTATGTTTTGTCTACATGAATATGATAGTAAAGTAGAATGATCCCTCAGCAATGTTTAAGTTGTATGCTTCCCCAAACCTTGCACTGTCACGTGTCTTGTATGATTGGTGGTGGGTCTATGAAATTAGGGTGCCATTGATTTTCCTTGACTAGACAGGTTCGTGTCGGACACTTACTAGCAGAAGGTTTGGTTACTTGAACAAGGTTATCCTAACGGTTAGGGACCTTGAAGCATGCGGAGGTTGAGCGTAGCATAGAGATGCTGCCCAACAACAAGAGTCATATGTGATATGATTAGCAAAGTGTTGCTTACCGATCTACCATGTCTTCTAGCGGTGATGCTAAAGCTCACTAGTTGACTTGTTAGTTGTGGGTCTTGAATCACTAAGTATCAATTGAGGGATATTGATTTTAGTGGGAGTATTTTTTATTTTGATATAACTTACTCCTTCATGGATACATTGTCTTAGTATTTTGCATTACTTTTGTTGTAGATGGCTCCCAGTAATCAGCCATTTACTTTGCGATCAATTCTTGAGAAAGATAAGTTGAATGGAACAAATTATGCGGATTGGATCCGCAGCCTGAGAATTGTTCTCAGGGCTGAGAAAAAGGAAGATATTCTAGACACCCCATTACCAGATGAGCCTGATGATAATGCACCTACTGCAGAGAAAACCGCTTACAAGAAAGCATGTGATGCTGATCTTGAAGTGAGTTGCCTCGTGCTTGCTTGTATGGAACCTGATCTACAGATGCAGTTCAACAACAATCATTCAGCGAACGATATGATCGTGGCGCTTGAAGATATGTTCCAAACTCAAGCGCGGACTGAAAGGTTCAATGTCTCTAAGGCGCTTGCAGAAACCAAGCTGGCTGAGGGCGCACCTGTAGGGCCACATGTAATCAAGATGGTTGGTTACACTTAGAGGTTGGAGAAGCTAGGCTTCGCAATTGGCCAAGAGTTGGCAACTGATTTCATTCTTGCGTCTCTTCCGCCCAGTTATGGAAACTTCATCTCGAACTACCATATGCATGGGGCGGAGAAGGGCTTGAATGAATTATGTGGCATGCTTAAAATAGCAGAAGCTGATATCAAGAAGACAGCAGGCAGTAGCCATGTGATGGCGGTCCAAAACAAGCCTAACTTTAAAAGGAGGGCTGGGTGGAAGAAGAAGGCGAAGGCTAAAGATGAGACCTCTAAGCCAAACCCTCCTCCTGCCAATGGACCAGCTGCTGAAGCAATATGCTTTCATTGTAAGGGGAAAGGTCACTGGAAGAGAAACTGCAAGTTGTACTTGGAGTCCTTAGAGAAGGATGGCGGTAGTAAAGGTACTCCCACTGCTTGTACACTTGTCGTTTATGTTACAGATATTTTTCTTGCTGATTCTTACATTAATTCCTGGGTATTTGATACCGGATCGGTTGCTCATATTTGCAATACGATGCAGGGAATGGTAAGAAGTAGAAGCACGAGAAGAGGCGAAGTTGATTTCCGCGTGGGCAACAATGCAAGAGTTGCTGCGTTGAGCGTTGGGACGATGCAACTTCACCTCCCGTCAGGATTTATCATGGAATTGAATAATTGTTATTTTGTTCCTAGTTTAAGTCGAAACATTGTGTCACCTTCATGTTTGATGAAGGATGGTTATTCATTTGCGAGTAAAGACAATGGTTGTGTGATCTCAAAGAATGACATGTTTGTGGCTTTTGCATCCATTGTGAATGGATTGTTTATTTTAAATCTTGATGATACACCTATCTGTAATGTTAATGCTAAAAGGCCTCGGCTTAATGAGTTAAATTCTACATATATGTGGCATTGTCGTTTGGGTCATATAAGTGAGAATCGCATGAAGAGGCTCCATGATGATGGTCTTCTAGCTTCGTTTGATTTTGAATCATACGAGACATGTGAGGCTTGCCTACTAGGCAAGATGACTAAGGCGCCATTCAAAGGATTTCCTGAGAGGGCGTCTGACTTGTTGGAACTCGTACATACTGATGTATGTGGACCAATGAGCACGACAGCTAGAGGTGGATTTCAATACTTCATAACTTTTACTGATGACTTTAGTAGATATGGATATGTCTACCTAATGAAGCATAAGTCTGAAACATTTGAAAAGTTCGAAGAATTTCAGAATGAAGTAGAGAATCAACGTGGCAAGAAAATTAAAGCCTTGCGATCTGATCGAGGAGGCGAATATTTGAACCATGAGTTTAGCAATCATCTAAAGAGTTGCGGAATTGTTCCACAGCTTACGCCACCTGGAACGCCTCAGAGAAACGGCGTGTCCGAGCGACGTAATCGGACTTTGTTGGACATGGTTCGGTCTATGATGAGCCAGTCAGACCTACCACTCTCATTTTGGGGATATGCTCTAGAAATAGCCGCTTTCACATTGAATAGGGTACCGTCTAAGTCCGTAGTCAAGACACCATATGAGATATGGACTGGTAAGAGTCCCAGTTTGTCTTTTCTAAAGATTTGGGGTTGTGAAGTTTATGTCAAACGACTTATGTCAGATAAACTTACACCCAAGTCGGACAAATGCTTTTTCGTGGGATATCCAAAGGAAACTTTAGGGTATTACTTCTACAACCGATAAGAGGGCAAAGTGTTTGTTGCTCGAAATGGTGTTTTCTTAGAGAAAGAGTTTCTCAACAAAGAGAAAAGTGTAGAGAAGGTGTATCTTGAAGAAGTTCAAGATGAGCCAATAGGAGATAACTCTACGAGTCATGCTAATGTAGCAGAACAAGTTGAGATACCTGTGGCAAGAGAAACACCACCACAACCACGAAGGTCAGCAAGAATCCGTGAGGCACGTGGGGAAGTGTTGTTGTTAGACGATGACGAACCTGCAACGTACGCGGAAGCAATGATGGACCCAGATTCCGAGAAATGGCAAAGTGCCATGAGATCCGAGATAGATTCCATGGGAGACAATCAAGTTTGGAACTTGGTTGACCTGCCTGATGGGGTTAAACCTATTGAGTGCAAATGGGTCTATAAAAAGAAAAAGGATATGGATGGAAACGTTCACGTCTATAAAGCTCGACTTGTTGCAAAGGGTTTTCGGCAAGTTCAAGGAGTTGACTACGATGAGACATTCTCGCCGGTAGCGATGCTTAAATCTATCCGGATCATTCTAGCAATTGCTGCTTATTTCGATTATGAGATTTGGCAGATGGATGTTAAAACAGCCTTTCTAAATGGAAATTTGGAAGAGGATGTGTATATGATACAGCCCGAAGGCTTTGTTGATCCTAAAAATGCTGGAAAAATATGCAAGCTACAGAAATCCATTTATGGATTAAAGCAAGCATCTCAGAATTGGAATATTCGTTTTGATGAAGTGATCAAAGGGTTTGGCTTTCGTCAGAATGAAGAAGAACCTTGTGTTTACAAGAAGGAAAGTGGGAGCGCTGTTGTATTTCTAATCTTGTATGTGGATGACATACTATTGATTGGGAATGACATTCCTATGTTGCAATCTGTAAAGACTTCACTGAATAATAGTTTTTCTATGAAGGATTTAGGAGAAGCAACATACATTTTGGGCGTCAAAATCTATAGAGATAGATCAAAAAAGGCTTATAGGATTAAGTCAAGAGACATACATTGACAAGGTGTTGAAACGGTTCAACATGGAACAATCCAAGAAAGGGTTCTAGCCTATGTCACATGGTATACGTTTCAGCGAGAAGCAGTGTCCTTCGACAGCTGATGAGCGGAAACAAATGAGTAAGGTTCCATACACTTTGGCAGTTGGTTCCATCATGTACACCATGATATGTACTCGCCCAGATGTCTCATATGCTCTAAGTGTTGCGAGCAGGTACCAAGCCAATCCAGGTGAGAGTCACTGGACGCTTGTTAAAAACATTCTTAAGTACTTGAGAAGGACTAAAGATGTGTTCCTAATCTATGGAGGTAATGAGAAGCTCGTTGTAAATGGTTACACCGATGCTAGCTTCCAAACTGACATAGATGATTCACAGTCTCAAGATGAGATCAAAATGCGCAAAATACATACGGATTTGAATGTTGCAGATCCTTTGACAAAGGCTCTTCCACAGCCTAAGCATGAGGCGCACTTGAGGTCTATGGGGATTAGACATCTAAGAGATTAACTCTAGTGCAAGTGGGAGACTGTTGGGAATATGCCCTAGAGCTAATCATGTAGATGATTATATTCCGATTGTATCCATGATTAATAAAGTGTTCTTTGAATATCCATTATAGACAACGAGTATTGATTGACAATTATGTGAATTGTTTGTGGAACTCAATTACTTGAATGGTTATTCTAATAGTTGTCCCTGGTCGGCATTCTTGTAAGAGCACACTTGAATATTAGACCAGCACATGTATTAGTTGATGGCTATGTTTCACAAGTCATAAACATGGAGATGTCAAACTAATAATGTGGGCACATGTGAGACATGTAGGCTGGACTGACCCAACAAGAGAAAGTCTCTATTCATGTCATGTACGTTATGCCCTTAGACCTGAGATTGTGGTATGTACTCAAGATGTGAAACGATCTACTTAGAGACTATCAAACGCTACTCCGTTATTGGGTAGTTATAAAGGTGGTCCTTGGGTGGTCGGGAAACATGCTATGAGACATAGACAATCAAGATGGAATTTGCCCCTCTCTTCGTGAGAGAGATATCACTGGATCACTCATGTGATTGGATCAACAAATGCATGGCCATGCTTGGGTTAAGTGTTGACCCACGAGTTGAACCATATATCGAGTGGCGAAGGGAATAACTTGTACATAGTCATAGTGGTTCGTCTGATCTGATCATAGCGTATGCATAGGAGTTGACACGCCTTGCTAGAGGCCGCTATCAACTATTGGTCGAGTAAGAGTACTTGGGCCATGTCTATGTATGCGTGAGCCCATAGGGTCGCACGCTTAAAGGGCTGGAAGCCTAATTCGGGTTGGACCCGAATTACACTAGGTTTAGGGTTACTAATGGGCCTCCACCGTGGGAGCTCGTCAGGACGCCTATATAAGCAAGGGGTGGGCGCGGGGCGAATTGATCCACGCCTTTTGGCAGCCGTCGTCGCCTCCCCACGCTCGCGCCTTTTGCTCCTCGCGGACCTAGCAGTCCGGAGGCGCAACGCTTCCTCCCTGCACGTGTGGGATTCCTTGGAGGTGCTGCATCAGGAGCACAAGGACGAACCGCGAGAAGGGGACGTTGAGACGGACGACCACGCAACTGCACTGCCTGCTGCGACGCGCACGACTACATCAAGTCGTCTTCCGCTGCACCTGCGCGTCTAGTGGTAATCCCGTAACCTGTAACTAGCAGTAGATCCTGGTTTATGAGGTCGAAAAGTTTTGTTTTCGGCTAGCGTAGCAACCTCGTATTCCTTCAGCTTCTTCTTTCTCGAAGCTTGAACTCTTCTCTTTGGTGGCTGTGCTTTTGCCTGTTTGTTAAGCTTATACCCATTGAAAGCACATTTTACCTTATGACTTGAGAATTGGAAGTGGATTTGGCCTGATCCCACGTAGATGACCGCGTTTGTGGTGTTGAGGAACGGCCTTCCCAAAATGACGGGGCCTTCTGTGTTAGCTCCCATGTCCAGGATGATGAAGTCGATGGGGATGTATTCGTCTTGGATGTTCACCAAGATATCCCTTGCGAGTCCCCTGGGAAACCGTATCGTTTGATCTGCCATCTGCAAGCGAACACATGTGGGGACCAAAGGTCCTCCTAACAGGTTATCATATGTTACCTTGGACATGATGTTGACGCCCGATCCAAGATCGCAGAAGGCAGTGTGGAATGTTTGTTGCCTGATTGAGCACTTGATCGTGGGGAGGCCTGGATCTTCCTTCTTCATGATGAAGGGAGGATCGAGAAGATAGCTCCAATAGGAGCGAAGTGGAGGCTTACCGAACCTCGTGTTGACCATATTAACATGCTCAATTGAATCATCTGGCTTCCCAGAAATCTTACCTTGTTCCATTGATGGCATAGCTGCTGCTAACTGAGCTAATTGGGTTTCTAGCATTTTATTGAAACTTAGCTGTTTTTTCATGATAGTTGTAAAGCTATCCATTTTCTCACCAAAGCTTTCAAGAACTTTATCAGTGGCAATCATTTCCCTATTTATTCCATCATTAATCTTTGATGGCCCAAGAACAAGATCTTTTAATGAAGGTTGGTTATTGTAAGAATTGTAATTATTGTAATTACCATTACCTCCATTACCTTGGTAGAAGGGATGTGAATTCCAACTTCCTTGTTGTTGGGGTCAATACCCGTTGTTGTTGTTGTTGTTGTTGTTGTTGTTGTTGTTGTTGTTGTTGTTGTTGTTGCTGCTGCTGCTGATGATGAAGTTCACGTCCTCCTTTGAAGTCTCGGGGCAATTGTTGCCCGAGTGATCATTTCCTCCGCACACCTCGCACCATGGATCGACTTCAATAGCTTGTGCGGCGGCGACTGGGTAGATGGCCTCTCGTTCCTTCTTGGAACCTTCTTCTATTTTCTTCATGAAGAGGTCCATCTTGGCGGAGAGTATGTCCACCTCACTGACGGTGTGCATACTTCGCCTCTTTGGCTGAAGTCGTTCCTCACCCCATCCTTGGTTGATTACCATCTTCTCGATGAGGTCCTTGGCGTTTCTCACTATGTGTTGGAGAAATGCCCCTCTAGCGGCAGCATCAAGGTGACTACGGGCCATGCTAGTCAGCCCGTGGTAGAAACCTTGGATCAGGAGCCGGTCATCTATCCCATGATGAGGACAGGCACGAACGTACTCCTGGAGACGCTCCCATGCTTTGGGAATCGTCTCGTCAGATTGTTGTTGGAAGCTTGAGATCTTTCCGTGAAGAGCATTGGTTTTGCCCGTCGGGAATAACTTCTTGAGGAATGCGTTAGCACACCTCTCCCATGTAGTGTCTTCTTCTTTGTGGGCGTAGAACCATTGCTTCACCTTCCCCAAAAGTTAGAATGGGAAAAGACGAAGACGAATGGCGTCAGACGCCACTCCCTTGATAGTGAATGTGCCACATAACTCCATGAAGTGCTGGAGATGAGCATTTGCATCTTCATGGGGCTTCCCACAAAATAGATTCGCCTGCACCATGTGGATCAAGGCGGGCTTCAGCTTGAAGGTGGCATCTCCGAAGTTGACCTCGGGACCCTGAACTACGTAGGTAGCTGACGGAGCCGAGAAGTCAGAGATCGCCTTCTGGGCCATAGCTTCCATGAGTGATGGTGTAGAGCCTCCTTCCTTGAACGGATTCTGGTTCGAGAGGAACCTCTCAGGGGGAACTTGATGACGTCTAGTTCTCCTCAACAACTGCTCTGGATCTTCAAGATAATTTCTCGACAGTTGGAAATCGCTCATAAACTTTCTGGCTTCACAAGAAAGGAAGACACAGACAGAGGTAGGCCCTATGACTAATTGATAACTAGGTTAACAAGAATATCTAGATTCAATCTAGTTAAAATTTCTTGGCTAAGCTTTCCCCGGCAACGGCGCCAGAAATGCTTGTTGGTATTTCTTATGTCTATTGGATAAATCCGCAAGCGCACAGATTATACCGCTGTAGCACTTCACCAAGGAGTATTCCGAGGTATCGTAATTTATATTATCCCAAAGGAAAGTCTTGCTATAAATTATAATTGGAGAGAGATCCTAGAGAGCACCATAACTTAGAACCAACTAGTATAGAGGGGTAAACGATATATGTGATAGGAAGGGGTTGATGAATGAAGAATCTATGGTAAATGATACTTAGAACGGACCTCAGAGACTAGCTAGGTGGGAGGACAACGAGAAGAGAACAGGGGCTCCTATGTACTTCACTCTACTTCAATATACTTAGCTAATTAACTAGTCTAAACACTATAGTTTGTCTCCTCAATACAAGTATGCTAGGCGAGGGGATAGATCAGTAGGAGGACAAAACTCCTACCAGACCGCGCCCTCTTCTTATGGGGGCCTTACCTTTTAAGAATTTGCCTAAGAACACGTGGTGGAATACAAAGACTAGACAAGGTTGTCACCTCTTGCTAGCTACCACAAACAATCCATGCAGCAAGAGATAACCAAGGATAAGATGATGTATAAGCACCACGCTTACACACAACTTACTACTTTGACTACGATCTATAATCAAAGCACCCTATGACAGGCAATGATCGCATATGGGAAAGGTCACAAGGATCACAGACTATGGGTGTGAAGGCTATTAAAGTGCAAAAGCATATAGCAAGACTATATCTAGTATAGAAATGCTCAAAGTAAATACTAAGTAAAGTAAAGTAAAGAGAAAGATATATATTGAATAAGATAAAGTCTTACAAAGAAGGAAAGATACAAGGGCTATACCAGACTTTCTAGAAGACAACTCTGGAAATCCCGAGCACAGCTCGACTCAACTCTAACTCCCACTCTAGACTAACTCCTAGGACAATCTAAGGAATAGAGCTTGTAGGCTTCTTCTTCATGATTATAGAGGGGGTGTGACCCTCTATTTATAGCAGGAGGTGGAGTAGGGGCTACTCCGGCGCCACGTCAGCGATGCAGGGCCTTCCATTCTCCACCCTTGGATCCAACCGACCTTGGAACCGACCAAGGCATGGATGGTGGTGATCCAACACGTGGGGGAAAGGTGTGGCGGTTGGGGGGAGCCCAACCGACCTAGGGGGCATTCGGAAGAATCCCCCTTTGGCCAGTGGACCGTCCCTTGCCTCCTTGGGTGAGGTTCCACTAATCAGGAACTGAGTGGGGCCTGTTTGGGCCTGGGTGTGATTCGGCCGAACCCCTGCTTGGGGGTTCTAGCCCACCTCTGCTGTCCTGAGGCTGGTCCCACTTGTCATTGATGCTAATTACTGTTTTTGAGTTGGTTGTCACGTTTATCTCCTTGGTGTGGGCCCATGGATCCATGTGCTTCGCTTGTGAGCCATTGAGAGGAACCACAGAGCGATCCAATGGATGGATTCCACTCTAGAGTGCCTCTCTTGGATCATGGCCGAGAGGGGAGAGCATGGTGGGCCCATAGGGTGGTCGGTCGACCCCCTATGTGGGCCCAACTGGCTCTCCTTTGCTCCATTTGTTCATTCCTGCACTCAAACACTCATGGACATGTGGAACTAGTTATTTGATAAAGTATGCTTATGATGTGTTTGTTTATCCTTGATCCTTGGATTGGTGGCAATATTTTAGCTATGTAAAAGGTAGTCATAATTTGTGCCAACACATTTCCAAATTACAATTAAATTACTATCTGCATTTATCTAACGAAAATGATGGCGTCTTCAGTGACGATTACAAATCGCAATCTGTAACGATTTCAAATCGCAAGCTGTGACCCAAATCTTTCATCTTCAGTGATGATTTCAAACAACAATCTCTGACCAAATAAGAACCAATTGGAACAGGCCACGTGGCAGAATTTGATTGGTCCATGTGGCGACAACGCATCGCAAGTTGTGACCAAAATCTTTCATCTTTAGTGACGATTTCAAACAACAATCTGTTACCAAATAAGAATCAATCGGAATAAACCACGTGGCAAAATCTGATTGGTCCACGTGGCAACAACATAGCAGCCGGGCTAGCGATGATGTCATTCACCACGTCATGCACCATGTCCGCGATGACATCATCAGCCATGTCAACATCCTACGTGGCAAGCGTCGTCGGGTCGCTTCCAAATGGGCCATTATGACGAAATCAAAGGTCAATCTATGACCAAAACAGATCGTCACAGGTTACAAACGCCGTTAACGGCGCCGTTATGGCGCGATGATAAATGACGGATCATGAACAAAACCGATCGTTACAGAAAAGGAATCATATCCGTGACGATGACGTTTTCGTCCCAAACTAAAAGCACATCTGTCATGAAATTAATCATTTCGTCATTTCTTCACAGCAGAACAAATGTGACGCGACCCAATGACGATACAATTTTCATCACAAAAACGTCACTGATTACACTTGCTGACGATTTTAGCATCAGTGACAAACTTAGTACGTCACGGATGGTCAGATCCCTAGTAGTGGAGGCCGACAAGTGGGCCTAGGGTTGGTTCGCCTAGGTGTGGGTCCAGTTGGCGCCACCTCATCGCCTGAGTCCCTCTACTTCGGCGGGGTTGTCTTTGGTGTCCTCAAGAATATTCTAGAACTAGTGCCCACATGGAAACCGCGTTTTAATCCAACGTGTAGGTCCTCTTTGATAATTTTTCAGATGAATCTCTATGAAAACACAGATTCACCAAAACTCATGAAATTTATCAATTTAAACCCTAATTCTACATACGCATTTCATTTTAGTCCTTTATGCATGATATGTAGATAGTTTATATTGGATGTTATCGACCATCAACAACACCCATATACCTAGGCTTTTGCTCATCCTCGAGAAAAAGATGGATAGCTTTAGACATAACCTGAAAATAGGATATCATCATAAAAATCATTCCTAGTCATACCTACACTATAGGATTCAAAGTGTCTATCATGAAATTTTAGGTGGTTGAAAAATTGAACAACTTGAAACAAATTACCATCTTCTCATAGTCAAGTTAATTTGAGTTTTTGCAAATTTTTGAAAAATAAAAATATAGCTTACCTTTTCCGTC
Organism: Microstegium vimineum; assembly: GCA_022036555.1. Taxonomy (NCBI): domain Eukaryota; kingdom Viridiplantae; phylum Streptophyta; class Magnoliopsida; order Poales; family Poaceae; genus Microstegium; species Microstegium vimineum. The sequence continues at coordinate 11,457,503 of CM039138.1, read as the reverse complement.
TTCTAGTACTCTCAAGTCACTCAAGATTTCTGGTATTTTTGGAATCCTCATCAAGGCATAAATGAATGATGCCTACTCTTCTTCCTATATTCAATAAGGCTTATGTGGAGCTTAATGTATTCTTGAAACATATACGTAGTCCACGAGATTGTTGACTGACTAGTAATCAATTGATAGTATTAAGAAAGGTGTACGAAAAATATAAATAATCAACGAATTTTCAGGAGCCAAACACACCCTTAATGTACTCTTTGAAATATATATGAAGTCCACAAGATTGTTGACCGAAGAGTAATCAATTAAAAATGTTATAAGAAAAAATAAAAGAAAATGAAAAGAATTAAAGAATTTTCACTCGACTGGGAGGCTGTTCCACATTTTAGTTACATGAATTAAAAAAAACGTACAACATGATGTCATTTAGGGTCATCATTAATGAACAGGCAAGGTAGCCATGACCCATAATGCAATCCCGGCGAGGAAAACGGACACATGCGCGAAGAAGGAAGCATGATTGGCAGCTTTGAGGACACAGGAGGGCGGCTGGGCCTCGTGCGTGAGGAGCCTCCATAAGAGGCCTAGGAGAACGGTCGCCGCACTGAACAAGATAAAAAATATGGATGGGACGGAGACAGAAGCAGTGGTGACGCTAGGTACTGCCACGGCCAAGAAGCCCGTGAATGCCACCTTGGTCAATTCCAATGGGGCTGGCTTCGGATCATAAGCCTTGTTTTCCTCTGATGGTGAATTTCTGCTGCTTGTTTGCTGCCTTGCTGATGAACTGGATGATGTACTACTGCCTCCTTGTTGCGCTGCTGCTGGCTCCGGCTGCTTCATCACCGTCTTGTAGTGACGCACTAGCAGCAGCAGAAGCACTGTGGCTGGAGGGAAGAGCGGCAGCCACACCGCATGTTTCCATGCGTGCGGAAGCACGTCCAGCGTGATCAAGACCACCACCGCGGTGATGGGCAGAGCCTGCACAACGAAGTTGAGGCCCCTCATAAACCCGGCGGTCAAGACAACGGATCCGCTGATGACGTAGGGGCTCGTCCAGACGTTCATGAGGGAGACGCCCAGCGCGCTGGCCACGAAACTGAGGAGCAAAGCGGCACCAAGGAATGTCTCCTGCACCTTGGCAGTTGGACTACTTGATGGAACGCCATGGCGGTTTCTCAGCAGGCCTTCCAGTGCCACGAATTCTAGCACCAGGAACATCATGACGGTTATACCGGCTGATAGCTCAAGCAAGTGCTCCAGCTTGCTGTGGTACTCTGCCTCCGCGTCGTCTTGCGCGGCGGCCGCATCCCGGGCATCGTCGACGACGCAGCAGAGGTACCTGATGTGCACGGCAACGACACCGACCGCCATGACGGAGCAGAACGTGAGCACTAACAGGGTGTTCTTGTAGAAGAGAAGTAGGATCCCGGAGGCCAGGGCCATGAGCAACAAGTTGGAGAGGAACACCAGCACCTTGGACGCAGCCACCAGCCTTGGGGCGACGTAACCGAGGGGCGACAAGCTGGCGCATGCTTCAGAGACCATCACGCACAGGAAGGGCATTATTCCCATCTGTAGAGTGACGGCAGCGAGGTGGGCGAACCTTCGTCGAAGGAGATCGATCAATGATTCCAGCCTTCGTATCCTCCCCTCATACTTGCCGGCGCCAGTTAAGTTGACTTTGTTGAGCACCATGGCAAGGAGCACAGGGGAAATCATGACGACGAAAGCTCCCGTGAAAGCTCGGACACGATTCTTCAGTTTTTCCTGTACAAGAGATGCATGCTAGATACTCAATAATAACTCAATCATATATATGCATGACGGTTTTCCATCATTTTATCCACGACATATATACAATAATACTCTGTGTCGTAAAATCACTCATAGAGACGACAAGGCAACGGATCAGAATCCAAATCCATATGGATAAATCCAGTTACATCCAATGAAAAAAATCCAAGCTAGTCCAAACATGTCTAATACAGAATAATTAATGTCCACTCTAATTGTTTTTAAATCCAAATTCATGCAGTACGATGCAATAATAGTAAAGCTATTATTATAACCACATGATAATTTTATGTTAAACTCGAGACCCAGAAATAAAAACTTGTGTCCACACCTAAAATTTTACCAATATCGATTAAGATTTGTTAGAGTTAAGTTAGTACGATTGTCCGCTACTTTGTATGGACTAATTGAGGCCCACATCAAAACATAGACCTCAGAATTTGAAAACTCACGTTCACACATCAAAATTTTAGCGAAATTAACTAAAATTTGATGGAGATGATTCAGTAAAAATGCTCCCTACTTTGTACATATCAATGTGATTGTATATAATGGACTCTGAAGAATCATGACTCTATTGGTTTCGGTGATTAACGGCAATTAGCGATTATTATGGCTAACGTGTGTTTTGCAGAGGCTATGCGTAGCTTAGCCATAGTGATCAACATGAATGAGCATAAATGGTCATCACTTAGCCCCCAAGATGGATATCGTTTCGGATTTCAAAGAGACATGATGAAGACCCTAGAATGATAGGCTAAGTGTCATAAGGTGATGAAGGACACTTAGAAATAGATAGGACTTATATTTGATCTTTGATCGTACTATAAATAGGGGTTGAGATTAGTAGCTTGACTTAGGAGAGCTTCATAACTTAGGTGTGATGCACACTTGACTTCCTTTGCTCTAAGCAAGCCTATGGTGACCGTAAGATAGCCAAGAACTTCTTCCGAATTCATCGCGACGAAAACCGAAGTTGAAAAAGAAGTTTTCTGGGCGTCGGACGCTGAGTCTGAAGGCGCCGGACGCTGTCCGTCGCGTCGGACGATGGCGTCGGACGCTGACGTCAGGATGACGTAGCGTCCGTCGGCCGCTCAGTGTGAGTCCCCGAGTTTCAGAGGGCGTCGGACGCTATCCGTCGCCAAGGGGTCGCACGCTGTGACAGCGTCCGTCGGCCTACCAGTGGGGCTGTTTTTCAAAGCAACTAAGCAAGGGGCGTCGGACGCTGGTGTCTCCACGGCCGTCGGACTACGGAGGAGCGTCCGTCGCCTAAACAGTGTTGCAGAACTAGCCGTTGGGCAGGGCGACGGACCGTCCGTCGCCTAGGCGTCAGAGCGTCCATCGCCAACTTAAAGTGCCAGCCCGAGGCAGTTTTCTGAGGGGGGCTATTTATAGCTCCTCACCCTTCTCTCCCACCTTGCCTTTGCCCATTTCAGTTGCTGAGTTGTTTGAGAAGGTTGGGAAGAGAGCAAGAGCCCTAGATAGAGAGAGTGATTCGCGAATTCATCCATCCTCTCCTCTAGTTCATCCAAGAGTTCAAGTGTGCATCCTCTAGTTGTGAAGCTTGAGTGAGTCAAGCGAAGATCGAGGCTTGTTACTCTTGGTGATCGACATCACCTAGACGGTCCGGTGGTGCTTGGAGGAAGTTGATCGCCGGGGAGATTGTCGGCGGCCCTTCTTCATCGACTTGTGATCGGTTGTGGGCGATTCACCGAGCCAGAGTGGTGAAGAATCAGCCCGTAGAGAGCACTCATCCCTTTTGCGGGATTGAGGGGGAGCTATACCTTGCGAGGTGCTCCAACGAGGACTAGGGGGGAGTGTCGACTCCTCGATACCTCGGCAAAACATCGTCGTGTCAAGCATCTCTTTCCCTAGCTCTTTCATACCGCATTACTTTCCGCACTTGTCTTTCAATTCATACTAGAATTGTGTAGGAAGGTTTCGCTTTCAATTGGCTTGCTACCGCTTTCTAGGTAGGACACACAAACGGTAGGCACTAGGGGGTTAATTGGCTCTTGATAGGTTTAATTCTCTTTTAGAAATTAAAAAGAGCCCAATTCACCCCCCCCCCCTTCTTGGGCATCTTGATTCTTTCAATTGGTATCGGAGCAAGGTTTGCTCTAAATTAGGCTTCACCGCCTAGAGCAAGATGTCCCATGAGGATGGACCACCTCCCATGTTCAATGGAGACGACTTTCCGTATCAGAAAGTTCGTATGGAGGCCTATATAGAGGTCGTGGACGCTGGCGTGCTCAGCGCTGCCACAAAGGGGGGTTCCTACTTTGCGGAGGACCCTTACTTTGAGAAGCACAATGCCAAGGCGAAGAACATTCTTTTTCGTGGCATTTGCAAGGATGTCTTCAACCGAGTGTGTAACGCCAAAGACGCATTTGAGTTGTGGACTACTATTTGTGCTCTTCACGAAGGCACAAAGAGTGAGCGTGAGGAACACTATCACTTGGTCATGGCTAAGCTCAATTCTTTTTCTATGCTTGGAAATGAAAATGCTAATGAGATGTACTCACGTCTTAACATTCTTGTAGAAGAATTGAATGGGCTCGGTCTCAATCAAATGGCACCGGCCGATGTGGTGCGCAAGATTCTTTGTGTCTTGCCCATTGAGAAGTATGGCCACGTCATCATGGTTCTTCACCAAGGGGACCTCTCCGTCGCTACACCAACACAAGTTTTGGGCAAGATCAATGCCCATGAAATGTACATGAAGATTGGTGATGGTGGCTCTTCATCTTCCTCCAAGAAGAAAGAAAAAGAGAAGAAGGAGAAGAAGGACTTGGCTCTCAAGGCATCCTCCTCGGAGAAGTGCAAGATGCAATTTCTGTATGAGAGTGCAAGTGATGAAGAGGATGATGACGACCTCGCCCTCATGGTGAAGAAGACAACAAAGATGTTGAAGAGGCTAAACAAGAATGGAGTCAAGTTTGACTCAAAGAAGAAGAAATTCTTCACAAGCTCTTCAAAGAAGCCTCTCTCTAAGATGGATTGATACAATTGTGGCAAACTTGGACACTTGGCTCATGCTTGCCCCGAAGAGAAGAAAGACAAGTACAAGAACAAGAAATTCAACAACAAGTTCAAGTACAACAAGGGAAACAAAGATGAGTCAAGTGATGAGGAAAAGAAAGATGACAAGCCATTCAAGAAGAATAAGAACTTCAACTTCCACAAGAAGAAGAAGGATGACAAAGCTTATATTGTTGGTGATTGGCTCACCGACATTGAAGACACTAGTGATTCATTCGGTGATGAAAGTGAAGATGAGAAGGTGGCCGCCTTGGTGATTGGGTCATCTACTCCACCGCCACCTCCTCCATCATCTCTGGGCTCATCCTCTACACACCTATGCCTTATGGCTAAAGGTGACAAAAAGAGGATAATGATGATGAGGCTAACTCTAGTGATGATAGTGATGATGAGTTTGAGGCACCTTCCTATGATGTGCTAATTGTGATTTGCAACAAATACACTAAGCTCATTAGGAAGTACAAAACTAAAAGTGAAACACTAGAGAAAGAAAATGATAACTTGCTTGATGACTTGTCTAGTGCTAAAGATGATTTGAAGCTTGAGAACAAATCTCTCTCATCTAGCACTAGGGATCTCAAAGCCTCACTCAAGCAAGCTAATGAGAAACATGATAAGCTTGAGAGGTCAACACAAGAGCTTCATACAAGATACAACTTGCTAAAAGATGACTACAACTAAGTTAGAAATGAACATGACACACTTGTTGTAGCTAATGAATTGCTTACAAATGATCTTGCTACACATGTTGCTATTAACTCGGTCGTTAAGTGTCATATAGCTACATCTTGTGAGGACTTGCTTGATGAAGTTGCTAGTGAGCAAAATGCTAAGTGCAAGGGCAAGAAGGTAGTTGAGGCCAAGAAATATGATGACTATGTGAAGATGAGGCAAGAGAACTCAAAGCTCAAGGAAGAGCTAATCAATCTCAAGGCCAAAAAGTCCTTCACCATCAAGTCGGCCAAGCAAGATGACCAAGATGCTATCACCTTGATCAACTCTCTCAAAGAAGAAAATGCAAAGCTCAAGGTTGAGAAGATCAAGCTAGCAAGTGGAATGGAGAAGTTCACCAAGGGCCACAACCTTCAAAGTGAGCTCTTGATGAACACTATCATGAAGACCGACAAGACCGGGATTGGGTTCAAGGAGAACCAACTCATGAAAGCCAAAGTCAAGATAGAAGCAACGAACTACTACAAGAACAAGGCCATGAGCAACAACTATGACTTGCCAAAGCCCAAGCCCAAGAAGTGCTTTGGATCTCGACAAGTTGGTCACTTTGAGTTTCAATGCACGACTCCACCTCCCAAGACCTTGCCCAAGCACACAAGGCCTTTTGCTCATGATGCACACTTCATCATCAACAAGGACTCCAAGGGTAGACCCCTAGTTGTGTTTCTCGGTCCTAAGATGAAGAACAAGCCCAAAGTGCTATGGGTTGCTAAGGAGTTGGTGGACAAGGCTATGGGACCTCGCCAAGTGTGGGTTACCAAACAACAAGCTTAACTCTGAGTTGCTTGTGTGTAGGTGAACTACAAGACCGGTGGAATTCATTGGGTGATTGATAGTGGTTGAACTCAACATATGACCAGTGACTCCCGGATGTTCACTACACTTGAGAAAGATTGTGAAGGGCAAGACAAGATTACATTTGGGGACAATTCAAAAGGGAAAGTGCAAGGCCTAGGCAAAGTGGCAATCTCAAATGATCAATCAATATCCAATGTCTTGTTAGTGCAATCTCTAAGCTTCAACTTGCTATCGGTTGGTCAACTATGTAATCTTGGTTTCCAATGTCTATTCACTCCAAATGAGGTAGTTGTGACCAAGATTGAAGATTCATCATTGATATTCAAAGGGTTTAGGCAAAACAATCCCTATCTAGTGGACTTCACTTCAAATGAAGCTAGTTTGCAAACATGTCTATTCTCCAAGAGCTCTTTGGGTTGGCTATGGCATAGAAGATTAGCACATGTGGGAATGTCAACCTTAAAGAAACTTGTCAAGAAGGAGATGGTTAGAGGTGTGAAGGATGTGGTGTTTGAAAAGGACAAGTTGTGTAGTGCATGTGAAGCCGGCAAGCAAGTGGCCAACACCCATCCCACCAAAGCTTTCATGTCAACCTCAAGAGTCCTAGAGCTACTTCACATGGATTTATTTGGACCTACCACCTATGCTAGCCTTGGAGGGAATCTCTTTTGCTTGGTGATAGTTGATGATTACTCTAGGTACACTTGGGTGTTCTTTCTTCAAGACAAAGGAGAGACTCAATCAATATTCAAGAAGTTTGCAACTAGAGCCCAAAATGAGTTTGATGTGAAGATCAAGAAGATAAGAAGTGACAATGGGACCGAGTTTGTGAACACCAAGATTGAAGATTATTGTGATGAAGTTGGAATCAAGCATGAGGTGTCCGCCACCTATACCCCTCAACAAAACGGTGTAGTAGAGAGGAAGAACCGGACACTAATCACTCTTGCAAGATCAATGCTTGATGAGTACAACACCCCCGAGAAGTTTTGGGCCAAAGCAATCAACACCGCATGCTCTGCGGCCAACCGGCTATTTGTCCAAAGGCTTCTCAAGAAGACCCCCTATGAGCTTGTGAATGGGAAGTGCGAACACATGGTGGATAAGTACCCATGTATGTTCAGCTTTGATGATGAGTGATCGTTCAACACGTGAGTGTTTCAGTTTGAGTGGCTTACCCTAACCTCTGCGAAAGCAGAAATGTGTGCATGTCTATCGGCTTGTGGTGTGCAGGTGCTACGCCTGTGATAGTGGTCAATGGCGTGCAGAAGGTCGAGTAGAGGCTTGCCGTGCCGATGGACTGAGAGCGGTGAAGGGCGGAAGCGGGGCTCGGACTGAGGGACCATGGGCGCCGGCGGACTAGCTGTGGTGGCTAGTACTTGGCACCGGCGAGTGCGAGAAGACATAGCGGTAGACTGAGTCGACTGAGTCAAGACGGTGGACGCGCGAGTCGAGCGGAGGCTCAGGGGACTCGGAGTCCGACCGGGTGAGGACAAGGTGGCTCGAGTCAAGCGGTTTGGTGGTTTGGGCCTCAAAACCATCCGAGGACGATTTCCGAGTTTGGGCCTCAAAACTCGGGGTTCGGTAGTTGAGCCCAAAGCTACCGGTGGTGGGTTTCCTGGGTTTGGGCCTCAAAACCTAGGCGGAGCTTCCGAGGAAGCGGGGATGGCACGTGGCGGAATCCTGGAGGTTGCGTCGAGGCGACGACAACTCCCGGCAGGAAGTGGGGTCGTCCATTCAAAGTGCGGGAGATATTTTCCGGAGCTTGGACTGCAATGCTTAGGCTAGGTAGTTCACTCAATGTATCTAGGGGGGTCTTTGGGAAATAGCCAATGCCCGATAAGTAGGGGGTGAAGGGGTATCCCTCATCCCATCTCTTGAACCCTAATCATTTGCCCCAACTCTCTCTCTCTCTCTAGTTCATGCGATCCCTAGGTTGCTTCCACCAACCTTTGTAAGAACTTGAGTTTGTCATGAGGAATCGGAGGCCGTAACCTCCGTAAGCCATGGTGGCTTTGATTTCGTGATTATGTCCCCGTTTTGCTTGTGCTCTTCGCATTTTGCTTTTGCTCCTTATTTTCCCGAGATGATTTCTCTTTGTAGGGAGTAGCTCATGCAAATCCGTTTGAACCAAGTTCCTGGTACTTGTGAGGAGCAACTTTGCACCGAATGAATTTTCCTAAAACCTCACGAGCACACAGATCGGGCATTTTCTTTGCGGCGTTCTTCGTTTTGCCTTTTCTCCCCCAAATCCGAGTGTTCCTGTTTATCCTCTCCAAATTGAGCGATGATTTCTTCGGGATAGCTCTCCAGCTGCACAAGGATCACGCCTACAAAATTTGGTGGCAGTTGGAGTTCATTTGGTTGAGTTTTGGAAAGATTTAGAGGAGAAAACTATTTTCGCGTTTTGTGCTCTGCTCGAGGGCGCCGGACGCTCTGAGTTTTGGCGTCGGACGGTCCGTCGAGGCGTCGGACACAAGGACATTCTGACGTCAGCGTCCGTCGCGTTCGTCCGCGTGTGTATGAGTTTGGTGTCGGACGCTATCCATCGTCCGTCGCCCTGCGTCCGTTGCTTTGCTAGTTTGTCTGGATTTTCAGCATTCACTGGAAGCCCGACAGATGCTCCCCTAAGTATCCGTCGCGCAGCGTCCGACGCCAATGGACGCTCACCCTAGCGTCCATAGCCCTGCCTTCTGCTTCTCCTCTGCAAGGCTTTCTGGAAGGCCGACGGACGATCTCTCAGCGTCCGATGCCTAGCATCCGTCGCCCTGTTGTCCAGCGTCCGTCACCTGTATTTTGGGCTGTTTTGCTTGGGTTTTTTGCCTCTTTCTCATAGGGGTTGAGAACTCTATCTTGGGGGTTTCCAGTGGGTTTTTCTTCACTGCCGGTGAGCTTTCATTTCTCCGTTTTCGTCTGAGCACCCAACAACTGGGTTTGGTTTTTGGGAAGAGTGGCCCGAATATTTCGTGAGGAATATGAGGCTCCCATTTGCCCCCCTCTAGTCGCCGTTCTCGGTCCTTCAATTGGTATCAAAGCGAAGTTAAGGATCAATCCACCTTAAACTGTTCTTGATCCGCGAAGGCGACATGGAGCGAGGTGCTGGTAAACCTCCCTACTTCGATGGAACCAACTTTGCCTATTGGAAGGTGCGCATGTCGGCTTACCTCCAAGGGCTTGACACAAAGTTTTGAGAGATTTGTGAGAATGAGAACTACGTGGTTCTTGAGGCTCAGATCACCGATGCCCAGGTTACATAACATGCGTTAAACGCAAGAGCCTGTAGCATTCTTTTGTCTTGTCTGTCTCTTCCAGAGTTTGAGAGGGTTTCGAGTCTCATTATGGCACGGGAGATCTGACAAACACTCTTGAGATATCATGAGGGAAACCCTCAAATCAAGTCCAAGCTCTTCGACACGTACCGTAGAGAGTACGAGAACTTTGCTTAGTTGGCCGGCGAATCTGTTGACGGGATGTTCACTCGCTTCCAATCTATCGTCAACAAGATGCGTTCTAATCGAGCCAACTTGCCTTATGATGATCATGAGATGGCTATCGAGCTTTTGCATGCTCTTGATCGGAAGGTGTGGGAGATGAAGGTGGCTGCCATTCAGGAGTCACCGGGCTATGATGCCCTGACCGTGGACGAGCTGTTCAGCAAGCTCAAGTCCTCGGAGATTGACTACCAGACCCGGGCCAAGCTTGAAAACCCGTCGAAACCATCTATGGCATTGGTTTCTGGCCCCGGAGGTATGTCTTCTTCCTCCTCTGACCCTTCACACTCCTTGTTTGCTTTATCTTTGATTTCTGTGACAGAGGAGCAAGTGGAGGCTCTTGGAGATGATGAGCTGGCTTTGGTCATCACCAAGTTCTCATGGTTTCACAACAACCGTTTGAACCGTCGGCGTGGTGGCTCAGCCAAGGGGGGCGACTGTTGCGGTGATGAGGATCACTTCATCGCAAACTGCCCCAAGAAAGCTGCGGGCGACTTCACCAAGCTCAAGGACAAGCGCGAGCACCACTTCGAGGACAAGCACAAGCCCAAGGGTGGCTACCATCGAAGGTCCTCCAAGAAGGTGATCGACAAGGTGAAGGCCAAGCACCGAGCCTTCCTCGCCTCCCTCAGCAACATCGATGCCTCCTCCGATGGAGGTGCTTCTTCGAGCGATGATGAGTCCAAGGGAAAGGTTGAGGACAAGCTCAACGGCCTATGCTTCTACGCCGACGCCAAGCACGGTGGCTTTTGCACCATGGCGATCGAAGAAGGCAAGGTAGCTTTTTGGTCATTTGGAGAGCTTTACATTGTGGCTCAAATCTGAAATGCACTTGTGTTGACAATTCACTCATCAAGGGGGAGATTGCGAACACATGGTGGATAAGTACCCATGTATGTTCAGCTTTGATGATGAGTGATCGTCTAACATGTGAGTGTTTCAATTTGAGTGGCTTACCCTAACCTCTGCGAAAGTACAAAAAATGTGCTTGTCTATCGGCTTGTGGTGTGCAGGTGCTATGCCTAGTGACAGTGGTCAATGGCGTGGAGAAGGTTTAGTAGAGGCTTGCCGTACCGATGGACTAAGAGCGGTGAAGGGTGGAAGCGGGGATCGGACTGAGGGACCATGGGCACCGACGAACTAGCTATGGTGGCTAGTACTTGGCACCGGCGAGTGCGAGAAGACACGGAGGTAGACCGACTCGACTGAGTCAAGACGTTGGACGCGCGAGTCAAGCGGAGGCTCAGGGTACTCGGAGTCCGACTGGGCGAGGACAAGGTGGCTCGAGTCGAGTGGTTTGGTGGTTTGGGCCTCAAAACCATCCAAGGATGGTTTCCGAGTTTGGGCCTCAAAACTCGGGGTTCGGTAGTTGAGCCCAAAGCTACCGGTGGCAGATTTCCTAGGTTTGGGCCTTAAAACCTAGCCGGAGCTTCCGAGGAAGCGGGGATGGTACGAGGCGGAATCCTGGAGGTTGCGTCGAGGCAACGGCAACTCCCGGCAGGAAGCGGGGCCGTCCATTCAAATGAGTGGCTGAGAGTTACCGACTTGGATTACAATGTCTTAGGGCTAGGTAATTCGGTCTTGTATCCAGGGGGTCTTTGGGAAATAGCCAAAGCCTCATTAAATAGAGGATGAAGGGGTATCCTCATCCTTATCTCTTGCATTACTCTTTCTCCCACCTATTCCTAGGTTTTTCCTTCCCTAGCTTCTTCTTGCTTGAGATCCACCGAGTCACCAGTGTAAGAACTTGTGATTGTTGCGAGGAATCGGAGGCCGTAACCTCCGTAAGCCATGGTGGCTTCGTTTTCGTGATTGTGTCCCTGTTTTGCTTGTGTTCTTTGCGTTTTGCTTTTGCTCCCTATTTTCCCGAGATGATTTCTCTTTGTAGGGAGTAGCTCTTGCAATTCCGTTTGAACCAAGTTGTGTGTAATCATGAGGAGCTTCTTTGCACTGAAGGAATTCTCCTCAAACCTCACGAGTGTGTAGATCGGGTGTTTTCTTTGTTGTGTTCTTCGTTTTCCTCTTTCTCCCCCAAATCCGAGTGTTCTCGTTTATTTTCTCAAAATTGAGCGATGATTTCTTCAGGATAGCTCCCCAACTGCACTAGGATCATGCCTACAAAGTTTGGTTGCAGTTGGTGATCATTTGGGTGAGTTTTGGGAAGATTTGACGGAGAGAAGTTCATTTTCGCAGGCTTCAGTTTTTCTGTTCATGAGCTCCGGACCAGGCGTCGGACGACTTTGATTAGGCTCCGGACCATTGCAAGTGGTCCGGTGGTCAAGTCCTGGGAAACTGCCTGACTACTCATTGCGTCGGACCAGAGCCTTTGGTCCGACGGTGAGCGTCGGACGGGTTGTCCGAAACCTGTGTGCTTACTGTTTTTGGAGAGGGAGTTTCTCAGTGAGCGTCGGATCAGGTGTGATAGTCCGACGGTGAGTGTCGGACTGGTAGTCCGGAGCCTCGGCACTTACTGTCTATTTTCTGGGCAGGCGTCGGATTACTCAAAGGAGGCACCAGACTAGTCCAGTGGTGCTTTGCTGTGCACTGGACCAAAGGCACCGGACCACTTCCATTGGTCCGGTGGTCTTGACCAAGGTAGTCCGGAGCCTCCTGTGCTTTGCTGTTTTCTCCCGTTTTGCCTAGGTTCTTGCCTCTTTTCCCTAGGGGTTGAGAACCTGTGTTTTGGGGTTTCCGGTGTTTTTCCTCCACTGTGGGTGAGCTCTTTTTTCTCCGTTTTCGTCTGAATCGAGAGAAACTGGGTTTGGTTTTTGGGAAGAGTGCCCGAATATTTCGAGAGAAATTTGATGCTCCCATTCACCCCCCCCTCTGGTCGCCGTTCTCGGTCCTTCAATATATGCTTATTTGTTATATACTTCCATCTATCTAATCGAGCAGGGTCAGTGTCAGAGGCAGAGACCGTAACTCGGGGCAAAGCCCGCGAGTAAGGAACGAGGCAAAGCCTCGAAAGGACAGTCTAGGGCCGTCGTGCCAATCTTGTTTGCTTATTTTGCTCAGTGGATTGTCAGTTGGCAATGGGCAGTGAGTTTATTCTTTGACAGTTGAGGATTCTTTGACAGTGACAGTTTGGTTTGTCCAGTGCATGTCCATGGCAAGGACAAAGAACGTCGGCCCCATTCCCGGTAGTGGTGGTGACCCTCCACCTCCACCGCGTCCTCCCACTGATCGGGGAAGGGGCAAGCAGAAGGTTGTTTCCAAGAAGCGCAAGAGGCCACTTATTGATCTAGATTCCGCAGCAGCAGCTACGGTGGCAGAGGCAGCAGAGATCGCGGAGCGAGGTGGACCTTGCGTCGGTTTGAGGCTCTCACCTCACTGTGGAGCGCGTCGTGAGTCCCCTTCGCGTCTAGAGACAGAGCCCGCAGAGGCTACTGAGACAGAGGAGACAGAGCAGGCTCCGCAGACCGAGCAGCCAGAGGCCGCGGGCCACTCTTCGATTGGTGAGCTGATGGCCAGACGTGTCACTCGCTCACCTGGGTCTGGAGTACCACCGAGTCCTCCAGGACCTCAGTTACCAGACCCAGTGAGGCATCAGGTCAGGGTTCTCACAGCCAAGCAGGTCCAGCTTCTTCGCTTCGTGGACTTTCAGTCTTGGTTCCCGGCTTAGAGGGATCCCCGTGCTGGTCGTGACTTCTATACCACTATTCATGAAGATTTCTACAGAGCTTACGTTGAGACCGACGCTCCTCTTAGGGCTCATAGAGTTTGCCCACCTGCTCACATAGAGGGTATCGGTGGTCCAGAGATTCTCCAGCATTTGCAGTACGTTCAGGGCCTGTCTGATTTGATAGGACGATCCGGTGCTTATCAGAAGGACTGGGTCTACCAGTTCTACGCCTCACTGTGGATCTCCCCTAACCATGAGTTCTTCCACTTCGTCTTTCAGGGCCGCGACGTTAGGGTCACTGCAGCTCGGTTCAGAGAGATGTTCCACCTAGAGTCCTCTCCTACGATGATTCACAGTCTGTGCTAAAGGGACCAGGAGGCACCTCGTCGACCTCATGATGAGATAGTGCCATCTACAGACTACGTGAGGTCGTGCTTCCAGCTGCCTTTCTCAGAGGGTTCGAGTCGTACACCGAGAGACCTCACTACTCTTGCTCGGATTCTCCACAAGGTACTGAGACGTACCATTCTTCCCAAGATTGGAGCTCAGGACACTATTACCCGTCTTCAGCTGTGGCTTCTCGCTCATATCATCCGGAAGCAAAAGTTTGATCTATGGGATTTGATCATCAGCGAGCTAGAGAACATCATAGCTGCGGGTTTCAGAGGTCACTGGCAGGTACAGTTTCCACATTGGATTTCATATCTGATAGTGGCTATGACTCGATCTGGATCTCTGTGAGTCACTCTTACCAAGTCAGCTACTGAGTATCCCATCTACTCGATGAGCAGTTGGTCATCCATGGGAACCTTCCTCGCCCTAGCAGAGCGTACCGTCCAGGCACCAGACAGGCAGGTGTGCCACCTCAGTCGACAGAGGACACTGATGCTACAGTTGAGTAGATCGCCCAGGCAGAGCTTGCAGATCTGGACGCAGCGATTGATATAGCTGCCGAGGCTGCCTACAGAGAGGACTTGGACTTTGATAGCTAGGATGAGTACTACAGGTCGATGCCCGAGTACACACCGATGTCTCATGACCATGAGGCAGGAGGGTCAGGTGCAGCTCCAGCTCCAGTTTTAGGCACCTTAGAGGCCACAATTCTTACCCTCCTTATGAGGATGCAGGAGGAGCAGTCATGACAGGCAGAGGAGCAGAGGAGGCAGGCTGCAGAGGTTTGGAGGCTCACAGCACAGCAGCTTGCAGCTCAGGCTCAGACCCAGGCTAGGCAGGACGAGTTTCAGCGCCAGTTCCTATCTTATCAGATGCAGCAGGGTGAAATTCAGAAGACTCAAACCATGCTTCTTGAGTGTCTTTTTGGCTCGAGCTCCGGGCAGACCGTCACTCCTCAGCTTCAGTTGTCCAGTGTATCTCAGCAGCAACCTCCAGTGGTCGTGGTACCGACTCCAGCGTTATCGTCCGGAGGACAGCATAGTCAGACACCCGTTGTTCCACCCTACCAGGCACCAGCTTCTCCAGAGTGCCAGTCTCCGAGGACCCAAGTGTCCTCATGGTTGGTTTCGCCCGGTGAGCTACAGAGAGGTTTTACACCTATTCGGGGAACTACCATTGCAGAGGCCTCGCGTGACCTCTCAGCCTCTTACTTGGAGATCATAGGAGATGACTCTCCAAGAGCCGCTCAGCCAGACACACGAGCTCCAAAGGTTGAGGTGGATCCTCCGGCAACGGGCACTTACCTTTCTTCTGTTGCTTCATCGGAGATCGCACCAGATCAGTCTACATAGACTGTCACTACTCCTCCAGCTGTAGTTTAGACAGATGCTATCTCAGTAGTAGTTGAGGCAGTTGCGCTAGAGGCCCCAGTTCAGGTATAGGAGCAGGATGAGGTAGTTACAGTGGCAGTATCTACTCCACCTCAGTCCCAGCCAGCAGAGCTTGTTGCAGCAGTGTCTCTAGTCGCTTTGGCAGTGTCTACTCCTCCACCGCCTTGAGTTTTCACTCGTCGAGCTCCCAGACCCGTTACTTCAGAGGCAGGACCGTCAGAGGCACCAGCTGAGCCTTAGGGGGAGCTAGTTGAGTCAGCATCTCCAGAGCTTCCAGTGTCAGCTCCAGAGGTCACCCCAGCTACGCCTACACCTGCAGAGGCCGAGGCAGATTTTGAGTCAGATGAGTCAGACCTTCAGGACTTCATCATGCTCGATCTCCAGGCTGCGGTTTCTTCGCCTCCTCCTCCAGCTCCAGATGCTTAGTTGTTGGTGCTAGACGCCAAAGGGCGAGAGAGGGTCGAGTATAGAGATAGGGGGAGGGATTCGTTTCTTTATGTGATTTTATTTCCACCGTACTCATGTCATCATGTCTATCTTTTGTGCATTTGTGTATATGTGTGATGGATGATGTTTGTGAGATACCTATGCTTGTGTGACATACTCTTGTTTATCACTAATACATGTTATGAGTTGTCACTTGTTCATGATATGTTGTAAGGACCTGATTGGCCTAGAGGGGGGTGAATAGGTCTGTTTAAAATCCACTTAATAACTTGCTGTCAGTAGAGGTCGGCACTGCCGGGCTCAAGTCCGGCACTGCCGGGGTGGCCGACACTGCTGGCCGGAGAGGAGCAGTGCTGGTCACCTGAACAGAATGAAACACAATTCAAAATATAAACTGAGAATGGAAATTGTGCTTGAATAGAAACCTTCCTAGAGGTTTAAGGAACCTCTAGTACCACCTAAAAGTGGTAGCAACACACCCACCGAGTAGATCGGGTCCAAACCCTAGAAATCACCTTGCACACAAGATATATGAAAGTAAAGTAACAAGCACACGGTGACACAAGATTTGACCCGTAGTTCAGCTCGCCACCAAGGCTTGCCTACGTCCATGTTGTTGAGGTGCGCCACACAAGGCTCAAGCTCGCCACACAAGGCTAGATCTTTCCTTGGTCTCAAGTCAAGAGAATGAACCCTTGAGATGAGAGAAGTGTATTAGCAAATGATGGGTGATACAAACTTCCCTAGGCTGCCACAAGGAGGCAAGCTCAAGGGCAACCTCTAGCCGGCTAGGAACAAAGCTCCAAGAGTAAAGAACTCAAACCGTCGGCCACCACGGAAACCAAATGCTTGTAGGAGTGAAGATTCGAGGGAGAAGCTTCTTCTCAAAGCTTGGAGGCTCAATCTCTCAAAGAATGATTGGAAATCAATGGAGGAGAGTGGATGAGCACCAAGGGAAAAGGGGAGAGCAAGAGAGGAGCTTCTCTTTCTGTTCTTGCGAAAAGTAAAAGTGAGAATGGCAGAACTAGACATTGGGGTGAGTGAGGGGGTATGAAATACATCCTCACTGTCCACTTGCTGAACAAGTCGCGGCAGTGCCGGCCTGTAGCCCGGCACTGCCGGCCTGGAGGCCAGCACTGTCGGTCTGGCAGAAACAACAAGGAATAGATCTTCAATAAGCTGGCTGTTTTGCCTACTATTTCTGTGGAGCTGTGATGTATTTGTAGATATGCATTTGGTTCACTTGTTGACATGTGTGTTGAATACCTCTTAATAGTACGACATACCTAACTCAAATTCAAAGTATAAAAGAATTTAAACCCTTTGAGCTTGTTGACATGCACTTTTGTAATTGGAGGGATCCACCAACCTGTTCATCAACCTCCTTAAGTTTAACCTGCTTGGCATACTCACAAAGTCTCATTAGTTTGCTAAATATGTTGTCATGTCACCAAAACTCACTTTAGGGCTTGATTGCACTTTCATATGTCTCATTGATAAATGCTTTTTGAGCTTTCGCGACTTACTCCGATATCTACTTGAGAATATCATGAGGTACTCCGCTTACTATTCATATTTATGAGTACCATGTTTGTGACTTGGATTGGGTGAGCAAATATGCTTCATTAAAAATTCACTAACCCTTGCTCAACCATTCCATGTCACCTGAAATCCTAACCTTTCACTCGTATATCCATACTCGATGACTTATTGTCGTCAATCACCGAAAAGGGGGAGATTGAAGAATCATGGCCCTATTGGTTTAGGTGATTAACGGCAATTAGCGATTATTATGGCTAACGTGTGTTTTGCAGAGGCTATGCGTAGCTTATCCATAGTGATCAACATGAATGGGCATAAATGGTCATCACTTAGCCCCCAAGATGGATATCGTTTCGGATTTCAAAGAGACATGATGAAGACCCTAGAATGATAGGCTCAGTGACATAAGGTGATGAAGGGCACTTAGAAATAGATAGGGATTCTATTTGATCTTTGATCGTACTATCAAGAGGGGTTGAGATTAGTAGCTTGACTTAGGAGAGCTTCATAACTTAGGTGTGGTGCACACTTGACTTCCTTAGCTCTAAGCAAGCATATGGTGACCGTAAGATAGCCAAGAACTTCTTCCGAATTCATCGCGACGAAAACCGGAGTTGAAAAAGAAGTTTTCTGGGCGTCGGACGCTGAGTCTGAAGGCGTCGGACGCTGTCCGTCGTGTCGGACGATGGCGTCGAACGCTGACATCAGGATGACGTAGAGTTCATCGGCCGCTCAGTGTGAGCCCCCGAGTTTCAGAGGGCGTCGGACGCTGTGATAGCGTCCGTCGTCCTACCAGTGGGGCTGTTTTTCAGAGCAACTAAGCAAGGAGCGTCAGACGCTGGTGTCTCAGCGTCCGTCGGACTGCGCAGGAGCGTCCGTCGCCTAAACAGTGTTGTAGAACTAGCAGTTGGGCAGGGCGACGGACCGTCCGTCGCCAACTTAAAGTGCCAGCCCAAGGCAGTTTTCTGGGGGGCTATTTATTGCTCCTCACCCTTCTCGCCCACCTTGCCTTTGCTCATTTCAGCTGCTGAGTTGTTTGAGAAGGTTGGGAAGAGAGCAAGAGCCCTAGATAGAGAGAGTGATTCGTGAATCCATGCATCCTCTCCTCTAGTTCATCCAAGAGTTCAAGTGTGCATCCTCTAGTTGTGAAGCTTGAGTGAGTCAAGCGAAGATCAAGGCTTCTTACTCTTGGTGATCGACATCACCTAGACGGTCCGGTGGTGCTTGGAGGAAGGTGATCGCCGGGGAGATTGTCGGCGGCCCTTCTTCATCGACTTGTGATCGGTTTTGGGCGATTCACCGAGCCAGAGTGGCGAAGAATCAGCCCAAAGAGAGTACTCATCCCTTGCGCGGGATTGAGGGGGAGCTATACCTTGCGAGGTGCTCCAACGAGGACTAGGGGGGAGTATCGACTCCTCGATACCTCAGCAAAACATCGTCGTGTCAAGCATCTCTTTCTCTAGCTCTTTCATACTGCATTACTTTCCGCACTTGTCTTTCAATTCATACTAGAATTGTGTAGAAAGGTTTCACTTTCAATTGGCTTGCTACTGCTTTCTAGCTAGGACACACAAACGGTAGACACTAGGGGGTTAATTGGCTCTTGATAGGTTTAATTCTTGTCTAAAAATTAAAAATAGCCCAATTCACCTCCTCTTGAGCATCTTGATCCTTTCAGACTCCACACTGAAAGACAAACGCCAAACATAGGAATCCCGTATTCACAAATCTTAAAATTTTAGTGATATCAACTGATTTTTTTTAGATTATTTAATTTCCTCATCTACTAATTTGTACGGTTAGACATATACCCATATCAAAGCCGGACCTTAAAATCATAAACATCATGTTCACAATTCAAAATTTAGCGAAATTAACTGAAATTTATTACAGGTAACTCGGTACGATTGCTTTCTACTTTTATGAAAATCGGTGAGACTAAACTTAAGTTCATATTAAAGGCTGGTCTGCTGGACTTCTTGAGTTAAGGTCCAATGTATTTGGAGTTTTGTTGGATTAAATGATTATATGTAAATTCAAATCCGAATAGATCCTATCCAAATGCATCCAAAGAGTCCAATTGAATATACAAATCCACTACCTCCTTTAATTACTCATATATAGTCGCTAGTTCTTTTTGAGTGTGGGAAGTGCTCACTATTTCAGCTTGTTGCAATGCTTGATGAGTCATAGTATTTCCTTAATAAACAGATTGTTTCATTACTTCCGTGCGTCTGCATAAAAAAAAACTATTCAATAATAGTATGATAATATATCTGTCATGCATGCATAAACAAAATAAACTATACATATTAAGAGTTTGTTTGTACTGTCGTCACATGAGCATTTAGGACAGCATCATATCGATTCAGAGCCTGTTTGGTACGACTTAGCTTAGCTTTTGTTAGCTTTGATTTGAAAAAACAGCTTTACTATATAAGTTGAATCTATTTTGGCGAACCGTTTGGCAAAATAGTTTCATATAGTGGAAACAAATATAAGAGCATCTCCAAGAGACTCTGTAAATCTACTAACCAAATTTAGTGATTTAGTTACTTTTTAAAATAGATAATACTAGATTACTTCAACAGACTCTGTAAAATAAAAAGTCTATATGACTAGTGAGGTAGATTATCCAAAGATAGAGAGCGAATGAGGTGGAATGAAGATCTTCTAAATTTGAAGAGTCATTTAGAGTTTATTAGAGACATCTTTTTCTTTCACAATAGCCAAATTTACATTTAGAAAACGATTTAGCTAATCTTTTGGAGATGCTCTAATATGACCAAAATAGCCCTGTTTTTCTTTTCTTTTCACTTCCATCCTTATCCGGTCACCAGCAGTCCAGCACCATTCACCACCGCACAACCTTATCCGGTCACCACCACACAACGGCAAGTCAACAGGCTCATCCACACAGCACACACCCACTCGGTCTCCTTCCCAAGCGCCATCGTCGCCCGGTCTGCCCCGAGGCCCCCGACAGCCACACGCTCGCCGGCGTCCTCGGTCGTGCCGGCCTGCCACGAGCTGCCTCGGCGTCCTCACCCGCGCCGGCCTGCCCGAGCTTCGCCCCGGCAGCCGCACGCTCGCCGGCGTTCTCGCCGGCGTGTCAGTCTACCCCGAGCCTTGCCCCGACGACCGCACGCTCGTCGACGTTCTAGCCCGTGCCAGCCTGCCTTGAGCCTCGCCGCAGTGGCCGCGCACTCGCCGGCATCCTCCCCCGCAGCGGCATGCCCCGAGCCTTGCTCCGGTGACCGCGTGCTCGCCGGCTTCCTCGCCCGCGACGGCCTTCCAGGAGCCTCGCCCCGGCGGCCGTGCGCTCGCCGGCGTCCTCGCCCGCACCCGTCCTGCCGCCGAGCCAAGCCTCTTCCCTCTCGCCTCGCAGCTGTGGGCAAAGATGCCCACGGTATTGCTCGGTCCCACCAGTGTCAGAGGAAGCCAGGTAAAGCTGGCATGGGAGAGCGGGATTTAAGGAGCTTTGGTCATGAAGCTGTTTTGGTTGCCCCCGTTTGGTTGGTGAAGCGGAAAAAACAGCTTGGTGAAGCTGTCCATAATCCTACCAAACAGGGCCTTAGTGTAAGGAAAGAATTGACCCTTGTTTATACTATTACATGAGCATTTGGGAGCAAGGACAGATTTAGTCTTAGAAAAAAAATGTCAATTGATGGAGACACGAAATGGCCGGGTACCATTTTTCAATATACCATATTTATTTAGGCATCAACATCTGAACCTATATATGTAACGAAAGCATCAAGAACAAAGTCAAATTTAGTTCAAAAAAGATGGGAAAAGGAAGAGTGGTTTGGCCGTTTGGGGCTATTTGTGCTTATATAGAGATGTTTTGGAAGGAAAAACATATCGGATATTCAGGGATGGAAGCGCCGCTTACCGCGTGATGAATCCTGATGCGATGCGACAGAAGAATGAGCTTGTTTGTATCGTTAGGACGGACGACGACGACGCTACAACCGGTGCGCCTAGGTAGAATCAAGAGGAAGAAGGTGGAAGGTGTTGCCGCCCGGTGTTTATCTAGGTACAAGGCTCGAAGCACGACGACAATAGTAAGTGGGAATTTGGGATGGAAGGAATCCTAGTCTTTACTCTGTTTGTCTCTCTACATATGACGGAGGAGAGAAGCTTGCTTTTGTGCTCAGCTTTAAGAAGAAGAGGGTGTGCTGGGGAGGTGCCCCGGCCTACGACTAAAGAGCAGACCATCTATGAGCTCTAACGATGGAGCCAACTAACGAAAAACAACCAGGCTTGGTTCAAACTGAGGGCCTGTATGGTTAGGGGTCATTAAACTTTAGTCACTAAATTTTAGTCACTTTAGTTCCTAAAATACTAAACATCTTCACTAAAGTTTAGGGATCCCTAAAGTTTAGAGGCTTTTAGTCACAAAAGAGTAACTAAAAGTAACTAAAGTGTACATGAGACGTGTACTTTAGTGGGTGGAACTAAATATGATGCTAATAAATTTTAGGGGGCACTAAACTTTAGGAACCACTAAATTGTAGGGGTAAACCAAACAAACCCTAAATCACGCGTAGACTAAACATCACTCGGATAAAGACCTGCTCAAGTCAATGGCGTCAAGCCGCGTACTGGCGACTGAGAGAGTAAATAAGGACATGTTTGGTTACAGTCCCTAAAGTTTATCTACTAAAATTAGGTGATTTTAGTCCTTAAAGTGCCTCACTAAACTTTAGGGGTTGTTTGACACTTTAGAGATAAAAAACACCTAAATTTAATGGCTAAACTTTATCTCAAAACACGGTACGTACACGCGGTGCTGTCATTAATAATGTTACTGCAAAGAAAAAAAAACTTTTTTTACTGCATCTAATCTAACCCATTATAATACGAGCTATGGCAGAGCACACCTATAACTGACGATAGATTACATGGAAAGAGGAAACCGCACGCGCGCTGATGCAGTTGCGGCCGGGCGGGTCCTCGATCTCCGGTGTCCAGTCTCCTCTCTTCGGCTCCACCCCGGCCGGGCAGCACAAGACGACGACGACTTGACCCAGCACACGGCAGCGCTATGCTGTAGCAATACCCTGACAGCTGAGCAACTGACGAGGATGGACGGATCGAGTAGTGCCAGCAAACCAAGAGCCGCACACACGGTATCCACGTCGACCTCATCTCCTCTTCACCACGTATGTATAGGTACCGCGTCCGCTGCGCCTCTGCTCATCACCGCGTGTAGTCCGTAGGTCCTCTCCTCTTGTCATCTCCTTCTCCTCTCCGTCCGCTTCTTCCTCCTCTGCAGAGTTATTAGTAGTTTCATCCCATTCCAATTCCAACCACACATTCAGCAACAAGTGTTTGTGTTGTTGGCCAACAACACCGCCTGCCTGTGTCTATTCCATACTCAGTGCCAAGCCGGCCCTATCGACTTGTTTCGACGGATCTTATTGGGTCGGCCAGGGCCTTTCCTCATCCCCAACCGCACCCAGCGTCTTATCGCCGCCTTGCGCCATTCCTCAGAGCTCCGGTGAGCCACCGTACCCAAAGTCCACAACATAACCGGCCAGTCCGGCCGGGATCTACACCTAACCAGCATCTTGCATTTCTTGCAGCAGCAAGCCCCTACCGTATCCCGCGCCAGGGATGAGGGGTCCTTATAAATTGCATATTGGTGCCACGTATACTTGGGCCTCCAAAATCTCCCTGCCCCGGTGAGCTTCTCTGAAGCCTATAATGCTCTACCTTAATCGCGTCAAAAATTGGTCATTTGCCATTGCAAATCATTGTCTTCTTACTGATAAAGATTGGGAACTGTATATGGTGATGGTTTTTTATGACTAAAGTACAACTTACAATTACAACCGCTTGTCATCCATTAATTTTTTTTATAAACACATCGAAAATTATTATAAGCGTATCGTTTCTATGACTAAAAATTCTTTATCATATATATATTTTTTTTTATAGAAGTTCGAATCTCTTGCAGTGTGAGCAAAAATTTATAAGGACCCGAAAAAGAGCACTAGGCAGCTAGATGGCTAGACCAATATAGGAGCAAGTTCATTATATCCAGAAGATTGATGCATAATACACCCTTCATTCTATTATAATTTTTTTAACTTTTCTACATATTTAGCTTTTGATATATATATATATATATACATATATATATATATTGACACAAAAAACGTCGGATCTGTGAACACTTCGGGCTTATACCCGAACTCGATATCCAAGGGTGTGCCAGTTGATTTGACCAGTTAATCAACAAGGACGATAACTAGAACAACGATGAACGAGACGACAGCGATACGACCGGACGTCAAGGCTCAGGTTGCTCAAAAAGTGGAAATCGCGAGGTAGACGGAGATCTTGTAGATCCAGCCCGTCGAGATCGTAAGAACTCGTAGATAAACTATAACTAATACGAAAAAAGTAGATGCTGAAAAATAAGACGAAAATAATAGTTTTGTTTGATTGTATTGAATATCTCTCATACGGGCCCTAGGTACATATTTATACTCCGGTAGGAGGAGTTGTACACAAACACGACTCATACCTAAACAGAACTCCCACTTTTAAGAAATAAATGACCCGTGCAAGAGTCAGATTCAAACTGATATAATAATACTGGTATAAAATCACTAGTTTCCTTATCTATTCTCTTTACGATGACATTTTCAATCGACAGATTTCTTTCCATCTGCAACCTTCTTCCATTACCATCGGCATCTTTCCACTGACGTCAGCTATATCCCGCATCCATCGGCAACATTCCCGATCGGCAACGTTCTCCTGTTTCCATCGATAATACCTTTCAATCGGCAAATACCCTTCTTTTTATCTTTGACGTTTCTTCAATCCCCTGCTTCTATCGGCAATCTGATTGGTGATATTCTACTGCCGATAAGGAGAAACAACCATTCTTCTACCGATCAGTGCATCCGGTTCATATTGACACATACAAAAAACGGTGTCAACACATGCCCCCCAATTTCGGAGTATAAAATATCTTATGCACCGAAATTTGCTCCATTGTAATCTTTCCCTCCAAAATGCCTGTGCCATCATCTTGATTACCGCTCGCAAAAACTGCAAATTACCAACAACCCCCGCTACTGTAGCGCGAACTCTTCGATCACCGCGCAAATTCACTACGATATCCTTCCTTATCTCTGCTCAGTAAAAAGAAAACTCGAAAATGCCCTTTAACATAGGATTATAAACACCACTGTTCGTCCTCTCTTTTACCCTGAGCTCACACTTTCACATTCATTTCCCACTTTACCGGTGTTTCGAGGAACACTCAGGCAACAACTGGCAGCTTCTCCTCCTACCAGCAAGGCGCAACCTGCAAGAATCTCCTTCGATCCAATGGCGATCAACTTCACCGTCCCCACGGTCAATCTCTTCCCCTCTCACTTCATCCCTTGCGATTTTTCTTCTGCATCGTCCTGTAATCTCTTCTTCCTTTTCCTTTTTGTTTTCTAAATCTAGGAGATGCGCAATAAAATAGTAATCCCCACCGATCAACCACACATTTGTTGCTTGGGTCCAATGGGGAATGCCGATCCAACTGAAACCATCAACGCAGAAATCAACTGAGTCCCTTTCAAAGCCGCACACTTTGATTTAGGGTTATGGGCAGACATCTTCCGTTCTTGGCCCAAACCCACCAAAGGGTGGAAAAATTAGTACCTCAGGACGGCTAGATCGCAGCAAGTTTACTGGACGGAGCGCCAATTGGATCAATGTATCAAGCTATCTATTGCCGATATGGCAAAAAACAAATCCATGATGATCGCTGCATCCTACTTGTGGTCCAACACCATGAATGCATTCCTATTCAGACACGGACCAGCCACCCCAACACTTGCTGATGTATACATGCTCACAGGCCTTTATATCTCTTCTGCCAATAATGCCATCCTCTTTAACAGAAAACCCGACCATCGAGTAACTACTCGCAACATCGGCAGCTGGACTGGATATATTCAAGAATACCAAAAGACCGGATCGGTAGGCTAGAGGAAACACGCCACCTTTCTAAATATATGGCTAGAGAAATTCATATTTTGTGGCAGGATAGTTGGACCAACCAACATGTACCTCCCTGCAGCAGAACTCTTGGCCAATGGAGTATGACTTCCCCTCGGCCGATATCTCCTTGGTGCAGTCTACCATCTTCTGCATCAAGTATCAGAGAAGTTACTACTAGGCGAACCCATCGGCAACATTGGAGGACCCTGGTGGTTTGTGAACATGTGGTTGAACGCTCATATGCACAAGGTCCTCCAATTTGACCTGTTCAACCAAGAATTTCCACGGGACCTAGCTGAAGACCACAAGCTTGCCGATGATGAATTAACAACACGTTCTCCTCTCAACTTCGGCGAAGCCATCATAATCCTACCCGGGACCGTGGCCAATGAGGACCAGATCGGCAGATTCTTTCAGAGATTCTACTGCGGAATCCCTTCTGCAGACCGGGCTTGGTGGCCTTACGTCGATGCCGAAAATAGGTTCCTCTTTCCTTCAACATTGCCGATGCAAACTTAGACAAGGATGAGGGAATCATGAGGGCCATCCTCACTCCCCGTGCAATCCCAGTGAACATCTTTGGAAGTGGGAAAAATACACAGGCTTCCTATGAGTTTTATTACCCATCGACAACGGCAAGGCAACTAGCATTCGGGCAACTGCCGATCAAGCTCTGCTATGCCAATGTGGTGAAGCGCAGAGAGGTCATTACCAGTGTTATGGACTGGAATAAAATCGTCAGTCTTCTCCCTCATGCTGATACAACCAATATCGACTTATCTACTTGGGCGCCAATTTCTTTCATCACCGAGTCATATAAGCTCTGGTGGCAAGAGCGGAAGGACCAACTGTTCGCCACATTATCACACCACTATCGGCATTTGATTGATACTGATCATATCATTTCCAATGACGCGGTAAGCTCACTTTTGATATTATTTTCTCTGTCATCTCCTTTCAAATGCATCAGCAGCTAATTTTCTATCAACAGGTTAATGACCCAACCCCAAAGAAGAGCAGAAGCGGCAAAGACTTCAACTTACAACCGATGAATCCCACATCGGTAATCGGTAGCAAGGCCCCTTCATTGGCCTCCCTTATGCATCGAAGGGCAACCCCCAAGGTCACAATCAAGCCCAAGTCAACACCAACTTCGGCTGTTGTCACTCCATCGGCAGCTACTGCTATCTTGGTGCAAGCTTTTGCAGTAACAAGTTCTTACCCTTTCCTTTTTATGCCGATCTCATATTTCCATCAGTAGCTTTCCATTCGACTATCGACCTGTATTAAATTTTTGTAGCAATCAAGTCCATCGGCAACCGCTCCAAGTGCACAAACTCTTCTAACTCATGTTGCCGATGCCTCCGAAGTGCAAAAGTCCAAACGCCAAGGTCCATCAAGTACTACTCCCCAATCGAAACACATAAGGCCATCAACTCCGTCTACGCCATCAACTCCGTCTACGCCATCAACTCCAGCTGCACCGTTGGCAACATCTTCTCCACCCCCTGCCGACATGTCATCACATGAAAAAGCATCGGTACCCAGCCCTAACACAGCATCAGTCGAAGCTTCCATATAAGGGACGGAATCGGCACCGCAAGAGTTGATTATCACAACAGTGGACACGCCATCGGAATCGGTATCAGCGGTCCCATCCATAGAGGCAGGTTCATCGGCAGTTACTATCACCCCTCAAGACACATCTATGATAGCTGCTCCGCCAAGTCCACAGCGAGAAATTGCTCTGAAGCAGGTAAATCAATTGTCCGCCACAAACTCAAGGAAAACCAATCGGCAAACTCTAACCCTTTTCTTCTTCAGGCCCAAGACTCTCCAAACAACCTTTTCTCCTTCGTCATCAACATACCAGACGACAATGGAGAAGAAGAAAGCTCCGCCCAACCTCCAAGCGCTATATTAGCATAAGTGAAATCCCAACTTGAAGCAATGCTACCCTTACTGCAACAAAGCACATCCGAACTAGTCCAAGATTCTAACGCAGTAAGGATAACTTTCAAGGCAATTCAACGTCATCTGCCTGCCAATACCGAAGAAATCCTTTTCCAAGCAGCGTACCTTGAGAGCCGTCAACTCCAATATCAGAAAGCTTCACGACGTATTGCCGATAGACTTGCTCAATCGAAGCTTGAAGAAGAAATTCTTAAATTTAAGCAAACCGCTGAAGAGAAGCACAGAGGCATCGGTCGCCTGGAAGCCTCTAGCATGGAGCTTGAACAGGAGATCAACCATCTATCGGCACAGAAAGAAGAACTGATAGCAAAGCTAAAGAAGGTTGATGAGGCCCTAAACACAGCCAACCAAAAGAAGACCCAACTTCCCAATGCTGTCAAAGTTCTACAACAAGAGAGGGATGCTGACGCCCGTCAGGCTCTCTTACTAAGAAGAAAAATCAAGCCAACTGAGGGTACTGCTGATGATGATGTCAAGGAGATAGAGGAAGCAAACTAAATTCGCCTTCGTGCGATCTCATCTATCCAATCTTTGTTGTAATTTATCGTGTCGGCAACTGTGACCTCTGACAATTGATTTTGCTTGTAATATAATGTTAGTACGCTTTTCTATCGATGTTTTGCACGATAATTCTATCATCGGTATTTGCATTCACATATCTTTTATGCATCCATCAGGATAAGTATTTTGATTGCACCATGGCATATCATCTGATCCGACCATGAAGCTTTATTCAACTTCGTATTTTAAAACCGATCATTACATCAAGATTACATCGGTGTATTGATTACCAATATAGCTGAAACCAAGTTAACAGCTAACCGATGTTCGACTATTTTTGGGCCTAAATCAGGTATTTCTGTATAGTCCCAAGTAAAACAACTCCTATGTTTTCTCAACAAATCACTCAACTATTGCTTACATTGGGATTCCAACTTGGCACTAATAAAAGTTGGCCTAGGCTTGCTACCATCGCCGATGCCTATTTCTAGCAAATCATCGGCTGATGTGAACCCCTGTCCAAGTTTCCATCATCGGTGAATTGACCCATTAAATCTCTTCTTTAGAACCGATTGTTTGGACAGGTGTAATCTGGTAATCGGCCACCTTGAGGAATTCTGTATCCCAAGCTTCACCAGATATGCACTTGGTATGTTCATAGGTTTCCGATTCCGCCGATGCAATAATTGACGGGACCTCACTCTGGACGACTTCAATTCTGTCTCCAACCCATTGCACAAGGCTTTGGTGCATCGTAGAAGGGATGCAACGGTTGGCATGAATCCAATCCCTTCCCAGAAGCAAATTGTAGGTCCCCTTGCCACTAATCACAAAAAACGTTGTCGGCAAAGTTTTGCTGCCGATAGTTAATTCTACGCAAATTGCTCCCATAGCTGGTGACACATTACCTTCAAAATCTTTCAGCTTCATGTCCGTCTTGACTAAGTCTTGGTCACCTTTCCCAAGCTTCCTGAACATAACATACGACATTATATTAATTGACGCTCCACTATCGACTAACATCTTTGACACTGGTTGCCCATCGACTTTGCCTTTGACAAACAAGGCTCTCAGATGCTGCCTCTGATCATCAGTAGGCTTTTCAAAGACAACTGCCATAGGATCTAGCACTAGCTGAGCCATATCAGCAACTTCTCCATCAGCATCAGTGGGTGCCATAAATTCCATCGGCAACATAACGACCATGTTGATTTCTGCCGATGGACTCCTTTCCTTGTGTTTTGGCCTCCACTCCCAAACTGGAGGTTCTCCCTTCGAAGAGCCATGACCCAGATCATTCTGGCATTCACATTGGATTCTCCTTCTTTGAGTTTTTGTCAGGCCTTTGGGACACCATTGAGGAAGCTTAGTCTTCCAAACAGGTTGGTACTGTTTCTCACTGTGTTGGCTTGTGTTACCCCTTATGTTTGGATCTCTAGAGAATATCTCTTCATCAGGCACCCTTGCATTAGCCCTATCTTCAATCTCCTCTTGATGGATATGCTTGCCAAGCCTGTCATGTACACTGAGTTTGCCCCCCAACCGATCATGTACTGATTCTTTTCCTTTGATCGGTCTAGCATAGCTTGATCCCTGACCTTCAAAATGAGACTTCTTCTCCGACCGATCAGCAGGATAGTACCTGTTGCATTCAGGACAATTATCGGCAGTAGGCAATTTGATGCCTTCTTCCCAACAATGGACAAAGAAGGGGCACTTCCAATGATCTTTATGCCGATACCACTCCTAGCATTTCTCTTCTTCCTGTTGCCGATGTTGCTCTTCTCGCAAACGCTCATATTCCCGTTGTGGCCTCCTGTGCGTGATTACAACACCATATGACGCACGTCTTTGAGGCCCCCCGGAGCTACCACTGTCACCGGCAGTTCTTTTACCTTTTCTTTCATCGACAAGCTTCCTTCCTTTTACATCCTACATAGCTATTTGATGTTCAGGGTCCACCGATGAATTTTCTTGGCTACTTCAGATGTCAGCACCTTGATTTTCCACTGGTTTTCACCATATTATTTGGAAACGGATGCTGATCAATTTTCATCGGCCTCTGAGCTCTGGAATTTTCAAACTTGATTCGCCCAGACTCTATTTCTGACTGCAGCTGCCGCCTAAAGACTTTGCAATCATTGGTACTGTGTGAGGTCGAATCATGCCACTTACAGTACCTCATCCTTCTAAGTTCTTCAGCCGATGGAATCACTTGATCAGGCGCCAGCTTAATCCGCCCTTTTTGAAGCAACAAATCAAATATCCTATCGGCTTTAGCAGTATCGAAAGTAAATCTTTCAACCTCCTTCTGACCAAACGGACAGGATATCGGCCTCTTATCTTTTACCCACTCAGCAACGCCGATATCCGTCCCTTCGTCTGATTCAGAATCTTCTTCTTGTTCAATGAAAGACACCTTCTTGTTCCAAGTCTTTATAGGTTCGAAGGCTTTAACTTCTTAATCGGCAACTCTTTGCAGGAGATGGCTGAGGCTTTCGAATTCTTGAGATGCATATTTATCCTTGATGTGTGGCAGTAATCCTTGGAAAGCCAAATCCGCCAATTGCCGATCATCCAGTACTAAGCTGTAACATTTATTCTTTACGTCCCGAAGCCTTTGAACGAAGCTGTCTACCGATTCGTCATTGCGCTACTTCAGCTTGACCAAATCGGTAATCGTCTTCTCATGAACGCCAGAGAAGAAGTATTTGTGAAACTGTTTCTCCAGATCGGCCCAAGTAATCACAGAATTTGGAGGAAGCGAGATAAACCACGTAAACGCCGATCCAGACAAAGATGACGAGAACAATCTCACCCTTAGCTCACTCTGCTAGCTGTCTCTCCACATTGGATAATGAAGCGGTTGACGTGCTCCATCGTCGATGTATATCTTGGCCAGAAAATTTTGTGAAATCTGGCACCTTGTACCGATTTGGGAGAGGAATCAGGTCGTAGTACTGAGGGTACGATATTCGATAAGAGTACGTATTGAGCTTAGGCTTGATACCGAACTGCTCTTTCATCACTTGAGCTATTTTATCGACCCAGTACGCATCCTGATCTTGCTGATGGATCGGCTGAATATTAACTGGCTGGGCCGGCGGATACATTCCTTCTTGCCTTTGTGGCGAGTAAATTGGCCCAGTCGGCGCAGGTGCGGCACCATGCTGCGGCATGATATTCATCGGTCGATGCACCGATGTTTCATTCTGAGTGCTCGTCGGGTAATGGTACTGTTGTACTCCCGCTATCTGGTATCCAGGTTGAACCGCCTGCTGTTGAATTGGACTGGTCCACACGGGATTATAAGTTATCGGCATATAATTTGCCGATAATTGATGGTTACCCTGTGCCTGCTGCTCCTGCACCCTGGAACAATCAAATTGGCCTCCTTGGCGCATCGGTGCCCCAGCGTAAGGATTTGGCATCATCGTGGGGTGGTTTACCATTGCCAAATCTTGTTGCATAAGCAAAGAACTTGTCGATGGTTGCCCGTAAGGCACTTTGGGCACCACCATCTGGAGATTCTCCGGTGGCAACTGCATATTTGGCGAAGACGTAGCATAACGTGCCACTGGATCTGTCGGCTGTGCTGATATTGCGGATTCCATAGGGGCCTTCTCCGCCGCATTGTCACTTCGGATCAACTTAGCGTCGGCAGACGAATTTGGAGGCATGCCGTATCCCCACCAGCTAGCAGGAATTGGTTGACTCTGGATCACGGGTCCTGACATCTCCGACGCTATCGGATCTGAATTTAGCCGAACGACGCTCACATGGCTTGATCTGGGTGGAGTAATTTCACCGGCAGACGGCTTCGCAGGATGGGAAGATGCCGCAGGGACCGCCGATGGAGTCACAGTAGATGCCGATCCAGGTTGATGATACGCCGGACCAACATAATGGGGTGTCTGTCCTTCTTTGAAAGATTGCATAACGACATTGTATACAATATTGGACAGAACCGCAGAGTGGTTAATTAACGCTTGATTTAATGCAGAATTAACCATCTCTTGTAATTTACCGGGATTGGCGTCGAAAGTGACCTGCCGCGGCAACGGCGGGGCATGCTTCTGGATAGCTTCGTCGCTCCTGCTTAGGCTGAAGGACTTCAGATATAGCTGCTTGTATTCCTCTATAGCCTGCTCCATAGCTTGCTTCTGATCATCTTTCAGATCTGCTTTGGAGACTTCAATGACGTTCTTTGGATCAACATCAGTAGAACCACCCATGATCTTGATCAAGAGATATATCTAGGGTCCCACCGGGTGGGCCAAAAGAGGTGTTGATACAAAAAGCGTCGGATTTGTGAACACCTCGGGCTTATACTCGAACTCGATATCCAAGGGTGTGCCAGTTGATTTGACCAGTTAATCAACAAGGACGATAACTAGAACAACGATGAACGAGACGACAGCGATACGCCCGGACGTCAAGGCTCACGTTGCTCAAAAAGTGGAACTCGCGAGGTAGACGGAGATCTTGTAGATGCAGTCCGTCGAGATCGTAAGAACTCGTAGATAAACTATAACTAATACGAAAAAAGTAGATGCTGAAAAATAAGATGAAAATAATAGATTTGTTTGATTGTATTGAATATCTCTCATACGGGCCCTAGGTACATATTTATACTCCGGTAGGAGGAGTTGTACACAGACACGACTCATACCTAAACAAAACTCCTACTTTTAAGGAAATAAATGACTCGTGTAAGAGTCGGATTCAAACTGATATAATAATACTGGTATAAAATCACCAGTTTCCTTATCTATTCTCTTTGCGATGACATTTTCAATCGGCAGATTTCTTTCCATCCGCAACCTTCTTCCATTACCATCGGCATCTTTCCACTGACGTCAGCTATATCCCGCATCCATCGGCAACATTTCTGATCGGCAATCTGATTGGTGATATTCTACTGCCGATAAGGAGAAACAACCATCCTTCTACCGATCAGTAATATTGACACATACAAAAAACGGTGTCAACAATATATATAAAATACATATATATATATATATATATATCATGAGGGTGAAACTAATACTTCAACTTCTTAAGAAAATTACATTATATATAATATAATATAATTTTCTTAAGAAGTTGAAGTATTAGTTCCACACTCATGATCTGTCAATTTAATGCCCAAGGCATTGGCAGCCTTAACAGAAAACATACCTTTCATATCCGGGTGCCATGCCAGGGGATCCTCCATACCGTCAAATAAAGTCAAAATGTTTTATTTCAGATCCAAGAAAATAAATTAAAGCAATTTTATATGAAAACATACAACAATTTGAGAGCAGAATGCTATTTTATGAATTTTAGTATTTTAAGTTCATCATATAATGTCAATTAATTAAAAAATTCAGTGCCAATCAAGCAAGCTAATACAAACTAGATCTCACACACACAAAAATTGCATCATGACACTCTCATGTATGGACATAGATGGACTAAGATACAGAAATGTTAGTAAAAACATTTTAGCAACCCAATCACACTGCTTTTCATATAACTGATAAAATCTATGGCTTTTATTTTAAACCCATACTGTAAGCAAATAATATCTACAAACATAACCTCAAATCTACACCATCAAATAAGGCACAAGCAACAAGCCAATGTAGGCATATATGGAACTTCTTGTCGGATTGTGCGAGGAGCCAGGTTTTTAATATTTGAGTTCTCCACAAACTTGCGGTCTGACCACTCAATTCTTAGAGTGCGCAACGGAATTTGACTTAGCTCGTTATACTCTTGAGCAGACGACCCTCGGTTCCAAGTCTAACTGACGTTAACGGGCTCCCCCATTGCCAAGTGATCTCCTGGCAAGTCTAACTGAGGTTAACGAGCTCTCCCGTCACCATGTGACCTCCTGAGATTTTCCAGGTTTCTGACCATCGGTTCTGATACAACTTGTTATAGTACGCAGCGCTACATCCATGAGCCGACGGCCCTCGGGTACAGGTCCAACAGAGCCTACAACATACCTAGTCCTTAGGCCTAACTCGACCCAAAAGATTAGCCTTATTGGTGAGGGGTCTGCCCCTGCCTTATATGTTATGCTCCTACACCATCAATTACCGATGTGTGACTAAACCTAACACCAATTATAAAGTTATTTTAAACATTTTCAAATTCAAGATAACAATCTCAATTTGTTATTTAGCCAACATAGGAGTACGTGCATCTAAAAAAGTTTTCAAGTGAATCTCATATCCTCTAAAACTCTGCAACATAGGAGTACTCCTTATTCAAAATTTGAACAATTAAAATTGTGTAAAAACAGCCAAATAAAAAAACGTGTTGTCTACTGCGGCAGCGGCGGGCCCTTTGGCTATCTGACTGGCTACGGCTTGCGGCTACGGCTAGCCCTGGTTGTGGGATGTGGATGGCTTGGCCACTAGCCAGTTGCCAGCCCCAGCCGGACCAGGGGCATCCCAGAACCGGTGTAGGTTTTGCGACTGAACTAAGCAAAAAAAATCACGGGCCCTAAAAATTACTAACTATCTTAAGTATATATAATAATTTTAGATTTTATTTTAATTAGTATATCAGTCATAGTTGTTTTCTTTGACACATAAACATAGCCTAGTGGAGCACATAAGTTCATCATCCTAACATTCTTTTTTCTCCTAAGAAACAGTCTACCATCGGTGTCTAACTTCTTTTTTTCACATAACATCGTAAGCCTTTCGTTTTAATCTTTTGTGCATTGTTTTATACACAAATTGATCTAATGTGATGGTTACAACTTGCAAATTATGTCTCCTTCAAATCGTATTAGAAAATATGAATCGAGAAATCAAAAACAAGTATTTGCAATTATTTTCTTGTTTTGGCAATAGAAATTAAGTCTCCACTTATTTTTTGAACTGAGCCTCCTATTTTCCTGAGCGAGTGCTGGCTATCACCGCCCGTGGTGCTCGGTGCCTCGGAGCATGCCTGAGCGATTGTGTTGTGCACTAATGGCTTCTTGGGCGGTTGGCTATAAATTTCCACTCAATAAAACTCCACCCCATACGAGATCCAATGATGAAGAAAACCATCATCTATTCATGTTCAACCACCATTCCATCGATTGCGTCTTCAAAAACTCCCATCCACTTCTTCAACATCCAAAGTATGTCATTCTAGGTTTGAACTAAATCAAACTTTCATAAGTTTTACTAGTTTTATAGTAAATATTATGAACCTTTAAATCTTCTAATAGGTTTCTTATGAAAATATATTTCATGGTTCATCAAATGGTACTTATTATACATCACAAATATTAGTATCTTTTTTATATACTTGGCTAAATCGAGATTTGTTGACTCTTCAAAAGTGAAAATGATATTCTTTTTTCGTATAGAAAAAATATATCATATAAGAAAAGTGGATCATTCTTCTCCTTTCTCAGTTATTAAGAGAACTTTTATAATTTTTTCTTTTCATGTGATTTTATTGTTCTATTCGATTATTGTGGCACATCCGCGCATTCTCTAGTAACTTCTGTTTTTTAGGAATAGGAAGAACCTATTGCAGTGGATGTGTATAGTGATTGGCTACTCCCCCCTGGGAGGATATAGACGTAAAGGTGGTTTAACTTTAGTGAGGGTACTTGTTTCAACAACCTAGCAATCTACGACCTACGTCACAAAATATAGGTATTTCCGGGTTTGTCCTAATTCATATCATTTTAACTGACCAAGTTTTAGAAATATTAATTAACATCCAACATACCACAAAATAAGTACATTGTGAAAAATATTTAATAATTGTTCTTCTTTAATGTCTTTAAAAAGATTTAGTATAGTGGAATGCAGAGGTACTTGTCCAAATATAAAATGTTGTTATACTCACACCTAAACTGGACAAATACATATTTATACTCCTATATACCGTGGGTCCCAACAAAATAAGTAATGAATGTGTTTCCCTTGTCTCGTTGTTTGTTTAGGAATTTGCTTTCTCGCGTTTTTTATATTTCAGTTACTCTGTTATATATATATATATATATATATATATATATATATATAAGAATCAAGCAATAAGACTAAATCATAGTTGTTATGAAATCTTAATGTGGATGTCCATAACCCCTATACCATCAAAGCTACAACCTTTATGTTCAATGCTGTAACTCTCCTAGTATCAATTCTTGTAACTCCATCCCTCATGTAAAGCTATATATAAGAGGGCTTATGTATCGTAAAGTGATACGAGAAAAGAGAACAACTCATTTTCATCCTCTCTACTTCTATTCTACATATTCTTGATAGTGAAACTAGTTATTATACAACAATAGCTCCATTTTCATACAATTCTTTTTCCTATATTATTCCCATCATAGTTGCTTACGCAGATCTTCATCGTTATAATGTAGCCACACCAAATGTCGATCAAGTAGATGTTTCCTATATATGTCCTTGAGATATTTTTTTTTCTAGAATACTATTTACTCTGTTTCCGTAAATGTTCGCTGAATTGTTTCTTCTGTTTACTAAACATGAAGTTTGCGGCGTCGTCATCAATATATAATGGAGCTAAAGAGCAACGACAGTGAATCATTATGTGACGGCTTGACAATATATGCGGTATTTATCATGATAGCGGTTAGCTGGTGGAGAGGACCGCCGGAGGACAAGGACGTGTTTGTTGGCTATATATGTGTGCTTGGTATCATCATTCGGAAGTATTTCTGGATGCTGCGTTCCGAGAGGGCCCGATTCATGGGTCTTGATATTTACACCAACACGGTTGCTGTAGTGGTCACTGCATACGCACTGTTACTCGTAAACAGTTTGCAGTACATCATCCTTGCTCCCTTCCCAATCAGTGTGGCTGGCTTCATCGCTTATCTGTACAAGGAAAGCTCGGAGCACCATGGCAGACCTGATGAGGGTAGTAGTACGAGTAGATCAAAGGTCGACGACAACGATGGCAAGAAAACCGGGGAACTTGAAATGGTGGTAATACCATATTCTATGCTACTAGTCAGTGCAATAGTGATCCCGGCCATACTACAAAGACAGGTAGACAGCCCTGTTCTGTCTCATTTCCTGCTCTTCTCGTGTTGCGCGCTAGGGACACTGGCGCTGCTCTACTCAAGACTGGCTGAAGCCAGTCCGGCGTTGAAACCAGCACTGGAATGTATCCAGATGGCCTACATGGTGATGCTGTTCATAACAGTACACACGGTGGCCGCAGAGGAACTGGGAGAGATCACGGCATTGGTCATCATGCCTGAGCTGATTGCAGGGCTTGTGTGGTTCTATACTACTCTTCTCCACGGCGACACTTCTTCTAATAACAATATGCGGGCACACAAGGTCAGATCAGATAAAGATAGTAGAGTCGGTTCCAGTGGTAGTTCGGATGCAACTCAAGTCCCAGGTTCTCGATCGGAAACAAAACAGGTTTCTGCTACTGCTAGTATTGTCAAAGGATCCATTTTCGACGGATCCATGTTCAGTATTGCCCTCGGAGCTGTTTTGGCAGGATTTATAACATCCACTTATGCATACGACGGGGAACTCGTGGCCACATGGGAGGCGACTGTCGCCTGCAGCACTGCAGGGTGCTTGCCATATCTCAGCATATGGATGGTATCGAGGTGGCCCGGCCGCATACCTAGCTCAGACAAGGCGACTCAGCTGCTCAAGTTTGCTGCAAATATGTGCTTGCCTGCAGCTTGTCTGATGCTCTATGCCTTGCTTGCTAAGATCCTTTGTTTGGTTTGGATGAGATTATTGATCATAGTCCACTCAAACATCTTCCGGCTGTTTACTTCAGTACAGCGGTAGCCGTGTTTCTTTGGGAAGCATCTTGCTGGTGCATTGCCAGATCTAGGGCTGAGGAGACGAAGGACACGAGGAAGAAGAATATATAGATGTGAAGATGGGAACGTCAACAATGAAGATCTAGAGATGAGATTCGTTTCTAACTTCGAACACGAGTCCACCTCTGCTTTACCTGTTCTGCTGCTGAGTGTAAAGTACTCCGACCAACCAACCAGGCAAAAAAAAAAAAAAAGAAGTAAAATGGGACTATGCTAGTAGATTGTAACGACTGCCCTGAGCTGGATGGACGGATAAACAAGATTTGTAATCCCCGTTCAATTGTATGTTTATTTATCTGCAAAGTGAACCCGTGTACTTTAACTACTCCAGATGAAAACATCACAGGCGGTTCAAAAACTCTTTTTATTGGCGGATTTTGAATTACCATAATCTACTCGACAGTGATGAGTTTATCACATCATTGTCGGTTGTGCTAAACCAACAGTGATAGTTCATATATCACTACCATCACTGTCGGTTGTTTTACCAACTAGTTGTGTTTGAATATCACTCCCGGTTGGTACTAAACCGATAGCAATATATTTTTCACAATTTGTATTTTAAAATTATCGAACAATTTGATATTGATGAGGTGGGACGGGAGGTGGTGATGGCCATCGAACAATTTAATATCTTGTATGACCGCTACATGCATATATTCAAATGATACATGAAAAATCGTTTGAATCAATCAATATTCAAATGCAAATGGTTCCAAAAAATTGTAGTCAACAAGTCCTCAAACAAGCCGCAACAGTAGTAGAAGTCCTCGGCAATTAAAAAAAATATGTTCTCAACCATACACATGTATCAAGATCTATTCAATAGTCCCTGCGTGACTACCGAAATAAATCATCTGTGCACATTCTTCTCTGCTAGGCGTGGAAACATAGGAAGGCTAATTGGCCAACGTTTTAGGAGGCACATAGTTTTCATCACCATCCAAATGATCAAAGTCTCTATCAAGTATTCCACTCATCCTAATGAAGTTATGGAAGAGCACAACAAGCAACTATGATATGGCTTTATTGGTAATATGGGCCACTTCAATATGTGCTTATTGCTTGTTGTGCTCTAACTATGATATATGTGCCACTTCATCTTCAAAACTCCAAAGACCCTTCACATTTCTTAGAGATAAATGTTCATAGTTGAAAATCTCCTTCTTACCTTGTGGTTCTATGACGTTTTGATATTCTAGAAGAAGATGCTTTGTTCCCTTGTTTGGCGCCTGAAAGGATCAAGATGCCCAAGAGGGGGGGGGGTTGGATTGGGCTTATTTCAAATTTCTAAAGCAAATATGAAATCCTAAACAAATGCCAATCACCCCGTGCCTAATGTTCGTGTGCCTTAGACTATGAAAGTGGTAGCAAGTCAAGGAATGTAAGAACACCCTACACAATTCTAGTATGAAAGTAAGAACAAGTGTGGAATGTAAAGAGCTAGGGAAAAAGATTCTTGACACGACGATGTTTTGCCGAGGTATTGCTCCTCGTTGGAGCACCTCGCAAGGTATTGCTCTCCCTCAATCCCGCGCAAGGGATGAGTGCTCTCTACGGGCTGGTTCTTCGCCACTCCCGGCTTGGTGAACCGCCCACAACCGATCACAAGTCGATGGAGAATGGCCGCCGACAATCTTCCGGCGATCACCTTCCTCGGAGCACCACCGGACCGTCTAGGTGATGTCGATCACCAAGAGTAACAAGCCTTGATCTTCACTTGACTCCATCAAGCCTCACAACTAGAGTGGATGCACAGTTGATCTCTTGGATGAACTAGGGAGAGAAGTTGATGGATGGATTCGCGAATCAATCTCTCTAGGGCTCTTGCTCTCTTCCCAACCTCACAAGACTTCTCAGCAACTGAAATGAGCAAAGGCAGGTGTGAAGGCAAGGGATTGGTATAAATACCCCCTCACACAACTTAGCCTCGGGCTAAAAAATAGACGGTTTTAGTGGGCGACGGATGATCGATCGCCTAGGCGATGGACGGTCTGTCGCATGCCCCAACGGCTAGTTGCTATTCATTCAAATAAGCGACGGACGCTGCGCTCCAGCGTCCGACTCCTCTTTAGCGTCTGACGCCAACCCGACGGACAACGTCCGTCGTACTCAAGATTTCCGGGCACTCTACTGGAGCTCACTGGAAGGTCGACGGACGCTCAGGGACTGACACCCCAGCGTCCGACGCCTCTGTCTGGCGCGACGGACAGCGTCCGACGCCAAGGTCTCCAGCGTCCGTCGCCAAGAACTTGTCTCTCTCAACTTCGGTTTTCATCGCGATGAATATGGAAGTTGTTCTAGGCTATCTTATGGTCACTATAGGCTTGCTTAGAGCTAAGGAAGTCAAGTGTGCACCACACCTAAGTCATGAAGCTCTCTTAAGTCAAGCTACTAATCTCAACCCCTCTTAAACAATATCCATCTTGGGGGCTAAGTGATAACCATTGATGCCCATTCTCTCTGATCACTATGGCTAAGCTACGCATAGCCTCTGCAAAACACACATTAGCCACAATAATCTTTAACTTGTTGTTAATCACCGAAACCAATAGGGACATGATTCTTCAATCTCCCCCTTTTTGGTGATTGACGACAATAATCTTCGAGTATAAGATATAAGAGATGAATGGTTAGGATTTCAAGTGACTTGGTCGGATTGAGCAAGGGTTAGTGAATAAGAGTGAATGATACTTGCTCATCCAGGCCAAGCCACAACATGTACTCATAGATATGAAATAAAATCGTAGTACCTCGTGATATTCTCAGGAATACAGTCGAGTATGGTAGCGGAAGCACAATTACCATTAGATCATAGAGACATACTATGAAACAAGTGACAACTCACAAGATATATTAGTGAAAGCGTAAGAGTTTGTCACACACAAGCACAAGTGTCTCACAAGCATCACACACAAATATACAAGTGCATGAAAGTAGATATGATGCATGCGTACGGGGAATAAAATCACACAAGTAAGAATCAAATCCCTTATCTCACACCTCTCCCCCTATCTCTGATACTCGACCCTCTCTCCCCCTTTGTCGTCTAGCACCAACACTAAGCATCTGGAGCTGGGGGTGGAGCCGAGGTAGCTGCAGCCTTGCGATAAAAAAGATCCAAATCATCTGACTCAACACCCTGAGTATCTAGCACTGACGGTGTCTGTGTAGGCTCAGCTAGGGTAGACTCTGTAACTAGAGCTGCGGACTCAGAAGCTGCCGCTATCTCTCCCAACTCCCCCTGAGGCTCTGACGGGGTAGCAGTCTGATCTGGAGCCTCAGACGGTTCGACCTCTGTGGTAGCGGGTCCAGCGACCCGACAAGTGTAAACCCAAGGCGGAGGAGAAGGTGTAGTAGCGAGCTCAGTGAGGGTGACTGCTGCCACAAGCTCTGCTAGCTGTCCTACTGACTGAGCTGCCTCTGACTCAACTGCCTTTATGCGACTGTAGTAGCATTTGTCTGAATGGCAACAAGAGGTGGAGTAGTGACGGTCTGAGCTGAGCAGTCCGACCCAACCTTCGACGAGGCAACTGAAGATAGATGAGTGCTCATCGCCGGAGGAGGAGCCTCTGTAGGCTGAGTCTCTGGAGCTGCTATGACCGATGAGTCCTCTCCGGTGATCTCACGATATGAAGCTGTGAGGTCTCGTGTCACCTGTGCGATGGTAGCCCCCCGAGTAGGAGTGAATCCAGTATGAAAGTCACCGGGGGAAGCTAGCCTTGATGACACCTGAGTCATCAACGTTTGAAAGACTGGCGAGGCTGGTGCCTGACTCTGAAGCTCGCTGGGCTGTAAAGCTGGAGTTGGCATCACCACGGGAGGAGTTTTACCCTGAGAGGTACACTGCTGCTCCTGAGAGGTCTCTAGAAGAGCGAGTTGAGGTGTGACTGAGAGACCGGAGCTAGAACCGAGAAGCTGACAAAGTAACCTAGTCTGCTATCGCTGAGTCTCGGCCTGCTGCCTCTGGAAAGCTAGGAACTGCATCTGGAACTCATCCTGTCGGGCCTGTTGAGAGTCCCTATGTGATTTTGGTAATTGAGTGACAACCTAGGTGAACTAATATGTGTTTAAGTGATATATACACAGGAGATTAGTTCACAGGTGATTGTGTGATGAAGGAGCTTAATTGCACATGAGACATGACATGGAGTCATGTGACCAAGGTGGAGAAGATCAAGATGAGGCTTGACTTGATGGACCGGTTGCAAGTGTGAAGGGCAAGTGAGTGATGCTTGGCGCCAATGGACCGATGCAATGGTGAAGAGAAAGTGAGGTCAATATCGATGAACCAATACGGTCAAGTGATGATATGAAGTGGATCATATCATTTGGTGATTGGTTGGTGCATGTGTGGCATCAACATTAGAGATGGAGATGGAATGGAATGCGCAAGGCAAAGGTATAACCTATATGACATTTCATTTCACCGGTCATAGGTTTGTAGAGAAGATTATGACCGGGTTTAGGATAGATAGCCGTACTATCAAGAAGGGCAAACTTGTTTGCATATCGGTCATCTAGTGTCACTTGAGAGATCTAACATTGCGATGCATTAGGATCGAGTGGCGCGGTGAGAGCAAGTGAAATCCTTTGAAAATAATTATGAAAATGCTAACACACATACACATGGTGATGTACGCTTGGTGGTATTGGCACATTTGCAAAGGATGAGGTGTTGGAGTTGAATTAAATCAATTCGGAGAAGAGAAAAATGTTTTTCGGTGTGCTCCTAACACTAGGATGTTTCTTGGATTGGAATACTGCTTTCATTCATTGTGATATGGATCAAATGAATATGTGGGATGTGTAGGCCTCTAAGATAGCTTTCCAAAAAGTCCAAGATCATCGAAATCGGAGTTTGGAGCTAAGAGATACAAACATTTCCGTGCGGTCTGCGCTGGTCCGGACGCAGCAGTCCGGATGCACTGTAGCAGTACGGACGCTACTGTAGCTAGCGTCCGGATCTCCGAAAACGCTCCCGGGAATGACTTGTGAGGTCCGGACGCTAACTAGCGTCCGGAGGTGCTGTCCGGACAGCGTTTAGAGTAAAAACTGCTCTCCGAGAGCTCTGTGCTGGACTCCGGACGCACGACGCGATGGTCCGTTGCTCTACTATTCATAGCGTCCGGATGTGTTTTTCTGTGTGCTAAAGCGCGCCAACGGCTCGATTCAAACGGGCAAGGGTCCGGACGCATGCGGGTTGGTCCGGACCCTCAGTGGAACAGCGTCCGGAGGCGCATCCGGATGTGCAAATAGAGTGGGAAAACGGCTAGTTTCTTCCCCTCTCTATAAATAGGAGTGGTGGCCGGCCAAGGCTTGTTGCTGAGCACCCTAAGGCCTTTGTGGCTTGTGTTGGTGTGCTTGGATAGCCCTCTAACTCACATACACTTGATAGTGATCATCTGATTGTGTGATAGAGCGTAAGAAACTTGTTCGTGGCTCCGGAGAAGAGCTTGTGAGGGGTGCTGTGCTCGCCCTGCGGGAGATCGCGAAGAGTAACTCTAGTTGAGCGTGTCATTGAGATCCCTCATCTTGTGTTGGTTGTGCGACACCCGATTGCGGGTTAGGCTTGTGAATGCCTATTAGCGCGTGAACCTCCAAGTGAGTCAGCCGACACAACATGGACTAGCTTGGTGGCGACCAAGTGAACCTCGGGAGAAAAATCACCGTGTCAACCTTGTGTATATCTTCTCGGTGGTTTGCATTCTCCAAATCACTAGCTTGTATTTACTTATTCATACTTGTGCTAGTGATTAGTTGTTGCTCTTGTAACTAGTTTAGCTTGTGTATCTTGCCTAATTACCTTCTAGCTTGTGTAGCATAGAAGTAGCTCTTGAGTGGCTAATTGGCTTGTGTAGACTTGTTACTCACATTGCTTAGTTTGTGTAGCTAAGTAAGTTGAGCTCTCTAGTTGACTTGTGTAGTCTTGCTTGAGAGCATTGCTACTAAGCTTAGGTGCTTTGTGTTTTGCTTACTAGTATGTGTAGGAGCTCTTGGTGTGCTTAGAGTACTAGTTTCTTAGGTTTGTGTGACCTTGCAACCTAGAATTGTTTAGGTGAGCTTCCTAGCTTGGCACCTTAGTTGGCATAATAGACGTACTTTGCTAGGTGTTAGAGTGATAGATAGAGGGGCGTAGTCTTGGCTAGACCAATAGTTTTTTTTCCGCATTTGTTTCGGTTAGCCTTGCGATTAAGTTTTAGAAAAGACTATTCACCCCCTCTCTAGTCCGCCATATCGACCCTACAAGTGGTATCAAAGCTTGGTATCTCATTTGTGGTCTTTGCCTACCTGAGAGGATGGCGACTTATGGGCTAGATGTTGATTGTCCACACATTTTTGATGACACTCACTTTGCACGGTGGAAAAATTGGATGATATGCAATTTCAAATTTATTTGCCCTCAAATGTGGTGGATCGTAGATGTAGGTTTTTCTCATGTGTGGGATGAAGAGAACCTAACCCAAGCACAAGAGAAATGCCTAGATCTAGAGATCCAAGCTACTAACATCATGTATAGATCTTTGACTCAATGCATATTTGGAGAGATCATGGACATGAAGACACCTCATGAGATTTGGTCCTATCTCATTGAAAAATATGGGACGATCTCAAGTGATGGTGATGAGTTAGTGGTGCATGAGGATGTTGAGCATGACCACAACTTGGTGATTGTGGAAGATTGCTCCACCTCATGGTCAAGTGATGATGATGAAAGATCAACTACAAGCACACTTGACAAGATTGATGATGGTGCCACAAGTGTTTCAAATGATGATGCTACTCCATACACAGTTGGGGGTGATGAAGATGGTTCATACTCGGTTGATGATGATGCTACTAAAAGCTCTCCTACATCACCACACCGCTCTATGTCACAAGGTGACACAAAGGTATCAAAAAGAAATGTTGTTGATCATGTTGATTCATATGATGAGCTTGTAGATAAACTTGCTAGCATGACCATTTATTTAGTGAATGATAAAACTAAAACCTTGAAATTGGAAAAAGAAATCTCAACTCTAAAGAACACTTGCGAACAACAAAAGAAAATAATTCATACTTCTATTTGTTCACAAAAAGAGCTTAATATAGCTCATGAGGAACTTGTTGATTCTCATGAAGAATTAATTGAAATGCATGCTTCACTCCTTAAAGCTTCAACAAAGAAAATCACAACTCTAAAAGACTCATGTGAAGAACATAAGAA
This sequence comes from Microstegium vimineum, assembly GCA_022036555.1. Taxonomy (NCBI): domain Eukaryota; kingdom Viridiplantae; phylum Streptophyta; class Magnoliopsida; order Poales; family Poaceae; genus Microstegium; species Microstegium vimineum. Next base: position 11,412,721 of record CM039138.1, on the reverse strand, counting down.
CTTACTTGATGTTCTTAAATCTTCACATAAAGAACTAAAACTAGATCATGAGCAACTTCGTGTATCTCATGAAGATTTAGTTCATAAACATGGTTTTCTAATTGAAGAATTGATAAATCTTAAAAAGGATGAAAGCTCATCACATGGGTCAAATTATCAACTACATATTGTTACTAACCCTTGTGATGTAGGGAAGAAGCATGTATCCACCTCTTGTGATGATTTACTTGATATTCCATGTTCTTTACATATAGATGCCTGTTCTACTTCTATGTCTTGTGAGACTAACCTTTTGAAGGAGAACAATGAGCTCAAAAATGAATTGAAGAATATGAGAAACAAGTTAAAAAGGTGCTACAACTCCAAAGTCACTTTTGAGCACATGTTGATAAACACAAGAATCTATGGTGACAAGAGTGGAGTTGGATTCAACAAGAGCAAGGGCAATAAAAAGATGAAGAAGCATGAACAAAAGAAGCTATCTCATTTCATGTTGCTTCATATGCTGTGATATGGGACATCTTGCAAATGGTTTCCCAAACAAAGAGAAGCTCAAGTTGAAGAAATAAGAAGAGAGGCTAAAGCATGTCAAGTGCTTCAAGTGTCACATTTGGGGTCATCTCACCTCAATGTGCCCAACCAAGCAATTGGTGAATCAACAAGTGAAGCCTCAAGCTATGCCACAAGTCACACCCCAAGTACAAGACAAGATCAACCATGAAGATGGTGTTTTGGTGATGATGATGAAGAAGAAGACTAGAAGAGGTGGCAAAGCAAGATCAAGTCATCTAACTCCTATTCAATATGACATGATGAAGAGCAAAGATCAAGAGAAGAATCATTTGGCTCACATCAAGTGCTACAAGTGTGATGACATGGGACACTTTGCCTCGAAGTGTCCTTCCAAGGAAATGAGAAGCAACATTTGAGCAAGGAGGAAAAGGCTCAATCAAAGAGAGTTTTCTACTCATGTCGGGAAAGGGGACACATGGCTCATTCATGTCCTCTAGGTATGACTTCTAAGCCTATTTCAATTGATAATGATCATATGCTTAGAAAGGATGGTAGTGGTACCTCTATGGTTGCTATTACAAAACATCCCGCTGTCCATACTAAGGCATTGCCTAAGTATGTTGCTCCTAACTTGAGAGGACCCAAACTAGTTTGGGTACCATCAACAAGTGGATGAATGTATGTAGGTACCATTGGCATTGGAGGCTTGATTCAATGTGTTTCATATTATCATATGATTGAGTCAAGTAATGAATCTTAGTGCTATCCTTATCCCAATGCCAAGTTAAAAGAATGAAGTTCAAGTGCTACAACATACAAGTGCATGATCAAGTTGTGATGGTTTATTGGATATATTTCATGGCTTGCAAATATTCAAGTTGAAATCTTGCTAATGGATTGATGATGATCTACTAAGGTATATTTCTTGTTGATCAAGTTCATTTGGATGTGTATAAGATGCTTTAAATGGATATACACATAGTGCATATGAGTTGTTTGAATTGGATATATATGTATGCACTAGTTGCTTGCTATAAGATGTTTGAATGGATTAATGCTTAGTGATCAAATTTGAGTTGGTTTGAATGAATATGATCTAGAGACTATTTTTAGTAAGTGATTTGAATGGATATATGTATCTTGAGAGTGTTCAAACAAGTTGATATCAAGTTTGGTTCAATTTGAAGAAGTATAACTTAATATGTCAAAATCTGTCTTCTACTCAAAATCTGAGCTAGCTATGATCGTAGCCATGTTTGAGAGATCAAATATATTTGGATTGGCTTGAAATTTTGTGTGCATCCTCTACACTTATGGTATTAGTTTCTGTGCAAAGTTAATGGATATTGGATAAGGGATACTTCGGTTTTGGAGTGGATCTTGTCTACACATGTGCTGCAGTTTTCAGCATGTACCTAGATGGAAAGATGTGAAATCTGGTAGAAATCTAGAAGTCCAATGAAGCTCAATTTTTTATGACTTCTGGATGACTTAGTGAAGCACAACTCCACCAAATTTCATGATCATTGGATGTGTACTTTGGGATATATGATATATTCTTTTAAGAGTACAGAATTTGCCAGAAATGTGACAAATATTAGATTGTTCTAGAGTCACTTGGATTGAAAGGTCCTCAAGTTGGAATCATGTTTATAAGTGATTGAGGCACCTATGTTTGATTTTGGTTTGAGCTAGAAGCATGACAAGCAATGAGTACAAGGTTTGGCACACTTTTGGTACTCAAGATGAAGATCAAGATCAAACTCAAGAAGAAGATAAAGTTTAAGTTCTAGTGGTAATTGGAGATCATTGGATAGAAAGAAATGGACTTAAACAAGATAGTTTCAACTCATATTGGATTCATGTTCATTCATCAAATGGAGTTCAACATTTGAATCAATCAAACAAAGTTATCTTCAAGTGAGTATGAAGGATGATTCTTAGAGATAGGTCACTTCTCCCTAAGTGTAGGGCTTGCCGCCGTTGTGTAGGTAAAACCAAGTGTGGTACTTGGAAGGCTAACATGGAAGTGGTGATCTAGGGGTCATTTGGATGCTTAGTTGAAGAAATCAATAGGATTGATCAAAAGAAAGCAAGCAACACCCAAAAGAGAGCAATTCATAAATCTACAAGTGATACATCATTTGATATTCTCTTAAGCAAGCAAATATGGAAGAAGAAGCAAGTAAACCACAACAAGAAAGTGCACTTGATCATTAGTGGTTCTCAAATAATATGGGTGAAGATTGGTATTCTATTTATTCATTGGTCTTCACCATGCTCTTAATTGAAATTCACATTGCTTATTGGAGATGAATATATTTGACTATCCTCTACTCTAACATAGCAAAGGTGAAATTGTTTGACATATGCATACATCTATTGTTTATGACATGTTTAGTTCATATAGTCATACATAGTGATCATTCATTAAAAATCAAATGAATTTTATGCTTATAGCCTACCACTATTGCTTGATTGATTGTTTGTATCTAGTGGTAGTATATGAGTTTGTTCATGAGCTAGTAAACCCAAGTACTTGATCTTTTTTGGATTGCAATCAAGTGACAAGTACAACCTCTATAAGATAACTGCTTAATGTGTGTGAACAAGCTTAGAGAGGGTTTAAACTGGACTTGAAATCTTATGCTATTCATTTTAGTTCAAGTCCAACATAGAAACTCATGAAGATGAATCTAGTTCAAGCACAAGACAACAATGCAAATGGATATTAAGATGTAACCTACAAATGGTATCTAGACTTATGCTAATCTTTCAAATAGTATCAACTTTCATATTTGTACTTGCAAAAGATGTCTAGTTCTAGCATACTTGTGATGATACACATTGAGTTAATTCAAATAATTCTACAAGTGGTAATCTCACAAGTGATATCCTACAATCTAACAAGTGATCCTCAACTTTAAGTGATCAAATAAAAGTTCTCTTACTTGCAAAGCTTATTTGGATGACAATTGCTTTGACCAAAGGGGAGTTGCCCTACTCAATGGTATAATGGTCAATGTTCTTTTATGAAGAGTCATTCCAATACATATGTGTTAGTGTCCATCAAAAATAAAAAGATACAAGTATCAACCATCTACCCTAGTGCAACCTTTGCATCAATATAAGCATACCTTTTATGGAAATTGATGACAAAGGGGGAGAGATTAGTGAACAAAGATATATTAGTAAATGGAAATGCACTAAAAGGGAGAGAGACATGGACATGGACATAAGGGAACAAGATAAAAGGATCAAAAGTCTTGGACTAAGAGATGACTAAGAGACGCACACAAGTAGGGGAGCAAGCTCATGTACTTGATTGATTGCATTTGATATGTGCATATTCATGTGCTAGCCTTGCATATTGCATAAGTATTATCTTTATATGCATACTTGTGTGGTGTATGCTAGTTATAGGATTTATATGATGCTTTGGTAACTAGCATGCATAAGTTGGTAAGCTAGATATATATTCCTTCAATTGGTATCTAGAAACCGTGCTTATAATGTTGATTTCATGGGGTTTCTAGTGTTTTTGTGGTATCTAGCTAACCATGATGCTAAGGATGAACTTCAAAGTGCAACTACAATGGGTATCTTCAAAGGTTTATCCTATATCCCTTAGCATCACTTAGTAGTGCTAGCACTCCCAAAATTCTTATTCATGCATGTGTGCAAAGCTTAATTCAAAACAACTTGAGCACACATGTAGGGGTAGCTATCACTACCAAGTTGGATTTTGTGGCATTTATCCAAATCATGGTATAGAGCTTAAATGTTGGATAAATGGCATAATGTCCAAAAAGATCTTAATTTCCATATCTTTGTAGAGTTGTCATCAATTACCAAAAAGGGAGATATTGAGAGTCCTTATGTGATTTTGGTAATTGAGTGACAACGTAGGCGAAATAATATGTGTTTAAATGATATATACACAGGAGATTAGTTCACAGGTGATTGTGTGATGAAGGAGCTTAATGGCACATGAGACATGACATGGAGTCATGTGAACAAGGTGGAGAAGATCAAAATGAGGCTTGGCTTGATGGACCGATTGCAAGTGTGAAGGACAAGTGAGTGATACTTGGCACCGAAGGACCGATGCAACGGTGAAGAGCAAGTGAGGTCAAGATCGATGAACCAATACGGTCATGTGATGATATGAAGTGGATCATATCATTTGGTGATTGGTTGGTGCATGTGTTGCATCAACATTAGAGACGGAGATGGAATGGAATGCGCAAGGCAAAGGTATAACCTATAGGGCATTTCATTTCATTGGTCATAGGTGTGTAGAGAAGATTATGATCGGGTTTAGGATAGATAGCCATACTATCAAGAGGGGCAAACTTGTTTGCATATCGGTCATCTAGTGCGACTTGAGCGATCTAACATTGCGATGCATTAGGATCGAGTGGCGCGGTGAGAGCAAGTGAAAATCCTTTGAAAATAATTATGAAAATGCCAACACACATGCACATGGTGATGTACACTTGATGGTGTTGGCACATTTGCAAAGGAGGAGGTGTTTGAGTTGAATTGAATCAACTCGGAGAAGAGAAAAATGTTTTTCCGTGTGCTCCTAACACTAGGATGTCTCTTGGATTGGAATACTGCTTTGGTTCATTGTGATATGGATCAAATGGATATGAGGGATGTGTAGGCCTCTGAGTTAGCTTTCTAAAAAGTCTAAGATTATCGAAATCGGAGTTCGGAGCTAAGAGGTCCAGACACAGCAGTCCGGACGCACTGTAGCTAGCGTCCGTAATAGCGTCCGGAGCTCCGAAAACGCTCCCGGGAATGACCTGTGAGGTCCGGAGGCTAACTAGCATCCAGAGGTGCTGTCCAGACAGCGTCCAGAGTAAAAACTACTCTTCGGGAGCTCTCTGCTGGACTCCAGACGCACGACGCGATGGTCCGGAGCTCTACTATTTATAGCGTCCGGAGGTGTTTTCTGTGTGCTGAAGCGCGCCAACGGCTCGATTCAAACTGGCAAGGGTCCGGACGCATGTGCATTGGTCCGGACCCTCAGTGGAACAGCGTCCGGATGTGCACAGAGAGTGGGAAAACGGCTAGTTTCTTCCCCTCTCTATAAATAGGAGTGGTGGCCGGCCAAGGCTTGTTGCTGAGCACCCTAAGGCCTTTGTGGCTTGTGTTGGTGTGCTTGGATAGCCCTCTAACTCACATACACTTGATAGTGATCATCCGATTGTGTGAGAGAGCGTTTCTAGTGCGTTGCTTTGAGAGATTGCATCATGTAGCACTAGGTGATCGTGTTGCAAGCTCGTGGTGCTTGTTACTCTTGGAGGTTGCCACCTCCTAGACGGCTTGGTGATTGTGACTCCGTCGAAGCACGCAAGAAGCTTGTTCGTAGCTCCGGAGAAGAGCTTGTGAGGGGTGTTGTGCTCGCCCCGCGGGAGATCGCGAAGAGCAACTCTAGTTGAGCGTGTCATTGAGTGCCCTCATCTTATGTTGGTTGTGTGGCACCCAATTGCGGGTTAGGCTTGTGAATGCCTATTAGCGCGTGAATGCCAAAGCTAGAGCCAAGATGTTTTTTTACCGAGGTTCACTTGTTTTCCAACAAGCTACTCCTCGTTGTAGCGATTCACCTACTTGGAGGTTCACGCGCTGTCGGTGTTATGACCCGGGGGTCAAGACCACCAACGAGTAAATTTGTATATCGCGTGCTCCCTCTCTCAGACGTGATGCAAGATGGACACAAGATTTATCCTGGTTTGGGCAAAGAAGGCCCTACGTCCAGCGGGGGGAGGATGACTTGTATTATCTCGCACCCAAAGCGTGCTCGTACAGGGGGGGGGGTACAAGCTATGTTACACGGAGTCGGCCACCCGAGGGGTCGATCGAGTGGCGATGTGTGTCTGGAGTGTGGACTAGGGTCCCTGAGAATGAAAGTCCGGTCAGAGTCCCAGATCAAGTGGGAGTCGATCCTCAGAGTTTCTAGAAGTCGGAAAAAGTCCCCCTACTCTACCTCGGCGTCCCCCTTTTATAGACCAAGGGGAGACCCGAGGGTACAGGGTCCTAACAGTAGAAGTATGGGCGGCGTATCTGCGGCACAGTGTTGGCGGAGAGATGTTGAGCACTGTGGCGGCATGGCCTTCCCGTCCTTCAGACGTCCCTGGTCGTGGCGGCAGTAGAAGTCGTCGCCGTGCAGTGTCCGCAGGCGGGCATGAGTCCCACGGCCGAAGCGGGACGGGGCAGATGGGACGTCTTCCATACCGGAGTTGTTGAAGAGGAGGGGGTCGAGTCCCCTGGTCGAGGGAGGGGGTCGAGCCATGTGTGACTCCGTCGCGTTCCCGAAGTCGTCGTCGAGGGTCGCACTGTTCACTTTCCGAGGGGTACTGTTGGAGTCCGCACTCGCGTAGTGGCATCTGTGGCGGCACAGTTGACGGGAATCGGGGACTGGACGGGGAGTTGGCGGATTTGACAGCGGATGCGGGCGCCCATGTTGTTAGGTGGGTTCACTTTAACCCATACCGGAGCAGTTGGGTTAATCGAGCCCCTCGTCCGAGGGTCGTCTGCTTGACCCTTGGTCGAGGGGGAGGTCGAGGCGCCGACAGGGTTGGAGAGGTCGAAGTCGAGGTAGAGGTCGGGGGGTCGTTCGTTCGACCCCTCGTCCGTCGTCGAGGTGGAGCCGGGGGTCGTTCGCTCGCCCCCTCGGTCCGTCATCGGGGTGGACCCGGGGGGTCGTTCGCTCGACCCCTCGTCCGTCGTCGAGGTGGAGCTGGGGGTCGTTCGCTCGCCCCTTCGTCCGTCATCGAGGTGGAGCCGGCCCATGGCTTGTTGCCGTAGTTGGTGTAGAGGGGGCCCTCGATTGATGGGTCGCGTCTCACCGAGTAGTGGGCTGATCCTTGCCTTAAAAATGGTTGCTATGTTTAGCATTAATTTATCGAAGGGTTTAGGGTACCTCTTACCTTCGTACCCGACAGTAGCCCCTGAGGCCCCAGAGGAGTGATTTAGAACTCCTCTGGGGGCTATGATACGCGTTTCTCGGAGGGAGTAAGGATTGCCCGGAGGTTTTGTCCTTGGCCTGCAGGGTTAGTGAGAAAACCGATTTTCCGCGGGGTGCGCGCGAAGCTCCCGAGGCCCCAGAGGAGTGATGAAGAACTCCTCTGGGGGCTAAAATACGTTGTATAGTGGGGTCTTTTAAGGATACCTGGAGGCGTGGCACCCGGTCGAGGGGTCGATCCCATTCCTTTTCCTGAAAAAAGAAGTGTTCAAGGGCGGCTGTCGAACCCTACCGAGGGACAGCCTTCGCTCCCTCGAGCACCACTGGAGTCAGAGCGCCCCACCCGAGAGGTCGACTCTGTCTGCCAAGTTACGAGTTTTCGACCCTCTTTCGTCGAGGGGTGCCATGCGTAGTCGGGCCCTCGAGCCCTCGAATGGCTAGGCCTTCACTACCTCATAGCGTCCTTCCCACGGATCCTTTCGTTCAGATTGTGGGGTGAAGAGCATCGTGCTATCCTTGTTAGGACGAGCCCGAAGTCCTCGGTGATCTGTTCTCGGGCATGAGTCCATTAGAAATGGTGCCCTGTACGGGTAAAAATCCGAGTGAGAACTCGACCCCATTCGATAGGGATCGACTAGTGGCCCGGAGGCGTTCTCATTGTTAAGCAAGCCGTACGGCTCGCTAAGCACGACCACGTGGACCACCAAGGTGCCAACCCATTCGATAGGAGTTGGTGGCTCGATGCCTCCCAGCGCAGGGATCCTTAGGTGTTCCTAGGTATGCCTCGGATATGTCCCAGGGAGCCTCGAGAGTTCGTTCTCGAGCTACCGGGACATCCCTGACTCGTGTACTCGAGGGCGGCTTGTCGAACTCTGTTCGTGGAGCCAGCCTTCGCTCCCTCAAGATTTGGGGGTGGACCGGAGTCCGTTAACCATGGGTCCTTCCTGACCTCAGGTACTCGAGGGCGGCTGTCGAACCCTATGTAAGGGCCAGCCTTCGCTCCCTCAAGATTTGACGGATGGTTCGTCATCCGACGCTATCCTCAGGAGGAGGAGTCCGACCTTGTGGACCGCCGAGGGGAAAAGCAGGTGGTTGTTGTATTGAACTTGGGGACATACCTGTGTCGGAGCTCTCGAGGGAGGCTGTCGAACCCCCGGACGGGCCAGCCTTTACCCCTTCGAGGCCATGGAACGATCTACAGTTGACGACCCGAGGCCCTGTCAGGCCTCGGGTACTCGAGGGGGGCTATCGAGCCCGTTCGTAGGCCGGCCTTTGTCACCTCGAGATTTTGGGGGTGGACCGAGGTCCTAACCCGAGGTCATTTCTGGCCTCGGGTACTCAAGGGTAGCTGTCGAACCCTCTTTCGAGGGCCAGCTCTCGCTGCCTCAAGATTCCTTACCCTCGAAGACGACGTTTCCGGCCGCGCGCCTTTTCATGCGGTGTCCGTTCGGCGCAACAGTGCGGTTACAGGGGGAGTGCGGCGCGGAGCCCGATGATGGGACGGTACGCCTTATCCTGGAGGGAATACGAGGAAGGAAGTACAGGCGAATTAAATGCAGAGATTCTCTTGCCTGTTGCCGGATCCGTCCGTTGGCCTCTCGCGTATAAGTAGTGAGGGTGAGGGGTCTGGTGCCTTTTCCGCGCACCTGCCTTCCCCGCCTCCTTGCCTTCGTCTTCCTTGCCTTCTTCTCTCCGCCTTTGCCTTAGGCGTCCCGCGAGCAGGAACTCTGCGCGAGCGAGAGAGAAAGAGAAAGATAGGAAACGTACCATCCCCCGCTAAGTCCGAGCAAACCACCGTCCCTATGGCCGCTTTCCAGCTCGTCGGTGCCGACGCCTGGCCCGCTTCCTCGATCCGTCGGTCGTATCTGATGGAGTTGGTGGAGAGTGGTCTTCTCCGGCCCGTTACCACGGCGAAGAGGCCGGAGTGGATAGCTCCGCCGTGGGACCACGCCGAGCCCAACCCGCCGGAGGGGTACGTGGTGTCGTTCGAGGTCTTCCACTGGGCGGGGCTGGGGGCCCCACCCAGCCGCTTTCTGTGCGCGCTCCTCTACCACTACGAAGTGGAGCTCCAGCACCTCTCCCCCAACGGCGTCAGCCAGGCGGCGGTCTTCGCCGCGGTGTGCGAAGGCTACCTGGGGATCGAGCCCCATTGGGAGCTGTGGCTTCACATCTTCAAGGCCAGTATCTTCCACGCCTCGGTCAACAAGGGCACCCGCCGGAAGGTCAGAGCCAGGTGCTGCAGCATCTTCGTCAAGCGGCCGCTGCTTTGGCTCCCGGCAAACCCGTCCTCGAGCCACTCCGGGTGGCATTCCGGGTGGTTATACCTGAGGAACGACGACGATCTGCTCCCGGCGTACACCGGGAGGACACTCGACGCTGAGCCCGACCGCTGGGGATACGGCGTCCCGTCGGACAAGCAGAAGCACCTCAACGGCTTGCTGGACGCGCTCAGGCGTCTGAAGGAGAGGGGGCTTACCGCGGAGATTGTCGCGTCGGCATTCCACCGACGGCGGGTTCTGCCACTGATGGCTCGACCCCTCCGCATCGACGAGATGGGTCCGGGGGTCGATCTATCGGGCTGCCGCTTCGTCGAGGAAGAACTGACCCCGGACCGGGTGGTCGGCCACGTCCGCCGTTTCTTCGCGGGGGGGTGGGGGGGGGGTTCGACCCCAAGAACGTCGCGAAGATCCCCATGAAGCCGGACGAGGGCTTCTTTGAGCTGGTAAGGTTCTTTCCTCCGATTAGAGTCCTCGCGCCCGCCCCTTCCGTCTTTTCCGCTTGTTCTCTAATTGTCTCGCGTTCCGCAGGGGAATGTGTCCTACAAACTCTCGCGTCCGTCGGTGAAGGAGGACCGGGCCACGAAGGAGGCGAACCACCTCCGCGCGGAGAAGCAGAAGTCTGACAAGGACAAAGCCAAGGGCGAAGACAGCCAGGAAGGCTCGGGAGAAGGAGCTGAGAGATCAGCGCCGGGCCCAACAGAGGCGGTTGGACCTCGATGAGGAGTTGTCGCCCTCGGAGGAGGAGGACGATGATGAGGAAGACACAAACTGGAGCGAACTAGAGGAGGAGGAGGAAACGACACTTGAACAGGCGCCTCGTGGCTTTGCAAGAAGTCGTGCCGCGGCAGACGCGGTCGCAGACGCCGCGGCCCTCGACGGGGGGTCGACCGAGCGGGCCCCCGACGCCCGCCGCATCGAGCGCACGGGTACCGGGCCCGCCGACGCAGGTGGAGACCGGCAAGGGGACGAAGGTGGCGCCGCCGTCGAAGGGTCGATCGAGCGAGCCCCCGAAGCCTGCCGCGTCGAGCGCACGGGCACCGGGCCCGTCCGCGCAGGTGGGGGCCGGCAAAAAGTCGACGATGGCGCCACCGGCCCCTGCCCGGGAGAAGGTGCCGAGTGCCGCCTCGACCCCCGCTCCCCAGGCGGTGGCGCTCGAGAGCTCGACCAGCCCAACGGTTGCCGGGACGAAGCGCCGGGCTCCGAGGGGGTAAGCTGATTTTATAGTCGTTGTCTGTTTTGTCTTTTTGTCGGTAAGGACCCGTGCTTATTATTGTGCACGTGTTCCTTTCTCAGGTCGAAGCGCTGGCAGGGAGCTGCGCCTCCCGCCCCTGCCAAGAAGCTGAAGACGGGGGCTGCGGTTCAAGCAGCCGCCGAGGTCGGTCCTGCCGCCCCGCCCCCTTCGATGGTCGCCCCCGAGGCGGCTCGGGTAGCCATGGCCCAGGAGGTGGCGGCGCGGGGGAAGGCGTAGGGGGCCTCGGCATCTGCTTCGATGAGGGAGGATGCAAGCTCACCGGCAGTGGTCGCCGAGGTGACGGTCGCGGCGCCCGCGCGGCCATCAGAAGAAGTCGCGTCTGGCGCCCCGGGGGCGCGGAGCTTCTGCCGACAGCGGTTGCGGCCGTGGTGGTAGAAGTGGCCAGGCCCCAGGCCCCTGCAATCGAGGGGGAGGCTCCGGCACACCCAACGCCGGGGCGTTGGCCCGAGGGCCTGGCTGCGCTGGAGGCTCGACTCGAGCTCGAGCGCGGGGGTACGACTACCGCTGCGCCCGAGGGCCCCTCGACGGCGCCGGGGCTCGAAGAGGGGGGTTTGGTCGATCGCGCCGAGGGAACGCCCGCGCCGGCGCAGGGCGTGATGTTGATGGAGTCCACCCCTGCCCAGGTGAACGAGATGGTGGCCGAGTTGGTGGACCCGGCGGAAATGGCCATCATCACGGCTCCTCGGGCGGAGCCGGAGGTGGCTCGGCCTCCCCTTGAGCCTGGGGGGCCGCTGTTTCGAGGTAAGTTACACTTCGACTCACTCGGGATGCAGTGGGTTTATCTTGCTGTGTGTTAACTTTTTGGAGTCCTTCATCGCGCAGGGCCGTCTTGGCCGGGGTCTTCTTCTACCGGTGGAGACGGCTTGGCGGGGCCGTCGACGTCCTCGCGAGGTGGCCCAGAGGAAGAAGCCTCGCCCCTTTCCGCTTATCGAGGAGGGTGCGACCTGCGCGATGGCGTCACCGGGATGATGGAGCAGAGGATTGCCGCCCGCAGCACGGTGTGGGCCAGGAGGTTCTCGAGGTGACGGACCCTCGAGACCCCGAGCGGGTTTTCCTCACGCTCGACGACCAGTCCGAGCTTCGACGGTGGGAGAACGTCGAGGAGTATCAGGCCTTGTTCGAACACTCGGTACGTCGCGCTGCGGAGGTCGCCACCGTGGACATACGCGAGGGAATGGAGGTAAGTTCTGTTCTACCTTAGATTGTACTTTGAGTTGTCTGGTTGCCGTTTGTTGACGATCTCCATTTTTATCCTCGTCAGTCGCTGCGGGTGAGGTCCTACGAGAAGTCCCAGTACATTCTCCGGGTACAGGGACAACTCACGCCTCTCTGGAGAAGGCGAGGGATGAGGTCGCACGCGCGAAGGCGGAGGCGGCGACTATCCAGAAGGATGACGAGTCGAAGATCGCCCATGCGAAGGCCGGCTACGAGGCCATCCAGAAGGAAGCCTTGGAGGCCATGTTGTCGGCGCAGGCGAAGGTCGACGACGCCCTTCGGTCGACCGTTACCGTCGGGCAAGAGCGGGATGCTGCCCTCGAGGCCCAGCGCAAGGCCGAGGAGGAGGCTGCCCGGCTGAGGGAAGACATCCGAGGGCTCCGGGAGACCTCGACGCCGTCTCCCGCGAGCGCGACGCTCTGGCCACTTCGGAAGAGAAGGCTCGGACCCGCGCGACCTCCTTGGGCGTGGTGGCGATGAACCAGAGGAGGGCCCTCGACGACGCGAACAAGACCATCGAGGGTCTCGAGGCCAAAGTCAAGGACCAGTCCTCCGAGCTTGACGACTTCCGCCGCCAGCTCGAGGAGACCGAGCAGGCCTACTCCACCTTGGATGTGCAGGCCCAAGGTGAGTGCTTCGGGTGTTGCGGAGTCTGTCCTGCCTCGACCCTTTTTCTGCTTTTTTGTTGGGTTTTGACTATTGTGTGCTTGTTTTGGCAGAGCTTGCGAAGGAGAATGCCCGCGCCCACCAGGACCTGGACAATCTTCAGGGCCTGCTTGGCACCGAGGCAAACCTCAACGCGACGCTCGCGGCCGCCATCAACACCTTCTGCAACGACCTCTCGGTCAAGCCGGAGCCGGAGGTCGAGGGGGACGCTCGAGGGGACTCCTTGCTGCGCCGCTTCTACTCCATGATGCGGGGGGTGACGGAGAACGTCCGAGCCGCCCTGCATGTGGGGGTGAAGCGGACCCTCGTGGTCGTCAACTCACTCTACGACGTGGACCTCAACCTCGTTGTCGACGGGTTCGCCACCGACCCGGATCTGACCGAGGAAGAGAACGACGCGAAGTGCCAGGAGTTGATGGATCACGCAGAGGTGCCTGGAGGCCTGCTGGCGAGCCTCTTCGAGCCCGACGTGCTCCCCTCGGTGGACGAGCTGCCCTCTGGTGGTGTCGATGGGTAGTCCCGGGCCTGCGAGCCGTATCTGGACAAAAAGGTCCATGTAATAGTTAGGATCTTGTACTGATACAATGCCAAGCCCCCGAGGGATTTTTATATATAACGCATTTTGATCGATATGCACAAAGTTAATTTTGTTTTTTCGAGCTTTCCCTGTTTTTCTTTGCCTGAGTCGACGCTTGTGAACTAAGTGTTCGACGCACGCTCTTATCCCTGGAAGGGGGGTGGTGAGGGGGGATACCGTAGCCCTGGGGCGGAGGTGGGTCCCTGGCTCGACGACACCCTCAACCCTTAGGGGGTTCGAGGCGCCTTTACGTAGTTATGAAGCGTACTCGAGGCGAAGATCGAGAGGGAGGGTCGAGTTTCGAAAAAACGTATGGGTTTTTTGGGGACTTAGGAGGGGGGTGCCCTCCTGTCAGCCCCCGAGGGGAGCTCGACCTCGCTGAGGCAAAGTCGAGGCTACCTTCGAGCTACGAACGAACGTGAAATGTGTTTCGAGAACATTTTATTCATTCGAGAATTTGTACATAAATGCGAAAATGTACAAGGCCCTGGGGCCTCAGGGATAGAAGCGACGTAGCTGTTCGATGTTCCACGCGTTGGTGAAGATCTCGCCCTTCTCGTTCTTCAGTTTGTAAGTGCCGGGCTTCAGCACCTCTGCCACGATGAAGGGTCCCTCCCAAGGTGGTGTCAGCTTGTGACGCCACTTGTCGCTTTGTCGACAGCGCAGAACGAGGTCGCTGATGTTGAGGTCCCTTTTGCGCACGTTCTTGTCGTGGTAGCGTCGTAGCGTCTGCTGTTACTGAGCCGACTTGAAGAGGGCCATGTCATGAGCTTCCTCGAGCTGGTCGAGGGAGTCCTCTCGGGCTACCGTGTTGGCTTGCTCGCTGTAGGCTTTCAGTCGAGGGGACCCGTACTCGAGGTCAGTGGGGAGGACGGCCTCGGACCCATAGACCAAGAAGAACGGGGAAAACCCCGTGGCTCGACTCGGTGTCGTTCGGAGACTCCATAGCACGGCGGGCAGCTCGTCGACCCATCTCCTTCCATGTCTGTTCAGCCGGTCGAAAATCCTTGGCTTGACACCCTGCAAAACCATACCGTTGGCGCGCTCGACCTGACCGTTAGTTCGAGGGTGGGCGACTACGGACCAATTCACCCTGATGTGGTGATCGTCACAGAAGTCCAGGAACTTTTGGCCGGTAAACTGCGTGCCGTTGTCGGTGATGATGACATTGGGGACCCCGAAGCGGTGGATGATGTCGGTGAAGAATAGCACGGCTTGCCGAGATTGGATGTTGGCGATGGGTCGAGCCTCGATCCACTTCGAGAACTTGTCGATGGCCACGAGAAGGTGAGTGTGCCCACCCTTGGTTCTTTTCAGGGGACCGACCATGTCGAGCCCCCATACTGCGAACGGCCAAGTTATGGGTATCATCTGAAGAGCTTGGGCAGGTAGGTGGGTCTGCCTGGCGTAGAATTGACATCCCTGGCAGGATCGAACGAGTTGGTGGCGTCGTCGACAGCTGTCGGCCAGTAGAAGCCCTGTCGAAAGGCACTTCCTACCAGCGTTCTTGGCGCCGCGTGGTGGCCACAAGCCCCCGAGTGTAGGTCCTTCAGCAATGCCCTCCCCTCCTCGAGGGTGAGACAGCGTTGAAGTACACCCGACGGGCTACGTCGATATAGTTCGCGGCCATCCCCATATAGGACGTAGGTTTTGGCACGTCGAGCTACTCGACGGGCTTCCATGCGGTCTTCCGGGAGTTCGCCTCGCACCAGGTACTCGAGGTAAGGCGCGCGCCAATCCGTCGGAGGGGTTGGCGTCGCGGCGGCCCCGCCGATCTCCATGACCTCTCCCCCGCTCGAGGGGGGATCGGTCGAGGGGGGTGGGTTGACCCCTTGCTCGAGTGCGGGAGCCCCCGAGGCTAGGTCGACGGAGGGTGTGTGCAGATCCCTCGAGAAGATGTCGGGGGGACCGTCCCTCGAGTAGACGCGATTTTGGCCAGCTCGTCGGCAGCTTCGTTGTACCGACGGGCTACGTGGTTGAGCTCGAGGTCGTAGAACTTGTCCTCGAGCCTTCGGACCTCCTTGCAGTAGGCTTCCATCTTAGGATCATGGCAGCTCGAGTCTTTCATCACTTGGTCGATCACCAACTGAGAGTCCCCTCGCGCGTCGAGGCGTCGAACCCCGAGCTCGATGGTGATGCGCAGGCCGTTGACGAGGGCCTCGTACTCGGTGACGTTGTTGGAGGCGGGGAAGTGGAGGCGGATGACATATCGCATATGGACCCCTGAGGGTGATATGAATAGCAATCCGGCGCCCGCTCCCATCTTCATCAGCGACCCGTCGAAGTACATAGTCCAGAGCTCGCTCTAAACCTGCGCTGGGGGTAGTTGGGTGTCGGTCCACTCCGCAACGAAATCTGCCAGTACCTGAGACTTGATGGCCCTCCGAGGGGCGTAGGAGAGGGTCTCCCCCATGAGCTCGGCGGACCACTTGGCGATCCTTCCTGATGCCTCCCGGTTCTGGATTATCTCTCCGAGGGGAAAGATGAAACCACAGTGACCGGATGGCCCAGGAAATAGTGTTTGAGCTTCCGCCGAGTGAGGACGACCGCGTACAGCAGCATCTGAATGTGGGGGTACCTCGTCTTGGTCTCGGAAAGGACCTCGCTCACGAAGTAGACAGGCCTCTGAATCGGCAGGGCGTGTCCTTCCTCCTCCCTCTCGACCACTATGACCGCGCTGACTACCTGGGTAGTCGCTACGACATAGAGCAAGAGGGGCTCGGCCGGGCTCGGGGGGACCAAGACCGGGGGCGAAGTGAGCAAGGCCTTGAGCCTCGAGAGTGATCCCTTGGCTTCGGCGGTCCACGCGAAGTGTTCCGTCTTCTTCAGGAGCCGGTAAAGGGGTAGGGCCTTTTCTCCGAGCCTCGAGATGAAGCGACTGAGGGCGGCGAGGCACCCAGTGACCCTTTGCATGCTCTTGAGGTCTTTGATCGGGCCCATCCTCGTGATGGCGGTTACCTTCTCGGGATTGGCCTCGATGCCGCGCTGGGAAACTATGTACCCTAAGAGCATGCCTTGAGGGACCCCGGAGACACACTTCTCAGGGTTCAGTTTTATGCGATTAGCCCTGAGGCACCCAAACGCGATCTCGAGGTCTCCGACCAGGTTTCCGACGGTTCTGGACTTAACCATGATGTCATCGACATAGGCCTCGACGGTCGGCCCTATGTGTTTCCTAAAGACGTGGAACATGCATCGCTGGTAGGTGGCCCCGGTGTTTCGCAAGCCGAAGGGCATGGTGAGGTAGCAAAACATGCCGAAGGGAGTGATGAAGGAGGTCGCGAGCTGATCAGACTCCTTCATCTTTATTTGGTGGTAGCCGAAATACGCATCAAGGAAGCAAAGGGTTTCACATCCCGAAGTGGAATCTACTATTTGGTCGATGCGTGGTAAAGGAAAAGGAACTTTAGGACATGCTTTATTCAAACTGGTGTAGTCTACACACATCCTATCCTTCCCATTCTTTTTCTTTACAAGCACGGGATTAGCTAACCACTCAGGATGATGTACCTCCTTGATGAATCCGGCCTTCAAAAGCTTGTCGACCTCCTCCCCGATGATCCTGCGCTTCTCCTCGTCGAAACGGCGTAGGCGTTGCTTCACCGGTTTGGACCCGGCTCGGATGTCCAAGGAGTGCTCGGCGACTTCCCTCGGGATGCCCGGCATGTCCGAGGGACTCCATGCAAACACGTCAGCGTTCGCACGGAGAAAGTCGACGAGCACGGCTTCCTATTTGGGCTCAAGGGTGGCACTGATCATCAGCACCTTTCCGTCCGCGAGGCCGGGGTCGAGCGGGACGGTCTTTGTGTCTTCCGCCGGCTTGAAGTTCCCAGCGTGGCGCTTGGGGTCGGGGATCTCTCCGGACAAGTCGTTGAGGGCCGCGAGGATAGCCGAATCCTCACGGGCTTCGGCTTTTTCCACGCACTCGACGTCGCAGTCGTATGCGTGCTCGTAGGAGGTGTCGACGGTGATGACCCCCGAGGGTCCCGGCATCTTGAGCTTGAGGTAGGTGTAGTTCGGGACCGCCATGAACTTGGTGTACCCCGGTCTACCGATGATGGCGTGGTAGGTGCCTCGCCACGCGACCACCTCGAAGGTCAGCTCTTCCTTTCAGAAGTTCGAGGGGACGCCGAAGCAGACCAGCAGCTTGATACGGCCGATCGGGAGTGCCTTCTTCCCTGGGACGATCCCGTGGAATCCCCCCGCGCTGGGCAGGAGCATGGTTCTCGGGATCCCCAGGAGGTCGAGGGTCTCGGCGTAGATGATGTTGAGGCTGCTCCCCCGTCCATGAGCACCTTGCTAAGGCGGGTGTTGAGGATGATCCGACCGACGACGAGCGGGTAAGCCCCTGCGTTGGGGATGTGGTCGGGGTGGTCATCCTGATCGAAGGTGATCGGCGTGTGGGACCAGTCGAGGTACCGCGGGGCCTGGGCCCGAACGGAAAAAACTTCTCGACGTTCCCTCTTGCGCTGGCGCGTGGTGAGGCGAGTCGAGGGTCCCCCATAGATCATGTAGCAGTCGTGGATCTCGGGGAAGCCTCCTTTTTGGACATCGCCCCTGACGTGGGCGTCACAGGGCGGGTCTTCCTTGCCGTCGTCTGTCCTGGGTCTAGGAGGGACGAAGTGCCTTTGGAGCATGCGGCAATCCTCGAGGCGGTGGTTGGCCGGCCCCATATGATAGGGGCACGGTTCCTTCAGCATCTTGTCGAAGATGCCCCTGTCGGGAGGGGGCCCTCGAGGCTTTCGCTTGTCCGTTGCAGCGACAAGGTTGTCGGGCTCATCGTCGTGCTCGACGTTGGGTTCGACGTTGCGCCGGCCCGGTTGGTTCTTCTTCTTCTTCTTCTTCTTCCGGCCGCCATTGCCGTCGTTGTTCCTCCTGGGGCCCTTGTTTCTCGTGGGCCTATCGTCCGAGCCCTCAGGTTCATCCGCGTTGCCCTTCCCCTTCCCTGGGGGAATCTGGAAGAACGCGCCAACGGCCTCTTCGCCAGCCGCATAGTTGGAGATGATGTCCATGAGCTCGTTGGCGGTTTTGGGGATGTTTCGCCCCAGCTCCCGCACCAACTCCTTGCAGTTGTCCCGGCGATGAACGCCGTGATGACCTCGTGGTCGGAGATGTGGGTCAGTGCGGTACGCTGCTTCGAGAATCGGCGGGTGAAGACGCGGAGGGTCTCCCCTGGCTTCTGCTTGTAGCTGCGAAGGTCCTAGGAGTTGCCCGGCCGCTCGTAGGTGCCCTTGAAGTTGCCCTCGAAGATCCGGACCAGGTCGGACCAGTCCTGGATCAAGTCCGGGGGTAGCTCCTCGAGCCACCTTCGAGCGGTGTCGGAGAGGAACAATGGGAGTTGCCGGATGATGATGACGTCATCTTTGGCTCCACCCAGCTGGCATGCCAGCCTGAAGTCGGCAAGCCAGAGCTCTAGCTTGGTTTCGCCGTTGTATTTGATCAGGCTGGTGAGTGGACGGAAACGCACGGGCAGGGAGGCCCGCCGGATAGTTCTTCCGAAGACTCGGGACCCCGGCGGCTCCGGAGACCGACATCGGTCTTCGTCGCTGTCGTAGCGCCCACCTCGGTGAGCGCTGTAGCCTCGAGCTTCGGCGTCTCCGTATCGACATCGATTGTTCACTCGAGGGGGGAGGTCGTCGACGAGGCGTTCCTGAACCGGTCGTGGCTCGTCCCGGCCCTGGGGCGCCTTGTTCTGGTGGACAGAGGCCTCCCGATTTTGTCGAGGGGCGCTGCTTGCCGCTCAGAGGCAGCCCCTCGACGCCTCGAGGCCGAGCTCTCCGCCTACTGCACGGCCGCAGTTTGGAGCAGCCCCTGGATTTCTTCCCTGATACGTTGTGCCTGGGGGGTCGATGGCGCCGACATGTCGCGGAGCAGCATCGCGGCTGCTACGACATTTTGGTTGGCGCGGTTGAAGACTCGGGGTTCGGCGTTCCCCTCCTCGACGATCTGCCGGTGGACTTCTCGGGCCCGCTCGCGAGCTCCTCCACCATGAGGACGCCCTCGATCCCGCTCGAGGGCGTGTTCGAGCTGCTGAAGACGCAGGCGCTCCTCCTCGAGCTTGCTGAGAAGCTCTCGGACCTGCGTAATCTGGACGTCGGGGGGTGGATCGGCTCTATCAGGACTTGGGGGAATGGCATCTCGAGGTGGGGTGGCGCTGGCCCCCCTTCCTTCTTCGGTGGCCGCGGTGTCGTCGACGTCGTCCTGGAGGACGGTTTGCTCTTCGAGGTGGAAGCACTCCCGAGTGGAGTCGTAACTCTCGTCGGGAGAGTCCGAGTCGAAGTCGGCGTGGTAGAAGTGGGGGAAGAGCCTACCCCTTTCTTCCTCCTCCAGGCGCCGCCGTAACGTGCCCCATGTATGGGGCAGCTCTGGCTCGCCCGGTGAAGAGGTGGTGACGGGATCGGCCGTCGCCCACGACAGAGTCCATGGAGACTCGTCGTATGTATGTACCCGCAGCCCTGCGAAAGCAGAGTAGAGTCCGGCACTGTTGCGAAGCCCGTATGGGAACGGGACACGCGGTGGTGGCGGGATCGAGGGTGTCGGAGAGGCCACAGGAGCCTCCGGGGATGACGACGTGGCAGAGCCGAAGTCCCACTCGGGGAGACGCCCGCCCTTGGCCCACAAGCGTGGGTCAAGCGGACCCCTAGGAGAGGGGGCCGTGTCGCCAACTGGGACCGGGGGAACGGCATCCGGCGCCACAGAGCTCGCACGACGGCGAGCGCATCGAAGCCGCTCGCGCCTCCTCCTGATCGCAGGCTAGAGGCGCCAGCGGAGGGACCGTCGCCTGATCCTTGCTGGCTCCGGTGCAGCGGAGCTGCTGATGTCTAGGCCACGGGTGGAAGGAAAGACTATGAAGTCGCCCTGGTCCTTGGAAACGAACCCTAGACTGCCGAACCAGATGACGGTGGTGAACGGGAACGGTGGGATGGTGGAATCCATCTGAGAGAGTAGTTCGGAGTTGATCGACACGCGAATCCCCCTATCTGGCGCGCCAACTGTCGGTGTTATGACCTGGGGGTCAAGACCACCCACGAGTAAATTTGTATATCGCGTGCTCCCTCTCTCAGACGTGATGCAAGCTGGACACAAGATTTATCCTGGTTTGAGCAAAGAAGGCCCTACGTCCAGCAGGGGGAGGATGACTTGTATTATCTCGCACCCAAAGCGTGCTCGTACAGCGGGGGTACAAGCTATGTTACACGGAGTCGGCCACCCGAGGGGTCGATCGAGTGGCGGTGTGTGTCTGGAGTGTGGACTAGGGTCCCTGAGAACGAAAGTCCGGTCAGAGTCCCAGATCAACTGGGAGTCGATCCTTAGAGTTTCTAGAAGTCAGAAAAAGTCCCCCTACTCTACCTCGGCGTCCCCCTTTTATAGACCAAGGGGAGACCCGAGGGTACAGGGTCCTAACAGTAGAAGTATGGGCGGCGTATCTGTGGCACAGTGTTGGCGGAGAGACGTTGAGCACTGTGGCGGCATGGCCTTCCTGTCCTTCAGACGTCCCTGGTCGTGGCGGCAGTAGAAGTCATCGCCGTGCAGTATCCGCAGGCGGGCACGAGTCCCAAGGCCAAAGCGGGACGGGGCAGATGGGATGTCTTCCGTACCGGAGTTGTCGAAGAGGAGGGGGTCGAGTCCCCTGGTCGAGGGAGGGGGTCAAGCCCTGTGTGACTCCGTCGCGTTCCCGAAGTCGTCGTCGAGGGTCGCACTATTCACTTTCCGAGGGTACTGTTGGAGTCCGTACTCGCGTAGTGGCAACAGTGGCGGCACAGTTGACGGGAATCGGGGACTGGACGGGGAGTTGGCGGATTTGACAGGGGATGCGGGCGCCCATGTCGTTAGGTGGGTTCACTTTAACCCATACCGGAGCAGTTGGGTTAATCGAGCCCCTCGTCCGAGGGTCGTCTGCTTGACCCTTGGTCGAGGGGGAGGTCGAGGCGCCGACGGGGTTGTAGAGGTCGAAGTCGAGGTAGAGGTTGGGGGGTCGTTCGTTCGACCCCTCGTCCGTCGTCGAGGTGGAGCTGGGGGTCGTTCGCTCGCCCCCTCGGTCCATCATCGGGGTGGACCTGGGGGGTCGTTCGCTCGACCCCTCGTCCGTCGTCGAGGTGGAGCTGGGGGTCGTTCTTTCGCCCCTTCGTCCGTCATCGAGGTGGAGCCGGCCCGTGGCTTGTTGCCGTAGTTGGTGTAGAGGGGGCCCTCGATTGATGGGCCGCGTCTCACCGAGTAGTGGGCTGATCCTTGCCTTAAAAATGGTTGCTATGTTTAGCATTAATTTATCGAAGGGTTTAGGGTACCCCTTACCTTCGTACCCGACACGCGCTAATTGGCATCACACGCCAAACCCGTCACCGGGTGTCGCAAAACCAACACAAGATAGGGATCTACAAGCTACGCGCAATCCACTAGAGATACCTTTTTCAAACTCCTACGGGGAAGGTTCAAGAACCCCTCACAATCCACCGATCGGAGCCGGAGACAAACACCTTCCTCCTCTCAACGATCCTCGTCACACCAAGCCGTCTAGGAGGTGGCAACCTCCAAGAATAACAAGAGCTTTCGCGATGACGACGATCACCAAGTGCCACTAGTATGCAGTTGAAGAAGCAATGCACTTGATTCACTCAATCTCTCATGAATATGTCAATTATGTCAAGATGATGAGTGGGTGGAGCAATCTCAAGCAAGCACAGTGTATGAGTGAAGTGAGAGTGCAAGAGGATGCCCCAAGGGCCGGCCAAACACATATATATATATCCCTGTTGGGGATATTACCTCGGCATATCCCTAGGGACCTTATGGGCCTACCGACCAGAATACGACCCAGCCCGCTAGGCCTTGCGACACAAAACCAGTCCGTCGTGCTCGCCAAGGACTCCGAAGAAGCCTTGGTCGCCAAGGAAGATCCTAGTAGATAGACTCGGATCCCTTGCCTCAAGGGACCGATCGTAATCTGTTAGGATATGGAAATTGTAACTTTGCTCCTTGGCTATATAAGGCGAGCAGGGATCCCCTCCAAAATCTCTCTCTTAGATCAGCTACAGATCTTGTAACCTAATACTCACATGAATCCAGCCACCAAACACACAGGACGTAGGGTATTACGGTGATTTGCCAGCCCGAACGTGTCTAAATCGCCGTGTCTACGCTCTCTGTGTTACGCTTTATTGTCGTCGCCACACCTCCGCCTACTGTCTACTACCGTAGGGTACCCCCTAGGTGGACTGCGACGCATATTTCATCGACAGTTGGCGCGCCAGGTAGGGGGTGTGTGCATCGATTCCATGCCTCATCAAGCGGTTACCTTTCCTGGATCCATGGTCATCCCTGTAGGCGGCGCCACCCTCCAGATCGGATCTATGATCTGGACCATCCATGGCACCGTCTCCGTCTCCGAAACCTAGGAACCTACGCGACTTCTCCGCGCCGAACTCCCCTTTAATCGAAGATCCGACCACCAAGATGGCTCGAAGCGCCCCAGATCGTGCTACTCCCGACGACTTTGTCAGCGCTGTCGACCAGGTAGATGAAGACCTCGCCGAATGCCTCTGTCTCATCAACGCCGCTCGCCGCCGACTTCGTCCACGCGCGTTGGCTGCACGAAAGATCACCCCAGAAGCACCACCCCTCGTTCGACACCCGATCTCGCCAGCCATGGCACCGGGTGAAAGCGCAGACGCAGCAACGGATATAAAGAGGTCCTCGATGGCCCCTGCCCTCTTAATGAACAAGGAAAACACACTATGCGAGAGTGCATCACCCTCAAGGAGGCCTTCCAGAGCAAGGCATACGCAAAACGACAAGATAACAACCCAGCAAAAGGAGACCTGGCAGAAGCCCCAATCACCGGCTTCACGAAGGCCGCGCACATCTTTCCTATATTCGGCGGACATCCAGGTGGTAACGCTAAGCGCCACCGAGCACTTTATAACTGCGGCATCATTCATGTCCCTTCTCTAGATTGGACAAAGCAGTGGGTCGACTTCACAAGGGATGACCACCAGATACGTCATGACTACCCTGGTCGCTTCCCCCTGGTCATCAGCGCGGCTATCTGGACCAACTTCTTCAAGAAGATACTCATCGATGGAGGCAGTACCTTCAATGTCATCTTCCCAAGCACGCTCTAGCGGCTCGAGTTCCGGGAAAGCAGTCTCCACCCCGCGAACTTCTCCCTCCACGGCATCATCCCTGGCGAAAGCTCGACACTGCCTGGACAAATCACTCTCCCGATACAATTTGAGTCCGACCGCCTAGCCCGTGAAGAACCTGTTGACTTCATGGTCGCTGACATCGATACCCCATACGAGGCCATCCTCGGACGGCCT
The DNA here is from genome assembly GCA_022036555.1 of Microstegium vimineum. Lineage (NCBI taxonomy): Eukaryota > Viridiplantae > Streptophyta > Magnoliopsida > Poales > Poaceae > Microstegium > Microstegium vimineum. The sequence goes on along the minus strand of CM039138.1, from coordinate 11,388,930 downwards.
GCACTCTCGAAGCTCATGGCGATACCGCACTATACGTACTTGGTGCTCAAGATGCCAACACCGCGAGGCGTCATCAGCATCCACTCCAATTTCCATATCGCCTACGAATGTGAACAAGAGATCATCAAGGACGTGACTAGGCGAGAACACCAACGCGGTACCCAAATCTGCTTGTCCAATGCGGCCAAGCCACATGCAAGGGATTTCGACATCCCAGAGCCTCCAACTACACGCGCTTCGAAGAAATCCAGGAAACAAAGATGGTGCCCCTGGTCGACGATGACCCCGAGAAGACCGCCGTGATCGGCGCCGGTCTTGACCCTGAACAAGAAAGCGCGCTCGTCAGCTTCCTGCGGCGCAACATTAACATCTTCGCCTGGAAACCGGCGGATATGCTCGGAGTCCCCCGTGACCGTGCCGAGCATTGGAAGGAGGCCAAGCTGACTCGCCAGAAGCTTAGAAGCTTAGAATGTGGTCGAAGGTGCCAAGCTGACTCACCAGAAGCTTAGAAGATTTGCACCAGATTGGAAGGAGGCCATTAAAACTAAAATAACCCGTCTCCTAGCCGCAGGGTTCATTAAAGAAGTAAATCATCCCGATTGGCTCGTCAATCCGGTGCTTTTAAGAAAGAAGAATAACGAATGGAGAATGTGTGTCGACTATACGAGTCTCAACAAGCACTATCCTTCCGACCTTTTCTCTCTCCCGTGTATCGATGAAGTCGTCGATTCCACCGCCGGATGCGAACTCCTCTCCTTCATCGATTGTTATTCCGGCTACCACCAAATAGCGTTGAAGGCGGAAGATTAGATCAAAAGATCGTTCATAACTCCTTTCGGCGCCTACTGCTACACAACAATGTCCTTCAGACTGAAAAACACCGGTGCCACATACCAGCGCGCTATACAAGAATGCTTGAAAAAACTCATCCCAGGGAAGGTCGAGGCCTACGTAAACGACGTAGTTGTAAAAACGCACTCCGCTGACACATTGTTCGCCTACATAGAGGCAACCTTCGAGGCCCTCAACAAGTTCAGGTCAGGAGCCATGAGGTTATGTGCCCATAATCTGTATACGACCACGGTACGGTTGACGACTCTACAAGAAGCATGGCTTTTCATCGAGCGTCTGCCGGAACGGTCTCCACAGGCCCTGGTCACGCCCCGATCGAGCCTCTTGGAAAAATGCCCTGTCTTTGGCATCACCGTAAGCGTGCATGAGTTGTTCGCCCTCTGCGCTGCGAGTTGCCAGCAGTGTGCCTCCTTGGGAGTCCTTATGTATCATACGCGTGCCGTGGCGCTAGCCCTATGATCTGGACCATTTGAGACCCAAGGCCGAATGATTCATCGCTACGGCTCACGACTCAGATAGCACAAAAGGACATACAAGTGAAATAAAAGCTCACCGCGCGGATAAATGAAGCTTTGATACATTTCACTTACAAGTCCATCCCAACCTTGTATTATATACAAATGATAACTACCTCGTAGCAAAAAACACCATGTCAGAAAGCAGATGCCCAGCAACCACGTCCGCCTCCGCCTCCAAGCGACTAACATCTGACTCTGAAGTACCTGCTGCGTAACCACTCCGTACCCTCTGAAGATCGACTCGTGGATAATGTGACCGTAACATCGAAAGTCCATGGGAGAGCATCTCCTGTGTCACCAAAGTCGCAAACAACATGAAGCACCCATAGAATCCTCGCGCCATCGACAAAACGTCAGCAATAGCCTCGTCCGACGGGGGAGCGGAAACAAAAGTAACATCGTCCACACAGGCCATCACCGGCCCGATCTCTTCAATCAGGCTCCAAAACCAACGGCGCCTGGCAACAATTTCGACATCCAGTTCTACAAACATCCAATGGTATAAGCACAAAGCAACAACTCCAGGAACCAAATAGGGTACCAGAAGCCAACCTTTCTTTGCCTTTGAGAGCTGGTCGCACAGACTTAGGTTGTCGCGATCCTTCTCCAAAAGAGCCTTCTCCAACTCACGCGTCCGCGCATGAGACTCCTGCAAAGATCCCTCTAAAGACACGATCCAAAGCTTGCGTTCTCGACTAGTTCTCAGCAACACCTGTAAAGTTGTAGTTGAGCATGCGGTCATTCAAAAAGAAGAAGAAGCCGACGACTCACCCTCACACCATCCAAAACATCCTGACTAGAATCAGAACCTTCATCTTCAATGACAACAGAAGCTCACCTCCGCTTCCTCATTGAACGAGAGCCAAACACCAGTGGCACCCCGTCGTCATCAGATTCTGCTGCAAAACTAGAAGGAACCCCATGACCTCCTAAAGAACCCAAGTCATCGCCATGTCCCGGGTGATCCGCAGCCTAGGGCTCTAACCTCAACGGCTCCGGATCGGCACGGGTTTAACTGCGTTTGCTTTTAAGTAAGTCATAATTTTAGCAATTGAGTAGCATCGAGATCTTCATAATCCCAATAACCACATGATCAAGTGAACAAGATATAATGCGTATATGAACAAATAATAATAATCAATGCCAAAATAACATTTTGTTGACACAAAAAGCGTCAGATCTGTGAACACCTCGGGCTATTACCCAAAGCTCGATGTCGAGGGCGTGCCAGTCGATTTGACCAATCAATCGACAAGGATGATAACTATGACAAACTGAACGAGACGACAGCGATGCGCTCGGACGTCAAGGCTCAGATTGATCACGGATAACTTAGAGCAGAGCTAGACGAGACAAACAACGATGCGCCCGGATTGCCAAAGCCTAGAGGTACTCCCACACGGAACTAACAAGGACGTTGACGGAGATCAAGGTGATGCAGCCCGTCAAAAGCTTGAAGAACTCGTTGATAACTATAACTAATGCATAAGAAGGTAAATTGCGATAAAAGTAGGATAAAAAGTAGAATTGGTTTGTTTTTTGGTTGATTCATATCCCATAGCCCTCGGGCTCATATTTAGACTCCCGCATTGAGAGTTGTACAAAGACACGACACATATCTTTCCTAAAAACAAACTCCTACTTTAAAGGAAACTGACTCGCGCAGGAGCTGGATAACAATATTTATTCCCTAAACAAACACACCTATTGTAAAGGAAAATAAGCGACCCATGCAAGAGTCGGACGCAAACCACTATATTAATATTGGCACAGAACACCAGTTTCCTTATACTCTTCGATGGAAACTTTCCATCGGCAGATCCCTGCAACTTCCTTCTTTGGTCACCGGTAGTCTTCCGCTGCCACCAAGTCCTAAATCACGCCCATCGGCATCGGTAATACTTTTTCGATCGGCAATCGGCAGCATCTTCTTCATCGGCAATCGGCAACCATCTTCCATCGGCAATCGGCAACAAGCCTTTATCGGCAATCGGCAAGACCCCTTCATCGGCAATCGGCAAAGACTCCTCATCGGCAATCAGTTCCAGCAAGACTTCACCGATTCGGTCGACAAGGCTCATCAGCTTCCATCGGCAAAACTCATAGCACCCTCCTATCGGCATTATCAACTCCTGATACCGATGGAGAATGGCCGCTGACCAGTCAAGCCTCAGCCCATTTGACACGTGTCAAAAAACGGTGTCAACACATGCCCCCCAGTTTCGGAGCGTATAACTTTACGTGTCGAAATTCTCTCCACTGTAGTCGTTGCTGTAGCCGTTACCCCCGAGATAGGCGTACGGTTTCCTCGATTCCCCGCGTGTGGAACTGCAATTTAATAATAAAATCCCTCGATTGTAGCACGAACAGTTACAGACCACTTCGATCACCGCGCGTATCTACCGCGGGCGCCCCCACATTCCGGCACGGTGCGAAACAGAACCCCAAAATGCCCCTGAACAGGCTTGTAAAAGTTACTGGGGCCCATACCGTCCTTTTTACCCGAGCTCATTTTCACTTTCACCTTCCTGCCTTCATCTTCAACCTCTGGCTGCCCTGAAGAACACAAGCTCGAGCAACAGTACCCTTCGCAATCTAAGGACGAACCAAGCACTCCCCTCGACTCCAATGGCGATCCAGGTCGACATCCCAAAGGTAAGACTTATCCTCCTCCCAATCCAGCTCCCTGCAATCCGCACGAATCTGGATCTGTCTTCGCTCCTTCCTGACTGCTCTTCGCCTCCTTCTTTGAATCTTAGAAACTGTACAATAGGGTAGTGATTCCGCTTACCGGTTCTACCTTCAGTTGCTTAGGCCCCATGGGGCACCCAGATCCCAGCTATATAATCAATGCAGAAACCAACCGGATTCCGTTTAGATCTGAATGTTTTGGTTTGGGATTGTGGAAAGATGCATTCCGATCATGGCCCAAGCCCACCAAAGGATGGAAGAACTGGTACCTCAGAATCGCCAGCGCGCAGCAAGTTTACTGGCAGGAGCGCAGTCTGGACCAATGTATCAGGCTGTCCATTGCCGATATGGAGAAGAATGAGAACATGTTAATAGCCGCCTCTTACTTCTGGTCAGACACCCTGAACGCGTTCTTATTCCGACATGGACCAGCCACCCCCACTCTTGCCGATGTCCACATGCTGACCGGCTTAGACATTTCCTCTGCTGACACCCCCTCCTTGTTTAATAGGAAAGCCGAGCACAGAGTAAATACCCGGAACATCGGCGGATGGATGGGTTACATTTAGGAATATCAGAAAACTGGATCGGTAAACCAAAGAGAGCACGCCATCTTCCTGAACATGTGGCTGGATAAATTCATCTTCTACGGCAAGGCAGTTGGACCTACCACCATGTATCTCCCAGCAGCTGAGATGCTTGCCAATGGAACAGGGCTTCCTTTGGGCAGATATCTTCTAGGGTCAGTATACCGTCTCCTCCATCAAGTGTCCCAGAAGTTACTGCTAGGTGAGCACATCGGCAATCTTGGAGGCCCCTGGTGGTTTATTAACATGTGGCTGCACGCACATATGCAGAAAACACTCTAGCTTGACTTATTCGCTCAACGATTCCCAAGAGAGATACCAGAGGACCACCAGTGCGGAGAGGATGAATCGGCAACTCGCTCTCCACTCAATTTTGGAGAGGCCACGATTGTGCTGCCAGGGACCAATGCCGATGCGGAGCAATTCGGCCTCTTCTTTCAGAAGTTTTACAATGGAATTCCTGCTGCAGAACGGCTCTGGTGGCCATATGCCGATGTAGATAACCAATTCCCATTGTTATTTAATCTTACCGATGGGGATGTCCCTGAAAACCAGACAATGATGAAGGCCAGTATCGTCCCTCGGGCCATCCCAGTGAACATATTTGGATCGGGAAAGAACGCTCCCCCATCGTTTGAGTTTTACTATCCATCGGTAGCGGCAAGACAACTGGCGTTCGGCCAACTGTCAATCAAGCTTTGTTACTCCAAGGTAGTGCAGCCTAGGCAGACATTCTCCAGTGCTCTGGACTAGAACAAGGTTGTCAGCCTTCCTGCCGATGCCGATGTATCGGACCTTGACTTATCCTCCTGGTCGCCAACTTCTTTCATCACAAACGAGTACAAATCCTGGTGGCAAGAGTGGAGGTGTCAATTGTTCGCCAAGTCTTCGCACTATTATCGGCATATGATCGATGCCGATCATATCATCCCCGACGACGCAGTAAGTCCTCATCCCGATGCATTCCTCATTTGTACCTTCGCCATCGGTATTTGACCTTGTGTTTGAGAGGTCGATGACCCGATTCCTCCAATGAGCAAGAGCGGCAAGCCTTTCAAGCTTCGAATGATGAGTACCGTATCATTCATTGGCCATAAGGCTCCTTCGTTAGCTGCCTTCATCCCACGACAGGTACCCTCACCGACACCTGCAAAAGCCAAGGCTACATCGGCCGCTGCTGCTGCCCTGACGCGGGTGTTTGCAGTAAACTCATCTTCACTCATACCGATTATATACTGTTTAATCGGCAACATCTACTTCGTATAACTTGTATTGAATGTTTTCAGGCTATAAGGTCATCGGCAACTGCCCCGAGCAGACAAGCACCTCCAAGTTCGGCTGCCGATGCCCCCCAGTCTTCATCGAAACGGGCCGGATCCTCCTCTGCGGCTGCACCCAAGAAAAGGAGACGTTTGAGGTTGGCTAGCCCATCTTCGTCATCGGCACAAGCAGCGCCACCAACCGTCGGCGTGTCATCAGCGGAAACTCCAATGGCTCCTATCCCAGATCAGCCGATGGACGACGTCATCGGTCAGGAGGCAGCCTCATCCGCTGTAGAGGTGGAGGCAGTATCGGCACCATCAGCCGAAGCTCTCAACGAAGAAACCCCCATGATGGTGGCATCGGCATCGGTGCCATCAGCCGATGTCCCTGATGAAGCAGCTGTACCTACAGCAGCCGAAGCAACATTATCGGCACCGTCAACCGACGTCGCTGATGAGACAATCCCACTCGTCGTAGCGGCAGAGGTAACATCGGCATCGGTACCAACCGAAGATCCCGATGAAAGGGCAGCATCAGCGCCACATTCAAGTATTATGCCGGAAGCAACACCAATGACAATGCCACCATTGCCAACGACGCCGATTGTTCCTCTGGCAGAAGCTCATCCATCGGCACCTGCTGCCGATGTCCAAGACGAGGCTGGGCCATCTAGAATGCCAAGCCCTGGGCAAGAAATCCGTTTCAAGATGGTAAGTCAATCACCTGAAAATTCATAGTATAATTTTAGAATTGGCATATTATAACCCTTCTGTTTTCAGGCCCAAGATTCCCAGATAGCCTCTTCTCTTTCAGTCTCAATCCGCAGGATGAAGATAGGCGCCAAGATCCCCTCCGATCAGATAGTTTATTTTCCTTCTCAGTCGATATACCCGATGACGAGGAGGAAGAGAGCTCTGTCCTAGCGTTACCGGCAGAGATTAAGACCAAGCTTAAGGCACTGCTTTCTTTGCTGCTACAAGAGACATCCCAGCTCATCAAAGACTCATCGGCAGCAAGGATTGCTTTCAAAGATATCCAAAGTCATCTCCCTGCCGACGCAGCAGAATTCCTTCTCTAGGCAGCCTCTATCGACGTCAAACAGATTCAGTATCAGAGGCTCGCCTGTCGTATTGCTGATAGGGCCGCTCAAGCCAAGAGCGAAGAAGAGAAGCTTAAATATAAAAACCTTGCCGATGAGAAGCACAGAAACATCGGTCAAGCAAAAGCTTCCATCGGCAACCTAGACCAAGACATCTCCCGACTATCGGCAAGGAAGGAGGCGCTATTGGCGGAGCTACACAAGGTCGAGGAGGATCTGACTGCAGCTAACCAACACAAAACTCAACTATCTGATTCCATCAAGATTCTGCAGCAAGAAAGGGACCAGCATGCCCGGCAAGCCATCTTATGGAAGAAGAAGATCAAACTGGTTGAGGGCTCCGCCGATGCTGACGCCAAGGAAATGGACGAGATAGAACAGATTCGCCTGTGTGCGATAGACCTTATTCATTCCTTACTGTAATGCATGTTGTAATCCGATACTTGATCTCGTCTTGTAATATAACATTTGCATGGTTTTACCGGTGTATTACAATTCCCTCTCTTTGGCGAATACGTCGTATGTCAACCCATTTGAGAATTTTCTGGCATGTATGCTTCGCTGGAGGCAGTTTATCTTATCCGATAGAAACTTGATTAGAAAACCCCCAGACCTAGAACTCAATTCTGATCGGTAAAATCAATCTCCATTCTAGAGTATCATCGGCAAACTTGTTTACCCTGGTACTTAGCCTGATTGTAACAACAATCGGTAGCGAGACTTCATATTTCCACCGGATAAGAATCAGGATAACGCCGATAGACCCACCGCAAAGCATGCACCCCAGGACGTGCGCAACACATACTTAGTTATCATGCGCAAGCGCAGCAGAACCATTCTCACATCCGTCTTCTGGCAACTAACGCATCTATCGGCAGCGCGGCATCTCTATATGCAAACCATCTGTAGGTGTCCCCAAGTATAATAATTGAAATCGCCAGTCTGCCGATTGCAGCCCCCAAGCCTACAGGTCCAAGATTGACCTCGATTAGACCATTGGCACAATGCTGCCGTCTGCCGATGGACTCCCATCCTTACGCTTTGGCCTCCACTGTTTCTCCCTTGAAGGTTCTGCATCATCGTACAGGTTCTTGCGGCGTCGGTGCTCAGTTCTTCTTTTCTGGGTTTTGTTCAGACCTTTAGGGCACCATTGAGGTCTGGTTTTCCGAACAGGCTGGTGCTGCCTCTCACTTCTTACATCGGCGTTTCTTCCGATGCTTGAATTTCTGGAGAGCACTTCTTCGTCGGGTATTTTTGTCTTGGTCCGCTCCTTGCTCTCCCTTTGATCAACCCGCCTGCCAAGCCTGCTATGGGCATCAAGCTTGCCCCCAAGTTGGCCGCGTACCGATCTCCTCTTTCCGAGTGGCTTAGCGCACCTAGATGCCCGATCATCCAAACAAGGCTTACTCGACTGATCGGCAGTGCGATACCCACTGCATTCAGGACAGTCATTGGCTTAATGCCCTCTTCCCAGCAGTAAATGAAGAAGGGACACCTCCAATGATTTTTCCGACGAAGCCACTCCCGCTGTTCCTTTTCTTTCTGCCGATACCGTTCATCTCGTGATTGCCGATAGTCCCGCCTTGGTAGCTTGTGTGTGATTATTATGCCAGGAGCCCTGCTGACACAAGTACCTTTATCGGCAATTCCTTTGCCTTTCCTGTCATCGGCAAACTTCCCGATGTCACGCTCGGCCACCTGATGATCGGGATCCACCGATGCACTCTTTCTAGCAGCGTCCGATGTCAGCACCTTAGTTTTGCCACCGGCTTCCACCATATTATTTGGAAACGGACGCTGATCAATTTCCATCGGTTCTTGGACTTTAGGACCTTCAAATTGGATCCGCCCCGAGTTAATTTCTGACTGTAGTTGTTGCCTAAACACTCTGCAGTCGCCGGTACTGTGAGAAGTTGTATTGTGCCACTTGCAGTACCCGGTATCATTGAGCTCCTCGGCCGATGGAATTACCTGATTAGGGGCTAGCTTAACCCGCCCTTCCCGAAGCAGTAAGTCAAATATCCCATCAGCCTTCGTGACATCGAAGGTGAACTTTCCAGCCCTGTTCTGGCTGAGCGTACGTGGCATCGGTTCCCAATCGTCCACCCATTCAACAGTACCGACGTCCATCTCGTCAAATGGTTTAACATCCTGATCGGCGTTCGTGATATCAAAAGTGAATGTCTCCAACTCAGCAATGTCGAGGTCTGGCTCTTCGTCCAGCTCTGAATGTTCTACCTTGGTCGAAAACACCTTTGTATCCTGCCGATGCGTAGATTCGTTCTCTAGTGGGGCAGATAGACGTGCTCCCTCATGTTTCCGTGGTGAGCAAGTCGGAGCGATTGGTACATCAGCAGCATCGAGCATCGGCTGCCTAACCGATGAGCAATCCTGGACGCCTACTGTCTGAGTAGATTGGTGCATCTTTCCAGGTCTTCGCATTAAGCAAGCCGGAACGATCGGCCCATCGGCAATACCAACCTGTTGGATACTATGCATCGGTTGATTGACCGATGGGCCACTCTGGATGTCCACTAGTTGATTTACTTCATACCCCTGTGGCGAGCAAATCGGGGCAACCGATATATTAGTAACACCAATCTGCTGCGTGTTGTACATAGGCTGATCAACCGATGAGAAACTCTGGATGCCAGCTGGCTGAGTATGCTGAATTATCTCCCTAGATCCTGTCATCGAAGCACTTGGAATGATTGGCGCATGCACATCACTAGTCGTAATAACACCGTTCACCGGCTGTGTTGCCGATGAGCAAGTTTGCACCATCGCCAGCTTGTGTTGTGGCGTTATACCTATTGTATTCATCGGTTGCTGTACCGATGTCTCATTGTATACCCTTTCCTGCGAGTATTGCAATGTAGTATTTATCGGCTGATATACCGATACTTCATTCTGAAGACCTGCCGGATGATACCGTAGAGTTCTTGCCACTTGGCGCCCAGGCTGTGCAACTTGTTGCTGACTGATCCAACCTGCATGAGATGTCATCGGCACATGACTTCCCGATGGCTGACAACCGTCTGACTCTTGCAACCTTTGTACCTTCGGATGATAGCGCTGGTCTTCAAGTACCATAGGCGGAGCAACTATTGCCGATGCAGGCTGACTGATATTCGACACGCCTTGCGTCGGCCAAGAATTCACCATCGGTTGGTCCCCAGCTGACATTTGTCGTTCATGAACCCTCGAATGATCACCTTGACCCGCTGACACCACCACTTGAGCAGTTATCGCCGATGCAGATTGATTGGCAATTGGCACACCTGGTTGCATCGGCCAAGCAGTCCCTGGTGACCGATAGCCAGCTGAGGCTTGCGACTCTTGTATCCTAGGATGATAGTTTTGATTTGTAGCCACCATGGGTTGAGCGGCTACGGCCGATGCAGGCTGACTGACGCTTGACATAGTCTGTCGCATCGGCCAAGAATTTGCCGATATAGGCTGGTTGACCGTTGGCGCGCCTTGTTGCATCGGCCAAACATTCGCCAATAACTGATAATCGGCGGGTGCTTGTGGTTGTTGTACCCTTGGATGATTGCTTGGACTTACGGGTACCACAGCTTGAGGAGTGATTGCCGATGCAGGTTGATTGACAATTGGCATACCTTGTTGCATCGGCCAGGAAGTCGCCGACAACGGATAGCCAGCTGAGGCTTGTCCTTGCGGCACCGGATAATTCATTGCCAGCATGGGTTGGCTTGCAGCAGCTAGGCTTTGTTACATCGGCAAGTGATTTACCGATGGCTGGGCGTACGGTACTCTGGGTATTGCCGTGTGTAGATTCCCTATCGGCAACTGCACCGTTGGAGGAGACGTGGTATACTGCATCACTGGAACCATCGGCTGTACGGACGTTGCCGATGCCATAGGAACCTCCCCTCCTGCATGGTTAACTTGGACCAATCTGGAATCAGCAGATAGACTTGGATGCGTACCATATCTCCAACAGTTGGCTGAAGTTGGCTGATTCTGGATGACAGGCCCGGACGTTGCTGAAACCACTGGATTTGTATTCACCTGAGTAAAGTTCGCTGGGCTCAATCTTGGTGGTATGATTTTAACGGCGGATTGGTTCATAATCGGTGAAGACACCCTTGGAACCGCCGATGGAGTCGCAACAGATGCCGATCCGAGTCGACGATGCTCTGGACCAACATAATCTGGTGCCTGCCCCTTGAAAGTTTGCTCTATAGCATTGCATATAGTGTCGGACAGCACATTGGATCGGCTAATGAATGCATTATGGAATGCAGAATTAACCATCTCTTGTATTTTACCAGGATCGGCGTTGAAAGTGGTCTGCCGCGGCGATGGCGGATCTTGCTTCTATATTGCTTCGTCGATCCCGTTTAGGCTGAAGGATCTAAGATACAAGCGCTTGTATTCCTCCATTGCCTGCTCCAGAGCCTGTTTCTGATGACCTGTCAGATCTGCTATGGAGACTTCAATGATACTCCTGGGCTTAGTCATGATAAATATTTTTATGTAATCGGGTCCCACCGAGCGTGCCAAAAGAGGTGTTGACACAAAAAGCATCAGATCTGTGAACACCTCGGGCTATTACCCAAAGCTCGATGTCGAGGGCGTGCCAGTCGATTTGACCAATCAATCGACAAGGATGATAACTATGACAAACTGAACGAGACGACAACGATGCGCCCGGACGTCATGGCTCAGATTGATCACGGATAACTTAGAGCAGAGCTAGACGAGACAAACAACGATGCGCCCGGATTGCCAAAGCCTAGAGGTACTCCCACACGGAACTAACAAGGACTTTGACGGAGATCAAGGTGATGCAGCCCGTCGAAAGCTTGAAGAACTCGTTGATAACTATAACTAATGCATAAGAAGGTAAATTGCGATAAAAGTAGGATAAAAAGTAGAATTGGTTTGTTTTTTGGTTGATTCATATCCCATAGCCCTCGGGCTCATATTTATACTCCCGCATGGAGAGTTGTACAAAGACACGACACATATCTTTCCTAAAAACAAACTCCTACTTTAAAGGAAACTGACTCGCGCAGGAGCCGGATAACAATATTTATTCCCTAAACAAACACACCTATTTTAAAGGAAAATAAGCGACCCATGCAAGAGTCGGACGCAAACCACTATATTAATATTGGCACAGAACACCAGTTTCCTTATACTCTTCGATGGAAACTTTCCATCGGCAGATCCCTGCAACTTCCTTCTTTGGTCACCGGTAGTCTTCCGCTGCCACCAAGTGCTAAATCACACCCATCGGCATCGGTAATACTTTTCCGATCGGCAATTGGCAGCATCTTCTTCATCGACAATCGGCAACAAGCCTTTATCGGCAATCGGCAAGACCCCTTCATCGGCAATCGGCAAAGACTCCTCATCGGCAATCAGTTCCAGCAAGACTTCACCGATTCGGTCGACAAGGCTCATCAGCTTCCATCGGCAAAACTCATAGCACCCTCCTATCGGCATTATCAACTCCTGATACCGATGGAGAACGGCCGCTGACCAGTCAAGCCTCAGCCCATTTGACACGTGTCAAAAAACGATGTCAACACATTTGATCAACCATGACATAAGGACATCACAATGTGAAGGATCCAGACCGCTCGTAACCGCGAGCACGGCTATCATGATAGTTTTACTCTATAGAGGTTGTACATCTTTACCCCCAAGCCGTGATTCCCATTTGTCGGGGTTAGCAAGGCCCACAAACCTCTACCTAGTAGGCTTGTCAGGGTTTCACTACATAACCTTTCGCCAGCATACTCTAACAAGTTAGGACCGCGAGGCTAATGTCAAGTATGCATGGATATTCTCCTTAAAGTGACATCACATGTGACGCAGCACCATGTACGCCTCCATGATAGGAAAAGCGCCAAACACCACTCGACCCTCCCCTCATGCGCCAATAAATGGTAACCTCTAACAAGCTAGAAATATACTAGGTACTGGATTAAAGTCAGAGCCATATAACACTCGGGGTAGCAAGGTTTTCCTGGGTGGCCGCTTACAGAGATACCCCTATGAGTGAGAACACAGGTGTGAGTTCCTAATGTTCCACCTATAGTCCACATTGCCAAAAAGTCATATTTTATCATCATTGCATATATCATTAATCAAGTTTCACGATCATGGTTATTCTTTATGAGCACTAGCACAAGCTACCCATATGCAACCCAAAAGGTGACAAGGTACATGATATCAATTCTAGGTAGTCCTTAGAGTTAACAAGGTAGACACATGCATATGAATTAAGTGACATTAAAATGTATAGGTAACAAGGAGAGTCACATGCTATACTTGCCTTCCATATGCTTTCCAAGCTTTCCAACTTTTCCTTTTCAAACATCCTTTGCAAAGCTCCACTTCTAACGTCACAAGAATCACAAAAGAACCTAAAACCATACATCAATCATTACAAAAGCATACTATAAAGGTAACTAACATATTCTACGCATCGCTACGAACTCGTGAGCGCAAAAACCACCTAAAACGGAGCTACGGTTATCAAGATACAACTAACAATGGATTTAAATTTTAAAGGTAGAACTAGGAGCTTTATTAATTTTAGCTATGTAAAAGGGTAGATAAGGTATTTCAGATAAATACCTAAGTTGGAATTAGTCAAACTTATATTTGGATTTGAAAAACTAAAGTAGAACTATTCATTTTATTTATAAAGCAATTTGCATAGTCTTTAATTTAGTTAGGGATTTATCAAGAAATTACAGAGCTATTATCATAGTATTAAAGGATTCTAAATTGTAGATTATGATTTTACGAATCTAACGCAATTTGAATGACTCAAAACGGAGTTAAAACGAAAGAGATATGAGCTTTTGAAGTTTGATGGCAGTTCTGTAAATAAACTGAAGCATTTTTGAATTAAAACAAATATAAACTGAAAAAGAAAAGGGGACTGGATTGCGGGTACTATTATCCAAAAGATCAGGGGCTAGATCTGAAGAAACATGACTGAAAAGAATTGAATTAGAACTGGACAGGTGTGAGGGTTGATTTCTGGAAAGATGGGGGGTTTATATGCAAACATGTCAGGGGCTGTCGGTTTGCCTGCGTCAATGCTGACGTAGGGATGACGTCGTGCTGACGTGTGCGCCATGTAGTGTTGTGCAAGTGGTGTGGGCGCTGTGGACCGAGCCCACTGGGCCGGTGCATACCGGTTTAGCGGGATCTAATCCGAGCCATCCGGGGAAGATCTGGCGGTGGAGGGCAAAGGGGAAGGTTTCCCCTTGCCGCGGCACAGAGGGGCCACGGCGGCGCCATGGGTGCCGGCAACTAGACCTCGCCAGAGAACGCGGGGGAAGGCGTTCCCGACCGTCTCGGTCTAGCCAAGCACACCGAAACGATCATCGTGCTCGTGCGAGTGCGTGACCTCGGGTGAGGCGATGGACGGCCTGAACGACGTGTCCGCGGTGGCGCCACGGCGGGGTGCTCTGTGTCATGCGGAAACGGCGATACAAGGTGCTAGAAGTCGAATTGAGGGCACGGGGAGGTGATACGTGACCGAGCGAGTGCGGTTAGGTGTTTGGTTGAGGCCGAAACTCGTCGGAGTGGGGTGTGCGCGGTGGAGCCATTGCCGGCAGCCGCGGTGTTCATCGATTCAGCACATACGGTGCCTAATCGACCGAACCTGAAAGAGAAAGGAGGGAGAGGGATTCACCGTGGGTTCAATGGAGGCGTTCACGGGGATTGGAGGGACTCTGAGGGCTCCGACGACGTGCGGCGGCGTTCTGCGGAAGGGAAAGCCGTCGGTGCAGCGAAGGACGGGGCGAAGACATTTGGTATGGGGCGTTACGGATGGGCGGAGTCGAGGCGAAGCTCCATGGGTGCTCGACGTTGTGCGGAGGGGCTCTGAACGACGGGAACGCGACGACGATGGGGTGTACTGGTGCGTGAACCAAGAGCGGAGAGCGAGTAGGGGAGGAAGAAGCTCTGCGGCGTGCTTTTATAGGGCGGGGGAGGGCGGTGAACACGGGACGTGGGCGACCGGGTGGAAAAGGCAGGCAGTGAAGGCTCCCTTGATTGACGGGCGTCTGCCTTCCATCGGAGTGAGAGGAGGAGCAGCGGTGATGCCGGCGCGGTGTCTGCGCATGTCGAGGAAGAAGGGGGAGTGGCTGACGCGTGGGGTCAGTGGGGCGGTGAGAGAGGAAGGGAGTGGGTGCGGGAGTGTGGCCCGCTGGCGTCGACGATGCGACCCACAGATCAGTGAGCGCACGGGTGGAGACCGTGGGTGCGAGTGGGAGCCCGGCGCCGACATGCGGGGTCCGCATGGCATAGAGAGGAAGGGGATGCAGGTGCTTGGATCTGGCGCCGACAAGTCGGGCCCATCGTGCAGAGAGAGGGGAGGGTTTGCGGGTGAGGGGGTGGGGAGCTGGGCTGGTTGCTGGGCCGGTTGAGTTGGGCCGAGGGGTGAGAGGGGGTGCTGGTGAAAGAGTGAAGGAGCTGGGCTGGCTTCCAATCTGGGCCAGAAAGAGAGAGAGAGAGAGATTTCCCTTTTCCTTTAGTTCTGTTTGACAAATTCATTTGAAAACCAGATTTGAAACCTTTTGAAAACAAATGAACATTGGAATATTTTGTAAATTATTTTATTAGTTTTGAAATTAAACTTTGAACTTGTTTTTAAGAAAAGCTTTGAAAACTTTATTTATTTTATAAATAGATCAAAATCGCTTTGGACCAAAACTGAGTTTTAATAAATTGTTTGTCACTCAATAAAATTTAATGCAAAGGCATGAATGCAACACCCCTTTCATATTATATTGATTTTTTTTTAAAATACACATTTTGCAATTTTATCTACTAAAAGCTAATTAAACCTTATCAATTTTAGGAAAAACATAAATCATTTTATTTTATCTAGTGATTTCTATTCACAACCCAAAATAGAAATTTTGGGGTGTGACAAACCGCCACGCCCACTTTCTGCGCCGCGACTTGCGCTGCTGACCGCTCAGTTATTTCAGCCCATTTACCTTCATTTTGGTTCTCCTTAAATATTTTACTTCTAGTTAATTCCTCAATTTACGGCTAATGATTTTTTTGCAATACCACTAACAACACAGTCCTGAGGACTGGACGCGCAACTTTGTTATAATCTATCTTGTGCATCTACAGTAAATGGCTACAGTAGCCAGGTCGGCAAAGACCCACACAGCTTGCGGCACAACACTCGAGGATTCTGTCGACAGCAACCACGGCTCGGCTGTCTGGTCACATTCCCGACCAGCCTCGGGGACTTCGTCCAACAGCACACCGAGCAAGGCTCGGGGATTGCGGCCATGGTACAGAAGGACGGCGCAAAGGAGGACAACACCCGGACACTGACACCCGGGGACTATGAATAAAATGATCCCGATGCCAGTACCTTCTAAGATCCTTCCATCAGGCTCGGGGACTACGGGTATTCACAGTCGTTTCTTACTAAACTCGTATCTCAATATTTCAATTTCCAAATACATGATCCTCATACAAGAAGCTTCCAGTTTCTTACATCAGGCTCGGGGACTACGGGTATTCACAGTCGTTTATACAAAACTCATGCTTCAATTATTACATACCTTATGCATCTCTTTATATAAAGCATGGTACCACGTGCATACTTTACCTACTACCATGCTCGGGGACTATGTGGGTACACTTCACCTTGCGGTGAATGTACTGATTTTTTTCTCGACAAACCTCTGTTGTTTTTGTAGAGCCTAAGTTGGTACACATCACCAGGAAAGGACTTTTCAAAAGTTTTTCTTCTTCAGCACGTCACATCCTCCTAGCAAGCAGCCGCAACATCCGACGAGACGACCAGATCACACATCACGCTACGACACTCTTGACCAGCCTGACGTGGTTAGGAGGTTTCTCCGAGCAGCACCTCGACCAGGCAGCCTGGTTGGGGCTTCATGACGACCACGACGCGTGATGGCAACCAGCTGAACACCTCTTGGGATGACGTTGCAGACTCGCCAGAAGAATATAACGTGCTCGGGAACTTATTGGGGATATTACCTCAGCATATGCCCAAGGACCTTATGGACCTACCGACCAGAAGACGGCCCAGCCCGCGAGGCCTTGCGGCACGCGACCAACCCGCCGTGCTAGCCAAGGACTCCTAAGAAGCCTTGCTCACCAAGGAAGATCCTAGTAGATAGACTCGGATCCATTGCCTCAAGGGACTGATCGTAATCTGTTAGGATATGAAAATTGTAACCCTGCTCCCCGGCTATATAAGGCGAGCAGGGACCCCCTCCAAATTCTCTATCTCAGATCATCTACAAATCTTGTAACCTAATACTCACATCAATCCAGCCACCAAAACACAGGACGTAGGGTATTACAGTGATTTGCCAGCCCAAACCTGTCTAAATCACCGTGTCTACGCTCTCTGTGTTACGCTTGATCGTCGTCGCCACACCTCCGCCTACAATCTACTACCGTAGGGTACCCCCTAGGTAGACTGTGATGCATATTTCATCGACAAGCCCCCTCCAAGAGACAAGCTATTTCCACCCATTTTTCACTTCTTTGCGTGCCTTCGGACTCACTTTTCACAGGGAGTCTGGACCATCAGCCGCGTCTGGACCCTTCACACACCGAGCGCCAATGCCTCTGTTTCACACCTCCGGATGCGCTCCGGACGCGTGCACCATGTCGTCCGGACTAACGGCCGTGCGTCCGATCGCCTTTCCGTTTGAACGGCTCTTTTTCCGCACGCACCTCTGCTCGCCATGTGTCTTCGGACATAGCCCATAGTGCGGGTCCGGACCAACGCCTCCAGCGTTCGGATGCCACACCGAGAGAGTCCAGAGAGCTCTTTCCCTCCGGACGCTTTTCTGGAGCTCCATGTCCGGACACAACCTAGCATCCGGACCTTCTTCCAGATCAACACAGAGAGCGCCACACCCCGGACGCATTGTCCGGAGCTCCATGTCCGGACCGCAACTAGCGTCCGGACCTCTATCCACAACAACGCCAGCTTAGGGTGTGTGTTTGGACGCACACACAATGGTCTGGACACACCAAAACCCTAGCGTTTGGACCTCTGTCCGAACCTCTTCTTGCTTCCCAAACACTTCTCCAACTTCCTCCAAGCTTCCAAGAGCTAACAGTAAGTGATCTCAACACTTGTGCACGTGTGTTAGCTTTTAGTTCACATTTTTCTTGGAATTAGTTGGTTCTCCTCACTAGTTCAATTAATTTTAATGGAATGCAAATGAACCTAGTGACACATGATAACCACAATCAAACATGAGAACTCCCTCCTTGATAGTCCAAATATCTATCCTAAATGTGATCACACCCTCTATGGTGTCTTGATCACCAAACCGAAAATGGTTCCTATATCACCTTTGCCTTCACACCATTTTCCTTTACACCACCATGCTAGAGCCTTGCCATCATCACATTGATCCATTAGCTCCATCACATGGCATGTACCAACCTATCTCATGATTCACACTTAGAGATCAGGGTTAGTACTAGTTAGGTTTCATCAATTACTCAAAACTAAACTCATGGGGCTCTCAGTCTCCCCCTTTTTGGTAATTGATGACAACCTTTCCATAAAGATATGAAATATAATCAATTTTTGAACTTGAGTTGCTTGTCCAAGCATTTTGATCAAAGATTTTAAATTTTGGACAAGTCACACCAATTCGGTTTGGTAGTTATTAGCTCCCCCTACATATGTGCTTCTTGAGTTTGGTTCAAGTTGGCACATATGCATGGATAGACAATGTGGAGAGTAAATAGCTACCAAATGATGCTAAGGTTTAAGAGTAGACCTTTGAAGCGTGATACCATCGAAGTGCAGAATTTGAGTCACCCTTAGCACCATGATTGGCTAGACATCAAGTAAGCACTAGAAACCCCGTGAGATCAACAATAAGAGCAAGGTTTCTAAATATCACTTGAAAACACTCAAGATTCTAGCTTATCTATCTATGCATGTTAGTTGATCAATCATCAATCAATTTTTATCACTAGCAATCACCACACAAGCAATGAGTATTTGAATTAAAGTACTTGTGCAACAATACATATGAGGGTGCAACATTCAAATGCAACAAAGGTGTTCATGAGCTTGCTCCCCCTATTTCTGTGTTCTTTTCAAAATTGATTTTTCATTTTCTCCCCTTTACCTTTCAAATTATCCCCCTATATCATATATATTTTGTTTATCCCCCTTTGGTCAACTTTTATATATTTTCACAATTTCTCCCCCTTTGTCATCCAATTGACACAAAAAGGTGGGACCGATTATAGATATTCAAGTTTTACTCCCCGTTAGAGTGATATAGGGTGAAAGATTGTTTTCAACTTTGGCTTGATCTAAGCTACTTGCCCAAGATATTTAATTCAGTTTCAACCATAGACAATGCAAGATTCTTCACACATGCTAAGATGATTATCTTGGCTATGTTGAATTAAACACTTAAGTTCATAGACATAAATCAAACACTAGGATTGCAAGCACATGAACATTTCATATGCTACCACTAGATCATATCAAGACATAGAAGCTATAGTTGCACCATATAAGCATCAAATTCATTTGATTTGTATGAATGAGCCTAGAAGCATGAGTGATGACTATATGCTCTACACAAGTCCTAGCAAAGTATGCATGAATGCTTTCAATCAACTTGTACCTTGCTTTGTCGGAGTAGAGGCATGTTATATAAGTGGGGGTGCATCAACTCATGTTGGAGAAATCATGTATGTTCAACTCATTCCTTAGTTTGCAAAACTTTTTCTCATCTAATGGCTTGGTGAATATATTGGCCAATTGATCTTCGGTACCCACACTTGTAATTGAAATGTCCCCTTTCAATTGATGATCTATAATGAAATGGTGGCAGACATCAATATGCTTTGTTCTTGCATGTTGGACCGGTTTGTTGGTTAGCTTGATTGCACTTTCATTGTCACATAGCAATGACACCTTCTTGAATTTGACTCCAAAATCATTCAAAGTAGCTTTCATCCAAAGTATTTGTGCACAACAACTCCGCACACTAATATATTCGGCTTTGGCAGTAGAGAGTGCCACACTATTGATGGACCGAGAATGGCGACCAGAGGGGGGGGGTGAATGGGAGCCTCAAATTTCTCTCGAAATATTTGGACCACTCTTCCCAAAAGCAAACCAGTTGATAGGTGCTCAACCTCCCCTGAGCAACACGAGCGGGGATTCAGACAAAATTGGATGGGGAGAAACTCACTGGAAACCCCAAAACACAGGTTCTCAACCCTAGGGAAAAGAGGCAAGAACCTAGGCAAAACAGGCAAAAACAGCGACCGTCGGACCACTTGATCAAGACCACCGGACCATAGCACAAGGTCCGGAGCCTTGGTCCAACGCTTGCTCAGCCAACCTCTGGACTGGTTCGACGCCCACACTCGGTGGTCCGATGCTCACATAGAAACCATCCAGGGAGTGCCAAAGCTCCAGACAACTGGTCCGACGCTCACCGTCGGACTATGGGAAGTGGTCCGGTGCTCATTCGAGCCTCTGCGCAAAACAACACAACAAGCTCCCTAGCTCCGGACTTTGTTCCGACGCTCACCGTCAGACTAAAAACACCTGGTCCAACGCCTTCGGCTGCTTGGCTGACTTACTTGTCAAGACCACCGGACCACTTGCAATGGTCCGGAGCTGGTGCCAAGTAGTCTGGAGGGTAGTCCGGCGCTCACGAACAGAAAAGCGGAAGCCCGCGAAAATCGTTTCAACTGCGCCAAATCTTCCCAAAACTCAACCAAAAGATCACCAACTACAACCAAACTTTGTAGGCATGATCCTAGTGCAGTTGGGGAGCTATCCCAAAGAAATCATCGCTCAATTTGGCTTAGAGCAAAGGGAGGAGAAGAGATTTTGGGAAAAGCTCAAGAACGAAGAACTCCGCAAAGAGAACGCCCGATCTACGCACTCGTGAGGTTTGAGGAGAATTCCTTCGGTGCAAAGAAGCTCCTCACGATTACGAACAACTTGATTCAAACAGATTTGCAAGAGCTACTCCCTACAAAGAGAAATCATCTCGGGAAAAGAGGGAGCAAAAGCAAAACGCGAAGAACACAAGCAAAATGGGGACACGATCAACAAATCGTAGCCACCATGGCTTACGGAGGTTACGGCCTTCGATTCCTCGCAGTAAAACCAAGTTCTTACAAAGGTTGGTGTAAACAACTAGGGATCTCATGAACTAGAGATAGAGAGAGGGGGCAAGTGATTAGGGTTCAAGAGATAGGATGAGGATACCCCTTCATCCTCTATTTAACGGGGCTCTGAGTCCTCGCCGGTCGGACTTCGAGTCCCATGAGCCTCCGCTCCACCCGCTCGTCCGCCGTCTTGACTTGGTCAACTCGGTCTACCTCCATGTCTTGTCGCACTCGCCGGTGCCAAGTACTAGCCACCACAGCTAGTCCGCCTGCGCCGATGGTCCCTCAGTCCGAGCCCCGCTTCCGCCCTTCACCGCTCTCAGTCCATCGGCACGGCAAGCCTCTACTCGACCTTCTCCACGCCATTGACCACTATCACTAGGCATAGCACTGCACACCACAAGCTGATAGACAATCACACATTGCTTTTGCAAAGAGGTTAGGGTAAGCCACTCAAACTGAAACGCTCATGTGTTGGTCAATCACTCATCATCAAAGCTGAACATACATGGGTACTTATCCACCATGTGTTCGCAATCTTCCCCTTGATGAGTGCATTGTCAGCACAAGTGCATTTCAGAGTTGAGCCACAAGGTAAAGCTCTCAAATAACTAAAAAGCTACAAAAGCCAAAACAGGGTCACTTGAGAGAAGCAAAACGATACCAATTAAAACACCTCCAAACACTTTAAGACACAGCCACGTACAGATGCCAAAGCAAAAGCACATGGGCAAACGGATCGACGCAACTCAGCAAAACAAAGCTAGCCGTCAAGAAGAGGCAGAAAATGGGCTCAACACGCTAGCAAGATCAAGATACCAAATGAAGTCTATCCCAACTCTCAAAACTCAGAAACAACAATTGAGACACTAAGGGAGCTCAAAAGATACCAATTGAAAACCCTTAACTCCCTAATGCTCAAGAAGCAATCGAAACTGTCGAAGCCAACAAAGAAAGCTAGACCTATAGAAGAGGCAAAGGCTCAACACATCTAGCTTAAATCCCCCTGGGAAAAATGCACACTCAAGATACCAAGAAAGGGTGAAAAGAGCCAAGTTAACATGAGATACCAATTGAAAAGCTTTACAGCTCACAAGCACATTTTCTCCCCCTTGACTAGTGCAAGTATGAAAATGCAGCATTTTCTCCCCTTTGGATGGATATGAAGATGAAATGCACACCTTTTCTCCCCCTCGTTGATACATGCAACTCATCAAGGCTCAAAAACTCAAAGAGATAGCCACAAATGTCATGAAATGCAAGATGAGTGCAAAGTTTCATACTTAGAGCTAAGACAATGAATAGATGCTCTAAGTGATGTGATCCTGTGAGAATAAGAAAAGTTCTATGTGTCAAACAAAGACTCAAGTTGAGCTTAAGATCACTTTAGAAGCTATTTTAGAGAGCATTACATGTGAGAGCAGAGAAAGGGTATCACCTCCTAGAGACAACTAGACATGGCAAACAAGATAGGATCTATCTCAAAGCAATCTCATGTATAGCAAGTAAACTATCCCTAGCATAGTTCATACAACAAGCCAATGACCCAACGAATAAACTTTTCAAATTTCAGAGTTTCACAACCAAATTCAGTCTTAGTCACATTACAGGTTGTATGCGAGTGGTTGTAAGCTAAGTGATGCCACTGCTTACCAACGGGCGAAGTCAAAGGACTTGACACACGGTTTTTTGGTCATACACGACACCACTCAAGTATCAACCCATATGGGAAGCAGTCTCGAACACACGGTGAAGTGCTCACAAAGCAGACCCAACTCGATCTTTCCAATTCACAAAACAGAGAGCAATTTCATTTTTATATTAATCATGGTGCTCAAAGGTAGTGAATGAAGCAATGAAGAGCCATAGTTACAAGCGATATACAAGGCAACCAAGATGGATCTTCAAAAGCCTACACATGCTAGTGCCATTTCAGAGGTGACATGGGGAATTAAATTCAGTTTTAAAAGCTTTTCTAACTTAGCTCTATTGCATATCATAAGATCAAAAAGCGTCTAAGTTAGGCAACACCATAGACACATAAAGCACCTCAAACAGAGCATAAATTCATTATATGGGCTATAGATATGAAGCTTAAAATGAACTATGTCACAAATGCAAATGAGATGCACAATGCATTGACACCAACTAACACTAACAAGACACCAATTGAGAAGAAAATAAAAGACAAATAAGAACTATACACAAAGAACTTCCCTGACTAAAAAGGGAAGCAAACACCCAACTCGCCTCGAAGGCGAGAAAAAACACAGCTTGATCCAAAGGTTTCGTGAGAATATCCGCAAGCTGGTTTTGGGTTCGACATGCTATAGGTCAATGTTGCCCTTCTCGTAGTGATCACGCAAGAAGTGAAAGCGGACCTCAATGTGCTTGGTCTTTGAATGAAGCACAAGATTTTTGGCCCACACTAATTGCACTCGTGTTATCGCAAAGCAGAGGCACCTTAGTAAGCTCAAGACCGAAATCTTTCAAGGTGGCAATCATCCAAATCAACTACGAGCAACAACTAGCCGCAGCAATGTACTCAGCTTCGCACGTCGACTGTGCCATGCTAGATTGTTTGCGAGAAGACCAAGAAACCAAAGAAGACCCGAGAAACTGGCAAGTCCCAGAAGTGGACTTCCGATCAAGTCGGCAACCGACAAAGTCACCCATCAGAATAACCATAAAGCACAAGAGAGGAAGCGTGGAAAACCAAAGACCAAATTCGGGAGTGAATCATAGGTAACCTCATGATGCATTTCACCGCTTGCTTGTGCGAAGTCCGTGGGGACGCTTGAAAAAGTGCACACAAGCAAACGGTGAACTAAATGTCCGGTCGGGTCGCCGTCAGGTACAAAAGCGACCCGATCATGCTTCGGTACTTGTCTGGTCCACCGCTCTCCTTCCTCGTCTGCATCCAAGGCAGTCGTAGTTGACATAGGCGTCGAGAGGTGCTTTGCCTCGCCCATGTCAAACTTCTTCAAGATATCCTTTGTGTATTTGCCTTGGTGCAACAAACGTCCCTTCCCGGATTTTCTTGATTTGCAACCCAAGAAAGAAAGTCAACTCTCCCATCATGCTCATCTCAAATTCCCTGCTCATAAGATCTGCAAACTTGGCAACAAGATCATGAGAAGAACCACCAAAGATGATATCCTCCATGTATATTTGGATAAGGAGAGTGTCTTTGCCTTGCTTGAGGAGAAACAACGTCTGATCTACTGATCCCATTTTAAAGCCCTTATCAAGCAAAAAGGGTTTTAGCCTATCATACCATGCTCTAGGTGCTTGTTTCAAACCGTACAAAGCTTTGTGAAGTTTAAAAACATGGTTTGGAAACTTGGGATTTTCGAAACGGGAGGTTGTTTAACATAAGCTTCCTCCTCTATGAGCCGTTTAAGAAAGCACTTTTAACGTCCATTTGAAAAAGTTTGAACCCCTTAGAAGCCGCAAAAGCTAAAAGGATTCTAATGGCTTCTAAACGAGCTACGGGAGCAAAGGTTTCCTCATAGTCTATTCCCTCCTTTTGACAAAAGCCTTGAGCTACCAACCTAGCTTGTTGCGTACTACCACCCCATCCTCACTTTGTTTATTTTTGAAAACCCATTTTGGTACCTATGGGGTGGCAACTAGGTGGTGGAGGAACTAATACCCAAACGCAGTTTCGCTCAAAGTTTTCTAACTCCTCATGCATGGCATTAACCCAATCCGAAATCCATCAAAGTGTGTCCAACATCTCGGGGCTCAAAAGAAGCAACAAAAGCTGAATGAGCAATGTGAGAGAGATAGGACCTAGACCGCGTGACTCGACGGTCGATTCGCCGATGATGTTCTCCGGCGGGTTTCTGCCGCTGGATGTGGCGGAGAGCCTGCCTGGACGAAGTGGCCCTCCCCTAGACAGCAGTTGGAGCTCCCTTAGGAGCAAGGGCACCGACTGAGGAAGCTGCTCGAACGGCCCCCATGTAGAGGAAGTAGTCGGGTTGGGACCGTGAAGCCGAAGTAGACGTCGCAGGGTCGATGGGGGCAGCCGGTGGAGTCAGCTCGGGATCACCCCAATCGGCATCGTCTGCTCCTCCTCCACAAAGATGCTAGTGTTCACCTCATCATCACCTGCAAGCTCAAAAGCAGTGGAAACACAGGCATAGTCTCATCGAAGGTAATCTCACAAGTCTCCATCACTCGGTTAGTCTCAAGGTTAAGTGCACGATAAGCACGAGAGTGAGTAGAATAACCAAGAAAGATACCGTCAGAAGATCGTGATTCAAATTTATCCAACTTACCACCCTTTTTGAGGGATGAAGCACCTGCACCCGAACACCCATAGGTGACTTACCTTGGGTGGTCTCCCAAAACGCAATCATAAGAAGTCTTCTTTTGAAAGACGGAGGAAAATGCGATTGGAGACATAGCAAGCAGAATGAGTGCTTCGGCCCAATACCGCCTAGGAGTCCTATGCTCATCGAGCATCGTCCTGCCATCTCAACAAGGGTCCGATTCTTGCGCTCAACAACACCATTCTGCTGGGGAGTGTGAGGTGAGGAAAAACTGTGATCAAGACCCAAAGAAGAGCAAAGAGTTGCAAAGTGAGCATTCTTGAATTTTGTGCCTTTGTCACTGCGGATAGCTCTCATGGCATTCTTAGGTAGCTCATTTTGCAATCTCAAAATCAGATTCATGATGAGGACATCGCTACACTAGACACGCCTATGTCATCACCTTTCCCAAGTTGCAACCCATCTCCAACTCAGCTGCCACGTCGACTTCGAGTTTGTTTCGGAGTCCAGGAACTGCAAGGAGTAAAATGGACGCCCAGGATGCATCCGGACTCCGTTCTCGATGATTCACCCACGGATGGAAAGATAATTTCATAAGGAAACCAATCGCATTGGTTTGAGTTCTAAATTCCTTCTGAGTCATCGGAAAACGTCGAAACAACTCAGCGTCCAGAATTTGTTCCGGTGCTGCATCACCCAATTTTGGGCCCATGGCCCATGTATCAACTTGGGTCCATTAGGGACTCATCCTAGGGTTGTAGGACGACCACAGGATCCTTGTGGTCCTCCTCCCTCCTCCTTATATCCCCTAGAGATGCCACAAACAGATTGGGTTTTGTTTTAGAGTTTAGTTTTCCATCGAGAAACTGAATCGTTCATTGTAACTGTGTCGATTAGTCCTTTTACAGTGATCCAGGGCCCCCCGTTCTTGATCTCCTCCACTGTGTCGATTAGTCCTTTGGAACCGAGTTCTTAAACCCTCTATTTGATATTCGAGACATTCATATTTGCAATTTCAGATTGCGTGTTTATAATTTCTTGCTTGTGTTCTTCGATTCGCTTGCAGGAAAAGCCTTCTTGGCGAGGTCAATCAAGTTGTGCTTGGTTGATAACCAATGGAGAAGTGGTGTAACGGTTGCAGGGTTCGAATCGTGTCTGATTTGAAGCCGGATCGCCAACGTCGAGTTCGACACCAATCGAATTTATCGGTTACCTCACGGAAGATCGGTACACTCCTCATCAATTGGTACCAGAGCTTTAGGTTTACCGCGAGGTATAATATAGTTTGCCTTAGCTTCATATTTGTTCATTACCTAGAGTCCACAAAAATCCCAAAAAAAATTCAATCTCCGTTGTCCTATCACCCTTTGTGCCTTGCAATTTCGTTTTAAGATTTTATTTGTTGAGTTTGTGTCCGTGGTTTGAGTCAAGTTGTTGGTTTAGATTGTGTTTGTCGTTGTAGTTCAACTGCATCGTTGTTGTTCTTTGTTTCCGCCGCTATCCCATCCACCGTTCTCAAACAACAAGTCGAAGCCACCACATCACTCGACTTGCCACCGCTAGCCGCCTTGTGTGATATCTCGCTGCCGCGCAAACCCTAGATAGGTTGCCAGCCGCAGTTATTTTTTCCTGCATCGCAACCCTCCTTACATCATCTGGCGAATACCTACTGCTTCTAGTCACACGGACGTTGATCTTGTGATCGGTGTTGGAGTTTAGGGACGCTTTGCCCAAACTGCCGCCGTCGTCGTGTTGTGCCTTCCAGAAAACATAACTTGAGGTACCTTCGGTAAAACAGGCATAACTTTTCGCTCGTTTGTCAGAAAAATCTGAACAGAAATTGTGGAGTTTCTTGACATCTTTTGGACCCAAACTGACCTTTGGTCTATTTGGTTTTCTCAAAATTGCCAAATAAAATCGGGAAAATAAAGAAATTTTTTTGTCAAAGTTGTTGCGCGCTTTTCAGAGAACTTGCGGATTTTCTGTAGACCACATCTCACCTCAGTTGAAGGTGCCAATTTTTGTGGTTGCTTCTCTTATGATCCTTGTTCAGAGAACAATATAAAAAAATAGTGAAAAAATAAAAAAAGTTTGATTCCTACTAGTGCCTTTTGGGAAAATCCAGGGAAATTCAGCAAAAAAGGAAAAATCCGGGCTAGTTGCTTGTCCTGTGAGTTCCTTCCATCGTCCTTTGTTTCATCTTGTTGCGCTACATCTAGACACGTCTTAGCCAGCAATTGTGATTTGTACTTTGGAAACTTATTGAACTTAGCTAAATCTGCATTCGTTATTTGCTAATCCTTGCTACTCATAGTATGCTTTCCCAAAGCTCTACATATACTTCTGTCAGCACAGATTCATCTTGCAATTTGGTCTTGCTTCGCCAATTTGGTCTTGCTACTATTAGGCTTTGGTAAGAACACTTGCATGTTGGTGGTAAGCCGCTTGTGATTTTGCATTCAACTTTCACCACCACCACCACCACCACTTGGTTCCTTTTAGTTGATAGGGATAATACTTTGGTGTTGTCTTTTTCTATCTTCTAACTATGTCAGGATCTCCGACGGATTTCAATGAGTGTGTGTCCAAGGGCGAGCTTACAACATTCATCAATGAACAACACAATCTTATGAACGAGCTGACACGCAACGTGAACAATCTGGTCACCCGCATTGAGCAGGTTGAACAACACCGTCCACCTCCTCGTGATAATGATGCAGATGGGGTTGTTTTTGATAATGGAGATGCAGATGCTGACGGTGATGCACACAACCGTCACCGCTACAACTTCAATCGTTGTGGTATGGGAGGTAATAATCATGGTAATAATGATCCTTTTGCTAAAATTAAATTTAGCCTACCTCCTTTTGCTGGTAATATTGATCCTGAGGCATACTTAGATTGGGAGCTTGCTGTTCAACTAAAATTTGATTCTCATAATGTACCCGCTGAGCATAGAGTTAGACTTGCTACTAGTGAGTTTACTAAGTTTGCTTTGTTTTGGTGGAGTGATCTTTGCAATGCTGGTAATGCTGCTGCTGTGCCTCAAACTTGGAATGTTTTGAAACAACGTATGAAATCTCGTTTTGTTCCTCCTTATTAACAACGTGATTTACGCTTGAAACTGCAAACTTTAAAACAATGCGAAAAAGGCGTAGAAGCATACTATCAGGAATTGCTTATTGGTTTAGCATGTTGTGGTATAAATGAAGATGATAATGATGCTAGTGCTAGATTCTTTGGTGGTTTAAATCATGATATACAGAATATTCTTGATTATAAAGAATGGCGCAATTTTTCCCAATTGTATCATCTTGCTATTAAGGCCGAACGAGAAGTACAGGGACGCACACAACAACAAACTTTCAGATCTAACACTGGGAGGAATTTTCAGCAGCGCTCCAAGCCGGAGACGCCCAAGACATCTACACCTCCACTTTCTTCCGGGGTAAGCAAATTGTCTAATGTGCAGTTTTAGGGGAAGAAAGGTGCCACTCCGGGTGTTTCTACTAGCTCCTCCTCCTCCAGCACTAAAATCATTTGCCACCGTTGCAAAGGCATGGGACATAAAATTGCCGAATGCCCCTAGTCGCCGCACTTTCATTGCTACCGAGGATGGATATGTAAGTGCTAGTGATGTTGAAGATGAATTAGCCCTTGCTGCTAACATTGATGCAGATTCCACCGAGTGCGATCAAGACGAGGAGATAATTGACTCAGTGGCTGCCGCCACCGGCTACCCTAGCCTTCTTGTGCAGCGTGTGCTGAGTTCACATGTGGGACATGAAGAACAGATGAATATTCAGCGCCACAATTTGTTCCACATGTATCTCATTGTGCAGAGTTGTCGTGTTCACACCATCATTGATAGCGGGAGTTGCAACAACTTGGTGAGTTCAGATTTGGTTGAGAAGATTGGCTTGACCACACAACAACATTCACATCCATATAAACTTCAATGGTTCAATAATAGTGGTCAGACTAAGGTAACTAAATCAGCCTGCATTAGCTTTTTCACAGACTCTTATCATGATACTGCTGATTTTGATGTTGTACCTATGCAAGCTTGTTCAATTTTGTTAGGACGTTCATGGGAATTTGATACTGATGCTTTACACCATGGTAGAACTAATACATACACTTTCATGCATAAGGACAAGAAAATTACTTTGGTTCCTTTGTCTCCTATGGATATTGTTAAACATGCTCGAGATATTAAAAATAATCCTCCGCTAAACACTGTTAAAAATAATGGGATTAAGTTACCAGGAGGTGTTTTTCTTGCTACAACTTCTGTTAATGCTGAGTTATGTGATAATCCTGATGCACCATGTCAACCTATTATGTCTTGTGCATTGCCTGCTGTCACTAACCTTTTGCAGGAGTTCGTTGATGGGATTGAGTCGAGGACGACTTCAATTCTAGAAGGAGGGAATGATGAGGACACCGCCACGTTGGAGTCGAGGACGACTCCAATTCAAGAAGGGGAGGATTATGAGGACATCGCTACGCTGGACACGCCAACGCCATCACCTTTTCCATGTTGCAACTCATCTCCAACTCAGCTACCACGTCGACTTCGAGTCTATTTCGGAGTCCGCGACCAGCAAGGAGTAAAACGGACGCCCAGGACGCATCCGGACTCCGTTTTGGATGATTCACTGACGGATGGAAAGATAATTTCATAAGGAAACCAATCGCATTGGTTTGAGGTCTAAATTCCTTCCGAGTCATCGGGAAACGTCGAAACAAGTCAGCATCCAGAATCTGTTCCGGTGCTACGTAACCCAATTTTGGCCCCATGGCCCATGTATCAACTTGGGTCCATTAGGGACTCATCCTAGGCTTGTAGGATAACCCCAGGACCCTTGTGGTCATCCTACCTCCTTATATTCTCCTAGAGCCGCCACAAACAGATTGGTCGTCCTGCCTCCTCCTTATATCCTCCATCGAGAAACTGAATCGTTCATTGTAACTGTGTCGATTAGTCCTTTTAGAGTGATCTAGGGCCCTCCGTTCTTGATCTCCTCCACTGTGTCGATTAGTCCTTTGGAACTGAGTTCTTGAACCCTCTATTTGATATTCGAGACATTCATATTTGCAATTTCAGATTGCGTGTTTATACTTTCTTGCTTGTGTTCTTCGATTCGCTTGCAGGAAAAGCCTTCTTTGTGAGGTCAATCAAGTTGTGCTTGGTTGATAACCAATGGAGCAGTGGTGTAACGGTTGCAGGGTTCGAATCATGTCTGATTTAAAGCCGGATCGCCAACATCGAGTTCTCCACCAATTGAATTTATTGGTTACCTCACGGAAGATCGGGCCACTCCTCATCATCTCGAACAAGTGGAAAAGCCTCATCCTTACTCTCCAAAAAGAACAACCAAGAGTACCTTGAGTAGTCATCAACGACTACAACAACATACCACTTCCCTCCCTCTGACCTAACCCGAGCTGGACCAACTGTGTCCATGTGTAAGAGCTCGCCAGGTCGAGTGGTCATGATCTCAGTCACAGGAGGATGAGAAGCAGCAACCATCTTGCCATGCCTGCAAGGATGGCAAACCAAGTCCTTCTCGAACTTTAGCTTTGGCAATCCTTGGATAAGGTCCATGGAGCTAAGCCTTGCAAGCAAGTCAAAACTCAAATGTCCCAATCTCCTATGCCACTTCCAAAGCTCGGAGGAAGAACCAGCAAGAAGACAACGAGAAGGTTCGGAAGAGATAGTAAAATCTGCACGAAAAACCTTCCCGAAAGGTAAATCCGGCAAACAAGCTCACCACGAGAGTAAAAAATCCGAGAGAGATTAGGCTTGAAACTCACTTCAAAACCTTCATCAAGGAGTTGGAAAACCGAAAGAAGGTTAAAGTGCAAATTCACAACCAAAGCAACATCCTTGAGGACAAAAGAAGACTTCACTCGGATCAACCCTCGGGAGTCAACCTTACCCTTACTCTTGTCCCCGAATGTGATATACTCGGTGTGGCGCATGGGGTCGAGGCTGGAGAACCACTTGGCACTTCCGGTCATATGGCGTGAGCATCCGGAATCCACAAGCCAAGTCTCTTCCAGTCCTCCTTCCTACATCAATAAAAAGACATAGGGTGAGCAAACGGACCAACACTGGGGTTAGTAAACTGTGAAGGATACCAGTGTTGTCCCACTTTCCGAAAGAATGGGTTAGGAGAAAAACCAAACATCTCCTGTCCCATGGGAGGATAGCGATCACCACGATGGGGAAAACGTGGTCCGCTAAAGAAGGGTGGAGTAAAGCCACTGCCATGAGACCCGTAGTCGTATGGGTCACGACCGGTACCCCGCCGGGCACGACCACCACGTGGTCTCGCCTCCTGAGGCATTGTACCTCTAGGCCTAGAAGTGCGCCTCTGAACTTCCGGTTTACGCACCCCAACTCGTGGGTGGTACATGTCCCGATTGTTCAACTCAAACTGCCTCCAATCATCTGTCTTCCTCCTATAGAAAAACTCAGTCAAATGCCCATCCCGCTCACAATACTCACAATGGTACCTCACCACACTCTTGGTAGGCACTCTCTTGTTGGGTTGGGTGGCTCTAGCTTTCTTAGGAAGGGGATCACTAGAGATGTCTAGCATTGTGTCAAGTGGGTTGCGAAGATGGTTCGGTTTGGCAATCCACACTTGCTTCTATGGAGTGGTTTTGGGTGGCTCTTCAAACACACCATCTCTCACAGGAAACTCAGAGGGTTGGTAGGCTTAGGTGGAGTGATCTTGGTAAGCTTGGGAGTTGTGGTGGGTTTCTCACTCTTGCTCAAACCACTGCACTCACTAATCTTACCAAACATGCTATCGTCCTTCCCACCTATAGCAAAGCCTACTCCCGTGCTGCCAGCCCTTTTGCATTGGCTAAGCATCATCACCAACTACGGCTCTCGGCAAGACACCCAACTCAAGATGGACCGAAGGTATGTGTTTTCCTCCTCGGTACTCATCTTGTCGTGTCTGCAGGATGCGATCTCAAGCTCCAAAGCCACAAAGCGATCCGACTCTCTAGTGCTATCTGAGCTGACCTTCTCTAGCACAACAATCCTAGCATCTTTCTATGCTAGCTCAGAATGCAAGCCTAAGAAAGTGAGAGTCTCTATGTGATTTTGGTAATTGAGTGACAACTTAGGTGAACTAATACGTGTTCAAGTGATATATACTCATGAGATTAGTTCACATGTGATTGTGTGATGAAGGAGCTTATTGCACATGAAACATGACATGGAGTCATGTGATCAAGGTGGAGAAGTACAGATGAGGCTTGGCTTGATGGACCGGTTGCAAGTGTGAAGGGCAAGTGAGTGATGCTTGGTGCCGATGGACCAACGCAATGGTGAAGAGCAAGTGAGGTCAAGATCGATGAACCAATACAGTCATGTGATGATATGAAGTGGATCATATCATTTGACAAGTGGTTGGTGCATGTGTTGCATCAACATTGGAGAAGGAGATGGAATGGAATGCGCAAGGCAAAGGTATAACCTATAGGTCATTTCATTTCACCGGTCATAGGTGTGTAGAGAAGTTTATGACCGGGTTTTAGGATAGATAGCCGTACTATCAAGACGAGCAAACTTGTTTGCATATCGGTTATCAAGTGCCACTTGAGCGATCTAACTTTGCGATGCATTAGGATCGAGTGGCGTGGTGAGAGCAAGTGAAAATGCTTTGAAAATGATTGTGAAAATGCTAACACACATGCACCTAGGGAGTACACTTTGTGTTTAGCACCATGGAGCAAGGATGGAAAGATCAGAGACAGTTTTGGTCAAGAAAAGGGTGTCGGACGCTGAAGACGCAAGCAACATACGCTATCCTTCGCAACGGACGATGGCATCGGACGCTGGGGATTCTGACCCTGAGCATCCGTCGGCCTTACCGAAAGTTCCAGGAAGATTTCAGCTCTCGACGCACGCTGTCCGTCGGATTCGCGTGGAGCATCCGTCGGGCTTCCAGAGGACCCTAAAGACGAGCAGTCCATAGACAGGCGCTGGATGCTGAGGGGCTGAGTGTCGGACGCTGGCGATGGAGCGTCCGTCGCATACGCAGAGTGCCCAGTGAAGGGGTATAATGGCTAGTTTTGTGGGGGAGCTTATAAATAGCTCATGGCCGGCCCTTGGGGTTGTTTGAGCACCTTGGGGTTGTGTTACCCTTAGTTGTGATTGGTTGGAAGCCCTCTAACTCACACACACATGATAGAGTTCATACGATTGTGTGAGAGAGCGATTACTAGTGCGTTGCTTTGAGAGATAGCATCGTGTGGCACTAGGTGATCGACTTGCAAGCTCGTGGTGCTTGTTACTCTTGGAGGTTGCCACCTCCTAGACGGCTTGGTGGTTTGTGGCTCCGTCGAAGCGCGCTAGAAGATTGTGCGGCGCTCCGGAGATGTGCTTGTGAGGGGCGTTGTGCTCGCCCCGCGGGAGATCGCGAAGAGCAACTCTAGTTGAAGGTATCGTTGAGTGCCCTCATCTTGTGTTGGTTAGGCGGCAACCCTTGAGGGGGTTAGGCAGTGAGGCTTGTAAAAAGTCGTAAACCTCCAAGTGAGTGAGCCGATACAACGGAGACTAGCTTGGTGGCGACCAAGTGAACCTCGGGAGAAAAATCACCGTGTCAACCTTGTACATCTTCTCGGTGGTTTGCATTCTCCAAATCACTAGCTTGTATTTACTTATTCATGCTTGTGCTAGTGTTTAGTTGTTGCTCTTGTAACTAGTTTAGCTTGTGTAGCTAGCTTAGTTACCTTCTAGCTTGTGTAGCTTAGAAGTAGCTCTTGAGTGACTAATTGTCTTGTGTAGCCTTGTTAGTCACATTGCTTAGTTTGTGTAGCTAAGTAAGTTGAGCTCTCTAGTTGACTTGTGTAGTCTTTCTAGAGAGCATTGCTAGTGAGCTTAGGTGCTTTGTGCTTTGCTTACTAGTATGTGTAGGAGCTCCCCTGTTTGCTTAGAGTACTAGTTGCTTAGGTTTGTGTGACCTTGCAACCTAGACTTGTTTAGGTGAGCCTCCTAGCTTGGCACCTTAAGTAGCATAATAGACATCTTTGCTAGGTGCTAAAGTAATAGATAGAGGGGTGTAGTCTTGGCTAGACCGATAGTTTTAATTCTGCAATAGTTTCGGTTAGCCAAAGCGATTAAGTTTTAGAAAAGACTATTCACCCCCTCTAGTCCGCCATCTCGACCCTTCAAGTGGTATCAGAGCCGAGGTCTCTCATTTGCGGTCTTCACCGACCCGAGAGGATGGCGACTTATGGGCTAGATGTTGATTGTCCACACTGTTTTGATGGGACTCACTTTGCACGGTGGAAAATTGGATGATGTGCAATTTTAAGTTCATTTGTCCTCAAATGTGGTGGATCGTAGATGTGGGCTTTTCTCATGTGTGGGATGAAGAGAATCTAACCCAAGAACAAGAGAAATTCCTAGATCTCGAAACCCAAGCTACTAACATCATCTATAGCTCCTTGAATGATTGCATATTTGGAGAGATAATTGACATGAAGACACCTCATGAGATGTGGTCCTATCTCATTAAAAAATATGGGACGGTATCAAGTGGTGGTGATGATGAGCCCAAGGAGGAGGCACATGAGGGTGTTGAGCATGACCACAACTTGGTGATTGTGGAAGATTGCTCCACCTCATGGTCAAGTGAAGATGATGATGATCTATCTACTAAGAGATCACTTGACAAGAATGATGAAGACCCAACCTCAAGTGTTGCAATTGATGATGCTACTCCAAGCACACTTGATGATGATGAAGCATGCTCGAGGTATGAAAGTGATGTCTCCACAAGCTCTTCCACCTCATCACATTGCCATATGTCACATGGTGACACAAAGGTATTAGTTGCCAATATGATTGTAGATTGTGATGACCCTAACCTTGAGCTTGTGTGTAGACTCTCCAAAGCTTTAGAAAATGAGTTAAATAAAACAAAGAAACTAAAAGATGAAAACTCTCTTCTAAAGAACTCATGTGAAGAACATAAGCTCTTACTTGATGTTCTTAATTCTTCACATGAGGAACTAAAACTAGATCATGAGCATCTTCGTGTATCTCATGAAGGTTTAGTTCACAAACATGGCTCTCTCATTAATGAATTGCTAAATCTTAAAAATGAAGAGAGCTCATCACTTGGGTCAAATGATCAATCGCATGTTGTTGCTAACCCTTGTGATGTAGGGAAGAAGAATGTATCCACCTCTTGTGATGATTTACTTGATATGCCATGTTCTTTACATATAGATGCTTATTCTACTTCTATGTCTTATGAGACTAACCTTTTGAAGGAGAACAATGAGCTCAAAAGTGAATTGAAGAATATGAGCAACAAGTTAGAGAGGTGCTACAACTCCAAAGTCTCCTTTGAGCATATGATGAAGACCACTAGAAGCTATGGTGACAAGAGTGGAGTTGGATTCAACAAGAGCAAGGGCAAGAAAAAGATGAAGAAGCAAGAACAAAAGAAGCTATCTCATTTTATGTGCTTCATATGCCATGATATGGGACATCTTGAAAATGGTTGCCCAAACAAAGAGAAGCTCAAGTTGAAGAAAGAAGAAGAGAGGCTAAAGCATGTCAAGTGCTTCAAGTGTCACATTTTGGGTCATCTCACCTCAATGTGCCCAACCAAGCAATTGGTGAAGCAATAAGTGAAGCCTCAAGATATGCCACAAGTCACACCTCAAGTGAAAGACAAGATCAACTATCAAGATGGTGATTTGGGGATAATGATGAAGAAGAAGACTAGAAGAGGTGGCAAAACAAGATCAAGTCATCTAACTCCTATTCAAGATGACATGATGATGAGCAAGAATCAAGACAAGAGAGATTTGGCTCACATCAAGTGCTACAAATGTGAAGATATGGGACACTTTGCCTCGAGGTGTCCTACCAATCTTGAGATGAAGAATCAAGTAAAAGAGAAGAGGCAAGGCAATGAGAAGCACAACATGAGCAAGGAAGAAAAGACTCAAGCAAAGAGAGTGTGCTACTCATGTCAGGATAGGGGACACATGGCTCATTCATGTCCCCTAGGTATGACTTCTAAGCTCATTTCAATTGATGATGATCATGTGCTTAGAAAGGATGGTAGTGGTACCTCTATGGTTGTTATTGCAAAACATCCCACTATTCATACTAAGGAATTACCTAAGTATGTTGCACCTAACTTGAGGGGACCCAAACTAGTTTGGGTATCATCAACAAGTGGATGAATGTGTAGGTATCATTGGCATTGGAGGCTTGACTCAAAATGTTGCACAATGTATATCATAATAATTGGGTCAAGTAGTAAAATCTTAATGCTCATCCTATCCTAATGCCAAGACAAAAGAATGAAGTCCAAGTCTTACAACATACAAGTGTATGATCAAGTTGTGGTAGTTTATAGATGATTAATTTGAAGGCTTGCAAATAATTGAGTTGAAGCTTGCTAATGGATTGATCATGGTCTACTAAAGTATATCTCTTGTTGATCAAGTTCATTTGGGTGTGTATAAGATGTTTGAATTGGATATACACTTAGCGCATATGAGTTTCTTGAATTGAATATAAATATGCACTAGTTGCTTGCTATAAGTTGCTTGAATGGATTAAATGCTTAGTGATCAAGTTTGTGTTGATTTGAATGGATATAATCATGAGACTACTTTTAGTAAGTGGATTGAATGGATCTAAGTCTTTAGATAGTGTTGGGAATATGCCCTAGAGCTAATCATGTAGATGATTATATTCCGATTGTATCCATGATTAATAAAGTGTTCTTTGAATATCCATTATAGACAACTAGTATTGATTGACAATTATGTGAATTGTTTGTGGAACTCAATTACCTGAATGGTTATTCTAATAGTAGTCCATGGTCGGCATTCTTGTAAGAGCACACTTGAATATTAGACCAGCACATGTATTAGTTGATGGCTATGTTTCACAAGTCATAGACATAGAGATGTCAAACTAATAATGTGGGCACATGTGAGACATGTAGGCTGGACTGACCCAACAAGAGAAAGTCTCTATTCATGTCATGTACGTTATGTCCTTAGACATGAGATTGTGGTATGTACTCAAGATGTGAAACGATCTACTTAGAGACTATCAAACGCTACTCCGTTATTGGGTAGTTATAAAGGTGGTCCTTGGGTGGTTGGGAAACATGCTATGAGACATAGACAATCAAGATGGAATTTGCCCCTCTCTTCGTGAGAGAGATATCACTGGATCACTCATGTGATTGGATCAACAAATGCATGGCCATGCTTGGGTTAAGTGTTAACCCACGAGTTGAACCATATATCGAGTGGCGAAGGGAATAACTTGTACATGGTCATAGTGGTTCGTCTGATATGATCATAGCGTATACATAGGAGTTGACACGTCTTGCTAGAGGCCGCTATCAACTATTGGTCGAGTAAGAGTACTTGGGCCATGTCTATGTATGCGTGAGCCCATAGGGTCGCACGCTTAAGGGGTTGGAAGCCTAATTCGGGTTGGACCCGAATTAGACTAGGTTTAGGGTTTCTAATGGGCCTCCACCGTGGGAGCTCGTTAGGACGCCTATATAAGCAAGGGGTGGGCGCGGGGCGAATTGATCCACGCCTTTTTGGCAGCCGCCGTCGCCTCCCCACGCTCGCGCCTTTTGCTCCTCGCGGACCTAGCAGTCCGGAGGCGCAACGCTTCCTCTCTGCACGTGTGGGATTCCTCGGAGGTGCTGCATCTGGAGCACAAGGACGAACCGCGCAAAGGGGATGTTGAGACGGATGACCACGCAACTGCACTGCCTGCTGCGACGCGGACGACTACATCAAGTCGTCTTCCGCTGCACCTGCGCGTCTAGTGGTAATCCCGTAACCTGTAACTAGCAGTAGATCCTGGTTTATGAGGTCGAAAAGTTTTGTTTTCCGGCTAGCGTAGCAACCTCGTATTCCTTCAGTGGTATCAGAGCCGTTACTGCCTCGTTATAGGTTCAGATCTTGGCATATGGTGATATGCGGGTTTTATGATGAATCTCAGACTTTGGTTCATGTCTTGCTGCGATGGTATTGTATCAGCCTACTCGTACCGGTCGGAATTCCGCCATCCGAGTTAACAGATGCAAGTAAATCCAGTCAGGGCGAGTTGGAGATCAATTAGATTGATCGAATTGAAACCTAGGTCAGAAGCCGGGCGCATGTGATGCGCATCGGGAATAGATGCGATCTATGTAGATGCGATCTATGTAATCCCAGTAAATTTTTGGGCTGATGAGATTAGTCTGATGAGATTTTCATAGTGATTCCATAGATGTGATCTATGTAATCCCGCTTGATTTTCAGGGCACTGCCCTGAAACCCGCGGGACCGCCGTTGCTACCTGCTATAGCACCTAGAATCGTTCTACGCCTAACTTGTTTTTGCAGGAGTTGATGTGGTTGGTATGGCCTATGAGATTGTATGTAATTTTCATGCCCTACGTGACATGTAAGCAACACGGCTGGAGCCATATGTGTTGCCTTTTGATGTATTGGCCTGCGTGCCATCTTGTGATCTTGCGACTATGTAATTAGTATAGCTTGCGGTAAGATAGTTCTTGGAGGACTTATCACAAGAAGAATGTCACACGTGGATCATGGAGATGGAGATCACCATGATGGGCAAGATCATGGAGATGGAGATCACCATGATGGGCAAGATGATGGAGATGGAGATCACCATTATTTAAAGGGCGATACCAAGTCACTATGTGTGAATGTGATTCTCATTTTATTCTACTTTTGTTGTTCGCTATTATGTTTTGTCTACATGAATATGATAGTAAAGTAGAATGATCCCTCAACAATGTTTAAGTTGTATGCTTCCCCAAACCTTGCACTGTCACGTGTCTTGTACGATTGGTGGTGGGTCTATGAAATTAGGGTGCCACTGATTTTCCTTGACTAGACAGGTTCGTGTCGGACACTTACTAGCAGAAGGTTTGGTTACTTGAACAAGGTTATCCTAACGGTTAGGGACCTTGAAGCATGGGGAGGTTGAGCGTAGCATAGAGATGCTGCCCAACAACAAGAATCATATGTGATATGATTAGCAAAGTGTTGCTTACCGATCTACCATGTCTTCTAGCGGTGATGCTAAAGCTCACTAGTTGACTTGTTAGTTGTGGGTCTTGAATCACTAAGTATCAATTGAGGGATATTGATTTTAGTGGGAGTATGTTTTATTTTGATATAACTTACTCCTTCATGGATACATTGTCTTAGTATTTTGCATTACTTTTGTTGTAGATGGCTCCCAGTAATCAACCATTTACTTTGCGATCAATTCTTGAGAAAGATAAGTTGAATGGAACAAATTATGCGGATTGGATCTGCAGCCTGAGAATTGTTCTCAGGGCTGAGAAAAAGGAAGATATTCTAGACACCCCATTACCAGATGAACCTGATGATAATGCACCTACTGCAGAGAAAACCGCTTACAAGAAAGCATGTGATGCTGATCTTGAAGTGGGTTGCCTCATGCTTGCTTGTATGGAACCTGATCTACAGATGCAGTTCGACAATAATCATTCAGCGAACGATATGATCGTGGCGCTTGAAGATATGTTCCAAACTCAAGCGCGGACTGAAAGGTTCAATGTCTCTAAGGAGCTTGCAGAAACCAAGCTGGCTGAGGGATCACCTGTAGGGCCACATGTAATCAAGATGGTTGGTTACACTCAGAGGTTGGAGAAGCTAGGCTTCGCAATTGGCCAAGAGTTGGCAACTGATTTCATTCTTGCGTCTCTTCCGCCCAGTTATGGAAACTTCATCTCGAACTACCATATGCATGGGGCGGAGAAGGGCTTGAATGAATTGTGTGGCATGCTTAAAACAGCAGAAGCTGATATCAAGAAGGCAGCAGGCACTAGCCATGTGATGGCGGTCCAAAACAAGCCTAACTTTAAAAGGAAGGTTGGGTGGAAGAAGAAGGCGAAGGCTAAAGATGAGATCTCTAAGCCAAACCCTCCTCCTGCCAATGGACCAGCTACTGAAGCAATATGCTTTCATTGTAAGGGGAAAGGTCACTGGAAGAGAAACTGCAAGCTGTACTTGGAGTCCTTAAAGAAGGATGGCGGTAGTAAAGGTACTCCCGCTGCTTGTACACTTGTCGTTTACGTTACAGATATTTTTCTCGCTGATTCTTACATTAACTCCTGGGTATTTGATACCGG
This sequence comes from Microstegium vimineum, assembly GCA_022036555.1. Classification (NCBI taxonomy): domain Eukaryota; kingdom Viridiplantae; phylum Streptophyta; class Magnoliopsida; order Poales; family Poaceae; genus Microstegium; species Microstegium vimineum. The sequence continues at coordinate 11,348,257 of CM039138.1, read as the reverse complement.
ATCGGTTGCTCATATTTGCAATACGATGCAGGGAATGGTAAGAAGTAGAAGCACGAGAAGAGGCGAAGTTGATTTCCGCGTGGGCAACAATGCAAGAGTTGCTGCGTTGAGCGCTGGGACGATGCAACTTCACCTCCCGTCAGGATTTATCATGGAATTGAATAATTGTTATTTCGTTCCTAGTTTAAGTCGAAACATTGTGTCACCTTCATGTTTGATGAAGGATGGTTATTCATTTGCGAGTAAAGACAATGGTTGTGTGATCTCAAAGAATGACATGTTTGTGGCTTTTGCATCCATTGTGAATGGATTGTTTATTTTAAATCTTGATGATACACCTATCTGTAATGTTAATGCTAAAAGGCCTCGGCTTAATGAGTTAAGTTCTACATATTTGTGGCATTGTCGTTTGGGTCATATAAGTGAGAATCGCATGAAGAGGCTCCATGATGATGGTCTTCTAGCTTCGTTTGATTTTGAATCATACGAGACATGTGAGGCTTGCCTACTAGGCAAGATGACCAAGGCGCCATTCAAAGGATTTCCTAAGAGGGCGTCTGACTTGTTGGAACTCGTACATACTGATGTATGTGGACCAATGAGCATGACAGCTAGAGGTGGATTTCAATACTTCATAACTTTTACTGATGACTTTAGTAGATATGGATATGTCTACCTAATGAAGCATAAGTCTGAAACATTTGAAAAGTTCAAAGAATTTCAGAATGAAGTAGAGAATCAACGTGGCAAGAAAATTAAAGCCTTGCGATCTGATCGAGGAGGCGAATATTTGAGCCATGAGTTTAGCAATCATCTAAAGAGTTGCGGAATTGTTCCACAGCTTACGCCACCTGGAACGCCTCAGAGAAACGGCGTGTCCGAGCGACGTAATCGGACTTTGTTGGACATGGTTCGGTCTATGATGAGCCAGTCAGACCTACCACTCTCATTTTGGGGATATGCTCTAGAAACAGCCGCTTTCACATTGAATAGGGTACCGTCTAAGTCCGTAGTCAAGACACCATATGAGATATGGACTGGTAAGAGTCCCAGTTTGTCTTTTCTAAAGATTTGGGGTTGTGAAGTTTATGTCAAGCGACTTATGTCAGATAAACTTACACCCAAATCAGACAAATGCTTTTTCGTGGGATATCCAAAGGAAACTTTAGGGTATTACTTCTACAACCGATCAGAGGGCAAAGTGTTTGTTGCTCGGAATGGTGTTTTCTTAGAGAAAGAGTTTCTCAACAGAGACAAAAGTGTAGAGAAGGTGTATCTTGAAGAAGTTCAAGATGAGCCAGTAGGAGATAACTCTACGAGTGATGCTAATGTAGCAGAACAAGTTGAGATACCTGTGGCAAGAGAAACACCACCACAACCACGAAGGTCAGCAAGAATCCGTGAGGCACGTGGGGAAGTGTTGTTGTTAGACGATGACGAACCTGCAACGTACGCGGAAGCAATGATGGACCCAGATTCCGAGAAATGGCAAAGTGCCATGAGATCCGAGATAGATTCCATGGGAGACAATCAAGTTTGGAACTTGGTTGACCCGCCTGATGGGGTTAAACCTATTGAGTGCAAATGGGTCTATAAAAAGAAAAAGGATATGGATGGAAACGTTCACGTCTATAAAGCTCGACTTGTTGCAAAGGGTTTTCGGCAAGTTCAAGGAGTTGACTACGACGAGACATTCTCGCCGGTAGCGATGCTTAAATCTATCCGGATCATTCTAGCAATTGCTGCTTATTTCGATTATGAGATTTGGCAGATGGATGTTAAAACAGCCTTTCTAAATGGAAATTTGGAAGAGGATGTGTATATGATACAGCCCGAAGGTTTTGTTGATCCTAAAAATGCTGGAAAAATATGCATGCTACAGAAATCCATTTATGGATTAAAGCAAGCATCTCGGAGTTGGAATATTCGTTTTGATGAAGTGATCAAAGGGTTTGGCTTTCGTCAGAATGAAGAAGAACCTTGTGTTTACAAGAAGGAAAGTGGGAGCGCTGTTGTGTTTCTAATCTTGTATGTGGATGACATACTATTGATTGGGAATGACATTCCTATGTTGCAATCTGTAAAGACTTCACTGAATAATAGTTTTTCTATGAAGGATTTAGGAGAAGCAACATACATTTTGGGAATCAAAATCTATAGAGATAGATCAAAGAGGCTTATAGGATTAAGTCAAGAGACATACATTGACAAGGTGTTGAAACGGTTCAACATGGAACAATCCAAGAAAGGGTTCTTGCCTATGTCACATGGTATACGTTTCAGCGAGAAGCAGTGTCCTTCGACAGCTGATGAGCGGAAACGAATGAGTAAGGTTCCATACGCTTCGACAGTTGGTTCCATCATGTATACCATGATATGTACTCGCCCAGATGTCTCATATGCTCTAAGTGTTGCGAGCAGGTACCAAGCCAATCCAGGTGAGAGTCACTGGACGCTTGTTAAAAACATTCTTAAGTACTTGAGAAGGACTAAAGATGTGTTCCTAATCTATGGAGGTAATGAGGAGCTCGTTGTAAATGGTTACACCGATGCTAGCTTCCAAACTGACATAGATGATTCACAGTCTCAATCAGGTTTTGTGTTCACAATTAATGGTGGTGCTGTAAGTTGGAAAAGTTCCAAGCAGGAGACGGTGTCTAATTCTACAACAGAAACCGAGTACATTGCAGCTTCTGCCGCTGCAAAGGAAGGTGTTTGGATGAGAAGGTTCCTCATTGAACTTGGTGTGTTTCCAAATGCGTCCGACCCATTGAATATACATTGTGACAACAATGGGGCGATAGCGCAGGCTAGGGAGCCAAGGAATCACCAAAAGAACAAACATGTACTGCGGAAGTTTCATCTTATCCGAGAGTTCGTCGGTCGAGATGAGATCAAAATGTGCAAGATACATACGGATTTGAATGTTGCAGATCCTTTGACAAAGGCTCTTCCACAGCCTAAGCATGAGGCACACTTGAGGTCTATGGGGATTAGACATCTAAGAGATTAACTCTAGTGCAAGTGGGAGACTGTTGGGAATATGCCCTAGAGCTAATCATGTAGATGATTATATTCCGATTGTATCCATGATTAATAAAGTGTTCTTTGAATATCCATTATAGACAACTAGTATTGATTGACAATTATGTGAATTGTTTGTGGAACTCAATTACCTGAATGGTTATTCTAATAGTAGTCCCTGGTCGGCATTCTTGTAAGAGCACACTTGAATATTAGACCAGCACATGTATTAGTTGATGGCTATGTTTCACAAGTCATAGACATAGAGATGTCAAACTAATAATGTGGGCACATGTGAGACATGTAGGCTGGACTGACCCAACAAGAGAAAGTCTCTATTCATGTCATGTACGTTATGTCCTTAGACATGAGATTGTGGTATGTACTCAAGATGTGAAACGATCTACTTAGAGACTATCAAACGCTACTCCGTTATTGGGTAGTTATAAAGGTGGTCCTTGGGTGGTTGGGAAACATGCTATGAGACATAGACAATCAAGATGGAATTTGCCCCTCTCTTCGTGAGAGAGATATCACTAGATCACTCATGTGATTGGATCAACAAATGCATGGCCATGCTTGGGTTAAGTGTTAACCCACGAGTTGAACCATATATCGAGTGGCGAAGGGAATAACTTGTACATGGTCATAGTGGTTCGTCTGATATGATCATAGCGTATACATAGGAGTTGACACGTCTTGCTAGAGGCCGCTATCAACTATTGGTCGAGTAAGAGTACTTGGGCCATGTCTATGTATGCGTGAGCCCATAGGGTCGCACGCTTAAGGGGTTGGAAGCCTAATTCGTACCCGAATTAGACTAGGTTTAGGGTTTCTAATGGGCCTCCACCATGGGAGCTCGTTAGGACGCCTATATAAGCAAGGGGTGGGCGCGGGGCGAATTGATCCACGCCTTTTTGGCAGCCGCCGTCGCCTCCCCACGCTCGCGCCTTTTGCTCCTCGCGGACCTAGCAGTCTGGAGGCGCAACGCTTCCTCCCTGCACGTGTGGGATTCCTCGGAGGTGCTGCATCTGGAGCACAAGGACGAACCGCACGAAGGGGACGTTGAGACGGACGACCACGCAACTGCACTGCCTGCTGCGACGCGCACGACTACATCAAGTCGTCTTCCGCTGCACCTGCGCGTCTAGTGGTAATCCCGTAACCTGTAACTAGCAGTAGATCCTGGTTTATGAGGTCGAAAAGTTTTGTTTTCCGGCTAGCGTAGCAACCTCGTATTCCTTCAGATAGTATTCAAACAAGTTGAGTTCAAGTGTGATTCAATTTGAAGAAGCTTAGCTCATAGTGTTGAAATATGTCCTATACTCAAAATCTGAGCTAGCTATGATCATAGCCATGTTTGAGAGACCAAATCTATTTGGAATTGGATTGAAATTTGGTGTACATGCTATACACTTATGTTATTATTTGTTGTTCAAATTTCATGGATATTGGATAAAGGGATACTTCAGTTTTGGAGTGGATCTTGTCAACACATGTGCAGCAGTTTTCAGCATGTACCTAAGTGGAAAGATGTGAAATCTGGCAGCAATCTAGTAGTCCAATAAAGCTCAAATTTTTATGGCTGCTAGATGACTTAGTGAAGCACATCGCCACCAAATTTCATGATTATTGGATTTGTACTTTGGGATTTATGATATATTCTTTGGAGAGTACAGAATCTGCCAGAAAAGTGACAAACTTTGGATTGATGTAGAGTCACTAATATTGAAAGGTCCTCATGTTTGAATAATATCTATAAGTGATTGAGGCACCTATGATTGATTTTGGTCTAAGCTAGAAGCATGTCAAGCATTGAGTACAAGGCCATTTGATTGTGGAAGTGAAATTGGCACATATTTGACACTCAAGTTGACGCTCAAGATCAAATTCAAGATAAAGATGAAGTTTAAGTTCTAGTGATGATTGAAGATCAAATGGATAGAAAGAAAAGGACTTAAACAAGATAGTTTGAACTCATATTGGATTCATTTCATCAAATGGAGTTCAACAACTGGTTCAATCAAACAAAGACATTTCAAGTGAGTTTGAAGGATGGTTCTTAGAGATAGGTCACTTCTCCCTAGTGAGGGGCTTGCCGCCGTCGTGTAGGTGAAACCAAGTGTGGTACTTGGAAGGCTAATATAGAAGTGGTGATCTAGGAATCATTTGGATGCTTAGTTGAAGCTATCAAAAGGATTGACCAAAAGAAGAAAGCAAGCAACACCCAAGAGAGATCCATGATCTTAACGTTCAAATGGTATCATCTTCTACAAGTGGTACATCATTTGGTATTCTCTCATGCAAGCATTGATCAAAGAAGAAACAAGTCAACCACAACAAGAAAGTGCACTTGATCATTAGTGATTCTCAAATCTTATGGGTGAAGAATGAAATTCAAATTGACATTCATTGGTCTTCACCAAGCTCTTATTGGACTTCAAATTGCTAATTGGAGATGAAAATTGACTATCCTCTACTCCAATATAGCAAAGGTGAAATTGGTTGACATATGCATACATTATTGCTTAGGACATGTTAGTGCATATAGTCATACATAGGAATCATTCATTGAAAATCAAAAGAATTTTATGCTTATAGCCTACCACTATTGCTTGATTGAGTTATTTGATCTAGTGGTAGTATATAAGTATGTTCATGAGCTAGTAAACCCAAGTACTTGATCTATTTTGGATCGCAATCAAGTGACAAGTACAACCTCTATAAGATAACCGCTTAATGTGTGTGAAGAAGCTTAGAGAGGGTTTAAACCGGACTTGGAAGCTTTTGCTATTCATTCTAGTTCAAGTCAACATAGAAGCTCATGAAGATTGAATCTAGTTCAAGCACAAGACAACTATGCAAATGGATATCAAGATGTAACCTTCATGTGGTATCTAGACTTATGCTAATCTTTCAATTAAGTATCAACCTTCATATTGGTACTTACAAAAGATGTCTAGTTCTAGCATACTTGTGATGTTCCACATCTATTTGATTCATGATATATCCTTCAAGTGGTAATCTCACAAGTGATATCCTACAAGATAAAAGTGATCCTCAACCATAAGTGATCAAATCAATGTTCTCTTGCTTGCTAAGATCTTTTGGATGATAGTTGCTTTGACCAAAGGGGAGTTGCCCTACTCAATGGTATAATGGTCAATGATCTTTCACGAAGAGTCATTCCAATACATAGATATATGTTAGTGTCCATCAAAAGTGCAAAGATACAAGTATCAACCATCTACCCTAAGTGCAACCTTTGCATCAATATGAGCATAACTTTTATGGAAATTGATGACAAAGGGGGAGAGAATAGTGAACAAAGATATATTAGTGAATAAAAATGCACTAAGAGGGAGAGAGACATGGACATGGACATAAGGGAACAAGATCAAAGGATCAAAGTCTTGGACTAAGTGATGCACACAAGTAGGGGGAGCAAGCTCATGAACTTAATTGATGGCATTTGACATGTGCATAATCATGTGCTTGCTTGCATATTGCATAAGTATTATATTTATATGCATGCTTGTGTGGTGTATGCTAGTTATAGAACTTGTATGATGAATTGATAAACTAGCATGCATAGGTTGGTAAGCTAGATATGTGTTCCTTCTCTTGGTATCTAGAACCCTTGCTTATAATGTTGATCTCACGAGGTTTCTAGTGTTTTTGTGATATCTAGCTAACCATGGTGGTGCTAAGGATGAACTTCAAAGTGAAACTACATGAGTATCTTCAAAGGTTTATCCTATATCCCTTAACATCACTTAGTAGTGCTAGCACTCCCAAAACTCCTATTTATGCATGTGTGCAAGGCTTAAAACAAATCTTGTTGAGCACACATGTACGGGGAGCTATCACTACCAAGTCGGATTTTGTGGCATTTATCCAAATCTTGACATAGAGCTTAAATGTTGGATAAATGGCATAATGTCCAAAAATAATCTTAAATTCCATATCTTTGTAGAGTTGTCATCAATTACCAAAAAAGGGGATATTGAGAGTCTCTATGTGATTTTGGTAATTGAGTGACAACTTGTTGACACCGTTTTTTGACACGTGTCAAATGGGTTGAGGCTTGACTGGCTGGTGACTATTCTCCATCGGCATCGGTAAAGTATGAGTTGATATGGCCGATGGGAGAGTGCTACAAAAGGCCAAGTATGTTGCCGATGCAAGCTGGATGGTCTTTGCCAACACGCGTTAATTGGCGGTCTTGCCGATTGCTGATGAGCTGCTATTGCTCATTGCCGATGAAGACTCTTTGTTGATTGCCGATAAGGACTCGTTGCCGATTGCCGACAAGGGCTCGTTGCCGATTGCCGATGGAAGATAGTTGCCGATTGCCGACAAGGATTTATTGCCGATTGCCGACGAGGGGATGCTACCAATCGGGAAAAGTGTTGCCAATGCCGATGAGCGTAACTTAGCGCTTGGGGGCAGCTGAAAGTTACCGATGGTCCAAAGAAGGAAGGTGCGGATTAAAGGGATCTGCCGATGGAAAGTTTCCATCGAGAAGTGTAAGGAAACTGGTGTTCTGTGCCAGTATTATTATAGTAGTTTGAGTCCGACTCTTGCATGGGTCGCTTATTTTCCCTTAAAATAGGTGTGTTTGTTTAGGAAATAAATATTGTTATCCGGCTCCTGCGCGAGTCAGTTTCCTTAAAAGTAGGAGTTTGTTTTAGGAAAGATATGTGTCGTGTCATTGTACAACTCTCCATGTGGGAGTATAAATATGAGCCCGAGGGCTATAGAAGAAGATATCAATCCAATTCAAAACAAATCAATTCTACTTTTTATCCTACTTTTATCGCAATTTACCTTCTTATGCATTAGTTATAATTATCAACGAGTTCTTCAAGCTTTCGACGGGCTACATCACCTTGATCTCCATCAAAATCCTTGTTAGTTCCGTGTGGGAGTACCTCTAGGCTTTGGCAATCCAGGCGCATCGCTGTTTGCCTCGTCTAGCTCTGCTCTAAGTTATCTGTGATCAATCTGAGCCTTGATGTCCGGGCGCATCGCTGTCGTCTCGTTCAGTTTGTCATAGTTATCATCCTTGTCGATTGATTGGTCAAATCGACTGGCATGCCCTCGACATTGAGCTTTGGGTAATAGCCCGAGGTGTTCACAGACCTGACGTTTTTTGTGTCAACACCTCTTTTGGTACGCTCGGTGGGACCTGATTATACAAATCTACACATCCGGCATGGTTGATCACGCCGATGTTAATCAGAGGAATGTCATTGAAGTGTCTGAGGCCGATCTGAAAGATGATCAGAAGCAGGCCATGGAGCGGGCTATGGAGGAATACAGGCAGCTGTATCTCAAATCCTTCAGCCTCAGCAGGAGCGGCGAAGCAATTCAGAAGCAAGATCCGCCGTTGCCACGGCAGGTCACGTACGACGCCAACCCTGGCAAGCTACAAGAGATGGTTAACGCCGCTGTAAGTCAAGCTTTGATTAACCACTCTAGCGTGCTGTCCAATACTGTCTACAATGCTGTTGCACAAACATTCAAAGAAGGACATGCACCGCGATATGCCGGCCCAGCGTACCATCAACCTGGGATAGCATCTGCAAGCCCATCGGCGGCTCAGATGGCGTCTTCCACCCCTGTGGAACCGTCTGCCGATGTGGCTACGTCACCAAGACCGAACGCCGGCGATACTACCAAGTTCAACGCAGATCCAGCCGCGTCGGCAACTTCAGGACCAGCCCCCGCTAACTGGTGGGGATACGGTATGCCTCCAAATCTATATGCTGGCTCTAACCTGGTGCAGGGAGACGGTTCGACCTTGAAGAACTCTACAGCATCGGCAACACAGCCACAGCCGATGGCTCATGTGATGCACAACTCCGCGCTTGCGCCAACCATACACAGTGCCATCAGATGATCTCCAAGTGATCCCCAACATACCTCTGATGCCACCATCGGCAAGCCCTGTGCCGATGCAACACATTATAACCACCAGTAGTCAATCTCTGGCGGCAAACACTCAAGTCGGAGCTCCGTATTCCCAAGGCAATCTGGTGATCAATTGCTCCAAGATTCAAGAGCCGCATGCTCCGGTCAGCTATCAACCATCGGCAAGTCACATGTCGATGCCTTACAATATGGGATGGGTCAACCAGCCACCACCTCAGCAGCCCGGCGCGCCAATGTGTTATTATGGATGCCCAGCTTATATCCAAGGCGGATCATCGGTACAACAACCGATGAACGTAACAGTTCAGCCGACTCCGCCAAGTATGTCAAATCATCCATCGGTAAGCCAACCGATGCATAGCATGCAAATGACTGATGCTGCACCTGCGACAACTGCATATCTTCAAGGGGCGCGTCAGCCGACTCCGCCAAGCATGCCAATCTATCCATCGGTAAATCAGCCGATGCATAGCGTCCAGATGACTGGTGCTGCGCCCACGACTACTGCACATCTCCAAGAGGCGCGTCAGCCGACTCCACCAGTCGATAATCAGCCAATGAGTCGGCAGGAGCAGGATGCGTATTGGGTCGGCAAGATTGCCGAAGTCATGAAGGGGCAATTCGGTATCAAACCCAAGGTCAATACATACTCCTATCGGACCCCGTACCCGCCTGCATATGACTTGATTCCTCTCCCAAATCGGTACAAGGTGCCTGATTTTACCAAGTTCTCCGGCCAAGATGACACGTCGACGATGCAGCACATCAACTGCTTCATTATCCAGTGCGGGGAGGCTGCCAGCAGGGAGGAATTAAGGGTGAGACTGTTCTCGTCATCATTGTCTGGATCGTCTTTCACATGGTTCATATCATTGCCTCCAAATTCTATAATTACATGGGCCGATCTGGAGAGGCAATTTCACAAATACTTCTTTGCTGACATACACGAAAAGAAGCTTACCGATTTGGTTAAAATGAGACAGCGCAACGATGAATCGGTAGAAAGTTTTGTGCAGAGGCTGCGGGATGTGAAGAACATGTGCTACAGTCTGGTGCTTGATGATCGGCAACTAGCAGACTTGGCTTTCCAAGGGTTACTGCCGCACATCAAGGACAAGTACGCGTCCCAGGAGTTTGAGAGCTTATGTCACCTGGTGCAGAGAATTGCCGACCAAGACGTCAAAGCCTTTGAGCCCAGGAAGACTTGGAACAAGAAGGTGACCTTCATCGGAAAAGAAGAAGACTTTGGATCGGATGAAGAGCTGAATGTCGATGCTGCCGAATGGGTGAAGGATAAGAAGCCTGTGTCTTGTCCGTTCGGCCAAAAAGAAACAGAAAGGTTCACCTTTGATATCACCAAGGCCGATAGGATGTTTGACCTATTGCTGCAAGAAGAGCGAATCAAGTTGGCGCCTAACCAAGTGATTCCATCGGCCGAAGAGCTCAGGAAGATTAGGTACTGCAAGTGGCACAATGCAACCTCACACAGTACCAATGACTACAAAGTATTCAGGCAGCAGTTGCAGTCGGAGATCGAGTCTGGGCGTATCAAGTTTGAAAACTCCAAAGCCCAGAGACCGATGAAGATAGATCAGCACCCGTTCCCAAACAACATGGTGGAAATCAGTGAAAAAACCAAAGTGCTGACATCGGAGGCTGCTAGAAGGAACTCATCGGTAGACCCTAGTTACCAAGTGTCCGAGCGCGATGCAAGAAGGTTTGCCGATGACAGAAAGGGTAAGAAGGTTGCCGATGAAGGTAACAGCGCAACAGGGCTCCTGGAGTGGTGATCACCCATAAACAGTCGAGGCGCTATCATCGGCAATCACGTGAAGAGCAGTATCGGCAAGAGGAGGAAGAGCATCGAGAATGGCTTCGGCATAAGGACCATTGGAGGTGTCCCTTCTTCGTTCATTGCTGGGAGGAAGGCATCAAGCTGCCTACTGCCGATAACTGCCCAGAATGCAATGGGTACTACACAGCCGATTGGTCAGGTAAGCGACCTTGTTTTGATGATCAGGCACCCAGGTACGCCCGGCCGCTCAGGGAAGACAGATCGGCGCATGACCGACTGGGGGCAAGCTCAGTGCCCACGATCGGCTTGGCAGGCGTGTTGATCAGAGAGAGCTGGAGGAGATGGCCAATGCTAGAGTGCCCGACGAGGAGATATTCTCCAGAGATCCCAACATCGGAAGAAGTGCCGATGTAAGCAGTGAGAAGCAGCATCAACCTGTCTGGAAGACCAAGCTTCCTCCTTGGTGCCCTAAGGGTTTGACTAAGACCCAGAAGAGGAGGATTCAGCGCAGCGCCGTGATGACCTCGATAACAGTACAGAACCCTCGGAGGAGAAGCAATGGAGGCCGAAGCGCAAGGATAGGGGCCCATCGGCAGATATAAACATGTTGTCATGTTGCCGATGGAGTTCATGGCGCCCGTCAGCGATGATGAAGAGGTTGCCGACATGGCGCAACTAGTGCTGGACCCAATGGCGGCTATCTTCGAAAAGCCGGCCGAAGACGAGAGGCAGCACTTGAGGGCTCTGTTTATTAAGGGCAAGGTGGATGGTCAGCCGATGACCAAAATGCTAGTGGATGGCGGCGCATCTATCAACATAATGCCCTATGTCGTGTTCAGAAAGCTTGGCAAAGGCGATTGGGACTTGGTTGAAACTGACATGAAGCTCAAGGACTTCGAAGGCAATGTGTCAACCGCCATGGGAGCCGTATGCGTTGAATTAACCATCGGCAGTAAAACTTTGCCGACAACGTTCTTCGTAATCAGCGGCAAAGGCACCTACAACTTGCTCCTTGGGAGGGACTGGATTCATGCTAATTGCTGTATCCCTTCTACTATGCATCAGAGCTTGGTACAGTGGATTGGGGATAGAATTGAAGTCGTCCGCGGTGAGGCCCCATCTACTGTAGCATCGGCAGAGTTGGACACTTATGAGCAGACCAGGTGCATATCTGGCGAAGCCTGGGACAAAGAGTTCCTCAAAGTTGCCGATTACCGCATCAAACCGATCCAAGCAGTCGGTCCTGAAGAGGAGTCTTAATGGATCAGTTCGCCGATGACGGAAAACTGGGGCAGGGCTTCACGTCTGCCGATGACTTGCTCGAGGTCGACATCGACGATGGTAGTAAACCTAGGCCTACTTTTATTAGTGCTAAGTTAGATTCCCAATGTAAGCGGCAGTTAATTGATTTATTAAAAGAGAATAAAGATTGTTTTGCTTGGGACTATACAGAGATGCCTAGTTTAGACTGATCGATAGTTGAACATCGGTTACCCATCAAGTCTGGTTTTCAGCCACATCGGCAGCCGGCGCGCCGATGCAATCCTACCATCTTACCCGATATTAAGGCTGAGATTACCAAGTTAATCGAGGCTGGATTCATTCGGCAATGCCGATATGCCGATTGGATTTCTAATGTGGTTCCTGTGTATAAAAAGAATGGAAAACTTCGTGTTTGTATTGATTTCAGGAACCTAAACAAGGCTATGCCGATGGATGGTTACCCGATGCCCGTTGCCGATCTGCTGATCGATGCTGCTACTGGGCACCAAATTATTAGCTTTATGGATGGTAATGCTGGGTATAATCAGATATTCATGGCTGAAGAAGACATACCCAAGACTGCTTTCCGATGTCCAGGCCACGTTGGTTTGTTTGAATGGGTAGTCATGACTTTTGGTTTAAAGAATGCCGGTGCTACTTACCAGAGGGTGATGATTTTTATCTTTCATAAGTACATCGGCACAATTGTTGAGATCTACATTGATGATGTGGTGGTCAAGTCTGGGGACTTCAAGAAGCATCTTGCCGATTTGCGGAAGATATTGGAATGCACGAGGGAGCATGGGTTGAAGATGAATCCCAACAAGTGTGCGTTTGGCGTATCGGCAGGGCAGTTTCTGGGCTTCATGGTGCATCAGAGAGGTATTGAAATCGGCAGAAAATCTATTGATGCAATTAACAGGGTAGTTGCTCCCACAAACAAAACTGAGTTGCAGTCTCTGATCGGCAAGATTAATTTCATTAGAAGATTTATATCCAACCTGTCTGGTAAGATACAGCCTTTTAGTCCTCTGTTAAAATTGAAAGCCGATCAAGAGTTTACATGGAGAGAAGAGCAGCAGTCAGCCTTAGAAGAGATTAAAAGGTATTTGGCGAATCCTCCAGTCTTAGTTCCACCTCAACACGGGAAGCCTTTCAGGTTATATTTGTCTGCCGATGACGGTGTTATCGGGTCAGCCTTAATTCAAGAGTTTGAAGGGAAGGAGCGTGTAATATATTACCTGAGCAGGAGGTTGGTGGACGCTGAAACCAGGTATTCGGCCATAGAGAGATTGTGCTTATGTTTATACTTCTCTTGCATTAAATTAAGACACTATTTACTGTCGGCCGAATGTACTGTTGTCTGCAAAGATGATGTGGTCAAGTACATGCTGTCAATGCCGATTTTGAATGGACGAATCGGTAAGTGGATTCTGGCATTATCAGAGTTTGACCTAAGATATGAATCGACAAAGGCTGTTAAGGGTCAGGTGATGGCCGATTTTGTCACTCAGCATTGCAATATGGTGGGCTTTGTTGAGATTGCCCCTTGGGCTCTGTTCTTTGATGGGTCTACGTGCAAGGATGGAGCAGGCATCGGTATTCTGTTAATTTCACCCTGAGGACAGAGGTATGAGATTTCATTGCCGATTGTTGCTACTTCGACAAACAATCAGGCTGAGTACCAGGCTTTGCTCAAGGGGTTGGAACTGCTTAGGGAGGTGCGTGCCGATGCCGTTGACATCTTCGGTGATTCCATGTTGGTGATTAATCAGCTGATCGGAATATATGAGTGCCGAAGGGAAGTGTTGATTGCAGCCCATGAGCGGTGTCTGCGGTTGTTAAAGGAGTTTAAAGAATACCGCCTCGAGCACATTCCAAGGTTGCATAATGAAGAAGCTAATCGGTTGGCACATAATGCCTCAGGATATCAGCCGATTCAGGAAGTCACGACATCGGTAACGGATGCCGATGACTGGAGAAAGGGGATTGCCGATTACTTGAGGGATCCATCCAGGAAAGTCGAAAGGCGTCTAAGGTTCCAAGCTACTAAGTATGTGCTCCTTGATAATGAGTTGTATTATCGGACAATTGATGGAATTTTGCTCAGATGTCTTGGCAAAGAGGAATCAAAAGAGTTAATGGGTGAGATCCATGAAGGTGTATGTGGAGCGCATCAATCGGCATTCAAGATGAAGTGGATGATTAGGCGGAATGGATATTATTGGCCGACAATCCTTGAAGATTGCCTCAATTATTTCAAAGGGTGTCAGGACTGTCAGAAGTTTGGTAATGTGCAAAGGGCACCTGCATCGGCAATGAATCCTATAATCAAGCCTTGGCCGTTCAGAGGGTGGGCCATTGATCTCATCGGCCAGATTTATCCACCGTCGAGCAAGGGGCATAAGTTCATACTTGTTGCTACCGATTACTTCACCAAATGGGTTGAGGCAATTCCGTTGAAGAAGGTGACATCGGCAAACATGGTGGATTTCGTTAAGGAGCACATTGTTTATCGATTTGGTATCCCTCAGACCATTACTACCGATCAAGGGACCATGTTCACATCGGGAGAGTTTGATGACTTTGCTGCTAGCATGGGTTTCAAGGTGTTAAATTCTTCTCCTTATTATGCTCAAGCTAATGGTCAAGCCGAAGCGACCAATAAGGAGTCATTAAGCTTATAAAGCGCAAGATTGAAGAAAACCCTAGGAGGTGGCACATGGTATTAAACGACGCTTTATGGTCATATCGGATGGCTTGTCATGGTGCGACCAAAGTCTCGCCGTATCAGTTGGTTTATGGACACGATGTTGTCCTACCTTGGGAAATTAAAACTGGTTCTAGGCGATTATCTCTTCAGGATCAGTTGACGACCGATGATTATATTACTCTGATGAAGGACGAGTTGGAGGATTTGGCAAGTCATCGGTTGAGGGCATTAATTAGTATTGAAGAGAACAAGAAGAGGGTTGCCCGATGGTATGATAAGAAAGTAAAGGTAAAGGAGTTTACTGACGGTGATTTGGTTTGGAAGTTGATTTTACCGATTGGGACTAAGAGCTCTAAGTTTGGAAAGTGGTCCCCTAATTGGGAAGGTCCTTATCGGGTAAAATAGTCTGCTCCTGGTAATGCATACATTTTGGAAACCCTCGAGGGAGTGACATTTTCTAGGGCGATCAACGGCAAATACTTGAAGAGATATTACCCTAGTATATGGGTAGATGCATAATGCTTAGTCAAATGCCGATGAAAAGTAAACTTATAAAGACATCGGTAAAAAACAAACTGGCGTTATATTACAGGACAAAATCGAGTATCAGGCTACATTCTTGCCGATACTACAGGCATTAGAACAAGGAGTGGATAACGTTTATCGCACATAGGAGAATTTGGTCTATTTCGTCTAACTCCTTGGCGTCAACATCGGCAGAGCCCTCAACCGGCTTGATTTTCTTTTTCCATGAGATAGCTTGCCGAGCATACTGATCCCTTTCTTGTTGTAAAGTCCCGATGGAGTCGGACAGTTGGGTCTTTTGTTGGTTGGCTGCTGTTAGACCCTCTTCAACCTGTTGCAGCTCTGCCAATAGTTCCTCTTTCCTCGCCGATAGTTGAGAAATTTCCTGGTCAAGGTTGCCGATGGAACTTTTGGCTTGACCGATGCTTCTGTGTTTCTCATCGGCAAGGCTTTTAAATCCGAGCTTCTCCTCCTCGCTCTTGGCTTGGGCCGCTCTATCGGCAATGCGACGAGTAAGCCGCTGGTACTGGACTTGTTTGACGTCAATGGAAGCTGCTTGGAGGATGGTTTCTGCTGCATCGGCGGAGAGATGGCTTTGGATATCTTTGAATATAATCCTTGCCACCGATGAGTCCTGGACAAGTTGGGAGGTGTCTTGCAGCAGCAGGGAGAACAATTCTTCAAGTTTGGATTTGACTTTTGCCGATAGAGCCGGGTGGGAGCTTTCTTCTTCATCGTCGTCGGGGACGTCGACAGCAAAAGAGAACAAACTGTCTGCTTGGAGGCGGCTTGGGCGCTCATCTTCGTTCTGAAGGTTTAGGCTGTAAGAGAAGAGGCTGTCCGGAGAGTCCTGGGCCTAAAAGAAAAGGTTAAAATATGCCGACTGCAAAACTATACTATGAGCTTTATGGTAATCCACTTACCATTTTGAAACGGATCTCCTGCCTGGGGCTTGGTATGCTAGACGGTCCGGCTTCATCTTGAACATCGGCGGCAGATGCCGATGACTGAGCCCGTGTTGGGGAGGTAGCCGACGCCGCTGGTCTTGGTGTAGTCGTTGCTGGCGTCGCCTCCGATGTAGTGACGGTTTCTTATGGTGGCACTCTGTCATCGGAGACTTGGGTCGATGGTGCCAATGCCGACGTTGTTGCTGCTGCGGAGGCTTGAGTGGTTCCTTCGTCAGGTAATCTGGCTGGCGATGCCGACGCTGATGCTACCTCCGCTGCTACGACGGGAGTTGTTTCTTCAGTCACCATAGCCGATGCCGATGCCGTTTCGATCGTCGCAGTAGCCACTATCTCCTGGACGGGGGCGTCATCCATCGGCTGTTCAGGTACGGAAGTCAATGGAACTCCTACCGATGACCCGTCGGCAGGTGGTGCGACTGGAGCTAGAAGCTCTGCTGGCGGCGCATCGGCAGCTGATGGTGCAGTTGGAGCCGATGGCGGAGGGGAAGCCAGCCTCCAGCGCCTTTTCTTTGTCGGCGCAGCAGTAGGAGAGCCAATCCGCTTGGATGAAGACTGGGGGGCATCGGCAACAGGGTCAGAAGTTAGTTGTATTCTGTGAGCAGATGCCGATGACCATAATGCCTGAAAATACAAAGCGAGTTATGCAAGGTAGATGCTGCCGATGAAACAGTGTATGATCGGTACAAGTAAAGAGTTTACTGCATAAGTTTGCGTGAAGGCAACAGCGGCAGCCGATGTAGCCTGAGCTGTTGTAGGCATCGGCAGGGGTACCTGTTGAGGCGTGAAGGCGGCCAACGTCGGGGCTTTGTTGCCGATGATCGATATAGGGCCCATCATCCGAAGTTTGAAGGGTCTGCCGCTATTGCTCATTGTGGGGACTGGATCATTGGCCTGTCAAATACAAAGGTGCAGAGAAGTGATGATACTGATGACAAATAAAATAATGAAAGTACATCGGATAGCAAACTTACTGCGTCGTCGGGAATGAGGTAATCGGCGTCGATCAAGTGCCGATAGTAGTGCGAAGACTTGGCGAGTAGTTGGCACTTCCACTCTTGCTACCAAGACTTGAACTCGTTGGTAATGAAGGAGGTCGGCGTCCAGGAGGACAAGTCAAGGTCTGACAAATCGGCATCGGCAGGGAGGTTGATGACTTTGTTCCAATCCAGATTGCCGGAGATTGTCTGTCTGGGTCTTACTACCTTGGAATAGCACAGTTTGATCGGCAGTTGGCCAAATGTAAGTTGTCTTGCCGCTGCCGATGGATAGTAAAACTCGTACGACGGCGGGGCATTCTTCCCAGATCCAAAGATGTTTACCGGGAGGGCTCGGGGAGTAATGCTAGCCCTCATGATTGCTTGGTTCTCAGGAAAGCTCATATCGGTCAAGTTGAAGAGCAGTGGGAACTGGTTCTGTTCATCAAGATATGGCCACCAACTCCGTTCTGAGGAGGGAAGTCCGTTGTAAAACCTCTGGAAAAAGTAGCCGAAGTGCTCTACATCGGCATCGGTACCCGGCAGCATTATGATGGCTTCTCCAAAGTTAAGCGGAGCTCGAGTTGCTGATTCATCGTCATCATATCGGTAATCTTCTGACAGCTCTCTTGGGAATTGTTGGGCAAATAGGTCGAACTCGAGGGCCTTGTGCATATGTGCATTCAACCAGAGGTTAATGAACCACCAAGGGCCTCCGAGATTGCCGATGGGCTCTCCTAGCAGCAGTTTATTGGATACTTGGTGCAGCAATCGGTAAACTGACCCGAGGAGCTACCTGCCTAAAGGAAGCCTTGTGCCGTTGGCAAGCAGTTCGGCCGCGGGGAGGTGCATAGTGGTCGGGCCGATGGTTTTGCCACAGAAGACAAACTTCTCTAACCACATGTTTAAAAAGATGGCGTGCTCCCGTTGGCTTACCGATCCGGTTTTCTGGTGTTCTTGGATGTAACCTGTCCAGCCACCGATACTGCGGGTGTTCATCTTGTACTTAGCTTTTCTGTTAAACAGGCTGAGCGTATCGGCAGAGGTAATATCCAAGCCGGTCAGCATATAGACATCAGCAAGGGTGGGAGTAGTTGGTCCGTGCCTGAAAAGGAAGGCGTTCATACTGTCGGACCAAAAATATGAATCTGCTATCATCAAGTTCTCATTCTTCTCTGCATCGGCAATTGAGAGCCTAATGCATTGATCTAAGCCATGCTCCTGCCAGTATACTTGTTGTGACCTGGCCAACCTCAAGTACCAATTTTTCCATCCTTTGGTGTGCTTGGGCCATGAGCGGAATGTATCTTTCCACAATCTCAGACCAAAGCTTTCGGATCTAAACGGTATCTGGTTGGTTTCTGCGTTGATGATGGAGGTGGGGTCTGAATTGCCCACTGGGCCTAGGCAGCTAAGATTGGAACCAGCAAGGGGATGATGACTTTGTTGTACAACTCCTAGGGTTTGAGAAGGGGACGAATTAGAAAGAAGGACAGGGATGAAACCAGGTTTTGCGGAGAAAAGAGAGGTTAGATTGGATGAGGAATGAATCTTACCTTCGAGATGTCGACCTGGATCGCCATTGGAGTCAAGAGAATGCTTGATTCGTCCTTGGAGTGTGAAGAAGTACTGTTGCTTGAGCTTGTGTTCTTCAGGGCAGCCGAAGGTTGAAGACGAAGGCTGGGAGGTGAAAGTAAAAATGGGCTCGGGTAAAAAAGGTAGTGTGGATCCCGGTAACTTTTATAATCCTGTTCAGGGTATTTTGGGGTTCTGTTCCACACTGTGCAGGAATGTAGAGAGGCCCGCGGTAGATACACGCGGTGGTCGAGGTGGTCTATAACTGTTCATGCTACAATCGAGGGATTTTATTATTAAATTGCAGTTCCACATGCGGGGATCGAGGAAACCGTACGTTTATCTCGGGGGTAATGGCTACAGCAACGGCTACAACAACGGCTACAGTGGAGAGAATTTCGGCACGTAAGGTTATACGCTCCGAAACTGGGGGGCATGTGTTGACACCGTTTTTTGACACGTGTCAAATGGGCTGAGGCTTGACTGGCTGGTGACTATTCTCCATCGGCATCGGTAAAGTATGAGTTGATATGGCCGATGGGAGAGTGCTACAGAAGGCCAAGTATGTTGCCGATGGAAGCTGGATGGTCTTTGCCAACAAGGGTTAATTGGCGGTCTTGCCGATTGCTGATGAGCTGCTATTGCTCATTGCCGATGAAGACTCTTTGCTGATTGCCGATAAGGACTCGTTGCCGATTGCCGACAAGGGCTCGTTGCCGATTGCCGACAAGGATTTATTGCCGATGGCCGACGAGGGGATGCTACCAATCGGGAAAAGTGTTGCCAATGCCGATGAGCGTAACTTAGCGCTTGGGGGCAGCTGAAGGTTACCGATGGTCCAAAGAAGGAAGGTGCGGATTAAAGGGATCTGCCGATGGAAAGTTTCCATCGAGAAGTGTAAGGAAACTGGTGTTCTGTGCCAGTATTATTATAGTAGTTTGAGTCCGACTCTTGCATGGGTCGCTTATTTTCCCTTAAAATAGGTGTGTTTGTTTAGGAAATAAATATTGTTATCCAGCTCCTGCGCGAGTCAGTTTCCTTAAAAGTAGGAGTTTGTTTTAGGAAAGATATGTGTCGTGTCATTGTACAACTCTCCATGTGGGAGTATAAATATGAGCCCGAGGGCTATAGAAGAAGATATCAATCCAATTCAAAACAAATCAATTCTACTTTTTATCCTACTTTTATCGCAATTTACCTTCTTATGCATTAGTTATAATTATCAACGAGTTCTTCAAGCTTTCGACGGGCTGCATCACCTTGATCTTCGTCAAAATCCTTGTTAGTTCCGTGTGGGAGTACCTCTAGGCTTTGGCAATCCAGGCGCATCGTTGTTTGCCTCGTCTAGCTCTGCTCTAAGTTATCCGTGATCAATCTGAGCCTTGACGTCCGGGCGCATCGTTGTCGTCTCGTTCAGTTTGTCATAGTTATCATCCTTGTCGATTGATTGGTCAAATCGACTGGCACGCCCTCGACATCGAGCTTTGGGTAATAGCCCGAGGTGTTCACAGACCTGACGTTTTTTGTGTCAACACAACTTAGGTGAACTAATACGTGTTCAAGTGATATATACACAGGAGATTAGTTCACATGTGATTGTGTGATGAAGGAGCTTATTGCACATGAAACATGACATGGAGTCATGTGATCAAGGTGGAGAAGATCAAGATGAGGCTTGGCTTGATGGACCGGTTGCAAGTGTGAAGGGCAAGTGAGTGATGCTTGGCGCCGATGGACCAACGCAATGGTGAAGAGCAAGTGAGGTCAAGATCGATGAACCAATATGGTCATAGGTGTCTAGAGAAGTTTATGACCGGGTTTTAGGATAGATAGCCGTACTATCAAGAGGAGCAAACTTGTTTGCATATCGGTTATCTAGTGCCACTTGAGTGATCTAACTTTGCGATGCATTAGGATCGAGTGGCGTGGTGAGAGAAAGTGAAAATGCTTTGAAAATGATTGTGAAAATGCTAACACACATGCATCTAGGGATTACACTTTGTGTTTAGCACCATGGAGCAAGGATGGAAAGATCAGAGATAGTTTTGGTCAAGAAAAGGGCATCGGATGCTGAAGACGCAGGCAACGGACGATGTCCGTCACAACGGACGATGGCGTCGGACGCTGGGGATTCTGACCCTGAGTGTCCGTCGGCCTTACCGAAAGTTCTAGGAAGATTTCAGCTCTCGACGGATGCTGTCTGTCGGATTCGCGTGGAGCGTCCATCGAGCTTCTAGAGGACCCCGAAGACGAGCAGTCCACAGACAGGCGCTGGACGCTGAGGGGCTGAGCGTCGGACGCTGGCGACGGAGCGTCCGTCGCACTCGTGTTAGCCCAACGGCTAGTTCTGACAGGGCGTCGGACGCTGCGATGGAGCGTCCATCGCAACATAAAGGAGCGTCCGTCACATACGCAGAGTGCCCAGTGAAGGGGTATAACGGCTAGTTTTGTGGGGGAGCTTATAAATAGCTCATGGCCGGCCCTTGGGGCTGTTTGAGCACCTTGGGGTTGTGTTACCCTTAGTTGTGCTTGGTTGGAAGCCCTCTAACTCATACACACTTGATAAAGTTCATCCGATTGTGTGAGAGAGATATTACTAGTGCGTTGCTTTGAGAGATAGCTTCGTGTGGCACTAGGTGATCGACTTGTAAGCTCGTGGTGCTTGTTACTCTTGGAGGTTGCCACCTCCTAGATGGCTTGGTGGTTTGTGGCTCCATCGAAGCGCGCAAGAAGATTGTGCGGCGCTCCGGAGAAGTGCTTGTGAGGGGTGTTGTGCTCGCCCCGCCGGAGATCGCGAAGAGCAACTCTAGTTGAAGGTATCGTTGAGTGCCCTCATCTTGTGTTGGTTAGGCGGCAACCCTTGAGGGGGTTAGGCAGTGAGGCTTGTAAAAAGTCGTAAACCTCCAAGTGAGTGAGCCGATACAACGGGGACTAGCTTGGTGGCGACCAAGTGAACCTCGGGAGAAAAATCACCGTGTCAACCTTGTACATCTTCTCGGTGGTTTGCATTCTCCAAATCACTTGCTTGTATTAACTTATTCATACTTGTGCTAGTTTTTAGTTGTTGCTCTTGTAACTAGTTTAGCTTGTGTAGCTAGCTTAGCTACCTTCTAGCTTGTGTAGCTTAGAAGTAGCTCTTGAGTGACTAATTGTCTTGTGTAGCCTTGTTAGTCACATTGCTTAGTTTCTGTAGCTAATTAACTTGAGCTCTCTAATTGACTTGTGTAGTTTTGCTAGAGAGCATTGCTAGTGAGCTTAGGTGCTTTGTGCTTTCCTTACTAGTATGTGTAGGAGCTCCCCTGTTTGCTTAGAGTACTAGTTGCTTTGGTTTGTGTGACCTTGCAACCTAGACTTGTTTAGGTGAGCCTCTTAGCTTGGCACCTTAAGTAGCATAATAGACATCTTTGCTAGGTGCTAAAGTAATAGATAGAGGGGTGTAGTCTTGGCTAGACCGATAGTTTTAATTCCGCAATAGTTTCGGTTAGCCAAAGCGATTAAGTTTTAGAAAAGACTATTCACCCCCTCTAGTCCGCCATCTCGACCCTTTAGCAAGACTTGCACTCACCCTTTAGCTAGGCATGTGAATGGCGCAAGCATCACACTCTACCTCCTCGGTAACCACCACTGACGCCTTAGAAAAATCTAGCTCATGAAGCGCGCTAAGGTACTTCGCCTTAAAGTTGTTCCTCTCACAAGCGTCACGCTTGAGCAACGCATCTTGACTCATCAAGGTGTCGTTCAGAGACTCAATCTCGAGAGAGAGGGACTCGACGGTGGGTGATACCTTGGGCGTGTCGGAGTCGTAGTCGTAGTCGGGGCCTTCCTTGCGCTTGCCGACCTTGCCTTCTTCAATCGCCATGGTGCAAAAGCCACCGTGCTTGGCGTCGGCATAGAAGCATAGGACGTTGAGCTTGTCCTCAACCTTCCCCATCGACTCAAC
Source organism: Microstegium vimineum (assembly GCA_022036555.1). Classification (NCBI taxonomy): domain Eukaryota; kingdom Viridiplantae; phylum Streptophyta; class Magnoliopsida; order Poales; family Poaceae; genus Microstegium; species Microstegium vimineum. The sequence goes on along the minus strand of CM039138.1, from coordinate 11,325,543 downwards.
ATCGCTTGAAGAAGCACCTCCGTCGGAGGAGGCATTGATGTCGCTGAGGGAGGCGAGGAAGGCTCGATGCTTCGCCTTCACCTTGTCGATCACCTTCTTGGAGGACCTTTGGTGGTAACCACCCTTGGGCTTGTGCTTGTCATCGAAGTGGTGCTCGCGCTTCTCCTTGTGCTTGGTGAAGTCGCCCGCAGCTTTCTTGGGGCAATTTGCGATGAAGTGATCCTCATCACCGCAACGGTAGCACCCCTTGGCTGAGCCACCATGCCAACGGTTCAAACGGTTGTTGTGAAACCGTGAGAACTTGGTGATGACCAAAGCCAGCTCATCATCTCCAAGAGCCTCCACTTGATCCTTTGTCACAAAAATCAAAGACAGAGCGAACAAAGAGTGTGAAGGGTCAGAGGAGGAAGAAGACGTACCACCAGGGCCAGAAACCAATTCCATAGAGGGTTTCGACGGGTTTTCAAGCTTGGCCCGGGTCTGGTAGTCAATCTTCGAGGACTTAAGCTTGCTAAACAGCTCATCCACGGTTAGGGCATCATAGCCCGGTGACTCCTGAATGGCAGCCACCTTCATCTCCCACACTTTCCGATCAAGAGCATGCAAAAGCTTGATAGCCATCTCATGATCATCATAAGGCAAGTTGGCTCGATTAGCACGCATCTTGTTGACGATAGATTGGAAGCGAATGAACATCCCATCAACAGATTCGCCGGCCAACTGAGCAAAGTTCTTGTACTCTCTACGGTACGTGTCAAAGAGTCTGGACTTGATCTGAGGGTTGCCCTCATGATATCTCAAGAGTGTTTGTCAGATCTCCCATGCCGTAGTGAGACTCGAAACCCGCTCAAACTCCGGAAGAGACAAACAAGAGAAAAGAATGCTATGGGCTCTTGCGTTTCACGCATGCTCCGAGACTGGGAGATCGGTGATCCGAGCGCCAAGAACCACGTAGTTCTCATTCTCACAAATCTCCCAAAACTTCGTATCAAGCCCTTGGAGGTAAGCGGACATGCGCACCTTCCAATAGGCAAAGTTGGTTCCATCGAAGTAAGGAGGTTTACCAGCACATCGCTCCATGTCGCCTTCACGGATCAAGAACCGTGTAAGGTGGATTGATCCTTAACCGGCTTTGATACCAATTGAAGGACCGAGAACGGCGACCAGAGGGGGGGGTGAATGGAAGCCTCAAATTTCTCTCGAAATATTCGGGCCACTCTTCCCAAAAGCCAATCCCAGTTGATGGGTGCTCAACCTCCCCCGAGCAACACGAGCGGGGATTTAGACGAAATCGGAGAAATGAGAGCTCACCGGCAGCGGAGAGAAACTCACTGGAAACCCCAAAACACAGGTTCTCAACCCCTGGGGAAAAGAGGCAAGAACCTAGGCAAAACAGGCGAAAACAGCGACCGTCGGACCACTTGATCAAGACCACCGGACCATAGCACAAGGTCCGGAGCCTTGGTCCGACGCTTGCTCAGCCAACCTCCGGACTGGTCCGACGCCCACACTCGGTGGTCCGACGCTCACACAGAAACCATGCAGGGAGTGCCGAAGCTCCGGACAACTCGTCCGATGCTCACCATCGGACTATGGGAAGTGGTCCGGTGCTCACTCTAGCCTCTGCGCAAAACAACACAGCAAGCTCCCTAGCTCCGGACTTTGGTCCGACGCTCACCGTCGGACTAAAAACACCTGGTCCGACGCCTTCGGCTGCTTCGCTGACTTACTGGTCAAGACCACTGGACCACTTGCAATGGTTCGGAACTGGTGCCAAGTAGTCCAGAGGGTAGTCCGGAGCTCACGAACAGAAAAGCTGAAGCCCGCGAAAATCGTTTCCACTCCGCCAAATCTTCCCAAAACTCAACCAAAAGATCACCAACTGCAACCAAACTTTGTAGGCATGATCCTAGTGCAGTTGTGGAGCTATCCCGAAGAAATCATTGCTCAATTTGGCTTAAAGCAAAGGGAGGAGAAGAGATTTGGGGAAAAGCTCAAGAATGAAGAACTCCGCAAAGAAAACGCCCAATCTACGCACTCGTGAGGTTTGAGGAGAATTCCTTCAGTGCAAAGAAGCTCCTCACGATTATGAACAACTTGATTCAAACAGATTTGCAAGAGCTACTCCCTACAAAGAGAAATCATCTTGGGAAAAGAGGGACCAAAAGAAAAACGCAAAGAACACAAGAAAAACGGGGACACGATCAACAAATCGAAGCCACCATAGCTTACGGAGGTTACGGCCTCCAATTCCTCGCATCAAAACCAAGTTCTTACAAAGGTTGGTGTAAACAACCTAGGGATCTCATGAACTAGAGAGAGAGAGAGGGGGCAAGTGATTAGGGTTCAAGAGATAGGATGAGGATACCCCTTCATCCTCTATTTAATGGGCTTTGGCTATTTCCCAAAGACCCTCTAGATACAAAACCGAATTACCTAGCCCTAAGACATTGTAATCCAAGTCGGTAACTCTCAGCCACTCATTTGAATGGACGGCACCACTTCCTGCCGGGAGTTTCCGTCACCTCGACGCAACCTCCAGGATTCCGCCACGTGCCATCCCCGCTTCCTCGGAAGCTCCGCCTAGGTTTTGAGGCCTAAACCCAAGAAACCTGCCTCCGGTAGCTTTGGGCACAACTACCGAACCCCGAGTTTTGAGGCCCAAATTCAGAAACCGTCCTCGGATGGTTTTGAGGCCCAAACCACCAAACCACTCGACTCGAGCCACCTTGTCCTCGACCGGTCGGACTCCGAGTCCCATGAGCCTTCGCTCGACCGCTCGTCCGCCGTCTTGACTTGGTCAACTCGGTCTACCTCCATGTCTTGTCGCACTCGCCAGTGCCAAGTACTAGCCCCCACAGCTAGTCCGCCGGCGCTCATGGTCCCTCAGTCCGAGCTCTGCTTCCGCCCTTCACCGCTCTCAGTCCATCGGCATGGCAAGCCTCTACTCGACCTTCTCCACACCATTGACCACTGTCACTAGGCATAGCACCTGCACACCACAAGCCGATAGACAAGCACACATTTGCTTTTGCAAAGAGGTTAGGGTAAGCCACTCAAACTGAAACACTCACGTGTTGGTCAATCACTCATCATCAAAGCTGAACATACATGGGTACTTATCCACCATGTGTTCGCAACTATTTTTCTTCTTTGATGACCATGAGAAAAGTGATCTTCCAAGCATTGGACAAGTGCTCGATGTGCTCTTTATTTCTATCTTGCAACCCACATAGTCCAAGTCAGAGTATCCAATTAACTCAAAGTTTGACCCTTCAGGATACCACAACCCCACATTTGGTGTATGCTTCAAATATCTCAATATCCTCTTTGTGGCTTTCAAATGACTCTCTCTAGGAGATGCTTGAAATCTTGCACACATGCATACACTAAACATGACATCCGGTCTTGATGCAGTCACATAGAGTAGGCTACCAATAATTGATCTATATAGCTTTTGATCTACCATGTTGCCACTAGCATCACTATCTAAGTTTCCATTTGTTCGCATTGGTGTACTAATAGACTTTGCTTCATCTAGATTGAACTTCTTGAGCATGTCCTTGATGTACTTGCATGTACTGGCAAAAGTCCCATTCTTCATTTGTTTGACTTGAAGACCAAGGAAGTAACTAAGCTCTCCAAGCATAGACATCTCAAACTCTTTAGCCATCATGTTGCCAAATTCTTCACAAAATTTTTGATTGGTTGACCTGAAGATAATGTCATCCACATAGATTTGCAACACAAACAAGTCCTTTCCAATCTTCTTGGTGAATAGGGTAGTATCAACCTTGCCCATAATGAAACCCTTAGAGAGGAGAAAGTCTCTCAACCTCTCATACCATGCTCTAGGTGCTTGCTTCAAGCCATATAATGCCTTTATTAGCTTGTACACATGGTTGAGTTTCTTGTCATCTTCAAAACCGGGTGGTTGGTCAACATATACCAATTCATTGATGTTGTGAGCACAAGCATAAGTGAAGGACCAAGAACGACGACCAGAGGGGGGTGAATGGGAGCCAAATAAAAATTCCTTTCGGAAACTTCTATTGCTTGACCCTTGTCCCAAAATCACACCCAAAATGCAACTTCGAAAACTTCGACTCGCACACGACCTAATGAGTAGGTGGACACCTTAGGAGTGGTCCTAAAGGTGCAGCGGAGCGGTTGGAAAACGTTGAAGAACTCGCCTCGAGGCACCAAAGGAAAAACATCAAAGACAACCAAGTCACGGACTGTCCGGCTCCTGGTCTCGGACTGTCCGCCGCATAGACAAAAACCACATCGGACTGTCCGGCAAGAAATGTGAACTTTCCGCCGACGAAACGACAGAAAACACAAGTTTCTATATTCTTCTCTGCTCATGTCTCGTACTGTCCGCGCCAATGGGCTGGACTGTCCGCCGTGTAAAACTGAGAAACACAAAGTTTCTGGTCACTTCTGCTCGAGCTACAGACTTGGGCCCGGATAGTCCGGCAGTTGGGCCCGGACAGTCCTCTGTGCCCGAGTCAGCTGCGAGCAGGGACCTCCTGCCTCAGCCCCGAGCTCCGGACAGTCCGCGAGTCACTAGACAGAGGCGATTTGTGGGCCATTTTGAATCCCCTCCCCCAAAACCTTCCACAAATCTTCACCAATAGCCACCAAATTTTGTGGGCATGATCCCAAGGCTATGGAGGAGATATCCCTAGAGAATCATCGCTCAATTTGGTTCCAATCAACGGGCGTAAATGGATTTCGGGAAAAACTCCAAAAACGGAGAACACGAAATAGAAATTGCCCAACCTAAGTGCTCAAGATGTTTGGGACGAAGCCCTTCAGTGCAAATCTTCTACTCGTGATCCCGCACAACTTGGTTCCAACGGAATCGCAAAACTCGCTCTCAATCAAGAGAAATCATCGCATGAACAAAGAGGATTAAGAGGAGAAAAAACGCGATTAGCGAAGAACACAAGAAACGGAGACACAATCACGAAATCAAAGCCGCCATGACTTACGGAGGGTAAGGCCTCCGATTCCCACTTAAAATGAAAGTGCAAATCCTTACACTAGGGACCCGATGAACTAGAGAGATAAACTAGAGAGAGAGGTGGTGCAAATGACTAGAGTTCAAGAGGTGGGATGAGGATACCCCTTCATCCCCTATTTATCAGGGCTTTGTCTATTTCCTAAAGACCCCCTTGGATACATGACCGGATTACCTAGCCCTAAGACATTGTAATCGAAGTCAGTAAATATCTCCATCATTTTGAATGGACAGCCCCGCTTCCTGCCGGGAGTTTCCGTCGCCTCGATGCAACCTCCAGGATTCCGCCACGTGCCGTCCCCGCTTCCTTGGAAACCGTCCACCGATGGTTTTGAGGCCCAAACCACCAAACCGCTTGACTCGAGCCACCTTGTCCTCGCCCGGTCGGACTCCGAGTCGCCTGAGCCTCCACTCGACTCGCGCGTCCACTGTCTTGACTCGGTCAACTCGGTCTTCCTCCCTGTCTTCTTGCACTCGCCGGTGCCAAGCACTAGCCACCACAGCTAGTCCGCCGGCGCCCATGGTCCCTCAGTCCGAGCCCCACTTCCGCCCTTCACTGCTCTCAGTTCATCGGCACGGCAAGCCTCTACTCGACCTTCTCCACGCCATTGACCATTGTCACTAGGCATAGTACCTGCACACCACAAGCCGATAGACAGGCACACATTTGCTTTCGCAAAGGGTTAGAATTAAGCCACTCAAACTGAACCACTCAAGTGTTGGGCAATCACTCATCACAAAACTGAACTACATGGGTACTTATCCACCATGTGTTCACAATAAGCCAATAGGATCCTTATTGCTTCTAGCCTTGCCACCGGTGCATAAGTTTCTCCAAAGTCAAGACCCTCTACTTGAGTGTAACCTTGTGCAACTAGTCTTTGTTTGTTTCTCACCACTATGTCATCTTGATCTTGTTTGTTGTGAAATACCCATCTTGTGCCAATAACATTGTGATTCTTTGGTCTCTCAACTAGCTCCCAAACTTGATTTCTAGTGAAGTTGTTGAGTTCTTCATGCATAGCATTCACCCAATCAATATCTTGCAAATATTCTTCAATCTTGGTTGGCTCAATAGATGATACAAATGAGTAGTGTTCACAAAATGAAGCCAATCTTGATCTTGTTTGTACACCTCTTGTGATATCTCCAATGATATGATCCAATGGATGATCCCTTGCAATATATGTTGGTTGGAGTGTTGGAAGTTGATTGCTTGTACTTGGTTGGCCATTGGATTGAGATGATGAACTAGCCTCTTGTTGATCTTGAGTTGGAGAGGATGAACTAGCTTGATTGTCATTGAGTTGCCCATTGGATGGAGCTTGCACTAGATAGTCATTGTCTTGCTCCTCATCCATTTGCCTTGGCCTAATGTCCCCAATATCCATGTTCTTCATTGCATTAGCCAATGGTTCACCTCTCACATCATCATGATTGTCCTTCTCATCTTGAGAGCCGTTGGTTTCATCAAACTCCACATCATGTACCTCCTCAACTATACCATGAGTAAGATTCCATACTCTATATGCTTTGCTTGTAGTTGAGTAACCAAGCAAGAATCCTTCATCACATTTCTTCTCAAATTTGCTCAATCTTGTACCTTTCTTCAAGATATAGCACTTGCAACCAAACACTCTAAAGTATGCAATATTTGGCTTTCTTCCATTCAATAGCTCATAGGGTGTCTTCTCAAGCAACTTATGGCAATAGCGTCGGTTGCTATAATAGCAAGCCGTGTTGATAGCTTCGGCCCAAAAAGAATCACTCACATTGTATTCACTAAGCATAGATCTTGTCATATCAATGGGTGTCCTATTCTTCCTCTCAACAAGCCCATTTGATTGAGGTGTGTACTTGGCCGAAAATTGATGTTTGATTCCATAATAATCACATAAATCATCAACTCTTGTACTCTTGAACTCACTTCCATTGTCACTTCCCACTTTCTTGACAGTTGTTTCAAATTCATTTTGGCATCTCTTGACAAAGATCTTGATTGTATCAAATGTGTCACTCTTATCACTAAGAATGAATACCCATGTATATCTAGTGAATTCATCAACTATCACAAAGCCATATTTGTTTCCTCCAATACTTGTGTAGGCGGTTGGTCCAAACAAGTACTTGTGCAAGAGCTCAAATGGTTTGCATGTACTCATCATACTCTTGCTAGGGTGAGTATTTCCAACTTGTTTGGCGGCTTGAAAAGAGCTACATATCTTATCCTTTTCAAAGACCACATCCTTCAAGCCTCTAACTAGATCATGCTTCACAAGTTTGTTCAATTCTCTCATACCAACATGACCAAGCCTTCTATGCCATAACCAACACATGCTAGATTTGGATAGCAAGCAAGTTGACAATTGATTTTCACTAGCATTGAAATCAACCAAGTATAGATTCTCATATCTAAAGTCTTTGAAGATCAAATTAGATCCATCTACACTTATGATCTGTACATCATCAACTCCAAAGATGCACTTGAAGCAAAGATCACAAAGTTGAGCTATGGATAGCAAGTTGAAGTTCAAGCTCTCTACTAGCAACACATTGGATATGCTCATGTCATTGGATATTGCAATCTTACCAAGCCCTTTGACCTTGTCTTTGCCATTGTCACCAAAAGTGATAGAATCAACCCCATTGCAATCATTTGCATTGACAGAGTTGAACATTCTTGAATCTCCGGTCATATGTTGAGTGCACCCACTATCAAGCACCCAATGCCTCCCTCCGGCTTTGTAATTGACCTACAAGACAATTCAATTCTTCTTAGGTACCCATGCTTGCTTGGTTCCTTCAAAGTTAGTGACTAAGGACTTAGGTACCCAAATAGCTTTCTTCTTTGAGCTCTCATTGGGGGTACCCATGTACTTAGCAATCACAGCTTTCTTGCCCTTGGTAAGCACATAACTAGAATCAAAGCGGATAGACGCACATGTAAATTTTATCTTGCTTAGATTTAGTTTGCAATGTTGCTCATCATGCCCTACTTTCTTGCAACCTGAGAAAAACCAACCGTTTCTCTTCACAAAGCGCGGCTTTGGAGTTGCAAAGGCCGCCTTGCCTTTCTTGGGGGTATAGCCAAGTCCCTCTTTGCAAAGGGAGAACCTTCTACTACCTAAGCACTTAAGCAAGAGGGCGTCCCCACCATAGGCATTGCCTAATGCTAGAGTGAGCTTACCAACCTCCTTCTTAAGGGTCTCATTCTCAACCATTAGTGAAGCATCACAAGTGAAACCATCACTAGTAGAAGAGGTAGAGTTAGAAGTGCTACAAGAAGGGTTAGTTGGATTGATGATGATGGGTTCATAGAATGATTCATTTATTATGTCACAAGTTATTTCCATGTCACTTGTTGAAACATGCTCTTTCTCCTTTTGCTCAACAAGAGATGAGTGAGCTTCTTTAAGCTTAGAGTGAGCTTTGCCAAGCTTCTCAAGGGCATCCTCTAGCCTCTCATGAGAAAGATTGAGCTCATCAAAGGATTGCTTGAGAGCTTGAAGCTATTTCCGCAATGCTTTGCACTCCTTTCTCTTGATGTCAAAATGAGTCTTAGCATCTTCCAACATGCCAATTAGTTCATCTTTAGTAGGTTCATCATCATCATCACTAGAATCACACTCATCATCGGATTGTACCTTAGTGGACCGAGCCATGAAGCATGTCGATGGAGTGTCAAAGAGAGAGATCTTTTTCTTCATAGCAATGCTTGCAAGAGCCTTCTTCTTGCCTGATCTCTTCTCATCATCACTTGAGTCATCATCACTTGAATCACCGACAGCATATGAGCCTCCCTTCTTATCTTTCTTGAAGGTCATCTTGCTCTCTTTCTTGTTCTTCTTTTTTCCCATCTTCTCATCTTCATTGTCACTATGATGAGGGCAATCCGCAATGAGACGATCTTTGCTATTGCACTTGAAGCATCTTCTATCTTTCTCATTGTACTTGAAGGTGTTCTTCTTCCTTCTTTCTCTATATCCCTTCTTCTTCGTGAACTTGCCAAATTTCTTGACAAATAGAGCCATCTCTTCTTCATCTTCATCACTATTGCATGAGCCTTAATCATTGCTTGACTCATCACACTTGGCTTTGCCCTTTGATGATGATGTGGCTTTGAATGCCACACTCTTCTTCGTCTCATACTTCTTCTCATCTTTCTTCTCCTTGTTTTCCCTTATCTTGTCCTTGTCCGCTCTAAAGGTGTCATCGGTAATCACCTCACCAAGAACTTGGTTTGATGTCATTGTGTCGAACCCGCTTCTCACCAATAGAGTGACCAACATCTCAAATCTTGAGGGAAGACTTCTCAAGAATTTGAATGAGAAATCCTTGTTCTCTACTTTCTCTCCAAGTGACTTGAGGTTATTGACAAGCACCTCAAGCCTATTGAACATCTCCGGCACATTCTCATCTTCCTTCATCTTGAAGCTAGCAAACTTCTCCTTCAAAATATATTCCTTGGCCCCCTTCATGGATTGAGTCCCTTCATATGACTCTTCAAGCTTCTTCCATGCATCATGAGCACTCTCTATGTTCTTGATTTGCTCAAAGACCTCCTTAGAGATTGCATCATGGATGGCACTCAATGCAATGTCATTGTTTTGGAGCTTCTCCTCCTCGGCCGGGGTGGGTGCCTCTTCATTCACCACCTCAAACTTCTTGTCAACCACCAACCATACCTTCCGATTAATTGATTTGATATGGGTGGTCATCAAGGCTTTCCAATAACTATAATCGGTGCCATCAAACTTGAGTGGCCTCTTGGTGTTATTGATTAGAGCCATTTTAACATTGTGTGATGTTAAGCCTTCAAAAGATGGTGTACTAGCTCTGATACCTTGCCAGCGGAGTAAGGTCGCTGAAAGGTCTAGGAATGGCTAGAGGGGGGTGAATAGCCTATTAAAAATTCTACAACAACACTTAGGCAAACTTGTTAGAATAAAACACGGCTTAAGAAAGTTTCCACTAGCGCTAAGGTTAGGCAAGCCACCTACCAATTCTAGTTACTAGCAAGATAACAACTATAGCACACAAACTAGCTAGCAACCTGGAAAGCTCTAAACAAGGCTACACAAGCTAGAGAGCTACTCTACTTTGCAAGGAAGTAAAGAAGGTAACGCAAAGCTAGAGTTAGGAGGGTTATACCACTGCGAAGAGAATACCAATGAAGAGCCAATCAATCATAATAGAAATCTTCGGTAGAGACAATGTGACACAAGATGTTTTTACCGAGGTTCACTTGTTTGCCAAGAAGCTACTCCTCGTTGTAGCGATTCACCTACTTGGAGGTTCACACGCTAATTGGAATCACACGCCAAGCCCGTCACTAGGTGCCGCAAAACCAACGCAAAATAGGGATCCACAAGCTACGCGCAATCCACTAGAGATACCTTTTGCGAACTCCCGCGGGGAAGGTTCAAGAACACCTCACAATCCACCGATCTGAGCCGGAGACAAACACCTTCCTCCGCTCAACGATCCTTGTCACACCAAGCCATCTAGGAGGTGGCAACCTCCAAGAATAACAAGAGCTTTCTCGATGACGACGATCACCAAGTGCCACTAGTATGCAATCGAAGGAGCAATGGACTTGGTTCACTCAATCTCTCATGAATATGCCAATTATGTCAAGAGGATGAGTGGGTGGAGCAATCGCAAGCAAGCACAAGTGTATGAGTGAAGTGAGAGTGCAAGAGGATGCCCCAAGGGCCGGCCAAACACATATATATAGCCACCTCCAAGAGACTAGCCGTTTCCACCCATTTTTCACTTCTCTGCGTGTCTCCGTACGCACTTTTCACAGGGGGTCCGGACCATCAGCCCCGTCCAGACCCTTCACACACCAAGCGCCAATGCCTTTGTTTCACACCTCATGACGCGCGCACCACGCCGTCCGGACTATCGGCTGAGTGTCTGGTCGCCCTGCCGTTTGAACGGCTCTTTTCCTACGCGCACCTCTGCTCGCCACGTGTCTCCGGACACAGCCCACAGTGCGGGTCCGGACCAACGCCTCTTGCGTCCGGATGCCACACTGAGAGAGTCCAGAGAGCTCCTTCCCTCGGGACGCTTGTCCGGAGCGCCCTATCCGGATACGACCTAGCGTCCGGACCTTCTTTTCCAGATCAACACAGAGAGCGTCACACCCCGGACGCATCGTCTGGTGCTCCGCGTCCGGACCGCAGCTAGCATCCGGACCTCTGTCCACAGCAACGCCAGCTTAGGGTGTGTGTCCGGACACACACGCAATGGTCTGAACGCACCAAAACCCTAGCGTTCGGACCTCTGTCCGAACCTCTTCTTGCTGCCCAAACACTTCTCCAACTTCCTCTAAGCTTCCAAGAGCTAACACTAAGTGATCTCAACACTTGTGTACGTGTGTTAGCTTTTAGTTCACACACTACAAGAAATTTGACCTTCTGTGACGATTTTTAAGTTAGTGATAGAGCTTCTGTGACAAAAAATAAGGTCACGGAGGGGAAACATTGACAAGAAAAATATGTTATTGTCACAATTAATTTGTCACAGATGGCCCGCCATCTGTGACAAATTAATTGTGACAATAACATATTTTTCTTGTCATTGTTTCCCTTTCGTGACCATATTTTTTTGTCAGAGAAGCTCCGTCACTAACTTAAAAATCGTCACAAAAGGTCAAATTTCTTGTAGTGACATTTTTCTTGGAATTAGTTGGTTCTCCTCACTAGTTCAATTGATTTTAATTCAATGCAAATGAACCTAGTGGCACATGATAACTGCAATCAAACATGAGAGCTCCCTCCTTGATAGTAGGGCTATCTATCCTAAATGTGATCACATCCTCTATGGTGTCTTGATCACCAAACCAAAAATGGTTCATATATCACCTTTGCCTTCACACCATTTTCCTTTGCACCACCATGCTAGAGCCTTGCCATCATCACATTGATCCATTAGCTCCATCACATGGCATGTACCAACCTATCTCATGATTCACACTTAGAGATCAAGGTTAGTACTAGTTAGGTTTCATCAATTACTCAAAACTAAACACATGGGGCTCTCAGTCACGTGGAGTGCGGCTAGGCCTGTCTCCAAACGGCTACAAGTAGCACGGCCGAACAAACTCAGTAGCTGGAACAACAATGCCATGAGGTCGTCGTGGTGCCTCCTGGTCACCGTAGCACAAGTTGTGGACTCTGGTCTCTAACGCCTCCAGGTGGAAGATCTCTCTGAAACGGGAGGCGGTGACTCTATAGTCGTGACCCCTAAACCTGTAGTGGAAGAACTCGTGATCCGGAGAAATCCACATGGAAGCGTAGAACTGATGAACCCAGTCCTCCTAATAAGTCGCAACTCGTCCAAGCAGGCATGTCAAACCCTGAAGGTACTGGAGGTGCTGAGCAATGTCCAGACCTCCGACATTCACTATGCACTGATATGGGCAGACTCTGTGTGCCCTAAGTAGAGCGTCGGTCTCGTCGTACGCTCGGTATAAGTCCTCGTGCATCGTGGTGTGGAAATCTGAGCCTGCACGAGGGTCCCTCTGAGCTGGAAACCAAGTCTGAAAGTCAATGAACTGCAGTGTCTGAATCTGCTTCGCCAAGAAGACACAAACCTAGTGTCTCACGGGTCTGACAGACGGGGTCCTGGTGGACTGTCGGGCCGGGATGGCACCAAGCCACGTGAGCGAGTGACCCGTCTAGCCATAAGCTCCTGTACCGAGGTGTGCCATGTGGTGTCAATCTGCTGAGTCTCCTCAGTAGCATCTGTGGGCTTTGTCTCTGTCTCTTGAAGCGAGGGGGGCCCACGACGTGCTCCACGGTTAGGAGAGGAACCGATGCTCAAGCCAGCGCGACGTCCACCTCGCTCCGCTATCTCTGCTGCCTCTACCACTGCAAGAGCTGCCACGGAGTCTGGGTCCATAAGCGGCCTATTCCTCTTCTTGGAAACCTGCATCGCCTTGCCCTTTCCCTGGTCGGTGGGTGGACGCGGTGGAGGTGGAGGGTCACCACCACTACCAGGGACGGGGCCTGCGTTCTTCGTGCGTGGCATTGTCGACCATGAGAAGAACAGCTGTCACTGAGAGATCAACCGACATGAACGAAATCCCCAAGATTACCACTGTCACTGATCAAGTCAAGCTGCCCCCTACTCAAGAACTTTGTAAGAATGGCATGACAGCCCTGGACTGTCCTCTCGAGGCTTTGCCTCGTTCCGTAGTCACGGCCTTTGCCCCGAGTTCTCTGATACTGCCCTCTGCCAAGCAACCCAAGCAAACCACTGACCTTGTTCGATAGAGAGAGAGGTATATATATATATATATCATGTAAGCATGTATCTAGGGTTAAGGATAGCTAATTAGAGAAGCATGAAGTAGATAAGAGAGGAATCGAGTCTGCCAAGCCATACCTCAAACTTAAGTGACAAAAACAGAAAGGGGTAAGGTGTCTCGATCAATCAGTTACAATCCGCAACCCTAAGCAATACAGGAGAAAGGAGCATAAGCTTTGGATTGGTGATTATTGAGAAGTTGGAGAGTAGAAAAAACCCTAGGCAATTCAGAGTAGGTGGAAGGTAGAGAGAAGAATCACCTAGCACAGGTCAACAGTAGATGGAGAGGATCCCACACTGTTGAACCACGATGCAAAGCTTTTAGAACCGGGGCGTAGAGTGACCAGCACGATAGAATCGCACGCGTGGAGTAGAGAGGAGAGCAGCTGTGGCGGCGCTGGAACTGATTTGCCGACGGCGAGAAGCTCAGGAGAGCAGAGCCTCGAGCGGGGGTGAGCGGAGGCACAAGCGAGGGGAGCAGAGCTAGGGCACGGTGGCGGAGAAAGCGGTCGGCGGCGTACGGATAGAAACGACAATCGACCGAGAGGAAGAAGGGGATGATATTTAGAAGTTATCTGCTCGGTAAGTTCGCGACGGACTGTCCGGATCGGAGCGACGAACGCTCCGTCGGAGTGCGACAAACACTGGAGAGTGTCCGTTGGCCTGCGTCCGTCGAGCTTCCAGAGAGGGTTCTGGGAGCCAGAACACATAAGAGCGTCTGACGCCTGCAACGGACATCGTGCGTCGCCCCTCAGCGGTCAAGTTTCTCAGTGGACAATCGCGATGGACGCTGAGGCATTGAGGGCCGAGCGTCCGTCGGCAGCGTCTGACGCTTTTTTCAAAAGATTTTTCAAATCCGATTTTTGCAACGCTCTCCCAACCAAGTACCAATACCAATAAAAACCAAATAACACCTGATTGGACTTGATATGGGAATCATCTCTTAAACTCTCCTTTGCAAGTAGTTTTCCATAGGCTTTAGACTTAGTTTTTTTAGCTCAAAATATTCGAATGAAAGCTCTAAGGAGACATCATGGGGCCACAAGAGGGGTATAGAAACATCTTGAGCTTGGAATGCTCCCCCTAAGTGGTGAACCTAGCGGATGCTCAAACTTAACCAAAAAGAAAGCAACAACCAATACACATGCAAATGCAATGCATTACATGGAATTTGAATCTAGGCTTTTAAACCACGGTTAAGCTTTTACACACGCTTTGAGGGCGGTTATCTCAACCGCGTTAGCCAAGCCTATGTGCATTACTAAATTAAACATGTTATATTACACATGATGCAAGGTTGGTTCACACAAGATCATCTTTTAGTGAAGTTAGAGTGATCAAGCACATTTAACACGCTTCTGAACCTACAAAAGGTTGCTTCATCGAGTGGTCTTGTGAAGGTATCCGCCAATTGATCTTCGCTCTTAACTCCAACTAGTGATATGTCTTTCCCAGCCACATGATCTCTAAGAAAGTGATGGCGAATATCTATGTGCTTGGTGCGAGAGTGTTGAACCGGGTTGTTAGCAAGCTTTACAGCGCTTTCATTATCACACAAGAGTGGAACATCTTTTAAAACCATGCCGTAATCAAGAAGTGTTTGGGTCATGTATAAGATTTGTGCACAACTTGCTCCCATGGCTATTTATTCCACCTCGCGGTAGACAAAGCCACACTATTTTGCTTCTTAGAGGACCAAGAAACAAGTGATCTTCCTAGCATATGGCAACCGCCAGAGGTACTCTTCCTATCAACCTTACACCCGGCATAATCCGAATCGGAATAGCCCACAAGTTGGAAGGGAGCTCCTTTGGGAAACCAAAGGCCAATGCTACGGGTGTGCCTTATGTACCTAAGGATTCTTTTAACCGCACATAGATGCGACTCCTTAGGGTTTGCTTGAAACCTAGCACACATACACACACTAAACATGATATCCGGCCTAGATGCGGTGAGGTAAAGTAAACTACGGATCATCGAGCGATAGAGAGTTTGCTCAATCGGTTTACCTCCCTCATCAAGGTCGAGATGCCCATTAGTAGGCATTGGGTCTTGATTGGCTTGCAATCCTCCATCTTGAACTTCTTGAGTACATCATGAGTGTACTTCTCTTGAGATATGAAGGTGCCCTCCCTCAATTACTTTACTTGGAAGCCAAGGAAGAAGGTTAGTGTTGGTGTCTAAAATGGCGGGGTCTAGACAGCCAACGAGTAAATTTCTAAGCATGTCGGAGTTCGGATGGTTACGCTCGGAGAACACAGGGTTTATACTGGTTCGGGCCCGAACACCCTACGTCCAGTTTGTTGTGGAGTCGTGTTACTGAGCATGGAGAGCTTGTAGAGGGGAGCTAAAAGCAATGGTGAGAGAGGGAAGCGGGTTCCTAGGTCTCGTGCGTATGAGGTTCTTGGTTCTGGTGAGAGCTCATGTGAATGCAAGCGCGTGTGTGTTGGAATGAGTTGAGAGAGTTCAGAGAGAGAGATTGGAGGTCCATTCTCCCCATTTATACGTAGGGAGAGACAGAGGAGTAAAGTAGAGGAAGAGAGGGATAACGTGGGCCCGGCTTGGGCTGTCGTCTTGGGAGTGCTTCGGCTTTTGTCTGCCTTCCTTCCCGGGGAAGATTGCGCCAGTAGACATGTGTCTAAGTCCTGTTTGTCCTTGATGGAGTTGTAGCCATGCGCCTTGTGACCGGGAACACCGTTGTTCCCTAACTTGGGCATGGGTCGGGGTTGGCCGCACAGGGACAGGCACCCCCGCGTTCCGTCGTACAGGGCTGATGACGCCCTAATCCCTGTTCAAGTGTCTGTCAGAGGTATGGCACAGGTATGGTGCGCGTAAGTCGTCGGTCAGGCAGCACAAGACCTTGTACCGTAGGGAGAATACAGGGGCAGGCATGGTGGTTCATGCTTTGTAGCCCCATCCCTGAGGACGATGGGCACTGTGGACCTTTTGACTGTGTGGGCTAGGGCGCCACGTGCCGCTTGTGACGCTGAGGCCTCTGAGGGCGGGTGGCATCACGGATGACGTCGCCCTAGCTCGGACGAGGCGGAGGTGCCCCGAGGGTAAATGGCATCACGGATAACGTCACCTTAGCTCAGGCGAGGCGAGGGTGGATGTCATCACGGATGACGTCACCTTAGCTCGGACGGGGCGGAGAGCCCCCGAGGGTGATTTTCGTTTTTGTGGAGTGCAATATTTAGGGTACCCTGTTTTCAGGTATCCGACAGTAGCCCCCGAGCCTGCGATGTAGTGAAGGACTACACCGGAGGCTTCCAAGAGTGCTTATGGTGTCTTGACTAAGTTTTTGGATTCCGGTGGGTGCGTGTGAGCGCACTTGTTGGGTGTAGCCCCCGAGGCCTTAGGAGGATGATTTTTCCTCCTAAGGGCTTATCCGGTAGACTTGTGCAGTGTTTGGCCCTTCGCTCTCCCTGTGGGGCAAGGGGAAAGAAAGTGGACTACTCCGTACGCCGGAGCCAAAGCTCTGCTTGCACACCAGCCCTGCTACGGGGTGCACTGTTGGACCTGGGTTGACGTGTTTTGAGGTGTCGAATCGGTACTGCGCTGTGCTGTCTTTCGGCCGGTACGGATGGCTGACCGGTCGAAGCCGTGTTGTCGATATCGGGGTCTGACTGCGCCCTCCTGGAGCCCCAAAGTGGGCGTGCCGTGTTTTTCCCGTTTGAGGAGTGGTGCCAGAGCATCGCTCGCTCACTGGTCAAAACTCCGAACGGCGCACCCTGATCCTACTATCTGCTTGGCCATTTATAGCCTTGTCGCACCCTCTTAAAAATGGGTACTGACGTACAGTGCGGTCTGGTTGGGAGGCGAGCGTTGTAGATTCACGGGCCAGCTGCCGCGTGGGTGCCCTGGCGGGCTATAAATAGGGACAGCCACCTGCGAGGAGATACACAACCTCACAGCATGGCTTGCCCTCATTTCTTCCTCCAAGGTCTCGTCGGAGAGTCCCTCGAGCTGCCCTGGTGGGCGGTCTTTTGAGAGCAATACCGGATTCAGAGGAAGTTCTGCGTAGGGAGCGCCAGCATCTCGTATTGTCGGACGGGAGAGATCAAGGGGAGCCCTGCGACATGTGCAGTTCTTCCCCATCATCTTGTCCCACGAGACGGCGGTGCTTCCTCATCGTCTCCCTTTGCGGGGGGCAAGGATGCGTCTACTAGAAAGACTTTGCGGTCCACCCGCATAGTTTTTTGAGCCAGACATTCCTTGGGCTTGCCGGTGGTGACGCACTGTTGGGAGACGGTGGACCTGGTCGCGTCCGGGTGAGGGCGTATCAGTGCTGCCCTCCGAGGCCCTAGAAATCAGGCAGGGATCACCTGTGCATGCGCACGGGGTTGCCCTGATCATGTCGCACCTGTGTAAGCATTGGTGCTGCATGCCTGGTTGAGCTTCGTGGTGGTGGCCCTGAACGCCCATCGGTGCTGGTGAATGCCCTCCTAGAGCAGGCGGGCGTGTCACCAGACCAATGGGTACTCCTCGGCGTGGCACTTGAAGCACGGCCTGGACATATGCTTGACCAACTCATCATGCCTTTTTCCAGTGGCGTAGCCGACTACACAGGTCTTTGGAGGTGGTGGTGCTGTCGCTGTTCCGTCCCAGGAGATGAAGCAGCGGCAGTTGGCTCATTGGGCGTTCGCCTGATAGGCAGCCCTCGGAGCGGCGCTATCGGTGTGTGCAGGGCATTAGATGCTTGCCTTGTTTTTCTTTCCTTTGACCCTAGGCTAGGATCCCCCTTCAGTCCACCTTGTAATTGTTTTGGTGTCTGATGATTTGGTTTGGCCCTCGTGGCACCTGAAAAGCATGTAACCTTTGCAAGGATTAGCGTATAAAAATGTAACGTTCATTTGGCGTTTTACCTGCGCGGACCTCTGACGTTTGAGGTTTATGCGTCCGCCTTTTCTCACCTGGTTGCGAGAACCGTGGTGATGTACGATGCCAGCCCCCAAGTCTCTACCCGGAGCAGAGAAATCATCTCGGGACCGTATCGTCTTTTATGCGTTCCCCACGCATCTCTCCACGAGAAGGGGGAATGTGATCCGAACCATGCTATCCTCGAGGCGGACGAATGTCCGGCCGGGTCGCCATCAGGACAGAAGCGACCCGATCATGCTACGGTACTCCGTCTGGTCCACCGCCTCTCCTTCCTCGTCCGCATCCAAGGCAGTCGTAGTCAACATGGGAATCGAAAGAGGCTTTACCTCACCCATGTCAAACTTCTTCAAGATATACTTCGTGTACTTGCCTTGGTGCACGAACGTCCCTTCCCGGGTTTGCTTGATTTGCAACCCGACAAAGAAAGTCAACTCTCCTATCATTCTCATCTCAAATTCCCTGCTCATCAGATCTGCAAACTTGGCAACAAGAGCATGAGAAGAACCACCAAAGATGATATCATCCACGTATATTTGGACAAGGAGAGTGTCTTTGCCTTGCTTGAGGAGAAACACCGTCTTATCTACCGATCCCATTTTAAAGCCCTTAGCAAGCAAAAAGGTTTTTAGCCTATCATACCATGCTCTAGGTGCTTGTTTCAAACCATACAAAGCTTTGTGAAGTTTAAAAACATGGTTTGGAAACTTGGGATTTTCGAAACCAGGAGGTTGTATAACATAAACTTCCTCCTCTATGTAGCCGTTTAAGAAAGCACTTTTAACGTCCATTTGAAAAAGTTTAAAACCCTTAGAAGCCACAAAAGCTAGAAGGATTCTAATGGCTTCTAAACGAGCTACGGGAGCAAAGGTTTCCTCATAGTCTATTCCCTCCTTTTGACAAAAGCCTTGAGCTACCAACCTAGCCTTGTTGCGCACTACCACCCCATCCTCACTTTGTTTGTTTTTGAAGACCCATTTGGTACCTATAGGGTGGCAACTAGGTGGTGGAGGAACTAAGACCCAAACGCGGTTTCGCTCAAAGTTTTCTAACTCCTCATGCATGGCATTAACCCAATCCAGATCCATCAAAGCGTGTCCAACATCTCGGGGCTCAAAAGAAGCAACAAAATCCAAAAGAGCAAAGTGAGATATATAGGACCTGGACCGCGTGACTCGACAGTCAATGTCGCCGATGATGTTCTCCGGTGGGTGTTGCTGCTGGATGTGGCGGGGAGCTTGCCTGGATGAAGTGGCCTCCCCTCGATAGCAACTGGAGCTCCCTCAAGTGCAACGGGCACCGACTGAGGAAGCTGCTCGAACGGCCCCCATGTAGAGGAAGTAGTCGGGTCGGGACCGTGTGCCGAAGTGGACGTCGCAGGGTCGACAGGGGCAGCCGGTGGAGTCGGCTCGGGATCACCCCAATCGGCATCGTCTTGCTCCTCCTCCACAAAGATGCTGGTGTTCACCTCATCATCACCTACAAGCTCAAAAGCAGTGGAAACACAGGGCATAGTCTCATCGAAGGTAATTTCACAAGTCTCCATCACTCGGTTAGTCTCAAGGTTAAGTGCATGATAAGCACGAGAGTGAGTAGAATAACCAAGAAAAATACCGTCAGAAGAACGTGATTCAAATTTATCCAACTTACCGCCCTTTTTGAGGATGAAACACCTGCACCCAAACACCCGTAGGTGACTTACCTTGGGTGGTCTCCCAAATCGCAGCTCATAAGAGGTATTTTTCTTGAAAGCTCGAAGAAAAATGCGATTGGAAACATAGCAAGCAGAACTGAGTGCTTCGGCCCAATACCGCCTAGGAGTCCTATGCTCATCGAGCATTGTCCTGGCCATCTCAACAAGGGTCTGATTCTTGCGCTCAACAACACCGTTCTGCTGGGGAGTGTGAGGTGAGGAAAACTGGTGATCGAGACCCAAAGAAGAGCAAAGAGTTGCAAAGTGAGCATTCTTGAATTTGTGCCATTGTCACTGTGGATAGCTCTCATGGCATTCTTAGGTAGCTCATTTTGCAATCTCAAAATCAGATCTTGAACAAGTGGAAAAGCCTCATCCTTACTCTCCAAAAAGAACATCCAAGAGTATCTCGAGTAGTCATCAACGACTACAACCACATACCACTTCCCTCCTTCCGACCTGACCCGAGCTGGACCAACTGTGTCCATGTGTAAGAGCTCACCGGGTCGAGTGCTCATGATCTCAGTCACAGGTGGATGGGAAGCAACAACCATCTTGCCATGTCTGCAAGGATGGCAAACCAAATCCTTCTCGAACTTTAGCTTTGGCAATCCTTGGATAAGGTCCATTGAGCTAAGCCTTGCAAGCAAGTCAAAACTCAAATGTCCCAATCTCCTATGCCACTTCCAAAGCTCGGAAGAAGAAACGGCAAGAAGACAACGAGAAGGTCCAGTAGAGATAGAAAAATCCGCACGAAAAACCTTCCCGAAGGGTAAAATTCGGCAAACAAGCTCACCACGAGAGTCCAAAATCCGAGAGACATTAGGCTTGAAACTCACTTCAAAACTGTCGTCAAGGAGTTGCAAAACCGAAAAAAGGTTAAAATGAAAATTCTCAACGAAAACAACATCCTTGAGGACAAAAGACGAATTGACTCGGATGGACCCTCGGGAGACAACCTTACCTTTACTCTTGTCCCCAAATGTAATGTAATCGATGTGGCGCACGGGGTCAAGGCTGGAGAACCACTTGGCACTTCCGGTCATATGGCGTGAGCATCCGGAATCCACAAGCCAAGTCTCCTCCAGTCCTCTGTCCTACATCAATAAAAAGACATAGGGTGAGCAAATGGACCAACACCGGGGTTAGTAAATTGTGAAGGATACCAGTGTTGTCCCACTTTCCCAAAGAATGGGTTAGGAGAAAAACCAAACATCTCCTGCCCCATGGAGGGATAGCGATCACCACGATAGGAAAAACGTGGTCCGCTAACGAAGGGTGGAGTAAAGCCACCGCCACGAGGCTCGTAGTCATATGGGTCACGACCGGTACCTCGCTGGACACGACCACCACGTAGTCTCGCCTCCTGAGGCCTAGCAACTTGAGGCATTGTACCTCTAGGCCTAGTAGTGTGCCTCCGAACTTCCGGTTCACGCACCCCAACTCGTGGGTGGTACATGTCCTAGTTGTTCAACTCATCCTGCCTCCGATCATCTCTCTTCCTCCTAAAGCAAAACTCAGCCAAGTGCCCATCCCGCTCACAATACTCACAATGGTACCTCACCACACTCTTGGTAGGCACTCTCTTGTTGGGTTGGGTGGCTCTAGCTTTCTTAGGAATGGGATCACTAGAGATGTCTAGCATTGTGTCAAGTGGGTTGCGAAGATGGTTCGGTTTGGCAATCCATACTTGCTTCTGTGGAGTGGTTTTGGGTGTCTCTTCAAACACACCATCTCTCACAGGAAACTCAGAGGGGTTGGTAGGCTTAGGTGGAGTGATCTTGGTAAGCTTGGGAGTTGTGGTGGGTTTCTCATTCTTGCTCAAACCACTGCACTCACCGATCTTACCGAACATGCTATCATCCTTCCCATCTATAGCAAAGCCTACTCCCGTGCTGCCAGCCCTTTTGCATTGGCTAAGCATCATCCCCAACTGCGGCTCTCGGCAGGACACCCAACTCAAGATGGACCGAAGGTATGTGTTTTCTTCCTCGGTCTACATCTTGTCGTGTTTGCACGACGCGATCTCAAGCTCCAAAGCCTCAAAGCGATCCGACTCTCTAGTGTTATCTGAGCTGACCTTCTCTAACACAGCGATCTTAGTATCCTTCTGTGCCAGCTCAGGGCGCAAGCCTAAGCAAGACTTGCACGCACCAAGTAAGCTAGGCCTAGCCTTCAGCTCACTGACCTCCTAAAGTAGAGTGCTATACTTGTCCTGGAGAGTGACAAGATCAGACATGTGAATGGCGCAAGCATCACACTCTACCTCCTCGGTAACCACCACTGACGCCTTAGACAAATCTAGCTAATGAAGTGCGCTAAGGTACTTCTCCTTAAAGTTGTTCCTCTCGACAGCTGCACGCTTGAGCAATGCATCTTGACTCATCAAGGCGTCGTTCAGAGACTCAATCTCAAGAGAGAGGGACTCAATGGTGGGTGGTACCTCGGGTGTGTCGGAGTCGTAGTCGTAGTCGGGGCCATCCTTGCGCTTGCTGATCTTGCCTTCTTCAATGGCCATGGTGCAAAAGCCACCGTGCTTGACGTCGGCGTAGAAGCATAGGCCGTTTAGCTTGTCCTCAACCTTTCCCTTGGACTCATGATCGCTCAAAGAAGAACCTCCGTCGGAGGAGGCATCGATGTCGCTAAGGGAGGCGAGGAAGGCTCTGTGCTTGGCCTTCACCTTGTCGATCACCTTCTTGGAGGACCTTCTATGATAGCCACCCTTGGGCTTGTGCTTGTCCTCAAAGTGGTGCTCGCGCTTGTCCTTGCGCTTGGTGAAGTCGCTCGTAGCTTTCTTGGGGTAGTTTGCGATGAAGTGATCCTCATCACCGCAATGGTAGCACCCCTTGGCCGAGCCACCACGCCGACGGTTCAAACGGTTGTTATGAAACCGTGAGAACTTAGTGATGACCAAGGCCAGCTCATCATCTCCAAGAGCCTCCACTTGCTCCTCTGCCACAGAGATTAAAGACAAAGCAAACAAGGATTGTGAAGGGTCAGAGGAGGAAGAAGACGTACCGTCGGGGCCAGAAACCAACGCCATAGATGATTTCGACGGGTTTTCAAGCTTGGCCCATGTCTGGTAGTAAATCTCCGAGGACTTGAGCTTGCTGAACAACTCGTCCACGGTCAAGGCATCATAGCCTGGTGACTCCTAGATGGCAGCCACCTTCATCTCCCATACCTTCCGATCAAGAGCATGCAAAAGCTTGATAGCCATCTCATGATCATCATAAGGCAAGTTGGCTCGATTTGCACGCATCTTGTTGATGATAGATTGGAAGCGAGTGAACATCCCGTCAACAGATTCGCCGGCCAACTGAGCAAAGTTCTCGTACTCTCTACGGTACATGTCAAAAGAGTATGGACTTGATCTGAGGGTTGCCCTCATGATATCTCAAGAGTGTTTGCCAGATCTCCAGTGCAGTAGTGAGACTCGAAACCCGCTCAAACTCCGAAAGAGACAGACAATAGAAGAGAATGCTACGGGCTCTTGCATTAGCTGTATGCTACGTAACCTGGGCATCGGTGATCCGAGCCTCAAGAACCACGTAGTTCTCATTCTCACAAATCTCCCAAAACTTTGTGTGAAGCCCTTGGAGGTAAGCCGACATGCGCACCTTCCAATAGGCAAAGTTGGTTCCATTGAAGTAGGGAGGTTTACCAGCACCTCGCTCCATGTCGCCTTCGCGGATCAAGAACCGTGTAAGGTGGATTGATCCTTAACCGGCTCTGATACCAATTAAAGGACCGGAAATGGCGACCAAAGGGGGGGGTGAATGGGAGCCAAATAAAAATTCCTTTCGGAAGAACTTGACCCTTGTCCCAAGCACAACCCAAAGCAAGAACTAGGCTCACGACCCACGAGAGGGTGGATGTTCTAGGAGATGTCCTAGGAACACAACGGAGCTAGCTATGAACCCGGAGGAACAAACTGCGAAAAGAACGGACGAAAAACAGCACTAACTCCGGACCAGAGGCTCCGGACTAGTCCGGTAATACTGGGGACTGGTCCGGTGCTCACCCGCTAGAAAGTCCAGTAAGCGACCGACCTCCGGACCAGACCACTGGACTACCCCGTCGGACCAAGGAGAGTGGTCCGACGCGTGGCAGGAAACCTCAATAGAGCCACCGTACCACTCGTCAAAGGTCCGGAGCTCAAACGCCAAGTGGTCCGAAGGGTAGTCCAACGCCCCTTGCTTCTTGACATAGGGAAAGTCAAGACCGCCGGACCACTTGCCTTGGTCCGGAACTTAGGGGGAAGGTGGTCCAATGCTTTCAGCAGAAAACTATTCCTCGCGAAAATCGTTTCCACTCCGTCAAATCTTCTCAAAACTCAACCAAATGATCACCAATTGCAACCAAACTTTGTAGGCATGATCCTAGTGAAGTTGGGGAGCTATCTCGAGGAAATCATCGCTCAATTTGGAGACGATAAAGGAGAACACTCGAATTTGGGGGGAGAAGAGAGCAAAACGAAGAACGCCACAAAGAAATCACCCGATCTACGCACTCGTGAGGTTTGAGGAGAATTCCTTCGGTGCAAAGAAGCTCCTCATGAATACGAACAACTTGGTTAAAGTAGATTTGCAAGAGCTACTCCCTACAAAGAGAAATCATCTCGGGAAAAGAGGGAGTAAAAGCAAAATACGAAGAACACAAGAAAAATGGGGACACAATCACAAAAGCGAAACCACCATGGCTTACGGAGGTTACGGCCTCCGATTCCTCGCAACAATCACAAGTTCTGACACCGGTGACGCGGTGGATCTCAAGCAAGAAGAAGCTAGGGGAGGGAAAACCTAGGAATAGGTGGGAGAGAGAATAATGCAAGAGATGAGGATGAGGATACCCCTTCATCCTCTATTTAACGAGACTTTGCCTATTTCCCAAAGACCCCCTTAGATACATTGAGTGAACTACCTAGCCTAAGCACTGCAGTCCAAGCTCCGGAAAATATCTCCCTCGATTTGAATGGACGGCCCCGTTTCCTTCCGGGAGTTGCCGTCGCCTCGACGCAACCTCCAGGATTCCGCCATGTGCCATCCCCGCTTCCTCGGAAGCTCCGCCTAGGTTTTGAGGCCCAAACCTGGGAAACCCGCCACCGGTAGCTTTGGGCTCAACTACCGAACCCCGAGTTTTGCGGCCCAAACTTGGAAACCGACGCGGATGGTTTTGAGGCCCAAACCACCAAACCACTCGACGCGAGCCACCTTGTCTTCGCCCAGTCGGACTCCGAGTACCCTGAGCCTCCGCTCGACTCGCGCATCCACCGTCTTGACTCGGCCAACTCGGTCTACCTCCATGTCTTCTCGCACTTGCCGGTGTCAAGTACCAGCCACCACAGCTAGTCCGTCGGCGCCCATGGTCCCTCAGTCCGAGCCCCGTTTCCGCCCTTCACCGCTCTCAGTCCATCGGCACGGCAAGCCTCTACTCGACCTTCTCCACGCCATTGACCACTGTCACTAGGAATAACACCTGCACACCACAAGCCGATAGACAGGCATACATTTATGCTTTCGTAGAGGTTAGGGTAAGCCACTCAAACTGAAACACTGACGTGTTGGACGATCACTCATCATCAAAGCTGAACATACATGGGTACTTATCCACCATGTGTTCGCATCGACGTTGAACTCGCGCTTTCGGACGCGACGGTCGTGGTACCTCCTGAGGGCTTGCTAGTACCTTGCCGAGTGTAGGAGGGCGATGTCCCTTGGTTCGTCCAACTGATCCACGGTGCCCTCCATGTTCGCCTAGTTGCCTTCTTCATCATATGCCTTCACCCGCGGGGGAACCGTACTCCAAGTTGGCTGGGAGCACGGCCTTGCCCCATAGAGCATGAAGAAGGGGGAACAGCCGATGGCTCTGCTCTGAGTCGTCCTGAGGCTCCAGAGGATGGCTGGGAGTTCTGTGACCCAGCGGCCTCCGAACTTTTAAAGCCGGTTGAAGATTCTTGTCTTTAGCCCGTGCAGGATCATCCCGTTAGCACGCTTGAATTGCCCGTTCATTTGGGGGTGCGCGACAGCTGCCCAGTCCACACGGATTTGACTCCTATCGCAGAAGTCCAGGAACATCTTCTCGGTGAACTAAGTGTCGTTGTCGGTGATGATCGTGTTGGGTACTCAGAACCGGTGTATTATGTCCATGAAGAATAGGAATGTCTACTCCGACTTGATCTGGGCAAGAGGGCGTGCCTCGATCCACTTTGAGAACTTGTCGATGGCGATGAGCAAGTGGTCGAAGCCCCCGGGTTCCCTGAACAGGGGCCCCACTAGGTCCAAACCCCAGACAGCGAAAGGCCACGAGAGGGGGATGGTCTGTAGTGCTTGTGCGGGCAAGTGAGTCTTGGCATAGAACTGGCACCCTTCACAGGTGCGTACTATCTCCGTGACGTTTGCTACGGCCGTTGGCCAGTAGAAACCTTGGCGAAAAGCTTTTCCGACGATCGTGTGGGGCCGCGTGGTGCCCACAGTCTCCCGCGTGTATGTCCTCCAGTAGGCTCATACCCTGCTCAGTGGGGATGCAACATTGCAAGATCCCTGTAGGGCTGCGCCTGTAGAGTTCTTGGTTGATAATGACGAAGGACATAGCGTGTCGCGCGATGTGCCGTGCCGTGTTCCTGTCATGTGGGAGATGCTCCCGAATTAACCGGTCCAGGAAGGGGATCGTCGTCTGCCCCGCTTTGTACTCCTTCGACGTCCATGACCTCCGCCGCGGGCGTCTCCGGGGCCTTGGCCTTGGGATCCACGCGCCAGGTGACGGATGGCTTGTGGAGGTCGCTGGCGAAGACTCCAGGTGGAACCGTACCCCGACCAGAAGCCAGCTTAGCGAGCTCGTCTGCCACCTCATTGTATTTTATGGCGACGTGGTTGAGTTCCAGGCCGTCGAACGTTTCTTCCAAACGGCGGACCGCCTGGCCGTATGCCGTCATCTTAGGGTCATGGCAGTGTGACTCCTTCATGACCTGTTCGACTACGAGTTGAGAGTCGCCTCGTGCGTCGAGTCTTTTGATGCCTAGCTCTGTTGCTATGTGTATGCCATTTACCAGGGCCTCGTATTCCGCGACGTTGTTAGACGCCAAGAAGAATATACGGATCACGTACTTGAGCTGGACCCCGAGTGGGGAGACGAAAACCAGACCGGCGCCAGCACCGGCGCCGATCTTCATCAGCGATCCGTCGAAGTACATGACCCAAAACTCCTCGTTCTCCGCCGTCGGTGGTAGCTGGATTTTGGTCCACTCGACGACGAAGTCCGCGAGAACCTGGGATTTGATGGCCGTCCGCGGCACATAGGAGATGAACTCCCCCATGAGCTCGAGCCCCCACTTTGCCACCCGTCCCGTAGCCTCGCGGCTCTGTATTTCCTCCCCGAGAGTGTAGGACGATACAAAGGTGACGTGATGGCCGTCGAAGCAGTGGGCCAGCTTTCTTCACGCGATGAGGACCGCGTAAAGGAGCTTCTGGATCTGAGGGTACCTGGTCTTGGTCTCGGGTAATACCTCGCGGATGAAGTACACCAGCCGCTGGACTTTTAGCGTGTGGCCCTCCTCCCTTTCAACAACGATGATGGCGCTCACTACCTGGGTGGAGGCGGCAATGTATATGAGAAGAGCTTCGCGTGGTGTCGGTGGAACAAGGATGGGTGCGTTCGTGAGGATCTCCTAGATCTTGTCCAGGGCATCCTGCGCCTCGGGGGTCCAGGTGAAATGTTCAGTCTTCTTCAGAAGTCGGTAAAGGGGGAGACCTCGTTCGCCAAGGCGCGACATGAAGCGGCTCAAGGACGCGAGGCACCCCATGACTCGTTGTACCCCCTTCACGTTGTGAATCGCCCCCATACTAGTGATGGCAGAGATCTTATCGGGGTTGACCTGGATGCCACGCTCAGAGACAATGAAACAGATGAGCATGTCGCGCGGTGTTGGCACAAATTATGACCATCTTTTACATAGCTAAAATGTTGCCACCAATCCAAGGATCAAGGATAAACAAACACATCATGAGCATATTTTATCAAATAACTAGTTCCACATGTCCATGAGTGTTTGAATGCAGGAATGAAGAAATGGAGCAAAGGAGAGCCAGTGGGGCCCACATAGGGGGTCGGCCGACCACCCTATGGGCCCACTAGCTCCCTCCTCTCAGCCATGATCCAAGAGAAGAACTCAAGGGTGATTTCCAACCACTGGATCACTCTGTGCTTTCTCTCAACGGCTCACAAGCAAAGCACATGGATCCATGGGCCTACACCAAATAGATGGACATGATAACCAACTCAGAACCAGCAAGTAGCACCAATGACAAGTGGGACCAGCACCTGGGTGCCCAAGGTGGGCCAGACACCCCAAGGGGGGGTCGGCCGAACCATCATTGGGCCCACTAGGCCCCCACTTGGTCCCTGACCAGTGAGTCCACCTCCAGGAGGACAGAGGAGGGCCCACTGGCCATAGGGGGGGTCGGCCGAACCACCCCTAGGTCAGTTGGCCTCCCCCCAACCGCCATACCTCTCCCCCACATGTTGGATCACCACCATCCATGCCTTGGTCGGTTTCTAAGTAGGTTGGATCCAAGGGTGGAGGATGGACGGCCCTGGATCGCTGACGTGGCGCCGGAGTAGCCCCTACTCCACCTCCTACTATAAATAGAGGGTCAGACCCCCCTCCTCTCTAAACATGAACAAGAAGCCTACAAGCTCTATTCCTTAGATTGTTCTAGGAGTTAGTCTAGTGTGGGAGTTAGAGTTGAGTCGAGCTGTGCTCGGGATTTCCGGAGTTGTCTTCTGTAGAGTCTGGTATAGCTCTTGTATCTTTCCTTATTTGTAAGACTTTATCTTATTCAATATATATCTTTCTATTTACATTACTTAGTATTTACTTTGAGAATTTCTATACTAGATATAGTCTTGCTATATGCTTTTGCTCTTTAATAGCCTTCACACCCATTGTCTGTGATCCTTGTGACATTTCCCGTATGCGATCATTGCCTGTCATAGGGTGCTTTGATTATTTGATCGTAGTCAAAGTAGTAAGTTGTGTGTAAGCGTGGTGCTTATACATCATCTTATCCTTGGTTATCGCTTGCTGCACGGATTGTTTGTGGTAGCTAGCAAGAGGTGATAGCCTTGTCTAGTCATTGTATTCCACCACGTGTTCTTAGGCAAGTTCTTAAAAGGTAAGGCCCCCGTAAGAAGAGGGCGCGGTCCAGTAGGAGTTTTGTCCTCCTACTGATCTATCCCCTCGCCTAGCATACTTGTATTGAGGAGACAAACTATAGTGTCTATACTAGTTAATTAGCTAAGTATATTGAAGTAGAGTGAAGTACATAGGAGTCCATGTTCTCTTCTTGTTGTCCTCCCACCTAGCTAGTCTCTAAGGTCCGTTCTAAGTATCCTTTACCGTAGCTTCTTCATTCATCAACCCCTTCCTATCACATATATCATTTACCCCTTTATACTAGTTGGTACTAAGTTGAGGTGCTCTCTAGGATCTCTATCCAATTATCATTTCTAGCTCTGCTTTCCTTTGGGAGAATATAAATACGATACCCGGAATACTCCTGGGTGAAGTGCTACAACGGTATAATCTGTGCGCTTGCGGATTTATTCAATAGTCATAAGAAATACCAACAAGCATTTCTGGCGCCGTTGCCGGGGAAAGCTTAGTCAAGAAATTTTAATTAGATGGAATCCAAAGATTCTCGTTAAATTAGTTATCAATTAGTCATAGGGGCTTACCCCTGTTTGTGTCTTCCTTTCTTGTGAAGCCAGACAGTGTATGAGCGGTTTCCAACTGCCCAAAAACTATCTCGAAGATCTAGAGCAGCTATTGAGGAGGACTAGACGTCGTCAAGTTCCCCCTCAGAGGTTCCTCTTGAACCAGGATCCG
Source organism: Microstegium vimineum (assembly GCA_022036555.1). NCBI lineage: Eukaryota > Viridiplantae > Streptophyta > Magnoliopsida > Poales > Poaceae > Microstegium > Microstegium vimineum. Next base: position 11,295,744 of record CM039138.1, on the reverse strand, counting down.
TTCAAGGAAGGAGGCTCTACACCACCACTCAAGGAAGTTATGGCTCAGAAGGCGATCTCTGACTTCTCGGCTCCATCAACTACCCACGTAGCTCAGGGTCCCGAGGTCAACTTCGGGGATGCCACCTTCGAGCTGAAGCCCGCCTTGATCCACATGGTGTAGGCCAATCCATTTTGCGGAAAGCCCCATGAGGATGCAAATGCTCATCTCCAACACTTCATGGAGTTATGTGGCACGTTCACCATCAAGGGAGTGACGTTTGACGCCATCCGCTTTCGCCTTTTCCCATTCTCGTTATTAGGAAAGGCGAAGCAATGGTTCTATGCCCACAAAGAAGAATCCAGTACATGGGAGAGGTGTGCTAACGCATTCCTCAAGAAGTTCTTCCCGACTGCCAAAACCAATGCTCTTCGTGGAAAAATCTCAAGCTTCCAGCAACAATCCGATGAGACGATTCCCAAAGCATGGGAGCGTCTCTAGGAGTACGTTCGTGCCTATCCTCATCATGGGATAGACGACTGGCTCCTGATCCAAGGTTTCTACCACGGGTTGACTAGCATGACCCGTAGTCACCATGATGCTGCCGCTGGAGGGGCATTCCTCCAACACACAGTGAGGAATGACAAGGATCTCATTGAGAAAATGGTGATCAACCAAGGATGAGGTGACTAATGTCTCCAGCCAAAGAAAACATGTATGCACACCGTCAGTGAGGTGGACATACTCTCCGCCAAGATGAACCTCCTTATGAAGAAAATAGAAGAAGGTTCCAAGAAGGAACGAGAAGCCATCTACCCAGTGGCCGCTACACAAGCTATTGAAGTCGATCCATGGTGCGAGGTGTGCGGAAGAAATGATCACTCGGGCAACAACTGCCCCAAGACATCAAAAGAGGACGTGAACTTCATCAGCAAGGACTGGTCCGATCTTCACGACAGTAGGTCACGAATTCAAGATATAACTTGCTGCGAACAGCAGGGGATAACTAGCTTTATACTTGTCCAAGGTTGGATGCGACCAAACGACGGGGAGAGAGGCACCGAAACCGCGAAGACTTCGACTCAATCTCCGAACGACCGCAGAACCACAATCCGGAACTAATCCACACAATACGGCGCAACCAAACAGAAGTCATAGAGCACAAAGTAGGGGATCCCAGAGGGATCTCTTCACAAGTCCAAGAAGAACAAGGAAGAACAAAGGTTTGAGTAAGACACTCAACAGCTTGGCTGCAATACCATATAAGTTCTTAATTCATCAAAAGTTGCTAATAGCTTAGATGCAGGACATTTTTATACTAGGAACAACCCTCCTAGATAGGTGTGAAAACAAAAAGGAGTTTCTGAATATGAGCTATGTGAAAGGTCACCACGAGATAGCTTCCCGAAGTGGCCTCGCGTGACTCTTGGCCTCCAGAGTAGTTTCAACTAAACTGATCATAACTCCTTATTGGGAAGTCCAATGGATGAACCGTTTGTTGGGTGTGAAATTAGACTTAATAATCTTTCCATCCATCTATACCATGCATCAGGAAACATTGTAGAATGGTATAGTTTTGCAGGAGAAGTTGAACCAACATTCTGTCCTGTAAAACTGTTGGCCTTCTGAGAAGTCTTGACTAAAATGTGTATATCTCAAGATTGACACGTCCAACAGGGCTGCCGTTTATTGCATTGGAAATTAGACTTGAAGAGATTTCCAAAATGTCTTCACAGACCTCAAAAGCTTCTCGAAGCTGAGAGATATGAATATTTCTTTAACTGTTCCGTTTTTTGACTGAACTGGTCCGTTTTGGAAATGCCCGATTCTTCCTGAGAGAACTGGTCTGTTTTTGGTCTGTACCTTTTCGTCATGTGGAGTAACATTCTCCTCTTGATGTGTATGCCTAAGTACAATAAAAGTAGAACACTTAGGTAGTATAACATTCTCAGAATTATTAATGTTAATTTTAGCTAGGAGTGAGTTCACCTCTTAATGTAGTTTAGTGGCACGACTAGACCATGATATATATCATTTGTATAAGATGGTGAATCTTCTTCATGTTCCACCACATCATGAGCTGGCATATCCTCATCATCATCCCCCTCTTGAAAAGGAGTCGTCCTCGACTCTAATTCTTCCAATCCAAAGAATTGTACTAGGACATCGCTTTGTAGTATGGTGATAACATCAAGATCTTCTTCTTCCATCACACCAAGGTGTTTGAATCTAGAATCATATAAACCAAGTAGTAGCCGTATAGGTGGAAGCCAAAAAGAATTAGAGTAAAGTGTAGCTTTCACCTTGAATGGATACTTAGAACTAATGGTGAATGTTGATTGCCTTGGCACGGTCTCATCATCCTCCCTCCCTTTATGAAAAATCGTCCACGACTTTTGTTTACCTGAAAACAATCTTGAAAAACCAGACGATGGATGTACATGATAATTCCAATAATCATTTGTGTCATTACAGTTCATATTCACATTATTTTCGTTTTTAGGTAAGAAACATTCTCTCAACTTTGAAGAACCTGCATGTAGTTTTGAACATGGGAGCACATAAATTTCTTCCAACCCAATCATTTCATTCATGTTATCACGTTTCATCTTTGCAAGGTCACATATATCAAAAGATAAGAATGAAACATTCTTGACAAGCATATTGTAAAGCTCAAAGGAGTACATGTCAAACTTTATGGTTCTAAATGATGATGAAAAATTTTCTGGTGGAAGAATTAAACATGGATGCTCGAGATTTGTTTCTTTAGATAGAAGATATGCACAAGGGATTAACATTTTTTATTCTTTATAGAAGTTACTAGAGAATCTTTTCATCTCAAGTTCAAAAAAATATGGCTCAAAATAATTATTATAATGTCTATTTAACTTTGAATCAGCAGGCTTATCACAAGTTATGAAAATAGCATAAACATAGAACTTAGTTGCAGCATGATGTCCAATCAAATTGAATGTAAACTTGCAATTGTAGGGAGTATTCAAAGATTTGAAAGATGATATATTAAAAATATTATCAAGGATTTTATTGATGTCAACATATTTATCAAACATGGCATAGCTTACACAAGAAGGATGAGATGTTTTAGTGAAGAATTCATCATGAGTATATATTTTCACACTATCAAATCTATTTGCAAGCAATGTATCACTTATATGAATGAAGAACATCATGTGTATTAACCATATCAAAGCATAGAAAAGATCATGTATGTTTGAACAATGGTCATTAACATACAAAATTGCAGCACATGTATGAGCATGTGAATCTAGTAAATCAGCATTATGATCCATTGCACTTGAACCCTTCTTATCATAATTACTCACAATTTTATTTTGCAAACTCAGATCTGAAATGTTTTCATTACCTTTTGTAGTTTCTAATGGTGCAAGTATCATGGATTGTACCTCTAAAATTTTACCATTTTCCTCATCATGGTTCAGGTTTGGCGCAACACACAATTGGTTCGAACAGATGGATGCCTTCTCACTTCCCTCAACAAATATGGTGATGTCAACAGTAGCCTTCTCTTGCTTATTCTCGTTGCAAACCTGCACATTTGGAAAGACAACACTAGGAGTAAAGATAAGAGTATTAGTTTCAAAAATGTCCTCAAATGACCTGCATTCTAACTCTCCATTTTTTTATGGTGTATCTCTCACACTCGCTTTGTGGATACTCTCAACCTCATATTGTGTGGAATCACACAACTCATTTTTTGTTTCACTCTCTCTTATATTGGCAATATGGCTCTCATTCTCACATAGGTTTTGATGCACAATCACTTCAACATCTTGTGCAGCAACATATGCATATGTATCATTGTCCATGACCTTCACTTCATCTTCCTCATCAAATATTAGGGTCTGTTCATAATTCACCACATATTTTGCTTCATGAGCCTGCATCACACAATGAACAAGACTAGAAGAAGCTATTATCATGTTAGTAGTAAATAATTCCTCACATGATTCTTCTTCTTTTTCACTCAATTTTTGTGTATCTCTCTCACACTGAATGTTGTGGCTCTTCTCACATATAGTGGAATCTCTCATATTTTCACTTTGAACTCTCGCACTCAATTTTGGTTGGTGGCACTCTTTCTCACATGGGTTTTGCTGTCCATACGATCTTCCATGTGCCTCTTGCTGAATTTTTCTTTGGGAGGACATACATTAATCTTCATCATCAGTGAGCACACGGGGGCGAAAACTATGCCCACGAGCACCTCTCCCATGCTGCCCATTATGGACAGCGAGACCACGGCGAGAGTTGGATCGGCTATGTTGTTGCGGAGTCCGCCCGCCCACAACAGGAAGATGTTTATCGAACATCATCTCCATGGCCTCCACTAGAGAGTGTTGTAGTTAACGAAACTCAGTCGGTGTGACTGGTGATTCTTTTTCTCCAAATCGACCACCACGAACACTCGAATTGGATCTTGTCATATTAGCACTTATGCAAGAAAAGTGGATAGGTAAATTTGTGGAATCACACAACCTCACCTCTTACTTACCAATGTTCTTGCCTGTTCTCGAGGACAGTGAAAGTGCTAGTGCAGCAGCTCAACGAAAGTGATTGAGAGGTCGCAAGGATAACGAATCGAACCTCCCGGTTTCAGATTCTTGTGGAGCTATAGGTGGCTGTTCAAGGAGGGCTATGGTATTGTAACAAGGTGAGGTAAACTGTTCAAACAATATATGAATGTTGTTGTCCAGTACACCACAAACTTGAAAATTCAGATATGAAACTTGGATTTATAGAACCCGCAACACAACCCCTTTTACTTTTTTTTCTTTTCTCTATTTTTGACTCTATTCTTTCTTCTCTGAATTTTTTTCTCTTTTTTTCCAGCAAATAAAAGATAACGAATGAGGGGTGCGGATAAATATTAAAACAAGAGTACGACGGAAGAACAACGATGGTGACTAGCAACAAGATGAACAGAATGAACACAAAGTAACAATACCACGAAATGGCTATAGGATTTTTCAGTGTAGCTTTTTTAATGGACTGTAGGATATAACAAAACACAAGTATATGATAGATCAAATGAAGGTAAATATGTGGATGATGGTAAGACCTACCGTGACAACCAAAGCTTTGATTACCACATGACAAGACCGGATACGGATCGGTAAGGATTGGCCCGATCTTCACGACAGTAGGTCACGAATTCAAGAGATAACTTGCTGTGAACAGGGAGGGATAACAAGCTTTATACATGTCCAAGTTTGGATGCGACCAAACGACGGGGAGAGAGGCAATGAAACCGCGAAGACTTCGACTCGATCTCCGAACGACCACAAAACCACAATCCAGAACTAATCGACATAATACGGCGCAGCCGAACGAAAGCCGTAGAGCACAAAGTAGGGGATCCTAGAGGGATCTCTTCACAAGTCCAAGAAGAACAAGAAAGAACAAAGGTTTGAGTAAGACACTCAATAGCTCGGCTGCAATACCATATAAGTTCTTAATTCATCAAAAGTTGCTAATAGCTAAGATGTAGGGCATTTTTATACTAGGAACAACCCTCCTAGATAGGTGTGAAAACGAAAAGGAGTTTCTGAATATGAGCTATGTGAAAGGTCACCACAAGATAGCTTCCCGAAGTGGCCTCGCGTGACTCTTCGCCTCCAGAGCAGTTTCCACTAAACTGATCATAATTCCTTATTGGGAAGTCCAATGGATGAACCGTTTGTTGGGTGTGAAATTAGACTTAATAAGCTTTCCATTCATCTATATCATGCATCAGGAAACATTGTAGAATGCCACAGTTGTGTAGGAGAAGTTGAACCAACATTCTGTCCTGTGAAACTGTTGGCCTTCTGAGCAGTCTTGACTAAAATGTGTATATCTCAAGATCGACACGTTCAACAGGGGTGCGGTTTGTTGCATTGGAAAGTATACTTGAAGAGCTTTCCTAAATGTCTTCACGGACCTCAAAAGCTTCCCGGAGCTGAGAGATATGAACATTTCTTTAACTGGTCTGTTTTTAACTGAACTGGTCCGTTTTGGAAATGCCCAATTCTTCGTGAGAGAACTGGTCTGTTTTTGGTCTGTAGCTTTTCTTCATGTGGAGTAACATTATCCTCTTGATGTGTATTCCTAAGTACAATAAAAGTAGAACACTTAGGTAGTATAACATTCTCAGAATTATTAATTATAGTTTTAGCTAGGAGTGAGTTCACCTCTTAATGTAGTTTAGTGGCACGACTAGACCATGATATATATCATTTGTATAAGATGGTGAACCTTCTTCGTGTTTCATCACATCATGAGCTGGCATGTCCTCATCACTCAATTAGCAGCAGCTATGCCATCCATAGAACAAGGTAAGATTCCTGGGAAACCCGAGGATTCGATTGAGCATGTGAATATGGTCAACATAAAGTTCAGTAAGCCTCCACTTCGCTCCTATTAGGGCTATCTTCTCGATCCTCCCTTCATCATGAAGAAGGAAGATCCAGGCCTCCCTACGATCAAGTGCTCAATCGGACAACAAACATTCTACACCACCTTCTGCGATCTTGGATCGAGCGTCAACATCATGTCTAAGGTAACTTATGACAACTTGTTAGGAGGACCATTGGTCCCCACATGTGTTCAATTGCAGATGGCAGACCAAACGATAAGGTTTCCCGAGGACTCGCAAGGGATATCTTGGTGAACATCCAAGACGAGTACATTCCCACCGACTTCGTCATCCTAGACATGGGAGCCAATGTGGAAGTACCCGTCATTTTGGGAAGGCCCTTCCGCAACACCACTAATGTGGTCATCTACGTAGGATCAGGCCAGATCCATTTCCAGTGCCCCAGTCATAAGGTAAAGTGTGCTTTCAATGGTTATAAACTTAACAAACAGGTAAAAGCACAACCACCAAAAAGAAGAGTTCAAGCTCCGCGCCAAAAGAAGCAATATCCGAAGGCTAAGATCACTGAACTCAAGAATGAAGAACCCGCCAATCCAAGGCAGGTTTAGAAAGCAAAGGAAGTGCACACACCACGGTCTCTATCTCCGGAGCCATCAAGTGCACACGAAGAATAAACAAGAAGGAGAGTCCTACTCTGAGGACATAAAATCAAGGAGCCTTCGCCGAAAGGTAAATTGGTAGTTATATTTTATTTCCCTTCTTAAATTTAGTTCAAACCTTTACTTTCTTTCATGTTTAAAAATTTAGAAAACTAAAGTTAGTTTAAATAAAACTTGCAAATTAGATTAGCACTAAAACTTGACAAAAGGTAGGGTCATAGGGGTGGTCGGCTGACCACCCATATGCACCCTATCTTGACTTAGTTAATTAGGGAACATTTAGCTACCTTTATAAAAGAAAAAAAAATGGAAGCCTAGAGGGTTAGCCGACCACCCTTGGTGCCCCATGTCCATCCATATTTTCCTCTCCACCATCCTTTGTCCAAGCATCTCATGATTTGGGAGGTGGGACTTTCAAAAATCAGATTCTTGCTTTGGGAGACATCCCTTTTGTCTTGTCATGCTCTAAGTACATCAATCACTTTTTGTTAAAGCATGACACATCCTTGTCTCCCACTGCTCCATGTCCAAAGTGGGGAATCATGACACCCATCACTTCCACTTTGTCATGCTTTGAAAAAGAAAACACATCAATCACATTCCATCAAAGCATGACATACCTTTGTCCCCCACTACTCTTTGTTTAAAGAGGAGAATCTTGACTACTTTAACTCAGCTTTTGATCACATCATATCACATCTTGCACCTTTCACCAAGCACTATAAAAAGCATGAGTGGAATCTCCACTTTAAAGGGATGGTCGACCACTTTATGTCACCTCCTTCTCTCTCTTTTGCTTTGTGTAAGGCATCCACTAAACATGTGATCATGGCACCCAAGGGGCATGCCCAAGGGTGGTCGGCCAACCACTCCATTGCACCCCCTTGGTGCCATTTCCTTCCCCTATAAAACCCCAAGCAAGGAGAGCCCCATCCCTCACACCTCCATAAGAATTCAGTTCTACTTCAAGCCTCTCCTTGCCTTGCTCTCTCCTCTCTACATTCAAGAGAAGTTCTTAGCTCTCAAGAGAAGTAGTGTTGCTCCCCACTAGTCCATCAAGCTTCTCCTAGCTCAAACTTCTCCCCACAAGGCAAACTAGAAATCCACTCCACACTCAACTCTTCCTAGTCTTGCCCTTGTGTCCTTCTTCCTCTCTAGAAGATGAAGAATCCGATAAGCCCCATGTTCAAGAAAGCAAAACACATCATAAGGGGGAGCTCATCTCGTTGCTCCCACCAATCCGAGGGCACTTCCCAAGGAATAAGAAGGGGAGGTTCTGCCCGATACACTTGGGAGAACCTCCAAATTGAAGAGCACCCTTAGGAGGAAGAAGAAGTGTCGTAGGAGGGACCCCATATGGAAGCATTCATGGTGCCCCCAATGAGGACCTACGATCTACAAAGTGGTCTCTGGTTCGACCAACTAGAGTACCAACGATATCTCTCTCTCCGGGACCGATCTTTCGAGCATACAAGGATATTGGATCCAAGTCTTCTCTCCAACGCAGGTATGACCACCGAGTTCGAAACTATCTTCTCTACTCTTGGTTGGTCTGGTTTTTGGAAAATAGAAGAGTTTGGAATTGAATTGCTCACCATAGAATTTCTATGCTCTCTCCAAATCTCTAATATTGGAACTACCTTTCGCATGTTTAATCAAAGCTATAGTTTAACTTGGAGTCATCTAAGTGTTGCTCTTGGTTTTGATAATTCATGTTTGATAGACTTAGACCCTGCCATGCGTAGTTTCAACAAAAGGAAATTTTGGTTCTCTATATCTGCTCTAAAAGATTGCTCAAATCCTAAACCTGAGGAAATTCAGAACCCAACTCTTTGTTGCATACATCTTTGGATGAAAATGACTTTGTTTCCTGGAAGTAATGCTAACTTGATAAGTAATGTGGAATTAAAACTACTTTATGCCATGGTCAATAAAATGCGAATCTCTCCTGTGAAATATTTAGTGGAATTGTGGCAAAGTTCAATTGAGAGTAACGTTTCTATTCAGTTCACACCTTTAATTACTCGTCTTGCCGAATCCATGAGCTTGCTAAATGGCACAAACCCCTTTGTTTACATCTCTGCTCCTTTAGCGATGATCTCAGAGCAATATCTTGCATATGTTCGAATGCTAAAAAGAGATGCCAATAATGAGCTCAAAATGATTTACAATGGTCATACAATTGAGGTGCCTCTTCCAAATAGGCAACTTCAATTGTATAGGACCCGTAAGCTAACCCTTGATTTAGATCAAGGAATGGGACAAAAAAGTTTTGCAGGATCAGACAGGAGAGCTCAGGAATGGCGATACTTTGTTCATCTTGAGCAAGGTGGTCCTTCTCGAGGAGCTATTGGCGAGGAGGAAGATGATGCATCTTCCGATCCCATGCACACTTCAAGTGGTATGCCTCCTCGACCATCACGTCCGCAACGAGCACGAGCATCCTTCTCGTCCCCACGAGACAAGGAGCATTGTGAAATACGGCAAGAATTCGATCAACTCACCAACATCTTTGGTGAGTTGCGTGTTGAGCACGATGAAACAACACGCATCGTCCAGCAAACTACCGAGAACATTCAAGCAATTCATGAAGAACAACATCGGCGTTGGGACTTTTGGCGGCAACAACATCCACATCCGCCGCATTTTTAAGCAAAAGACAAGCTTGGGGGAGGTTCCCTCCCCCCACTAAGGTAAGTTTTTAATTTCAGCATTTATATTTATGCATTCTCTTGCTTATCTTAGCTTTGCATTTAAAAAAATCTGCATATGACAAAATAAAATAAAAAGACTTTCTCTAATTCACTCTCACATATTCCATGAAAATTAATATCTCCTATGGAAATGATGATTACTTGCTCTGCTAAGTGTATCTCTAGAACTTAGTTTACAACTTGGTACTTCTCTAAGTATGGATTACTTGTCTTAAAAGAAAACATCATGAACCTCAAACTTTTGTGGGTTGCAAATGCCGTAACTAAGTCTAAGTTGTTGTGAGTAGGGATGAAAATGGGGCGGATATTTATTCGACCGTCCGTCCGACCGATTTCGTTTAGAGGAGTTTAGACCTGTTTGTATCCGAGTCCGAAGATTAACATCTGATACCGTATTCGTATCCGAATACTAAAATTGGTATATTTATGATGTCGATATCTAATCGTATCCTATCCGATATTTCTGATACTATTCGTATTCGAATCCGAATCCAAACAAAAATATGAAAACAAATACAATATCAACGATATCCGTTCGTATCTGATCCGTTTTCATCCTTAGTTGTGAGACATGATATGACAAGATAAGAGTTGCTATAATATTGTTCTAAGCAAGAATGACTATTGAAGTTTTATTTATTAAAATGATAAAACACTTTGTTGTTCCTCAATGGTGAAAATTCCTACCAAAGCCATACATGCTCTTTCTTGATATAAGCTTTCTACATAAGCTACTTGCTTTGTGTTGAGTTTGGTCAAGTTTTGTGACCCTTGTTGAGAGATTTATCATGCTCCCAAGATCAAGATCACGTACACGCCACATATACATGCTGCTTCTACACTGGAAGTACGCAGAAACATGCCTTACATTTCCTCATAGTTCATACTCCATGCTCTAAGTAGAAAAACTCTCTCTAGTTTGTTGCTAGTAAATGAGACATAGACTATGCAAAATTATGAAAATTCAAGGGCATTCTAAAGTCCCAAATTTTATGAGCATTCTAAAGCTCTCTTCAAAAAAAATGAAAAATGAAATGATGAGCATCTTCAAAGCTCATAGAAAAATTAAAAAGATAGCTATGTCTCAAAATAATTTTAGGAAAGAGAGATTATCCACATAAAGGAGTATTGATCATTTGTCATGTTTCCACACACTTGCACATCTTGATCTAAGAGTATGACACTTCTCTCCTTGGGTCCGGAATTTGACTTTACAATATATGCAAGGTAAGTTTGCTACATCTTTGATCCCTACCTATAGCTCCACATAAGCTTTAGAGATAGGATGAAAGAAGGCAAACTCTAATATATGCCTTAGTGGGGAATCATACACCTTATGAGCGACTTGAGAGTACCATTTTGAGGAACACTAAGTCTTTCTTATTACAAAATCTTGCAAAACCTCTGATATGAAACTTGTGAAAGAATAAGAAAATTAGTGCTCAAGTCAAGTTGTTCTATCTCTCAACCTCTCAAGACAAAGGAAAAAGCTATAAGCCCCATGAAGGACTAAGGTAATATGGGTGAGTATTTATTGCTAACTTTTCCATTCAAAAGAGAAATATGATTCTTGTATACTTAGTACTCTTGAAATATAAAGCATAGTAGCAACTCCTGATCCATCGAGCTAAGTTTGATTGTTAGCTCGAGACGAGAAAAGCTTAAGCTTGGGGGATCTTGTTGGCACAAATTATGACCATCTTTTACATAGCTAAAATGTTGCCACCAATCCAAGGATCAAGGATAAACAAACACATCATGAGCATATTTTATCAAATAACTAGTTCCACATGTCCATGAGTGTTTGAATGCAGGAATGAAGAAATGAAGCAAAGGAGAGCCAGTGGGGCCCACATAGGGGTTCGGCCGACCACCCTATGGGCCCACTAGCTCCCTCCTCTCAGCCATGATCCAAGAGAAGCACTCAAGGGTGATGTCCAACCACTGGATCACTCTATGCTTTCTCTCAACGGCTCACAAGCAAAGCACATGGATCCATGGGCGCACACCAAAGAGATGGACATGATAACCAACTCAGAACCAGCAACCAACACCAATGACAAGTGGGACCAGCACCTGGGTGCCCGAGGTGGGCCAGACACCCCAAGGGGGGTCGGCCGAACCATCATTGGGCCCACTAGGCCCCCACTTGGTCCCTGACCAGTAGGGCCACCTCCAGGAGGACAGAGGAGGGCCCACTGGCCATAGGGTGGATCAGCCTAAACCACCCCTAGGTCGGTTGGCCTCCCCCAACCGCCATACCTCTCCCCCACGTGTTGGATCACCACCATCCATGCCTTGGTCGGTTTCTAAGTCGGTTGGATCCAAGGGTGGGGGATGGAAGGCCCTGGATCGCTGATGTGGCACCGGAGTAGCCCCTACTCCACCTCCTACTATAAATAGAGGGTCACACCCCCCTCTCTAAACATGAAGAAGAAGCCTACAAGCTCTATTCCTTAGATTGTTCTAGGAGTTAGTCTAGTGTGAGAGTTAGAGTTGAGTCGAGTTGTGCTCGGGATTTCCAGAGTTGTCTTCTGGAGAGTCTGGTATAGCTCTTGTATCTTTCCTTCTTTGTAAGACTTTATCTTATTCAATATATATCTTTCTCTTTACTTTACTTAGTATTTACTTTGAGCATTTCAATACTAGATATAGTCTTGCTATATGCTTTTGCTCTTTAATAGCCTTCACACCCATAGTCTGTGATCCTTGTAACCTTTCCCGTATGCGATCATTGCCTGTCATAGGGTGCTTTGATTCTTTGATCGTAGTCAAAGTAGTAAGTTGTGTGTAAGCGTTCTGCTTATACATCATCTTATCCTTGGTTATCGCTTACTGCACGGATCTTTTGTGGTAGCTAGCAAGAGGTGACAGCCTTGTCTAGTCGTTGTATTCCACCACGTGTTCTTAGGAAAGTTCTTAAAAGGTAAGACCCCCGTAAGAAGAGGGCGCAGTCCGGTAGGAGTTTTGTCCTCCTACTGATCTATCCCCTCGCCTAGCATAATTGTATTGAGGAGACAAACTATAGTGTCTAGACTAGTTAATTAGCTAAGTATATTGAAGTAGAGTGAAGTACACAGGAGTCCCTGTTCTCTTCTCATTGTCCTATCACCTAGATAGTCTCTAAGGTCCGTTCTAAGTATCCTTTACCGTAGCTTCTTCATTCATCAACCCCTTCCTATCACATATATCGTTTACCCCTCTATACTAGTTGGTACTAAGTTGAGGTGCTCTCTAGGATCTCTATCCAACTATCATTTCTAACTCTGCTTTCCTTTGGGAGAATATAAATGTTGACACAAAAAGCGTCAGATCTGTGAACACCTTGGGCTATTACCCGAAGCTCGATGTCGAGGGCGTGCCAGTCGATTTGACCAATCAATCAACAAGGATGATAACTAGAACAAACTGAACGAGACGACAGCGATGCGCCCGGACGTCAAGGCTCAGATTGATCAAGGGTAACTAGAGCAGAGCTAGACGTGGCAAACAGCGATGCGCCCGGATTGCCAAAGCCTAGAGGTACTCCCACGCGGAACTAGCAAGAATTTGACGGAGATCAAGGTGATGCAGCCCGTCGAAAGCTTGAAGAACTCGTTGATAAACTACAGCTAATGCACTAAAGGATAAATTGCTGGAAAGGTAAATAGGATAACAAGTAATTGATTTGGTTGATATGCTTGGATATGGTTGTTTCTGGAATCAGTAGATGGACTTGGAGACATGCCGTATCCCCACCAGTTGGCAGAAGTTGGCTGATTCTGGATCACAGGTCCAGACGACGCTGAGGCCACCAGATTCGTATTCCGAGTGAAGCTTGCTGGGCTCGATCTTGGTGGCATAATCTCATCGGCAGATCGGTTCATAATTGGTGAAGACACCCTTGGAACCGCCGATGGGATTGTAACAGATGTCGATCCGAGTTGACGATGCTCCGGACCAACATAATATGGTGCCTGTCCCTTGAAAGTTTGCTTGACAGCATTGCGCACAGCGTCGGACAGCACATTGGATTGGCTAATTAATACATTATTAAATGCAGAATTAACCATCTCTTGTATTTTACCAGGATCGGCGTCGAAAGTGATCTGCCGCGGTGACCGCGAATCTTGCTTCTGGACTGCTTCTCCGATTCTGTTTAGGCTGAAGGATTTGAGATATAACCGCTTGTACTCCTCCATAGCCTGCTCCATAGCCTGCTTCTGATCATCTCTCAGATTGGCTTCAGAAACTTCAATGACATTCCTCTGGTTGACATCGGCGTGATCACCCATGCCGAATGCGTAGATTTGTATAATCGGGTCCCACCGAGCGTGCCAAAAGAGGTGTTGACACAAAAAGCATCAGATCTGTGAACACCTCAGGCTATTACCCAAAGCTCGATGTCGAGGGCGTGCCAGTCGATTTGACCAATCAATCGACAAGGATGATAACTAGAACAAACTGAACGAGACGACAGCGATGCGCCCGGACGTCAAGGCTCAGATTGATCAAGGGTAACTAGAGCAGAGCTAGACGAGGCAAACAGCGATGCGCCCGGATTGCCAAAGCCTAGAGGTACTCCCACGCGGAACTAGCAAGAATTTGACGGAGATCAAGGTGATGCAGCCCGTCGAAAGCTTGAAGAACTCGTTGATAAACTACAGCTAATGCAGTAAAGGATAAATTGCTGGAAAGGTAAATAGGATAACAAGTAATTGATTTGGTTGATATGCTTGGATATGGTTGTTTACAGCACCCCTAGGTACCTATTTATACTCCGGCAGAGGGAGTTGTAGATAGATACGACTCGTACCTTTCCCAAACAAAAACTCCTAATTTTAAGGAAATAACTGACTCACGCAGGAGTCGGACCCAAATAGAAACAATCTTTTCCTAAACAGATTCTACTATTATTAAGGGAATAAAATGACTCATGCAAGAGTCAGACTCAAACTACTATAATAATACTGGCATAAAATCACCAGTTTCCTTACACTTTCCTTCGATGGAAACTTTCCATCGGCAGATCCCTCCAATCCGCGACTTCCTTCTTTGGCCACCGGTAATCTTCTGCTAACATCAAGCGCTAAGTCAACCTGTACTCATCGGCATCGGCATCGGCAGTACTCCTCGATCGGCAATCGACAACATCTCCTCATCGGTAATCGGCAACAGCAACTTTGCAACCCAGGCGACTTGACTTCACCAATCAACCTTATCGGCAATTGGCATCGGCAGTATCCGAAACCTCCAGCTTCCACCGGCAGCAGACTGTCTCCTCACAACACTCTCATTGGCAACACTTCCTCATCGGCAATTGCCAACCACATCATTCTGCTTCCACCGGCAGCATCTACCATTCATCGGCAACAGCCTTCAGCTTTCATTGGTAGAGTCTTCATCGGCAAGCTGACTTTTGTCTTCATCAAGTCTTCCCGCCTCCATCGGCAACGCACTTGGTCTTCATTAGCAACATTCTCGCCTTCATCGGCAGTCTGACCGATAATATACCGATGTCGATGAGGAACAGCAACCAGCCTCTTGCCGATCAGCACCATCCTTAGATTATATTGACACGTGCCAAAAAACGGTGTCAACACATGCCCCCCAGTTTCGGAGTGTAAGATGTCTTACGCGCCGAAATTCTTTCTGCTGCTATCCCTTCTTCCGAGTTGTTTGCCGACCAACCATCGGCAACTGCTGCCAGTGTACAAACCCTTCA
The DNA here is from genome assembly GCA_022036555.1 of Microstegium vimineum. NCBI lineage: Eukaryota > Viridiplantae > Streptophyta > Magnoliopsida > Poales > Poaceae > Microstegium > Microstegium vimineum. Next base: position 11,280,291 of record CM039138.1, on the reverse strand, counting down.
TGCTAAGTTTACCGATGCCCCCCCAAGTGTAACGGTTGAGACACCAGGGTTCACCAAGTACCGCTCCCAGATCAAAACACCCAAGGCTGTCGACTCTAGTTATGCCATCGGCAACATATTGATATTTGCCGATGGATCCCCACCTTTGCGCTTTGGCCTTCATCGCCTGCTTGAAGATTTCCCTCGTGAAGGACTATCATCATGATACAAATCTTCTCGGCGTTCGCGCTGAATCCTCCTCTTCTGAGTCTTCGTCAGACCCTTAGGGCACCATCGGGGTAGTCTAGTCTTCCAGACAGGCTGATACCGCTTCTCACTGCTTGTATCTACACCACCTCTTGTATCTGGATCCCTGGAAAAAATTTCTTCTTCGGGTACCTTGCCATCTGCTGTTTCCTCAAGCTCTTCTTGACAAATACGTTTACCAAGCCTGTCGTGTGCACGGAGCTTGCCCCCCAGTCGATCATGCGCTGACCTCCTCCCTTTGATCGGCGTGCGGCAGCCTAATGCCTGATCGCCAAAACGAAGCTTCTTTTCCATCCGATCGGCAGAGTAATACCCATTGCATTCAGGGCAGTTATCGACAGTGGGTAACTTGATGCCTTCTTCCCAATAGTGAATAAAGAAGGGGCACCTCCAATGATCCTGATGCCGATGCCACTCTTGGCGCCTTTCATCCTCTTGCAACCGATATTGCTCCTCTCATGACTGCCGATACTCTCGCCTTAGTTGCCTATGCGTGATTATAACGCCATATGGTGCGTGGCGATGAGGTTTCTTACTATTGCTTTCATCGACAACCCTCCTATCCTTTCTCTCATCGGCAAACTTCTTCACATCATGTTCAGCTATTTGATGATCAACATTTTTCCACCGATGCATTCTTCCTGGCAGCTTCCGATATCAACATTTTAATTTTCCCACTAGTTTCCACCATATTATTGGGAAACGGGTACTGATTGATCTTCATCGGCTTCTGGGCTCTGGAATTTTCAACCTTAATCCACCCAGATTCAATCCCTGACTGCAACTGCTGCCTAAAGACTTTGCAGTCATTGGTATTGTGTGAAGTTGCATTGTGCCACTTACAATACCTGATTTTCTTGAGCTCTATGGCCGATGGAATTACCTGGTTATGTGCCAGCTTAATCTTCCCTTCCTGGAGCAATAGGTCAAACATCCTATCGGCCTTGGTGATGTCGAAAGTGCATCTCTTAGCTTCTGCCTGATCGAACAGACAAGATATCGGCTTTTCGTTCTCCACCGATTCAACTAAACCGATACTTGCTTCTTCATCCGAATCTATCTTAGTTGAAGACACCTCTTCATCCCAATTTTCTCCGGGCTCAAATACTTCGGTGTCTTGATCGGCAACCGTTTGCACAAGATGGTTCAAGCTTTCGAACTCTTGAGATGCATATTTGTCCCTGAGGTGCGGCAGTAATCCCTGGAGACCCAAATCTGCCAATTGTCGATCATCAAGTACCAAGCTATAGCACTTGTTCCTCATATCTCGCAGTCTTTGCACAAAGCTTTCTACCGATTCATCATTGCGCTGCTTTAGCTTGACTAAATCGGTAAGCTTCTTTTCATTTGTACCAGCAAAGAAGTATTTATGAAACTTTTCTTCTAGATCGGCCCAAGTGATCATAGAATTCAAAAGTAGTGAAATAAACCATGTAAATGCCGATCCAGATAACGATGATGAGAACAATCTTACCCTCAGCTCATCCCTGCTGGCTGCTTCCCCATATTGGATAATGAATCGGTTAATGTGCTCCATTGTGGACATATTATCTTGACCAGAAAACTTGGTGAAATCTGGCACTTTGTACCGATTTGGAAAGGGAATTAAATCATAAGCTGGAGGGTATGGAGTCCGATAAGAATATGTATCAACCTTAGGCTCGATACTGAATTGCTCTTTTGCGACTTCGGCAATCTTATCGGCTAAATATGCATCTTGATCATGCAAACGTACTGGCTGAAAATTGACTGGTTGAGCAGATCGATGCATGTCTTCATAGCTTTGCGGTAAACAGGCCGGGGCAATTGGCACATTTGCGGCACCAGTCTATTGAATATTATGCATCGGCTGATTGGCCGATGGGCGACTTTGAACATCCACCGGCTGAGTAGGTTGATGTATCTCTTCAGGTCTTGACGTCAAAGTGCTTGAAGTAACTGGCTCATGTGCAGTATCAGTCATCTAAGTGCTATGCATCGGCTGAGTTGCCGATGGGCAATTCTGCACACTCACTGGCTTGTGCTGTGGCATTATATTCATCGGTTCTTGTACCGATGTCCCATCATATGCATTCATTTGCGAGTATTGCGGTGTAGCACTTATCGGCCGATGTACCGATATTTCATTCTGAAGACTCGCTGGATGACGCTGCGGAGCTCTTGCCACTTGGTGCCCAGGCTGCACAACTTGCTGCTGAATCGGTAATTGTCCAATCCAACTTATAGGTGGCATCAGCATATGACGTACCGATGACTGATAACCAGCCGACTCTTGTGGCCTTTGTACCCTTGGATGATAGCCTTGATTTGCAGGTACCATAGATTGAACAGTCATTGCCGATACAGGCTGATTGACAATCAGCATGCCTTGTTGCATCGGCCAAGAATTTGCCGATGGCTGACAACCAGCTGATGCTTGTCGTTCTTGTAGCGCCGGGTAATTGACAGAATAACTACCTTCATTAGTAGATACCCCAGTTTGAAGAGTCATTGCCGCCATAGGTTGACTTGCAGCCGCTGGGCTTTGATGTATCGGCAAGGAATTTGCCGATGGTTGGACATAAGGCACTCTGGGCACTCCCATTTGAAAACTCCCTGTCGGCAACTGCATCGTTGGAGAAGACGTGGCATAATGCATCACTGGAACCATCGGCTATACAGGTATTGCCGATGTCATGGGAATCGTCCACCCTGCGTGATCACCTTGGACCAATCTGGAATCAGTAGATGGACTTGGAGACATGCCGTATCCCCACCAGTTGGCAGAAGTTGGCTGATTCTGGATCACAGGTCCAGACGACGCTGAGGCCACCAGATTCATATTCCGAGTGAAGCTTGCTGGGCTCGATCTTGGTGGCATAATCTCATCGGCAGATCGGTTCATAATTGGTGAAGACACCCTTGGAACCGCCGATGGGATTGTAACAGATGTCGATCCGAGTTGACGATGCTCCGGACCAACATAATATGGTGCCTGTCCCTTGAAAGTTTGCTTGACAGCATTGCGCACAGCGTCGGACAGCACATTGGATTGGCTAATTAATACATTATTAAATGCAGAATTAACCATCTCTTGTATTTTACCAGGATCGGCGTCGAAAGTGATCTGCCGCGGTGACCGCGAATCTTGCTTCTGGACTGCTTCTCCGATTCTGTTTAGGCTGAAGGATTTGAGATATAACCGCTTGTACTCCTCCATAGCCTGCTCCATAGCCTGCTTCTGATCATCTCTCAGATTGGCTTCAGAAACTTCAATGACATTCCTCTGGTTGACATCGGCGTGATCACCCATGCCGAATGCGTAGATTTGTATAATCGGGTCCCACCGAGCGTGCCAAAAGAGGTGTTGACACAAAAAGCATCAGATCTGTGAACACCTCAGGCTATTACCCAAAGCTCGATGTCGAGGGCGTGCCAGTCGATTTGACCAATCAATCGACAAGGATGATAACTAGAACAAACTGAACGAGACGACAGCGATGCGCCCGGACGTCAAGGCTCAGATTGATCAAGGGTAACTAGAGCAGAGCTAGACGAGGCAAACAGCGATGCGCCCGGATTGCCAAAGCCTAGAGGTACTCCCACGCGGAACTAGCAAGAATTTGACGGAGATCAAGGTGATGCAGCCCGTCGAAAGCTTGAAGAACTCGTTGATAAACTACAGCTAATGCAGTAAAGGATAAATTGCTGGAAAGGTAAATAGGATAACAAGTAATTGATTTGGTTGATATGCTTGGATATGGTTGTTTACAGCACCCCTAGGTACCTATTTATACTCCGGCAGAGGGAGTTGTAGATAGATACGACTCGTACCTTTCCCAAACAAAAACTCCTAATTTTAAGGAAATAACTGACTCACGCAGGAGTCGGACCCAAATAGAAACAATCTTTTCCTAAACAGATTCTACTATTATTAAGGGAATAAAATGACTCATGCAAGAGTCAGACTCAAACTACTATAATAATACTGGCATAAAATCACCAGTTTCCTTACACTTTCCTTCGATGGAAACTTTCCATCGGCAGATCCCTCCAATCCGCGACTTCCTTCTTTGGCCACCGGTAATCTTCTGCTAACATCAAGCGCTAAGTCAACCTGTACTCATCGGCATCGGCATCGGCAGTACTCCTCGATCGGCAATCGACAACATCTCCTCATCGGTAATCGGCAACAGCAACTTTGCAACCCAGGCGACTTGACTTCACCAATCAACCTTATCGGCAATTGGCATCGGCAGTATCCGAAACCTCCAGCTTCCACCGGCAGCAGACTGTCTCCTCACAACACTCTCATTGGCAACACTTCCTCATCGACAATTGCCAACCACATCATTCTGCTTCCACCGGCAGCATCTACCATTCATCGGCAACAGCCTTCAGCTTTCATTGGTAGAGTCTTCATCGGCAAGCTGACTTTTGTCTTCATCAAGTCTTCCCGCCTCCATCGGCAACGCACTTGGTCTTCATCAGCAACATTCTCGCCTTCATCGGCAGTCTGACCGATAATATACCGATGTCGATGAGGAACAGCAACCAGCCTCTTGCCGATCAGCACCATCCTTAGATTATATTGACACGCGCCAAAAAATGGTGTCAACAATAAATACGATACCCCGGAATACTCCTGGGTGAAGTGCTACAATGGTATAATCCGTGCGCTTGTGGATTTATCCAATATGCATAAGAAATACCAACACGCGGCACCCCGAACACGCACTTCTCAGGGTTGAGCTTAGTTTCAGGGCCTTGAACGCCGTCTCGAGATCGGTGATCATGGTTTTCGCTTGTTTGTAGTTTACTATAATGTCATCCACATATGCCTTGACAGTCCTCCCGATGAGTTCCCCAAAAACCGAGCACATGCACCGCTGGTACGTGGCTCCCGCGTTTCTCAGGCCGAACGGCATAGTGACGTAGCAAAAAGAGCCAAACAGCGTGATGAAGCATGTCGCGAGCTGGTCGGACTCCATCTGGATTTGATGGTATTCGGAGTACGCATCAAGGAAGGAAAGCGTTTCGCACCCCGAGGTGGAATCGACGATCTGATCAATACGTGGCTGGGGGTATGAATCCTTGCCGCATGCCTTGTTCAGGAGGGTGTAATCTACACACATTCTCCATTTCCCGCTCTTCTTCTTAACTAGTATTGGGTTAGATAACCATTCGGGATGGAATACCTCTTTGATGAATCCGGCAGCCAGAAGCTTGTGGAGCTCCTCGCTGATGGCTCGTTGCTTCTCCTCGTCAAAACGGCGTAGGCGCTGCTTCACCGACCGAGCGCTGGGTTGGATCATCGAAACGTGCTCGGCTATGTCACTCGGTATGCCCGGGACTTCTAAAGGGCTCCACACAAACATGTCGCCGTTTGCGCGGAGAAAGTCGACGAGTGCTGATTGCTGCTCCGGATCCAGGGAGGCGCCGATGCGCAGCACTCGGCCATCCATCCTGGACGGGTCCAGGGGGATCTCCTTTACCCCCTCGAGGGGGTGAAGTTCCCTGTGCCCTTAGAGTTGACTCTCTCGTCGCTCGCGGCTTCGGCCGCCGCCGCTAGCTCTAAGCATCGTACCTCGGCCATGGCGTTCTCGCAACTGTCCACATCGCATTAGTACGCTTCCGCGAGCTCAGAGGTGATCGTGATGACTCCTTGCGGTCCCGGCATCTTGAGCTTGCAGTAGGTGTAGTTGGGGATGGCCATGAACTTCGCGTAGCATGACCTCCCCAACACCACATGGTACGCCCCGCGATAGTGCACGACCTTGAGAAGCTCTCTCCGGAAGTTATTCGACTCCCCGAATGTCACGAGCAAGTCGATTTGCCCCATGGGTAGGACTGGTTTTCCGAGGATGATTCCCAGGAAGGGAACCCCGTCCGGTCGGAGTTTCTTCCTGGGTATCTTCAAGGCCTCAAAGGCGTTGTAAAACATGATGTTAAGGTCGCTGCCCCTGTCCATCAGTACCGTGGTGAAACGCATGTTCCCTATGATCAGGTCCACGATAAGTGGATAGCGGCCCGGCTGGGTAACGTGGATCGGCTGGTTGTCTTGACCGAACGTGATGTTGGACTCCGACCAATCGAGGAAAACAGGAGCTGCAGGGGGCGGCTGCGAAGACCTCGTGCCGCTCTTGTTCCTGCCGACGCTTGCGGTCGTCGATCCCCGAGTTACCGAAAATCATGAGGCACTCGTTTGCGTGGGGGTAGGAGTTGTTGCGACCCCTGTCCCCGTCTTGAACGGTTTTGAAGAACCTGGCCATCATATCACACTACTGGAGTGTGTGCCTGGCCACCTTGCCATGGTACGGGCAGGACCTGGTGAGCATGTCGTCGAGCTTGCCCCTCTTCTCCCCACCCCGGGGGTGGGGGGTCGAGCGGTTCGCCGCTGTGACCGCGGAGATGCTGCCGCATCGTGGCTTGCCCTTCTTCTTGTCGGGGCGGAAGATTGAACCGAGTGCTCTTTCACCCGATGCGTAGCTCGTGGCGATATCAGGGAGGCGTTCGAACGTTGCTCGTCGTTGCACTTCCTCGAGCTGCCGCCCCACGTTGTAGGGCTCCTCGAGATAGGGCCGTCGGGGATCCGCGAACGGCAGGTCACCCTGCGGCATAGACATCAGTAGCCTTGTCCTGCCAACAGGCGTGTGGACATTGTTGCCGTTCTCATCCACGCCCTGGATGAGGGTAGCGTCGACAGCCGTTGCGGGTGGCGGTGCATTGCACACGAAGCTCTCGCGGCCGCGGCCAGTGCTGTGATCGCTTAAGCCGAATCCGAGCAAGTGGTCCCTGGCGTGCAAGAAAACATAGGAGGCCTCTTTGTCCCCCAGACCGTTGAAATCCTTGGGCTCGCCAGGATTGACGCACCCGCTCCTGGAGTCGGCGCACGAGGTGGCCTCCGAACTCGCGGGGAGGTCGGGAACGGACATGAGATGGTGGGGCGCGATCCCAATGCACGTCCCGTCCGCGGGGTCAGAACGAAAACCCGCGGCAACCACCTCCATGTAAGATGTGGTGTCATTCCGCATGTCGTACGGTAGCACCTTCGGGACAGACGCATTGATGAGCCCGAGGGAGAGCGGCTGTCCTCCCACGAGCTGCGTCGTCACGTTGGCGAATGCAAAGTAGAGGTTGTGCAGGGACTCCTGAGTCGGTTGGGGACCCATCAGAGTGTCGAGATGGCGCTCGAACTGAGGATAGTCGGCCTGCGGGCCGGCTATTCCCTGGGTGACTTGCCCCCGGAGGGAGGCAGGTTGAGGTGGGCCATGGACACAAAGACGACATCCACGGCTAGCTTGGAGGGTGCCGTAGGGCGACGGAGGGCCAAGTCAACCCCCTCCCTGTGGCACTAGAAGTCCAGGCTACCAAAGAGGATGATGGAGCCTGGCGAGAAATCAACGTGGCGAGTAGCCATCCGAAACTCGAAAAATACGGGTGACACGCAAAGTCCCCCTACCTGGCGCGCCAACTGTCGATGTCTAAAATGGCGGGGTCTAGACAGCCAATGAGTAAATTCCTAAGAGTGTTGGAGTTCGGATGGTTACGCTCGGAGAACACATGGTTTATACTGGTTCGGGCACGAACGCCCTACGTCCAGTTTTTTGCGGAGTCGTGTTACCGAGCGTGGAGAGCTCGTAGAGGGGAGCTACAAGCAATGGTGAGAGAGGGAAGCGGGTTCCTAGGTCTCGTGCGTATGAGGTTCTTGGTTCTGGTGAGAGCTCGCGTGAATGCAAGTGCATGTGTGTTGGAATGAGTCGAGAGAGTTCAGAGAGAGAGATTGGAGGTCCATTCTCCCCCTTTATACGTAGGGAGAGACAGAGGAGTACAGTAGAGGAAGAGAGGGATAACGTGGGCCCGGCTTGGGCTGTCATCTTGGGAGTGCTTCGACTTCTGCCTGCCTTCCTTCCCGGGGAAGATTGCGCCAGTAGACATGTGTTTGGGTCCTGTTCGTCCTTGATGGAGCTGTAGCCATACGCCTTGTGACCGGGAACACCGCTGTTCCCTCACTTGGGCATGGGCCAGGGTTGGCCGCACAGGACCAGGCACCCCCGCGTTCCGTCGTACAGGGCTGATGACGCCTTAATCCCTGTTCAAGTGTCTGTCGGAGGTATGGCGCAGCTATGGTGCGCGTAAGTCGTCGGTCGGGCAGCACAAGACCTTGTACCATAGGGAGAATACAGGGGCAGGCTTGGTGGTTCATGCTTTGAAGCCCCATCCCTGAGGACGATGGGCACTGTGGACCTTTTGACTGTGTGGGCTAGGGCGCCACGGGCCGCTTGTGATGGTGAGGCCTCCGAGGGCGGGTGGCGTCACGGATGACGTCGCCCTAGCTCGGACGAGGCGGAGGAGCCCCGAGGGTAGATGGCGTCACGGATAACGTCACCTTAGCTCGGGCGAGGCGAAGGAGCCCCCGAGGGTTGATGTCATCACGGATGACGTCACCTTAGCTAGGACGGGGCGGAGAGCCCCCGAGGGTGATTTTTGTTTTTGCGGAGTGCAGTATTTTGGGTCCCTATTTTCAGGTATCCGATAGTTAGCTCGCCAATCATTGACATCTCAAATTCCTTGGACATCAAATCACCAAACTCTTTGCAATGATCTTGGTTTGTTGACCCAAATATAATGTCATCAACATATACATGGCAAACAAAGATCTCTCCATCTAGCACCTTGTTGAATAGTGTGGTATCAACTTTCCCGATCTTGAAGCCCTTCTTGAGTAGGAAGTCCCTTAGCCTCTCATACCGAGCTCTTGGAGCTTGCTTCAATCCATAGAGTGCCTTGGACAACCTATACACATGACTAGGACAATTTGGGTCTTCAAACCGGGTGGTTGTGAGACAAAGACAGGTTCATTAATGAAACCATTTAAGAAGGCACTCTTTACATCCATTTGAAATAGTTTCATTTTGTGATGTGAAGCATATGCTAAAGGATACGTATGTCTTCTAGTCTTGCAACCGGTGCAAATGTCTCCACAAAATCCAAGCCTTCAACTTGGGAGAACCCCTTTGCCACCAATCTTGCCTTGTTCCTCACAACCACGCCTTGATCATCTTGCTTGTTCCGAAACACCCACTTGGTGCCAATGATTCTTTCTCCTTTGGGCTTTTCTACGAGTGTCCACACTTCGTTCCGGGTGAAGTTGTTGAGCTCTTCATGCATGGCATTCACCCAATCTAGATCCGCAAGTGCATCCTCCATACCAGTAGGCTCAACAAAGGAAACAAAAGAGTGATGCTCAACATAAGAGGCAAGTCAAGATCGAGTTGTTACCCTCCTTGATGGACTCCCTATGATTAGGTCTTGTGGATGAGCTTGAAGTATAGGTGTGGATCTTCTATTAGTCTCTTGAGGAGGGGGATGTGGCGCTTCAACATTTTGAGTTTCCTCCTCGGCTTGATCTTGAGGGATGAAGGTATCTTCTTGTGCTTCCCTCTCTTGTTCTTGATCAACTTGAGGCGTGCGGGGTGGAGAAGGCTCTTGATTTGCACCATCTTCTCCTTCTTCCACCTCATGTGGGTTGATAGCACCAACAAGCATATTCTTCATAGCCTCCCTCAAGGTTTCATCACCTACATCATCAAGATTCTCAAGCGCTCCTTGGGAGCCATTAGTTTCATCAAACTCCAAGTCATACGTTTCTTCAACTAAACCGGTGGCTATGTTAAATACACGGTATGCCTTGGATTTAAGCGAATGTTGACACAAAAAGCGTCAGGATCTGCGAACACCTCGGGCTTATACCCGAAATTCGATATCCGGAGGCGTGCCAGTCGATTTGACCAGTTAATCGACAAGGGCGATAACTAGAGCAAGATCCAATCTAGAAAACGGCAATGCGCCCGGATGCTGGGATTGAGGCTTGATCAGGATAACTAGACAAGAGCTGAACGAGGCAACAGCGATGCGCCCGGATGCCAAGGCTCAGAGGTACTCCCACGCGGAACTTGCAAGGATTTGACGGAGATCAAGGTGATGTAGCCCGTCGAAGCTTGAAGAACTCGTTAAAAAGCTATAACTAATGCAAAAAGGGTAAATTGCGATAAAAAGTAGAATAAGAGTAAAATTGGTTTGTTTGATATTGGATTGATTATTCTCTTCGTAGCCCTCGGGCACATATTTATACTCCCGCATGGACAGTTGTACAAAGACACGACTCGTATCCTTCCTAAAACAAACTCCTAACTTTAAGGAAACTGACTCACGCAGGAGTCGGATCTAAAACAATAATATTTATTTTCCTAAACAAACACGCCTATTTTAAAGGAAAATAAACGACTCATGCAAGAGTCGGACTCAAACTACTATAATAATAATACTGGTACAAAACACCAGTTTCATTATACTTCTCCTCGATGGAAACTTTCCATCGGCAGATACCTCCAATCTGCGACTTCCTTCTTTGGCCACCTGTAGTCCTCTGCTGACACCAAGCACTAAGTCACCTTGTACTCATCGGCACCCTATGCCCATCGGCATCGGCAACACTTCCCGATCGGCAACCTTGTACTGATAACTGTCTTCACCAATCAATCCCTATCAGCAATCGGCAACCACTCTTCATCGGCAATCGGCAATGCCTCCTTATCGGCAATCGGCAATGCTTCCTCATCGGCAATCGGTAATCTGTCAGCAATCGGCATCAGCAACTTCATAGCTTAAGTTATTTGACTTCATCAATTAACCTTTGTCGGCAAGAACCATCCAGCCTCCATCGGCAGCACACTTAGTCTTCCCGCAGCATATTCCCATCGGCAATACTAGCTTATTATTTCCCGATGCCGATGGAGAACGGCCGCTGACCAGTCAAACCTTAGCTCATTTGACACGTGCTGAAAAACGGTGTCAACACATGCCCCCCAGTTTCGGAGCGTATAGTACTTTACGTCCCGAAATTCTCTCCACTGTAGCCATTGTTGTAGCCGTTACCTTCGAGATAAACGCACAGTTTCCTCGATCTCTGCGTGTGGAACCGCAATTTAATAATAAAATCCCTCGATTGTAGCACAAACAGTTGCAGATCACCTCGATCACCACGCGTATCTACCGCGGGTCTCTCCACATTCCTGCATAGTGTGAAACGGAACCCCAAAATGCCCCTGGGTAAGCTTATAAAAGTTACCGGGATCCACACTACTTTTTACCCCGAGTCCATTTTCACTTTCACCTCCCTGCCTTTGTCTTCAACCTCCAGCCACGCCCTCGAAGAGTACCTGTCCGAGCCCGAGCAACAGTCATCTCTGCAATCCAAGGATGAACCGTAAGCACTTCCTTGACTCCAATGGCGATCCAAGTCGACATCCCCAAGGTGAGACTTATTCTCTTCCTAATCCAACCTCCTGCTGGTTCTTTTCTCGCATAAATCTGGATTTATCCCCGTTCCTTTCCTCCCTTTTTTTTAATTCTTCCCTTTCTTTCCTTCGAACCCTAGGAGCTGTACAACAAGGTAGTCATCCCACTTGCCGGTTCCAACTTCAGCTGCTTAGGCCCCATGGGCAATCCAGATCCCACCTTCATAATCAACGCAGAAACCAACCAGGTGCCCTTCAGATCCGAGTGTTTTGGCTTAGGATTATGGAAAGATGCTTTCCAGTCATGGCCCAAACCCACCAAGGGGTGGAAGAACTAGTACCTTAGAGTAGCCAGGGCGCAGCAAATATACTGGCAAGAGCGCAACATGGACCAGTGCATTAGGCTCTCCATTGCCGATATGGAGAAGAATGAAAATATGCTGATGGCTGCCTCCAACTTCTGGTCGGACACCATGAACGCTTTTCTTTTCCGACACAGACCAGCCACCCCTACCCTTGCCGATGTCCATATGTTGACCGGCTTGGACGTCACCTCTGCCGATACCTTCACCCTTTTCAACAGAAAAGCTGAGTACAAGGTGAACACCCGGAACATCGGCGGTTGGACGGGTTACATCAATGAGTACCAGAAAACCAGATCGGTAAACCAACGAGAGCACGCCACTTTCCTGAACATGTGGTTAGAGAAGTTCATCTTTTGTGGCAAAACCGTCGGACCAACCACCATGCACCTCCCTGCAGCCGAGCTACTTGCCGATGGGACAAGACTTCCCCTGGGCAGATACCTTCTTGGAGCAGTACACCGCCTTTTACACCAAGTATCTCAGAAGTTACTGCTAGGTGAACCCATCAGCAATCTTGGGGGTCCTTGGTGGTTCATTAACATGTGGCTGAACGCCCATATGCAGAAGGTCCTTCAGTTTGACTTGTTCGCCCAACAGTTTCCGAGGGAAATATCGGAAGATTATCAGTATAGGAACGATGAATCGGCAACTCGCCCTCCACTCAATTTTGGAGAGGCTATCATAGTGCTGCCAGGGACCGATACCGATGTAGAGCAGTTCAGCGCATTTTTTCAGAAGTTATATAATGGACTTTCCTCCATGGAACGACTCTGGTGGCCATATATCGATGAACACAATCAGTTCCCGCTGCTATTCAACCTTACCGATGGGAACGTGCCCGACAACTGAGCAATCATGAAGGCCAGCATCACTCCCTGAGCCATTCCAGTAAACATCTTTGGATCTGGGAAGAATGCCCCTCCATCTTACGAGTTCTACTACCCATCGGTAGCGGCGAGACAAGTGGCATTTGACCAACTGCCGATCAAACTCTGCTACTCCAAAGTAGTGAAGCCCAGGCAGATAATTTCCAGTGCTCTAGACTGGAATAAGGTTGTCAATCTCCCTCCCGATGCCGATACGTCAGACATTGACCTGTCCTCCTGGTCACCAACCTCCTTCATCACAAATGAGTACAAGTCTTGGTGGCAAGAATGGAGGTGTCAGCTGTTTGCCAAGTCGTCGCACTACTATCAGCACATGATTGACGCCGATCACATCATCCCCGATGACGCAGTGAGTCTTTTATCCCGATGCGTTCCTTATTACTTTACTTCCGTCATCGGTACTTTAACCCTTTTTGCGCTTGACAGGCCGATGATCCGATCCCCACAACGAGCAACAGTGGTAGGCCCTTCAATCTTCGAATAATGGGTCCCATATCAATCATCGGCAACAAAGCTCCTTTGCTAGCTGCCTTCACGCCTCAACAGGTACCTACGCCGACACCTGTAAAAGCCAAGGCTACATCGGCCGCTGCTACTGCCCTGACGCGGGTTCATGCAGTAAACCCATCTTTACCCATACCGATTACATACTGTTTTATCGGCAACATTCTATTTCGTATAACTTGCTTTGTATTCTCAGACACTGTGGTCATCGGCGGCTGCCTCAAGCAGACAAGCACCTTCCAGCCCTGCTGCCGATGCCCCCCAGTCTTCGTCAAAGCGGGTCGGATCCCCTGCTGCTGTGCCAAGGAAAAAGAGGTGCATGAGGATGGCTTCCCCTTCGCCATCGGCTCAAGTTGCACCACCAACTGCCGGTGTGCCATCGGCAAAAACTCCGTCGGCTCCAGCTACACCAACCGCCGGCGTGTCATTGGCAGAACCTCCATCGGCTCCTGTGCCTGATCAACCGATGGACGACGTCCCAGATCAAGAAGCAACTCCACCCGCTACAATAGCGGAGGCAGCATCGCCATCGGTACCGTCGGCCGGACTCCCCGATGAAGAGATAACTCCACCCGCCATAGCAGCGGAGGCAACATCGGCATCGGCACCGTCGGCCGAAGTTCCCGATGAGAGAGCAGCGTAGCCGCCACAAGAACCGGCCACCACATCGGAAGCGACGCCGGCAATAACACCACCAGCACCAGCGGCGTCGGCTGCTTCTCCAGCAGAGGCCCAGTCATCGGCATCTGCTGCCGATGTCCAGGATGAAGCTGGACCATCCAGTATGCCAAGTCCTAGGCAGGAGATCCGTTTCAAGACAGTAAGTCAATCACCCTAAAGCTCATAGTAAAATCTTACGATCGGCATATTTTAACCTCTCTGTTTTCAGGCCCAAGACTCCCCAGACAGCCTATTCTCTTTCGGCATCAACCCCCAGGACGAGGAGGAGCACCAAGAAGTTCCCATTCGAGCCGACAGCTTATTCTCCTTTGCCATCGACATTCCCGATGACGATGAGGAAGAAGAAAGCTCTGTCCCAGCTCTATCGGCAGCGGTCAAGTCCAAACTTGAAGCACTACTTTCCTTGCTGCAACAAGATACGTCACAGCTCGTCCAAGATTCAAACGCAGCAAGGACAATCTTCAAGGACCTCCAAGGCCAACTACCTGCCGATGCAGAAGAGATCCTCCTTCAAGCGGCCTTCCTTGAGAGTCGCCGACTCCAATACCAACGGGTCTCAAGCCGTATCGCCAATAGGAATGCTCAATCGAAGCTTACGAAGGAAATGCTTAGGTTTAAGCAAACTGCCGATGAAAAGCACAAGAACATCGGCCGAGTGGAAGCTTCCGGCACTGAGCTTGAATAGGCTTTCATCCAACTATCGGTAAGAAAGGAAGAGCTGCAAGCTGAGCTGAGAAAGGTCGAAGAATCTTTGAATGTAGTCAGCCAGAAGAGAGCTCAACTTCCCGACACCATCAAAGCTCTACGATAAGAGAGGGACAGTAATGCCCGACAAGCCATCGCACTAAAGAAAAAGATCAAGTCGGTTGAAGGATCTGCCGATGAAGATGCTAGGGAGATGGAGGAGATAGAACAAATCCGCCTGCGCGCGATATTAGTTATCCACTCCCTGTTGTAACTTGTTAAATTCTGTCACATCGGCAAATGCGATATTGATACTTGACTTTGCTCTGTAATATAATATCAATACATTTTTACCGATGTATTATAACTTTCCTTTCATCGGTATTCAAACGAGCACGCTATACGTCAACTCCTTCGAGAGTTTCTGGAATGTACGCATTGCTGGGAGCAGACTGTCTCATCCGATAAGGACCTGATTAGGAAACCATTTTCCAAGCCTAGAACTTAGTCCTGACCGGTAAAATCAACCTCCATGCCAGAGTACCATCGGCAACCATTACCGACACCATGACTTATCGAATCGGCTAAAATCTCCCTCAAGTAATCCCTGGTATTCAGCCCGATCGTCGGTTGAGGTAGCAATAATCGGCAACAAAATTTCACACTCCCATCGGAACGAGATTCAGACAATACCGATAGACCCACCAAAGAGTACAAGGAGCAACCTCTAAAATACTTGCACCACATTTAATCATCGTGCACAAGTACGGCAGAATCATTCTCTCAATCATTCTTCTCTGGCAGCTAACAAATTCACCGGCAATGCCGTCTTTAATACACAAACTGTTCACTTAACTGGTCGGTGCCTCCAAATATAATAATTGGAATCGCCAAAGTTTGCCGAGTGTTGCTCCCAAGTTAAAACATCCAGGATCATTGACCCCAGTTATGCCATCGGCAATATATTAACACCCGCCGATGGATCTCCATCCTTGCGCTTCGGCCTCCACTGCTTTTCCCTTGAAGGAATTTCACTGCCATATAAATCGTTTCGGCGCTCACGCTGAATTCTTCTTTTCTGGGTCTTTGTTAGACCCTTAGGGCACCACTGAGGGAGTCTGGTTTTCCAGACAGGCTGGTGCCGCCCCTCATCGTTTGCATCGGCTCTTTTCACGATGCTCGGATCTCTGGAGAGTGCGTTTTCATCGGGTACTCTTGCGTTGGCCATCTCCTCAAGCTCCCCTTGCTCAACACGCCTGCCAAGTCTATCATGGGCACTAAGCTTGCCCCCCAGTCGGTCATGCACCGACCTCTTCTCTCTGAGTGGCTTGGCGTACCTAGATGCTCGGTCATCAAAACAAGATTTCTTACCTAACCAATCGGCAGTGTAGTACCCATTGCATTCAGGATATTTATCAGTAGTGGGTAGCTTAATACCCTCTTCCCAACAGTGAACGAAGAAGGGACACCTCCAGTGGTCCTTCAGCCGAAGCCGTTCCTGTTCCTTCTCTTCCTGCCGATGTCGCTCCTTTTGCGATTGCCAATACTTTTTCCTTGGCTGTTTGTGAGTGATTGCAATGCCAGGAGACCTATCGGTACTGCCACCTTCATCGGCAACTCTCTTGCCTTTCCTGTCATCGGGAAACTTTTCTACATCACGTTTAGCCACTTGATGATCAGGATCTACCGACACACTTTTTCTGGCAGCATCCGATGTCAGCACCTTAGTTTTTCCACTGGTTTCCACCATATTATTTGGAAACAGGCATTGATCAATTTCCATCGGCTTCTGGACTTTAGAATTTCCAAACTTGATTCGTCCAGAATCAATCTCTGACTGCAACTGCCGCCTGAACACTTTGCAGTCATTGGTACTATGAGAAGTCGCATCGTGCCACTTGCAGTACCTGGTCTTCTTAAGTTCTTCGACCGATGGAATTACCCGATTAGGGGCTAGCTTAATCTGCCCTTCCTGAAGCAATAGGTCAAATATCCCCTCGGCCTTCGTGACATCGAAGGTGAAATTTCCAGTCCTTTTCTGGCCGAGCGCGCAAGGTACTGGTTCCTGATCTTTCACCCATTCAACAGTGCCGACGTTCACCCCTTCAACTGACTCGGAGTCCCCTCGTCCAACAAAGAGCACCTTTGCGCTCCAAGTCTTCTTGGGCTCAAATGGCTTGACATCCTGATCAGCCTTCGTGACATCAAAGGTGAATTTTTTCAATTCAGCAATGTCGATACTTGACTCTTCGTCCGAATCTGAATCTTCTATTCTCTTGGTCGAAAACACCTTTGTGTCTAGATCTTGTCGATGCGCAGACTCGCTCACTGGTGTAGCAGATTGATGCACCTCTTCATACCTTTGTGAACAGACCAGAGCAATCGACATATCCGCGGCATCAGTCTGTCGAATATTATGCATCGGCTGATTGACCGATGGGGAACTCTGAACGTCCACTGGTTGAGTAGGTTGATGTACTTCTTCAGGTCTTGACGTCAAAGTACTTGAAATGATCGGTGCGTGCACAGTACCAGTTATTAGAACATTATGCATCGGCTGCGTTTCCGATGGGCAATTTTGCACAGTTACTGGTTTGTGTTGTGGCATTACATTCATTACATTCATCGGTTGCTGTACCGATGTCCTATTGTACACTTTTACTTGCGAGTATTGCGATGTAGTACTTATCGGTTGATGTACCGATACTTCATTCTGAAGATTCGCCGGATGACACTGCGGAGCTCTTGCCACTTGGTGCTCAGGCTGCACATATTGCTGCTGAATCGGCAATTGACCGATCCAACCTACATTAGGTGTCATCGGCACATGACTTACCGATGGCTGATAACTAGCTGACTCTTGCAACCCTTGTACACTCGGATGATAGCCTCGACTTGCGGGTACCATAGGCTCAGCAGCTATTGCCAATACAGACTGATTGACACTCGGCATGCTTTGTTGCATCGGTCAAAAATTTGCCGATGGCTGATAGCCAACTGACTCTTGCAACCCTTATACTCTTGGATGATAGCTTTGATTTGTAGGCACCATGGGTTGAGCAGCCATGGCCGATGCAGGCTGATTGACATTTGATACGCTTTGTTGCATCGACCATGAATTTACCATTGGTTGATAGCCTGCTGATATCTGTCGTTCTCGTACCCTTGGATGATCGCTTTGACTCGCGGGTACCACAACTTGAGCAGTCATTGTAGACACAGATTGATCGACAATCGGCATACCTTGTTGCATCGGCCAAGACGTTACCGATGGCTGACAGCCAGCTGACGCCTGTCGTTCTTGCGGCGCTGGATAATTAACAGCATAGCTACCTTGGTTAGCAGATGTTCCAGTTTGGAGAGTCACCGCCGCCATAGTTTGACTTGCAGCGGTTGGGCCTTGTTGTACCGGCAGCTGATTTGTCGATGGTTGGGTGTAAGGCATCCTGGGTATCGCCATTTGAAGATTCCCTGTTGGCAACTGCATCGTCGGAGGTGTAGCACAATACATCACTGGGACCATCGTCTGTACAGGTGTTGCCGATGCCATGGGAATCCTCCACCCTGCATGGTCGTCTTGGACCAATCTGGAATCAGCAGACGGACTTGGAGACATACCGTGTCCCCACCAGTTGGCAGAAGTTGGCGGACCCTGGGTCATGGGTCCAGACATTGTTGAGGCCACCAGATTTGCATTTACCTGAGTAATAATTGTTGGGTTCAATCTTGGTGGTGCGATCTCATCGCCAGATCGGCTCATAATTGGTGTGGACACCCTTGGGACCGCCGATGGAGTCGTAGCAGATGTCGATCCGAGCTGACGATGCTCTGGACCAACATAATATGGTGCCTATCCCTGGAAAGCTTGCTTGACAGCATTGCATACGGTATCGGACATCACATTGGATTGGCTAATTAATACATTATTTAATGCAGAATTAACCATCTCTGGTATTTTACCAGGATCGGCGTCGAAAGTGACCTACCGCGGCGACGGCGGATCTTGCCTCCGGACTGCTTCGCCGATTTTGTTTAGGCTGAAGGATTTAAGATACAACCGCTTGTACTCCTCCATCGCCTGCTCCATAGACTGCTTCTGACGATCTGTCAGATCTGCTGTGGAGACTTCAATGACACTCCTTGGAATAGTCATGATAGATATAAAAATTGTATAATCGAGTCCCACCGAGCGTGCCAAAAGAGGTGTTGACACAAAAAGCGTCAGGATCTGCGAACACCTCGGGCTTATACCCGAAATTTGATATCCGGAGGCGTGCCAGTCGATTTGACCAGTTAATCGACAAGGACGATAACTAGAGCAAGATCCAATCCAGACAACGGCGATGCGCCCGGATGCTAGGATTGAGGCTTCATCAGGATAACTAGACAAGAGCTGAACGAGGCAACAGCGATGCGCCCGGATGCCAAGGCTCAGAGGTACTCCCACGCGGAACTTGCAAGGATTTGACGGAGATCAAGGTGATGCAGCCCGTCGAAGCTTGAAGAACTCGTTAAAAAGCTATAACTAATGCAAAAAGGGTAAATTGCGATAAAAAGTAGAATAAGAGTAAAATTGGTTTGTTTGATATTGGATTGATTATTCTCTTCGTAGCCCTCGGGCACATATTTATACTCCCGCATGGACAGTTGTACAAAGACACGACTCGTATCCTTCCTAAAACAAACTCCTAACTTTAAGGAAACTGACTCACGCAGGAGTCGGATCTAAAACAATAATATTTATTTTCCTAAACAAACACGCCTATTTTAAAGGAAAATAAACGACTCATGCAAGAGTCGGACTCAAACTACTATAATAATAATACTGGTACAAAACACCAGTTTCATTATACTTCTCCTCGATGGAAACTTTCCATCGGCAGATCCCTCCAATCCGCGACTTCCTTCTTTGGCCACCTGTAGTCCTCTGCTGACACCAAGCACTAAGTCACCTTGTACTCATCGGCACCCTATGCCCATCGGCATCGGCAACACTTCCCGATCGGCAACCTTGTACTGATAACTGTCTTCACCAATCAATCCCTATCAGCAATCGGCAACCACTCTTCATCGGCAATCGGCAATGCCTCCTTATCGGCAATCGGCAATGCTTCCTCATCGGCAATCGGTAATCTGTCAGCAATCGGCATCAGCAACTTCATAGCTTAAGTTATTTGACTTCATCAATTAACCTTTGTCGGCAAGAACCATCCAGCCTCCATCGGCAGCACACTTAGTCTTCCCGCAGCATATTCCCATCGGCAATACTAGCTTATTATTTCCCGATGCCGATGGAGAACGGCCGCTGACCAGTCAAACCTTAGCTCATTTGACACGTGCTGAAAAATGGTGTCAACAGCGAATAACCAACAAGGAAACCAATGTCACAACGCATTTGAAACTTCCCCAAGTGTTGGTGCTTCTTGTAGATGTAGACTTTGCATCCAAACACCCGGAAGAATGATATATCTGGTTTTTCCCATTGACAAGCTCATAAGGGGTCTTCTTGAGAAGCCTTTAGACAAATAGCCAGTTTGTCGCATAGCATGCGGTGTTCATTGCTTCGTCCCAAAACTTCTTGGGGGTATTGTACTCATCAAGCATGGATCTAACAAGAGTTATTAGAGTCCGGTTCTTCCTCTCAACTTCACCATTTTGTTGTGGAGTATATGTGGCTGACACTTCATGCTTGATGCCAACTTCATCACAATAGTCTTCAATCTTGGTGTTCACAAACTCGGTCCCATTGTCACTTCTAATCTTCTTGATCTTCACATCAAACTCATTTTGGGCTCTAGTTGCAAACTTCTTGAACATGCCTTGTGTCTCTCCCTTGTCTTCAAGAAAGAATACCCAAGTGTATCTAGAGTAGTCATCAACTACCACCAAGCAAAAGAGATTGCCTCCAAGGCTAGCATAGGTGGTAGGTCCAAATAGGTCCATGTGGAGTAGCTCTAGAACTCTTGAGGTTGACATGAAAGCCTTGGTTGGATGAGTGTTTGCCACTTGCTTGCCGGCTTGACATGCACTACAAAGTTTGTCCTTCTCAAACACCACATCCTTAACCCCTCTAACCAATTCCTTCTTGACAAGCTTCTTCAAGGTTGACATGCCCACATGAGTTATTCTTCTATGCCATAACCAACCCAAAGAACTCTTGGAGAATAGACATGTTTGCAAACTAGCTTCATTTGAGGTGAAGTCCACTAGATAGAGATTGTTGTGCCGAAACCCCTTGAACATCAATGATGAATCCTCAATCTTGGTCACAACTACCTCATTGGGAGTGAAGACACATTAGAAACCGATATCACATAGTTGACCAACCGATAGCAAGTTGAAGCTCAAAGATTGCACTAACAAGACGTTTGAGATTGATTGATCATTGGAGATAGCCACTTTGCCAAGCCCTTGCACTTTGACTTTGAATTGTCCCCAAATGTGATCTTCTCTTGATTTTCACAATCCTCATCAAGTGTGCTGAACATCTTGGGGTCACCGGTCATATGTTGAGTGCAACCACTATCAATCACCCATTGACTTCCACCGGCCTTGTAGTTCACCTACACACAAGCAACTTGGAGTTAAGCTTGTTGTTTGGGAACCCATTCAAAATGGGGTCCCATAGCCTTGGTAACCAACTCCTTAGCATCCCATAGCACTTTGGGCTTGTTCTTCATCTTAGGCCTGAGAAACACTACAAGTGGTCTACCCTTGGAGTCCTTGTTGATGACAAAGTGTGCATTGTGAGCAAAGGGCCTTGTGTGCTTAGGCAAGATCTTGGGTGGTGGAGTCTTGTAATCATAAGCTAAGTGACCAACTTGACCACACTCAAAGCATCTTCTTGGCTTGGGATTTGGCTTGTCATAGTTGTTGTTCTTGGCCTTGTTCTTGTAGTAGTTCTTTGCTTCAGTCTTGACTTTGGCCTTCATCACTTGATTCTCCTTGAACCCAATACCCATCTTGTCATTCTTCATGATGGTGTTCATCAAGAGCTCACTTTGAAGGTTGTGGCCCTTGGTGAACTTCTCCATTGCACTTGCAAGCTTGATCTTGTCATTCTTGAGCTTTGTATTTTCTTCTCTAAGTGTGTTGATCAAGGTGATAGTATCCTTGTCATATTCCTTGGCTGACTTGATAGCGAAGGGCTTGTTTGCCTTGAGGTTGATTAGCTCTTCCTTGATCTTTGAGTTCTCTTCCCTCATCTTCACATAATAATCATACTTGTTGGCTTCAACTACCTTCTTGCCCTTGCACTTAGCACTTTGCTCACTAGCAACATCATCAAGCAAGTCCTCACAAGAAGTAGCACTATCACACTTAACAATCAGGTTAATAGCAACATCTGTAGCAAGATCATGTGTAAGCAATTCATTAGCTACCACAAGTTGCCATGTTCATTTTTCACTTGGTTGTAGTCATCTTTTAGCAAGTTGTACCTTGTGTGGAGCTCTTGTGTTGACCTCTCAAGCTTATCATGTTTCTCATTAGCTTGCTTGAGTGAGGCTTTTAGCTCCCTAGTGCTAGATGTGAGAGTTTTGTTCTCAAGCTTCAAATCATCATTAGCACTAGACAAGGTATCAAGCTTAGCATACAAATTTTCTTGCACTTCAAGGAGTTTGATATTTTTAGCTTTGTACTTCCTTATGATGTACGAGTATTTGTTGCAAATTTTAATTAGTTCATCATAGGAAGGTGCTTCATCATCACTATCACTACCACTTGAGTCACCACTATCATCATCATCATCCTCTTTTTGTACCTTCTTCTCACCTTTAGCCATGAGGCATAGGTGTGTGGAGGATGAACCCGGTGATGATGGAGGAGGTTGTGGTGGAATAGAATAACCAATCACCAAGGCGGCCACCTTCTCATCTTCACTCTCACTATCGGAGGGATCACTTGAATATTCAATGTCGGTGAGCCAATCTCCAACAATGTAAGCCTTGCCATCCTTCTTCTTCTTGTGGAAGTTGAAGTTCTTCTTCTTGTAAGGCTTGTCTTGCTTGTTGTCGTCATCACTTGAATCATCTTGTGCAGCCTTCTTGTTCTTGTAGTTCTTGAACTTCTTGTTCTTGAACTTGTATTTCTCCTCTTCGGTGCATGCATGAGCTAGATGACCAAGAATCCCACAATTGTAGCACTTCATTTGTGAGATGGGCTTCCTTGAAGATCTTGTGAAGAATTTCTTCTTCTTTGACTCAAACTTGAATCCATTCTTGTTTAGCCTCTTCAACATCTTGGTGGTCTTCTTCACCATGAGTGCGATGTTGTCTTCATCTTCATCATCACTTGAGTCCTCAATCACCAATTGGATTTGGCACTTCTCTTTGGTGGAAACCTTGAGGGCCAAGTCTTTCTTCTCCTCTTTCTCTTTGTCTTTCTTCTTGGAGGAGGATGAGGAGCCGCCATCACCGATCTTCATGTACATCTCATGAGCATTCTTCTTGCCCAATACTTGTGTCGGTGTTTATGAGGAAAGATCCCCTTGGTGAAAAACGGTGACGATGTGGCCATACTTGTCAATTGGCAAGACACAAAGAATCTTGCGCACCACATCGGCGGGTTGCATTTGGGTGAGCCCAAGTCCATTCAACTCCTCTACAAGAATATTAAGACGTGAGTACATCTCATTAGCATTCTCATTAGCAAGCATAGCAAAGGAGTTCAACTTAGCCATGACCAAATGGTAGAGTTCCTCATGCTCACATTTAGTCCCTTCGTGTAGCGCACAAATGTTTGTCCAAACATCATGTGTGGTTTTGCAATTCCGCACACGGTTGAACACATCCTTGCCAATGCCACGAAAAAGAATGTTCTTTTCCTTGGCATTGTTCTTCTCAAAGAAGGGATCCTTGGCGAATGCGGTTCCACAAACGGTGGAGGCTTTGTGCACACCGATATCCATAGACTCAAGGTAGGCCTCCATCCGCACTTTCCAATAAGGAAAATCAACCCCATCAAACATGGGTGGCGGTCCATCCCCATGGGACATCTTGCTCTAGGCGGTGAAGCCTAATTTAGAGAAACTAGGCTCCGATACCAATTGAAAGGATCAAAATGCCTAAGAAGGGGGGTGAATTGGGCTTATTTCAAATTTATAAAGCAAATATGAAATCCTAAACAAATGCCAAGCACCCCGTGCCTAACATTTGTGTGCCTTATACTATGAAAGCAGTAGCAAATCAAGGAATGTAAGAACAACCTACACAAATCTAGTATGTGATGAGGACATCACCGGCTTAGATATGACCATGCCAACCACTTCTATACCAAAGGTGAAACCATTCTATATGAGGTTTATCATTATTACATTTGATGAATGGGTGCTGCACTATGAAGTGTGTATGTTTTCATTTTCAGAATTGCTTACATGGATCAAGGAAGGGTTAGATTGCATATGGAAAGCATGGATGGCCAATGAAGTTGATTGGGGACCAAATCCAAGTGTTCCTAACGTTCTCCACCAGGCCACCACGTCACATTGGATCCAAGGAAACAAAGAGTCCAAGTCCAACACGTTTTGGAAAGTTCAATTCGGACTGCAGAAGAGTCCAAACTTGCGACGGTTGCCACGACTTCATACGGACTCCGATTGGGACGTTCTAGCACTTTTTGGAAAGCTTATCAAGTCTACTTTCCAATGGGTCCGGACTCATACCTATACCCTATCAGATGCGTGCGCAGTAGACAATTTAATACCGAGATCTTTTCTGCCAACGGTGCTGCGTCACCCTATTTTGGGCCGATGGCCCGTGTATCAAGTTGAGTCCATTAGGGACTCATCCTAGGGATGTAGGACGACACTAGGACCCTTGTGGTCGTCCTTCCTCCTCCTTATATCCCCCTAGAGCCGCCACAAACAGATTGGGTTTTGTTTAGATGAAAGTTTAGCTGCTGCTACTTCCTTGTAGACGCGTGTGTCGACTAGACCATCCGTTCTACTTGATTCGGAACCCCACCTTCATGTGTATCACATCTGATCCTTCATCTCTTATTTGCAATTGAGTGCTTGTTCTACTTGTTCTTGCTTGTTCTTCGATTGCTTGCAGGAATAACCCTAGTGGTTTGGTTGGTTGTGATCCGCAAGATCGTGAGCAACCGCTGGAATTGGTGTATCGATCGCTAAGGCGCAGCGTCCTTGGATGGTTGTAGTCGGATCGTGAACGTCTCTCCAGTCAAATCGTAGTTATCTATCTCCACCGAAAGATCGGAACAACCCACACACTCATCAAGTGGTATTCAGAGCAAGGTTTCATCGGTGAGAGATTTCAGTTTGCTTTTAATTTCCTAAAGTCCAGAAAAAGCCAACAAAAAATAGTAGATTCGTTTCCCATAATCCCATAGACCTTTTGAGCCTTTTACTAGTATTACTTAGTACAAGCTTGTTGAGTTTGGTTTACATCGGTTGAGTCGTGTTGCTGGTCTTAGGGTTAGGCTTTTAGAGTTTCGAGTTCTTGTCACGTTTTGGTCACTATATCCGCTGCGTTTACCATCACCATATACATCTCCACTACATCATATATTTTTCCTTTGCAATTATTACTATCATATATATCCTTGCTGCACCCTATCCATCCACAATTTTTTTTTTCACATCCAAATCTGATTTAGGCACACAAAAAAATATCAGCATTGCTAGTTCTACTCTTGTTTGAGAAACACATTGTCCATTGCTTTTGTTGAAATCTGATTTGTCAAGTTTCAGATTTGTTCTAGTTGAGGAGAGTTAAAGAAAAGGTTTTTGAGGAGAGTTAAAGAAAAGAAAAAAAATCAGAAAGAAAAAGAAAAGAAAAGAGGATAACAGAAAAGAAAAACAAAGAGAAAGAGAAAAGAAACAAAAGAAGAGAAAAGAAAAAAAAAGAAGAGAGGAGGAAAAGAAAGGGAGTGTTTTGCTTGCTATTCTTGTGCCTTGTTTTTGCTGTACCGTGACTTCGTTTGTGTCTAGGCTCGCGTCTCTAGCACGGTCTAGCCTAGGACCAGCACGGTACCTCCGTTGAACAATTTCTCAACTTGCTTTTGTGACTAATGTGGTGCTAGTACTTCCTTGCATATTATTTTTAGCCCTCCTATAGCTCCACATATCCGGATACAGCTTGACAGGTGTTGTTGCTACGGTGTCGATACACTACATCCAAGGTTTCCGACTTGCTGGTTGTTGCAACCCCCCTGTTTTGCTGGGTAAGAACTTGTAAGAATTTGTTTGATCGAGTTTAGAGTGAGAGAATTACAGCAACCACATCCTACTAGTTAATAGGAACATAAATACTACTGTGTATGTTTCTTGTTTTGTTCTAATCATGACAGGAATCTACATGGAAATTGAAGATGATCAGATTGTCTATTCCAATCACTTTGCTAGGGGTGTGACAAGTGATAACCATGCTACTCATGAGGTATGTGATGTTTGGTTTGATAAAATAAAATCTGCACTACCTTATTTTGAAGGAAACTATGATCCTTATGCATATATTGAATGGGAGCTACATGTAGACAAGGAATTTAAAAAGTATGATCTATCTGAAAAACAAAAGGTTAAAGTTGCTTCAAGTGTTCTTATTGAGTATGCTTTAACTGAGTGGAAACACCTTTATAGATTTGATAAAGCTCCTCAATCATGGAAAGATATGAAAAGACATTTTAGAGATGTTTTTGTTCCTAGCTATTATTCTGATATTTTGTATGGAAAATTGCAATCTATAAAACAAGAAAACAAAACTGTAGCAGAATACTTAGATAGACTGAAATTATGTTTGCTACGTTGTGGCTTTGAAGAAAACGATGAGTTTCTAGAACATAGATTTTTGCAAGGTCTTAATGTGCAAATTCAAAATATCCTTGTTGATAAACATTATAAGACTTTTGGTGAGTTGTTTGATCTTGCTTGTGAATTTGAAATAACACTAAAAACAGATCTCACAAATACTATAGAAGCATATGTCTCTCCTATTACTAACAATTTGCAGCAAGCGGATGCCAATATACCAATTGGCATTGATCAATCTGAGATTAGAGGTGACACATTAAAGGAGAGCATGAATCTAGCTGCAAGAACACCATTTGCGAAGAGCATCAAAGGTAAGTTAGATGGTTGTAACATAAATCAAGGTGAGCATGCTTTAGTTGAACTGCATTTGTCCACTAATCTTGATATCCTAGATCAACCAATAGTGGAACCCATCACTGATTTTCCTTTGTCACACTTTCATATGCTTGATATTCCATGTGACAAAGAAGAGTTGTGTGATAATGAATTACTTATATCCATACCACAACTACCGAATAAAGCTAAAAATTCTAAATCAATGAGTGCTGAATTCCAGCATATTGTTCATATTGTAAATGAAAAAGAAGAAATTCTATTGTTTTCATCTTTACATACAATAGGGTACATTGAGTTTGATGATCTTTGTGAGCTTAGCTATTTGCAGAATAAACTGATTGGTAGATTTGAATTGCCATGTTCTTCTAATGTTAGTTTCCATGCTATTGAAAAATATAATTGTAAAGAGGAGTATATGGTACATCGAATTTACATTTGCTCAGTTCTGCAATCTTCTTTTATTGTGAAAAGATGTGATCAATTAGAGGTATGCAATAATTATAAACATGCCATGTCGAGCTTCTCTAGTTTTATTATACAGAAACAGGATAACAAACAAGAAAGGGAGCCCGGTTTGCTTTTACCTACACCACATTCTCCAACAGTAGTCAAACCGAGGACGGTTTGCTGTCAAGAAAGGGAGAATGATGAGGACATCACCGGCTTAGATATGACCATGCCAACCACTTCTATACCAAAGGTGAAACCATTCTATATGAGGTTTATCATTATTACATTTGATGAATGGGTGCTGCACTATGAAGTGTGTATGTTTTCATTTTCAGAATTGCTTACATGGATCAAGGAAGGGTTAGATTGCATATGGAAAGCATGGATGGCCAATGAAGTTGATTGGGGACCAAATCCAAGTGTTCCTAACGTTCTCCACCAGGCCACCACGTCACATTGGATCCAAGGAAACAAAGAGTCCAAGTCCAACACGTTTTGGAAAGTTCAATTCGGACTGCAGAAGAGTCCAAACTTGCGACGGTTGCCACGACTTCATACGGACTCCGATTGGGACGTTCTAGCACTTTTTGGAAAGCTTATCAAGTCTACTTTCCAATGGGTCCGGACTCATACCTATACCCTATCAGATGCGTGCGCAGTAGACAATTTAATACCGAGATCTTTTCTGCCAACGGTGCTGCGTCACCCTATTTTGGGCCGATGGCCCGTGTATCAAGTTGAGTCCATTAGGGACTCATCCTAGGGATGTAGGACGACACTAGGACCCTTGTGGTCGTCCTTCCTCCTCCTTATATCCCCTAGAGCCGCCACAAACAGATTGGGTTTTGTTTAGATGAAAGTTTAGCTGCTGCTACTTCCTTGTAGACGCGTGTGTCGACTAGACCATCCGTTCTACTTGATTCGGAACCCCACCTTCATGTGTATCACATCTGATCCTTCATCTCTTATTTGCAATTGAGTGCTTGTTCTACTTGTTCTTGCTTGTTCTTCGATTGCTTGCAGGAATAACCCTAGTGGTTTGGTTGGTTGTGATCCGCAAGATCGTGAGCAACCGCTGGAATTGGTGTATCGATCGCTAAGGCGCAGCGTCCTTGGATGGTTGTAGTCGGATCGTGAACGTCTCTCCAGTCAAATCGTAGTTATCTATCTCCACCGAAAGATCGGGACACCCACACCCTCATCAGTATGAAAGTAAGAACAAGTGTGGAATGTAAAGAGCTAGGGAAAGAGATTCTTGACATGGCGACGTTTTGCCGAGGTATCGAGGAGTCGACACTCCCCCCTAGTCCTAGTTGGAGCACTTCGCAAGGTATTTCTCCCCCTCAATCCCGCGCAAGGGATGAGTGCTCTCTACGGGCTGGTTCTTTGCCAATCCAGCTCGGTGAACCGCCCACAACCGATCACAAGTCGATGGAGAAGGGCCGCCAACAATCTTCCGACGATCACCTTCCTCCGAGCACCACCAGACCATCCAGTTGATGTCGATCACCAAGAGTAACAAGCCTTGATCTTCACTTGACTCAATCAAGCCTCACAACTAGAGTGGATGCACACTTGATCTCTTGGATGAACTAGGGAGAGAAGTTGATGGATGGATTCGCGAATCACTCTCTCTCTCTCTCTCTCTAGGGCTCTTGCTCTCTTCCCAACCTCACAAGACTTCTCAGGAACTGAAATGAGCAAAGGTAGGTGGGAAGGCAAGGGATGGGGTATAAATACCCCCCCCCACACACAATTTAGCCTCGGGCTGAAAACATACAGTTTTAGTGGGCGACGGACGGTCCATCGCCTAGGCGACGGATGGTCTGTCGCATGCCCCAACGGCTAGTTGTTGTTCATTCAAACAGTCGATGGATGATCCGTCGCTTTGCGACGGACGCTGCGCTCCAGCGTCCGACGCCCCTAGCTGAAAAACAACCTCTCTAGAAGGTCGATGGATGCTCTTCAGCGTTCGACGCCAACCCGACAGACAACGTCCGTCGTACTCAAGATTTTCGGGCACTCTACTGGAGCTCACTGAAAGGTCGACGGACGCTCAGGGGCTGACACCCCAGCGTTCGACGCCTCTGTCTGGTGTGACGAACAACATCCGACGCCAAGGTCTCCAGTGTCCGTCGCCCAGAACTTGCCTCTCTCAACTTTAGTTTTCGTGGCGATGAATATGGAAGTTGTTCTAGGTTATCTTACGGTCACCATAGGCTTTCTTAGAGCTAAGGAAGTCAAGTGTGCACCACACCTAAGTCATGAAGCTCTCCTAAGTCAAGCTACTAATCTCAACCCCTCTTGATAGTACGGTCAAAGATCAAATAAAGTCCTATCTATACTAAGTGCCCTTCATCACCTTATGGCACTTATACCTATCACTCTAGGGTCTTCATCATGTCTCTTTGAAATCTGAAACGATATCCATCTTGGGGGCTAAGTGATAACCATTGATGCCCATTCTCTTTGATCACTATGGCTAAGCTACTCATAGTATCTGCAAAACACACATTAGACACAATAATCTTTTACTTGTCGTTAATCACTAAAACCAATAGGGCCATGATTCTTCAACGCCAGGTAATTGGGACGATTTGAGTAGCCAGAGTCTACCAAGTAATACTTCCCTACAACACCAAGCACACGTAAGTGGCAAGTGCTTCAATTAGAAATCACATATTTAATAGCAACTAAGTTTATATCTGTAGGTGGATGAGGAAATAATTGGTTATATTTTATCATTGCACAATCAAACACTCTCATGTCATGTACTAATGTAGGCCATCCAGAAAGTGCAAATGTAAAAATCATGTCGAAGTCACAATAAGCCATCACATTATGGATTGTCATGCCCTTGCGACATAGGTGTTGAACAAACATGTCATTAGGCACTACCATAGGAATGTGAGTGCTATCTATTTCCCTATACAATCCTTGAAGAAGGGATAGAACCTACGGTTGTTCAGTCTAGGATGCATAGTTCTGAGTTGTGGGTCCTAGGGTTTAATTATGTCTTGTGCAAGCATAAGCACACACTTCAATACTTTATATAACATGTTGTGAACTGCTTTTAGTGATCTCTCAAATCTGTTCTCAGCTTGCCTAAAAGACTATGGAGTTCTAACAATTCAAAGGAACATTCCTAAAGTCTCAACAGAGCTGGACTTGGGACTAGATTTCAGCCCATATTTTTTTACCAATAAATCACACAGCCGATAGAAAAAAGTAAGGCTCAATCTTAACATATTGTAGCAGGAATTCCTATTTCCTAGCTTCCTCTCTACTCAGTCCAAACTAGTCATGGCTAGTTTCCTAAATTTAGACCTATTGCGGTACTTGTCAACATGCATAACGTACTGATACGTACCATAGATGATCCCACTAACATACTCATCAAGGAACATGTTGAAAAAATCCTCCTCCCACTATGCTTGGTCATCATCAACTGCATTTTCCTTGATAGCACATTGAACATCCGCCTGTTCATTATTTTTAAAAAAAATAGATAACATCATCAAAACAGTTCAAGAAATTCAATATATATGCCCACAACTCACATTCACACACACACACATAAAATTAAAGTTCATCAACACTTACTACAATAGTTCAAATAACAATTATTGTTCAAATAATAGTAACAAACATAGTTCAAACATCAAATGTAAAACATGAATTTCAAATGCATGGATACGAGGGTCTAGATATCGACCTTGGCATAATGTTTAATGATGGAGCTCCTTCCATATGGGTTGGATCCAATGAAGAAGTTCATCACTACTTTAGTCTAGATGATCCTGAGCATACCTAGCCACAATGAAGGGTTTTCTATGTAGCACCACAGTCTCTAGCCAACTACTAGACCTAAGAGATATTCCTTTCAATGGCTGATTTCTGTTGCATGATTGTTTCCCCCGTCTTGTCCCAAATCCTATGCATCATGAAAGTCCTATTTTCCTAAATTGTGTTGAAGTCCCTCGTGTTGTTGTCCGATCCTCCTCAATTTCCTCGTCACTAGGAACATATGGTCCAAGAACAAATGAGGTAGAGCTGTCAACTACAACTCCCATGAACATATGATCCAATTCGTCTAGGTAAGCAAACCACCCATCCTTGAGCTTCTTCCATTTAGAATGATCTCACCAGGCCATTGAACCTGCCCTTTGCATCCCGCTGCTGGTTTTTCGCACGCTCCGACTGGTTATGACCACATGGTTGTGCTCAGGAGCATTCATTAACAAAATCAGAGTCAGTATGTAGTATGATGAAATAATTTAACATGAATGATTGTAACTATTCAATGTATGTCAAACAAAACAATTGCAAACATAGTTAGAATCTAATTCATACTATAAATGGATTGGGATCACATGCAATAGTTGTTAACACTATTAGATAGGCAGTAGCAATAATAACGAACCAATGAACACAGTATTGAACATGTATTGAACCAATGAACACAGTACCGAACCAATAAACACAGTATTGAACTAATTTATACAATGCAGGGTGCAAGGTGCAGGGGAAAACCCAATCTATCTCCCAAATCCAAGCACACAGAAAACCCCAAGTAGCACACAGAAAATCTCAAATATTATACAATCTAGTACAGTATCTGTGAGAGAACCTCTTAAGATAGGGCCCACTTGCCAGGATTAACCAACTTAATCCCAACAGATGATCCAAACCTTAATTAGCCCATCAGGTGTCGCCACTTTGCAGTGGATCATCCACCTCTTTCCAAACAGGATCGCCTTGTTACAATCATTACAGAAGTAATACAAAATTTTTATATTACATCAAAGTAGCAGAAATTTAAAGTCATATTACAAACCATAAGTTTTGAAACATAACTTAGTGTCATAAGACAAAGATACATCAAACTGCTGATAAAGTATGAACAAACAACCGAGGTACTCTTGCCCAAGAGTCAAGCAAGGATAGTTCATTCCTCATCTTCATCTACACTGACCACGGTCATGCAGCAAGAAGCCACACAAACCGGGCAGTGATCCTCATCTGCAACAGGGGTTAACAAACCCTGAGTACGGGAGTACTCCACAAGACTTATTCGACAAAGAAAAGTATTTGGTGGACAAACAATATGCAAGTCATAGGATTCAAGGTGTGGTTTGCAAGAATCAAGAAATTTTTTTTGCATAAATGAGCATTTATAAAAGAATTGAAATCAATTATGTTATCCATAAGATTACTCAAGTATCGACCAAGATGGATGATCGATAACAAGGTAATAAACATCCATAAAGGGATCCAGCAAGTATCCAGTTAAAGTGTATTACTACGAAGAAGAAAACAGGGTCATGTTTCCATATCCGAGGAACACGACGATTCGAACCGATTTATCCCAGCTGAGGCTTCCCTATCACACGACATATACAGCCCCTTAAAGCACGCATATGACTACCTTTCCCTGGATCCTCTCACCAAGACCGGGGTTCCGCCACCCGAGAGCACAGTACACCTCCATCCAGTTCGCTAACTTGGAGGGTACACACTACTCTCGCCATCTCTCCACTCCCAGTGCGGGTTAACCGTTCTTCAAAAGAGAATAGCCAGAGTCCAGCTTCCCGGAGTATGTGATAAGTACTCCAAAGTCACAACCCTAGTCATGCATCAACGGACGGTTCCTAATCGACACAGGCAGAAGGAACCCGCTCACCAGACACCGCTGATGGCTCTCCAACACCGTATCCGCCCGGTCTCAGATTATTACTTCCAACAACAACATCCCCTTCTCAGAAAACATAACCGTTTGCCGAAGCAATACGCTATGCGTAGGTGACCGGAAATCACCTACTATAAAAGTTCTAAGCATACTAAGCATTTTTGCGAAAACTTTGCATCTTTAAACGAGTGACAAGGTTAAAGGTACAAATAGTACAAGGATAAAGCTATGCATCAAGTAGGAATTTAATAAAGTACCGTAATGCAATAGTATAAACATAAGTGTATTTAAAGCAATCATTTTAAATACAAGGAAATGTTTGAATGCACCGGGGCTTGCCTTGGTTGGAGGGATAAACGAACTCGGGCTCAGATTCAAGAGAGAAAACCTCTTCACTGGAGGTATCCAACCCAACCAACGAACAATCTACACGATATAATGACATGCTTCAGATGATGCTTGAATAGTAGATGCTCAACACAAACAATCATGCTCTTAAGAGAAGACTAAAAACATATTACACCTTGAGTACCACTTCCCTTCATGAAGGAAAGCAACACTAGGTTAAAGAGCAAATTAATTAGACCCTATTTATCTTGATTATCTAAGTTAACACTTACATCCAAAAGAACTGAGCGAGCAACATTACATCGAGCATGTCCAACATTACAGGAAATAGGAAAACCCTGCACAAACCCACTGACGGCTAAGACCTGACCACCAGAGGCACAGACGCTCGAGGCGGCGCTGATGACCACAAAACACGGTGGCGCGTCGCCGTCGGTGACCAAACCGAACGGCTACCCCTCGAACCTGCTTCGGCTTGCCGAGCCAAACCCAATGAGGTGCGCCACGACCCAAACAAACCCTCAGAGATACCTCATCGACCGTGATGACGACCGGCTGGAGCTCAATCGACCGCGCACCGTCGAGCACAGACCTCGATCGGAGAAACTAGGCCTCGATCGACGAAGCTAGGCCTCGATCGATGAAGATAGGCCTCGATCGAACCTCGATCACGACTCAGAGGACAACCGCGAGCAACACGCCCAACAGAAACGAGGCTAAAACCTACCCAGGAGACCTCGTCGACGGTAATGGCGGTGACCCGAGCTCGATCACGCATACACCGACGGACACAGGCCTCGATCGACCCTCGATCGATTCAACCAACAACTCTAGCAAGCTTAGCGCCCCCCAAACAACGCAACGCGCGCACGAAACGAACTCAGAGCTACAAACAACACCCTCTTCGACGGCACTGGCAGTCGGTGGGGATCTGCGCGATGTGCGCCGAGGAAAACACGCATGCGCTCAAGGGCAACTACCCCTCGAAACAGACTAAGGACGACTAGACGAAGCTAGCGCAAGACTTGGATCACAAAAAGATCAACAACAACGACTAGACGACGAACACACCGCCGCGCCGAGCAAGAACAGCGGTGGCGCTCGAGGACAGAGCTCTAAGGCTCGATTCAAGGACAAACGAGTAGAGCGGAGAGGTCGAGGAGCTCACCCTGGTCACGAAGCTCTAGCAAGCGTGGCCGGAGATGAAGCAGAGACGACTGTCGATGGAGAACGTGCCAGCGGAGACGAAGAACTGAGCGGCAGCGAAGATGTTCCCGGAGCTATGGTCCACCATTTGCAAAACGGAGAACCCGACAAGAATTAGGGATGAACAAGGAGCAAGAAACACAAGATACAAATACAATGCGGCTCCTGTGTAGCCCAGTCGAAGACTGACCAGAGCAGCGGCGGTCTCGTCGGAGCTGAGGAAGATGGAGCCGCGCTGAACAAATGCAGGCTCGATGGCTTTCACCAACTCACCCCGAGAATGCGCAAGGTCAAAGCGAAGATAATGGCCGAGGATTGAGTGGTTGGAAGTGGCTCATGAGCTCAGACGAGTTCGTCAATGAAGGTGAAGCGCTCGGTGGAGCAAGGCAGAGCAGAGCGATGGAGTGGACTGGAAAGGGAGACAGAGTGGACGGGTTCCCGTTTTGAAGACGGCAACGGTTCCATGAGGTCGCCACGTACACGACAAGACGTGCATCCCTGGACAGGCGTCACACGGTGGCGTCGACAGGTGTCGGACAGGGTCAGCGTCGAGAACAACCCCGCCATGCAACTACTCGAGGAAAAGACTGAACTGACCCTATGGTTATTGTGCAAAAAGCTCAATCTTCCAGGGGTTTTCAAGAAAAACCTTGAACACAAAAGATGCTCAAAATTTTAAGATCTACAACTTTGCTTAAACAACCATAAGCAAAACCTTTATAGATTTTGAAAATCATGTTTAGGGTTTAATCCACCCCCTCTGGGACCTAGGGTTTGGATTTCAGATTTTAATTTAAGAATTTGAAAAGATGACCTGCATTCAAACAATTGATCAAACATAAGCAAGTAAACTCATTTTAGTTCAATGTATATCCAGGTTTTCAAACAATTGAATGATGCTTAATGCATATGATGACATGATCAAATTTTTAATTAAGTTATTAACACCCGGGGTGTTTTCAATCCTTCCCCCTTAAAGAAATCTCGTCCCGAGATTTAGGAGTGAAACAAGGCAATGACAAAGGAAATGTTTCAAGAACCTTTCTTTTTCTCATCATCCTTATTACAACTATGACCAGGCTTTACAAAACAAACTCAAACGATAGAAGCATAAAACTCTGGGAAATTCTCTTAAAGATAATCTTCAGATTCCCAAGTAGCTTCCTCTTCTGAGTGCTGACTCCATTGCACCTTGTAGAACTTGATGGTCTTGCGATGAGTAACTCGATCCTTTTGATCGAGAACCTTTACAGGATACTCGGAGTAGGTCACATCAGGTTCTAACTGCACTCCTTCAACTTCCACCGTTGTATCTTTAATTTGAAGACACTTCTTCAATTGGGATACGTGAAACACATCATGAACGGCAGATAGAATGTCAGGAAATTTCAAACGATAAGCCACCTTGCCAATATGTTCCAGAACTAGGAATGGACCGACATAACGAGGTGCTAACTTGCCTTTCACTCCAAAACGAGAGATTCCTTTCATAGGTGTGACTTTCAAATACACATGATCTCTCGGTTGATATTGAAGTGGCCTTCTTCTTTTGTCAGCATAGCTCTTTTGCCTTGACTGAGCTATTTCAAGATTGATACGAATCTGTTTAACTTTATCTTCAGCTTCCTTAACTAGGTCAACACCAAAGAACTCACGTTCTCCGGGTTTCGACCAATTAAGAGGAGTTTTGCAACCACGACCATACAAAGTTTCGATTGGCGACATTTTTATGCTTTGTTGATAACTATTGTTGTAAGAGAACTCTGCCAAAGGTAAGCATTCATCCCACTTCTCTACAAAGTTAAGAACACAACATCGCAACAAATCTTCAAGAACTTGATTGATTCGTTCAGTCTGACCATCGGTTTGAGGATGGTACGCCGTGCTGTACAAAAGTTTAGTACCCAAAGATTCATGGAGATGCCTCCAGAAAGCTGAGACAAACTGAGTCCCACGATCTGATATAATGGTCTTAGGAATACCATGAAGACTTACTATTCTTGCCAAAAACATCTTGGCATAAGCAGCGGCAGTATGTGAAGTCTTGACTGGTAGAAAATGTGCAGACTTGGTAAGTCGATCAACAATGACCCAGATAGAATCATAACCACTCAAGGTTTTTGGTAAACCTACTACGAAATCCATACTGATGTCTTCCCACTTCCAAACTGGAACTGGTAAAGGTTGAAGTTGACCCCTGGTTTCAAACGCACTGCTTTCACTTTCTGACAAGTGTGACACTTAGCCACATAGCCTGCTATCTCAATCTTCATCTTTTTCCACCAAAACTTTCTCTTCAAATCCTGGTACATTTTGTTGCTTCCAGGGTGAATGGACAAACGAGAAGTATGAGCTTCATCAAGAATAGCTTGTCGTAACTCTAGAACTTTAGGTACCACGAGACGATCTTTGAACCAAAGCACGTCAGATTCATCTAACTTAAAACAAGTGGGCATCCTAGATTTCACCTTTGCTTTAAGATGTGCGATGCCTATATTGCTCCGTTGAGCCTCGATAATTTGATCACGAATGCTGGGTTCCATGGATATGTTAGCTAGACTGCCATGCTGGACCATAGATATGCCAAGCCTTTCTAATTCATAACAGAGTGTGGAATTTACCGTCCTTAGGCTCAGACAATTGCAACTACCTTTATGATTTAAGGCATCAACTACAACATTTGCCTTACCTGGATGGTAATGCACTTCAAGATCATAATCTTTGATAAGCTCTAACCATTGCCTTTGCCTCATATTCAACTCAGACTGAGTGAATATATACTTCAAACTCTTATGATCAGTATAGATATGACAAAGGTTGCCCAGAAGATAATGTCGCCAAATCTTCAAAGAGTGGACAACTGCCGCTAACTCCAGATCATGAGTTGGATAGTTCTCTTTGTGCTTCTTCAACTGCCTAGAAGCATAAGCAATGACCCTTCCTTCTTGCATCAAGACACACCCAATACCAATACCGGATGCATCACAATATACATCAAAAGGCTTCTCGATATTAGGTTGAGCTAATACGGGAGCTATGGTCATTAACTTCTTCAACGTATGAAAAGCTTCTTAGCACTCAGCAGACCACACAAACTTGGTCTGGTTCTTCAGTAGACTGGTAATTGGCTTCGAGACTCGAGAAAAGTCTGGAATAAACCGACGATAATAACCAGCCATACCGAGGAAACTTCAAACTTGATGAACTGTTGTGAGTGGCTTCCAATCCAGAATGTCCTTCACCTTACTAGGATCAACTGCCACGCCTCCATTGGACAAAACATGTCCTAGGAATTGCACTTCCTTCAACCAAAACTCACATTTGCTGAACTTAGCATAAAGCTGGTGCTCTCGCAATCGAGTTAAGACGATTCGGAGATGACGGACATGTTCTTCTTCATTTTTGGAATAGACGAGAATATCATCTATGAAGACAACAACAAACTTATCTAGTTCCGGCATGAACACTGAGTTCATCAGATACATGAAATATGCAGGTGCATTAGTCAAACCAAACGACATTACCAGATATTCATAAAGCCCATATCTAGTGGTAAATGCCGTTTTTGGGACATCTTCAGCTCGGATCTTGATCTGGTGGTACCCCGATCTCAAGTCGATCTTGGAAAACACCGTAGCTCCAGCAAGTTGATCAAAGAGAAGATCAATCCGCGGCAAGGGATACTTGTTTTTGATGGTCACCTCGTTCAAGGGACGATAGTCAACGCACATACGGAGAGTATGATCCTTCTTCATTACGAAAATTGCAGGACAACCCCATGGCGATGAACTAGGTCGAATGAAACCCTTATTGAGCAACTAATTTAACTGAGTTTTCAACTCGGCTAGCTCTTTAGGAGGCATCCGATAAGCCCTTCTAGAGATAGGTGCTGTACCAGGCTTTAGCTCTATAGAAAACTCAACATTCCTATCAGGAGGTAAGCCAAGTAAGTCATCAGGGAAGACGTCTGGAAACTCACGTACTATTGGAACATCATGTATCCCAACTGCAACTGTAGCACAGACTCTTTGTACTTCCCGTTTTGGCACCGAAAGTTGAATCAAGAGCTGAGATTTGCTGTCAGGCACATCTACCTTGATAGTTCTATTTAACACATCAATCACAGCTTTGTGTTGCTGCAACCAATTCATCCCCAGGATCACATCTAAACCCTGGTTAGGAAGCACTACCAAAGTCGTGGGAAAGATATGCCCACCCAGACTCAAAGATACTTGATACACCAATTCTTTAGTTGAGATTCGACCACTAGGTGTTTGCACATGAAAATCCATGTTTAACTCAGACAAAGGAATGCTATGCTTGAGCACAAATGACTTATCAATGAAGGAATGTGATCCACCAGAATCAAAGAGTATAACTGCAAGTTGATTGTTGATAGGAAACATAACCTGCAATACAGGTTCTCCTTCTAGCATCCCTTCACCCTGGGTATGAAACACCCGCCCAGTGTTTTGCTCATTCTTGGTCTTCTGAACTCCAGCATTCCCACTCGGCTTCTGCTGCTGCTGATTTCCAGCAAACTTCTGGTTATACTGCTTCGGAAGAGGACATACATTAGAATAATGCCCCACCTTTCCACAGTTGAAACAGGCATTGTTGGTTTGCTTGGCAACCACTTCATTGTTGGGACCAACATTCTACCTAGGATACTGAGAACCCCCAGATAACTGATGTCCAAACTTCTGCTGCTGCTGAAGAGGACGATACTGAAAATGGTTGTGGTTCTGAGGGTGGTAGAGGATCTTCTGCCTCTTCTGATTACCACTAGAAGATCCAGCAAACGATTTTTTTTCTTTGCCTCCCTATGGATGCGCAAAGAATTCTCAGCAGAGATAGCCATGCTCACAACCTCATGATAGGTAGCATTAGGAGTGTGATTGAGCATGGTGTGCAGCTTAGTTGAGAGCCCCCTGAGAAACCATCTCTTCTTCTTAGCATCAGTATTGACATGTTCCACAACATACTGGGAAAGATGGTTGAACTTGCCCACGTACTGCATAACAGTGGACTCCCCTTGCTTCAAACTCAGGAACTCTTCCAACTTAGCTTCCATGACACCATCAGGAATATAGTGTGCACGGAAGGCCTCACGAAACTCCCTCCAGGTGGCACGATGACCTGCCGGCTGCATAGCTGAAAAGGTCGACCACCAGGCTCCTGCTGCCCCACGAAGTTGTTGAGCTACAAAGATGGGCTTCTGCACCTCTGTGCAATTAATCAGCTCGAACTTCTGCTCCATGGTGCGGAGCCAATCATCAGCTTCCAAAGGCTCATCTGCCTTGGTGAACACCGTAGGACGCGTGTCAGTGAAATCGACATAAGTCGTCTCCTGGTTATTGCGACCACGACGTTCATTGCCGCCTTGCTGGTGATGTTGAGTTAACTCATTCAAAAGATGAGCATTGTCTACTGAAATACTGATTAATGCCGCCAAAGCTTGTGTTAAGGTTGGTGGATCAGGAAGTTCCCCATCATGAGCCCTAGCATTGTTATGTTCAGCCATCTGTTTGCACAAACATACTTTTATTGAGACAAGCATAAAAGTACCAAAGTGCACAACATATATTACATGACATCATAACATTACAGTGCTGATAACTAAAGAGTTCTGAAAGCGATAAAGGTAGATTATGTTACACAAGATCCACTACTCGCATCGAACTAGATAGCTAGGCGAAACATGATCTGCTCGTCGTCACTAAGGACTACAACCTCCTGCTCGTCCTCGATGATCACCACCGGCTCTGGTTCTGGTGCAGCTCCACCCTGACCCTTGGGTGTAGGTGCAACGAACTGGTCTATCTGAACAAGCTCCCCAAGGTCCTCTACCATGGCCTGCTGCTGGTACTCGGGGTTGTTCATCATGTTGTGGAGGTGGTGTACCTCCTCATGAAGAGCATTGTTGTACACCTCAAGATTGCCCACATAGTGCCCCAAGTTATGGTACATCTCGGACAGAACGTGTTCTCGTTCCTAGGCTTCATTCCTTTCTCCCATCACCTCGTACATGTGACCCTCAGTGATAGACACTTCTGTCGCCTTGGCTGCCAGCTGTACCAGACACGCCTGCAACTCAGCCTCTTTATCCCCCATCTTAACCTTAAGGTCGTCAGCACTGCTAACCAACTCAAGCTCCAAGTGCTCGATCTTCGCCCTGTGGCGAGCACAACAGCTGGCACCCTGTTGACTACTCTCCGCACAGTCTCCACGCGTCGCCATCCTGTGGCGAGGAACGCCCCGAGGTCCGGAAGACTTGCGAGCCGTGCGCTTAGTTCTGGCCATCCTATAGACAAGATTTCAAAGGAGGTAAGTAAGTAACAGGTCAAAATTTTAGTAGCTTAAGAACAAAATTTTAAATCCATCCAAGTTGTATGATATGATGCATGAAATGTCCCTAGGAATACGATAATATTTACATAACATATATATAGGGCATATACATATAACCATATTCATACCATTTGCTTGATATCCTAAAGTCTACTTTCCTAAACTTGGAAAGAGAGAAAAGATGAGTTAAAGAAATTTTTAGACTCAAATCATATTTTAATTTAAGATCCAAAAACATTTTTAAAACTTTTACAACTGCAAGATTGGTAATAAGGCGAACTTTGATACCAGCTGTGACAGAACCTCTTAAGATAGGGCCCACTTGCCAGGATTAACCAACTTAATCCCAACAGATGATCCAAACCTTAATTAGCCCATCAGGTGTCGCCACTTTGCAGCGGATCATCCACCTCTTTCCGAACAGGATCGCCTCGTTACAATCATTACAGAAGTACTACGAAATTTTTATATTACATCAAAGTAGCGGAAATTTAAAGTCATATTACAAACCATAAGTTTTGAAACATAACTTAGTGTCATAAGATAAAGATACATCAAACTGCTGATAGAGTATGAACAAACAACCGAGGTACTCTTGCCCAAGAGTCAAGCAAGGATAGTTCATTCCCCATCTTCATCTACACTGACCACGGTCATGCAGCAAGAAGCCACACAAACCGGGTTGTGATCCTCATCTGCAACAGGGGTTAACAAACCCTGAGTACGGGAGTACTCCACAAGACTTATCCGACAAAGAAAAGTATTTGGTGGACAAACAATATGCAAGTCATAGGATTCAAGGTGTGGTTTGCAAGAATCAAGAATTTTTTTTTGCATAAATGAGCATTTATAAAAGAATTGAAATCATTTATGTTATCCATAAGATTACTCAAGTATTGACCTAGATGGATGATCGATAACAAGGTAATAAACATCCATAAACAGATCCAGCAAGTATCCAGTTAAAGTGTATTACTACGAAGAAGAAAACAGGGTCATGTTTCCATATCCGAGGAACACGACGATTCGAACCGGTTTATCCCAGCTGGGGCTTCCCTATCACAGGACATATACAGCCGCTTAAAGCACGCATATGACTACCTTTCCCTGGATCCTCTCACCAAGACCGGGGTTCCGCCACCCGAGAGCACAGTACACCTCCATCCAGTTCGCTAACTTGGAGGGTACACACTACTCTCGCCATCTCTCCACTCCCAGTGCGGGTTAACCGTTCTTCAAGAGAGAATAGCCAGAGTCCAGCTTCCCAGAGTATGTGATAAGTACTCCAAAGTCACAACCCTAGTCATGCATCAACGGACGGTTCCTAATCGACACAGGCGGAAAGAACCCGCTCACCAGACACCGTTGATGGCTCTCCAACACCGTATCCGCCCGGTCTCAGATTATTACTTCCAACAACAACATCCCCCTCTCAGAAAACATAACCGTTTGCCGAAGCAATACGCTATGCGTAGGTGACCGGAAATCACCTACTATAAAAGTTCTAAGCATACTAAGCATTTTTGCGAAAACTTTGCATCTTTAAACGAGTGACAAGGTTAAAGGTACAAATAGTACAAGGATAAAGCTATGCATCAAGTAGGAATTTAATAAAGTACCGTAATGCAATAGTATAAACATAAGTGTATTTAAAGCAATCATTTTAAATACAAGGAAATGTTTGAATGCATCGGGGCTTGCCTTGGTTGGAGGGATAAACGAACTCGGGCTCAGATTCAAGAGAGAAAACCTCTTCACTGGAGGTATCCAACCCAACCAACGAACAATCTACACGATATAATGACATGCTTCAGATGATGCTTGAATAGTAGATGCTCAACACAAACAATCATGCTCTTAAGAGAAGACTAAAAACAGATTACACCTTGAGTACCACTTCCCTTCATGAAGGAAAGCAACAGTAGGTTAAAGAGCAAATTAATTAGACCCTATTTATCTTGATTATCTAAGTTAACACTTACATCCAAAAGAACTGAGCGAGCAACATTACCTCGAGCATGTCCAACTTGTGTTTGTCACTAGACAATGACCATTTGCATCAAATAATTCAAAATCACTCAAAGCCTAAAGTTATAAGGGTTTCTAAACATTTTATAACTAACTAAACAACAAAAGCTATTACTGAGCAAAACAGGAAATAGGAAAACCCTGCACAAACCCACTGACGGCTAAGACCTGACCACCAGAGGCACAGACGCTCGAGGCGGCGCCGATGACCACAAAACACGATGGTGCGTCGCCGTCGGTGACCAAACCGAACGGCTACCCCTCGAACCTGCTTCGGCTTGCCGAGCCGAACCCAACGAGGTGCGCCACGACCCAAACAAACCCTCAGAGATACCTCATCGATGGTGATGATGACCGGCTGGAGCTCGACCCACCGCGCACCGTCGAGCACAGACCTCGATTGGAGAAACTAGGCCTTGATCGACGAAGCTAGGCCTCGATCGATGAAGATAGGCCTCGATCGATGAAGATAGGGCTCGATCGAACCTCGATCATGACTCAGAGGATAACCGCAAGCAACACGCCCAACAGAAACGAGGCTAAAACCTACCCAGGAGACCTCGTCGACGGTAATGGCGGCGACTCGAGCTCGACCGCGCATACACCGACGGACACAGGCCTCGATCGACCCTCGATCGATTCAACCAACAACTCTAGCAAGCTTAGCGGCCCCCAAACAACGCAACGCGCGCACGAAACGGACTCAGAGCTACAAACAACACCCTCGTCGATGGCACTGGCAGTCGGTGGGGATCTGCGCGACGTGCGTCGAGGAAAACACGCACGCGCTCGAGGGCAACTACCCCTCGAAATAGACTCAGGACGACTAGACGAAGCTAGCGTAAGACTTGGATCACAAAAAGATCAACAACAACGACTAGACGACGAACACACCGCCGCGCCGAGCAAGAACAGCGGCGGCGCTCGAGGACAGAGCTCTAAGGCTCGATTCAAGGACAAACGAGTAGAGCGGAGAGGTCGAGGAGCTCACCCTGGTCACGAAGCGCTAGCAAGCGTGGCCGGAGATGAAGCAGAGACGACTGTCGATGGAGAACGTGCTAGCGGAGACGAAGAACCGAGCGGCAGCGAAGATGTTCCCGGAGCTATGGTCCACCATTTGCAAAACGGAGAACCCGACAAGAATTAGGGATGAACAAGGAGCAAGAAACACAATATACAAAGACAATGCGGCTCCTGTGTAGCCCAGTCGAAAACTGACCAGAGCAGCGGCAGTCTCATCGGAGCTGAGGAAGACGGAGCCGCGCTGAACAAATGCAGGCTCGATGGCTTTCACCAACTCACCCCGAGAATGCGCAAGGTCAAAGCGAAGATAATGGCCGAGGATTGAGTGGTTGGAAGTGGCTCACGAGCTCGGACGAGTTCATCAATGAAGGTGAAGCGCTCGGCAAAGCAAGGCAGAGCAGAGCGATGGAGTGGCGTGGAAAGGGAGACAGAGTGGACGGGTTCCCGTTTTGAAGACGGCAACGGTTCCATGAGGTCGCCACGTACACGACAAGATGTGCGTCCCTGGACA
The DNA here is from genome assembly GCA_022036555.1 of Microstegium vimineum. Classification (NCBI taxonomy): domain Eukaryota; kingdom Viridiplantae; phylum Streptophyta; class Magnoliopsida; order Poales; family Poaceae; genus Microstegium; species Microstegium vimineum. The sequence continues at coordinate 11,235,936 of CM039138.1, read as the reverse complement.
GGCATCACACGGTGGCGTCGACAGGTGTCGGACAGGGTCGGCGTCGAGAACAACCCCGCCATGCAACTGCTCGAGGAAAAGACTGAACTGACCCTATGGTTATTGTGCAAAAAGCTCAAGCTTCCAGGGGTTTTCAAGAAAAACCTTGAACACGAAAGATGCTCAAAATTTTAAGATCTACAACTTTGCTTAAACAACCATAAGCAAAAACTTTATAGATTTTGAAAATCATGTTTAGGGTTTAATCCACCCCCTCTGGGAGCTAGGGTTTGGATTTCAGATTTTAATTTAAGAATTTGAAAAGATGACCTGCATTCAAACAATTGATCAAACATAAGCAAGTAAACTCATTTTAGTTCAATGTATATCCAGGTTTTCAAACAATTGAATGATGCGTAATGCATATGATGACATGATCAAATTTTTAATTAAGTTATTAACACCCGGGGTGTTACAGTATCTCCCAAATCAAATCTAAGCAGGGTCAGGGGAAAACCCCAAGTAGCACACAGGGGGGAGGTACTAGTATGGCACATCGGCAATATGCATCAAACAAGAAAACCCAAAGTTTCGAACCCTAATCTCGTCCTAGAGTAGCACCTCGGGAACTACATCGGAATGCCCATCCGCCTAAATACGTGTGGCTGTCGTCGTCCTCCTCCTTGGGCGCGCTGTCACACTCCAAAATTTCCAATTTTGGATTGTGCTTAGAAAACACTAAACAAAATAAATGATTTCTATATTGATATAAAAAATTTCAAGATTAGTTTGAGTTTGCACAAATTTAGTATAGAAAAAGAGAATTTATATTTTTTTCTAAATCAATTTAATAGGCTTTGATTTTTTTGGTCGTTGTCCGTTGCTTGTCTTGATGCATGTGAGTGTATAAAGTTTTTAAAATGCGATTAGTAAGTCGTTTATACGGTCTCTGGCTCGTCTCTATCTTTTTCTATAATCAATTTCTGGCTCTCTCAATCTTAATCTTTATTTTGGACATTCCCAAGACCCTTTGTATCTTGATCCTAATCATTCCCTTGAGTTCATCATTCATCAACATGTCTCTAAATATTTTTCGGGAATTTTCCTGGCATTTTTCAAATCTTTTTCCTATTTATCTATGAGCATATTCTAATTTTTATATGTTTCAAAATACTTTTTCATGAGCTTCAAATACTTTATTTGGGTTCATTGTGTTCTAAAGTGTCTCCAAGAATTTTCCCCGAATTTTTGGAGCCTTGGAAATATTTTTCATGGCTTAAATATTAATTCTGTACTTTTCTAGAATTATTTTATTCACGAAAATAATTTATTCAGAAAAAAAATAATAAGCAACTGAATTTCCCACCAGCGCTCGAAGCTCATGTGCAATAATCATAATAAATCTCAAAAGTCCATGTATTTATTTACTATATAATGGGCTTTAATGATTAATCTTTGTCTGCTAGTAAATATACACGGTGGTGCAACATTAATTAGTACCATATCGCTAGTTGATGTTGAGGTGTGGAGTCTTCCTCCCTTTATATATGACGACGAAGGTCTCGACGCGCCGGTTCCAAAAGTATGACCCGTTTTTCCTTCCACCGCTCTGAACTCCGTGATCTAAAGTTGAAGTTTCGCATCTACTAAATTCCGGCGAGCTCTGCCGGCCAACTCCGATGTCCCCCGCCAATTCCGAGACGACCACGAGATTCGTCTTATTTATCTCTTCACCGTGGTGTCTTCCTTTTATCCGATCCATCGCCGTTGAGTAGATGCTCATCAGTTATTATCTGTTATTGATTATTGTTATTTGTTCATATAAGCATTATATATTGTTCACTTGATCATGTGGTTATTGGGCTTGTGTTGAACTTGATGCTACTCAACTGCTAAAACTATGACTTATTAAAAGCTGATGCAGTTAAACCCGTGTCTAACCTTTTGAGCCTCATGAACCCCATGTTATTCTTGTTGAGTACGACATGTACTTACGCTTGCTTTACTTTTCAATACTTTGGATAAAAATCTCAGATGGGTAACAGAAGGTGGATCTAATGAGTATTCTAAGAAGTGCTAGGAATATGCAACCCCCAGTCCACTGTCCCTGTGAAGTTGGAGCTTGAAGAAAGCTTAGTAATCATTCCACTATACTCTGATGTAAGTGTTAATATATGTATGTTTTCCGCTATATAATATTGATTATGATATTCTCCTATTCTGTTGTTGTATGTGTGGACTTCCTGGGCACACATATGGTGATCTTAGTTTTGTCCTTAAAACCGGGTGTGACACGCGCCGTTCTGGTCCTAGCGGCGGCGGCGACGAACCTTCCGGACTCATCGCGTTTCTGCTTAGCAGAGTGGTGCTCCACTAGCGGCGCATCAATGGTGGCAGCGGCAGCAGGAGGGGAGGCTGGGGAATCATAGTCGAAGATGCGGGAGCGGGTTTCCCTGATCATGGTCGCGATGGAGGAAGACGATGCTAGAGAGCGAGGTGGCAATGGAGGAAGACGATGCGACAAAAACGAGCGGAGAGCGAGAGTTGATGCGACAGATTAGGAGTTGAAGAGGCGAGATGTGAGAGCGGAAGCCGCCGCCGCCACTTCACTCATGCATGTAAAGGGAGACGCATTTAGTGATCTTTCACTGAATCATGGGCCCCAGCATCATTGGACCCCGGCGTCATTGAGGCTTCATAGAGACAATTGGGTATGTCATATTACCAGCAAGAACAGGGGGGCAAACTGCATGCAGAGTTGATCATCCATTGCTCACACATATCCTTGTCACTAAGTGAGATGTTCATCCTTGTGGGTAATGTGTAGTACCACTTTCTCAAAATGATTTGAAACTTTTTTGGGATGATTATGGGGGCGTCCCATGTTGTTGTGTACATTTGTGCAATTTTTAGAACTAGTTTACCTATTAATGTAATTATATTTTGATTTACTCAAGAATAAATGGAAAAAACCCCTAAGGTAAGTAGAAAAATCTGAAAACTTGCATGGACACTTCATTTTGGTGTATAATGTTGTTAAAAAATTTCAAATCTTTCTTGAAACGTTTTTGGGGTCCTTACAAACTTTTCCGAATCGGTATTTGGAAGGAAACAATTAAGTCTGCACTATACTTAATAGGTTATTTCATAACATCAAGAAGCTAATCACCAAAGATAAGAACGCCATGCGGTTAGTTAAATAAGAAACAATTAAAAGACAAAATAAATAAAGGGAGACATGCGAGAGTAGCATACTGTCACTGAATCAACTAATCAAAACTTTTAGTCTAGGTATAGTTGACCAAACACATCACATGCAAGGTAAACATAACATCTCAGGACAGTTAACCAAACACATCGCAGGCAAGGTAAAGGCAAGTTTATGCCTATAGGTAGGCAAATTTAGTCCAGGGAACAAGCCCATACAATATAAAGTGTATTACTCTTACCACCAACACTTAAATATGTACATAACCTTGTTAGATAAGTCATAAATTACCATCCAATGCTACTCTAATCACCAGCACTACTACCATCTACCAGCACTACATCAGTCATCATTATCTTGATACATATGAAAAACTCAAGTTAGCTTGAAGTAGAACTCCTCCATCTTCTTTGAGTCTCTTCTTGACCTTCGCTTTCATCTTCTCAAACATCTCATCAATCTCTTCATTCAGCTGGTGCTTTGTAGTGTCAACCCAATAGCACACAGCTTCATCACATTCGTTTTCCTTTGTCTTTGCCGCCACCTACAATCACTAGTAGAAATATGATCATCAGTGACGATTTTCTAGTGACGCTGGTAACTTTGGTCACAAAATGATATCTTTCTATGATGAAATTTTTTTATTTCGTCACAAGGTACGCAGGATGAAGTTTTGGCTTGGCTTTTAATGACGAAAGCGATAGGAACGTCATATATTACCACATCGGAATCATCATAGATCATGTTGTCGATGCGCTTCATTGTAATGATGAAAATATTCGTCACAGATATTTGGGCCACAAATCCTGGTTCACAACAGCCTAGACCTTTTATTTAGGCAAACAAATGCGCTCGTTGAACTTTGATCTCGTGACCTAGCGCTAGGCCGGTAATAGCGTTAACACTGGCCTACTCAACCATTCTTGGCAAAAGAAAGAAAGTTAGTGTATTTGTAAGGTTTTGATGTCAAATTTTGATTCATCCAAACTTTGTCAAATAAAATTTCGACCAAAATCATAAATGTAGATCTTGATAGTTTAACAAACTTGTTATTCATGAATTTTATATTTGAAACCATTTAGAGTTTCAAATACTAGTTTGAAGGTGTTTTATTTTAAAAATTCAAAATTTGACTTATCAAAACTTTGTCAAAAAAATGTGTTGATTGAGCTTTGATCTCGCAACCTAGTGCTAGGTAGGCGTTACCACTGGGCTACTCATCGATTCTTGGCAAAAGAAAGAAAGTTAGTGTTTATGTAAGGTTTCAATGTCAAATTTTGATTCATCCAAACTTTATCAAATGAAATTTCGACCAAAATAATAAATATACATCTTGGATAGTTTAACAAACTTGTTATTCATGAATTTTATACTTAAAACCATTTAGAGTTTCAAATACTAGTTTGAAGGTGTTTTATTTTAAAAATTCAAAATTTGACTTATTAAAACTTTGTAAAAAAAGCTTTCATCGAGCTTTGATCTTGCGACTTGGTGCTAGGTGGGTAATAGTGTTACCATTGGGCTACTCATCCATTCTTCGCAAAAGAAAGAAAGTTAGTGTTTATGTAAGGTTTCAATGTCAAATTTTGATTCATCCAAACTTTGTCAAATGAAATCTCGACCAAAATAATAAATGTAGATCTTGGATAATTTAACAAATTTTTTATTCATGAATTTTATATTTGAAACCATTTAGAGTTTCAAATACTAGTTTGAAGGTGTTTTATTTTAAAAATTCAAAATTTGACTTATTCAAACTTTGTCAAAACAATGCTTTCATTGAGCTTTGATCTTGTGACCTGACGCTAGGTGGGTAACAACGTTACCACTGGGCTACTCGACCATTTTTGGAAAAATAAAGAAAGTTAGTGTATTTGTAAGGTTTCAATGTCAAATTTTGATTCATCCAAACTTTGGCAAATTAATTTTGACCAAAATAATAAATATAGATGTTGGATAGTTTAACAAACTTGTTATTCGTGAATTTTATACTTGAAACCATTTAGAGTTTTAAATGCTAGTTTGAAGGTGTTTTATTTTAAAAATTCAAAATTTGACTTATTCAAACTTTGTCAAAAAAAGTGTTCATCGAGCTTTGATCTCGTAACCTGGCGCTAGGTGGGTAATAGTGTTAGCTACTCGTCCATTCTTGGAAAAGAAAGAAAGTTAGGGTTTATGTAAGGTTTCAATGTCAAATTTTGATTCATCCAAACTTTGTCAAATGAAATCCCGACCAAAATAATAAATGTAAATCTTGGATAATTTAACAAAATTTTTATTCATGGATTTTATATTTGAAACCATTTAGAGTTTCAAATACTAGTTTGAAGGTGTTTTATTTTAAAAATTCAAAATTTGACTTCTTCAAACTTTGTCAAAACAATGCTTTCATCGAGTTTTGATCTTGTGACCTAACGCTAGGTGGGTAACAGCGTTACCACAGGGCTACTCGACCATTTTTGAAAAAATAAAGAAAGTTAGAGTATTTGTAAGGTTTCAATGTCAAATTTTGATTCATCCAAACTTTGGTAAATTAATTTCGATCAAAATAATAAATGTAGATGTTGGATAGTTTAACAAACATGTTATTCGTGAATTTTATATTTGAAATCATTTAGAGTTTTAAATACTAGTTGGAAGGTGTTTTATTTTAAAAATTCAAAATTTGACTTATTCAAACTTTGTCAAATGAAAAGTTGACCAAAACAACAAATGTAGATCCTGGTGAGTTTAACAAACTTGGTGTTCATGACGTCTCCATTTGAAACCATTTAGAGTTTCAAATACTAGTTTGAAGGTGTTATTATTTCAAATTCAAAATTTGAATCACCCAAACTTTGTCAAATGAAATCTTGATCAAAATAACAAATGTAGATCTTAGTCAGTTTAAAAAACTTGTTATTCATGAATTTTATATTTGAACCCATTTAGAGTTTCAAATACTAGTTTGAAAGTGTTATTTTTTTCAAATTGAAAATTTGAATCATCCAAACTTTGTCAAATCAAATCTTGATCAAAATATGAAATGTAGATCTTGGTTAGTTTAACAAACTTGTTATTCATAAATTTTAAATGAACTCATTTAGAGTTTCAAATACTAGTTTGAAGGTGTTATTTTTTCAAATTCAAAATTTGAATCATCCAAACTTTGTCAAATGAAATCTTGACCAAAATAAGAAATGTATATCTTGGTTAGTTTAACAAACTTGTTATTCATAAATTTTGTAATTGAAAGCATTTAGAGTTTCGAAAACTGATTTCAAGTTACCATTTTTTTTTAAATTCAAAATTTAAATTCTCTTCAAATGAGTCACATTAATATATGAACCAACTCAAATGATAGGTATTGATTTTAGAAAAATACATGAAAAAACTCTATCACATTTGGAGTTTGTATGCGAGAGAAAAACTAGTTACAAGTTTCAACTATAGATTAACCAAATAAATCACACTTGTTCATCAAGTTGAAACTTGTAACTAGTTTTTCTCTCTCATACAAACTCCAAATGTGATAGAGTTTTTTCTTGTATTTTTCTAAAATCAATACCTATCATCTTGTTTTGATATTACTCCTATGAATTTAATCATATTTTCATACAACTTTATTTAACCCATTTAAATTTTGAGGTTAAATAAACTACCGCTGCGAACAAAATTTCAAGACACTAAATGACCTTAGATGAAAAAGTTTTGAATACGAAAGAGTTAGAACTCATAAATATGTACAATTATTATATAGGTCATTCTTTCATTTGACAAAGTACTAGTAAACACTAGTCACAAAATCATGAATCTCAACTAGAGTTTATGAAATTATACGAGAGACTTGTGAATTTATAACTGAAATTTCCTAACACTTTCTCAAATGCAAAAATGACCTATATAAAAAATGTATATCTTGATGAGTGTGATCAAACTTGGATTCATAACTTTTCTAGTTGAGCCAATATAAGGTTTTGAAAACTTATTTAGAGCTGTGAAAATTTAAAAATTCAAAATTTAACTTATTCAAACTTTGTCAAATTAAAAGTTGACCAAAACAACAAATGTAGATCCTGATGAGTTTACCAAACTTAGTATTCATGACATCTCTATTTGAAATCATTTAGAGTTTCAAATACTAGTTTGAAGGTGTTATTTTTTCAAATTCAAAATTTGAATCATCCAAACTTTGTCAAATGAAATCTTGACCAAAATAAGAAATGTAGATCTTGGTTAGTTTAACAAACTTGGTATTCATGAATTTTGTATTTGAAAGCATTTAGAGTTTCAAAAATTGATTTCAAGTTACCTTTTTTTGAAATTCAAAATTTAAATTATTTTAAAATTAGTCACATTAATATATGAACCAACTCAAATGATAGGTATTAATTTTAGAAAAATACAGAAAAAATAATCATTACATTTGGAGTTAGTAGGGAGAGAGAAAAACTAGTTACAAGTTTCAACTACAGATTAATACAAGAAATCACACGTGTCATGATGAACAAGTGAGATTTGTTTTTTTAATTTGTAGTTGAAACTCGTAACTAGTTTTTCTCTCTCATACAAACTCCAAATGTGATGGGGTTTTTTCTTGTATTTTTTCTAAAATCAATACCTATCATCGTGTTTTGATCTTACTCCTATGAGTTTAATCATATTTTCATACCACTTTATTTAACTCATTTAAATTTTGAGGTTAAATAAACTACCGCTGCGAACAAGATTTCAAGACACTAAATGACCTTAGATGAAAAAGTTTTGAATACGAAAGAGTTAGAACTCATCAAGTTGTACAATTATTATATAGGTCATTTTTCATTTGACAAAGTACTAGTAAACACTAGTTAAAAAATTATGAATCTCACGTAGAGTTTATAAAATTATACGAGAGACTTGTGAATTTAGAACTAAAATTTCCTAACACTTCCTCAAATGCAAAAATGACCTATATAAAAAATGTAGATCTTGATGAGTTGATCAAATTTGGTATTCATAACTTTTCTAGTTGAGACAATCTAAGGTTTTGAAAACTTAGTTAGAGCTATGAAAATTTCAAAATTCAAAATTTAACTTATTCAAACTTTGTCAAATGAAAAGTTGACCAAAACAACAAATGTAGATCCTGATAAGTTTAACAAACTTAGTATTCATGACGTCGTACCGGCCCCGTCATTAGCATGGGCGGATGCAGTGGTATTCCTGGGTATTCCCAACTTTTTTATGTATTCTTGAGTATATATGTATGTATATTTGTCTACATCTACACATGGTATTAGAAAGCCGAAAATTTCTTCCCTATTTTTTCATCCTATGTGTATTTTTTCATCATTTTTTGTTAGCTCGGTTGTTTCTTACTTATTAGTAGTATGTTCCATTGTTTCTACAAATTGAAATCTAATTATACATATTCCAATCCTTTTATCTATTGACTCAACATTGTCCCACCAAATATAAGTCTAAATCATATCTTTGCTTCCAATCCTATTTGAAGACAAATCTGAATATACATGTCACAACACTTATCAACGTGGAAATCAAGTTGAAGTACTTTCTTATTTCTTTCAGAAGTCTTAAAAGGTAGCGCGAGTCTTATAATTGTTTTTTTTACTTTTCAGAAAGCCATTGTGTGTATTTCACTCGTAATTTCATTCAAGACCTAAACTCTTGACACACGCTTATACGAGTTACAATCACCCACATACCACAGTGGTAAAAAAAATAGGCTATCAGTATGGCTCCAAAACCTCCCCACCTTAAAGGTCGGGGCACTGGACCCATGAGGCCTCTTCACCCCTTTCGTCCTGGACTCTGACACCCTCATGCCCTAACCTGACCCAACTTGATGACTCATCAATTGTGCAAATAAATAATTCATTGGTGCGAAGTAATTTCTAGTCCCTTTTCTCAAATCGATAAACCTTAGTGGTCTTAGCAGGAATACCCAACGTTGAAATCCTAGCTCCGCCACTTGTCATCAGGATCAGGGTCTCCCACGACGCCAACTTCGGCGAGGTCGTCGTGCCGGCGCAGGCTACCTTCGGTAAGCTAGGAATCACCTGTTTATTTACTTCTCCGGTTCTCCCTTCTGTCGTATATTCGCATTGGTGAAGAGGCGGTGAAGGAATTGGGTTTTGGATCTGGACAGGTCAACTGACAATATAGTTGGTTTTATTTAGTCAACACGAATCTTCCGTTCGTTCTCCCAGCTATTGATTTTAGATTAACCAGATGAGTCTAGACAAAGAACTCAGAGTTCTTGAATACGTATATTCATATTAAGATGAAAAGTGCTCCGGTAACTTTACCTTGAATCGAGGGCCCAGTGCTGCAGGTGGTTGGTGTGCGGATGCTGTTCCAATGACCGCAGAGACTTGCCGTTGCGGACAGCACGCTCTGTCATGGCGGGCTCCAGGTCTTCGACTTATCTGCAACATCAACACCATCAGTAATAGCAGGTGTCATTTGGACTAGGGGCATTAGTTGAACTTGCACATAAAAAAGTATGTGATCGTTAGCTGTATAAAATAGTTTCAAATTAAATCTGTTATGATAAAAATCATTACATCTTCTATGCCGTGTTAAAACTTCTGTGATAGCTGAATTTCAATAACTACTACTATAGCTGAATTTCATTAGCTTCAGAGTTCAGATAGCAGCCATCAAATCTGATTTTTTTTGGTAGCTTTGCTTTAACACTAAGCTGAATGTCATCTTCTAGCAGGTGGGAAATCATATATTATTTAGATAACAGTTTCAGTGACTGCTACAAATTGCTTTTTATCAACTCACTCATAAAGATTGCTTGAAGATTGGTGACTGACAAGCCAACAGATTATGGCCACAGCAGGTATGTAATGAACATGAACGAAATGCCATGTTGAACAAGAAGTGATGCTGCCTGTGTGCTATCCATTTTTTTGTGTGATATGGATGGAACATGAACGATGGTTGTGGGAATTACTAATCATTGTTGACTTCATATTCCTGATATTGGTCTTCTATAAACATTAATTATATATTCTGCACTCATATTATATTTCTACTCGCTGCATAACCAGTATCATATTGCTGGCATACATATCCAGTTGGTCTGTACCATCTTCAGTGCAGCAGGGTAGCCACAGAAACCAGTTGGTCTACAGCAACTACATGCTACCTTCAGTGCTGCAGGGTAGCCACAGAAACCAGTTGGTCTACAGTGGGTACATGCTTCCTTCATTGCTGCAAGGCAGCCACAGAAAGACCTGGAACAAATATAGCTAATAGTGTATGTTGGTTTATGGACTATTATACTAGGATGTGAGCCATTTTGTATGTTGGTTTATGATATATGGATGAAACGTTATGTTTGGAACAATCATTCTCTAATAATTTGTAATTATTATTATATTATTTGTGTATGTTTTTTAAATGGCCCAGCCCAGTTTGGATTGTAACAATATTGGGCTTAAAGAAAAAATACGTCGATTTATAACTAGACCCAAAATGTCTTTGTGCAACTTGTGGGCCAAATGGGTTGGGCCTAATTAATGAAACGTGGCAAGCACTGTCGGGCTACTTCCAAATGGCCCTCTATGACGAAAATAGAGGTCAATCTGTGACCAAATAAGAACCAATCAGAACAATCCACGTGGTACAATCTGATTGGTCCACGTGGCGGCAACGCAGCAGCCAGGTTAGCGATGACGTCAGTGATGACATCATGCGCCACGTCAACGATGATCCCACCTACCATGTCAGCATCCGATGTGGAAAGCATCGTCGGGCCGCTATCTAACGGACCGTTATGACGAAACCAGAGATCAATCTGTGACCAACACGGACCATCACAGGTCACAAACGCCGTTAACATCGTCGTTTTGGCGCGACGGCGAACGGTGGATTATGACCAAATCCGATCGTCACAGAACAGAAATCCCATCCGTGACGATGGAGTTTTCGTCACAGACCGGAGACACATCTGTGACGAAATAAAGCACTTCGTCACCATAGGTCAAATGTGACGCGACCTCAACGACGATCCGGTTTTCGTCACAAATTCGTCACTGATTACACTTGGTGACGATTTGAGCATCTTCAGTAATGAATCGAGTACGTCACGATTGATCAGGTCCCTAGTAGTGAATAAGAGTACTACTATCAACATAAAATGATACGGTTCATACCACTACATTCTATAAACATACAAAATTAACATTTAACATATGATCAAATTTATAATATTTTATTTGTCTAGTTAACTGAACTCACTTTATTTCCATTAATAACATTTCATTAACGGAGCAATAAACTAAACCCACTTAATTTATTTCCATTATTAAGTCAAGAGTATATATAGATAGACAATACTATATCTAACAACAACAACAGTAGGGTGTTCATATGAGCAACACTATATCTCAGTTCATTTTCCCAAAGCATCATGGAAATTATATACTACTAATGATCAGAGGAAAATTATATACTACTAATGATTAAGAGGCCAATTATATAAAGCATCAGAGCACTGCAGACTAATCCAATAAAGCATCAATCATATGAAGCAAAAAATAAAGCATAAAAATTGAAGCATGAGGACAGTAACCAAATATATAAACAAAGCTATAAGCATTACATACTACTAATGAACAGAATAACAACACTAACTACATCAGCATTCTACTAATGTACAAAAACCTCAAATTAAACACAAACCTATTAGAAACCACAATTTTAATTTGAACCATAACTAACCCTACTTAAAAACACTAATTAACAACACTAACTACATCAGCATTCTACTAATGTACAGAATATAATCTCAAATTAAACCCAAACCTATTAGAAAACACAATTTGAATTTGAACCCTAACAAACTCTACTTAAGAACACTAATTAACAACACTAACTACATTAGCATTCTACTAATATACACGACCCAAGGGAAGCTCAACTCCAACTGTTGATCCCTCTTCTAGAAGCAGATACATCATCTCTAGTGCACGACGCAAGGGGAGTCAGAGAAATCTTCAACTTGATCAAAGACACTGTGCCACCAGATCTTAGGAAGGTCTTAATTATTGCTGCTTACATAGAACACCGTGAACCAGCTTTCCTTGAGGCCCAAACACGACTTGCAGCTCGTGAAACCCAAACCAATTTGCCCAAAGAAGAAAAACAATGCATCTCTAACATGCTGGAGGGAAAGAAAGCAATAGATTGACTACGAGTCCTTCTTGCTATCATTGATAAAAAATTGACAAAGCTGAGAGCCGATCGAGAATGACTGTTGACTAAACTTCAAGCCATCGATGAAGCTATCACATATGAAGAGAACAACCTGGCCAAGGTTCCAGCAACCCTTCACGGTAAACAACAAAAGATACCACTTGTCTATTCAGAACTCTAGACCATCAAGGCCAAGAAATGTCTAGTGTCAGGATCAATCAAAGATGACATAAAAATATTGGCCGAAATAGACGATTTTCGCCTGAATGCTCTGAATGCTGTCAGATTGGCCTTAAACCAGTAGTTCTAATGGTTTGTTGTATACCACTATTATGCCTGTCAACTGTCGTACTTCTTGACTATACTAATCCTTGATGTTGTTGAATACTATCTCAGCCATCTATAAATTAGTTGATTTCACACGACACTGTGGTGACATGTTTCTAGGATTTTGACCGGCTATCTTAACCGATCCGCAATGTAGCGGATTTTACATCCAGCTAATAAAACTTTTGGGTCTGCTGAACCAATGCATGTTCGCCTTCTCACACCAGCCTTATAAATAGGTGACGGTGGTTCCAAGATGGCACCAAGCGTCCTTTGCACTAATCATCTTCTTCCTCCTTTGTCGAACTGCCCCCTTGTCTACAGTGCTTTTTTTGATCAATGGTCGACCATGTCAAGCGCCCGGCGGTTGATTCCTCTAGTGATGCCCCCCAGCCATCACGACATTGGTTGTTCAAGTAAGCGTATTCCCTCCCTTTTACTTTTCCATGCAGTTTGATCCATAGAAACTCTAACCATTTCTCTTTCAGTTCTCCCCCTCAGGATGACGAGCAAAGCTTCAACCCTTCTTCACTGGCGCCAACTATAGACGGCGACCTTTGGGACTTCATCCGTGGAGTCTCAACAGACAGGCGCCTTCTTCAGGAGGAACGCCAAAAGACCGCCCGTTTAGTGGAGGAGCTGGCAACGGTGAAGAATAAAGTTGCTAGATCCCTTGTGCTCCTGGAATCCTCTGACGCAAAAATAGCTAGTATGCCCATAGATCCAATCTAATCTTGACCATTAGATCTAATAGCTGTCGAATTTGATCTGCAATATCCTTCTGTTATCATCAATATGAACTGTTATGCCTTATTTCAGTTGATTAAATCTTTACTTGATCGATTCAGCTATCCTGACTTCTAATTCTTCCAAGTTTCATCACATGCCTCCATGATTCATCTACTTTCACAAAACTTCTGTCCCAACTTGCCTCTCTCCCTGAAGCGGCTTATACAGTGGCGGACATCGTCAATGTCTGTGGGGTGACACCAGAGGAGCGTCTGAAGGATGTTCCGGTGCGTATCAGGGAGTTGGTCCTTAACTCCATTTCCTATGGAGCCACTTTCGCCCTAGCGGGGACGGAAGTTAATGGAGCGAACATTTCCGGTGTCGTGGAACCCCGCTTTGTTCATGCCCGCACCAGGTAAAGCTTCCTTGAACTGGCGAAGCGTCATATGTGGAGGAGCTATTGAACAAGCTCTTCCTTAAATAGTTTGTTTGCTTGTTTTAAATTATAGGTAAATATATCAGGCCATGGCTGTTAGTGAACATCAACTCTGCTTGTTAGAGTTTTTTTTTGTCAAAATGTTACTCTTGCATCGCCGGACTACCTGATATCCTTCAGATTTTCATGTTTTCTTTGTTTTCTTTTTGCTCTAAAGGCGATGCATATCACATCGTCTATCACCAACTACTTGTTGGTTATTTTTTACGGTAAAGGCGATGCATATCGCATCAGCTATCCTTTATTAAATTGAAAATAGCACCCTAGTTTAAACTTTCTGAGCCGATTGTTTGGATCCGCTGTTGACCATCTTTGCTCATCTTAAAGACGACTCCTCCACATTTCTTTCTAGAGAAGCATGCCATATCTTCAGAGTTCCACTCATTCTGACCAGCATACACGATATTACCTGATGAATCAGCTGGCACCACCTTGTTAGTGTCTCTGATCCATCGGATCAGACTTTGGTACATAGTGGATGGGATGCAGTAGTTAGCATGAATCCAATCCCTTCCAAGAAGTATATTGTACGTACCCTTAGCATCGACTATGAAGAAAGTAGTAGTAAAGCTCTTACAACCAATTGCCAGTTCAACACACACAACACCTCTAGTCCGTCATCCTCATATCGGTCGGGCTCAAGTCTTCTATCCTCTTTCCAAGCTTCCTGAATGTTGAATACGGCATAAGATTGACAACCGCACCTCCATCAACTAGCATCTTAGTCAGGGGCTTCCATCGACAAATCCCTTCAAGTAAAGAGCCTTCAAATGTAAATACTTCTCAGGCTTCTCGAAAGTTGCACTTTCTATCTGATAAATCCACTAAGCCGCAACCACTTTTCCTTCTTCCCCATATGATTCTTCTTGTTGATCAGTAGCTCTAAACTCAGCAGGTAACATAAAAATAGAGGAAATATCAGTCGATGCTTTATCTTTGCCCTTATCAGTTGTTTGCTTGTCTTGCCAGACCTTGGGTTTCTTCTTTTGTATTTCATCATTCCTCAAACGCTGAACCTGGCGCTTCTGACTTCTAGTAGATCCTCCTGGGCACCATTGACCCTCTTGCCAAGCATACCCCTGATCAACCATCTCTTGATTGGTTATCTTCTTTCCCAACCAATCGAGGACATTTTCTATTTTTGCACGTTGATCTAACTTATAGTTTAGTCATTCATATATAGATCGACGGTTGTCTCTTGACTGCCTATATTCCCGGTCCTAACTGCTACATTATGGGCAATTGTTGGGGGAGGAAGCTTCAAACCTTCGTTCCAGTAGTGCTTGAAGAAAGGACAATCCCAATGGTACCCGGTTTCCTCTCTGATCTTCCTCTCTTCATCATGACATTTCTTATACTCTTCCTGCTCAAGCCATTCTTGGTAATCTCCTTCCCTTCGTTCCTGATTCCTTTCCTTTTTGCACTGCCATTTAGTCAACAAGATCCTAACGGTGGATGTCATCGTGCCTCACCAACTTTAGTAGCCTCAAGAAGATCGGACTAATCGCCATGCTTTGTATTCATCCATTGATACTCCTTATCCGATATCTGCTTTTCAGCATCAACCGTCCCATCTTTCTTGGCCTTATCAAAAGTAAGCACCTTGAACTTTGGTGCCACTATGTTTCCTGGAAAAGGATTACCATCTATATCCATGGTGCCTTTGTTTTCTCCAAGCCAATTCTTCCTAAATTGATGGCCTTTTGGATCATGTCCCTGAAAACTCTGCAGTCATTGGTGTTATGGGTATAGGAATCATGGAACTTGCAGTATATTTTTGACTTGATTTCTTTGGTCGATGGGATCTAATGACCTCCTGTCAATCTAATCTGACCCTTCTCGACTAAATAATCAAAGATTTTGTCAGCCTTTGTGAGATTGAAACCATATTTCTTCACCTCATATGTGGGGTTTAGTTTTGGTCCAAGCTATATATTCTAAGGTTCTCCAGACCCATTCTACAACGGCTATTTCATTGGACTCGCCATCAATAGTTCCATCAGCCGATTCTTCCATGAAGAAGTCAACATTGCTAGTCTTCTGAGTTTTACTATTGTAGCGTGAATATCTATAACTTGCCTCAAGATTAGCAATTTTACTGGCCAAAGAAGCTAAACTAGAGCAATCAACTCCAACTTTCTCTCTGACTAGGTAAATGCCCGGGCATTGCAACACGAAATGAAGAATTATGATAACTACAATTCGAATGCATGTTGTGCCATAATAAAAAACAATGTTTTCAATGTGACCTTTCCACTATTCTATTTGTAGCCAATTTTCCATTATTACATGAATATTAATGAAGCAATCATAATTAACACAAATTTTGAAAGCACATTTCTCAATTCTATTATACCACACATGCACCTAGCACGTGAATGTCACAATATCTTATAATTGACATTGGAGTCGACCAACATTAAATAAATAAATTCATGCCACATAATAAATGTGCCAGTTCCTACTAATAAGTTCATAAATTTAGTCCCTTGACCAATCCAATGAAAAGTATAGTACTAAAAATTCACTTGACCAAAACAACAAACACCTCGTTTTTTGCCTAGTTTCATCACTCATAATCAGAAAAAGATATAGTTTTAAAGTGCACTAGACACTGAGAAGGTACCTTTTTCTTCACACCCGAAACAACCTAGGGATACAAAAATGGCAAACAATAAACTTCACTAATCAACCAGATATACAACCGCACATTCTATTCCAAAAGAATAATACCTCGTTTTTTTCCCAAAGTTTGCACCAAAGCACCATGGTCCAAAGTTCCTCAACACCCATCTCTGCAAAAAAAAATTTGCCTAGCTGAAAGGATCAAGATGCCCAAGAGGGGGGTGAATTGGGCTTCTTTTAAATTTCTAAAGCAATATTAAAACCTAACAATGCCAATCACCCCCTAGTGCCTACCGCAATATGTATCCTAACTAGAAAGCAAAAGCAAGCCAATGAAAGGAAAGACAACCTAAGCAATTCTAGTAGGAATTGAAAGAACAAGGCAGAAAGTAATGTCAATAAGTAAAGATCTAGGGAAAGGAATTCTTGACGCATCGATATTTTCCTGAGGTATCGATGTGTCGACACACCCCCCAAGTCCTTGTTGGAGCACCTCGCAAGGTATACCTCCCCCTCTACCCGCGCAAGGGTAGAGTGCTTTCTACGGGCTGATTCTTCGCCACTCCGGCTCGGTGAATCACCCACAACCGATCACAGAATCTTGGAGAAGAGCCGCCGACAATCTTCCGGCGATCACTTCCTCCGAACACCACCAAACCGTCTAGGTGTTGTCGAACACCAAGAGTAACAAGCACAAGACCTTCACTTGACCAACTCAAGGATAGGAAGATGGATGGATGCACACAAGTCACTCCTAATCACTCTAGTAGGGAAGAACAAGATGAACTCTCTCAAATCTCTCCCTCACTAGGCACTTGGCTCTCCAAGAACTCTCTCTAGGTTTCCTCAGGTGAAACAATGGCCAAGAGAGCTCTCAAGGACGAAGAGGGCAACTATAAATAGTCCCCACCTCCAAAACTAGTCGTTGTTTGCTTTTTCCACTTTCTGCGAAGGCACCGGACTAGTCCGGAGCACACACCACCGGACAATAGCACCTGGTCCGGAGCTCACTCTCAGTTCAAATTCTACTCGAAAGCAGGCACCGTCAGACCACTCGCTATGGTTAGACGCCCTGGTCCGACGCACTGGTCTGGAGCCAGGGTGCTCATTGAGTTGAAAACTCAATTAAACTTGGCACCTCCGGACTACTCGCTATAGTCCGGTGCCCTGGTCCGACGCACTGGTCCGGAGCAAGGGTGCTTACTGAGTTGCAAAACTTCTCTGAGTCGAAGCATCAGACTAGTAGACGGCCTAGCCGTCGGACTAGTCTGGAGCCTTCTCTGAGGCTCTCTTCCTCTGACAGGGACCTCCGGACCACTCGCCTATGGTCCGGAGCTCTTCTGGACAGGTGGTCCGGTTGAAACTTGCCTAAGCCAAGGACCGTCGGACCACTCTCCTTGGTCCGACGCCTCCTAGGCAAACTGGTCTGGAGCCTCTTTCTCCCCCTATTTCAACTGATTTCACTAAGACTCTTCTAGGGGTTTTGCTCCTACCATCTCAAGGGCTATTAGCAGGGTCTCTAGGACTAGTTGTGACATGTGTGCATACACCAACATTCCCAAACTCTCCTAGGTCAAGCTACTAATCTCATACCCCCCTTTATAGTACGGTCAAAGGAAAAACAAAGTGCTAGCTATACTTAGTGCCCTTCTCAACCTCATGGCACTAAGGACTAGCCTAGTCTTCACCTTGAATCACCATCCTTTGAAACTGAAACGATTTCCATCTTGGGGGCATGAATATCCATTAAGCCCATTCCTAGCATCACTAATGACCTAACTTATAATGACTTTGCCTCTGCAAAACACACATTAGTCATAGTGACTTAGCATTGTCGTTAATCACCTAAACACAAGGGGCTATGATTCTTCAATCTCCCCCTTTTAGGTGATTGATGATAATACAAGCTCGAGTAGAGAATATGAGTGAATTTTGATTAAGAGAAACATGACTTGACATGAGATAGGCATGGGTTAGTAATAAGAAAGACATATACATGCCTAAACCATTCAAGCCATGACTAGCACAAATGATATGAAATGAGAATAGTACTTGATTTCAAAAGGATATGCTATACCAAAAGATCAGAGATTAGCGCGGAAGCAATATAACACAAACAAGTGACATGATATAAATATAAGAAGTCCACACATGTCACACAACCATCAAGTCTCAAACATCGCACACATATCATATAATGCATAAAGACGGTAAACGTGATGCATGATGCGATAGAGTATAATACACATCAAAAGAACGAGTCCTACTAGCTCCCCCTGAAGCTAGCCCATCTACTCGACTATCCCTCTCCCCCTTTGGCGTCTATAAGCACCAAAGTCTAAGCGTCTGGAGGCGGAGTGAAAGCAGTCGCGGCACGGTCAAGTTGGCGGAAGTCATCAAGACCATCATCATCAGTGTCCTCCCCCTCAGTGTCTGGAGCCGAAGGTATAGCGGTCTGGGGGACAGAAGCTGACGAGCCTGCTAACTCTGTTGCCGAAGTGATGAGGAGTGGCCCGATCTTCCGTGAGGTAACGGTAAGTTCGATCTATGGAGAACTCGACGTTGGCGATCCGTCTTCAAATCAGACACGATTCGAACCCTGCAACCGTTACACCACAGCTCTGTTGGTTATCAACCAAGCACAACTTGATTGACCTCGCCAATAAGGATTTTCCTGCAAGCGAATCAAAGAACACAAGCAAGAAGGTATAAACACGCAATCTAAAATTGCAAATATGAATGATGCGAATGTCAATAGAGGGTTCAAGAACTCGGTTCCAAAGGACTAATCGACATAGTGGAGGAGATCGAGAACGAGGAGCCCTAGATCACTGTAAAAGGACTAATCGACACAGTTACAATGAATGATTCAGTTTCTCGATGGAAAACTAAACTCTAAAACAAAACACAATCTGTTTGTGGCGGCTCTAGGGGATATAAGGAGGAGGGAGGACGACCACAAGGGTCCTGGGGTCATCCTACAACCCTAGGATGAGTCCCTAATGGACCCAATTTGATACATGGGCCATGGGCCCAAAATTGGGTGATGCAGCTGTCGGTGTTATGACCCGGGGTCAAGACCACCAACGAGTAAATTTGTATATCGCGTGCTCCCTCTCTCAGACGTGATGCAAGATGGACACAAGATTTATCCTGGTTCGGGCAAAGAAGGCCCTACGTCCAGCGGGAGAGGATGACTTGTATTATCTTGCACCCAAAGCGTGCTCGTACAGGGGGGGTACAAGCAGTGTTACACGGAGTCGGCCACCCGAGGGGTCGATCGAGCGGCTGTGTGTGTGGTGTGGTCTAGGGTCCTTGAGAACTAAAGTCGGATCGGGGTCCTAGATGAAGTGGGAGCCGATTGGGAAGAAGGAGTCCCCAAAGAGGAACCTGGAAAGAGAAGTCTCTGAAGAGCCCCCTTTCATCTACCTCGGCGTCCCCCTTTTATAGACCAAAGGGGAGACTCGAGGGTACAGGGTCCTAATAGTAGAAGTATGGGCGGCGCATCCACGGCATAGTGTTGGCGAAGAGACATCGAGCACTGTGGCGGCGTGGTCTTCCCGCCCTTCAGGCGTCCCCGGTCGTGGCATCAGTAGAAGTCGTCGCAGTACAGTATTCGCAGGCGGGCACGAGTCCCGTGGCCGAAGCGGGACGGGGCGGATGGGACGTCTTCCGTACCGGAGTTGCTGAAGAGGAGGGGGTCGAGCCCTCGGTCGAGGGGGGGGTCGAGCCCCGCATGACTCTGTCACGTTCCCGAAGCCGTCGTCGAGGGTCGCACTATTCACTTTCCGAGGGGTACTGTAGAAGTCCATACTTGAGTAGTGGCGGCAGTGGCGGCACAGTCGACGGGAGTCGGGGACTGGACGGGGAGTTGGCGGATTTGATAGCGGACGCAGGCGCCCATGTCGTCAGGTGGGTTCACTTTTACCCATGCCGGAGTGGTTGGGTTAATCGAGCCCTCGTCCGTCGACGGCGCTTGGAAGGTCGAGGCGTCGACAGGTTGAGGAGGTCGAAGTCGAGGTAGAGGTCGGGGGGTCGTTCGCCCGACCCCTCGCCCGTCGTCGAGGCAGAGCCGCGGGGTCGTTCGTCCGACCCCTCGTCCGTCGTCGAGATAGAGCCGGGGGGTCGTTCGCCTGACCCCTCGTCCGTCGTCGAGATAGAGCCGGGGGGTTGTTCGCCCGACCCCTCGTCCGTCATCGAGGTAGGGCCGGGGGTCGTTCGTCCGATCCCTCGTCCGTCGTCGAGGTAGAGCCGGGGGGTCGTTCGCCCGACCCCTCGTCCGTCGTCGAGGTAGAGCCGGGGGTCGTTCGCCCGACCCCTCATCCGTCGTCGAGGTAGAGCCGGGGGGTCGTTCGCCCGACCCCTCGTCCGTCATCGAGGTAGAGCCGGGCCAATGGCTGGTTTCCGCAGCCGGTGTAGCGGGGCCCTTGATTGATGGGCCGCGTCTTACCGAACGGTAGGCTGATCCTTGCCTTAAAAATGGTTGCTATGTTTAGCGTTAATTTATCGAAGGGTTTAGGGTACCCCTTACCTTCGTACCCGACAGTAGCCCCCGAGGCCCCAGAGGAGTGATTTAGAACTCCTCTGGGGGCTATGATACGCGTTTCTCGGGGGGAGCAAGAATTGTCCTGGAGGGTTTTTGCTCGGCCTGCAGGGTTAGTGAGAAATCCGATTCTCCGGGGGGTGCGCGCGAGCGCACCCTGCGGGGGTAGCCCCCGAGGCCCCAGAGGAGTGATTTAGGACTCCTCTGGGGGCTAAAATACGTTATGTAGTGGGGTCTTTAAAGGATACCTGGAGACGCGGCACCCTGTCGAGGGGTCGATCCCGTTCCTTTTCCTGCAAAGAGAAGTGTTCGAGGGCGGCTGTCGAACCCTACTGAGGGCCAGCCTTCGCTCCCTCGAGCACCGCTGGAGTCAGAGCGCCCCGCTCGAGAGGTCGACTCTGTCTGCCAGGTTACGAGTTTTCGACCCTCTTTCGTCGAGGGGTGCCGTGCGTAGTCGGGCCCTCGAGCCCTCGAATGGCTAGGCCTTCACTACCTCGTAGCGTCCTTCCCACGGATCCTTTCGCTCGGATCGTGGGGTGAAGAGCATCGAGCTATCCTCATTAGGACGACGAGCCCGAAGTCCTCGGTGAGCTATTCTCGGGCATGAGTCCATTAGAAATGGTGCCCTGTACGGGTAAGAATCCGAGTGAGAACTCGACCCCGTTCGATAGGGATCGACTAGCGGCCCGGAGGCATTCTCATTGTTAAGCAAGCCGTACGGCTCGCTAAGCACGACCATATGGACCACCAAGGTGCCAACCCCGTTCGATAGGAGTTGGTGGCTCGATGCCTCCCAGCGTAGGGATCCTTAGGTGTTCCTAGGTATGCCTCGGATATGTCCCAGGGAGTCTCGAGAGTTCGTTCTCGAGCCTCCGGGGACATCCCTGACTCGTGTACTCGAGGGCGGCTGTCGAACTCCGTTCATGGAGCCAGCCTTCGCTCCCTCAAGATTTGGGGGTGGACCGGAGTCTGATAACCATGGGTCCTTCCTGACCTCAGGTACTCGAGGGCGGCTGTCGAACCCTATGTAAGGGCCAGCCTTCGCTCCCTCGAGGTTTGACGGATGGTTCGTCATCCGATGCTATCCTCAGGAGGAGGAGTCCGACCTTGTGGACCGCCGAGGGGAAAAGCAGGTGGCTGTTGTATTGAACTTGGGGACGTACCTGAGTTGGAGCTCTCGAGGGAGGCTGTCGAACCCCCGGACGGGCCAGCCTTTATCCCTTCGAGGCCATGTACGATCTGCAGCTGACAACCCGAGGCCCTTGTCAGGCCTCGAGCACTCGAGGGGGGCTATCGAGCCTGTTCGTAGGCCGGCCTTTGTCCCCTCGAGATTTTGGGGGTGGACCGAGGTCCTAACCCGAGGTCATTTCTGGCCTCGGGCACTCGAGGGTAGCTGTCGAACCCTCTTTCGAGGGCCAGCTCTCGCTGCCTCAAGATTCCTTACCCTCGAAGGCGACGTTTCCGTCCGCGTGCCTTTTTAGGCGGTGTCCATTCGGCGCAACAGTGCGGTTTCAGCGCGGAGTGCGGCGCGGAACCCGATGATGGGACGTTACGCCTTATCCTGGAGGGAATACGAGGAAGGAAGTACAGGCGAATGAAATGCGGAGATTCTCTTGCCTATGCCGGATCCGTCCGTTGGCCTCCCGCGTATAAATAGTGAGGGCGAGGCGTTTGGTGCCCTTTACGCGCACTTGCCTTCCCCGCCTCCTTGCCTTCGTCTTCCTCGCCTTCCCCTTTCTGCCTCTGCCTTAGGCATAACGCGAGCAGGAAATCTGCGCGAGTGAGAGAGAAAGAGAAAGATAGGGAACGTACCTTCCGCCTCCAAACCCGAGCAAGCCACCGTTCCCATGGCCACTTTCCAGCTCTTCGGCGCCGGCGCCTGGCCTGCTTCCTCGGTCCGTCAATCGTATCTGGAGGGGTTGGTGGAGAGCGGGCTTCTCCGGCCCGTCACCTCGACGGAGAGGCCGGAGTGGATAGCTCCGCCGCCAGACCACGCCGAGCCCAACCCGCCGGAGGGGTACGTGGTGTCGCTCGAGGCCTTCCACCGGGCGGGACTGGGGGTCCCACCCAGCCGCTTCCTGCGCGCGCTCCTCCACCACAATGAAGTGGAGCTCCAGCACCTCACTCCTAACGGCGTCAGCCAGGCGGCGGTCTTCGCCGCGGTGTGCGAGGGTTATCTGGGGATCGAGCCCCATTGGGATCTGTGGATCCACATCTTCAAGGCCAACCTCTTTACCACCTCGGTCAGCAAGGGCGTCCGTCGGGAGGTCAGGGCCGGAGGCTGCATCATCTACGCCAGGCGGTCTGAGCTCTGGCTCCCTGCGAACCCATCCTCGAGCCATTCCGGGTGGCATTCGGGGTGGTTCTAGCTGAGGAACGACGACGGTCTGCTCCCGGCGTACACCGGGAGGACACTCAACGCCGAGCCCGAGCGCTGGAGGTACGGCGTCCCGATGGACAAGCAAAAACACCTCAAGGGCTTGCTGGACGCGCTCAGGCGTCTGAAGGAGAAGGGCCTTACCGCGGAGATCGCTGCGTCAGCGTTCCACGGACGGGGGGTTCTGCCGCTGATGGCTCGACCCCTCCGCCTCGACGAGATGGGTCCGGGGGTCGATCTATCGGGGTGCCGCTTCGTCGAGGAGGAGTTGACCCCAGACCGCGTGGTCAGCCGCGTCCGCCGCTTTTTCGCGGGGGGGTTCGCCCTCAAGGATGTCGCGAAGGTCCCCATGAAGCCGGACGAGGGCTTCTATGAGCTGGTAAGATCCTTTCTTTCAGTTTAAGTCCTCGCGCCCGCCCCTTCCGTCCTTTCTGCTTGTTCTCTGACCCCCTTGTGTCCCGCAGGGGAATGTGTCCTACAAACGCTCGCGTCCGCCGGTGCCGGAGGATCGGGCCACGAGGGAGGCGAACCGCCTCCGCGCGGAGAAGCAAAAGTCCGACAAGGACAAGAAAAAGGAGAAGACGGCCAAGAAGACTCTAGAGAGAGAGCAGAGAAATCAACGCCGGGCCCAACAGAGGCGGTTGGGCCTCGATGAGGAGCTATCGCCCTCGGAAGAGGAGGACGAGGAGGAGGATGAGGAGGACGAGGAGGAAGAGGAGACGGCGCCTGAGCAGGCGGCCGTTGCTACTGGTGGAGAGGGGGGGTTGGCCTCGAAGTCGGCCCTTCTATTCAAGTTGGGCCACGGGCGGAGCGCCCCGTGGCCTCGCAAAAAGTCACGCCGCGGCAGACGCGGTCGCAGACGCCGCGGCCCTCGTCGGGGGTCGATCGAGCGAGCCCCCGACGCCCGCTGCGTCGACCGGCCGGGTGCCGGGCCCGCCGGCGCAGGCGGAGACTGGCAAGAGGGCGAAGGTGGTGTCGCCGTCGAAGAGTCGATCGAGCGAGCCCCCGAAGCCCGCCGCGTCGAGCGCGCGGGCGTCGGACCCGTCAGCGCGGGTGGGGGTCAGCAAGAAGTCGACGGTGGCGCCGCCGGCCCCTGCCCGGGAGAAGGTGGTGAGTGCCGCCTCGACCCCCGCCCCCCAGGCAGTGGCGTCCCAGAGCTCGACCAGCCCGGCGGGCGCCGAGCCGAAGCGTCGGGCTCCGAGGGGGTAAGTCGAGTTCGTAGTTGTTGTGCGTTTTTTCCTTTTTTCGCCGGTGAGGACTCGTGCTTATTATTGCACACGTGCTCCTTTTTCAGGTCGAAGCGCCGGCTGGGAGCTGCGCTCCCCTCTCCTGCCAAGAAGCTAAAGACGGGGGCTGTGGTGCAAGCCGCCGTCGAGGTTGGTCCAACAGCCCCGCCCCCTTCGACGGTCGCCCCCGAGGCGGCACAGGCAGCCATGGCCCCGGAGGTGGCGGCGCGGGGGGAGGCACAGCGGGCCTCGGCGCCTACCCGAACGGCGGAGGAGGCGGACCCGCCGGCGGTGGTAGCCGTCGAAGCAACGGTCGCGGAGCCTGCGCGGCCGTCGGAAGGGGTCGCGTCCGGCGCCCCGGGGGGCGTGGAGCTCCTACCGACAGCGGGCGCGGCCCAGGAGGTGGAGGTGGTCGAGGCCCAGGCTTCTGCGAACGAGCGGGAGGCCCCGGCTCACCCGGCGCCGGGGCGCTGGCCCGAGGGTCTGGCGGCGCTGGAGGCTCGACTCCAGCTCGAGCGCGTCGAGGGACCGTCCGCGCCGGCTCGGGGCGGGATGCTGATGGAGTCCACCCCCGCCCAAGTGGACGAGATGGTGGCCGAGTTGGTGGACCCGGCGGATCTGGCCATCGTCTCGGCTCCTCGGGCGGAGCCGGAGGTGGCTCGCCCTCCCCTCGAGGTTGGGGGGTCAGCGTCTCAAGGTAAGTCGCACTTTGATTCGCTCGAGGCGCAGTGGATTCGCTCTGCTGGGTATTAACCTTTCGGAGCCCTTCATCGCGTAGGGCCGTCGACGTCCTCGCGAGGTGGCGCCGAGGAGGAAGCCTCGCCCCTCTCCGATTACCAAGGAGGGGGGGGACCTGCGCATTGGCGTCACCGGGCCGATGGAGCAGAGGATCGCCGCTCGCAGCGCGGCGTGGGGCCAATAGGTTCTCGAGGTGGCGGACCCTCGAGACCCCGAGCGACTCTTCCTCACGCTCGACGACCAGTCCGAGCTTCGACGGTGGGAGAACGTCGAGGAGTACCGGGCCTTATTCGAACACTCGGTACGTCGTGCAGCGGAGGTCGCCGCCGCGGACATACACGAGGGAATGGAGGTAGGTTCCGTTAAACCTTAGATAGCGCTTTGCACTGCCTGGTTGCCGTTTGTTGACGATTTTCGTCTTTATCCTTGTCAGTTGCTGCGGGTGAGGTCGTACGAGAAGTCCCAGTACATTCTCCGGGTACAGGGGCAGCTCTCGACCCTCCACGCCTCTCTGGAGAAGGCGAGGGATGAGGCCGCTCATGCGAAGGCGGAGGCGGCGACTATCCAGAAGGATGCTGAGTCGAGGGTCGCCTACGCGAAGGCCGGCTACGAGGCTGTCCAGAAGGAAGCCCGGGAGGCCTTGTCATCGGCGCAGGCGAAGCTCGATGATGCCCTTCGGTCGACCATCGCCGTTGGGAAAGAGCGGGATGCCGCCGTCGAGGCCCAGCGCAAGGCCACGGAGGAGGCCGCCCATCTGAGGGGAGACCTCGACGCCCTCTCCCGCGAGCGCAACGCTCTGGCCGCCTCGGAGGAGAAGGCTCGGACCCGCGCGACCTCCTTGGGCATGGTGGCGATGAAGCAGAAGGAGGCCCTCGGGGAGGCATACAAGACCATCGAGGGTCTCGAGGCCCAAGTCAGGGACCAGTCCTCTGATTTTGACGCCGTCCGCCATCAGCTCGAGGAGGCCGAGCAGGCCTACTCCGCCTTGGACGTGCAGGCCCAAGGTGAGTGTTTCGGGTGTTTGCAGGGTCTGTCCTGCCTCGACCCTTTTTCTGCTTTCGGGTTTTGACCGTTATATGCTTGTTTCGGCAGAGCTTGCGGAGGAGAATGCCCGCGCCCAGAAGGACCTGGACAATCTTCAGGGCCTGCTGAGCGCCGAGGTGAACCTCAACACGACGCTCTCGGCGGCCATCAACACCTTCTGCGACGACCTCTCGGTCGAGCCGGAGCCGGAGCTCGAGGGGGACACTCGGGGGGAATCCCTGCTGTGCCGCTTCTACGCCATGACGTGGGGGGTGACGGAGAACATCCGAGCCGCCCTGCATGTGGGGGTGAAGCGGGCCCTCGCAGTTGTCAATCCTTCTACGACGTGGATCTCAACCTCGTTGTCGACGGGTTCGCCACAGACCCGGATCTGACCGAGGAGCAGAACGACGCGAGGTGTCAGGAGCTGATGGACCACGCGGAGGTGCCCGGAGGCCAGCTGGCGAAACTCTTCGAGCCCGACGTGATCCCCTCGGCGGATGAGTAGTCCTTGGGAGGTGTCGACGGGTGGTCGTGGGCCTGCGAGCCATATCTGGACAAAAAGGTCCATGTAATAGTTAGGCCACTGTACCGACACAATGCCAAGCCCCCGAGGGCTTTTTTTTTTATATAATGTGTTTTGATCGATGTGCACAGAGTTAATTTCATTTTTTCGAGCTTTCCCTGCTTTTCTTTGCCTGAGTCGACGCCTGTGAGCTAAGTGTTCGACGCACGCTCTTATCCTTGGAAGGGGGTGGCGAGTAGGGATACCGTAGCCCTGGGGCGTAGGTGAGTCCCTAACTCGACGGCATCCTCGACCCTTAAGGAACTCGAGGTGTTTTTACTTAGTCCAGAAGCGTACTCGAGGGAAAGAACGAGAGGGAGAGTCGAGTTTTGAAAAAATGTTCGAGTTTCTCGGAGACCTAGGAGGGGGGTGCCCCCCCTGGCAAAGTCGAGGCTACCTTAGTGCTGCGGATGGGTTCGTCTCGTTACTTCTACTTCTCGGGCTCTCCCTGCTTTTCTTTGCCTGAGTCGACGCTCGTGATCTTAAGTATTCGACGCACGCTCTTATTCCTGGAAGGGGGTGGCGAGTAGGGATACCGTAGCCCTGGGGCGTAGGTGAGTCCCTGACTCGACAACACCCTCGACCCTTAGGGGGTTCGAGGCGCCTTTACCTAGTTACAAAGCGTGCCCGAGGCGAAGAAACGAGAGGGGTCGAGTTTCGAGAGAAAGCGTTCGAGTTTTTCGGAGACCCAGGAGGGGGGTGCCCCCCCTGTTAGCCCCCGAGGGAAGCTCGACTTTGTCCGGGCAAAGTCGAGGCTACCTTCGGGCTATGAACGAACGTGAAATGTGTTTCGAGAACATTTTATTCATTCGAAAATTTGTACATAAATGCGAAAATGTACAAGGCCGTGGGGCCTCAGGGATAGAAGCGACGTAGCTGTTCGATGTTCCACGCGTTGGTGAAGAGCTCTCCCTTTTCGTTCTTCAGTTTGTAAGTGCCGGGTTTCAGCACCTCTGCCACGATGAAGGGTCCCTCCCAAGGTGGTGTCAGCTTGTGACGCCCCTTGCTGCTTTGTCGACAGCGCAGAACGAGGTCGCCGACGTTGAGGTCCCTTTTGCGCACGTTCTTGTCGTGGTAGCGTCGTAGCGTCTGCTGGTACTGGGCCGACTTGAACAGGGCCATGTCACGAGCTTCCTTGAGCTGGTCGAGGGAGTCCTCTCGGGCTACTGTGTTGGCTTGCTCGCTGTAGGCTTTCAGTCGAGGGGACCCGTACGCGAGGTCGGTGGGGAGGACGGCCTCGGACCCGTAGACCAAGAAGAACGGGGAGAACCCCGTAGCTCGACTCGGTGTCGTTCGGAGACTCCATAGCACAGCGGGCAGCTCTTCGACCCATCTCTTTCCATGTCTGTTCAGCCGGTCGAAGATCCTTGGCTTGAGGCCCTGCAAAACCATGCGGTTGGCACGCTCGACCTGACCGTTAGTTCGAGGGTGGGCAACTGCAGACCAATTCACCATGATGTGGTGATCGTCACAGAAGTCCAGGAACTTTTGGCCGGTGAACTGCGTGCCATTGTCGGTAATGATGATGTTGGGGACCCCGAAGCGGTGGATGATGTCGGTGAAGAATAGCACGGCTTGCCGAGACTGGATGTTGGCGATGGGCCGAGCTTCGATCCACTTCGAGAACTTGTCGACAGCCACGAGAAGGTGAGTGTGCCCACCCTTGGTTCTTTTCAGGGGACCGACCATGTCGAGCCCCCATACTGCGAACGGCCAAGTTATGGGTATCATCTGAAGAGCTTGGGCGGGTAGGTGAGTCTGCCTGGCGTAGAATTGGCATCCCTGGCAGGATCGAACGAGTTTGGTGGCGTCGTTGACTGTCGTGGGCCAGTAGAAGCCCTGTCGAAAGGCACTTCCTACCAGGGTTCTCGGCGCCGCGTGGTGGCCGCAAGCCCCCGAGTGTAGGTCCCTCAGCAGTGCCCTCCCCTCCTCGAGGGTGAGACAGCGTTGGAGTACACCCGACGGGCTGCGTCGGTATAGCTCGCGGCTGTCCCCGTACAAGACGTAGGTTTTGGCACGTCGAGCTACTCGACGAGCTTCCGTGCGGTCTTCCGGGAGTTCGCCTCGCGTCAGGTACTCGAGGTAAGGCGCGCGCCAATCCGTCGGAGGGGTTGGCACTGCGACGACCCCGTCGATCTCCATGACCTCTCCCCCGCCCGAGGGAGGATCGGTCGAGGGGGGTGGGTCGACCCCTTGCTCGAGGGCGGGAGCCCCCGAGCCTAGGTCGACGGACGGGGCGTGCAGATCCCTCGAGAAGATGTCGGGGGGGGGGGCCGTCCCTCGAGTAGACGCAATTTTGGCCAGCTCGTCGGCAGCCTCGTTGTACCAACGGGCTACGTGGTTGAGCTCGAGGCCATAGAACTTGTCCTCGAGCTTTCGAACCTCCTTGCAGTAGGCTTCCATCTTAGGATCGTGGCAGCTCGAGTCTTTCATCACTTGGTCGATTACCAATTGAGAGTCCCCTCGCATGTCGAGGCGTCGGACCCCGAGCTCGATGGCGATGCGCAGGCCGTTGACGAGGGCCTCGTACTCGGCGACGTTGTTGGAGGCCGGGAAGTGGAGGCTGATGACATATCGCATATGGACCCCTGAGGGTGATACGAATAGCAATCCTGCGCCTGCTCCCGCCTTCATCAGCGATCCGTCGAAGTACATGACCCAGAGCTCGCTCTGCACCTGCGCCGGGGGTAGTTGGGTGTCGGTCCATTCGGCGACAAAATCTGCCAGTACCTGAGATTTGATAGCCTTCCGAGGGGCGTAAGAGAGCGTCTCCCCCATGAGCTCGGCGGACCACTTGGCGATCCTTCCCGATGCCTCCCGGTTCTGGATTATCTCTCCGAGGGGGAAAGATGAAACCACAGTGACCGGATGGCCCAGGAAATAATGCTTGAGCTTCCGCCGAGTGAGGACGACCGCGTATAACAGCTTCTGGATGTGGGGGTACCTCGTCTTTGTTTCGGAAAGGACCTCGCTCACGAAGGAAACAGGCCTCTGAATAGGCAGGGCGTGTCCTTCCTCCTCCCTCTCGACCACTATGACCGCGCTGACTACCTGGGTAGTCGCTGCGACGTAGAGCAAGAGGGGCTCGGCCCGGCTCGGGGGGACCAAGACCGGGGGCGAGGTGAGCAAGGCCTTGAGCCTCGAGAGGGATTCCTCGGCTTCGGCGGTCCACGCGAAGTGTTTCGTCTTCTTCAAGAGTCGATAAAGGGGCAGGGCCTTTTCTCCGAGCTTCGAGATGAAGCGACTGAGGGCGGCAAGGCACCCAGTAACCCTTTGCACGCTCTTGAGGTCTTTGATCGGGCCCATCCTCGTGATGGCGGTTACCTTCTCGGGATTGGCCTCGATGCCGCGTTGAGAAACTATGTACCCTAGGAGCATGCCTCGAGGGACCCCGAAGACACACTTCTCCGGATTTAGTTTTATACGGTTAGTCCTGAGACACCCAAACGCAATCTCGAGGTCCCCGACTAGGTTTCCGACGGTTCTGGACTTGACCACGATGTCGTCGACATAGGCCTCGACGATCGGCCCTATGTGTTTCCCGAAGACGCAGAGCATGCATCGCTGGTAGGTGGCCCCGGCGTTCCGCAAGCCGAAGGGCATTGTGAGGTAGCAAAACATGCCGAAAGGAGTGATGAAAGAGGTCGCGAGCTGATCGGACTCCTTCATCTTTATTTGATGGTAGCCGGAGTACGCATCAAGGAAGCAAAGGGTTTCACATCCCGAAGTGGAGTCTACTATTTGGTCGATGCGAGGTAAAGGAAAAGGAACTTTAGGACATGCTTTATTTAAACTGGTGTAGTCTACACACATCCTATCTTTCCCATTCTTTTTCTTTACAAGCACGGGATTAGCTAACCATTCGGGATGATGTACCTCCTTGATGAATCCGGCCTTCAAAAGCTTGTCGACCTCCTCCCCGATGATCCTGCGCTTCTCCTCGTCGAAGCGGCGCAGGCGCTGCTTCACCGGTTTGGACCCGGCTCGGATGTCCAAGGAGTGCTCGGCGACTTCCCTCGGGATGCCCGGCATGTCCGAGGGACTCCACGCGAACACGTCGGCGTTCGCTCGGAGAAAGTCGACGAGCATGGCTTCCTATTTGGGCTCGAGGGTGGCACTGATCGTCAGCACCTTCCCATCCTTGAGGCCGGGGTCGAGCGGGATGGTCTTCGTGTCTTCCGCCGGCTTGAAGTTGCCAGCGTGGCGTTTGGGGTCGGGGACCTCTCTGGACAAGTCGTCGAGGGCCGCGAGGATAGCCGAATCCTCACGGGCTTCGGCTTTTTCCACGCACTCGACGTCGCAGTCGTATGCGTGCTCGTAGGAGGTGTCGACGGTGATGACCCCCGAGGGCCCCGGCATCTTGAGCTTGAGGTAGGTGTAGTTCGGGACCGCCATGAACTTGGCGTACCCCGGTCTTCCGATGATGGCGTGGTAGGTGCCTCGCCACGCGACCACCTCGAAGGTCAGCTCTTCCTTTCGGAAGTTCGAGGGGACGCCGAAACAGACAGGTAGCTTGACGCGACCGATCGGGAGTGCCTTCTTCCCCGGGACGATTCTGTGGAACCCCCCCGCACTGGGCAGGAGCATGGTCCTCGGGATCCCCAGGAGGTCGAGGGTCTCGGCGTAGATAATGTTGAGGCTGACCCCCCCGTCCATGAGCACCTTGCTGAGGCGGGTGTTGAGGATGATCGGGTCGACGACGAGCGGGTAAACCCCTGCGTTGGGGATGTGCTCGGGGTGGTCGTCCTGATCGAAGGTGATCGGCGTGTGGGACCAGTCGAGGTACCGTGGGGCCTGGGCCCGAACGGAAAAGACCTCTCGACGCTCCCTCTTGCGTTGGCGCGTGGTGAGGCGGGTCGAGGGTCCCCCATAGATCATGTAGCAGTCGTGGACCTCGGGGAAGCCTCCCTTTTGAACATCGCCCCTGACATGGACGTCACAGGGCGGGTCTTCCTTGCCGTCGTCTCTCCTGGGACCAGGAGGGACGAAGTGCCTTCGAAGCATGCGGCAATCCTCGAAGCGGTGGTTGGCCGGCCCCATATGGTAGGGGCAAGGCTCTTTAAGCATCTTGTCGAAGACGCCCCCGTCGGGAGGGGGCCCTCGAGGCTTCCGCTTGTCCGCTGCAGCGACAAGGTCGTCGGGGTCGTCGTCGTGCTCGACGTTGGGCTCGACGATGCGCCGGCCCGGTTGGTTCTTCTTCTTCTTCTTCTCGTCGTTGTTCCTCCTGGGCCCCTTGTTTCTCTTGGGCCCATCGTCCGAGCCCCCGGGTTCATCCGCGTTGCTCTCCCCCTTCGCTGGGGGAATCTGGAAGAACGCGCCAACGGCCTCCTCGCCAGCCGCGTAGTTGGCGATGACGTCCATGAGCTCGTTGGCGGTTTTGGGGATGTTTCGCCCCAGCTCCCGCACCAACTCTTTGTAGGTTGTCCTAGCGATGAACGCCGTGATGACCTCGTGGTCGGAAATGTGAGTCAGTGCGGTACGCTGCTTCGAGAATCGGCGGGTGAAGGCGCGGAGAGTCTCTCCTGGTTTCTGCTTGCAGCCGCGAAGGTCCCAGGAGTTGCCCGGCCGCTTGTAGGTGCCCTTGAAGTTGCCCTCGAAGATCCGAACCAGGTCGGACCAGTCCTGGATCAAGTCCGGGGTAGTTCCTCGAGCCACCTTCGAGCGGTGTCGGAGAGGAATAACGGGAGTTGCCGGATGATGACGAGGTCATCTTTGGCTCCCCCCAACTAGCATGCCAGCCTGAAGTCGGCAAGCCAGAGCTCTGGCTTGGTTTCGCCGTTGTATTTGATCAGGCTGGTGGGTGGACGGAAGCGTACGGGCAGGGAGGCCCGCCGGATAGTTCTTCCGAAGACTCGAGGCCCCGGTGGCTCCGAAGACCGACATCGGTCTTCGTCGCTGTCGTA
Organism: Microstegium vimineum; assembly: GCA_022036555.1. Taxonomy (NCBI): domain Eukaryota; kingdom Viridiplantae; phylum Streptophyta; class Magnoliopsida; order Poales; family Poaceae; genus Microstegium; species Microstegium vimineum. Next base: position 11,203,005 of record CM039138.1, on the reverse strand, counting down.
GCGCCCGCCTCGGTGAGCGCTGTAGCCTCGAGCCTCGGCGTCGCCGTATCGACGTCGATTGTTCACTCGAGGGGGGAGGTCGTCGACGAGGCGTTCCCGAACCGGTCGTGGCTCGACCCGGCCCTGGGGCGCCTTGTTCTGGTGGACAGAGGCTTCCCGATTTTGTCGAGGGGGCGCTGCTTGCCGCTCAGAGGCAGCCCCTCGACGCCTCGAGGCCGAGCTCTCCGCCTGCTGGACGGCCGCAGTCTGGAGTAGCCCCTGGATTTCCTCCCTGATACGTTGTGCCTGCGGGGTCGATGGCGTCGGCATGTCGCGGAGCAACATCGCGGCTGCTACAACATTCTGGCTGGCGCGGTTGAAGACTCGGGGTTCGGCGTTCCCCTCCTCGACGATCTGCCGTTGGACCTCCCGGGCCCGCTCGCGAGCTCCTCCACCCTAAGGGCGCCCTTGATCTTGCCCGAGGGCGTGTTCGAGCTGCTGAAGATGCAGGCGCTCCTCCTCGAGCTTGCCGAGGAGCTCTCGGACCTGTGTAATCTGTACGTAGGGGGGTGGATCGGCTCTACGAGGGCTCAGGGGAATGGCATCTCGAGGTGGTGTGGCGTTGGCCCCCCTCCCCTCTTCGGTGTCCGCGGTGTCGTCGACGTCGTCCTGGAGGACGGTTTGCTCGTCGAGATGGAAGCATTCCCGGGTGGAGTCGTAACTCTCGTCGGGAGAGTCCGAGTCGAAGTCGGCGTGGTAGAAGTGGGGGAAGAGCCTGCCCCTTTCTTCCTCCTCCAGGCGCCGCCGCAACGTGCCCCACGTACGGGGTAGTTCTGGCTCGCCTGGAGAAGGGGTGGTGACGGGATCGGCCGTCGCCCATGACGGAGTCCATGGAGACTCGTCATATGTATGTACTCGCTGCCCTGCGAAAGCAGAGTAGAGCCCGGCACTGTTGCGGAGCCCGTACGGGAACGGGTCGCGCGGTGGCGACGGGGTCGTAGGTGTCGGAGAAGCCACGGGAGCCTCCGGGGACGGTGACGTAGAAGAGTCGAAGTCCCACTCGGGAGAACGCCCGCCCTCGGCCCACGAGCGTGGGTCAAGCGGACCCCTAGGAGAGGGGGCCGTGTCGCCAGCTGGGACCGAGGGAACGGTATCCGGCACCCCAGAGCTCGCATGACGGCGAGCGCGTCGAAGTCACTCGCGCCTCCTCCTGATCGCAGGCCAGAGTCGCAAGCGGAGGGACCGTCGTCTGATCCTGGCTGGCTCCGGCGCAGCGGAACTGCTGACGTCTAGGCCACGGGCGGAGGGGAAGACTATGAAGTCGCCCTGGTCCGTAGAAACGAACCCTAGACTGCCGAATCAGATGACGGTGTTGAACGGGAACGGTGGGGGGTGGAATCCATCTGAGAGAGTAGTTCGGAGTTGATCGACACGCGAATCCCCCTACCTGGCGCGCCAACTGTCGGTGTTATGACCCGGGGGTCAAGACCACCAACGAGTAAATTTGTATATCGCGTGCTCCCTCTCTCAGACGTGATGCAAGATGGACACAAGATTTATCCTGGTTCGGGCAAAGAAGGCCCTACGTCCAGCGGGAGAGAATGACTTGTATTATCTCGCACCCAAAGCGTGCTCGTACAGGGGGGGTACAAGCAGTGTTACACGGAGTCGGCCACCCGAGGGGTCGATCGAGCGGTTGTGTGTGTGGTGTGGTCTAGGGTCCTTGAGAACTAAAGTCGGATCGGGGTCCTAGATGAAGTGGGAGCCGATTGGGAAGAAGGAGTCCCCAAAGAGGAACCTGGAAAGAGAAGTCTCTGAAGAGCCCCCCTTTCATCTACCTCGGCGTCCCCCTTTTATAGACCAAGGGGGAGACTCGAGGGTACAGGGTCCTAATAGTAGAAGTATGGGCGGCGCATCCACGGCAAAGTGTTGGCGAAGAGACATCGAGCACTGTGGCGGCGTGGTCTTCCCGCCCTTCAGGCGTCCCCAGTCGTGGCATCAGTAGAAGTCGTCGCAGTACAGTATTCGCAGGCGGGCACGAGTCCCGTGGCCGAAGCGGGACGGGGCGGATGGGACGTCTTCCGTACCGGAGTTGCTGAAGAGGAGGGGGTCGAGCCCTCGGTCGAGGGGGGGGTCGAGCCCCGCATGACTCTGTCATGTTCCCGAAGCCGTCGTCGAGGGTCGCACTATTCACTTTCCGAGGGGTACTGTAGAAGTCCGTACTTGAGTAGTGGCGGCAGTGGCGGCACAGTCGACGGGAGTCGGGGACTGGACGGGGAGTTGGCGGATTTGACAGTGGACGCAGGCGCCCATGTCGTCAGGTGGGTTCACTTTTACCCATGCCGGAGTGGTTGGGTTAATCGAGCCCTCGTCCGTCGACGGCGCTTGGAAGGTCGAGGCGTCGACAGGTTGAGGAGGTCGAAGTCGAGGTAGAGGTCGGGGGGTCGTTCGCCCGACCCCTCGCCCGTCGTCGAGGCAGAGCCGCGGGGTCGTTCGTCCGACCCTCGTCCGTCGTTGAGATAGAGCCGGGGGGTCGTTCGCCCGACCCCTCGTCCGTCATCAAGATAGAGCCGGGGGGTCGTTCGCCCGACCCCTCGTCCGTCATCGAGGTAGAGCCGGGGGGTCGTTCGTCCGATCCCTCGTCCGTCGTCGAGGTAGAGCCGGGGGGTCGTTCGCCCGACCCCTCGTCCGTCGTCGAGGTAGAGCCGGGGGGTCGTTCGCCCGACCCCTCGTCCGTCGTCGAGGTAGAGCCGGGGGGTCGTTCGCCCGACCCCTCGTCCGTCATCGAGGTAGAGCGGGGCCAGTGACTGGTTTCTGCAGTCGGTGTAGCGGGGGCCCTTGATTGATGGGCCGCGTCTTACCGAACGGTAGGCTGATCCTTGCCTTAAAAATGGTTGCTATGTTTAGCGTTAATTTATCAAAGGGTTTAGGGTACCCCTTACCTTCGTACCCGACAGCAGCACCGGAACAGATTCTGGACGCTAACTTGTTTCGACGTTTCCCGATGATTGAGAAGGAATTTAGACCTCAAACCAACGTCATTGGTTTCCTTATGAAATTATCTTTTCATCCGTGGGTTACTCTTCGAAAACGGAGTCCGGATGCGTCCTGGGCGTCCGTTTTACTCCTTGCTAGTCCTGGACTCCGAAACAGACTCGAAGTCGACGTGGCAGCTGAGTTGGAGATGAGTTGCAACTTGGGAAAGGTGATGGCGTAGGCGTGTCCATCGTAGCGATGTCCTCATCACGAAGAGTCTGGAACCGTAGCTGGGGCAGGAGTAGGCCAGAGTAGGAACTACCACTGTCTCTGTAGGTGCCTTTGGAGCTGCTATCTCTGGTTGTGCCTCAGACACTGGATCAACTGGAGTCTCTGGAACTGGTGGCTGCTCAGGCTGAACTGGAGTGGAGGAGACAAATGTGGCATCGGTCACGATAGCATCTGGAGGGCTGGAGACTTCTGGAGCACGACTGTCTTGAGTAGCCTCATACGAAGCAACGGAGGAGCGGTGCTAACCAGCTGTCGGTGTCACAAACTCTGCCTCAATCTCAGCTGCTACCTCCTGACCAGTGGGGACGGCTGCCCTGTGATGTCGCTGAACGACGCTGAGAGGTCTCTGGCAGTGGCACCCATCGTAGCAGACATAGGCGTGAAGCCGGTAGTGAGAGGGGTGAACTGCTGAGTCGGGCCTAGAGTGTCCAACCACTGGGTGACCTGTGTCGCCGGAGACTAGAACGGGGTGGTCATTCCAGCATCCTGAAGTCCACTGGACTGTACGGCGGGGGTGGTAGTGACAGGTGGTCTGGCTGACACGGGTGGGGCCACTGAGGGGCCAACTGACTGCTGGGAGCCCACAACGGGGCCAAGCGCTGGAAACTGGGTCACTGACGGGCCAACTGACTGGGACTGCTGAGTCTAGCTCATCATCTGAATATGCGAAGCACTAGGAAACTCGATCGGTGGTGCACCGGTCCATCTCATCATATGGGCCATGAAAGCCATGTTCTGCTGCTGGATCTGCTGAGACTGGAGCTGAAGATGCTAAGACTCAACGTGCATGGCCAACATCTGCTGCTGAACCTCGAGGTGACGCTGCTGAACCTGTAACTGTAGCTCCTCGTGACGCTCCTGAGACTGCCTCTGGAGCTCGTCCTGCCTCTGTTGGACCTGTGTGACAGCAGTCACAAGGGAGCCCTGCTGCTCCTGAGTGCGGTCTAGTACCTTCAGTATCATCATCTCTGTGAAGGGTGGCCTGAAGAGAGGAGCTACCTCCTTGACTATCAAAGAGCGGCCACCGCGAGCTCGGTGAGGCAAGGAAACGCCTCCGTAGAAGTCATAGTGAAGATGGAGCTGGTCAGCGGTCCCGGTCAGGCGAAGTGCCTCTCTGAGCTGAGTCAAATAGAGCCTGTGACGCTCTCCTCTGAAAGTGTACTGTAGAAAGCTGTGATCTGGCTCAATCCATACTAAAGCATAGAATTCCCTGATCCACCTCTCAATGTAATTCCCGGAACGACCAAGGAGGTCGGCGAGTCCTGGAAGGTACTCAAGGAAGGGGCGAATCTCCTCACCAGCAATCTCAACAATGCTCTCCAAAGAGAAAACTCTGTGAGGGCGAATCTGAATACATGCAAGCTAAGCTTCCCTGTAGAAATCCTCCATGAGAGGTGTGTGCCATCCACGGGAAGCTCTGGGGTCACGCTGATCCGGGCACCACTTCTCGAGCTGAACGAAACGAAGTTTCTTCACTTGTTTTGTCGTGAGCTCCCTCAAGTCAAGGTGAACAGAAGCTGACTCTGAAGTAGGAGTTGCTGAGGCGCTCTGAGGTGACTAAGCAGCCTGGGAACAGGTGACACGCCCCCAGGGAGCAGGTGCCAACGGTACTGTGAGAACATCTGTGACAAGCTCTGGCTCAACTTCCTCTGTCTCAGACTGAGCTGGAGGTGTAGAAGGTAGAACCCGCGGAGGAGTGCCGATATGAATAGTGCCTTGGCGACCACCTCGCTTTGCGTGGTCTGCTGCATCTGCCACTGCCTCGGCCTTCTCGGCCTCTCAAAGCTTGCGCTTCTTCTTCTTAGGCTTCTTAACCATCTTCTTCTTCCCCTTGTCCTTCGAAGGACGCGGAGGGGGAGGAGTGTCATCACCAGAACCACTGACACGGGCACGAGAACCACGAGCCATAGCTGTCAACAAAAGAACCACTTCCCAAACTGACAAGTAACACTACCAGAACCACTTCAAGAAACTCACTGACACAAGCCAACTGCAAACCTCTGACACACTGAACAATCACAACTGACAAGAGAGGCTTGCCAAGCCACTAGACTGACCCTTCTGAGGCTTTGCCTCAATCCATACTCGCGAGCTTTGCCTTGAATTTTAACTGCCACTGCCGCTGCTAGATAGAATAGATAGTAGTATATATAAGCATATAATCGCTAGAGATAAGATACCGTATGGAAGCAAGCATCTAGATAAGAATAGAGTGAATAACTTCCATGGTACCTGAGGTAAGCGAGCGTATCTAATCAAAGCACATCAAGGTCCAAACCACACTCCACAAGGATGAATTTGCCAACTGAGAATCACAATTAGCAAGTTGATTTTAGTGAATTGGAGATTGAATTGAGTGAAATGATGGATAAAGCATCTAGAACATGACTTGTTCAATGATTCGACAAAACGCGAAACCATGAAACAAAACCATACCCTAGATAGACGATGAGGCGAAGTCGACGATCGATGACGAAGAATCGGTGAAGATGGATCGATGATGGGAAGTCTCCAACCCTAGGTTTAGGAAACCCTAGGGAGAAATCCCCTTTTTGGCTAGCAATGGCAAGGTGGAGGGGGAAACCCTAGCAGGGTATGAGCTTTGGCAGGGTAGAAGTGGAGCTTGGGTGGGTCTTGGTCGCCGGCGAGTTGGACCTCGACGGCGAGCTTAGGTGGTGGCGGCAGGTGATGGTGGCGGCGGCGCTGCTGCTGCTTGGCGGCGAGGTGAAGCAGAGCAATGCAGAGAAGGGGAGAGCTGTGGAGTGGTGGTGCTGCGCAGAGAGGACTGGTCGGCGGCGAGGAGAGCGCAGGAGCGATGGCGATGTGGTGGCGAGTGAGGGCGGCGCGGTGTACGGCTCGGCGAAAGAAAGCAACTGCCAAAACAGATCAGCTTGCGGGGGATAACACAAAAATTTTGAGCGTCGGACCACTCGCCATGGTCCGGTGGGTGGTCCGGTGGAGGAGTCCGACAGACTTTGGAGAAAATGAATCTATGTAGGGAGCACCCGACCTCCGGACTAGCGCGTCGGACTACTCGTCGGACTAAAGGAAGTAGTCTGACGGTGCTTTGACTGATTTGATTTGCGCTGACCGAGGCTCCGGACCATTCGCCTATGGTCCGGTGGAGCATCGGACGGGTGGTCTGACGGATTTTCTGAGTTAGAAGATTTTATGCAGGGAGTGGCCGAGCTCTGGACTACATGGCGTCGGACCATGCAGAGTGGTCCGAAGGGTGGTCCAAAGCTTTATTTGCTGTGAATTTTCTTTTTTTCTCTCCAATCTTTTCACTTAGCCAAGTACCGACACAAAAGAACAGAAAGAAACACTTGTTGGACTTGGCATAAGAACCATCTCTCAAACCCTCAATTTTAGAAATAGTTTTCCATATGCTAGAATTAGTTTCCATAAGAAAATAGTTCAATAAATCTCCAAGGATCACCATAGGGGCACAAGAGGGGTATTACCTGTAGCTAGAGCTTTGAATGCTCCCCCTAAGTGATGAACCTAGAGGATGATCAAACTTAACCAAAAAGAAAGCAACAAGCAACACACATGCATATGCAATGCAATACGGAATTTGAATCTAGGTTTCTTGCAAGTTTAAACTGCGGTAAGGCTTCTTCACACGCTTGAGGGCGGTTATCCCGACCGCGTTAGCCAAGCCTATGTGCATTACTATAGATTAAACATGGTTATATTACAAATGAATGCATGGTTCACACAATCTCATTTTTAGTGAAGTTTGAGTGATCAAGCAGATTCAACTCGCTTCTCAACCTACAAAAGGTTGTTTCATCGAGTGGTTTAGTGAAGATATCCGCCAATTGATCTTCGCTCTTAACTCCAACTAGTTTTATGTCTTTCCTATCTTTCCTAGCCACATGATCTCTAAGAAAGTGATGACGAATATCTATGTGCTTGGTGCGAGAGTGTTGAACCGGGTAGTTAGCAAGCTTTACGGCGCTTTCATTATCACACAAGAGTTGAACATCTTTTAAAACAACGCCGTAATCAAGAAGTGTTTGGGTCATGTATAAGATTTGTGCACAACTTGCTCCCATGGCAATGTATTCCGCCTCGGCGGTAGATAATGCCACACTATTTTGCTTCTTTGAGGACCAAGAGACAAGTGATATTCCTAGCAAATGGCAACCGCTGGAGGTACTCTTCCTATCAACCTTACACCTGGCATAATCCGAATCGGAATAGCCACAAAGTAGGAAGGGAGCTCCTTTGGGATACCAAAGGCCAATGCTAGGGGTGTGCCTTATGTACCTAAGGATTCTTTTAACCGCAAATAAATGCGACTCCTTAGGGTTTGCTTGAAACCTAGCACACATACACACACTAAACATGATATCCGGCCTAGATGCGGTGAGGTAAAGTAAACTACCGATCATAGAACGATAGAGAGTTTGGTCAATCGGTTTACCTCCCTCATCGAGATCGAGATGCCCATTAGTAGGCATTGGGGTCTTGATTGGCCTGCAATCCTCCATATTGAATTTCTTGAGCACATCATGAGTGTACTTCTCTTGATATATGAAGGTGCCCTCCCTCAATTGCTTCACTTGGAAGCCAAGGAAGAAGGTTAGCTCGTCAATCATCGACATCTCAACCTCCTTGGACATCAATGCACCAAATTCCTTGCAATGATCTTGGTTTGTTGACCCAAATATAATGTCATCGACATATACTTGGCAAACAAAGATTTCTCCATTAAGCTTCTTGGTGAATAGTGTTGTGTCCACGATCCCGATCTTGAAGCCCTTCTTGAGTAGGAAGTCCCTTAGCCTCTCATACCAAGCTCTTGGAGCTTGCTTCAATCCGTAGAGAGCCTTGGACAACCTATAGACATGATTAGGAAAGTTTGGATCTTCAAACCCGGGAGGTTGTGAGACATAGACAAGTTCATTGATGAAACCATTTAAGAAGGCGCTCTTCACATCCATTTGAAAGAGTTTCATTTTGTGATGTGAAGCATACGCAAAAAGGATACTAATGGCTTCAAGTCTTGCAACCGGGGCAAAAGTCTCTCCAAAATCAAGTCCTTCTACTTGAGAGAACCCCTTTGCCACCAATCTTGCCTTGTTCCTCACAACTACACCTTAATCATCTTGCTTGTTCCTAAACACCCACTTGGTGCCAATGATTCTTGTTCCCTTTAGCCTTTCTTCAAGTGTCCACACTTGGTTCCGGGTGAAGTTGTTGAGTTCTTCATGCATGGCATTCACCCAATCCGGATCCGCAAGTGCGTCCTCAACACTAGTAGGCTCAACAAAGGAAACAAACGAGTGATGTTCAACATAAGATGCAAGTCTAGAGCGAGTCATTACTCCCTTTGATGGACTTCCTATGATTTGATCATGGGGGTGAGCTTGAAGGATAGGTGTTGATCTTCTATCATGAACTTGAGGAGGGGGACGTGGTGCTTCACAATTGCTTGCTTCGGCCTCGGCTTGATCTTGAGGGATGAAAGTATTTTCTTGAGCTTCCCTCACTTGATCTTCTTCAACTTAAGGCGTGCGAGGTGGAGAAGGATCTTGATTGCCATCATCTTCTACTTCTTCCACCTCTTGCGGGTTGATAGCACCAACTGGGAAAACCAGAAATGATTGGGTTTTTAATAACCAGCTTATTAAGTGCCCTAAATCTATTGCTCACCAAGTTTTGGGTTTACTGTCACAGTGGGTGCCTCTTCAGAAGATGAAGGTAAAGCAACAACTGGAGGACAACTTGGTGAAGCTTCAGGAAACTCTGCATGCGTGGTGAAGGACTGAAGACAATCAAGTTTCATCCGAGTAAAGAGCTGGGGAGATGTCTTGAGAGTTGGTAAAGTTGGGAGGTTAGGTAGATGTCGTGGGGGTGACTGTGGTGCCATGTTGGGCCTCAGTTTTTTGCTGGTTTAATCTCTGTCTCTAGCAGCTCGTTTTAAAAACTTTTCAAGGGGGCATGTCCCTTTCTACGCCGTTTGCCTGTAAAACCGGTACCCCCAGTAACCTCTTGTGACTGTGGCTTTCAATACAAGCCGGGCGATAAGCTTTTTGTCTAAAAATAACACCAATTGGAATATTCTTCATTGCCTCCCTCAAGGGTTCATCACCTACATCAATATCCTCAAGCGCTCCTTGGGAACCATTAGTTTCATCAAACTCCAAATCATACGTTTCTTCAACTAAACCGGTGGCTTTGTTAAATACACGGTATGCTTTGGATTTAAGCGAATATCCAACAAGGAAACCAAGGTCACACCGTCGTTGGAATTTACCCAAGTGTTGGCGCTTCTTGTAGATGTACACTTTGCAACCAAACACCCGGAAGAATGAAATATCCGGCTTCTTCCCATTCACAAGCTCATAGGGAATCTTCTTCAATAGCCTTTGGACGAAGAGACGGTTGGCCGCATAGCAAGCGGTGTTGATTGCCTCCGCCCAAAACTTCTCTGGAGTGTTGTACTCATCAAGCATAGACCTTGCTAGAGTTAGGAGCGTCTGGTTCTTCCTCTCTACAACACCATTTTGTTGTGGAGTATATGTGGCGGATACTTCATCCTTGATCCACACTTCATCACAATAGTCTTCAATCTTGGTGTTGACAAACTCGGTGTCATTGTCACTTCTTATCTTCTTGATCTTCACTTCAAACTCATTTTGTGCCCTTGTTGCAAACTTCTTGAAAATAGCTTGAGTCTCTCCCTTGTCTTGAAGAAAGAACACCCAAGTGTAGCTTGAACAATCATCAACCACCACTAGGAAAAAGAGATTTCCTCCAAGACTAGCATAAGTAGTGGGGTCGAAAAAATCCGTGTGAAGTAGTTCAAGGACTCTTGAGGTTATCATGAAAGCTTTGGTGGGATGGGTGTTGGCCACTTGCTTGCCGGCTTGACAAGCACTACACAATTTGTCCTTCTCAAACACCACATCCTTCACACCTCTAACCATCTCCTTCTTGACAAGTTTCTTCAAAGTTGACATGCCCATATGAGCTAATCTTCTATGCCAAATCCAACCCAAAGAATTCTTGGAGAATAGACATGTTTACAATTCGGCTTCATTTGAGGTGAAGTCCACTAAGTAGAGGTTGTTGTGCCAGAACCCTTTGAATATCATTGATGAATCTTCAATCTTGGTCACAATCACCTCGGTTGGGGTGAATAGACAATGAAAACCAAGATCACAAAGTTAACCCACGGATAGCAAGTTGAAGCTTAGAGATTGCACTAGAAAGACATTGGATATTGATTGATCATTGGAGATTACCACTTTGCCAAGACCTTGTACTTTAGCTTTTGAATTGTCCCCAAAGGTAATCTTGTCTTGCCCTTCACAATCTTCATCAAGTGTGGTGAACATCCGGGAGTCACCGGTCATATGTTGAGTGCAACCACTATCAATCACCCAATGACTTCCACCAGTCTTGTATCAATCACCCAATGACTTCCACCGGTCTTGTAGTTCACCTACACACAAGCAACATGGAGTTAAGCTTGATGTTTGGGAACCCACTCAAAGCGGGGCCCCATTGCCTTGGTAACCATCTCCTTTGCAACCCAAAGAACTCTAGGCTTGTTCTTCATTGGTGGACCAAGGAACACTACTAGTGGTCTACCCTTGTGGTCCTTCTTGATGACATAGTGAGCATCATGAGCAAATGGCCTAGTGTGCTTGGGCAAGGTCTTGGGTGGTTGAGTCTTGCAATCATAAGAGAAATGACCAACTTGACACACTCAAAGCATCTTCTTGGCTTGGGCTTAGAGTACTCTTGATTGTAGCCATTGTACTTGTTTTTGTAATAATTCTTGGCCTCAATCTTGACCTTTGCCTTCATGACTTGATTCTCCTTGAACCCAATGTCGGTCTTGTCATTCTTCATGATCGTGCTCATCAAAAGCTCATTTTGAAGGTTGTGACCCTTGGTGAACTTCTCAAAGCCACTTGTAAGCTTTGTCTTGTCATTCTTGAGCTTGGCAATTTCTTCTCTAAGAGAGGTGATCAAGGTGATAGCATCCTTGTCTTCTTCTTGAGCCGGCTTGATGACAATGGGCTTGTTAGACTTGAGAGTGATTAGCTCTTCCTTGAGCTTTGAGTTCTCTTCTCTCATCTTGACATAGTCATCATACTTGTCGGCTTCAACAACTCTCTTGCACTTAGCACTTTGCTCAAGAGCCACATCATCAATCAAGATATCACAAGAGGTAGCACTATCACACTTAACACACGGGTTAGTAGCAACATGTGTAGCAAGATCTTGATTAAGCAATTCATTTGCTACCACTAGTGTGTCGTGTTCTTGCTTGACATTTCGGTAGTCATCTTTTAGCAAGTTATACCTTGTGTTGAGCTCTTGTGTTGACCTCTCAAGCTTATCATGTTTCTCATTAGCTTGCTTAAGAGAGGCTTTGAGCTCCCTAGTGCTAGATGTGAGAGTGTTAATCTCAAGCTTCAAATCATCATTAGCACTAGTCAAGGTGTCAAGCTTATCATGCAAGTTTCCTTTGATCTCAAGTAGTTTGTCATTTTTACCTTTGTACTTCCTTATGATGCTAGCGTACTTGTTGCAAATTCTAATTAGCTCATCATAGGAAGGTGCTTCTTCATCATCACTATCATTACCACTTGAATCACCACTATCATCATCCTCTATTTGTACCTTCTTGTCACCTTTAGCCATGAGGCATAGGTGTGTAGAGGATGAGCTCGGTGATGAAGGAGGAGGTGGCGGCGGAAGAGAAGAACCAATCATCAAAGCGTCCACCTTCTCATCTTCACTATCATCATCGGAGGGATCACTAGAATCCTCAATGTCGGTGAGCCAATCAACCACAATGTAATCTTTGCCATCCTTCTTCTTGTGGAAGTCGAAGTTCTTCTTCTTCTTGTATGGCTTGTCTTGCTTCTTGTCATCATCACTAGAGTCATCATTGCCACCCTTGTACTGCTTGAACTTGTTCTTGTTCTTGAAGTTCTTGAACTTGTCTTTCTTCTCTTCGGGGCAAGAATGAGCTAGATGACCAAGATTGCCACAATTGTAGCACTTCATTTGGGAGATTGGCTTCCTTGAGGTGCTTGTGAAGAATTTCTTCTTCTTTGAGTCAAAGTTGACTCCACTCTTGTTTAGCCTCTTCAACATCTTGGTGGTCTTCCTCACCATAAGAGCGATGTTGTCTTCATCATCCTCTTCTTCACTTGCGCTCTCAATGACATATTGAATCTTGCACTTCTCCTTGGAAGATGCCTTGAGAGACATGTCCTTCTTCTCCTCCTTCTCTTTCTTTTTGGAGGAAGATGAAGAGCCACCATCACCAATCTTCATGTACATCTCATGAGCATTGATCTTGCCCAAGACTTGAGTTGGTGTAGCGGCGGAGAGATCTCCTTGGTGAAGAACCGTGACGATGTGGCTATATTTCTCAATTGGCAAGACACACAATATCTTGTGCACCACATCTGTCGGCGCCATTTGGTTGAGCCCAAGTCCATTCAACTCCTCTACAAGAATATTAAGACGTGAGTACATCTCATTAGCATTCTCATTAGTAAGCATAGTAAAGGAGTTCAACTTAGCCATGAAAAAATGGTAGCGTTCCTCACGCTCACATTTGGTCCCTTCGTGTAGCGCACAAATGTTAGTCCAAACGTCGTATGCGGTTTTGCAATTCCGCACACGATTGAACACATCCTTGCCAATGACATGGAAAAGAATGTTCTTTGTCTTGGCATTGTTCTTCTCAAAGAAGGGATCCTCGGCGAACACGGTGCCACCTGTGGTAGCGGCTTTGTGCACACCGATATCCACGGCCTCAAGGTAGGCCTCCATCCGCACTTTTCAATAAGGAAAATCATCCCCATCAAACATGGGTGGCGGTCCATCCCCATGGGACATCTTGCTCTAGGCGGTAAAGCCTAATTTGAGAGCAACCTTGCTCCGATAACAATTGAAAGGATCAAGATGCCCAAGAGGGGGGGTGAATTGGGCTTCTTTTAAATTTCTAAAGCAATATTAAAACCTAACAATGCCAATCACCCCTAGTGCCTACCGCAATGTGTATCCTAACTAGAAAGCAAAAGCAAGCCAATGAAAGGAAAGACAACCTAAGCAATTCTAGTAGGAATTGAAAGAACAAGGCAGAAAGTAATGCAAGTAAGTAAAGAGCTAGGGAAAGGAATTCTTGACGCAGCGATGTTTTCCCGAGGTATCGAGGTGTCGACACCCCCCCTAGTCCTCGTTGGAGCACCTTACAAGTTATAGCTTCCCCTCTACCCACACAAGGGTAGAATGCTCTCTACGGGCTGATTCTTTGCCACTCCGACTCGGTGAATCGCCCACAACCGATCACAGAAGCTTGGAGAAGAGCCGCCGACAATCTTCCGGCGATCACTTCCTCCGAACACCACCAAACCGTCTAGATGCTGTCGAACACCAAGAGTAACAAGCACAAGACCTTCACTTGACCAACTCAAGGCTAGGAAGGTGGATGGATGCACACAAGTCACTCCTAATCACTCTAGGAGGGAAGAACAAGATGAACTCTCTCAAATCTCTCCCTCACTAGGCACTTCGCTCTCCAAGAACTCTCTCTAGGGTTCCTCAGGTGAAACAATGGTCAAGAGAACTCTCAAGGACGAAGAGGGCAACTATAAATAGTCCCCACCTCCAAAACTAGTCGTTCCTTGTTTTTTCCACTTTCTGCGAAGGCACCGGACTAGTCCGGAGCACACACCACCGGACCATAGCACCTGGTCCGGAGCTCACTCTCAGTTCAAATTCTACTGGAAAGCAGGCACCGTCAGACCACTCGCTATGGAGCAGCAGAAGGCGGAGGGGCGCCTTGCTGCTCGGACGGTTGCTACCGGGAGCGGCGATGGGTTGCAGTAGTGCTAGGTGATGAAGCAGCAGTGGGGGCGAGGGCGGCGGTAGGGCCGGGGGCAGTTGACGGCAAGGGTCGCTGGGAGGTGGGGCTGGCCGTCTAGGAATCGACTTGGGGAAGAAGAGTTCGAAACCCTAGCTCAGGTGTTTGGACGCGAACTCTCTACCGTAAAGGCATAGCAGAGCCGCCGTTGCCACCACGCTTTGAGAAAGTTGGGGTGGCACCGCCGCCGCCCATTGGAGACACTACAGCACAACTTCATATAGAAGGCGTTTAAAAATGCCTTTGAAAGTGTTGAAAATGCCTTCAAATATCTTTTCAGGCATACTTGAGAATGCCTGCTATGAAGTGGACTCAAAAGGTCTATTGTAAAATGTCTTTAAATATCAGTATATAAAGCCATTTTCTAGCTGCCTATAATTCTTTTTAAAGGCATTTTCTATAAGCCTAAAAACATTGACGGAGGCGTTATTAAAAATGCCTCAAAACCAACTCATACATGCAGAAATTTGCTAGTCATTAATATCAAAACAGCACAATCCAAGAAATTAACCAGAGCACACGTTAACAACACAATCCAAATATTTATAAGTGTCCACATTACAGTTATGCATATACATGTGTAAATCCATTTAAATGTCCTATGTTGCCTCAGTACCAACTAAGTGTAAATCCATCTTAATAAACTATGTTGCCTCAGTGCTAGAGCACTCATCAATGTTCAGAAACTAGACATATGTTACTGCTGCTTGAAACTTCACATGTCCGCAACCAGCTGTATACATATATGTTGTCCTTACTTGTCGGTTGTTCCTGCTTAAAACCAAACTCATCCAAATGAGTGAAGGTACATACAATACTGTGTCGATGTGTTAAGTTAAAAGATAGTACGATCAGTTTTCCAAAAGAACAAAAAAACAGAAAATAGAAGTAAGAGATGCTTACTGTTAACTGTACTAACATCAAGATGTTTTTATATGTGTGTTTCCTTTGTGGCCCTCTACAAACTTGTATGATGTAAGTTGCTCTATTTTTTCTTTACACACCTTCCTCCTTGCTTGCTTGTTTTCTAGCAAACTCTGTGTCACAGCTTGGCCTTTATTAAGCCTTGTAGCATCAACTTTTGATGTCGCCCTTGTGCTTAGGTTGACTTGGCTAATGGCGCTACAAATCTACAACAGAAAATTCAGATTTCAAGAAAAGCTTCATTAAGTGTCAGTGCTTACGATAGAGTGCTACCTTAGAGTGCAATGGAGTTCCATCTGCACAAATGATCTGCAATGTGGTTTTAAAAATATAAACTTCAGAGTTTCATCATTAGAAATAAACAAAGGAAACACTTTTAAGTCTAGGGATCATACACTTTGTCGAGGCATCATACATCCTCAAATCACAAATCCCTCTTCTTCCCCTAAAGCATTGGCATCATACATCCCAAAACCCTCCATTAGCATCTGTTCCATTGGATCAATCTCAGCATCGTCATCTTCTAATTGTGAGAACAAGGCATCACTCGGTACAGATGGCATGCCCTCGCCATGATGAATCCATGATGAATATCCATCCATGAACCCAATGGAAATTAAATGTTCTCGGACATCTTTTGTCTCTAACCAATAATTATTTCCACAATCACGACAAGGACAAGGTATCCTATTCTGTTGGGCTGACGTAGCAAAGGCAAATTCTATAAAGCTACGGAGGCCTTCATCATACTCGACTGACCACCTAAGATACAATGATGAAAATTCAGTTTGTTTAGGATTTTTACTCGACACGAGAAAAAAAAATAGGAGCATTTTCCAACTAGTATTACCTAGGCGCTCTCATCCACTCTCTCATCCACTGCTTGTCCATGATGGCTGAGACGCTATATATCTCTCTAGAACTAATGTAGCTTGCCTAGTGCTGAAAAGGATAATACAAAGACACCTATTAAAACTGAATAATTTTTTTATCCTAAAAGAAAGGTCTATGTAACACAGTAATGTTCAGTATATATTGCTTCTATTAAAACTGGACAATTAGTATAACTAGCACATTTTATTTGACAGAGTATATTCACATAGATCAAGTCCATTCACATATATAACATGGATAAGTCAGATTCACATATAGGGCAGTGTCTCAACACAGTTTATTTAACACGGTATATTAACATAGATAAGTCAGATTCACATATGCCAACCAACATCTTAGCACAATGTATTCAGATGAATCAAGTAGATTTATATAAATTAAGCAGCATTTGAACGGAGGATTCAATGAACTAGTGGATACGTGCATTTACCTGGATTGTATTAGCAGTCAGTAGATGACGGGGACGGTAGGAACGCAGCAATGGTGATACTGTAGCGACTCGGACCGACGTAGCCGGATCACCTCCCCGCAGCTGCGTCGAGCTCCCCGCACCACCTCCCTCTAGCCATGCGGCCTTCCCGTGTCGCCTGATGCAGTCGCGCCGCCTCCCCACAGCTGTGTCACCCTCCCCGCGCCGCCTCCCCGAATTTGCGTCGTGCTCCCCGCGCCGCCTCCCAGCAGTTGTGTCGGCCTTCCCGCGCTGCCTTACGCGCCGCCTCACCACAGCTGTGTCGCCCTACCCGAGACGCTCGATGCAGCCGCGCCGCCTCCCCGCGGCCCCGTCGGCCTCCCTGCGTTGTGCTCCTTGTGTTGGATCGGAGTGGCTGAACCCTATCACAAGTACAGGTGAACGGGGAGGATGGGTGTTGTTGTGCGTTTGGGTTCAGAAGCTACTGGAGGATACGGGGAGGCCTGTGTTGTTGACTGGGCCTGGGCTGAAGGGACAACCGATGCCTCGTACACGGTCTTCGTCATTTTTTCTTTGGAATTAAATAAAAAAACTAAACAGACAAGCTATAATGAAGTCGTCGTTGTTCTCTACGAGTTGAAACAGACCTATGTGCCCACAGGAAAGGCGTTCTTTTAAAAAACACCTCCAATTGTTACAAGTAATTAAGGCATTTTTAGTAAAAATGCTTCTAAAAGTTGCAATTATTTAAGACGTTTTTTAGTTTTTCCTTAAAAAATACTTTTTGAGGCATTTTGAGATAAATGCCTTTATACATTAATAAATTAAGGCATTTTTAAGAAAACGCCTTTAACAAAATGCCTTCTATATGCAGTTATGCTGCAGTGAGACTTCAGCTTGCTATAGATCGGTGACGTGGGGTTCGAGATGGTGCGGGACGCCATGGCATTGGTGGAGCATGCGAGAACGGTAAGAGACGGGAGTGTATGCGGAGGGGTGGCCCGCGCGACCTCATCATTCGGGTGCAATGGCTCGCGCGTCGCTGGGGTCGCTCGATGTGGCCATGGCTTGGAGCCCATGGAGGCGGCGTCGGTAGGGGCGCGGAAGGGGCGACACAGCTGCTTCTGCCAGCGGAGGCGTTAGTGCGTCATTGCCAGGGAAGGGCGATGCTTGCTCGCGCCGCTGCTATGGGAGTGGCGGCGTTGGCGAGCCCGTGGAGGGGCACACGGAGGGAGCAAGTGTGCGAGCGGCGAGCGATTTCACATGCCCAGGATGACGATTCCCTTCTCTATATTTTAGTTGTATATAAGAGATAGCTAGGATTAGCCCTCGAATAGCGATACTAACAACCTCTGCATCTGAGAATGTTAGAGCGTAGCACTAATTCTTGATTTCTCTAAATCTCTGAAGGTAGTGACTTCCATATTCATTGTTCCCTTGCCTTACGTCAACCAAATATGTGATCCCTTTTTACATGGTTCTAGAATCATAGTATTAGTGGAACTTAGTCTTCAAATCCTCCCATCCTTCAATAGACTCGTGCGGCAAGGATGTAAACCGTGAGAATGTAGGACCAGACAAAGATAAAGGAAAGAGCCGAACCCTGAGTGTTGGTTGATCAGCTACCTCTCCATGCTGCACCAAGTATTGACTAATGTGTTTCATGGTTGATACTTGGCCTGCCAGTGAACTTGGTGAATTCAGGTATCATATAACTGGGTGGCAAAACCACTTGATCGTACCACTCTAGATATGGCTTCTTGTAAGCAATGGATGGATTCTTGGGTTTCACACCGAACTGACGTTGCATCATATCGGTCACTTGGCTCATCAAATGATCAACTTGGAATGGTACCCCCTACCGACGAGGTTGATTCCCATAACCTTGCTTGCCATTGTTCTGATACCTTGGAGGGTTTATTAGATGTCCAAAATTTTCTTAAGCATTCAAAGTACGATATCCAATGACATAGTGATATCTGGGAGGGATTTCACTAGGTGCTACTCTCCCCTTGTACGGTGGAACACCGAAATCTCTGATCAGCTTCATACCATAAGGAGCATATATTTTGTAGCCGATGTGTTGATATTGGGGTTCACCATCGGCTATTGCACTGTATGCTGCATATTGCCTCCTGCGCTTGTCATATAAGCACCAGAGGCAGGCTCTCCTGAAGTTTTGCTCCCTGAGGCCCTGTCATCTCCACCTGGATTGGAATACGTTGGACCTCTTTTTTCCTTATTCCAACCAAAATCCTCTATTACAACATTATGTATGTTGTTTGTAAGCATTTCATTGTGGTCTGCAAGTATCTTAGCAATGGCTTTGCTGATGGTTTCTTGCATGAGATTATGCTCTATCTTGACTCTTGGGTCGTTGTCTCCATTCAGGATCACCCTTGGGAAAAAACGTTTTTTGCATAACCTTATCCCTAGTCTTCCTATAGGATAGCAAGCGTTTATCTTTGTATTCATCCACCATATTTTGGACCAACTTCTTGTGTTCCTCAGGGAGTTCATCTAGAGTTATGTTCAGCACAGGAGTGTTGTCAATCATAGATGATGATTGTGGTGTCCCACCGAGCGTGCCAAAATATCTTGACGCTAAAAATGGGTCTCAGCGCGAACACTGCGTAAGGCTCTACAGAGAACGTCACGGAGTGGAATCCTGGTCTCCTAAACCTCAGATGGCAGGGCCAAGTCGGTTGATTCAATCCTGAGGCGTGCCAATCAATTCGACCTGCAATTCACAAGGATATAAACTATCAAATTATGGAACCTGCCAGTTGTTGCCAGGCTGTTCCATGATGTATGGCTCTCAAATAACCGATGGTCAAAGAAAATTGACTAGAGAGTCAACTCCTAATAGTGTGAACCATATAACAATTATTCATGATATATAATCAATAAAGCATGTGATTAGCTGATCTAATCAATGCATTTGTCGATAAAGATGCAATACATGTAGCATTTACCAACTCAAGCTACCAGATCGATTGAATATATCAAATAAATACTAATCACCAATAGAGGTGTGTTCTCATGCAGCTATGATGACAATTAATCCGATAACGTAGCTTATTTACTAACAATGGGGTATTCCATGCAGCCATAATAGTAAACAAACCAAATTACGTTCAATGTATTCAAGGAATCTGATCATGTTTGGATTAGCAATTTCACATGTATTGTATGAGGAAGGCTTAACCGGATCGACTGTTTAGCCGATACAGGGTCCATGAAGCACAAACAAGATCTATCTGTCTAATTACAGCTAACATACTTGACAGTGGGGTCCTGAAGATATAGCAGATAACAAGTATATTAAACTAAATCTACTTATAATCTTAGATCAATCTATAACTAGTCAACTATCTCGAACACACAACATGTAACAATCGTATCCAATAGATTAGATTCAATTGATAGTTTAGCCGATAAGATCATAAATCAATCGTTTTGACAAATGTGAGCATGGATATACTCAAAACGATGGATTTAGATAGAGTGAAAGCTTAGTCTAATCTGTTGATTTCGATTGGGCAAGATATTGTTATAACAAATAGACGAATTAAAATAAACAATATCCATAACTTAGTGAATCTATTAGATTGCCAATCTAATAGAGCCACTAACTAGCTTGAATGCCTACTCATGTGAGATTGAAGCAATGCAGCCCCATAAGTAAAGATTCAAACCGATAACTAGCCCAAATCGAGCTTGTACGAGATTAGACAATGCAGCCGTATAAACGAGACATGAACCGTGGCTATACTTACAGGCAAACCTGAGGTCGGTCTAGTTGATGCAGCCATGTTTGTCGAAGGAATCGCTAAGATCTACTCTACTCCTACTCCTAGGGTTTGGCCGGAGCCGAAAGAGTTTGTATTGATTGTTGGATATCCTTTACAATGACTTAGGCTTTGCTATTTATAGACCATAGCATAAGTCCTAGTCGGACATGACAACTATACAAAACAAGGAAATAAAGATAACTTGGGCTCTAATCTTCCCTTTCAATAGAGCCCAACGCACATATCTTGTTGTAACCTACATACAACCTTTCCTTCCATGATCTCTCCTCGGTTAGTTATCTTAGCCGATCATTCGGGTCCACCTAAACGACAGTCGTCTGAGTCTGTCACTAGGACCCGCATGTATGTATTTCGGACGCGCCAAAATACAGTGTCAATAGAGAGTAAAAGGGAATAATTCGGTGCAGCAATGAAATAATAAGCTAGGCGTCTTGCACCGATATCTGCATGGCTCGTCCTCCAACATAAATAGAGGGTTATAAGCAGTGGAAGGCTAGATTGCAAGCCTCAATCCTAGATCTTGATACTGCAGTTGAGATAAGGGATTTGTCCGAGGCTGAGCGCACCCTTTTTGCGTAGTACTAGGAGCACCTTACCAAACTACAGAGAGGACGAAATCAAATATTATCAGCTTGCTAATGTCAAGGATATTTATATGGCGACAATAATACTAAATAGTTTCAAATGATTGCCAATGGTAATAATAGGAAAAGGAGGATTTTCTCCGTAGATGACAATGGAAAAATTGAGGAGCTGGCAAACCTAAAGCCTTATATTAGAAACTTCTACAAAGATCTTTTCAGTGAACCTGAAGTCATTTCTTTTAGTCTGGATGATTGAACAAAAGAGATTACTCGGTGACTAATTCTGAAAATGACCTTTTGACTACCCCTTTCACGGAGGAGGAGGTCAAGAATATTGTTTCGCTCTCTATGATGAATTCATAAGAAATTATAGGGAACCATAAAGGGAGACCATATGCAAATATTCCACGAACTTCATAGAGGAGAACTGCCAATTTTTAGTGTTAACTTTGAGGTGATTACTTTATTACCAAAAGTCCAGGAGACAAATGCCATCCAACAAAATAGACGTATTTGTTTACTTAACGTGAGCTTCAAGATTTTCACCAAAGTGGTAACGATGAGAATTAATCTAATTGCTGACAAAGTTATTGGCCCTACTCAAACAACATTTATGCATGGATGAAATATCCTTGAAGGGGTTGTCATGCATACTACATAAAATGGTTCATGAGTTACATAACAAGAAATTGAATGGAGTAGTCTTTAAGATCACTTTTGAAAAGGCTTATGACAAAGTAAAATGGTGTTTCCTTTTACAATCCTTACGAATGAAAGGTTTTTCGCCCAAGTGGATATATTGGATTAAATCCTTTATATTGGGGTAGTGTTGTTGTCAATGTCAATGTCAATGATGAAATTGGCCATTTCTTCCAAACCAAGAAGGGATTTAGACAGGAAGATCCTTTATCATTAGTTTTATTTAATATTGTTGTGGATATCCTTGCTAACTTATTAATAGAGCAAAAAAGGAGGGTCAGTTTGATGGCATTATACCTCATCTGGTAGATGGTGACCTTTCAATTCTACGGTAAGGATGGCACTGTTTTATTTCTAGATCATAATCTTAACGAGGTGAAAAACCTCAAACATTTACTATGTGTGTCTAAACTAAAGATTAACTTCCACAAGAGTGAAATCTTCTGTTTTGGGGATGTTGAAGATGCTAGACTAGATTATGTGGACCTTTTTGGTTGTAAATCTGGAGAGTTTCTAATTAAGTATTTGGACATCCCAATATATTATATAACGTTTAGAAATGTGAGCGTTTTGCGAAAAGACTCGACAGTTGGAAAAGCAAGCATTTATCAATTGGGGGCAGACTGATGTTGGTTAATTCTGTCTTGATAAGTGTCTCGATGTATATGATGTCTTTCTTGGCAATCTCAAAAGGGGTTCTTTAGAAACTAGATTATTTTAAATCTAGTTTTTATTATTTTAGATCTAGATTTTATTAGCAAGTGATGACCATAAGATAAAATATAGACTCACAAAGTGGTCTATTGTTTGCTAGCCAAATGATCATGGTGGCTTAGGAATAGCTGATTTAAATATTAAGAACATTGCTTTGCTTAGTAAATGACTCTTCAAGCTACTAACAATAGATGGTACTTGGCAATGATTTCTACGAAATAAATATCTATGTTCTAAACCTTTAGTGCAAGTGAATCATAAACAAGGTGATTGACATTTTTAGGTTAGCTTGCTCAAGGATAAAGTTGATTTTTTCAAGTTTGGATCTTTATCATTAACTAGCATCGTGCCCGTACGTTGTTACGGGATAACAAAACTTTTGTACTAAAAATGCATAGATCGCACGATAATATAACAATATTGTAAAATTAAATATAGACATTAAAATGACAAAAATCTAAAAAGCAAATTAAGTTTATGAAATTAACATAGTCATGGATAGCACTGCGTAGCGAGCTCACAAACTATACCAAAAAGACCTTTCTGTGATGCGCCTAATATAATGTTTTACATTGTCAGGAAGAAATTTTTGATACTCATTTATTTTGTGCGTCAATAAAGCCACAAGTTCCACCTCATGTCCAAACCATCTTATACATAGGTTTAATAATATACATGTAAATATTAAACCCAATGCTACATAGAAGTACTCGTGATAGTTGTGTGAGAAAAGAAGAAAACAATATACCTACAGATTTTGAAGAAAAAAAGGCAACCTAGCTTAGTTTCTCACTGGGCAACGCGAGCGCTCGTGATCTCACGACATTTTATCTATTTTCTTTCTCTCTAGTAAGATCCCAGCTATATAGATAACACCTATGACTCAGCTATATAGATAACACCTATGACTCAGCTTGTGTTGTGATGTTTGATTTATTCCAGGATTTTCCGGCGCTACGCATTAAGTGGTAGGCGACGTTTTCATCGATAGCGAGGCGTCTGTGGTGACTTCGTGAACTTTAAGATTTGCCGGATCAGTCCTTCGAAGGTGCTCATAGAGGTAGAGTTTGCGTACGTGTGTTCATAGGGGTGAGTGTGCGTGCGTGTTGATTGTTTGCGTTGTACTGTGTAATTAAAAAAAAAGCTTGTGTTGTGATGTAATAGGATGAGTAGAACACTAGAACATGACTATCATTAACAATTTTAGACACCGCAACCCCAAATATAACATCTATATGGCGGTAGAAGGAAAACTCATCTTACCTTGCCAGTATCTAAAGGAGCCTATAGTAGGTCAGTGTAGTGGAGGCCTCGATCGATGTTCTCAAATCAAGCTTGCAGGCTTGCTCTCTTTCGTGAAAGTAATCGTACTAAATTAGATGCTCTGTCATTTCTAAAGTGCACGCATGAACAACCTTTGGAAATGCACTCATCATGTTAAAGTAATCCTAAAAATATATTTGCACTCATCTTTGAACTGCTAGCTAGCAACTTGTACCAAATATAATGTGTGTACAAATAATCAGCCATGAAGTATTTTCTGCTGTTTCGACTTCGACTGCAACTGCGACTGCAAGCTGTTATGCTATTTGTAAAGTAGAATCGCTATGCCGCTGCTGCAGATCAGCCGCATAAAAGTTGTATCAGTAATTTACAATGTTTTAAATAGCGAGCTAAGGTCAAGATGTTTAGCGTTTTACGTAATTAGCGGACTTTAGCAGCAAAATTGTGCATGAACGTAAATAGCGGCACAATTTTTTTCAAGCTATTTCGGGCTATAGCCACAAAAATAGCGGACTATTTTTTTCCTTGGTAATTTAATACGGAGTATGTATGAGTAAGCTAATGATGATTAGGAATATGTAGCTTTAGATTACAATTGAAATAAACCAAAAAAATTAATCTAAATGCCTTTTGCTGTATGTTTCGATTGCTGATCACCGGCCGCTAGCAACATCTAATCTAAATACCTAGCTATGCTTGAACCAACGTCTAATCTAAATGCATATGCCTAATCTAAACTGAAAAAAAGGAACCATATGGTTAAGGGCAGTAGTTTGATTGAGTAACTGATTGATTTTGATCGGCTTATTATTTTATTATTACTAACGACAGTAGGAGAAGACGACACATACAGCACTCCCGCCGTCGCGGCGTCGTCCGAGTTCCTATTGTCCGTTCCAGAAGACGAATGTGCAGGCACCACACCGAAGAGCGAGGCCTTATTTTCTTCTTGCTCCTGCAGTTACGCTCACGCATGCAAGTAATCATGTTCGTTTTTTTTCATGCAAGAAAAATCACATGGCTTGGTGAAAATAATTTCCTTTTGGGAAATGTTTCCTTTTTCTTCTTGCTCCTGCATCACGCTCACGCATGTAAGGTAATCGTGTTTGTTTGTTTTTTGCATGCAAAGAAAATCACCTGGCTTGATGAAAATAATTTCCTTTTGGGAAATGTTTCCTTTTCGTGGGAGTGACGGGCTCTTGCTTGATGGACAAAGTGAAGCCTTTCCTTTTTCTCGCGTTACTTCCCGATTTTGCGTGATTGATTGAAGCGATGCTGTGCGAGATCCTTCCTCATTTGTCGCATGGGACGATCGATTGTTTTCCTTCCTCATTTGTCGCACAGACGGAGGGAAGGTGACCCCAAAAAATTGTCACACCAAAAACTGTCCACGCTTTGTTGATTTTAGTTGTAAGTAGGAGAAGATAGACCACAAGTCAGATTCTAGAAATAGAAAGACAAATGGTTTTTTATTTTGAGATTACACAGTACAACGCAAATACTCAACACGTACGCACACTCGCCCCTACGAACACACACGCAAACCCTACCCCTATGAGCACCTTCGAAGGACTGAGCCGGCAAATCTTAAAGTTGACGAAGTCACCACAGGCGCCTCGTTGTCGACGGAACGTCGCCTACCACTTAATGCATAGCGCCGAAAAATCTGGAATAAATCCAGAATAAAGTGTCGCACCCAGGATTTAAACCCTGTGTGGGAACCCCCAACCAATGGCCTTTGCCATTGCGCCGTGAACCCCTTGACAGAAAGACAAATGGTTAGGCAATGAGAGTTTGATGAACCAGTATTATGATTTATATAATACTAACAAAACATGTCCGTGCGTTGCACCGGGACCGGGACGCTTAGTTGTTTCTCTTATCCTGTTTTTTCCTTTACCACTCTTTTTCCTCATGATTTTGACGCATGTTCCATGACTTCTTTCTCATATTCAGTGAGTGAAGTGGAGAAAGGGCGCCAACATCTCACATGTTTGGTGATGCGGTGTCCAGATTCATTCTCATATGTTGTCCTTGATTTCTTCCTCAAATCCGGTGATGTAGGGCTAGGTTCATCCACGTACACCAAAGGGCTATGCTCGGCTCACATTTTATTTTAGAATAGTAGAAGAAGAAACCATGAATTTATTTGTTTGATTTGAGTAGTCATTGTCTCATCAAGGTAGGAATGGATTTATTGTTTTAATTTGAGAAAATTATAGGCAAGCCTTATTGAGGTACCTTGTTTTTAGATTCCTATCATGCTTCTATTTGGGATAAAAAAAGTGAGCGAGCCGACATGTGCGGACTGATCCCGGACAAAAATTTAGTAAAATATATTTTGGCTGACTGTGATGCAAGACGTGTTCTATTTTGGTTGGAATCCTAATAGTTTTCGAATTAGTTAAAAGTGGAAGAACGAAAAAAACACCTAAAATTATATATATACACTGAGGAAGTCCAAAAGAAGGCTTCTAGAATTTTATAAATACATGGATTGATATTTTTTATATACGCTTGTTGATTGAAAAAAAAAAGTAAAGACAGAGCAACACACGCACATGACAGTATACTACACACAAGGGAGAAAATAACTCACGACGCCCCTGCCCTCCCGTCTGCTCGTCTGCTGCCTTTCCTAGCGCCAGCTTCCTTCCCCTGCCCCTTCTCTTCCTCCTATGGCACCCAAATAGATGGGTGACTTGCTTCCTCACCTCATTCTTCTTCTGCTGCAGATCGCTCACGAGGGCACGGCCACGGCGCCAACTCGTGAGGCTGAATCCCCCGACGGATCACGAGGGGCACGGGATATCTCCGGCAGCGGCAGCGGCGGATCTCGCGCCAGCCGTGCTCCCGGCGGTGGCTGGTGAGGGCGGCGGCTCCAGAGGGCCCGAGATCTCGCCGCCGGTGGCGACGTTCGCGCAGGCCACGCTGGAGCGGTCATGGCGGATCTCGTGTGGCCGGCTGGATGCGGATCTCGTTAAAACAGGTGGCGGCAGGCTCCACAGCAAGGAGGCCGCCCAGATCTGTGGAGCAGCGGGCCTTGAGACGCAGCAACCAGTGCGCTCCCTCGGTGATTGTTACATGCGATGGTTGGTGGCCTCGATTTGCTATATATTTGGTCTTTATTTAGTCTCGATCTAAATCGTAACGGCGACGGGCTTGATTTGGTTCTCTATTCTTTTTGCGCTTTGATCTATTTGGTTTTCTATATATATATATTTGCCATGATCGTCCACGATGAGGTATAGTATTGTACTCGTATTCGTGGCGTCTTTTTTGGTATCCACGCTATGGAGTTTGAGTTCTTTTCTTTCCGTGTCCAGTTACAACCGAAGCAACTTTTCCCAAAGAAAATTTTCATCCAATCTTTGCAGTCCTTATAAGTATCCCCGTAGAAGGCCAGACCAAAATTACACCAGACCAAAAAAAGAGCTGAAATTTTGGCACTTTATTATAGAAAAAGAAAAAAAAAGGTATAGATATAGATTGTTACGCCAAAATTTGTCATA
Source organism: Microstegium vimineum (assembly GCA_022036555.1). Taxonomy (NCBI): domain Eukaryota; kingdom Viridiplantae; phylum Streptophyta; class Magnoliopsida; order Poales; family Poaceae; genus Microstegium; species Microstegium vimineum. The sequence continues at coordinate 11,176,015 of CM039138.1, read as the reverse complement.
ATTTCAGAAGCCCTGAGTTCCTATCCACCTGTTTTTTCTAGAGAAGAGATATCATAGGTCCTAAATTAGTGGATTGGAATCATTTGTTAGCAATCCTAGCCAATATCTCGTTGTTACAAGGTCATGATTAATTTTACTAGTCTTTGCATTCGATATAAGGCACAATCTAATTAAACGGTTATGGAAACTAAAATCACCTCTTAAACTAAAGATTTTTCTATGGTGTCTTAGGAGGGGTAGTGGACAATCTAATTAAGCGTAATTGGCATAAATAAAACTTGTTGCTTTTGTCATGAAGAGGAGACAATTCGGTACTTGCTTTTTGACTGTCGTTCCATATGCTTCATTTGAAGTTTTTGTCAGGTAGGCTTTAATCTAACGAAACACCATAAAGCATAGAACATATGTTTAGCAGCTGGCTAAATGGAGTTACAAAACATCTGAAACCCCCACAAACTTGTTTCGTGGGCTATCCTTCAGAATTCAGGATTCTAGGATATAACTGTGGCAACATCGCGATGTTTGGAGCATGTGACCATATGTTTAGGCGGACATATGGATGACGATCTAGTCTTAGTATTGAATGTTGATCACTAGAGTATGCTTAGTCTTTTATCCTAGCTGTGTACCTATCGTTTAGGCAGAGGCTGGAAGTTTTTCGTTCCGAAGATATGTATCAATTTGATGTATTTTTCAAGGAATGCAATAAAATCTTTCATTTCAAAAAATAAGAAAATTGCTGTGAAATAGGGAACTCAGATGAAAAGGGACTTAATGCCATTTATGGTAGAGGAAGATTTTTTTTTTCCTTAAAGACTCGAATGATCCAATCTTATTAGCTTCACACTGTACATTGATACAACTATTCATGAAGAAAGGTTACCCCAGGATAAGCTTCATACTGTACATTGATACAACTATTCATGAAGAAGGTTACCCCAGGATAAATCATATGCCTAACATCAGAACAAGTTAGGAAATTGTTCGTTTTGCAGTTAAACAATGATTTGGATGAATTTTTGAAGAATTTGGCCAGCTGATGCAGAGGCCACTGGTTCTTGCAACAGAACTAGCTGGACAGAAGCTAGAGATGTAAATAGTAGCAGCGTAACCACTGCTGCCAGCAAAACGTGTGCCCAAAACTTAAGAAGATTGACTGCCTCCTGCAAAGACGCAGCTGGGAGCGTTCCATCGGATCGTCCCGGCCACTGGCACAGCATGAAAACAACGTAGTAGGTTAGAAGCAGTGAAACAGCACAAGACACCTACGCCTTGCCACACCAGTAGAGCACGGACTCGTCCATGTTGCCCACCGGTAACATGGCCAAGACGTACTGCAGCTTCCACCGTGCCTAGCAGAACGAGCACTCTGCTGTAGTACATGCCCAGCTTGATCCTGTCCGGTGCAGTAACGATGGCACGGTCGTTGCAGTCGAGGCGAACGCTTGAGCCACAGCAGCACGGGCACGATCTCCGGCAGGCAGAAGAGCAGCGCGTTTTCTCCCAGTAGCTCTGCCGCCAACGCGTGCACCGTCATCAGTAGCACCACGAGCCAGGCTTTCCGGAGCAGCTCGGATGCCGGCGGGATGCCACGATGGACCGTGGTGGCGAGCCCCGCTAGCCGAGTCATCATCATGGTGAGTGCCCCAAGCATGAAACTGAAGAAGAGAAGGAACTGGGAGACGGCGAATTTGTCAGCATGGAAGTAGCCCATCATGCAAAGCGCCCAGTACGGCACCAGTGCTACTGCCTCCAGCTCCTCTCCCTTATTTCCCCACGAAGACGTAGTAGCTTCACCTTCACCTTTGTTGCTCTGCTCCTGTTCATGTGATCCACCGGCCTGATCCTGCACTAGTACAAAAACTGTTTTTGCTGGCGGTTGGGAACCTATTTTCACAGGCGTTTCCGAGCCCCGCATGCGCTGGGGGCCAGTACAAATGGGAGCTTTCTACAGACGGCTGCTTGAGAACCGCCTGTAGAAATCCATTTTCACAGGCGGTTGTAAATGTGCCATTTACACAGGCGGTTCCTGTGAAAATGGATTTCGGATTTTATATTTTGAATATATATTTTTGTATTATTTAATATATATACATATATATTGTTATTGAAACTACTAAACCCTACTGGATGATGTTTAAATATAGCAACATGTAATTTAAATATCTCATACATACATGTATTACTTTAAAGTTTCATGCTAGTAATAAAGTTACAAGTGTGTGCCACATTATATACATGAGTCTCACGCTCACACACATAAAGTTACATGTGTATATACATCAAGAGTTTGGACATGTCCTCTAAAAGCCGTTCTGAGTAAGTTTTAGGCTATAAACCTCTGTTAGCGCTTCGTACTCGGCCTTGACTAATTCACTCTCATAATCATGATATTTTTCTACACTTGAGATGACCTGTTTGATGAGGAAAAGACACACGTCCTCAACTATGGTGTACAATGTCTTTTCGTTGATAGTCGTCGCCTTGGTTTTCTTCTTGGAAGGTTTCTTCAAGTTTTCTATGTCTCCTCTTATATGCTTGTACACGTAGTATCCACAGAGGACAGATCCTGCTGGTTGCTTGTGTCACTATAAAACAGAAAAGTGGTTATTTATATATGCTCACACATATAATATATCCACAGAGTACATGTATGATCTTTATTCATAAGAGTAAGTTTTCATACGTACCGGCCAATCATATATAACTTCCAATGGCTCCTTTTCTTTTTCCTTCGAAAAAAGCTTTTCACCGTTGATTTTATAAAACCGCCATGCCCTACGAACTCGAATACAATCACCATGATAATTATTATTAAAAACACTTACAATGCAAAAGTATATGTGCATATATATCTCGACTTACATCTCTAGCATCTCAAGGAAATGTCCATAGCTTGATGGGTGATAATTTATGGAGTCTAGTATCAGCACCCTTCCTTGTCTAGGATAAATGTCGACGCAGATCCAGTGGTCCCTACAGGAATCAAATTGTGCATTTAAATTATGTAGTATGATCACCCAAAGTTATATGGTGCCACTGCCCAAACTCATATACTTACCCAAAGTTGTACGGTGCCACTATCGATTTCCTGTCTTGATACTTATTCATACACTTTGAAATGTAGAAGGCGTACTTGGCTTCAAATTGAAACTTCAAACATTTCTTTTTGGCGGCCCGTGCTTCACCTACTAAGCCCTTAAATCGTCACTGTTTTCCCCGATTCTGAAGGTGTGCCTCTCTTCGCATATATCAATTGGGTTCAGATAGGCAATCCTCTCCTTGGCACAATAATCGATATCCTGACCATAACTCTGTTCCTGCTCATCAAATAACATTCTACAAGGCATGCATGTCAGATATTGAACATTTATGCAACTACAATAATGTGTAACTGTGTAACACTTACAATGCAAACGTCGTTATGATCTGTACGTCTAGTCTCTCGAGGTTCATCATCAACCAAATGTCTTCAAAGATAATCATGCACAGAGTATGCTCACTTTGAAATGTCTTATGTGGTATAGACACGTTGATGTTGTGAATGCCAGCAGCAGAGGCTCTCATGTACCAGCCATGCAACCTTTTTACATTGGTTGAGACCTTTTGGAGTTTCTCCCAACTCAGTAGAGGCTTTCCCACCACATAATTTTTAGGCACAGACTTGTAGTCTTCCCAAGTTGGCACCTTGATTTTGCAGGGAATTAACTTAGACACCTGAAGAATCATGGCCCTAGTTGGTTTCGGCGATTAACGACAATTAGAGATTATTTTGGCTAACGCGTGTTTTGCAGAGGCTATGCATAGCTTAGCCATAGTGATCAAGGAGAATGGGATCTAATGGTCATCACTTAGCCTCCAAGATGGATATCGTTTCGGTTTTCAAGGAGACATGATGAAGACCCTAGAATGATAGGCTAAGTGCCATAAGGAGATGAAGGGCATTTAGAATTAGTAGCTTGACTTAGGTGTGGTGCACACTTGACTTCCTTAGCTTTAAGCAAGCCTATGGTGACCGTAAGATAGCCTAGAACAACTTCCATTTTCATCGCGACGAAAAACGGAGTTGTCAAAATCGTTTTCTGGGCGTCGGACGCTCCTGGCAGGGGCGCCGGACGCTGTCCGTCGCGTCGGACAAAGGCGCCGGACGCTGGGTGATTGAGTCCACAGCGTCCGTCGGCCTTCCAGAGGGGATGTTTTCTGGCTAAGACTTTCAGGGTCCGTCGGACGCTGTCCGTCGGCCAGGCGTCGGACGCTGGGAAGAGCGTCCGTCGACCTTCCAGAGAGGGTGTTTTTCAACCCTAGCCAGAGCGTAGCGTCGGACACTGTGGATGAGCGTCCGTCGCCCAGTGACGTAGCGTCCGTCGCTGGGAACAGTGTGTCAGAACTAGCCGTTAGACAGGGCGTCGGACCGTCCGTCGCCTAGGCGCCGGAGCGTCCGTCGACCCAACTATGAACATAAACTAGCCATTGGGCATGCGACGGACCGTCCGTCGCCTAGTCGACGGAGCGTCCGTCGCCAACTTAAAATGCCAGCCCAAGGCAGTTTTCAGAGGGTCTATTTATAGCCCCTCCCACTTCTCTCCCACCTCGCCTTTGCTCATTTGAGTTGCTGAGTTTGTTGAGAAGGTTGGGAAGAGAGCAAGAGCCCTAGAGAGAGAGAGTGATTCACGAATCCATCCATCCTCTCTCTAGTTCATCCAAGAGTTCAAGTGTGCATCCTCTAGTTGTGAAGCTTGAGTGAGTCAAGCGAAGATCGAGGCTTGTTACTCTTGGTGATCGACATCACCTAGACGGTCCGGTGGTGCTCGGAGGAAGGTGATCGCCGAAGGATTGTCGGCGGCCCTTCTCCATCGACGTTTGTGATCGGTTGTGGGCGATTCACCGAGCCGGAGTGGCGAAGAATCAGCCCGTAGAGAGCACTCATCCCTTGCGCGGGATTGAGGGGGAGCTATACCTTGCGAGGTGCTCCAACGAGGACTAGGGGGGAGTGTCGACTCCTCGATACCTCGGCAAAACATCGCCGTGTCAAGCATCTCTTTCCCTAGCTCTTTATTACCGCATTACTTTCCGCACTTGTCTTTCAATTCATACTAGAATTGTGTAGGAAGTTTTCGCTTTCCATTGACTTGCTACCACTTTCTAGCTAGGACACACAAGCGGTAGGCACTAGGGGGTTAATTGGCTCTTTATAGGTTTAATTCTTGTTTAGAAATTAAAAAGAGCCCAATTCACCCCCCTTCTTGGGCATCTTGATCATTTCAATTGGTATCGGAGCAAGGTTTGCTCTAAATTAGGCTTCACCGCCTAGAGCAAGATGTCCCATGGAGATGGACCACCTCCCATGTTCGATGGAGACGACTTTCTTTATTGGAAAGTTAGTATGGAGGCCTATCTAGAGGCCGTTGACGTGGGTGTGCTCAAAGCCGCCACAAAGGGAGGCACCCTCTTCGCGGAGGACCTCAACTTTGATAAGCACAATGCCAAGGCGAAGAACATTATCTTTCGTGGCATTATCAAGGATGTCTTCAACCGAGTGCGTACTGCCAAAGACGCATTTGAGTTGTGGACCACTATTTGTGCACTTCACGAAGGCACAAAGAGTGAGCGTGAAGAACGCTATCACTTGGTTATGGCTAAGCTCAATTCTTTCTCTATGCATGCAAATGAAAATGCAAATGAAATGTACTCACGACTCAACATTATTGTAGAGGAATTGAATGGGCTCGGTCTCAACCAAATAGAACCGGCCGATGTGGTACGCAAGATTCTTTGTGTCTTGCCCATTGAGAAGTATGGCCACATCGTCACGGTGCTTCACCAAGGAGATCTCTCCGCCACTACACCAACACAAATTTTGGGCAAGATCAATGCCCATGAGATGTACATGAAGATTGGTGATGGTGGCTCATCTTCCTCCTCCAAGAAGAAAGAAAAAGAGAAGGAGGAAAAGAAGGACTTGGCACTCAAGGCATCCTCCTCGGAGAAGTACAAGATGCAAGTCATGTATGAGAGCACAAGCGATGATGATGATGATGATGATCTCGGTCTCATGGTGAAGAAGACAACTAAGATGTTGAAGAAGCTAAGCAAGAATGGAGTCAAGTTTGACTCAAAGAAGAAGAAATTTTTTACAAGCTCTTCAAGAAAGCCCCTCTCCAAGATGGATTGCTACAATTGTGGCAAACTTGGACACTTGGCTCATGCTTGCCCCGAAGAAAAGAAAGACAAGTACAAGAACAAGAAAGCTAACAACAAGTTTAAGTACAACAAGGGCAACAAGGTTGAGTCAAGTGATGAGGAGAAGAAGGATGACAAGCCATTCAAGAAGAAGAAGAATGGCAAAGCCTACATTGTTGGTGATTGGCTCACCGACATTGAAGACTCAAGTGACTCATCCGGAGATGAAAGTGAAGAAGAGAAGGTGGCCGCCTTGGTGATTGGTTCATCTACTCCACCGCCAGCCCTCCATCATCTCCGGGCTCATCCTCTACACATCTATGCCTCATGGCTAAAGGTGACAAAAAGGTACAAAAAGAGGATAGTGATGATGAGGCTAGCTCTAGTGATGATAGTGATGATGAGTTTGAGGCACCTTCCTATGATGAGCTAATTGAGATTTGCAATAAATACTCTAAGCTCATTAGGAAGTATAAAGGCAAAAGTGAATCACTAGAGAAAGCCAATGGTAACTTGCATGCTAAGCTTGATGACTTGTCTAGTGCTAATGATGAATTGAAGCTTGAGAACAAATCTCTCTCATCTAGCACTAGGGAGCTCAAAGCCTCACTCAAGCAAGAAAATGAGAAACATGATAAGCTTGAGAGGTCAACACAAGAGCTCCAAACAAGATACAACTTGCTAAAAGATGACTACAACCAAGTTAAAAATGAACATGGCACACTTGTGATAGCTAATGAATTGATTTCAAATGATCTTGCTACACATGTTGCTATTAACCGGTTGTTAAGTGTGATATAGCTACTTCTTGTGAGGACTTGCTTGATGAAGTTGCTAGTGAGCAAAATGCTAAGGGCAAGGGCAAGAAGGTAGTTGAGGCCGATAAGCATGATGACTATGTGAAGATGAGGCAAGAAAACTCCAAGCTCAAGGAAGAGCTAATCAACTCAAGGCAAGCAAGCCACTCACTATCAAGTTGGCCAAACAAGATGACAAAGATGCAATGAACTTGATCAACTCTCTCAAAGAGGAAAATGCAAAGCTCAAGGTTGAGAAGATCAAGCTTACAAGTGGATTGGAGAAGTTCACCAAGGGCCACAACCTTCAAAGTGAGCTCTTGATGAACACTATCATGAAGACTGACAAGACCGACATTGGGTTCAAGGAGAACCAAATCATGAAGGCCAAGGTCAAGATAGAAGCCAAACTATTACAAGAACAAGGCCATGAGAAGCAACTATGACACACCAAAGCCCAAGCCCAAGAAGTGCTTTGGATGTGGTCAAGAGGGTCACCTTCAATCCCAATGCAAGACTCCACCTCCCAAGACCTTGCCCAAGCACATAAGACCTTTCGCTCATGATGCACACTTCATCATCAACAAGGACTCCAAGGGTAGACCTCAAGTTGTATTTCTCGGTCCAAAGTTGAAGAACAAGCCCAAAGTGCTATGGGTTGCTAAGGAGTTGGTGGACAAGGCTATGGGACCTCGCCAAGTGTGGGTTCCCAAACAACAAGCTTAACTCCAAGTTGCTTGTGTGTAGGTGAACTACAAGACCGGTGGAAGTCATTGGGTGATTGATAGTGGATGCACTCAACATATGACCGGTGACTCCCGGATGTTCACCACACTTGAGGAAGATTGTGAAGGGCAAGACAAGATTACCTTTGGGGACAATTCAAAAGGCAAAGTGCAAGGCCTAGGCAAAGTGGCAATCTCAAATGATCAATCAATATCAAATGTCTTGCTAGTACAATCATTGAGCTTCAACTTGCTATCGGTGGGACAACTATGTGATCTTGGTTTCCATTGTCTCTTCACTCCAAATGAGGTAGTTGTGTCCAAGATTGAAGATTCATCATTGATATTCAAAGGGTTTCGGCACAACAATCTCTACCTAGTGGACTTCACCTCAAATGAAGCAAGTTTGCAAACATGTCTATTCTCCAAGAGCTCCTTGGGTTGGCTATGGCATATAAGATTGGCACATGTGGGAATGTCAACCTTGAAGAAGCTTGTCAAGAAGGAATTGGTTAGAGGTGTCAAGGATGTTGTGTTTGAGAAGGACAAACTTTGTAGTGCATGTCAAGCCGGCAAGCAAGTGGCAAACACTCATCCAACCAAAGCTTTCATGTCAACCTCAAGAGTCCTAGAGCTACTCCACATGGATCTATTTGGATCTACCACCTATGCTAGCCTTGGCGGCAATCTCTTTTGCTTGGTGGTAGTTGATGACTACTCTAGATACACTTGGGTGTTCTTTCTTCAAGACAAGGGAGAAACTCAATCAATATTCAAGAAGTTTGCAACTAGAGCCCAAAATGAGTTTGATGTGAAGATCAAGAAGATAAGAAGTGACAATGGGACCGAGTTTGTGAACACCAAGATTGAAGACTATTGTGATGAAGTTGGGATCAAGCATGAAGTATCCGCCACCTATACTCCTCAACAAAATGGTGTAGTAGAAAGGAAGAACCGGACACTTATCACTCTTGCAAGATCAATGCTTGATGAATACAACACTCCAGAGAAGTTTTGGGCGGAGGCAATCAACACCGCTTGCTATGCGGCCAACCGTCTCTTCGTCCAAAGGCTATTGAAGAAGTTCCCTATGAGCTTGTGAATGGGAAGAAACCGGATATATCCTTTTTCCGAGTGTTTGGTTGCAAAGTGTACATCTACAAGAAGCGCCAACACTTGGGCAAGTTCCAAAGAAGATGTGACATTGGTTTCTTAGTTGGGTATTCACTTAAATCCAAGGCATACCGTGTATTTAACAAAGCCACCGGCTTAGTTGAAGAAACGTATGACTTGGAGTTTGATGAAACTAATGGCTCTCAAGAAGAGCATGAAAATCTTGATGATGTAGGTGATGAACCCTTGAGGGAGGCAATGAAGAATATGCCAATTGGTGCTATCAACCCGCAAGAGGTGGAAGAAGTTGAAGACGAAGCAAATCAAGATCCTTCTCCACCCCACACGCCTCAAGTTGATGAAGAAGATCAAGTGAGGGAAGCTCAAGAAGACACTCACATTCCTCAAGATCAAGCCGAGGCCGAAGCAAGCAATGTTGAAGCACCACAACCTCCTCCCCAAGAGATTAATAGAAGATCTACACCTATGCTTCAAGCTCATCCACAAGACCTCATCATAGGGAGTCCATCAAGGGGGGTAACAACGCGATCTAAACTTGCTTCTTATGTTGAACATCACTCCTTTGTTTCCTTTGTTGAGCCTTCTAGTGTGGAGGATGCACTTGCGGATCCGGATTGGGTGAACGCCATGCACGAAGAGTTGAACAACTTCACCCGGAACGAAGTGTGGACACTAGTAGAAAATCCCAAAGGAGCAAGAATCATTGGCACCAAGTGGGTGTTTAGGAACAAGCAAGATGATCAAGGCGTGGTTGTGAGAAACAAGGCAAGATTGGTGGCAAAAGGGTTCTCCCAAGTTGAAGGATTGGATTTTGGGGAGACCTTTGCACCGGTTGCAAGACTAGAAGCCATTTGTATCCTTTTGGCATATGCTTCACATCACAAAATGAAACTTTTTCAAATGGATGTGAAGAGTGCCTTTCTAAATGGTTTCATTAATGAACATGTATTTGTCTCACAACCTCCCGGGTTTGAAGACCCAAATTGTCCTAATCATGTGTATAGGTTGTCCAAGGCACTCTATGGATTGAAGCAAGCTCCTAGAGCTTGGTATGAGAGGCTAAGGGATTTCCTACTCAAGAAGGGCTTCAAGATCGGGAATGTGGATACCACACTCTTCACCAAGGTGCTAGATGGAGAGATCTTTGTTTGCCAAGTATATGTCGATGACATTATATTTGGGTCAACAAACCAAGGTCATAGCAAGGAATTTGGTGCATTGATGTCAAGGAGTTCGAGATGTCAATGATTGGCGAGCTAACCTTCTTCCTTGGCTTCCAAGTGAAGCAATTGAGGGAGGGCACTTTCATATCTCAAGAGAAGTACACTTATGATGTGCTCAAGAAATTCAAGATGGAGGATTGCAAGCCAATCAAGACACCTATGCCTACTAATGGGCATCTCGATCTCGATGAGGGAGGTAAACCGATCGACCAAACTCTCTATCGTTCTATGATCGGTAGTTTACTTTACCTCACCGCTTCTAGGCCGGATATCATGTTTAGTGTGTGTATGTGTGCTAGGTTTCAAGCAAACCCTAAGGAGTCGCATCTTTGTGCGGTTAAAAGAATCCTTAGGTACTTAAGGCACACCCCTAGCATGGGTCTTTGGTATCCCAAAGGAGCTCCCTTCCAACTAGTTGGCTATTCCGATTCGGATTATGCCGGGTGTAAGGTTGATAGGAAGAGTACCTCCGGCGGGTGCCACATGCTAGGAAGATGACTTGTTTCTTGGTCCTCTAAGAAGCAAAATAGTGTGGCATTGTCAACCGCCGAGGCGGAATACATTGCCATGGGAGCAAGTTGTGCACAAATCCTATATATGACCCAAACACTCTTTGATTACGGCGTGTTTTTAAAAGAAGTTCCACTTTTGTGTGATAATGAAAGCGCCGTAAAGCTTGCAAACAACCCGGTTCAACACTCTCGCACCAAGCACATAGATATTCGCCATCACTTTCTTATAGATCATGTGGCTAGGAAAGACATCACACTAGTTGGAGTTAAGAGCGAAGAGCAATTGGCGGATATCTTCACTAAACCACTCGATGAAACAACCTTTTGTAGGTTGAGAAGCGAGTTAAATGTGCTTGATCACTCTAACTTCACTAAAAGATGAGCTTGTGTGAACCATGCATTCATATGTAATATAACATGTTTAATTTGGTAATGCACATAGGCTTGGCTAACGCGGTTAAGATAACCGCCCTTAAAGCGTGTGACAAAGCTTAACCGCGGTTTAAACTTGCAAGCAACCTAGATTCAAATTTCGTATTGCATAGCATATGCATGTGTGTTGTTTGCCTTTTCTTTTCGGTTAAGTTTCTTGAGCATCCTCTATGATAGTCCCCTTAGGGGGAGCATTCCAAGCTCAAGTCACTTCAATACCCCTCTTGTGGCCATATGATGACTCCTTGGCGCTTCCATTCGAATATTTTGGGCTAAAAATTAAATTTAAGCCTATGGCAAACTAATTGAAAATGAGTGTTTGAGAGATGGTTCTCATATCAAGTCCAATCAAGTGTTATTTGGATCTTATTGGGATTGAACTTGGTTGGGAGAAAGACGCAAAAACAAAATTTGAAAAATTTTATTTTTAAGGCGTCGGACGTTGCCGACGGACGCTCGGTGTCAATTGCCTCAGCGTCCGTCGCGATCGTCCGGAGATTAAAGTTGCCCGCTAAGAGGGCGATGGACGCGCCCCCAAGCGTCCGTCGCGGTCAATGCGATTGGGCGTTTCAAATCGGCTTTGGAAGCCCGACGGACGATGCCGTCGAACGCTCCCTGAGCGTCCGTCGCACACCGACGAAGCGTCCGTCGCTCTACGTCGGAGCGTCCGTCGCGAGCTAAACGGCGAATTTTTTTTAAAATCCCCGATCTCTTCTCTGTCTCGCCCGATCTGTTCAGTCCGCCACCGCGTTTGAGCTCTAACCCTAACCGCCGCTCTCCCTACGCCGCCATGGATCCTGCCTGCGCCGTCGTGCTCCTCCTCCCTGCGCCGCCGTGATCCTCCCCCAGCGCCGCCCGCACCTGCGCTGCCACATCTTGCGCCGCCATTCACCTCCACTGCGCCGCTGCTCCACCCCGCAACCCTGCCGCCGTGCCCAGCGCCAGAGCTCCTCTCCCTCTGATCCCCTGCGAGATTCAAGTCGTGGAGGACTCCGTTTGCCCAGGAGATCTCTCTGTGTTTGGAGGTTGATTGTTCTCAGAGGTGAATTTCATTTCCTGTGTTTACTTCCTCTGAATTTCAAATCACCTCATCCTTTATCTATCACATTGCCAACCCTAAACCCCTCTCTATGCCTTGATTAGCTTGCGGACTGCGGATTGCGGTTGATCGATCGGAAAATCTTTCCTCTTCTCATCTTTTTGGTCAGAGGTTCGAGGGTCAGTTGGTCAGTTGATCAGAGAATCAGCCAGTAGAGCAGTGTCAGTGAACTCGGGGCAAAGCCCGTGGGTATGGACCGAGGCAAAGCCTCGTGAGGACAGTCCAGGGCTGGCGTGCCACTCTTGCAGTTGTTTGGTTCTGTGGTCTGTCAGAGGCTTAGGGTCAGTGGTTGCTTGGCAGTGAGTTTGTGTTTTATCTCTTGAGGTTTCTTGTCAGCGGATTGGTTGCAGAGATTTGAGATATGCCAAGGACAAAGAACGTAGGTCCCGTTCCTGGTAGTGGTGGTGATCCTCCACCTCCACCGCGTCCTCCCACTGACCGGGGAAAGGGAAAGCAGAAGGTTATCTGTCGGAAGCGCAAGAGGCCAGCGATGGATCCAGACTCGGTAGCCGCTCTAGCAGTGGCAGAGGCCGCTGAGATAGCTGAGCGAGGAGGACGTCGCGCCGGCTTGAGGCTCTCGCCTCACCGTGGAGCGCGTCGTGAGTCACCTCCACCTCCAGAGTCAGAGCCCGTCGAGGTTACAGAGGCACCAGAGACCGAGCCAGTCCCAGCGACTGAGCCGGCAGAGGCCGCGGGCCATTCGTCCATTGGAGAGCTAATGAGCCGTCGAGTTACCCGTTCCCGAGGCTCAGGTGCACCACCCAGCCCTCCAGGACCCCGGCTCCCAGACCCCGTGAGGCACCAGGTTCGTACACTTACAGCGAAGCAAGTTCAGCTGCTTCGGTTTGTTGACTTCCAGTCCTGGTTCCCACCTCAGAGGGACCCCCGTGCCGGACGAGAGTTCTATTCCACAGTGCACGAGGACTTCTACAGAGCATATGTAGACATTGATGCTCCTCTCAGGGCCCACAGGGTGTGCCCATCTACTCAGATAGAGGGGATCGGTGGCCCAGAGATCTTGCAGCACCTCCAATACATCTAGGGTCTGACAGATTTGATGGGACGCTCAGGGGCATATCAGAAGGAGTGGGTATACCAGTTTTACGCCTCTCTTTGGATCTCACCCGATCACGAGTTCCTTCACTTTGCATACCAGGGACGTGATTTCAGGGTCACAGCTGCTAGATTCAGAGAGCTCTTTCACCTCGAGTCCTCACCTACCAGGATACACAGTCTCTGCTATGGGGATCAGGAGGCCCCTCGCCGACCTCACGATGGTATAGTGCCATCCACAGACTTCGTGAGTCCGTGCTTTCAGCAGCCGTTCTCTGAGGGTTCGAGCCGTACGCCACGTGACCTCACTCCTTTAGCTCGGATCCTTCACGAGGTTCTCAGACGTTCTATTCTACCCCGGATTGGAGCTAGGGATACTATCACTCGTCTTCAGCTTTGGCTCCTAGCTCACATTATTCGAAAAGAGAAGTTCGACCTCTGGGACTTGATAGTGAGCGAACTCGAGGATATTATAGCTGCTGGGTTCAGGGTCATTGGCAGCTACAGTTCGCCCATTGGATTTCATATTTGATAGTTGCCAAGACTGGGTCAGGTGTCATGAGAGTCACCCTTACGAGGTCAGCTACAGAGTTCCCAGTCTACTCGATGAGTCAGCTTGTGGCCCATGGGCAGTTGCCTCGCCCCAGCAGAGCCTACAGACCAGGCACTAGGCAGGCCGGAGTGCCACCACAGTCGGCCGAGGTCACAGATGCGATAGTTGAGCAGATTGCTCAGGCAGAGCTAGCAGACTTGGATGCAGAGATAGATACAGCTGCTGAGACAGTCTTTCGAGAGGCACCTCGATTCCGACAGCTCTGACGAGGACTACCAGCCCGTGCGTGAGTATACACCGATGACCCATGACCACGAGGCAGGTGGGTCAGGCTCAGCCGCAGCAGCTCCAGCTCCAGGCTCCAGTTCCTCAGAGGCTACCTTGCTCACTATTCTATCGAGGATGCAGGAGGAGAAGTCTCGCCAGGCAGAGGAGCAGAGACGATAGGTTGCAGACCTACGGAGGCTTACTGAGCAGCAGCTGGCAGCGCAGACACAGACACAGGCCAGACAGGATGAGTTCTAGTGTCAGTTCTTGGCATATCAGCTGCAGCAGGCAGAGATTCAGAAGACTCAGACACTTCTTCTTGAGCGTCTTCTGGCCTCTAGCTCCGGGCAGACTTCCACGCCATAGTTCCAGTTGCCCGGCGTATCACAGCAGCAGCAGTTCACCTCTCCTCCATAGCAGCCTCCAGTAGTTGTGGTGCCAACTCCAGCGTTACTGTCCAGAGGACAGAAGAGTCAGGCACCAGCTACACCTCCGTTCCAGCCGGCAGCCTCTCCTGAGTACCAGACTCCGAGGACCCAGGTGTCCTCTTGGATAGCTTCACCCGGAGAGTTCTAGACAGGATTCACTCCTACCCGGGGAACTACCTTAGTAGAGGCCTCGAGAGATCTGTCAGCTTCCTATCTTGAGATCAAGGGAGAAGACTCCCCAGGAGCAGCTCAGCAGGTCACACCAGCTCTAGAGACTGCAGTGGATCCTCCAGCGACAAGCACTCACCAGTCCTCAGTTGCATCGTCGGAGATCGCACCTGAGCAGTCAGCACAGACAGTCACCACACCTCCAGCTGCCGTTTAGACCGATGCCATATCCCTAGCAGAGGAAGTTACAGTGGCAGTGTCCTCTCCCGGTCAGACTCAGCCTGCAGAGGTTGCAGCAGCAGTGTCCCTAGTGGCACTTGCAGTGACACCATCCCCCTCGCCTCGAGTATTCACTCGTCGGGTTCCTAGGCCCGCTACTACTGAGGCAGGACCGTCCGAGGCACCAGCTGAGCCTCAGGGGGAGTCAGTTGAGACCGCAGCTCCAGAGGTGCCAGTGACAGCTCCAGAGACCACCCCAGCTGCACCTACACCGGCAGAGACCGAGGCAGATGATGAGTCAGACGAGTCAGACCTTCAAGACTTCATCATGCTGGATCGCAGAGCTGCAGCTTCTTCGCCTTCTTCTCCAGCCCCAGACTCTTAGTTTTTGGTGCTAGACGCCAAAGGGGGAGAGAGGGTCGAGTATAGTGATAGGGGGAGGGATTTGGATCTTTGTATGCTTTATTTCCCCGTACTCTTTCATCATGTCTACTTTTATGCATTTGTCTATATGTGTGATGTGATGATGGTTGATGTTTATATGGTTTCATGTGACAAAACTCTTGTTTATCTCTAATATATCTTGTGAGTTGTCTCATGTTCATGATATATCTCCTTGCTTACGTTATTTGAGCTTCCGTGCTTTACTCCGAAACATCCCTTGAGAATATCATGAGGTACTGCTTTTTCATTCATATCCGTAAGTACCATGTTTTGTGATTTGACTTGGGTGAGCAAGTATGCTTCTTTACAATCTCACTAACCCTTGCTCAACCATCCCAAGTCACCCTTGAATCTTAACCAAAACTCTTATCCATACTCGAAGTTTTATTGTCGTCAATCACCAAAAAGGGGGAGATTGAAGAATCATGGCCCTAGTTGGTTTCGGCGATTAACGACAATTAGAGATTATTATGGCTAACGTGTGTTTTGCAGAGGCTATGCGTAGCTTAGCCATAGTGATCAAGGAGAATGGGCTCTAATGGTCATCACTTAGCCTCCAAGATGGATATCGTTTCGGTTTTCAAGGAGACATGATGAAGACCCTAGAATGATAGGCTAAGTGCCATAAGGAGATGAAGGGCATTTAGAATTAGATAGGGCTTCTCTTTTTACCTTTGACCGTACTATTAAGAGGGGTTGAGATTAGTAGCTTGACTTAGGTGTGGTGCACACTTGACTTCCTTAGCTCTAAGCAAGCCTATGGTGACCGTAAGATAGCCTAGAATAACTTCCATTTTCATCGCGACGAAAAACGGAGTTGTCAAAATCGTTTTCTGGGCGTCGGACGCTCCTGGCAGGGGCGCCGGACGCTGTCCGTCGCGTCGGACAAAGGCGCCAGACGCTGGGTTATTGAGTCCACAGCGTCCGTCGGCCTTCCAGTGGGGATGTTTTCTGGCTACGACTTTCAGGGTCCGTCGGACGCTGTCCGTCGGCCAGGCGTCGGACGCTGTCCGTCGGCCAGGCGTCGGACGCTGGGAAGAGCATCCGTCGACCTTCCAGAGAGGGTGTTTTTTCAACCCTAGCCAGAGCTTAGCGTCGGACGCTGTGGATGAGCGTCCGTCGCCCAGTGACGTAGCGTCCGTCGCTGGGAACAGTGTGTCAGAACTAGCCGTTAGACAGGGCATCGGACCGTCCGTCGCCTAGGCGCCGGAGCGTCCGTCGACCCAACTATGAACAGAAACTAGCCATTGGGCATGCGACGGACCGTCCGTCGCCTAGTCGACGGAGCGTCCGTCGCCAACTTAAAATGCCAGCCCAAGGCAGTTTTCAGAGGGTCTATTTATAGCCCCTCCCACTTCTCTCCCACCTCGCCTTTGCTCATTTGAGTTGCTGAGTTTGTTGAGAAGGTTGGGAAGAGAGCAAGAGCCCTAGAGAGAGAGAGTGATTCGCGAATCCATCCATCCTCTCTCTAGTTCATCCAAGAGTTCAAGTGTGCATCCTCTAGTTGTGAAGCTTGAGTGAGTCAAGCGAAGATCGAGGCTTATTACTCTTGGTGATCGACATCACCTAGACGGTCCGGTGGTGCTCGGAGGAAGGTGATCACCGGAGGATTGTCGGCGGCCCTTCTCCATCGACATTTGTGATCGGTTGTGGGCGATTCACCGAGCCGGAGTGGCGAAGAATTAGCCCGTAGAGAGCACTCATCCCTTGCGCGGGATTGAGGGGGAGCTATACCTTGCGAGGTGCTCCAACGAGGACTAGGGGGGAGTGTCGACTCCTCGATACCTCAGCAAAACATCGCCGTGTCAAGCATCTCTTTCCCTAGCTCTTTATTACCGCATTACTTTCCGCACTTGTCTTTCAATTCATACTAGAATTGTGTAGGAAGTTTTCGCTTTCCATTGACTTGCTACCGCTTTCTAGCTAGGACACAAGCGGTAGGCACTAGGGGGTTAATTGGCTCTTTATAGGTTTAATTCTTGTTTAGAAAATAAAAAGAGCCCAATTCACCCCCCTCTTGGGCATCTTGATCCTTTCAACGCCGATTGCGCTGACTTCGTACTGAGCTCAGACAACTCGAGGACTTCACTAGTGCGTTTTTTCCCTATTCCTTTAAAAAATTTGGCTGTGCCAGCTGTTTACTTCTTTGGCTCGAAGGGGGAAATCAACTTGGGGATAGGAAACTTCTTCTTTGGTGGCGCTGGTGGCTCTGGTGTTTGTTTAAGATCTTTTGGTTGTGGGAAGGTGTGGATTTTTGTTGTGGAGGCGGCGGAGGTGATGTTTGTGGTGCAAATGACTGTGGTGGAGGTGACGGAGGTGGCGGAGGTGATGACTATGGTGGAGGTGGCGGAGGTGATGGATGTGGCGGAGGAGACCGAGGTGGGCTCCAATGTGAATGGATTGGTGATGGTGGTGAGTTCGGAAGAGGATCAATCGGTTTTGATGACTCCTCAACTGCTATCTCTTGCGAGGACGGTGGCGGCTCCCTCAGCTGGACGTCCCACCGAGGCCAAAGAATAAAATTGTTTATGGTCTGTCCGAGTTTCTCAGTGTCCTCGGGACCGGGGATGTCTAAAATCTTGTCCTCATATCCTTGGACAACGGTCGGTACTTCTACTCTGCAGTAGTCTTCAGGAATGTTAGCACCGTGGTACTTGCGTCCTGGGATCACTTTGCCCGTGGCTACTTCCCTTATACGGTGATTGTTAATGCCATATCTTATGACTAGGGAGCAAGCCACTGGAGTAACAATGTCGTCAACCGGATATTTAACCTTATTCCCAGTAGACGCTACACTGCTTGGTACCTCGGCAACGGTCTGCTAGGACACCACTGGGACTAGCTGCATCTGGGGTGCCTGAGTGCTTATTATTTGTTGACTTGACACGACCACACTCGCCAGTTTCTGCATCAAATCAGGAGGAGGATTGTCTACCAATTTCTCCATAAACTTTGTGAACTCTTTCTTAGCCTCCTCCTTCCAATAGCTAGCCATTTCTTCCTTGTATCGATCACGTTTCCTATACTCGCCTTCCCACTGAGGGCCGAATCCCTCCTTCCATCCTTCCTTGGATGACACGCCTCAAACACGGCCAGGATGCTCAGGGTTACCTAGGCCCTCGCTAAGGATGTCCCTCTCTCTTCGTGGCTTGAATTTACCTTCTTGTTGCTTGGCTGCCACCGCAAAGATGTTCTTTGCTACTTGTTCAACCTGAGGGTCATCAAAGGACAATTTGCGGACCTTTCACCAACTTGTTTGGACAGCGCCGGTAACCCTTTCTCCTTCTTAGCAGCCTCTTCTTGTTGCCATTTGGGAGCCTGACGCTGATAACCACCTGAGCCTAGACGGTGGTGGTACTTATTCTTCTTTGCGAGAGCCGTATTGGATTTGCTCAGAGCTATGAATTCTGCCTCTTTCCTCTGCTATAGAAAGACCGCCCACTGCCCTTTAGTAATATTGTACGTTGTTGTAGGGTCCAACCCTTTCTTGGCAAACTTGGTATTCAAGTCGGACCTCCAGTTTCGGAAACTGACCGCAACCTGCTTCAAGGTATAGTCCTTTACCAGTGCCTCTGGGATGGCTCGAGGAAACTGGAACCTCGTCTTCATTTTTTTCCCAAATTCTTGTCTTGTCATCCTCCGACACAATGGCCTAGGTCTTGTTAGTGACGTCAAGAAGGTCCCTAACACAAAAGCCAATTGCGTTCTGGTACTTGGATAGGGCCTCCAAAGGAGTTGTGGGCTGTCCGGTTGAGCTGACTTCTAAGATGACATATACGTCGTCTGGAAACTTGTTCAATCCTCTATCGCCTCGTTTGCCACCGCTCCGCTTCCTTTTCCTTGATGGCTCATTGTTCGTCATCGCGGTCGGTTCGGGTGCGTCGTCGGCACGTTGTGACATCAACTCTTCCATCTGAGCCAATGCCCTCTGAATATAAACATTGTGAGTTTAATGGTGATGGTTTTAATAGACATGTAATTAAATAAAAACATGAAATCATATAATTACCTTCTCGACTTCTGCATCATAATCAGGGTCATGGCGTAATTCACATTCAAATTGTTCTCGAGCCTTCCTCACTTCGATCCGCTCGAAGTCGTTGCTAGGGCTCCAATTGTTCTCCGGAGTTGATTGGTTCTCTTCTTCTTCCTCAATGGAGTCGGACGACCCCAGGCCTTGCCCCATTTGGTGGGTATCTTGTACTTGCTCTGTGGGGTCGGACGACCCCACGCCTTGCCCCGTTTGCTGGGCATCTTGTACTTGCTCTGTGGGGTCGGATCCTGGGGCCTGTTCCGTGTGAACAGACCCTTGTCCTTGGTCTTTGCTTGGAGATGTCATCGTGGAAATCTAATAAAGGATAAGCATTTATAGATTATATATATAACTTATATGTATAGGAGGCATATACTAATAAAGGATAAGAATTTATAGATTATATATATATATATAACTTGAATATATACATACACTTGAATATATACATACATATACTAAGAAATGAATATATATATATATGTACAATAATTTGGGTAGCTTGAATATATAAATACATACTTGAATGGACATACTTGAATGGAGATCACTAAACTTGAATGGAATGAATTTATAACAAACTTGAATGGAGATCTATCAAACTTGAATGGAATGAAACTTGAATGCAAATCTATAAATACATATACGAATGGAGATCACTAAACTTGAATGCAGATCTATATATATAAGTGGTTGAGGGTAATTAAAGAACATTTATATAGACATTTACATCTATACCTAATATAATAATCAAAGCATTTACATATATTATTTAAAGCATACTTCTAATTAAAGAAACTAATCAAAAAATGAAAAAGGCCCAAGGAGGCCTCTTGGCCTAGCTGGCCTCCCGACCGGCTTCTTCCTCCCCGCTCCTCCCACTGCTCGGCGCCGCCGCGTGCGCCCCGCCCGCCACCGCGCCCACCTCCCCCAACCCAGCACCACCGCGACCACCTCGCCCCCCACGCGCCACCGTAGCCACCACCCTCCGCGTGCGCCACCGAAGCCACCACCCCCAGCGTCACCGCGAACGGCCACGACGCGGTCACACAACCGCCGCGACCGCCGCGACTGCCGAAGCCAGCACGCGCTGCGACCATGCTGCCGCCGCCACCGCGCGCCGCCACCGAGAGCCATGACGTGGATGATGCTTACCGTCGCGGAGAGAGGAGGCAGCGCCGGTGAGGTCTCCGTGGAAATGGGCAGCCTGACGGCGTCGATTCGAATGAACTGGGCGGGATATATATACGAACCTCATTTCTACTGGCGGTGCCAACCGCCTGTAGAAATATTTTTGTAGAAGTAATTCTATTTTTTAAAAAAATCATATCTTGAGATATATTGTTCCAAAAATTGTGAATTAAACTTTATAGTGTTTGTCTTGACAAGATATACATATTAAAAATATTAAATGACATGTTTGAGATACTTTTGTATGTATCTATATTTATAATGACTTATACATAAGCTTCAAAAAATCATATCTCGAGATTATAGCAATAAGCATAGGGTCTCACACGTACAAACATAAATGGATTACATGGCAAATAACAAAAAAAATTTAGGCAGCTAAACTGTTCTTCCTTGTCCATCGTGGCGCACCCAAGGTAGCGATCTTTGTGGGATGTTTCTCTCAACACTCCTTATTTTTAGTGGATGGTCATCTACAAAGAGACATATGTTGCTGAACTCATTAAATTCATCCAGGTGAGATACACCATCAACCCCTATAGCTTGTTGCTTTCCAGGAATAACTACATACTTTGGCTTGTCGGTACCTTTCTTCTCATTAGGACAAAGGATCTGTTCAACATAGAAGACCTGTGCGGCACGGTTAGCCATTATCCACGGATCATCTTTGTAGCCTACCTTACTTAGATCAAGAACTCTGACCCCATAGTTGTCCACTGTGACATGTTTGTCTTCAACCCATTGACATCAAAACATAGGGACCTGAAATGTAGCATAGTCTAGCTCCCATATGACATCAGCGAAGCCAAAGAACATATTTTCATCCCCAGTTTCAGAGTCTAAGGCATCAAATCGAACTCCACTATTTTGTGCAATGCTCTTTTGGTCCTTGGACTTGGTACAGAATGTGAAGTCACTAATGTCATAGCTTTGCCATGTTGTGACCTAGCATGATGGTCCAGAAGCCAACGCCTTGATGGTGCGTTCCTCAATTGTTTCCCCCTCTGGAATGTCAAGCTCCTTTAGCCATGAGGTGAACTTATTCTTGTGTTCCTTCATTAACCACTCATCTGTGTGCCCATGATTTTGTTTGCGAAGCTCATCAATATTGTTGACACCGTTTTTCAGCACGTGTCAAATGAGCTAAGGATTGACTGGTCAACGGCTGTTTTCTATCAGCATCGGGAAATCATGAGTCAACATTGTCGATGAGGGTGCTGCGGGAAGACCAAGTGCGCTGCCGATGGAGGCTGGATGATCTTTGCCGACAGAGGTTAATCGGTGAAGTCTTGCTGATGCTGATTGCCGATGAGGGATATTGCCGATTGCCAATGAGGAGACATTGCTGATTGCCGATGAGGAGACATTGCCGATTGCCGATGAAGGGTCATTGCCGACTGCCGATGAAGAGTGGTTGCTGATTGCCGATAGGGACTGATTGGTGAAGACAGTTACTAGTACAAGGTCGCCGATCGGGAAGTATTGCCGATGCCGATGGGCATGAGGTGCCGATGAGTACATCATAATTTAGCGTTTGATGTCAGCAGAAGGCTACCGGTGGTCAAAGAAGGAAGGCGCGGATTGAAGGGATCCGCCGATGGAAAGTTTCCATCGAAGAGAAGTATAAGGAAACTGGTGTTTTGTATCAGTATTATTATTATAGTAATTTGAGTCCGACTCTTGCATGAGTCGTTTATTTTCCTTTAAAATAGGCGTGTTTGTTTAGGAAAATAAATATTGTTATCCGGCTCCTGTGCGAGTCAGTTTCCTAAAAATTAGGAGTTTGTTTTAGGAAGGATACGTGTCGTGTCTTTGTACAACTCTCCATGCAGGAGTATAAATACGTGCCCGAGGGCTACGGAAAAAGAATGAATCCAATATCAAACAAATCAATTTTACTCTTATTCTACCTTTACTGCAATTTACCCTCTTTGCATTAGTTATAGCTTTTTAACGAGTTCTTCAAGCTTTGACGAGCTGCATCACCTTGATCTCCGTCAAATCCTTGCAAGTTCCGCGTGGGAGTACCTCTGAGCCTTGGCATCCGGGTGCATCGCTGTTGCCTCGTTCAGCTCTGCTCTAGTTATCCTGATCAAGCCTCAATCCCAGCATCCGGGCGCATCGCCGTTGTCTAGATTGGATCTTGCTCTAGTTATCATCCTTGTCGATTAACTGGTCAAATCGACTGGCACACCTCCAGATACCGAGCTTTGGGTAATAGCCCGAGGTGTTCGCAGATCCTGACGCTTTTTTTGTCAACACCTCTTTTGGCATGCCTAGTGGGACACGATTATACAAATCTGCACATCCATCATGGGTGATCACGCCAACATTAACCAGAGGAACGTCATTGAAGTCTCTGAGGCCGATCTGAAAGATGATCAGAAGCAGGCCATGGAGCGGGCTATGGAGGAGTACAAACAATTATATCTAAAGTCCTTCAGCCTCTGCAGGAGCGGCGAAGCAATCCAGAAGCAAGATCCACCATTGCCATGGCAGGTCATGTATGACGCCAATCCTGGTAAGCTACAAGAGATGGTTAATGCCGCTATAAGTCAAGCATTAATTAGCCACTCCAACGTACTGTCCAATACTGTCTACAATGCTGTTACGCAATCATTCAAAGAAGGACATGCACCGCGATACGTCGGTCCAGCGTACCATCAACCTAGATTGGCATCTACAAGCCCATCGGCAGCCCCAATGGCGTCTTCCACTCCTGTGGAACCGTCTGCCGAGGTGGCTACATCGCCAAGACCGAACCCCGGCAGCGTTACCAAGCTCAACACAGATCCGACGGCGTCGGCAATTTTAGGACCAGCCCCTGCTAACTGGTGGGGATACGGTATGCCTCCGAATCTATATGCTGGCTCTAATCTGGTGCAGGGAGATAGCTCAGCCTGGAGGAACTCTACGGCATCGGCAACGCAGTCATAGCCGATGGCCCCTATGATGCACAACTCTGCGCCTGCTCCAACTATACAAGTGCCATCGGAAGATCTACAAGTAATTCCTAAGATACCTCTGATGCCACCATCGGCAAGCTCTGTGCCGATGCAACGCATTATAACCGCCGGCAGTCAATCTTTGGTGGCAAATTCTCAAGCTAGAGTGCCGGTTCCCCAAGGTAATCTGGTGATTGATTGCTCCAGAATACAAGAGCCACATGCTTCGGTCAACTATCATCCATCGGTAAGTCATATGCCGATGCTTTATAATCCTGGATGGGTCAACCAGCCGCCAGCTCAGCAGTCTGGCGTGTCAATGTATCATTATGGAGGCCCAGCGAATGCTCAGAGTGGACCATCGGTACAACAACCGATGAATACAGGGAATCAGCCTAATCTGCCAAGTGTACAAAACTATCCATCGGTAAGTCAACCGATGCATAGTGTTCAGATGACTGGTGCTGCGCCCGTGACTACTCCGCATCATCTTCAAGAGGCGCATCAGCCGGCTCCACCAGTCAACAACCAGCCAATGAGTCGGCAAGAGCAGGATGCATATTGGGTCGGTAAGATTGCCGAAGTTATGAAAGAACAATTCGGCATCAAACCCAAGGTCAATACGTACTCTTATCGGACTCCGTATCCTCCTGCATATGATTTGATTCCTCTCCCAAATCGGTACAAAGTGCCCGATTTTACCAAGTTCTCTGGCCAAGACGACACGTCAACAATGGAGCACATCAACCGCTTCATTATCCAGTGCGGGGAAGCTGCCAGCAGGGAGGAATTAAGGTGAGGTTGTTCTCTTCATCATTGTCTGGATCGGCATTTACATGGTTCATATCACTGCCCCCAAACTCTGTAATCACATGGGCTGATCTAGAAAGGCAATTTCACAAGTACTTCTTCGCTGACATACATGAGAAGAAGCTTACCGATTTGGTTAAAATGAGGCAACGCAATGATGAATTGGTAGAAAGCTTTGTTCAGAGGCTACGGGACATGAAGAACAAGTGCTACAGTCTGGTGCTTGATGATCGGCAACTGGCAGATTTGGCCTTCCAAGGATTACTGCCGCACATCAAGGACAAATATGCGTCCCAGGAGTTTGAGAGCCTAAGTCATCTGGTACAAAGGATTGCCGATCAAGATATCAAAGCCTTTGAACCCAGGAAGACTTGGAACAAGAAGGTGACCTTCATCGGGAAAGAAGAAGACTCTGGATCGGATGAAGAGCTGAATGTCGATGCAGCCGAATGGGTGAAGGATAAGAAGCCTGTGTCTTGTCCGTTCGGCCAAAAGGAGACCGAAAGGTTCACCTTCGACATCACCAAGGCCGATAGGATGTTTGACTTATTGCTGCAAGAAGGGCGAATCAAGTTGGCGCCCAACCAAGTAATTCCATCGGCCGAAGAGCTCAAGAAGATTAGGTACTGCAAGTGGCATAATGCAACCTCACACAGTACCAATGACTGCAAAGTATTTAGGCAGCAGCTGCAGTCGGAGATTGAATCTGCGCGTATTAAGTTTGAAAATTCTAAAGTCCAGAAACTGATGAAGATAGATCAGCACCCGTTCCCAAACAATATGGTGGAAATCAGTGAAAAAACCAGAGTGCTGACATCGGAAGCTGCCAGGAAGAACTCATCGGTAGATCCTAACCACCAAGTACCTGAGCGCGACGCGAGAAGGTTTGCCGATGACTGGAAGGGTAAGAAGGTTACCGATGAGGGTAGCAATGCCAACAGGGCTCCTGGGGTTGTGATCACACACAAACAGCCAAGGCGAAATCATCGGCAATCACGTGAAGAACGATATCGGCAAGAAGAAGAAGAGCATCGGGAATGGCTTCGACACAAGGACCACTGGAGGTGTCCCTTCTTCGTTCATTGCTGGGAGGAGGGCATCAAACTGCCCACTACCAATAATTGTCCAGAGTGCAATGGGTATTACACTGCCGATCAGTCAGGTAAGAGACCTTGTTTTGATGATCAGGCACCCGGGTACGCCAAGCCACTCAAAGGGAACAGATCGGCACATGACCGACTGGGGGGCAAGCTTAGTGCCCATGACAGGCTTGGCCGACGTGTTGATCAAGGGGAGCTGGAAGAGATGGCCAATGCAAGAGTGCCTGATGAAGAGATATTCTCTAGAGATCCCAACATCGGAAGAAGTGCCGATGTAAGCGGTGGGAAGCAGCACCAGCCCGTCTGGAAGACCAAGCTTCCTCTGTGGTGCCCTAAGGGTTTGACCAAGACCCAGAAGAGAAGGATTCAGCGCCAACGCCATGATGACCTGTACGACGATGCAGAACCCTCAAGGGAGAAGCAATGGAGGCCAAAGCGCAAGGACAGAGACCCATCGGCAGACATAAACATGGTTGTCATGTTGCCGATGGAGTTCATGGCACCTGTCAGTGATGATGAAGAGACTGCAGATATGGCACAATTGGTGCTGGACCCGATGACGGCTATTTTCGAAAAGCCTGCCGATGATGAGAGACAGCATCTGAGGGCTCTGTTTGTCAAGGGCAAAGTGGATGGTCAGCCGATGACAAAGATGCTGGTGGATGGCGGCGCGTGGATCAATATAATGCCATATGTCGTGTTCAAAAAGCTTGGGAAAGGCGACCAGGACTTAGTCAAGACCGACATGAAGCTTAAGGACTTCGAGGGCAATGTATCGACAACTATGGGAGTCGTATGTGTTGACTTGACCATCGGTAGCAAGACTTTGCCGACAACATTCTTTGTGATCAGCGGCAAAGGCACCTACAACTTGCTGCTAGGAAGGGATTGGATCCACGCCAATTGCTATATTCCTTCTACTATGAATCAAAGTCTGGTACAGTGGATTGGGGACAAAATTGAAGTCGTCTGAAGCGAAGCCCCATCTACTGTTGCATCGGCAGAATTGGAAACTTATGAGCAGACCAGGTGCATATCTGGCGAAGCCTGGGACAAAGAGTTCCTTAAAGTTGCCGATTACCGCATCAAACCGATCCAAGCAGTCGGTCCCGAAGAAGAGTTTTAATGGATCGGTTCGCTGATGATGGAAAGTTGGGGCAAGGCTTCACGTCTGCCGATGACTTACTTGAGGTCGACATCGGCGATGGTACTAAACCTAGGCCTACTTTTATTAGTGCTAAGTTAGATTCCCAATGTAAGCAGCAGTTAATCGATTTATTGAAAGAGAATAAAGATTGTTTTTCTTGGGATTATACAGAGATGCCTGGTTTAGACCGATCAATAGTTGAACATCGGCTACCCATCAAGTCTGGTTTCGAGCCACATCGACAACCTGTGCGCCGATGCAATCCTACTATTTTACCCGACATCAAGGCTGAGATTACAAAGTTAATCGAAGCTGGATTTATTCGGCAATGCCGATATGCCGATTGGATTTCTAATGTGGTTCCTGTGTATAAAAAGAATGGAAAACTTCGTGTTTGCATTGATTTCAGGAATCTTAACAAGGCTACGCCGATGGATGGCTACCCGATGCCCGGTGCCGATCTGCTGATCGATGCTGCTGCTGGACATCAAATTATTAGCTTCATGAATGGTAATGCTGGGTATAATCAAATATTCATGGCTAAAGAAGACATATCCAAGACTGCTTTCCGATGTCCAGGTCACGTTGGCTTATTTGAATGGGTAGTCATGACTTTTGGCTTGAAGAATGCCGGTGCTACTTATCAGAGAGCAATGAATTTTATCTTCCATAAATATATCGGCACGATAGTTGAAATCTACATTGATGACGTGGTGGTTAAGTCTGGAGGCTTCAAGAAGCATCTTGCCGATTTGCGGAAAATATTGGAGTGCACAAGGGAGCATGGGTTAAAGATGAATCCTAACAAGTGTGCATTTGGCGTATCGGCAGGGCAGTTTCTGGGTTTCATGGTGCATCAGAGAGGCATTGAAATTAGTAGAAAGTCTATTGATGCAATTAACAAGGTAGTTGCTCCTACGAACAAGACCGAGTTGCAGTCCTTGATCGGCAAGATTAATTTCATCAAAAGGTTTATATCTAATCTATCTGGTAAGATTAAATCCTTTAGCCCCTTGTTAAAGTTGAAAGCCGATGAAGAGTTTACATGGAAAGAAGAGCAGCAGTCAGCCTTAGAGGAGATTAAGAAATACTTGGTAAATCCTCCAGTCTTGGTTCCACCTCAACACGGGAAGCCTTTCAGGTTATATTTGTCTGCCGATGACGGTGTTATCGGATCATCCTTAATTCAAGAGTTTGAAGGGAAGGAATGTGTAATATATTACCTGAGCAGAAGGTTGGTGGATGCTGAAACTAGGTATTTGGCCATAGAGAGGTTGTGCTTATGTTTATATTTCTCTTGCATTAAGTTAAGGCATTATTTACTGTCGGCTGAATGCACTGTTATCTGCAAAGATGATGTGGTCAAGTACATGTTGTCAATGCTGATTTTGAGTGGACGGATCGGTAAGTGGATTTTGGCACTGGCAGAGTTTGACCTAAGGTATGAATCGGCTAAGGCTGTTAAGGGTCAGGTAATGGCCGATTTTGTTACTCAGCATTGTAATATGGTGAGCTTTGTTGAGATTGCTCCTTGGACTTTATTCTTTGATGGGTCTACATGCAAGGATGGAGCAGGTATCGGTATTCTCTTGATTTCACCCCGAGGACAGAAGTATGAAATCTCGTTACCGATTGTTGCTACTTCAACAAACAATCAGGTTGAGTACCAAGCTTTACTTAAGGGTTTAGAATTACTCAGGGAAGTGCGCGCCGATGCTGTTGAAATCTTCGGTGATTCCATGTTGGTGATTAATCAATTGATCGGGACATATGAATGCCGAAGTGAAGTTTTGATTGTAGCCCATGAACGGTGTTTGCAGTTGTTAAGAGAATTCAAAGAGTATCGCCTTGAGCATATTCCTAGGTTGCATAATGAAGAGGCCAATCGGCTAGCACAGAATGCCTCAGGATATCAGCCGATTCAAGAAATCATGACATCGGTAACCGTTGCCGATGACTGGAAAAAGGAGATTGCCGATTACTTGAGGGATCCATCTAGGAAAGTTGAAAGGCATCTAATGTTCCAAGCTACTAAGTATGTGCTCCTCGACGATGAGTTGTATTATCGGACGATTGATGGAGTTTTGCTTAGATGTCTCGGCAAAGAGGAATCAAAAGAGTTGATGGGTGAGATCCATGAAGGTGTATGTGGAGCGCATCAATCGACATTCAAAATGAAGTGGATGATTAGGCGGAATGGATATTATTGGCCAACAATCCTTGAATATTTCTTCAATTATTTCAAGGGGTGCCAGGATTGTCAGAAGTTTGGTAATGTGCAAAGGGCACCTGCATCGGCAATGAATCCTATAATTAAGCCTTGGCCGTTCAGAGGATGGGCTATTGATCTCATTGGTCAGATTTATCCGCCGTCGAGTAAGGGGCATAAGTTTATACTTGTTGCTACCGATTACTTTACTAAGTGGGTCGAGGCAATCCCTTTAAAGAAGGTGACATCGGCAAACATGGTGGATTTCGTTAAAGAACACATTATTTACCGATTCGGCATTCCTCAAACTATTACTACCGATCAAGGAACCATGTTCACATCGTGAGAGTTTGATGAGTTTGCTTCTAGCATGGGTTTCAAGGTGTTAAACTCTTCTCCTTATTATGCTCAAGCTAATGGTCAAGCTGAAGCGACTAATAAAGGAGTCATTAAACTTATAAAGCGCAAGATTGAAGAAAACCCTAGAAGGTGGCATATGGTGTTAAACGAAGCCTTGTGGTCATATTGGATGGCTTGACATGGTGCAACCCAGGTCTCGCCGTATCAGTTAGTTTATGGACACGATGCCATCCTGCCTTGGGAAGTCAAAGCTGGTTCTAGGCGATTATCTTTTCAGGATCAACTGACAACCGATGATTATGCTACTCTGATGAAAGATGAGTTAGAAGATTTGGCAGGTCATCGGTTGAGGGCATTGATTAGCATTGAAGAGAATAAGAAGAGGGTTGCCAGATGGTATGACAAGAAAGTAAAGGCAAAAGAGTTTGCAGATGGCGATCTGGTATGGAAGTTAATTTTACCGATCGGGACTAAAAGCTCTAAATTTGGAAAATGGTCCCCTAATTGGGAGGGTCCTTATCGGGTAAGACAATCTGCTCCTGGCAATGCTTACATTTTGGAAACTCTCGAAGGAGTTGCATTTTCTAGAGCGATCAACGGCAAATATCTAAAGAAGTATTACCCTAGTATATGGGTAGATGCGTAGTGCTCAGTTGAATGCTGATGAAAGAAAATTATATAAGCATCGGTAAAAACGTACTGACATTATGTTACAAGTCAAAATCAAGTATCAGAGTTATATTTGCCGATACAACAAATGGATTACAACAAGGAGTGAATGGCTGATATCGCATGCAGGCGAATCTGTTCTATCTCGTCCATCTCCTTGGCGTCGGCATCGGCAGAGCCCTCGACCGGCTTGATCTTCTTCTTCCACAAGATGGCTTGTTGGGCATTCTGGTCCCTTTCTTGCCGCAGAACCCTGATGGTATCGGATAATTGGGTTTTCTGCTGGTTGGCTGCAGTCAGATCCTCCTCGACTTTTTGTAACTCGGCCAACAACTCTTCTTTCTTGGCCGATAGCCGGGTGATTTCTTGATCGAGGCCATTGATGGAGACTTCTGCTTGGCCGATGCCCTTGTGCTTTTCATCGGTAATGTTTTTGAACTTGAGCTTCTCTTCCTCGCTCTTGGATTGGGCAGCCCTATCGGCAATGCGACGGGAAAGCCTTTGGTACTGGATTTGTTTGTTGTCGAGGAAGATTGCCTGGAAAAGGATTTCTGCCAGATCGGCAGGAAGATGGCCTTGGATATCCTTGAAAGCGATCCTTGCGGCCGATGAATCCTTAATGAGCTGGGACGTGTCTTGTAGCAGCAAGGAGAGTAATTCTTCAAGTTTGGACTTGATCTCAACCGATAAAGCTGGGACAGAGCTCTCCTCCTCCTCATCGTCATCGGGGATGTCGACTGCGAAGGAGAACAGGCTGTCCGCTTGAATGAGGCCTTGGCGTTCATCTTCATTCTGAGGATTCATGCTGAAGGAGAAGAGACTGTCCGGAGAGTCCTAAGCCTGAAAACAGAGGAGTTGAAATATGCCGATTGTAAAATTATACTATGAGCTTTAGGATAATTGACTTACCATCTTGAAGCGGATCTCCTACCTAGGACTTGGCAGACTGGATGGTCCAGCCTCATCTTGGACATCGGCAGCAGTTGCCGATGACTGGGCCTCTGCTGGAGAGGCGGCCGATGCCGCTGGTGCTGGTGGTGTTATTGCTGGCGTCGCTTCTGATGTGGTGGCTGGTTCTTGTGGCGGCGATGCCATTCTCTCATCGGGAGCCTCAGCTGATGGTGCCGATGCCAATCTTACCTCTGCTGTTACGCGGGGTGGAGTTTTCTCTTCATTGGGAACTTCGGCCGACGGTGCCGATACCGATGCTGCCTCCGCTGCTGCAGTGGGTATTGTCTCCTGATCGGGGACGTCGTCCATCGGTTGATCAGGAACAGCGGCCGATGAAAGTTCTGCCAATGACACGCCGACGGTTGGTGCAACCAGAGCTGATGGAATTTCTGCCGATGACGCGCCGACAGTTGGTGGTGCAACTTGGGCCGGTGGCGAAGGAGAAGCCAGCCTCAGGCGCCTCTTTTTCGTTGGCGCAGCAGCAGGGGAACCGACCCGCTTTGACGAAGATCGGGGGGCATCGGTAGCAGGGCTGGAAGGTCCTTGTCTACTTGAAGCAGTTGCCGATGACCACAATGCCTGAAAAATATAAAGCGGGTTATGCAAGATAAAATGTTACCGATGAAACAACGTATAATCGGTACGGGTAAAGATGGGTTTACTGCATGAACCCGTGTCAGGGCAACAGCAGCAGCCGATGTAGCCTTGACTTTTGCAGGCGTTCGCGTAGGTACCTGTTGAGGCGTGAAGGCGGCTAGCGAAGGAGCTTTGTTGCCGATGATTGATATGGGACCCATCATTCGAAGATTGAAGGGTCTGCCACTGTTGCTCATTGCGGGAACCGGATCATCGGCCTATCAAGTGCAAGAAGGTTAAGTACCGATGATGGAAGTAAAGTAATAAGGAATGCGTCGGATAAATCTGCGGGGGCCTTACACTTTGGATACAATTTATCGTATTGGGGCCAAATGCCATTTCTCGCTCTCCGCGTAGTAGAACCAAAGATGGGGGGCTTTTTTCCCAATCTAAGATATTCACGGGAAAGGGGCGGGGGAGTGATGCCCTTCAAATTACTTGTTCTCGGCACGTTCCCATCTATTGAATACAGCGGAACTGATTTTTGCACGAAAAAGCCACCAGATCTTCCCCGTGAGAACCATAAAAAACTTCTAAAAAAGACCAACTGCCAACGGCATCCCCTGCAGCGCAAAAAGCCCTCCAAATTTGATGGGGGGTTGCCGATTCCTCACCCTTTCTGATTTTTTTCCGTATATCCCGGGGAATTTTGGGGCAACATCAAACTAAACACCTTCTGCAAGGGCGTTCAGCCACATTTAAGAACCACCAGGGACCCCCAAGATTGCCGATGGCTCTCCTACAGAATCCGGGGACCCCGATGTAAAGGGGAAACGATCCAAGGTCTCCTAAAATTTTTGCCCAGGGGAAAGTTTTTTACTCGGGGGTGCATAGGGTGGTCCGACGGTTTTCCCAAAGACGAATTTTTCTAGCCACAGTTCAAAACGTGCGTGCTCCCTTTGGTTTTAACCGATCCGTCTTCTATTTTCAATGAACCTTCCAACTGCCATGTTCCTATTTTCCCTTTTGCTTCCCCTTCCTTTGAACAGTGAAACGGGGGAAGAGATATCCCCTATCAACAGTAACATGGGGAAGGGTGGGGGGGTTGGTCCCGGAAAAAAGGGGTTCATAGTGTCCGACCAAAAAAGGGGCAGCCACACAAGTTTTCCCCTTTTCTCCATATCGCAAGGGGAACCGATGCTTGGGCCAAGTTCCTCTTTTTGGGTTTTTGGGGCCCCAGCTACTCTGATACCATCTTCCCCCCTTTTTACTTGGGCCATGACAAGGCTCCTTCCACATCCTAACCAAAACATTCGATCCAAGGTCCCCCATTTTTTCTCTTTACTAAAAGGGGTCCGATTGCCCTGGGCCAAACCCTAAAGTTGGAACTAGAAAGGGGGGTCACTCCCCCTTTTTCATTCCGGGGTTAAAAAGAAGGGAAAAACAAAAAAAAAAGGGTAAATCCAATTTCGAAAAAACCCAAAGGGGGTTTTAAAAAAATAGGTCTCCCCTTTGGGGTCGACTTTTCCCATTAGTCGGGGGTGCTTTTTCGTTTTTTAGGGAGAAGGACGTTCTCAAACCGTTTCTTCGGGGCCCGAAGTTAAAACAAAGGGGAATTAAAAAATGAAAAGGGGCTCGGTAAAAATAGTGGGGGCCCGGGAACTTTTATAAGCTACTCGGGGTTTTGGGGTTTCCTTTCACCTATCAAATTGGAACCCAGGGAATACGCAGGGGATCAGGGGGGCGCAACTTTGGACAATCGGGGGTTTTATTATTAAATTCATTCCACCAATCGGGGAAACTGGCATCATCAGAGAAACCCACACAACGGCTACATGGAAAAATTGGGGACGTAAAGTTTATACACCCCCAAACTGGGGGATTTTGACACCGTTTTTCCAGCACGTTCAAATGACAAAGGTTATTTTTCCCAAGACTTTTCAGGGGAGGGAAAAACATGATCAACATTTCATGGGGCTGCGGAAGACCAATGCGCTCCCCATGGAGGCGATGATTTTTGCACAAGTTAATCGTGAATCTTGCTGATGCATTCCGATAAATTTTCCGATTGCCAATGAGAACTTTGCCGATTGCCGATAGGGGACTTTTCCGATTTTGATAAAGGGGCATTGCCGACTGCCATGAAAGTGGTTGCTGATTGCCATAGGGCTGATTGGAAGACTTTTCCTAAAGTCCCGATGGGGAAGTATTGCCATCCGATGGGATATCCATATACTCAAAATTTTAAACTTTTTTATCCAAAGCCCCCCGGTGTCAAAAAGGGGAACCCATTAAGGGGGTCTCCGATAAAATTTTTCCTCGAAGAAATTAAAAAACTTTTTTGTATCAGATTATTATTTAAATTTAGTCCACTTTTTCATGGTCTTTATTTTTCTTTAAAATACTTTTTTTAGAAAAAAAATATTGTTATCCGGGGGTCCCCGCGACCCCTTTTCCCCTTAAAATTGAGATTTTTTTGGGAAAAAACGTGTCGTGCTTGTACAACTCCCCCCTCGAGAAAAAATACTGCCCGGGGCTAGGGGAAAAAAATAAAAACCAAAATCAAACAAATCAATTTTACTCTTATTCACCTTTATTTAAATTTCCCCCCTTTCAAGTATAGTTTTTTTAAAGATTTTCAATTTTTGAGGGGGATCACCTTGACTCCTCAACCCTTTTTCAATTCCCCCCGGGGGTACCTCTGACCTTGCATCCCCCCCTCGCTTTTCCTTTTCCCCGCTCTATTAACCTGATCAACCTCAATCCCACATCCCCCCGCTCGCCGTTGTCTATTGGATCTTGCCTATTTTCATCCGTCAAATGGTCAAATTTGACGGCACCCTCCAACTGATTGGGGAATCCCCGGGGGTTTTCCAGCCCCGACGTTTTTTTTTTCAAAAAATATGTTCCGAGAAAGCCAATTATTGAGATTATTAAGATGTTTTTATTGCCTCGGGGGCTAATTTAACTTCGACAAAATTTTTTTTTCCCACCCCCTTTTCATTTAACCTCAGTCTTACGAGAAAAACCATTCATCCGGGCTTTAGGCCCTTTAAAATTTCAAAGGGGCCACCAACTCTTTTCCTTTTTTGGTTAATACCCCCAACCATGGACGCCTCAGGATGACACGAGTTGATACCCTTTTAATTTTTACAAAAACCCAAAAAACTCCACATCTCACAAATACGGGGGCCCCCCATCCTCTATCGGGGAAACCCAATGCACCACAAGGAAAAATAATACGAAAAATCTGAGGAAAACACATCTCGAACTTGACTTGTCCCCCGCCCCCAAAATTCCCTTTAAAATTTTAACTCATCAGGGGCAAATCCCCTTTCCCTTAGATCCGTTGAAAAGTAGCACAACCTTCCTTTTCAACCTTTATCCACGGGGGTTTTAAACCCCCTTTTGAAAATGGGGGGAAAGTAGTCAGAAAGGGATGACAATCATTGATTTTATTTTGATTTAAAGGGGCTTTCATTACACAATACTTCTATTTAAGCAAACCCCAAAGGGGGCCTTAAAATTCTTCAACCACACACCATCAATTTTCTCATCTTTTTTGGGTGTAGCTTCTCCCCGGAGATGATTTTCCCCTTTTTCTTAAAAAAAACATGAATTTTTTTAATGTCAAAATTACCATGCCAAAAACGTGACTTTATCCTTCCTTTTTCTTGCCCTTTAGCTAAAAGGGGTTTCCCAAATTTGCTTTCAAAAACTTCTTCGAAGGGGATACCATCGATCGAAAACAAAACCTCAACTCGGGCCCCTATAAAACAAAAAAACTCAAGAAAATAATTTCTTCTTGAATTTACCCCCCAATTGGTTTACATTTTTTTTTTTGGGTTTTTTCCCTCGTTGTCTTTTCCCCAAAAAATAATTTTAAAGGGTTTCCCACGGGGGAAAAATTTTTTTCCTTTATTGTTTCTATGGGTAGTAACTAATTTTTCAACGTTATTTCGAATGCTTATCCTTTTCCCTTCCCCGGGGTCCCTTTGGGGCCCCTTTCGAAAAAACTCTGTCCTGGGTTTCACTACTTTTTTGATGCAAAAGGGGGCTGTGACTTTTCCCATCTAGCATACCACAAAAAAAACCCTTTTCCCCCTTTAACTCCCTATAATTAAAGACGGTAACCCTTTAGGAAAAAAAAAATTTTCTCCCCAACTGAATGTTTCCCCAGCGTATTTTTCCCCCCACTTTTTTAACCCCTTTTTTTTCCCCCAATATCTTTTGTTTTTTCCCTTAAGGCTCAAAAAAACATCCCCAACTCCAGGTTTGTTAGCCAAGATAAGGGGGGTTTTGCAAATCCCTTTCGCTTCTGCATCAACCAGGGGAATTTTTAATGGTAGATCCCCGGGCCCAAATGTGCTTCGTGCTGCTCCTCTCAGAAAAAGGGGTTCTTTCCGTCATACCGTTCAAACCAACTTTTCCCTTTTTTCCTTGCAAAGCCCTTTTTTGATTGTTTTAAATCATCCACGCTTGCCATCGGGGGGGCCGAAGCTCCCATCTCTTTATGTGCTCATAAAAACCCCCAACTAAAAAATTGGGGTCCCGGGTTTTGCAAACAAACACCTCATCGACGACCAAAAGCGGGTCCATATCACCAAAAAAAAAATTTTTTTCACACATAATACCCAAACTTTTTTTTTTGATGGGGGTTTTTTCACTGGGTTTAATATCCCCAAAGGGTAATCAAAAGTATTTTTTTCCTTTTATCCAAAAAAATATTCAATAAATCCAAAAGACAACTTGTATCGATAACAATTATGTAATTTTTTAAAACCCTTTTCTTGTTTTTAAATTCTAAATTTTTCCCTATCGAATTTTACAAAAATTTAAACAGAATAGGGCAGCACATTTATTTATGATTTTTTTTACAATCAGACATAATGCCCGAAAAAAATTTAATTGGCACATGTGGGGCAGGGGGTTTGGGGAAAAACCGAATGAGATTGTCCTATACACATATGTACGTTTTGCCCCCTTAACCGAATTAATCGATGTACTCCCAAAATTTTTAAAAAAAACCCACCTTGGACTACCAAAAACCCACTTCCGTACGGGGGTTTTAAAAGGGGGGTTTCGGGGGTTTTCAGGAAAAAAGGGTTGAACAAATAATCAAGAAAAATTTTTTTACCCCATGAAGAGAAGAATATCATGATCCCCTCAAATATTTTAAAAAAAGAAAATCTTTCCGGGTTTTGGGTTTAAATTTAAAAACCCCAGTTAACCAAATACATGAGGCCCAAAAGGGGAAAAAAAATTATATTGTAAAATTTTTTGGGGTTTTTGAATGATGGGGCGTAGCATAGGGGTTTTCATCCTTTCTAGAGGCCCCATCAAAAAAATTGGGCAGAAGATACTTGGGGCCCCCTTTAAAGGCAAGATGCCCAAGGGGGGGGGGAATTGGGGGGTTTTTTAAAATTTTTAAGCAAATATTAAAAAAAACCCCCCAAATCCCAAACATCCCCAGTCCCACACCGGGGGCCTACAGAAACGGGACTTTCAGGGAAAATTTAAAAAATTTAAACCAAAAAAAATTTTAAAAAAATTAAAAAAAGACGGAAATAATGGGAAATGAAAGAGCTAGGAAAAAGAAAAAACCATGACCAGCAATTTTTCCCGAATCGAGTGTCGACACACCCCCCCCCCTCCCCTTTGGGGGGCCCCCAATAAACCTCCCCCCCCCTACCCGGCAAGGTAAGGGGGTCTCTAAAGGGGGGGTTCTTCCCACTCCGGCTCGTGAAACCCCACAAAACCCACACAAGCTTGGGGGAAAGCCCCAACAATCTCCCCTCACTTCCTCCAAAACCCCCCCCGAACACCACCAAACCGCAGTCTTTTTCACCAAAGGGAAAAACACAAACCTTTTTTTTCCAACTCAAGGGGGGGAAGGGGGGGGATCACACAAGGGCCCCCCCTAAACACTCTAGGGGAAAAACAAGATGAAATCCCTAAACCCCCTCCCCACCCTTTTACTCCCAAAGATTTTTTAAGGTTTTAAACCCGCTAAACAATGGGGCCCAAAAAGCCCTAAACGAAGGGGGCTAAAATAGCCCCACCCCAAAACTACCGGTTTTTTTTTTTTTTTTTTCTCTGCAAAACCCCGACCCGGAGCCAACCACCAACCATGCACACTTTCCGGAGCTCCCCTCTGTTTTTTAAAAATCAGGGGGTGTCACTAAACCCGCTTGGGCCCCGCACTGGTCCACCCGTCCTCTAATAAAAACTTCCTCTCTTTTAAACAACCCCCCGGACCCTCCCTTGTCCCCCCCGGGCCACCTCGGGTTTTTCCGGGGGCCGGGGGGCTCTCTCATAAACCCCCCAAATTCCCCCTTTTTGAGCTGGGGCTAGCCTCGACCCACCTGGGGCTAGCCCCAACCTCTCCTCTCTGAACCAAAACCTGGGGCCACCCCCCCTTTTTCCCCCCTTTCCCAAAAAGGGGTCCGACTCCTCAACTAAAATTTTTTTCCCTAAGTGGGGCCGGGGACCACTCCCCTTTGGGGCCCGACGCCCACTTACAGAGGGCCCGGGGGCCTTTCCCCCCCCTTTTAAACGTTTTTCGCGGGGTT
Organism: Microstegium vimineum; assembly: GCA_022036555.1. NCBI lineage: Eukaryota > Viridiplantae > Streptophyta > Magnoliopsida > Poales > Poaceae > Microstegium > Microstegium vimineum. The sequence continues at coordinate 11,138,218 of CM039138.1, read as the reverse complement.
TTTCCGGGGGGTTTTCCCCCACCTTTTTCTGGGTTTTACCGGGGAGAAAGCGGGTCTCTGGGCATTGTAAAATTGCATATACCCACTTTCCAAAACTCCCCGGGGGCAACTACTAACTCACCCCCCCCCTTTTTAACTCAAAGAAAAAAAACCCCTAGCAAAACTTATGCTTTTCTCAACCTTTTCCTAAAATTTACCTAATTCCACGGTTTTTCACCCTTTTTCAACCGAAAAATTCCATTTTGGGGGGAAATATCCTTTAAAACCCTTTTAAAAGGGCATCACTAAACCTAACACAAATGTTTTTTCCCCTCAAAACACACGTTATCATAGTGTCTAGTTTTTGGGGTTTTTAAACCCTAACAAAAAAGGGTTTTCCCTGATTCTTCAAATCTCCCCCTTTTGGGGGTTTTACCAAAAAACAAGTTTCCCAAAAAAAAATAATGAGAAATTTTGGGGTAAAAAAAACAAGACTTTACAAAAAATTTAAAGGGGAGGGGGTTTGTGTTTTTAAAAAACAAAAACCCAAACCTAACCATTAAACCCAAAAGACAAGCACAATAGAATAAAAAATTAAAACATAGAAAATTTTAAATTTTTATAAAAATCTAAAAAACCCCAAAAAAAATAAAGGGAAAACGGGGAAAGGGGAATAAAAACCCAAAACCCCCAAAAAAAAATTATAAAAAAAAGAAGAATGTCCACAAAATTTACACAACCATCAATCTAAACCCCTCACCAATCAAAACAATCATAAAAACAGTAAACGGGGCATGATTCAAAAATTTATACACAAAAAAAAAAAAGAGTTACAAACCCCCCCCCTAAGCTACCCCAAAACTACTCGACCTCCCCCCCCCCCCTTTGGGGTCGAACACCAAAACTAAGCATCTAGGGGGGGAGGGGAAACAACCGGGGGAAAGGCCCACCCCCTAAAAACGCCAGATAGTCCACCCCTCTGATCCTCCCCCTAGTATCTGACGCGGGGGAAAAAACTCGGGGGGCGGTACCCCACGGGGCCCGCTCTCAAGACCTGACCCCTTTGCGGAGTAAAAGTGGGGTCAAAACCTCCGGGGGCCCCCGGGGGCCTTAACGGGGGGGTCCTGGTCCTCATCCTAAACCTCGACTAGCCCCGAAGAACCAAGATTTTCAGGCTGAAAATGGGGGGGAAATACCACTGGGGGGACAATTTCCCCTGTAGGGGGGAAAAAAAGCTTCCCCCCCATTTTCGTGTGTACCCCCAAAGGGGCTACTGGGGAAAAGTGCGAACAGCTTCGGCAAAAGCCCGGGGCCCCAACCCCCCTAAAACAAAGGGACCAGGGGGGGGCACTGCCCCCTAAGCCCCCTAACGACCCAAAAAGGGGGTCTCGAGAGGAGCACCCCTCAAAAAAAGGGGTGAAACTATATGAGGGGGGGAACTCGGGGGCCAAAGGGCCAAACCCCCTTTTTCCCCCCGAGCCCGGGGAAACGGGGGGGAATCCCACCCTAAGTCCACGGGGGTTTTCCCCCGGGGGGGTACTGCTGACCGGGACTCTTAGGGGCCACTAAGGGGGCCCAAAAAAGGGGAACTAAACGGGGGCCCCCTATCCCCCAAATGTTTAAAAAGGGGTTTGGGGCTCAACATCTGTATCTAGGGGCAGGGAAAAAACCCCAAAAAAGACCCAGCCACTTCATCATATTGGGGCCCCCAAAAGGGCCGGGGTTCTGCTGCGCACTGAGAACTGTAACTGTAAAAGGCCCTTTTGCTCCACGCATACTTTGCATCGTTTTCCGCAAATCTCGAATGAAAGCTCCTCAGAAATTCGCTGCAACTCATCATGTCGCGCGGGACCTTTAACTCTACCAATAAAATCTTTTTTTCTCATTCAAATTTTTTCAAAAAATTCACATCATTCTCGGGGGGAGAGGCAAAAAAGCCACCTCAGTGTCGTGACCCGACATCTTGGGGAAAAATGGAAAAACCCCATCTTAGCTATCGGGGAAAATTTTTTCCCCCGGAGTCACGTCACTTTTATGCTAAAAAATGGACCCTGCCCCTTTTAAAACCAAAAAAGTATACCTCAAAAATGGGGGTCAACCTCAGCTCCCCCCCCGCTGGGGGGTCCCCTCCTGATAAGAAAGGAAAAGGGGGCCCGGGTTTTCCCCCAAACCGGGGGGGCAAAAAAAACCCAAGAACTCTAAAGCGGGAAAAGGTGGCGACGATCCAGTAGGGGCCCCCTCCAAGGTTTTTCCCCCTCAACTCAAAAACAAAGACGATGAAATCCAGTTACAAAAAGGGGGAAAAAAAAAAAAGACGGGGTCATTCCATCCATCACTCCTCCAAAAACTGAACCAAAAAAATCTCGACGTCAAGGGGGTCCCAAGAACTAAGGGAAATGAAGGAAAGCTGCTGCATGTTTTTTAAAAAATTCCTTGTAACCCATTGGGGGGGAAACAAAGTAGGGCGGGGGGGCCTCCCTTTAACCGTGAACGGGGTCTTTAGCCGCGGGCCCACGCTACCCGCTAAATGGGGGGAAGAAGGACCACCTTTTCCCCCAAAAAAAAATTTTTCGCCAACCTCGAGCTCTGCAGGGGGGGAACTCCTCTTACCATCTTTTAATTTTAAAAAAACTTTTCCCCCCCCCAAACCCCGCTTTTTTAGGCGAAAAAAACCTTTGAGCCTAGTCCCCAAAATACCTTATCCCCGCCTCTGAAATATACCCGCACAAACTTGTCTCTGATAAAAACCCCCAAAAATGGGGCTAAAAATCCCTAAACCCCCCCCTTTTTATGTTTTTTTCCCGGGAAGGGGCCCAAAAAACCCTACCCCCGGGAAGGGAATAAAACATCTGATCCCCCCCCCCACTTCTCAACTATCCCCCCAAAGGGGGAAAACCCCCCGTGGGGAAAAAACTGAATACGGGGAAGCTGATTGCTCTATAGAAACCTCCATAAATTTGGGGCCCAACCAGGAGGCTCTGGGGCACCTGACCCGGGGGACCACTTCTCTAAAGCAAAAACCCCCAACTTCTTAAAACCCCTTTTGGGGTTAAAAATTTCCCCCAACGGGGGAACGAACTGAACTTTTTTGGGGCTTCTACTGATCCCGAGGGGGCGGGGGCTGAAAAACCCCCCCCGATGGGGGGCCAACTGCCCCAAAAATTTTTTATGCCCCAACCTGGCCCTCGGGGTATCCTCTGTATTAAAACCCCCCCAAAGGGGTAAAAGGGAAATCCCCAGGGGGGCCAAGCCACTGTGCCTGGGGACCGCCTCGTTTTTTCAGGGGCTGCTCAAAACGCCACGGGGGTTTCCCGGGTTTCCCAAAACCTGGGGCTTTTTAAATTCTTTTTTTTGCCTTTTCAACCATTTTTCCCTTTTCCCTTTTCTGGGAAAGGGGAAAGGGGGAAAAGGGGGGTATCATCCCCTACCCACTGTGGGGAAAAAAATACACTCATAAATTTTTTAACAATCACAAGACACTGCCCATTGAAAAGCAACCCCCTAAAAATCACAAAGAATAAAAACCTCAAGAACCGGGGGTCTCTTTTAAAATCATTTATCTCTGTCAAAATTTTTGCTACCAACACCAAAAATCAACTGAAAGAGGGGGCCGCAACCACCGGGAAAACCCTTTTTTTTTCCAAAAACCTTTACCCGTTTTTCCCCCCATTTTAAACCCACTGACTATCTAGAAAATATATAAAACCCCAGAGAATAAAAATCCGTTTTAAAAACAAGCTCTAGATAGTTTTAAAATTTAAAACTTTCATATCCCCGAAAAAAACAATCAATAAACCCAATTTTTAATTTAAAAACCCGCTCCGAAAAATTTGCCACCGGGGAAATTTTTAAATTTGCCCAAAATTTTTTTTTGAATTATGAATTGATTGAATTCTTAAAATTTTTCAAGGGGAAAAAACTTTTATAACCCATCTACACTCACAAACCACACTCGAAGGGGGAAAAGGCCCCAAAACCCCCCTCGAAATTTTTGGGGGGGAGAGATAAAAAAGAGTTTTTCAGGAGGGGGTGTCGAAAAAAACCCTTTTTCCCGGGGGTTGGGGGGAAACCCCCCCCTTTTTATTTTTTCACAGTGGGGGAAAAGGGGGAGGGGGAAAAACCCCCCGGGGGGCAGCCGGGGGGGGGGAGCGGGGACTTGGCCCCCCCGGGCCGCCGGGGGGGGGAACCTGGCCCCGGGGGGGTTTTGGCTTTTTAAAAAAAACGCAGGGGGAAAAGGGGGGGGGGTTGCCGCACCCCCACATGGAAGGGGGGTTACTGCGGGGGGGTGGGGGGGAGCTCGTGGAGGGGGATCAGCCAATGGCCCCGGGGGGGGGGGCCGGGGGGAGGCTGACCGGGGGGGCGGCGTACGGGGGTGAATGAAAAGCACCGGGGCCAAAAAAAAACCTCGCGGGGGGGGGTTTTCCCCAAAAATTTTGAAGGTCACTACTCCCCTTAGTCCCGGACCCCCGGGGGAAAGGGGGGCCGACGGGGGCCCAAAGGGGGGAAAAAAAGGAAAAACCCCCCACCGGACCAGGGGGCGGGGGCCCCCCCGGGGGGGCCCCCTGCACCCGGGGGTTTCCCCCGTGGGGGAAAAAAATTTTGGGGGAAGGGGGCCCGGGCAAACCCTTTTTCCCCCGGCCAGGGGGGTCACTCGGTCCCCAAAAGGATTTTTGGGGGTAAAAAGTTTTTTTTTAGGGGGCAAATCGGGGGACTCTCACCCAAAAAAAATTCCGGGGGTTAATTTTCCTCTGAATTTTTTCCCCCTTTTTTTTCCCCCCCCCCCTTTTTTTTTTAGCCAAAAAACCCCAAAAAAAAAAAAGCAAAAAAGGGGAAACCCTTTTTTGGGCTTAACATAAAAAAACCCTCTCTCAAAACCCCCCAATTTTTAAATTTCCCCTTTGGCAAGGGGGATTTTCCCCCAAAAAAAAATTTCAATAAAGCCCAAGGGGGCCTTAGGGGGGGAAAAAAGGGGGTTACTGAAACAAAATTTTTAAAATCCCCCCCAATGTGAACCTATTTTACCAAAAAAATTTTTAACCCAAAAAAAAAAAAAAACACAAAACCCCCGCTTTTCTAAAACGGGGAAATTTTAAATTTGGTTGCTTTTTTAAATTTTTAAAACCCGGGGTTTAAAAAATTTTACAACCCCCTTTGGGGGTTTTTTTTTTAAAACCCCCTTTCCCCCCATGGGGGTTTCCCCAAAAAAAAAAGTTATATTTTCATATGAATCAAGGGGTTTTTACAAACTCATCTTTTAAAAAATTTTAAAAAAACAAAACAAATTTTAAAAACCCCCCTTCTCAACCCCACAAAAGGGGTTAAACCCTCGTGTTTAAATGAAAAAATCCGCCAATTTTTTTTTCCCTCTTTTCTCCAACTTGGGGGGGCTTTCCTACCACATGAACTCAAAAAATGAGGGGAAACCCCAAGGGGGCTTTGCAGGGGTTTTAAACCCCCGGGGGTTTTGCAAGGGTTAAAAGGGGTTTTTCCCTTTTCCAAAAAGGGGGAAATTTTTTAAAAAAACCCCGCCTAAAAAAAAGTTTTGGGGGCATTTTTAAAAAATTTTGGCACATTTTTCTCCCATTCAATGAAAAACCCCTCGACTTGACAACCCCCAAATGTTTTCTTTTTTGGGGGCCAAAAACAAAGATTTTCCCCACATGGGCACCCCGCCGAGGTACCCCCTTTCCTATCAACCTTAAAAACCCCCCCAAAACCAATGGGGAAAAGCCAACTATTTTTGGGAAAGGGGGGCCCTTTGGGGGCCAAAACCCATCTGGGGGGTCCCTTTAAAATTAAAACCAAATTTTTTTTAAACCCCACAAAGATCCCCACCCCTTTTGGGTTTGGGGTTAAAAACCCAGCACACTTTCACACACTAAACATAAAAACCCCCCAAATGGGGGGTAAAAAAAAACCCCACCAAAACAAGGCTAAGGATTTTGGCCCCAAACTTTAAAATCCCCACGAACGAATCCCTTTTTTCTTTGGGGGCCTTATTCTTGCAACCCCCAAACTTGAACTTCTTGTTCCCCCAAAAAGCGTCAGATCTTAAAACCTGGGGAAAAATTTCCCAAAGCTGGTTTTTCCCCGGGGGCGTGCCATCGTTTTAAAACCAAAACATAAAAAGGGAGATAACTAGAACAAACGAACAACGCAACGATTCCCCGGGGCTAAAGGGGTCAAATTGATCAAGGATAACAGAGAAAACTAAGGGCCCCAAAAAACGATGCCCCCCCCCTTCCCCCAAACTCAAGGTACTCCCTGGGGGAAATAAAAAATTATGGAATCGGGGAAAAAGTAGCCCCGAAAGCGAAGAACTCGTTGAGGGGGATAACAAAAAAAAAAAAAAGGGGGAAATTTAAAAGTTTTAAAATAAATAAAAAAAATTTTGGTTTTTTTGTTTTTTATTTATCTTATTTTTACCCCCGGGGGACATTTTTTTAAAAACCCCCCTGGAGTTTACAAAAACTTTTACTTTCCCCTTTTTCCCAAAAAAAAATCCCCTATTTTTAAAAAAACAAACCCCTTTTGCCATTTCCCCCTTTTCCCCCCTTTTTAAGAAAATTTTTCCCAAAAGGGGAACCCCTTTTAAAACCCCCCTCCTTTTTTACCATTTTTTGGGTCCCCTTTTGGGTTACAAAAATTTAAAACCCTTTAAATTACCCCAAAACCCCTGGGGAACACTTCCTTATCACTTTTTTTTCCCCCCTTTGCGCCGTGCGGGAACTCCAATCATTTCCCGGGCCCAAGGGCCCAAACCCCCCTTCATCCAAGGGGGAAAATCTCATCCAACAGCAATACCCCTCACCCCCTTTTCCAAAAAGACTCTTCAGGGGGAATTCCCCTTTAAAAAAAAATTAAAACCCAAATTAAAAACCCTTTCCAAAATCAAACCTTCACACTCCCCCTTAGCCCCCTCACCCCCTTTTCGGCAACTTTTGGGGCCCCCAAATTTTTTTCCCTCCCAAAGGAAAACCCTTTAAAAACCCCAACCTCCCCTTTTTACACTGTAAAAAAATTTCAACACTCCCCCCAGTTTCAAATAAACTTTTTTCCAAAAATTTCCCCTCCACCGCCCCCTTTTTTTCCAAACCCCCCAAAAGGGGCAAAAAGTTTTTCCTGGGTTTTCCCCCTTGGGGAAACCCAATTTTTAAAAATAAAATCCCTCTTTTTAACAAAAAAAATTTTTCAACCAAAACCCATAAAACCCGGACACCGGGGGGTTTTTTACATCCCGTTAAAGCGAGACAGATCCCCCAAATGCCCCTACATTTAAAAAAAAAATTCCCGGGGTCCACCCTGCTTTTCACCCTGAATCCACTTTCCCTCCTTTCCCTTCCTGCCCCTTTCCCCCCCTTTAAAACCCCCACCCCCTTAAAACACGAACAGTACTCTTCCGCCCCAATTTTCCCCAAAAAAAATCAAGCACCCCCTTTTTCTCTATGGCCTCCAATTTTCCCTTTTCCCCAAAAGGGGAACCCTTTTCCCCTTTCCCCCCCCAAACCCTTTTTCTTTTTTTTTTTTTGCACAAAAACTGGGGTTTTTTCCCCCATTCCCTTTTTCTGTTCTCCTTCTTTCCTTCAACTTGGGAGCTATCAACAAGGGGGGTTTTTTTCCCCTCACTGGTTTTTTCCCCCTTTTTGCTGTTTTGGGGCCCCCGGGGGCCGGGGGCCCCCTACATAACCCCAAAGCGAAATCAACCGAAAAACCCTTTTTCCCCCAAATTTTTTTGGTTTTTAAAATTTGGGAAAAGGGTTTTTTTCCCAAAAAAAAAATAACCCACCAATGGGGAAAAAAAAGGGGGTTTCCCCGGGGTTTTACCAACAAAAAAACTCAAACGCAGCTTGGGGGAAAAAAAAAGGGGGCCCCCCTTTTTATTTTAGAAAAGAACAAAAACAGTTTTTAAAAATTCCTTTTTTCTTTTTTTGGGGGGGTACCTTTTAATGCCTTTCCTTTTTTCCCCCCCTGGACCCCCCACCCCACTCTGCCATTCCCCCAAGGGGGGCTTCTACATATCCCCTGGCCGAACCTTCCCTTTTTTTAACAGAAACTAGCATAAAGGGGGAAAAAACCGGGGAAAAACGGGGGGGACACTTATTCAAAATCCAAAACAGGTCGGGAAAAACCCGAGAAAGCATGCCACCTTCCGAACATGTGACCCCCCAAAAATTTTTTTTTTTTGCTAGGGGGGCGGACACCCACCATGTATCTTCCACACTGACGCTTCCCCATGGGGGAAAAAGAATTTTTCCCTTGGGGGTAAAAAAATCGGTATTTTAAAACCCCCTTTTTCTTCTCCATCAATTTTCCCCCAAAAAAACCTAAAAGGGGAAAAAATCGGGGGCCTCGGGGGGCCCCCGTTTTTTTCAACATTTTGGGGGGGAAAGCACATATGCCCCAAAAAAAATCCCAAAAAAAACCCCTTTTTTCCCCAAAAATTTTTCCCCCAGACATACCCCAAAAACCAAAAGTGTAAGGGAAAAAAACCCAAACCCCCCCACTCAACTTTGAGTTGGGGCCCCAAGTGCTGCCAAACCCCCTCCGACCCCAACAATTCGCATGTTTTTTCAGAAGTTTTTTAACGAATTCCGGCCCCCAAACAAAAACTCGGGGGGCCACCCCCCGACAAAAAAAAACCCAATTTCCCCCCTAAAATTTAAAAATTTTAAAACCCAGGGGGAAATTTTTCCCGAAACCAAAAATTTAAAAAGGGGCCCCAAACATTCCCCGACTTTTTCCCAAAACTCTTTAAAACGGGAAAATGCCCCCCATCATTTTTTTTTAAAATCCCCCTGGGGAGCGCAAACACTTTTTTTGGGGAATTGCCGATCAAGCTTTTTTACCCCCAAATATGAACCTGGGGAAACATTCTCCGGGGCCCCCAGACGGGAAAAAATTTTCCCAAAACCCCCTTTCCCCCCACCCGATTTCAGACCTCACCTGCCCTTTGGGGGCCCCCCCCTTTTTTCATTACAAATGATACAAGTCATGGGGGGAAAATGGAATCCAACTGTTTGCCAAGTCGCCCCCAAAAATACCCCACAAGATCATGTCGACCCCCAAAAATTTTCCCCCCACGACGCATAAGCCCCCCATTCCGATTTTCCCCAAATTTTTTTCCCCCCCCATCGGTTTTTTAACCTTCTTGCTTTTTACATTATCCCCCAAATTTCCTTTTCCCTTTAGTAGGGGGGGGAAAACCCTTCAAGCTTCGAAAGATTTTTTCCCCGGGCCCTCCTGGGGAACAAACTCCTTTTTACGCCTTAAATTTTCCCGCCCCGGGATCCAAAAACCCACACCTGCAAAAGCCAAAGGGGGCAAAAAGGGGGTCTGCCCTGACGCTGTGTTTTTTTTAAACCAAACTCCCCCTCAACCGATTACATACTGTTTAATCACAACATTTACTTTTATAACTGGGGGTTTAATACTTTTCCCGGGGGTGATTTTTCCCGGGAAACTCTCCAAGCAAACAAGCACCTCCCCCAAATTTGGCTGCCGGCCCCCCCCCCCCTTTTTGAAAAAGGGGGTCTTCTTTTCCCCCACCGTGCCAAAAGGGGAAAAGGGGGCCTTTTTGGGGGGGGTACCCATCTTTGCATCCCGGGGGGAAGTACACCCTCCAACTGTCGGGGGGCATCGGGGGGGGAAAATCCATCGGGGGCCCATCCCGATCAGTTTGTGTACGGGGTCCCCCTTTAGGACATCCATCCGGGTTTTTAAAACGGGGGGGGTTTTTGGGGGCGAAAAAAACCGGGCCCCAAACCCAAATCCCAATGAAAAAACAAAACCCGCAAATGGCTGGGGGGTATCTATCCAACCATCACTGATGTCCCTAGGGGGGACTGTTCCCACTGGGGAAAAAAAGCCCCAAAAAAAAAGGCCAAAAAAAACCCCCCCGGGGCCCCCACCCGGGGGCCCCCCCGGGGGGGGAAAAAAACCCCCCTCGTCTAGCGGGGGAAAGGGTTAAAAACGCATCGGGGGCCCAAACCCAAATCCCATAAAAAAAAGGGGCCCTTTTTTGCCACAACCAAGTAACATGCCAAAGCAACGCCCCGCCCCCCCAAAAAGAAAAACCCTAGCAACGGCTCGACTGCTCCCTGGCAAAAGGGGGTTTTACGCAACCCCCCCCGATTCCAAGACAAAACTGGCCCCCCAGAATGCCAAGTCCGGGGGGAAATCCCGCTTCAAGAGGTAAAATTTAAAAAATTTTTAAAATTTTAGAAAAAACCCCCTTCCCCCCGGGATATTTTTTTAAAACCCCCCTTTTTTTTTTAGGGGCCCCAAAATTTCCCCCCAAAAACTTTTTTTTTTTTCCTCAACCCCCCCAAAAAAAAGATAGATGCCAAAAGGCCCCCCCCCAAACAGACAGCCTATTTTCCTTCTCAGTCAATACCCTTTTACGATGGGGGGGAAAAGGTTCTGTCCCACCCTAAACGGGGGGGGACAAGACCAAATCCGAGAACATTTTTTTTTTTCCCCCGCTCAAAAAAAAACACCCCCCCCCCTTTGTTTAGGGGGCCCTTGCACAAAAAAACGCCTTTTTTTTAAAAAATCCAAAGCCATTTCCCTGCCATAGGCCAAAAAACCCCCTTTTTTCCCCCCAAAAACCTTTTTCCCGACATCAAACAAATCAATACCCCCCTTTCCCCCCCCCCTTGCCGATAGGGGGGGGCCAATTTCCCCAAAAGGAAAGAACTTAGGGGTTTTTAAAAAATTTTTTCCCCCAAAACCCCCAAGGGGGGAGCCAACAAAAACTTCCATCAACGGCCCCCGAAAAAAAAATCACCTTTTTCCCCATCGGCCAAAAAAGGGGGTTTTTTCCCGTCACAAAAGGGTTTTTTAAAACCAAAAACCCCCCAATCACAAAACCCCCAAAAAAACTGATCCTAAAGGGGGGGTTTTTTGGCAAAGAGGGGCCAACACGCCCGGGAAAACCCTTTTTTTGGGAAAAAGAAGATCAAGCCGGGGGGGTCTGCCCCCCCCCACGCCAAGGAGATGGGGGGGAAAAAGAAAGATTTTTTCCCGCGGATAAACATTATTTTTTTTCCCTTCTGTAAAAATTTTTTTATCTATCGCGAAAATTTTTAAATCCGATACTTAATTTTGGGGCCTTTTTAAAAAAAATTTTCCCTTTTTTTTAAAACCCATGTTTTTAAATTTTTCCCCCCTTTCCCCCGGGGTTTCCCAAAAGAGCATTTTTTTATATAAAATCCTTCGAGATTTTTTGGGGAAAGAAAAACCTTTTTCGGGGGGCAACTTTTTTAAAAACCGATAAAACTTGATTGGGAAAAAACCCCTCCCCCCCAAAAAAACCCAAAAACCGATCGGAAAAAAACATCCCGGGGCCCCAGTACCATGGGGAAAAAAATCTTTTTACTCCCCTCATGGGGAAACTAAAACCCATACCATAACCCTTAAGTGGGGTAAAACCCCGTTTAAAAACCCAATTTTTTAAAAACCCTGATACTTAGCCTTTTTTTAAAATAATCGCAACGAGGCTCCAAAAATTTCATCAATCAAAATTAAACAATGCCGAAAAAACCCCCCCAAAAGATACGAGGATAACTCCCAAAAGCATGCACCACCCACTTTTCCCCACCTCCCAAAAACCAGAAAAGGGTTTCTCTTACAACCATCTTCGGGGAGTTAACAATTTATCAGCGTAGGGGACCCCCAAAACCAAATTTTAGCGGGGGCCCCCCAAATTTTAAAATTTTAAACAAAACCCCCCTTTGGGGCCCCCAGTACACCTTCAACCAACGGGTTTTCCCAAATTGACCTCGACTAACCATCACAAAAAAATTGTTTTCTGCCAAAGGACCCCAAAAAACCCCCCTTTTGGGGCCCCCACTGCTTCCCCCTTTGGGGCTTTTTTCATCAAAAAAAGGGGGCCAATTTGCCGTTGGCGCCTAAATTTCCCTTTTTTCCTTCCTTTTTTAAAAAACCCCTTTGGCCCCACTGGGGGGTTTTTTTTTCCCCATTTGGGGGCCCGTTTTTATTACTTACATCGTATATTTTTCCAAAAATTTGGGGAAAATTTTTTGGGGGACACTTCTTCCCCTGCTTTTTTTGTTTTGGGCCCCCGCTCCTTCTCCCCCCTTTTAACAACCTCCCCCCAAAACTGCTAGGGGGATTAAAGTTTCCCCCCCCTTTTGGGGCACGTACCCCTCCCTCTCTGACGCCCTGGCGCACCTAATGCCCGATCATCCAAACAAGGTTTTCCTGACGGGCCGGGCCCTTTTCATCCCCCCTTTCTTTCCCCGGACACCCCTGGGGAGGGCACTTAATGCCTTTTTTTCCCCAAAATGAATGAAAAAGGGGCACCTCCAAGGGGTTTTTCCCCCGACAAGCCACCCCGATTTTTTTTCCCTTTTACCCCATAATTTCACCCCCGTATTGCCAGGGTTTCCCCCGCCTTGGGCTTGGGGGGGATTACTAAAAAAGGCCGGGGAAAACAAAAAACCCTTTGGGCCCAAATTTTTTTTCTTTCCCCTTATCCAAAACGTTCCGACTAAAAGCCACCCCCCTTTAAATCAGGGCCCCACCGATCCCCTTTTCTAGAAACCCCCTTTATGTCAGCATTTTTGTCTTTCCCCCCTTCCCCCATATTATTTGGAAAGGGGGCTGTTTTAATTTTTCCATGGGTTTTTTGGGGCTTTAGGCTTTAAATTATCCGTCCTTTTTAAAATTTTTTTCCCATTTCAAACTCTCCCTAAAAAACCACCCTAGTCGTGGGGAAATGTGAGAAGTTGTATTGTGCCACTTGCATACCTGGTCTCCCTGAGTTCCCCCGTTTTGGGAAAATTTTTTGATTACTAGCTTAATTCCCCCCTTCCCCCAAAAAAAAAAACCCCAAAAAACCCATCCCCTTCTACATCGAAGTTTTAAAAAATTTAGTCCTTTTCCCGGGGGGGGTAAAAAAAGGGGCCCGGGGGCCCCCCCCCGGGGTTTTTCCCCCCCACAGAGCCCCTTTTATCTCGTTAAACTGATTCAACCCCCCTTTTCCCCCAAAAAAAAAGCACCTTTGCGTCCCAAATCCCCTGGGTTTAAAAAGATTCAACATCCTGACGGCCCCCCCCCCGATATAACAAAGGGGAATTTTTTTCCCAATTTTGGGGGGGGGAAGGGGGGGTCTTCTTACTCTGAATGTTTTTATCTTTTTTTTCAAAAACGCCTTTTTTGTCTGGGCTTTTTTTGTGCGTAGATTCCCCTCTTTCTGAGCAAGGGGCCCCCCTTCATATTTCCGTATGAACAAGCCGGGGGAATGAACATTTTCCCAAAAACCAAAAAATTTGGGGGAAAAAAAAGCATCGGGGGGGCTAATCATGAGCAACCCTAACCTTTCGGGTTGATAAATTGGGGGGCAACTCTTCAAAACTTTGCATTAAGTACCGGACATGCTCATTAAAAAACACCAAAAAATGTTTTTTTATCGGTATCGGGGTTTTTTTTAAAACCCCCGGGGGCCTCTGGATGTCCACTATTAGTTTCTTTCCCTACCCTTGGGGGGAAATCGGGGCCCAAAACCCCCAATTAGTGGGCACCACTTTGGGTGAATATTGTGCTCGGGGGTTAACCGATGAGTGATTTTGGGTTGGGGCCCGGGGGGGTTTTTCTGATCTTCCTCCAATTTTTAAAAATTTTCCAAAAAACCCCTTTTTAAAAGTTGGCGCGTGCACAGCACCATCATGATCCACATCACCTTAAACCCTGATAATTTTTTTTAAAACCTTTTTTTACTTGTGCTTGGGGTTTTTAAAATTTTTTGCGTTCATCGGTTTCTGTACCGATGTCTTTATTTACGCCCCTTTTTTTGTGAGTATTGCAGTTAGAAAAATATCTTTTTATGTACCGATATTTTCCAACAAAAATTTGCTCCACCCAAAAAACTCCCCCTTTTGGGGTTTTTGGGGTTCACATATTCTTCTGAATCGGCAATTGACCAAACCAACCTCATTACATCATCGGCTCATGACTTACCGAGGGGTATAACCACTGACCCCCCCCACCCTTGTACACTGGGGTTAAAAGGGCCCCGACCTGCGGGTTTTCTTTTGGCTACAGCAAAATTTCCGATTTAAAAGGGGTTTTTACACTGGGGATTTTTGTTGCACCCCCCCCAAAAAATTTTCCCCATTCCCCCCAAAAAAGAATCTTGCAAACCTTTGGGGGACTCTTGATATATTTTTTATTTTGGGGCCCAAAAGGGGTGACCCAAAACAGGGCCCCCCCCGGGGGGTGCTGACACTCACATACCTTTTTGCATCGGCCAAGTTTTTTCCCCTATGGGTTTTAAATTTAAAGGGTTTGGGAAAGTCTCTCGAAACCCCCCCAAACTTTTTTCCGAAGCTGAAAAACCGGGGTGCCCCCTTTTTTCTTGTTGTACCCCTCGGGGTTTTTTTGGGGCTCACTCCCAAAAAACTTCCCTTTTATTCCAAATTTCGGGGTTATTCAATCACAAAAACCTTTTTCGAAAACCCCCCCAAAACAGCTCCCGGGGGAAGGGGTACCATTTTAAGGGGTTTTTTTTTTTCCCGGGGAAAAAAATTTTCCAAACCCCCGGGGGTGACGCACAGCGGCTTTGTTGTATCCAAGCGCCCCCCCCCAAAAACTCGGGGGATTCCCCCTTTCATATTCCCTGCCCAAACCCCCATTTTTGGGGAAGATGTCCTTTTAAAGAAAACCAAAACTTTGTACAATTTTTCCGATGCCACGGGAAACCCTTCGACCCTGCAGGGGCCCCTTTTTGGGCCAAACGGGAAATTTAAAAAAGGATTTTGGGGACTAACCGTTTCCCCCAGTTGGGGTGACATTAGCTTTTCCCCGGCCAGGGGGCCAAACTTTTTTAAACCCCCCAGTTTCCCCTGTTTACAGGGGAATGTTTTTTGGGGGGAAAATTTTGGGGGGCTACCTAAAACCGGGGAACCCGGGGCCCTAATGGTGAAAAACCCCCTTGGGGAACCCCCCCGAGGGGGCCCCCGGGGAGTTACCGTTTTCCACTGACACTCGGGGCCAACAAAAAAGGTCCCTTTCCCCCCTTAAACTTTTTAAAGCATTGCACATAGTGTGGGGCACCCCCAGGGGCGGGCCCAAATTTAAAAACTTTAAATTTTGTGAAAAAATTTAAAAACCCTTTTTTTGTACTTTACCAATCCAAAAAAGGCCTCCGTAGTGAGGGGGATCTTGCTTTTTTTTAAAGTTTTTGCCGTTTTCCCCTTTGGGGTGAAGGATCTGAGAAAAGAACCTTTATTCCGCCATCCCCTGTTTTCCCTACCGCTTCTGATGATTTGTCAAAAACGGCCTCAGAAACTTCAAAAATTCCCTGTTGACATTGGCCCCCAAACCCCCAGGGGCCCCCGGGGTTTCTGTAAAACCCAAAAACCCCCCCCCGGGGTTTTAAAAAAGGTGGGTTTTCACAAAAGCGTCAGTTTTTGAACACTCGGGGGGTTTAAAACCCCCAAAAAACCTATTTTCCGGGGGTGCCAGTCGATTTTTACCAACAAAAAAACAAGGATAAAAAAACAAACTAAAAAAAATGAAAAACGATGCGCTCCGGAAAAACAAGGCTCAGATTTTTTTTAAGGGGGAAAAAGCAGAGCTAACGAGGGGGAAAAACATGCCCCCCGGGGGTTTTTAAAAACTCAGAGGTACCCCACGCGGGGAAAAAACAAGGATTTGACGGGGGTCAGGGGAGCAGCCCTCAAAGCTTGAAGAACTCTTGAAAAACTATAACTAAAGCCAAAAAAAAAGGGGGGAAATTTCCCATAAAAGTAAGATAAAAGTAAATTGGTTTGGTTTTTTTGGATTTATTCTTATTTTTTTTGCCCCCCCCCGGGGAAAAATTTAAAAATCCCCATGGGGGTTTACAAAGACAACTCACCCTTTTTCCCCCCTAAAAAAACTCCTACTTTAAAAAGGGGGGAAAAAAAAACCCAACTCCCCCCAGTCTTTTTAATTTTCCCTTTTTTTGATAAAACTTTCCTCCAATCCCCCTTTAAAAACCCCACCTCCTTCCCCTTTTTTTCCCAACCCCCAACCTTTTGCTCTACCAAAGCTAAGTTTTAAAAACCCCCCCCGGGATCGGCAACACTTCCCCGATTTTTCCCCCTTTTCCAAATTTTTTTCCTTGCTGGTAACTCCAATCATCCCATCGGGGGAAAAAGGGAAAAACCCCCCTCAAAAAGGCAATCGGGGGAAAACTCATCGGGGGTCACAATGACCCTCACCCCCCGGGATCGGCAATGGGCTCTTCAAT